>CM051456.1:13901532-16301532 GCA_028274465.1 Plantago ovata | reverse complement strand
TGTAAGTTACTGGTTAATTTTTATTGATCGACGTTATGGTTACAGTTTCATGATGTTTGTGAACATAGCCTGTTAAACATCATAATGAAATAAACAAGAACAGTAAATGAAGGCTTGCTTATGTATTGCAGCGGAAAAATTGTATGTTTATATGTTTATATAGTTGGCCCCCAACTAGCCTTTTTATAGGCAAAATTTACATCCTAAACTTGTGTAAAAGGACATAGTAAAAAAGGCTTTTCATCCTCATAGTACAAGCAGTAAACCCCTAAATTCATCCTTGCGTAACATTTGGATCTTTCCGGAATTTTGCTGAGTTGTTGATAATGTTGAAGAACCCTAATTGTACTGGAATAGTACAATTTGTATTCTGCTGCTGCTTGATACAGTGCACCATAATATTTGAAACTTCCCGCTCATGAGATGTGTTCCGGACTCCGGAGTAGCATCTTTTAGTGTTCTCGCACTGTCTTCCAAATTAAGTCGTATTACACTGTCAAGGGTGCCAAACTTGATTCTTGTAAAATCGTCTCCTTCCAACAGCTCTGCCCTCTGTTTCTTTGTGTTTTGCACATTGTAATGCTGCTGCAGCATCTTGATCGTCATTTTTCTTTTGATGATTTCTAATATAGCCAAATTTGACTTCATGTACTTTACTCGATTATACGTGACCAAATTTAATGCATACAAGACAGAATTCTGCAGGAGCTCCTACAAGTCCTACGTTTATTGATGATATATGCGTGTTTTGATACCACGCTATGGGACGTCTATTTCCACGTTCACTCTTTCGGAAGCTGGAACTGCATACTATCTGCGGTTTATGACCTGGGTAATTCTCATAAAAATCTAGCGTGCCAAACAACTGGGGCTGTTTGGTGGTATAGTTCTTGCTACTTTTTTTGGCATTGTATTGATGTCCATGTTTAAGGGAAATTACTGGATATGTAATTAGTTACATTGCTTATAGTTCAAGTTGAATTTCAAAGTCAGTATAATCTTTGGATCATTGGAAGACACAACTGTGAATTGTTTGATTATTGACATGAACTATTACAGAACTTAAACAAACACATGATTAAATGCCGATTATTCCAACCATACATAAATGAACTTTTTTACATATGCATTAGCATTTTATTGATGAACGTCTACTAAGCATCTCATCTAAGAGCTAGCTAAGCTTGTACTGTAAAGCCAGCCGGAACCATATACGTGATCCGCCCAAACCCGACAGGAACTGTTCTAACAAACTGCAAGTTGGATACAAGGCCGGAAGATGGAAGAGCAGGGTTGCAGCTCGACAGAGGCGCTGGAACATACACACGGCAGTTTGATGTTATTGATTCCACTGTTGAATTAGATCGTGGGATCAGATATACTCGGTAAGCTCCATTTGCATCAGTAGTTGCGTTCGCAGGGTTAATGCCCAAAACATCTGCTGTACATACCACCTCAATCAATGTATCTGCACAAATCAACAAACAGTTAAGATAAAACACTACATTAAAGAAACTTAACATAACTATTAACAGAGAATCATTACGACTTACTTGGAAAAACTGGAGTCGGATTGATACCGGATCTTCCATTCGTAGAGCAGTATAATGTGCCATTGACATGAACTATTCCGACTGTGCTTTGGCCATTAGCTATGGAGGTTGCCATTACAACAACCAACAAGATAATCAACACAGAGTTAAGAGACATTGCCATGAGTTGAACAAACTTTGTGCTTTGATTAAAGTGCTTTATGTAAACTATCAGCTATATGAGGCAATTTATATAGAACAAAATTTGCTGCTACTCATTAAAATAGGCTCCAAGTCCAAAGTTTTTGGTCATGCATATTGAAGTGAATTATTGAAATTGTATGGGAGCGTATAAATGTGACCAACAATAAAAATGTCCAGTGTCAACTTTGTGATACCTTATTATACTAGTATTATAAATATTGTTAGCTAATCATAATAATAGTACGATTCATTATGACCACAACAGAGTCAGAGGTGATTTCTTTTAAGTTATGAAATCTGAAGGCCTCATTCAATCTATTGACCGGAAAAGTACTTTCCAAAAATATGCAATGAACATTTCACATTTTCACTTGACTATACTAGAAACAGAAAACGAATCTCAACATACATACATTGCTACGTATGTGCGTGTCATCCCTCTAACTTCACGGATTAAGAAACCAAATTTGCCATGTGGACAACATCTGTTATTCCAAGACGCCGAAAATTAATCAGAGAATAATCTGTGGGATTTAAATGTAAACCGAGTGAACGATTTGCATAGGAATGTGATTATGTAATGATACTAAAAGCATGTTCAACCGTTGAAGAGCATCCATCCTAAGGTGATTTAAACGGTCAAAGAATTTTAGAAAGAATTTACAATTTTTAAAGGTAATTTTTACAATTTTTCAAATTTTAATTTTCAAACTTTCAAAAAATAATGTATATGTAAATTTCCCCCCTAACTATAATTTTTGGTTCCATCCCTGCAAATGGCACAATGCCAACATTGTCTATGACCTAATTTGGCCTAGTATATGAAACATCTATGAGCTCAACACTCTCCTATCAATATCCCCTCACACTCAAGGTAAGGGGTTGATGTCTCATTTTCTACTCTTATACTATGACGGTCTTTATCTTCATACAAGTAATCTTTACCCCAATTTGACTAACCGAAAGCGGGGCATAACATACTAACCCCCTCCCGGTCTATATAGGTACGAAAAAAAGGGCACTTTGAAGTCCCATCCCCAAGGCCTTAGACGAACTATCGAAATGCACCACGTCAAAATTAAATCCCATATTGAACTATCGAAATACACCACGAACAAAATCATGTTGGACACACTCTCCTCATATATACCAATGAAGTGTTGAATTTTCTATCATTTAGGAAAATCATGATTCTTACAAGGCTTACTCTTGGATCATTAACACAAAATTAAGCGGAAATAATTAAGTCGTCTTAAAATTAGGAACCTAGACAAAAATGGTTACATCGTATACATGCACCCTTTCTGTTATGTGAGTCGAACGTTATTGAGTACTTGACTCACATTTCGACTCGATAAAGACTCGGCTCAACTTGTTCGACTCATCATGCGTCTGTAACTTCATATAGTCTACATTTAATTTCAACACGTCACTCCCATTTTTAAATTGTTTATGTTTGACTTTTATTAGCCTTTGATAACTTCATTATTTGTGATGTTGATTTGTAATGTAGAATTTTCAATTCCATATCCTTAGCATCTTATTTCACATTTTCACTTTTTTAAATTAAAAAAATTTATCACAAGTTCGGCTCGAGCTCGAGCTTGTTCGAGTCAAACAAGCCGAGTTCAAGTACAAATATTATTAATGGTGGAGAATGGGGTGGCGGTCAAAATTTTGATTGTTTAATTATCATATCTATGTTTCTTCAAAATTCATGTTTTGCCACCCCTAAATTTTTTAGTTAAATTTTCGTAATTTTTAAGTATCTTGTTATAATAAATCTCGTCAACCCACTTTTCAATTTTGATTCTGTTTTCTGAATATTATGGCTCAAGCTCAAGTCCAATCTTTTGTTTGTTTTCTTAACGAACGGAGGCTAAACTTATCTTTGTTTGAATGTTATAAGTCGACAATACTTTTCATTTAACAAATATAAAAAGTGATGGCAAATCAGGCTGTCTCTATCGGCCGGCGGCTCCTAATACACAGCCGAGAGCGGACTGGTCCCTCCATAATTCCATATGATCCATTTGGCTGCATGCTTTATATATACCAACTGAGCGATGGTCCAGTCTCCAGTGTTTTCCTCTTTGTTTTTTGGTGGAGATCGATTATCTCTCGGAGTTTTTGCTAGTTTTCTTCATTTGGCCTCTTATCAGAAGATCAGGCTTTTAAATTGTTTGTCACTTGTTGGCGTGCACACAGCGAGTGGAAGGATAAGCTATAAATTAAATAATTTTCATTTTTACAACGACAACACCTTAAATTACATATCAATTAATTGCATCATTGTATGCATAGAGTATAGGAGTGTTGCTAGGAGCGTAATCATAGGACGATCTATGAGCGTATCTTAAATTTTTTGTCACTTACTTTCATGTTGGCATAGGGTGTAGGAGCGTGACTATCGAGTAAAGTTGGTGTTGTTTTTTGCGGATCCAAGTATCAATATGTTTCGTTTCCCGGATCCCTCAAGTTGCACTTGTCTCAGTTTTTACTTCAGGGCAGTGGACTGTCTTCTTGAGGTTTCGGTGTAGATGGGCAAAGTTTGATTTGAAGTTGTCTACACTTCCTGGTTCTGTGTCTACTGGACTTGGATGTGGACTAGCTTTTAGTTTGTAGTTCTTGTTGTGCTGGCCTCTTGGTTTCAAGCTTGTAGATTCTTGGGGCTTTTCTTCACGTAGAGTATTAGTTCTTGGCAGGGGCGGATCCACAGAGGGGCAAGGGGGTCAAGTGCCCCTCGATTTTTTATTTGAAATTATTATTTTACCCTTCTTTAGAAAATAACGTTTATTTATAGATATTTAACGTATGTTCTAAAAAAACAAGTTAAAGTAAGTGGTCTAGCGGCATTTGTGTTGATTTTCATGTGTTATGTCCAAGGTTTGATTCCTCATTCTGTCACAATTTTTACCTCTTTTCACTTGTTTTTTCCTTTCCTTATCTTTTTATTTGTATTTATTTATTATTTTGTTCCATTGTAATTCTTTTATTCTTTCTTTTCTTTCTTTTCATTCCTTTCCTTGTCTTTTCACTATTATTTATTTTGCTCAAATTCTTTTTTTTTTTTTTTTTTTTTGAGAAACATTTTTCTCAAATTCTCCTATAGTATCTTTCTTTTTATTTTTCTAAAATTACTTCAACTTATTTCATCCAAAAATTGCCTCCTCCCTATTTTATTATTTATTTTTTTCAAATTCTCATAATATCCTTATCCTTATCATTAATTCAACCAATGATTTCCTTCTCCTTATTTCAATTTATGCATTTTAGCTTATATTTTTTGCTTTTTCAATAAAAACTCATTCATTGTATTTTCATTATTTAAATAGTAATTAATACTATTACTTATTTATACATGATCATTTGTTCTAAATAATAAATATATTTACCGCTAGAGAGTATTCCGTTGTGTATGATTTTAGCCAAATTTATGGGAATACCATTACTATTCGGTTAATCCTTTTTTACAAATTTACAATTACGCTGCAATTAATGAAATTTCTTTTATATTTCAAGATAACTTTTGTTTTATGAAATACTTTGACTTGGATAAAATGATAAGAGAGATTGTTTTAAAATATTTTGTCGGCACTCCTCTTATAAATTGTACCCCTCAAAAGAAAATTTTCTGTGTCCGCCACTGGTTCTTGGTTGGTGAACTCTTGTTTGTACGTCTGTATTGCTCGTGCTGCTTTTTATTCTTATCATTAAACTTTTAGCCGTTTAAAAAAAAAATGAATGAATAACTAAATTCACTTTTTTTTATATGCATGGTTGACTCTGTGAGGATTATCATCATCATTGACATGGTTTAATTGCGTGTTTGCAAATGCTCTTACGATGTACTTTTGGCCAACTTTTGTTAAAAGTTACTAAAAAAAATTGATTTTAATCAAAAGTTATGTGTATTTGATATTTTAGTTTAAAAGCTATTTAAAATCACAAAATTAGAAGCTATAGTGTTAGCAAATTCAATTAAAACACTTAATTTTAGTTTAAGAATAATTACGAACTACTAAAAGCAGGTAGAATCATCAATTTACATATGTTTCTCAACTTCTGACGGTAACTTGCTTTTTTCAAATGAAGTTGCAACAGAAGTTGTAAAATAAAACACCAAAAATCTAATTTTACGTACTACTCAAAAAGCACAAAAGTGCTTTTCTTTTCTAAGCCTTTGAAAACTCACTGAGTTCGGTTGAAACTTGATTGAAATGTTCCATTCCGCTTGGTAGCTATGAGGATATTATCAGTTATCATGCACAGATACAACTTTAGTTTCTTAAAAAATTTCATTACGCCCATTTTTCATGAAGATTAGGTTGGTTTATTACGTAACTACTAATTAGTACGTACTTCGTATGAAAGCATCGATGAAGCATCGAACATCATGCATTAAACTGCAAGTTGATAATTAAGTGTGCAGTTCTGTTAGGTATTTGTTATTATCAAATATCAAATTGTCAATCATGACCATCAACAGCTTCATAATGTAATGTACTTTATATAAAGATCAGTCGACCATCAAAATTAATTACTTAATACTCGTATTAAAGACTTTTGCATACATATATACATATCGTCTTTCTCAATCTAATTCCATTGAACTGTATTATAATTGAGGCATCATCCCCTCCCCTTAAAAGGTCTTGTAAGATAAAAAGATTATTCAATCTTATATATTGAACTGACGTACTAATCTCAAGTGAATCAATTGATATGGGATGGGGTTTAACTGTGGAGTGGTTTGTGGTCATGACGTAAGAAACTATACCTACTACCTACAAAACTTGTGTCACTTCTCAATCAAATGATACTCCGTACTATATATAATAGTATGAGGAGTAGATATTCACTGATTATGTTGAAATGTTTGGCATCCGGGACGATTACTTTTCTTTCACATTAATCGATTAATCAATTCTATCTTCACATTAACATAAGAATATCAAATAAAACCAAATTTATCTAAGATTATAATTAATATATGAGAACATTTAGGAAAGTTTTCTAATACCAGATTATCAATTCTGAGTGGCCATTTTTCTATCTCACATTTACTTTTTGTTATTGTTATGGAGTATTTGCATCGAATTCTTTCGACACTTAAAGATATTTCTAACTTTCATTGGCATTCAAAGTGTGAATGGGAAAAGATCACTAATATATGTTTTGCTGATGATTTGATGATTTACTGTTGTTTGCAAGAGGAGATGTTACTTCTGTTAAACTTCTCATGGATAAATTCAGAAACCTGTCTTGGATTGGAGGACGCTGTTTTACATGAATAAGGCACGGCCCCGCACACATTTTATTATGTGGATGTGCTGCCTTGGTCGGATTTATACACGAGATAGATTAGTACGGATGGGATTAGCAGGAGATGATATTTGTGCGTTGTGCGACAATGGGCAGGAGAGTATCGATCATTTATTTTTCGCCTGTGACTGTGACTGTACTAAGATGGTTTGGGCCAGTTTGCTGAATTGGATGAAGTTATCTCATAGGCCTAATGGATTTGAACAAGAATTGACATGGATCAAGACTGAATCAAAGGGGAAATCACTGCGGGCTAGGCTGCTAAAAATGGTGTTTATTGGAGCAGTTTATGCAATTTCGAAGATGCGCATGAAGATTTTTCAGAATATGCCGTTTCATATGCATGTTGTGGAAGAGATAAAATATATTGTCAAGATTCGTTGTTGTGTGGAGGATGAAAAGCTTCTTAACTATGTTTACACTTTGTAATATGTTTAAATTGTTTGGAAGCTTTATTGTGTCAAGCTTGTCGATTTGTGATGTGATAGGCTAGAACATGCCTGTCTGGATATTAGGATCGAAGTTTGTACTTATGGAGTTTGGAATAAAAGTAAACAATTTTGTTCAAAAAAAAAAATGACATTACCAATAAATAAATAAAATACGACAGAATCTATTAAAATCCATTTTTCGGGGAAAAGAAATGTAGTATATATATTGCTAAGATTTCTCCCTCCCGTTTTTAATAACTATAGTTTTAGATTTTTTAATTATTATTTGAAAATATTTGTCGTTTTGCATGTTTCAAAAAGAAATTCCAGGATAATTAATGCATGTTGTTGAAATTCATACCACTTAGACGTATCCTATTGGTTGACATATCATAATTACT
Source organism: Plantago ovata (assembly GCA_028274465.1). Taxonomy (NCBI): domain Eukaryota; kingdom Viridiplantae; phylum Streptophyta; class Magnoliopsida; order Lamiales; family Plantaginaceae; genus Plantago; species Plantago ovata. The sequence goes on along the minus strand of CM051456.1, from coordinate 16,293,639 downwards.
TGTAAAAAATAATGTAATATTTTTAGAGAAACAAGAATTTGAATGATGTGTATTAAAATGCGTGAAAATGCTAAAACTGTAATTAAAAAAAACAAATAGGAGAGACTAGTATAATGTGTATATATGTTTGACAAAATAGGTTGATAAATGATAAGTTAACTTACTAGCTAGTCAATTTATCTTTGAAATGCTATAGTGTATTAGTGTTAATTTGGAGTACCCTTTTAGCTCAGTCCCCTTACTCAGTATGTTCTCTTTTTTATTTATTTTTTTTAATCTGAACAAAGTTAAATTTAATTAAACTGGACTTTAGAGTGTATAAAGAAATAATTATATAAATTTGAACCAAACTCATCTAAATGATCTAAACTGAAGTGTGTTTCAGATAAAAAAGAATATATTCATATTATAATTACATGATCAAGTGGATTGACATAATAATTGTAAAATAATTTAAGTTGGCTGATAATTTCGCACTAATCTATATCCCTAACTAATTTTCAAAGGAAACTAATATATGAAAATATTATGAGATGAGTTATGTTCTTTTCATTTGAACGAAACTGAATGAATTTTAAACTAAAATTTAATGAATTTAATGTTAACTTAAAAAAAAAATCATCACCTTATCCTTTGAGTTTTGGCCAAGAACAGACATGGATTCCATTATGAACATAAAATACCAAAGTTATCAAATTATCATATCCTTTGGAGTTTGGGCAATTAGGTTTTGCCAATAATAATTTTATTTCCTTAATACATATTCGCTGTCGGACCGGTAACCGATAGAGAAAGCACGTGAAAATCCAGAAAAACACTTTTAGAAGTTGGACCGTGTGAACCAGAGGTTGAACCGGTGAAAACCGGAAAACCCCGAGTCAACCCGTGTGCAAAACGGAAAAAAAAATAAAAAATAAAAATAAAAAAAGGCTACTTTGCCAATAATATATGATATAAAACTCTAAACTTGATGCATGCAGTGGTGGTGCATTAATAAATTTTGAGATGTGTAAAATATTTCATATCTATAAATTTTCTTCAAAATCTCATATGTTGTATTTTAAATATTTTTTAAATATTACGTATACATATATCATGATAAAATTAAGGTTGACTTCGAGTTGACCCTCGGTTAAATCAGTTGAACCTCTTACAAAGGGTGTTCGGCTCGAACTCCGGTACGGGTTTCAAAACATATCATTATTTGAACCCATTTTTTCTCTATTTTTCCATTTTTATGGTAAATAATTTAATACATTTTTAAAGTCAACTTTAAACTTGATGCTTCGAGAGTGATGATCAAATTGCAATTTGATTAAATTTGTTCGGTTAGGTTTGTGTTATTATCGAAGGTCAACAACTATTATGAATTGAAATATGGATTTTGGCATGTAATATTCATGATATATCAATATATCTGAGGGACACTCGGATAGTGGAACAGCCTCGAATACAAGCATTGTACAGATTTTTGTTGTGCTAATAAACGAACCACTTTGTCAACAAAAATTTAAAAAAAAATAATTTAATAAAAAAAATTGAAAATTTTGAAAAGGTATTCTTTTTTTTAAATATATGTTCACGGTCAACATGTTCACTAGTCCTTGGTTTCCTTTCTAAAGGAATATCAACATATTTAATTGGATTATTTATCTAATTATATAAGGTGTTACAAATACATGTATGCAATAGAGAGAGATATTTATATAGTGTGGGACATCATCGATGAAGGAGAAGAATATTAGCTCATTCCTCCAAATAAGTCACATATAAATCATAATACTCGTTCGTCCCAATGCGTCGGCTGAACGGCAAACAACCTTGTCAAGTATTCGTCTTATTCCGCCACATATCGAGTTAGCAAGTAGGCCGCCAACATTTTATTCTTTTTATTTTAGATAGTTATTGTATTTTCATTTGGGAAGTTCTTAATTATTCAGCTTTTTTTCTTTAGATTATTATTATTGTAGATCTTTTAAATAAATATCAATACGTGATACGCCATCACTTTACACTCATCATTAGTGGAAGTATTTTGGATTTCTGCTAGTGACCGATAAATATAATATCGCATATCAGCGTCCAAATTTCTATTGGATATCTCCTATATATGTACGTAGATCGGTAGCACTTCATTTTGGAATTTTGGAATACGCAATTTGGATGCATGTAGAACTTCAGTTAAGAATAATTAAATTCATTTTAGTTCAAATTCAGATAAATTCAACTCAGTTCAAGTTTGCTTAATTAAAATTTATATTTCAAATAAGTTCAATTCAATTCAGTTCAAATTTATTAAATTCAATTAAGTTCAGTTCAGATTTATTAAGTTCAGTTAAAAAAAATTCAGACGAATCAAACAGAGCCTTAGAAGAAGACGAATAAGTTGATAAGGTGGTATAGGCTCAATTAGAATTATAAGTTGATAAAGGATTAGTGTAGAGCATCGGATAAGAAAATAACACCTTTTATTTGTCGTTGCGGTTCTTCTTGGCCAAATACTTTCTACTTCCTGTGGTTTTTAGTTTGATGTTTGGGCTTGTTAGAAAATGTAGTAGAGACTTTGGTTTCGACAGTTCGGTTGGAGGCACTCCCGTTTGTTCGGGAGGAGTAACATATATAATTTTTAGCTGTTGAAGAAAAGAAAAAAAATTATTATTCTCATCACCTTAGCAGCCGCGCACTAATTTTGACTCAGATTCCTCAGATCATAAATTAAGAAACAAGACTGGAACAGCTTCAATTAGCCTAGTTGATTATTGATAATTGATTGATTATTACACCACCCAACATGTGCGCTAGCTTCCATATAATGATCTTCTACGTACCCTCTAATAATCAATCAATAGCCCCCCCCCCCCCCCCCCCAAAAAAAAAAGTATTTACTTTACGTTTAGTAACCAAATTCGAAGCCTATTATAGATTAGTTAAACTCTTAATTATATGAGTTAATTTGGTTTTAAGTCTACCGTAACCTGCAAATTCTTAAGCCGCAATCAAACATCTCAATCGGTATATTTATCTAACCAACCTATTATTCCGACCTTAGATTTTAAAAAATTCTTACAAATAAACATCCGCAAATGAGTACACAATTCATGTGTTTAAGGTTGAAGTGTGAAGTACATACGTTATATAGAGATAAAAAAAACTATGGTCTCCACACATTTCTTGAAACTAGCAGGTAATACACTCGTAATCAAGTCAAAACTAGATTCCACGTCTTTTTTGAAAAAACACAATCTCCTAGAATATGTCAGGTAGTTTCCACTTCCCTTACACCACTTACAACAAAGGTCCGTTTGACTCCAGAACACTTCCTCAAATTGTCATTTGAGGGGATCTATCTTGGATTACCTTCTTAGATATCGATATGTTTATAACTTGGATTGCCTTCCACAAACATTATGTTATAGATATCACTATTACACTTAAGTCCCTACTATTTCAAATATTACGTTTAAAGGACAAACGATGATTTACGAAATAACATTAATATATTGAAGGATAAAAGTCAGCGCTCGTCAATTTTCCCATTCCTTTTCAATTTAAAAACAAAACAACAAAAGAAATAAGGAACAAAGCGATAGAGTCTGAATTTTATGAAACGGCTTAAGGAAAATGAATTTCACGCTAACTCTAGAACTTGAACCCTAAAAAAACGTACAAATTTAAATTTGATTTTTTTTTAAAAATTCGAGTGTGACGACTGGTGCGCTAAAAGTCGTAAGCAATAATTCGTGTAAACACCATAAATCACGTACGTACAGTTGCACTAATACATATATAATTCTTAGGTTCTAAAGCTATACATAGTGGTGAAAATTATGCATGACAATAAAAGTACAAGTCTTGTTCCCTGCTCCAGCCAACACTCGCCACTTCCTAGCTCAACTGCATACCCAAAACATGATGTTTTATAAACGTTAGTCATGACTCCTGACCACGAACTGATCAAGTTCTTACGTGCCATGACTTAGAGTTTTAGAGTTTTATGTTCATGACTTTTAAATCTTCTTAATCTTTAATTAGTGCAATACAACCTGGCGTCTATGACCTGACTTGACTCGTAGAAGATATTGGACTTGAACTTTACTTAAGTTAACTTGACATGATCATGATTATTGTCTTTGAGAACTTGACTTGATCGCGAGCTCACTTGACCCCTGGAGGCATGATGGATGTGATATTTGATTAATGACCATGACCGCCATATGATAGATGGATAATTAGGGTTTCTAAATGGACAGTGGGTTGAACTCGGAAAATGGACCAAATGAAGGAGCAACAGATTTGGACCAACGGTCCATGTCACGAATAATGCTTCAGTTCGTGTTAAGCCGCGTAAATTGATTCTTGAATTTTCATATCGTTACAAAAATACTCCAGGACAAAGCGAACGAAAAAAAAGGAGAAGAAGCCAATTAAACAACAAAGAATAAAAAAATCACAAGTAAACTGATATCAGCTATAAAATTGGAGCATTTCGACCTTAATAACATTTTTTTTTAACGGATAAATAATTTTATGAATAATAAAAGAGCATAAGTTATGTTTAAAAAAGTACACGAGAAAATAAAAACAAAACAACGAAATTTCCTAACCGCTACATAACACCTCGTGTCAAAGCACAAACCGCCCGGCCGGGACTAGAAGGAAGAAAGCGCAACACAACCAAAGGCTACAAAAGCACAAAGCCACCACCAAAACTCTAAAAAACTAATTTTGTTAATTCGCAAATGAAGAATTAGAGAGCAAAATTGTCATAGGAGTACTTTTTATTAGGGGGTACTTTAAAATAATTTGAACATCAAAATAAACTTGAAATTTTTATTTATCATCGCCTAAATTGTTAAAAATAGTTAAATATATAGAAGTTCAAATACGGAGTATGAAATTTCCTATTAACTTTAAGAGAATATGATTTGATGAAGAAACATAAGATGTTGTTTAAAAACTAAAGGGGCGATTAAAATTACAATATCTAAATATTTTGATATATTTAATTTACAACAATTTAAAAAAAAATTAAAAAAAAATTACAAACGCGGTAAGCATGCCCATTCTCTTAAACACTTTTTGGATTTGATAAATTTTCACTCGAAAATTCGTTTCATGTGAATAAGGTTTCAACTTGGAACCGAAACCTCACTGGAGTTGGTCTAAAAAACGTATACAAAAATAGACTATCAATTTCACATGCATGATGATTTCTAGATTATACACTCGAAATGTGTTGGAATCATAAGATGTGTGGTGGTAACAATGTTTTAAGTATTACCTGAAAGGTTGGAAGTTCAAAATTTGATATAATTAGAATTATAATGTGATTTAAGCGTATTTGAAATTATATAAAATGATAAAAAGTAGTGTAAAAATAAGAGTAGGATAGTTAGATGTTACGTTTAAAATAAAACAACCAAAATGCTTAAATCAATGATATCCTTGCTGGCTCATAATATCCGATCGGTACAATTAACTTGGGGGGTTCGGATTACCGTTTTGGTTTTCAAGTTTGCGTTTTAGAATCATTTGGAAGAGAAGGTTTGTGTATTGCAAATTTATCCTCTTCCTTCTCATCATGGGGGACATAAGAAATGGGCACATAGATCAAGGAGCTCACTGTTGAGGATCAATCCTCCTCAAAGAGATTGGCACCAATGAATTAATTAATTTATTTTAGCAGTTAATCTGTCACGGGTTTTTAAAAATTTAGATGTCCAATAGTTAACTTGTTGCTATCCTATGAGCTTATCCATATATCACAATATCATACGTGGAATATGAAATTCATATATATCTAAAAAAATGTAAAAGAATTTTTTTTTTTTTTTTCAAATCATATATCTTGCCGACTATGCAATTAACTCAAAATATGGTACTTCATATAGTATTTAATATAGTACTACATTATTTCAGTCTTTGGATCTTGTTCCCGGGATAACAATCATTCCAGCTTCTATGTTCACTTCACCGTCCGTCATAGTATTGGTTATACAAAGAAGGGTGTGCAAGGAATGAATTCATTTGGTTTTGATGTATTCATGGAAGGAATTAAGGGTGGATATTGTACAATTTTAGTAATAATTTTAGTAATAGTTGATGAGGGTAAAATGTGGATCGTGCCGTTTTCCTCATCATCTCCAAGATCTCCTCCCGTTAGAGTCGTTCTTGAGTTTATTTCTTAGCGCAAACCTGGGGACGGGTTGGGGCGGTTTGTGGTTTACGAGTCTGCCGATAGTTAGACCGGCGTTGTATTTAAGTGGAAATACCCGAATGAATGGAAAGACAAGTAGAGAGTGGAAGTGTGTTGAGAGTGTGTTGAAGTAGTAGTGTACCTTGGCTATATCTGTGTTTCGAGGGTGTAGACACTTCGACGGTAGCTTTGATTGTAGGCGATTCGAGGGCGTCTAATGTCACTTCGACGGTAGCTCTGTGTTTCGAGACTTTGTCTTAGTGGTGACATATATACCCATATCAATAATCAATAATAGTAATAATATTATTTTTATAAACTGGTATCGCATGAAACGTTTACATATGCAAATGGCGAAAAGGATAGAGACGGGCAAGTTGAAGTGAGAATGTGCATGAGTGAATATGGTGTATAGGAGAAGTCGTTAGCAATATTTATCGGGCCATTAGAATTTAGACACACTGAAAAGTCAAAAGTTGAGAATAAGTACTCCAGTCACCAAGTGCTTGAATAATTTGGACTTGGAGTTGGGACCCTTTGGACTTTTACAAAAACTCAAATAGTGCAAGTGCACCACTACATTTTCTTGCTATTTCAAATTTTCAGTACGTATCCTGCCTGATTTATTAACATTTCATTTCACCACCATTTTCCTTCAAATTCTTAAACACTGAATTTAGAAATCTTAAGTAGTAGCAGTAGTGATTCTTAAATCCTCAAGATTTGCGAGTTGCACTTTGAACACTTCATAACGCGATTGGATTGAAGGTTGTCAACCTAATCTGGCGAATTATCTCGATCTAAATTAGCCATTTTTGTTATTTTTATCATCATAAAGGAGAAATTTATTAAATTTATCGTATTACATGTCTAAAAGAAAGGAGAAAAAGACGCCAGTTTCGTAACTTATGCGAATTTAAACGGAAAAAAAGGAAAGAAAATAAAACTCTAGCTTATCCTTTGAAGTACAAAATAATATCCTCGCTTGGAATCTTCTTCGGGTCAATGTCTTTATACCCCCACCCTGAAACTCTAAGAAAAGATAGAATGTAGGTCCGCCGTCCAAGCAACTCACAAATAGTACTAGCCTACTAGGAATAGTACACCCCTTGCAAGCTCCTTAAAGTTCCAAATTTGCCCTTATTGACTTGAAACAACTTGACTTCTCAAGAAAATGTCTTAAAGCCCCCTGACCAAACACCCACCTTATATATACATCTCTCCAATTCCACACACCCCGGCTATTCAAACTATCAATTCAACAAATTTCTAACTTCTTCAACACCAACAAATACTAAGAGAGAGAGAGAGAAATATCATGTCATCCACTACTGTTGACCACGGCGGCGCCTCCCGTTTGACCTCCCTGCACCCGGACATACTCCACTCCCACATCCTCACCCGTCTCGACGGCTCCTCACTCGCCACCACCAGCTGCGCCTCCACTGAACTCTCCACTCTATGCTCCAACAAAGATTTATGGCGGGAGATTTGCCACTCCACGTGGCCATCCACTAGCGATCCACGTGTCGCCTCCGCCATCTCCGCCTTCCCTTCCGGGCACCGCTCATTATACTCCGACGCCTTCCCCTCCCTCCACCACCTGACGCCGACGGTGGCCGACCGCGTCCGCAGCTGTGATATAAAAGAGCTCATTTCGGCTGTCGACGTCTTTTACAACGGAAAGCTAATTCACTCGAGAGTATTAGAGACGGAAACTATGTCCGTCTGGTTCGCCACGTCACCTTTCCAGCTGGAAGTGTTGGAACATAAGGAAACCGTCGCGATACCGTCGCAAGGAGACAACTCGACCGCAATGGAGCGGATTCGTGTCAGCTGGATTATAATCGACCCGCTCACGAACCGGGCGATCAACGTGGCGAGTAGGAGCCCGGTCGAGTCGAACCGGCACTGGATGACCGGGGAGCTGCAGCTCCGGTTTGCGACGGTGGTGGACGATGGGGAAGGGAAGGGAGGTCACGTGCAGTGTGCGGTGGTGGTCACGTGCGGAGAGGAGGGGAATAGTTTGCATATGAAGGAAGTGAGCCTTCAAGTGGAGGACATGGAAGGAAGAGTACAGACAGGGTTGGACAGTTTGGTAATTTTGAGTGAGGCCATGAAAGGGCAAAGAAGGAAAACAAATGAGATTTTGGAAAAGGAAATTTATGACAAGTTTTGTATTACCAGAGTGGAAACAAAGGAGAGGCTGGAGACAAGGGAGAGGAATTTGGATGTGTTGTGTATTGCCACCGGAGTCGCCATTTTCTTTGCCAGTTGGTCTCTTTTTTTCTCCGGCTGAATATTCCGACTTTTCTTTTTCTTCCATTGTGTTCCAAATTGTATAATAATTGTATATTAAAGGACGTCACAGTGGTACCGAGAATCTAATAAACTATTTTTCCTTTCACTAATTAATTATATGGACGGATATCAATTGTATTTCACTATTGAACATTAATGTACTAATAAACTAATACCTTTTCGCAATGTATTATGTATAATCGCATTAGAGTTGGATTTTGTACGCACATTCGTTCCATTGAACGCATCTATTATTTTGATGTCAACGTTGGGGTTCCATGTAACCTTACGGGCAATATATTGAGCGACACTGAATGAATGAAGTACATGACGATAAAAATGACAGGAGGGGATAGATTATGACATTTAAAAAAAAATAAAAAATTTGTTGTCACTTTCGAAGGTTCGATGAACGAGTGATTGATTATCTCATATGATGCGTAAGGTTTAAGAGATTTGGTTTAAAGTAAAGATTTATTTTAAGTAGAAGTTAGGCGCCGGTTTGTACTTTTGAAGGCATATTACAGTGATGTATCTTTGATTATTATTTTTGTAGGACCGCGGGAGATTAAAATACAGATTCAGAGGAAAGGAATATTACAACCAACTTGCTATTTGGATTTTAATTGGAAACTTCATTGGGGCATTATAATTTCCTCTATACGGGCCGAAGATTACCATTTGTTGATTACTTCAATTATTCTATTTTAACCACAAATTAATTAGTATAAATTAAGTATAAGGATATTGTAGAAGTATGCTGAAAATTTAAGAACTCCAAAGGTTATCTTTCCAGTTTTGAGTGGATATGTGATTGACTACCTCCATTAACTTACCTATACATAAAAGCTACTTGTACTCCATAATATTTTCCGGCGGCCTCATTGTACCATCCAGTATAGAGTGATGGTACAAATCTACTGCTTTTCTCCAGTTCAAACGCGAAATTAAAAACTATAAATCTGACCGAATAATAACCTTTTTTAATATTTAAAAGAATGAGAGTTTTTGAACTTGTAGCTTAAGAGAATAAAATTTAATCATATTATGGTCCACCTTCACTAAAAAGGAAGCACTACCTCTTATAAATTCATTTCTACTGTTTCTTTACTCAAATATACTATTACTCCCACTTGCATTACTATCATTAAAATTTATTACCTGGCGATCAATGGGAATATGTATTGGGAAATAGAGTGATAAATATCACATTATCCATGATGTAGTGAATGAGCAACACCTAGGTAGCGCTGAAATTGGACAGCAAACAATGGAAATGGTACGTGTTAACAAGAAATGAAACGGAACGGCCCATTTGCGGAACTGACAAAATCTATCAATTAATCAATCATGGATCATCAAGTCTTGATCATATAGTACATGCTATTTCTGCGCCCCTTGTCGTCCATACATGTCGATCTGATGCATTAATTCAAGACATAAATCATCCATACACATGCCCCTAACGTTTTGGCCCTGGTGCAATACTTGTTCCAATTGCATGTCCATGCTAAGAACGGGTACACAAGTACAGCAACTGAACAAGTTAAGTGAGAAAGTTACTGATTCGAGCAGAACTTGATCATCAATAAATCAATTGAATTGTCATCTGTAGCAAGCCGGGTACATTTGTAGAATTTCAAACCATATATTTAATAAGTTTATTGTATTTACTATGAACCTGGTAATTTAAAAAATTAGAATTTCAATACAACGGCTTCTTCGATCATTCGATCATGGATCTCCTTAGAGCACTAGTAATGGTTGGCTTATTTGGGGCTTAAGCCCCTAAATAAGCTCCAAATAATATTTTTTAATTTATTTTTCTTTTTCTTTCATTAATTATTTTCATTAATTGTGTGGTGCATGTGTCATGTGGAGCACCTAATAAGCCCAAACCATTGTAAAATAAAAATGAAAGATGCTTATTTGAGGCTTATTAAATTAAAGTAATATAATAACATGATTGATTTACGCATTGATTTACATACCAATCAATTCTAATCCGTTGATCTTACTTATTCAATTTCAATCTGGTGCGTACATGTGTCATTATATAATTAAAAGATGTAGGGTTTGAATCTTGTTGGCGTGATTTTTCTCTATTATTTGCATCATTATTTTAGTTGAAGTTGTTGAATTCGAATCTTATAGACATAATTTTTTTACTATCTTTTTATATCTTTATTTTCTAACACAAAGTTTTATGGTCGTACTACACTTAATTTAAAAAGACATAGAAGTATTTTATAAACCGAAACAATTTAGCTATGATGATAGAGAACCTGGGGATACTAGGCCACTAGGCCGATATCAAATAGGAGCCCGATGTTGGAACGTTCGTGTTCTAGAGTGATTTGTTGCTATTTTTATTGCTTGTGTTCATGTATTATCATGGTTGTGCTACTATCAAACAGTTACATTCGTACATGCACGCCTAATTTGTAATTCAGACATTTCATGTTTTACGTGTTTCGCCCACCTGTTGAACTTTGGGATTCCATCATCGTGAATAAACGTATGTTTGTTGTGACCTTATATTCGTCTATATTCTTCTTTCTCATGCTAATGTTCCCCTTTTCATTAATAAATCATGTTCCCAGACATGGCTACTGGATCATCAACCTCTTCCGGGCGGCGTAATCGCTACGTGGAACATCAGTGGTCCCAGCCTTCAGAAAGGAAATTCTATTTAACTTTGTTAGAATTTTATAAGCAGAGACGAATTTGTTTGGGGAGAATTGACTGGCACGCACAGAGGGAGATTGTCGAGATAATGAAAGATGGTATGCCTGAGAATCAAAATCTCCAAACATGTCATGTGGTCACAATGTTTAACACAATGAATTACCGAATTAGTCGCCTTCAAGAAAAAATCGTTCACGAGCCAACGTGGATTGTAAACGCGTCGACTGGTGATATGGTTCGGCCATCATACTACGATGTTGACGAAGGAAGTGATGTTCCAGAGGAGCTCATTTTCTTTCGATACCAGCAGATTCGCGATATGATCGTCTATTCAAGCTAAGGCCGCAACTGCATCCGCCGCCATTTGAATTTCGTTGTGTGCTTCCCTTCAATAATAAGGCAAAAGGACTAAAGAAACCCTTTCCATTATATATGGTTCGGGCACAAACGGATAATAATTCGGAAGGAAGGTGTTCGGATTATATATGGTTTCTTTTTTTTTTTTTCTAAACAAAATGAAAAAAAACTTTTCTTTATAATATCCTAGCAATAATTTTCGGAATTACGAAAAAAAAAATAATAATAATAATAAAAAAAAAAATTTGTTTTTTCATTTTTATTTTGTCCGAATTTTACTTCATTTAATTAATATGATCATAAAAAAAAAAATTGTACTCATCTTCATTTAATTATCCAACTATTTAAACAATCCCACACACTTCCCTATACATGCCAACACATCATTAAACAAATCAAACAAACATTCTCTTACATATTCCTTACACCTTCTTACACATATCATCATTAACCCTATAAAATACTACCCCACTCCCCTATTTATTCACCCAAACCCAATCCAAATACTCCATAAAAAACTACTTCAACACACCTCTTAACCCAGTTACTATTTCGATTTTTGTTAAATTTAAAACAATACCAAAGTCTAACCAAAATCCAAACACCCTGTATAATTTCCTCTATACCGGCCGAAGATTACCATTTGTTGATTACTTCAATTATTTTATTTTAACCACAAATTAATTATTATAAATTAAATAAAAGGATATTGTAGAAGTATGTTCATTCTCCCCATTAATTAACTTCTTTATACACAAAAGCTTCTTGTATATTTTTCAACAACCTCAATGTATCTTTCAATATAGATTTATGTTGTAAATCTGCAGCTTTTCTCCAGTTCAAATGCGAAATTAAAAATTGTGAATTTAACTGAATAATAAACTCTTTTATATTTAAGAATGTAAATTTGATCTTTCAGATTTAAGAGCATAAAATTGTCCTGGTGGTTAATTTGTACCAATAAACCAAAACCCATTCATGTGATTGTCATGTGTCCGAAAGGAGAAAATCATCTTTCCGACCTTCCTTTGTCCCCTAGACTTGTATCGAAAGATATGCCCCTCCTTTGGACTTAGCTAAGAGTTGGTGGCACAACATGCAAACTCTCCGGATCTTGGATCTTGCTAGTAAGATGATGGACACACTAGACGGGGGAGGGGGAGGTCTAAAAGCAACTTCTTGCAAAAAAAAAAAGAAAAAAAAAGAAGAAGAAAGGTGTGTTTGATAGCTGTTTAGATTTCCACCCTCGGTGGGGGCTTAGTAGCGCTACATTCATAACGGTTGTGTGGATTGTGCTTTTTATGAATTGACGGATTTCAAACCTTTGTACATCCTTTTTGTGGTGGTTGGTATGGTTCATGATGGTGGATTTTTTGTTCTCGATTTAGATGTGGAATTAGTGTTATGTAGTGATCTATTACGGGTTTTGGTTTTACTTATTGGTTGGTGGGGAGATCAAGATGTAACTTGGTTTATGCATATTGACCGGGTGGTTTGTACCGGTTTCAAACTTCGTTGTACATGTTCCGAGCATTTATTATACTATTTTATCAATAAATAATTATTTTGTTGTTAAAAGAAAAAAAAGAATGCAAATTTGAACTTTTAGCTTTAAGAGCATAAAATTGAACCGCAGGTCCACATTCACTAAAAAACTAGAAAGAGAGCACTAGCTCTCATAAATTCATTTATACTCCCACTTGCATTATTATTTATTAAAATTTATTACCTGGAGAACAATGGGAATATATTGAGGAAATAGAGTGATTAATAAATATCACATTATCCATGATGTAGTGAATGAGCAACACCTAGGTAGCCCTGAAATTGGACAGCAAACAATGGAAATGGTACGTGTTAACAAGAAATGAAACGGAACGGTCCATTTGCGGAACTGACAAAATCTATCAATTAATCAATCATGGATCATCAAGTCTTGATCATATAGTACATGCTATTTCTGCGCCCTTGTCGTCCATACATGTCTGATGCATTAATTCAAGACATAAGTCATCCATACATGCACATGCCCCTAACGTTTTGGCCCTGCAATACTTGTTCCAATTGCATGTCGATGCTAAGAACGGGTACACAAGTACAGCAACCGAACAAGTTGAGGGAGAAAGTTTGGCAGTGGATTTTGAGAATGGATTTTTTTTTATTTTGTAGTTTAATTTACACTTCAAAAATCCACATTCAAAATCCACTCTCAAACACTCTAAATCAAACCAATCACTTCCAGAACTTGATGATCATTATTGATCAATAAATCAATTATCATCTGTATGTAGCTAGCCCGGTATACATTTGTAGAGTTCTTTTAACGTTAGCATTGACATGAACGTGTTAATGTTTTAGAATTTCAAATCAACGGCTTCTTCGACCATTGGGCGTCACCTTAAACCCTCCTTCTCACTGTAGCATATAGCCGCGTAGAACCTGCATAAACACCGAACAGTGAGGTGTAGGGTCTAGGTTAACCATCGAATCTTTCCAACGCAATTGGCATTAATGAGCAATTGAACCTGCAGGATTTTCTTGTCCCTCAATTATTTGTAGCTAAACTGCTAAAGAGAATCAGTGTAGTAGTTATTTAATCTGGATGAAAAACTTTACTAGTTTATAGTAAGTGGGAATCTTATCTTATCTATTATACGTAGTTTTTATTTTATAGTCACTAGTTTTTAGTCCAAATGCAAACAGATACGTGTCCCAAAACATTCTTCTCTTTTGAGTTTTTTCTATTACCTTGGTTCCTTTAATTTGTCTCAAATTCCTTTGTCTTTTGTGGCCGGATATACAGCTCGGTTCGAATAATATGAATTAATTTATGAATTGAGAAATCGCAAGAGGGGAATCGTTTATGCTGGCAATCATTACACTCCTCAATCATCCGGTCCCAATTACTTGTGCCAGGCTGCCTGCATAACCGGTTCCGCTGGTGACAACTTACCCAAGTCTCAAAAAGACTGGGCTTCAGCCTTGTCCCAAAGTGGATTATTCAAACCCAATTTCAACTAGTATTGGTGGCCCAACCCAATTTGTGTCCTTAAATATCCCTTTCTCTAGTTTTATGTAGGTTTTTTTTTTATGTTTTATTTAGGCAATAGGCATTAATCAAACAAATCATACATATATAATATTACTAGTTGTGTGAATTTTAAAATGAGCCTCTATCTCAAATTTGAGACTAAAATATGAAAAAAATGATAAAACTCAACAAATTTTCAGGACTCCTAAATAACTGAACTCACAATAATTGAACTCTTATTCTTGAGGACTTGTAAATTAATTCCTACAAATTAGTACTCATTTAAACCTCTCTATCTCTTCATTATCCATGCGGCTTCAGAAATATCATCCATGTGTCCTTAATTTATGTCACTAAATAATTAAAAAAAAAAAAAAGAGATTTGTAACAATTATGTGTGAATTAGTTAATATCCTAAATAATTAAAAGGCTTATTTAATAGTAATATTTAAGTAAATTTTATAAAATTCTTGTAAAGAGTGCACCTTATATGTCCTGCACAATCCTCTATAACAGGACATTTCTTAGTTTAATTCAATCCAATTATAAGACATTTCTTATTGCACTGATTTAGGACGCGGTGAGTATGATACAACCTTCGTAAAAAAATACCCAAGACTTAATCATGGGCTTTGGAGGCATAATCCACACCCACAGCCCATACTTATATTTAGTTCCGTTGGAAAGTTGGTTTTGTCAAATTGATCCTTGCCCAGTTACCAACTCGCACAAAAGTTTGCTATTCAATCTTCCGTACTTATATGTTTGACAAATGAATTAAAAAGATGTAACTGATTAGTCACATAATTTTAGTTTTTCAAATCAACCACTTATAAGTTAGGTGACAAGTAAGATCACGTCAAATCCACATTTATGGTTCATATTTACATCTCGTCTTTTGTTCATTCGTCCAAAGAAAGAACATGCTGGTTCTTACTTGTGATTAAACAATATTCACCTTCTTAATAGAAGTTTAGAAATAAATTTTTATTGCTTAATAGTACTTATATAATAGCTTTCAAGACTTCGATTTAACAGTCTAGTGAACATACCGAATCTACTCGTGCACCCAAATTTTAGTATTTCGGCTCATTTAATATATATCCACAATTGCACATCCAATTACATATTTTATCCACAGAAATCCAGATGGCAAAGTGGCATTGTTCAAGAGCCAATCCATGTAATCTTGATACTTCACAAAATCCACTCCATGTCATCAAATATCCATTCCATTGAAATTCCACCACAAATTCTCTACTCAGTTAAAGATACTCAATCTGTACAAATATTTGGACCAAACTACACAACAGAGCCAAAAAGTTAAAAGAAGAACAACAAATGGCTTCAACAATGGCTGCTGCATCCACTGTTGCTGGTTTGGGCTCTTCAACCTTGCCCTCTTCAGGTATTGCCAACTATACTCTCATTACACTGAAATTAATGTAGATCAATTTCGCAACCGTAGTATATATTTAGCGTGAACTTATCCGCTATCTTTGTAAACTAATGTGTGCTCCATTTCCTAAATGTTCTTACGGATAAAGTGCCATATTAACATAATATAGTATATAACAGCATGATCGCTTCTTAGTTCTTAGCATGCTATAGGCGATTTGTGTCCAGTGCTAGTCTTTTTAAAGACATGGAAAGTATACCAAGATTGTGCTTAACCAATCTCTATCGGTCATCCCCTCTCATCCTACATTTTCTCATTTTGTTTCACATTTATTTTTAAACTTCATTCTTTATTTTATTGTAATATTAACGGTTTCTCATTTCGAATCTGTAAAATCAAAATTTGGATCAAATCACACATCACATTATTTAATTTATTAATATCATACTAATTTTAAAAATTACAATACTTATTAATTAAAAATTACGATAAATCCTAAAATTTAATATTATTCCATTATAATAACATCATATTAATTTTGAAAAATTACAATAGAATTTCATACAATACAATCATTAAATGTTTACAATAACGTCATATTAATTTCAAAACTTACAATACTTGATAACTAAAAATTATAATAAAGACTAGTATTTTCATATAATACCATTAGCTGATTATAATAACATATCATATAAGAAACAAGAAGTATTATTAAACAAACAAATATCAAAAACTAATTACAATTTACAAACAAATTAAACAAAAAGATTAAAAAAAAGGAAGAAGAAAAAAAAAGGAAAGAAACAAGCCCATGAGCGTAAGTAGGCGGAAAGAAACAAAGTAAAAGATATTGAAAAGAAATTATGAAAGAAACAAAAGAATAATGAAATAAACAAAAATATAAAACAATAATAAAAGGGGCTCTTCCCCGCCTCACTAGGCAGAGATGATCCACTCATCCTTTCTCACCCACACATCAATGTGTGAGTGAGGATGAGCTATTGGCCCATCTCTAGGTAATCTTCTACTGGAGATGGCCTTAGCAGAATTTGAATATGATAAGCTAGAGGGAATTTTGGAAAGTACTTTGTGCTAGGCGGTACGCGCCGCGAAAGCGTTAATGGATGTCATATTTTAGTAGATAAAATGATAAAAAGCGGAAATAAAGCACACAATATTTTACGTGGAAAACTTCCAAGTCGGGAGAAAAACCACGGACAAGGTTGTAAAAAATATCACTATGAAAGGGATTACAACACTCTTTCTATTATAAGGATAGATCTATTTTACTACACCACAATACCTCACAATAGGAGAAACACTCTCTTTTTACAAATGAGAAAATGGAAGAATATGAGACCGAAGCTATTTGTGTTTGGGATGATCGATTAAGCTGAGCAACGCCTCAATTTATAGGCAAGCTTGTCCAACTTATTCACGCCTCCATGCTTGACCAATATGTGAATCCAAGAATATAATTTCACATTCACGTTCAATTGATTGTGCAACATGCAATATGAAAAATCACTTGTCCATTTCTCACACAGTTCTTATCCATGCTTAATTTAAACATCACAAACATGTTTATCTCCTTCATATTTATAATGCTTAAATATGAAGCAGATAAACATGTTTCAATATTTTAAATATACATGTATTAGACATATAAATAGTTACGTAATTTTTCCAATAATATATAGTTATGTATTTGTTATGACATTTGAGGAAGTGAAGGTTTTCATATGTGAAGACCGAAGCATAATAAAAAATGCTAATTAACAATAAAGTGTGTTATAAAATATGAATCACATAAACATGTTTGTCATGTTTAAATTAAGCATGGATGAGAACAGTGTGAAAAATGGACACGTGATTGTTCATATTGCATGCTGCACAATTAATTGAACGTGCATGTGGAATCATATTCTTGGATTCACACATTGGTCAAGCATGGAGGCTTGCTCACCTTAATCGATCATCCCAAACAAAAATAACTTCAGTCTCACATGCTTCCATTTTCTCCTTTGTAAAAAGTGAGTGTTTCTCCTATTGCGAGATGTAGTAAAATAGGTATATCCTTGTAATAATAGAGAGAGTGTTGTAATCCCTTTCATAGTGATATTTTTCACAGCCTTATCTGTGGTTTTTCTCCCGACTTGGGGGCTTTTCACATAAGATATCTATCGTGTTCTTATTTTTTGCTTTTTATCATTTTATCTACCAAAATATACCATCCATTAACGCTTCTGCAGCGCATACCGCCTAACACTTTGGTTGATCGGTGTACAAATAAGACGTAGGCTAATAGCTACATGCCTACATCATCTATATTCCATTTGTAGACCAGTGTAACTAACGCTATGTTCTTTTCATTTAAAAACACTGCAGTTCAATTCAGGTTTGATTAGTTGTATTTTATATATATTATAAGTTGTTCAATTTAATTAAATTTAATTATATGGAGTTACGTTGAGACAATGAGAACATAGCTTCGGTACGCCAACTTAGTGTTTATAGACTTAATTCCAACATAATGAGATTTGATAATTTCCTTTTTTCTTTTGATCCTTTAATCACAGGATTCTTGAGGGGTTCAGGATCCTTGAGACTCCCGGTGACAGCGAGGAACCCTGTAAAGGTAGCTAAAGCTTCTGGAGGAAAGATTACATGGTAAGAAAGAATTCAAACCTAAACCATTACAGTACATAGATTAATTATACATGCATTCAAATGTAAATGTTTGGTTTCTAAGTAGCTGAAATAATTCCCTCATTTTAAAAAGTTATTGTCGCATTCGTCTTAAATTCTTTTTATGTTAATTCTCCAACAGTAGCTTCCAAAGAGATTGGCTAAGAAGAGACCTAAATGTGATTGGATTCGGTCTAATCGGGTGGATCGCACCTTCTAGCATTCCGGTGATCGACGGGAACAGCTTGTCGGGGTTGTTTTTCTCAAGCATTGGAACTGAGTTGTCTCACTTTCCCACTCCTCCTGCTCTCACTTCCCAATTCTGGTAATTAAAATGAGTGAACCTCAACTTTGCTATTTTTCTGTATACTACTTAGGCTGCTCACTGTCATGCAGTTCACAGGTGAAAATTTGGCTGGTGAACTGATTTTCCATTTGGTTTTTGTTTTGCAGGTTGTGGCTAGTGTGCTGGCACTTGGGATTGTTTATAACTCTTACTTTCGGACAAATTGGGTTTAAGGGCAGGACTGAAGATTACTTTTAAAACACAGCAAGTAATTCTGTTTATCTGTCAAATATGTGTATTACCTCTCAAACCATCAAGGACTGATAATTAAGTATGTTATTATTACCTCTCAAACCATCAACTTCTTCTCACTTAGTCACTTCCCATTTTCTTCTTCATATGTTCGAGAGAGAGTACTTGCTTCTGCAGTGGGAATTGTCAAACCTCGCCAACCTGAATAGGAAATCGATATGCATGTATTACAAAATCCTTATATAACAAGGAGGTTTAAATGGTTATCATACATAATCATACCAACCCCAAATTGCAGTAGGCTGTTTACTTTACAACTTGGGGGGGGATGCATGAGCGATGTGGACAAAATGCGTTGAACATTCATGTAATCATGTATTGATTTGTCGGAATCAAACCGATGTAAATGGACATGGATGCTACAAGTCTAGTCGATCAAAACAAATATATAAGTGAATTAGGTCCCTTGGACCTATGCACACAACACAATTTTTATGGAAAAAATGAAAAAAGATTATGGTGTGGATATACGATCAGGTGAATTGGTATCAGGTCCAAGATTGGGAAATTTTATTTCGATTAGGGCCACTCGGTTTATAAACCCAAAGTATTATATACAGAAACGATCTTCATCGAATTATGTTTGACGATTGTAGTCTGTAGATCGGCCCCTATATGATTATCAGAATAACCCAAGTACCCAAAGGAAGCCATCCTCATTTGATATGGGCCTGATAGGCTCAAGTAGCCCAATTACTTCGAGCCCATTAAAACTCCATCCAGGACATTTTCTGCTGAAACCAGAAGTGGTTCATATAAAACTTCAAATTGTAGTTTTTTTTTTTTAAACAACAAATATTACAATTACTCATACCCTACTTCTATAGTCTTCTACACTATCTTATATACCTAAAATACCTTATGTCTCCGTAGCAGTCAGGGATCGAACCCCTGACCTCTCCCCTCACCACTCCAACTTCAAATGTTAGTAGAGGGGAAATAATAGTTAGAAAAAATTAATTATAAACAAGAAGACCAAAAGTTGACACAAAATGGAAAAACATAATGTACTTCATGGACTTAATGGACTCCGATCTGGTCCTGGCCTGTGTGAAAGAAAAACAAAACAAAAAACTATTGTGTAAAATTTTCCATTTTTCAATTTATAATCCAGGTGTAAATATAAAAGTGTGCAAACACTCGTGTTCACTTTTTGACTATCTAAATTGAGAAAGAATCAAAAATTGTCCAAGTTGGAGTACAATAAAATACATAAATTGGACATAGCATAGCCACTCTAAAATATAAATTGACCGTGTCTCAGTTTGGAGTACCAGACTCAAGTCCACGGTAAAAAAATTCTTAAAATTCTTATTTTGTGAATTAATGGTTACAAGTATCACAAAAGTTGTAAAATGCCAAACATGAAGTACGCATGCATATCTTACAGGAAGACAAATTATAGTAGTATTCCAGACTAATTAACTAAATTAATTAGGACATAAGCATTTGGGAGTCGGCCACTATATTCATGTACTTTATGTAAGTATGTAACTTAATTTTATAAGTAATTCTTTGCTTCCTTTTTTTTGAGTAGAAAAGATCATATATTGCAATCAAATAATCAAATAATGTTAATCCACATCCGGATTATCAAAGGGCAGAGCCGAAGAGCCAAAACTATCCTCAACTACGTTATATGCTAAAAGATGAGCAAGCTTATTACAGTTCCGATTCGCAAAACAAAAAGAAAACGAAGGCAAAACAGAAACTAAAATTTTGGCCTCTTCTACTAACGTCCCTGCAGCTGACAAACAAGGGGAAGCGCATTGCAGATTCTGAATAAGACGCAAACAGTCACCTTCAAAGATGACTTCCTGCAACTGTAATTCTGTAGCCAGTCGAATAGCTTGAAGGACAGCCAACGACTCAGCAATTTCTGGAGACAAAATATGTGGCTTCCAGCTACGCCTCCACGCAAGAATCTGTCCAAAATGATCTCTAGCTACAACCCCAAGTCCTGCACCTGCTCTGTTCGCACAAATGGATGCATCAAAGTTTATCTTTATTGCATTATCTGGAGTAGGCGGCACCCATCGCTGCTGGCTATTATCTGGCGGTCTAGGTCCTGAAAACTGGTTGCGAGCTTCATGGAATCTGGTAATGTACTGCTGCACAAAGTTGATCGACTCATCAGGTTCATAGCCACACGCTTCATGCACAATTTTATTGCGGTTACTCCAAATACTCCACATGCCCACCACACAAAATTCCAGTTGCTCTTTAGTAAGTTTCTTCCGCAGCAAACCAAGCCACTCATAAACATCTGTATGTGAAGTCATAATAATATAAGATGGCATGTTAGAAAGAGCCCAAAATAAACGCGCATATGCACAATCACGCAAGATATGAAGTACGGATTCATCGTCAATAAGGCACACCGGACAAATATTATGAACATTTAGACCACGTTGCTGTAGACGGCTTAAAACAGGTAGAGAGTTTTTTATCACCCGCCACAGAAAAACCTTGATTTTATTAGGCAAATCAAGCTTCCATATCCATTCCAGATTCAGGTCCCTAACCGTACTACAACCACCCCCTTGATTTTCCCTTGCTCTGCGTTTTAACTGCCTGGCTAGGTGATAAGCGGTTCTAACAGTATACCCCCCATTCTTGGAGAAATTCCATATTCGTACATCCTGCAAACTCATAGAAGGCAAGGGAATCTGCAATATATACTCCACATCCTCCTCCCAAAAAATACTCCGTATCAATTCCTCAGCCCATCTCAGGTCGGTGTGTAGTGATGCCACTGTCAAGTCCGGCAAATTATGAAGATCAGGTGTTATAGGAGTCATACAAGTATCCCTAGGGATCCAATTATCAGACCATACCTTCACGTTTAAGCCATCGCCTATCCTCCACCTTACACCCTGTTTTACCAAATTTAGAGCTCCAAAAATGCTCTTCCACGTAAAGGAAGCATTACTAGGTAAAACAGCATCAAACAAGTCGCATAAAGGGAAATACTTCGCCTTAAGAACTCGAGCCAATAAAGAATTAGGGAATTGAATTAGTCGCCAAGCCTGTTTACCTAGCAAAGCTAAATTAAAAGACCTCAAGTCCCTAAACCCCATCCCACCATCTCGCTTTGACTCACACAAAGAATCCCAATTATGCCAATGAATCTTCCTAACATTCCCTTCCCCCCACCAAAATCTCGCAATGATAGAATCAATCTCAGACAACAAAGAATCAGGAAGTTTAAAGCAATTCATCACATAGGTAGGTATAGCTTGGATAACAGATTTGATTAATACCTCCTTTCCCGCTTTTGACAAGAATCTATTACCATACCCTTTGATCTTATCCCAAACACGCTCTCTCAACCAACTAAAGATTTCTTTTTTTGATCTACCCATAACTGTTGGAAGCCCCAAATATTTCTCATGCTTGTCGACAACACGAACAGGCAGACAGTTCATGATTTCCTGAGTAAGAGGTGTATCAATATTTCTACTAAAAACCACAGTAGACTTATCAAGATTAATTACTTGCCCAGAAGCCAAACTATACCGATCAAGAATGTCCACAATTTCATTAGCAGCACGAGTACTAGCTTGGCAAAAGAGTAGTGTATCATCTGCAAACAGTAAATGAGAGATCCTCGGTGCACTCGGAGCCACACGGACCCCTTGTATCACCCCTCTCAGTTCAGCATCTCTAATTAAAGCACTAAAAGCCTCGGTCACAAAAAGAAATAAATAAGGAGAAAGGGGATCTCCCTGACGAATCCCCCTTTCCGGCTGGATCGGTTCAAGCTGTACTCCGTTTAAGAGGAACGAATAGGAGACAGTACTCACACATAACATAATGAGGTCAATAAATGAATCCTCAAAGCCAAGGCACTCAAGCACTCTTTTTAAGAAAATCCACTCAACTCTATCGTAAGCTTTGCTCATGTCAAGTTTCAAAGCCATAAAAACATCTTTGCCCTTGGTTTTTAGTTTTAAAAAATGATTCACTTCATACGCAACAAGCACATTATCAGTAATTAATCTGTTGGGGACAAAAGCAGATTGGGTTTCGGCAATAATTTTGCACATGTGAGGTTTGAGTCTATTGGTAATGGCTTTAGATGCAATTTTGAAAATCACATTACTCAAGCTAATCGGCCGGAACTGGGTTATCTGGTCAGGGAGTTTGCATTTAGGTATCAGGACCACATGTGTAAAATTTAGCTTATGAATCAAATTTCGGTTATTTAACAGATCAAGCACACAAGAAGTCACAGAAGAACCAACAATATTCCAAAACCGTTGATAAAAAAGCGCAGGGAGACCATCAGGCCCCGGAGACTTTAATGGAAACATATCAAACAAAGCTTTTTTTACCTCAATTGGAGTGAAAGGTTGTCGGAGGTCCTGGTTCATCTCTTCATCCACCTTGGCACGCATAACTCGAACAACATTGTCTACTTCACTCGCAGATGGCCGCTGCGATGAGAAAATGCTGTTGAAGTAATTATTAACAATGTCTCCCATTTGCTCCATCGTCTCCTGTCGGACTCCATTTTCATCAAGTAACCCCGTTATTTCATTAATCTTGGCCCTGTGCGAAGCCTGGGAGTGAAAAAACTTTGTATTACGATCACCCTCCGCCATCCACTGCGTTTTAGCTCTCTGACGCCACATCAAATCTTCCCTATCCAACACTTCTTCTAATTCAGCTTTCAAACACTTAGTCCGCTCCCTGTTTGCACTGTTATGCGGCTGAGAATGCAACTGTTCAAGCTCTTTTTGTAGCTTCTTAACTTTTTCTTTAACTGAACCGAATTCGAACTTCCCCCAATTAGCTAGACCCAATTGACAATTTTCTATCTTCGTCAAGAAATCTACATCACCCATCCAATTTTCCTCCACAATTCTCCCACAATCTTCCGCCCGTACCCACATTGCTTCAAATCTAAACCTCCTCCTATTATGTCGAAATCTCCTACTTGAAACCCCCCTAAGGCGAAGCAAGATAGGTAGATGATCAGAATTTCGAGTAAAGAGATGACTAACCTTACTGAATGGGAACAGATCTGTAAAATTTCCCGTGACTGCCGCTCGATCCAGTCGAATTTCTGTAAAGTCCTCGTCAATCTGTCGATTCGACCATGTGTAAGGATACCCGTCGAAATCGACATCAGTCAGTCCACAATAGCTCTGTGTATCACGCAAGTTTCTTATTCGCCATTCCGGGACCTGAGCACCACCACGTTTATCAGCTGATGTTGTAATTTCATTCCAATCACCGATGACTACCCAAGGCCGAATAGACTGGTGTGCCAATCTTTTAAGTAATTCCCATGTGCTTGTACGTTTGCTAGCTTCTGGGTGCCCATAAAACCCAGTCAATCTCCAATTATTTACACCATCACCCAAGTCAACTGTGGCATCTATGTGATGTATAGAGTAACTTTGGATTAAGACATTAATATCTTTTCTCCACAACAATGCTAATCCTCCCGATCTCCCAATTGATGGAACACATAAACCAAATAAATTCAAATTCTGTTTTATCCTATCTATCCCACGATCTCCTAACCGAGTCTCCATGAGAAAAATAAGTTCGGGGTTATGAGTACAGATAAACTCTTTTAAGGCTCTTACTGTCCAAAGGCCCCCCAAGCCTTGACAGTTCCACGAAAGGATACTCATTGGGATAGGCGGGGTTGCTCTGCAACCTCCGCCTCTGATACAATGATTTTTTTGGGAGTTCGACGCTTTCTAATGGCATCCTTGGGTTTCAGGTTTTTGTTTTTTGTGTTGGCATCAACGGGTTTAGGATCATTGTTTTTATGCTTTCCCGAGCCTACTGGACGTCCTCTTTTCTTAGCAGGAGGTATCTTGTTTTCAGTACCATTTTGGGTCAGTCCAATATACAGAGGGAACGACTGGTTTTGGACTTGAGGATCAAGGAGGGTCAATTGGGCCTGTTGGAGTGGTAAAGGTACAGGGAATCCTGGTGGGTGTGGCAAGGTAGGGTGGGCTGGTGGGTTGGGTGGGGTGTGGGATGTTTGGTGAGAGAAGCCTGGTGGATGGGAAAATTTAAGATGGGTAGGAGGGGTGAAGTTAAACCTGGGTTGTTGGTTCTGATTATTTCTAAAGAGATGACTCCACTGCTCATTGGAACGAGAAAAAGTCGATCCATCTAGGTCCATGGGAAGAAAATTCACACCCCCGGAAGCGTGTGAACTAGGCTCAAATATTACTATTTGTTTATCCGGAGGCACACCACCGTGTCTCTCCATGGAATTGTCACCCTTCCCCGTCGCATTAGTAACAACAGTTCTAGTTGAACCCCCAATATTAACACCAGTCGACTTACCAGGGGAGACCCTCCTACTGACCTGGCCACTGCTATTAGTTCCATTGGTATCCAGACTTCCCTGCACTTCATCAGTTGTTTCAGCTAAACGGGGTCGTATAGAATTGTTCTGATGTCGTAGCCAAGCCCCGTATTCCAATAAGTGCTCAGGGACTTTATCATCATCTCCCACAAGATCAATACATCCCTGACAGTCTTTTACTAGATGTCCTACCCTTCCACAAAAGTAACAAAAATTTGGGAGTTTGCCATACGTTAGAGTCCATGTTCGGGGTCTAGAATCTGGTCCCTCAATCTTCACCCAGCGCCTAAGTGGCTTAGTAATATCCAGACAGACTCGTACTTTTAAGGAATCTGCAAACATCCCTTTATGAGCCTGTTCATCAAAGTTAACATACGTACCCAGTGCTTCTGCAATCACTTTCGCAATTTTTTGGGATTAGAAGTCAATGGGAGGTCTGCCACATGGACGGTAAAATCACATACATCAAGATTAACCATACCAGGGTTCTCATTCCCACCAATAGTCCGTAACACCACAAGATTACGATCGAATGCCCACGGCCCATTATTAAGTACTTTCCTTCGATCAACCTCATGAGCAAACTGTAGAAATATGCGATCCCCTTCTAGTCGTTTCATCCTCACACCTCTGGCCAAATTCCAAGCTCCAGACATGGCTCGTTCAAACGCTTCCAGGTTGAGAGCTTTTTTGGTAAGCACACGTCCGACCAAACACAAATTCAAATCTGCCAGTTCCCATGTACCTTCCGGCACTGGTATAACTGTATCCTCGTCCAGTTTCATGTGAAGCAACTTGCAGAGATCATTGACGTCGACCCCTGTCATTATCTCTTATGTTGGATGAGTTATGCGTGGAGATGAAGCGCAAGACCTCCTGTGAAAAGAAAGAACTGATACAAAAAGACAGGCAAAGGTATACGTAGGGGTGAATGTTCTGAAGACAATGGTAACCGGTAGAACTAGGATTCTGTAAAAGAATAGGCAAAACAAAAATTACTACTAATATGCTTGTTCCTTATGAAGGTTTTAGTTTTAATCTTTAAGGACTCTAAACAAAAGGGCAAATTAACGAGGCATGAACGCAGCAAACAATAAAGAAAAGGAAGAAAATCTTCAAACTCACCAAAAAAAGAAAAAACAAAGGCTAACAAAAACCTCACCGTGAATCTGGAGTAGACGAAAACAAAACAGGGAGGGTTAAGGCGTCACACTCATGACGAACCAAACTCCAGCCGGAGGAGAGAAGCTCTCATGCGAGAGACGGAAGGGTTTCCCGAAAAAACCAGAGCCAGTAATTCTTTGCTTCCTAATTACACAAGAAACAAAACATTCTAGTATTATATATACTAGAGACTATAGTATGCTTTACGCACTCTTAGCTACCAAGTCTCATGCACATGCATGTTATATCGACCAACCACTAAGTCTCATGCACATGCATGTCATATCGACCAACCTTTACTCACTGTAACATATTTTCTATACTTATAATAAGCATAAAATGAATTTACTACTATTAACCACCAAGATATCATTTGTATATATACTTGGATTTATCATCCATGAAATCATGATTACAATCATTCGTCAACCGCGTAAAAAAATGAAATGAAATGATCATATGGATTTCACCTAATTAATCACATGCCAATTCATCTAATCCACTCAAATCAGTTCATGTTTTTAGAATATGTATTACATGCTAGTAGTAGTAGACTAGGAGTATTAGTTATTAAAGAAACATATGTTACTCGATCGATCGGCGCGCATATCTGTGACCACATTCTTACGATTTAATAGTTATAATCTCAATCAAGTCACTATTGGTCAAAATTAACTAACAGATAGCCTTCCAACAGCAACTGATTTATAACAATCATGTGCTTTACCCAATCAAATTGAACATTAAAACTAGATTTGAATAGATTAATTAGTTGTGGAAGTTGTCAATTATCCAACTACGTTTGCATGATAGCTTTAATCCAATCTGTCTAATTGCTAGTCAAGACTTTTATGTGGTCAAAATATTATTAAGATCGATCATTTGAGATTGCGTTTGGTCAACCAAGTAAATATACTCTAACCAACAACAAACAAACAAACATACACACACACACTATATACACAATACATATAGATATATATATATATATATATATATATATATATATATATATATATAATTTATTTATTTTTCGACGAAAATAGGAGTCGTTCATATTTACAGTAGGAGACATTTGTTCATGACCATAAATAACTACCAACATTTTCTGGTACACAAGCTAGAAGCGCACATTGCATTCTACTTTCTTGCACTGAAGTAGATACATAAAAGTCACTTTATCCTGCACCACAGCCTGAAATCTGTGTTTTACACTCTGAACTTATCCCGATCCCAACGAAGGTGATATAATAAATGTCGTTATAGGCATTAGCACGTTCCACACTCAAGAGTCGAAGCATAGTCTCAGTATCTTTATTTTTGTTGTTGTAATCATCAAGAGCCAATGTAGCCATTAAAAATAGATGAGAATCACAATCCTGGTACAGTGGTACTTGTACTGATCTATAATCTTCTGTCTTGGAATCATAGTTGTCAGTCCAGATATGTGACCAGGAAAAAAACGGCATTCAAATCCCTGGCTCTTAGTAATGGACTCCACATACTTTTTAGCTCTTCTGTAGAGCTTTGTTTCATTCTTTTGAGCACACAGAGGGTCCTTCTTAATCAACTCCAACAGTTGTTCATCAGAATACTTGTCCAAAATCGATATTGGGGTTAATCGATCTGCCTCATTTCCATAACCTCCTAGAAAGGATATCGCTAGATATGTAGCTAACTTCTTGCGATCCCAAATCCCGTCAGATTGTACCTCCATCTCTATCTCAAGTATAACATCAGACTGTAGCCCACAATAGAAGATTTCAAATTGCAGGGGCAAGAAAGCAAAACCCACTTCTGCTCGAAACATGGTAGTCGCCTCCATAACATGAGAATTATTAGACGATGCCTTGAACGTTATCTTGAACATAGTTGTAGGAGGGATCCTGTTTTACAGTTGCATCCTCAGCTAGCAGATTTAAGACGAGTGTATTCTTTGATAGATGCAGAAGCCATCAACATAAGGAAGTTGTAGCCCTCGGGGTTCCTATGACGTGATTTAATAACTCTATTCATTGGGAGCACGGTAGTAACATTGTGTATATAACCTGGGTAATACTTGCAAGAGTAATCCTGACTATCTTCAAGAAACCTGAAATATCGTTTGATTTTTGGAATGAGTTGTTGCTTTTCCTCGAGGGTTCGATGATGAGTATTATACTTCAACATTCGGAGTATATCCTCATTTGTAAACGAGTTCCCATCAAAATATATCGGCTCCTTCATATCCTCCTCGTCGAACTGCACCACCTCATCAACAACAGAGTCTGCATCATCATCATCCGAAGATGAATAATACCCACTGGAGTCTGAATCTTAATCTTCTTCTCCTTCACCTTTTTTCTTTTTATACCCCCACCCTCCGACATGATGATGTGCGATGGTTCATTCTCCTCCTCGTCCATGGATCTGTCGGACCATCCTCCGTCTAAGGATTTCTCGGATCTTTCGTCAATCGACTTCCCGTCCTCCGTAGTTATAGTTGACTTGTCGGATGGTGATTTTTCGGAGATTCGATCATCAACATCGATTGATGATTTTTCGATTGTTAGACAGACACAAACGTAAGTAGAACTTTAGAAGTACTAGATAGTCCCAAACATATATATTACTATTAACTTGTAAAAAAATCAACACAATAAAACAAAATCTAGTAAAATCTTTGATTGCGAAAAAGAAGTATTTTGGAAAAAATGGATCAAACCCCCCGAACTATTGCTATTTCGACACTATGCCCCCCAAACTAATAAGTTTGGTGATTGACGTACTCAACTATCATGATTTTGAGACAATGCCCCCCGAGTTAATAAATTTAATGATAAACTCTTAATAAATCAACCAAATATGTTAATTTTTATATGTTGTGATATAAAATTCACTTTTGTCGATTATCATGATGTTTAAGTGTCGTTCAAACTTTATTTTATAGTTTTAAAATAATTTATAATTAGTCCATCATCCATTACTTTTATTAATTTTTTTTATTAAATGTTTTGAAAATATTTTGACAACAAATTGCTTTTAATTTATAATGTAAAAAAATATATAAAATGTTGTGAAACTATACTTAAAGTACTTCGATGATACATATAATATTATTTATATATTTTTCAATGTAGTTTAAAGTAATTTGTGGAAAAAATAAATCGAAAAGTCCAACTATAAAGTAATTACGGATGAACTATATTTTTTAATTTTTTATATATCATGTGAACTATAACTTCGTAGTCGTGGAACATGAATAAATATTTTTTTGTTAAATATATAAAATTTAAACACATACAAATGTTATTTTATCTATTTCTTTAACCAAAAAAGTCACTTCGGGGGGCATTGTCTCAAAAGTATAATAGTTGAGGGGGTTAATCACCAAACTTATTAGTTTGGGGGGCATAATCTCAAATGATTAATAGTTTGGGGGGTTTGATCAATTTTTTCCATCACATTAGGAACCTCTATTGAGTGTCTATTAGTAGTAAATTTCTGGACTTTTGTAAAATGCGCAAGGCAAGTTAAACAACGCCTAGTGCGATTTGCCTAGACTCTATTGCCATCTCTGAATGAAAAAACTTTTATCCATCGAAAAAAATGGAAATAATATCAATCTAAATAAAAATAAGGCTACCCCCTCCCAAAACTTTTACGACCATGTAAAAGTGTAAAGCTTTTTTTTTTTCTTTCTTTAGGTCGGGTGCGGGGCGGGTGTGGTGCCTACCGGGGGTTTTGTGCGGGTTGAGTGTTGGACGGGTGCAAGTGCTAACCCGCACCCATATTTAATATTTGTGTGTGGGTGGAGCGGATTTTAGCGGATGCCCACCCGTTTAATTTACGTCTGCTTGGGATGGCTTAGTATCGAAGTTTCTATCCGAACATACTTGCGAAATATTTCCAAAACATAAAGATTATACAAAAAGCAACACTCTATGATAACAGACAATTATTATTATTATTATGAGGAGGTGAGGACCTTAATAGCAGCAGAAAAATGCCCGTCGCCTATCTTCCGCTTGCGCTGGGAGATGTTAGCCTCCTCCAAGTCCTTGGGCTTCGAGAACCTACACCTAGGGGAGGAAGACTCACCTAAGCGGTCTCTAACCAGCCCTAGCCTCTCCCCAGGGTCTTTCCAACGGGCAATGGCACTAGAAATGCCAACAAACTGACACCTCTCCCTCTCACCAGACCGGCGCTGAGCTCTACTGGACGGCACAAAGGCAGCCAGAGTGCAGGACGGCAAGATAAGAAGCTCCACCCACGCACCCAATTCTCCAGGGCAAGCCAGGACCTTGTCAAGAGCACTGAGAAAGATTCTGGCAAAACCAAGCCTCAACTTAGGAGGAATGCACTTGACAGTACGCGTCTGCTTCGAGAAAAAGCGGTCAAGGAGGTCAACATCAAAGCAAAGAGAGACCACCTTCCCATCAATCACCGGTGACGACACAGAAGAACCCGAAACAGAAACCACATGCCCCGCACCAGAAGAGACTTCGGGCCTCGAAGGGGAAGGAATACCAAGGATAGCGACATCCTCGAGGCCAGGCGCGTAAACCACAGTGCCATCCACGTGCCGACAGTCCTTAGAGAACGTGTGCGTACAAAGACAATGACCACACAACCAAATGCCCGCCTGATGAAGAGCAAAGTCCAGAGCAGAGAATAAAGAGAAGTCACTAGCAATACGAGCTTTGTGAGATGCCTTTAACGCCTCCGTCTTAAAATGCTGGGTTCTGAAATGAGTAATAAAATAACTCTTAGCAAACCCCCTAGCAGTCCGACCCCCACTACAACCATCAAACCCTTTTAACGGGCAAGGAATAAAACCCGATACGCCACTAGCCATGCAAACTACGTCAAAGAAACACCACTAATCAAGAACCAAAACCAGCAGCAGCAGCAAAACAGAGCAGCCACGACAAAACAGAGGAGCAACAACAACCTCAAATCCCCAAGGGCAAGAAACCAAAGAGACCGGAGCAGCCCCTCACACCCAAACAAACAGCAACCGCAGCAGCAACAAAACAGAGCAGCAGCACACCCAAAACCGATCCCAAAGACACAGTCGATCAGCCAACAACCAGAAACCCGGCCGCACAAGAATCCAGTAACAACGCCGCCCAAGAAACTAGAGACCAGACCCAGAGCGGACGGAGGAAAAACCAAATGAACAGAAACAGGATCAACAGCCAACAGCCGATGCAATCGCGAACCCAAACAGACCAAACCAAACAGGAAACCAAACCCAAAACGCGCGCCAGAAACCCAGAAACAGTCCGAGGAAACGCCACGCCGGTCAAAACAGACCAAGGAAACGCAAAGCCGGCCGCAAAAACCGATGCAATCGCGACGCACAGAGGAGGGGAACAAAAAAGGGCCTAATTATTATTATTATTATTATTATTATTATTATTATTATTATTATTATAAAGATTTTTAAAGTTGAGCGTGCTTGCTCCGTACCAATCATATGATGGACAACCTATTGAAAAGTCTTCGGTGCACGCACGAGTAACGACAAAGTGCGCCTGAAAGAATACATGTTGGTTGTGGAACCAGCATAACATCCCGGTGAGCAGCCCAATTTTTTTTTTTTTTTTTAAACAACAAAATTTTATTGATCAAAGAGTATAAAAAATGGTCAGAACAATTACAACAAAGTTCAAAACCAGAACAAACCTCCGGGTCAATTTACCAAACACCATACTACATCCAAACCTCCAAATCACTAAAAGTGAGCCGTCCAAATACCTCGATAAAAATTCACACTAATTTCATATTAGGCCATGAACAGGATTCTTGTGTATACTCCATACCAAATCACTACTCTTGAGATTACCACCAATACCAAAAATGAATGTACCAATCCAAAGGGGTCGGAATTTTGAATCATCTGGGCATTACATACCGTGGACATTTCAACCGGGAGTATTTTTAAATCTAGAGAGGGAAGAAATTCACATACGGAGTACATAATAAATCCAACTATATTTTGATGGCCGTTAATGGGGGTCCAACTTCTGCAACACATATCTTTTGTACGAAGTACCATTTTACAGCGATAACGAATATATATACTGTAGTATACAATAATACATTTCACAATTACTCCAAATCAGTATCTACACTCCCTCCGACCCAAAACAGTTGCACCGTTTTAACTTTTTGCAGTCAACGGAATTGAAGTTTGACTACAAATTACTCTTAAATTATAATAGTAAAATATTTATCAAATATATTATTTTTCCATCCTAAATTTTCAATATGTAATTTTGTTAAATATTTTAACATTATAATTTAAGAGTAATTTGGAGTCAAACTTCAATTTTGTTGACTGTAAAAAGTCAAAACGGTGCAACTGTTTTGGGACGGGGACGGAGGGAGTATATATTTATAATTAACTTAAGCGTCTTTCTTCTTGTTTACCATATTTATTTGGTCATCGCATTTCACAACCGTGCCACCTTCTTCTTTAACTTGTATCATTTGTTATTCCATTCTATGCTTTTAATTTTACCAAATCAACCGTGTCAATAATTATCCGATCCCCAAGTAAAAAGACTATAATTTGCTGGAAAAATATCAAAAATCGTCCACTAAATTTTTCTAATAGCATATACAATATATATAATGTTTGTTGATCATGGCAATCTTAGTCCATATTTTAACGGCAACTAATGGTATTTTTAACGTTGACATGATTTGATGATTAACACTGTTGAAGCCTCTTTGTTGCACGTTGTTTGTCAAAAGATTCCGAATTCTATATGAAAGTTAGAATTAGATAACATTTTCCCCTTGAACACCAAATCATGTTAGGAGGAAGATGATGATTCAACTCTAATACCAAACAATGAGTCGGGAACTAGAACTTTGAGTTTTTAAGGGAGTGTAATTGAGATAAATGTAGGGGGTCTATATGCAAGTTTCCGAAATGGATGATTGAGTGATTTCAAATTTTTAACTATATTCCATGCGTAATGATGAGACGCAACGGGCTGTAGTAGTAACATTAACTGTAGAGGCATGGAACTTGTGCACTGTAGCAGTACGAGTACAAGGGAAGAAAAGATGATAGGAGTTAGGACCACTAATTTTATTCATTACTATTATTGATCATGAAGATTTTATGATCAGTATGTAGTATATGAGTATATCTATCTGCACACAGATTTTTTACCAACACTTACACAACACATCTATATTTGTGCATAAACAGTAGTTGTAGTTGATGGATGTGGTCCAAATACTGAGATAAGAATAACACAACTCAAGAATTATACCAAACCTAATTAATTCCTCATGGTCGTGCCATTAAGGCAGCTCAATGGCTCAATGCCTATTAACGTTAGCGGGAGGTATTTTAATTTGTATTCGTTGCTGGAGCTTTTGTTATGCTCTTTTTCTAATAAATTTTTTTTGCCCTTAAAAAAAAATGTTAGTTCTCCCAAATTCTACTATATGCATGTTTCCATTCGACTTATTCTGTTTTTACAAGTAAGATAACCCTTCATTATTCACTTAAAAGTTCATATTGAAGAGTAGAGTTGAACATATATTTTCTGGTATAATTCGACAAAGTCCATATTACGGGGCGGGCTGTAGTGTCTGTATTGATTAAAAATATAGCTATTGAAATTGAAATGCCAAAATCTCTAACATTGATGTGTTAGAATTATGAATTCTAAAATATAGGTTGGTTATCACCTAGTCAATCGGTGAAGGTTATACAACCTATTCTATTAGAATTCATGTAGATTGAGGAAATATAAGTCGATGTAGTGGAGCTGGATGAGGAGGATAGGTTCAGTGTTCAATCCATGGCGGAGCCATAAGATGGTTTAGGAATGAAGTTGTGCTGGTATAGAAGTAGTGTAATCTTTGTCATTTCAATTAAAAAAAAAAAAAAGATGTAGAACTTTATGCACTTTCAAAATGTCTATCACATGTATATTGATATGACCATTAACTCTATATTTTGACCATTAAATGTCGGAAATACTATAGAAGGGTTGGGGTGTTAAACTTTTATCTTCTCAAAATGATTTTTGATGGCATCATGTCCGAATTACTCTATCCAATCCCTCTAAATATTTATGTTTTTTTTTTTTTTCATATTGAACGTTCCGTTAAAATTTTTATATACCAAAAATTTAAATTGTTGTTGGGTAAATTCTTATCTAATAATTCGTCTAAGTGTGACTCCAAGAGCGTCCTTTCAATCAGATTTCTTCAAAGAGTTACTAGCTAGGACCTGAGAAAAAGCTTTGGGGGGGGGGGGGGGGTTAGTACTTCAAATCTGATTTGACTTAAGTAAAAAAAGAAAATGACTTTACGTATAGGGAGCTGTACACTATCCTAATAAGTGGAATATAATGATGAGATAAAATTGATTACCTTGTACATAGAAAATAAATTCTATTTATAGCTTTCTTTCATCAAAGTACGTGTCTTTTTCAAGATCGTGTCAAGTGTACGCCTTACATTGAGGCACATGAGTATTTGAGATCCATTTCGCATTTAAAGAGCTTAGCCCATTTTCCAATTCGGGTTATGCCAAGGTACGGTAGTCTTTTTATTACCATAGCAAACTTTCAAGAACATACGCTCTCTTTGGCCCAAGGTTAAGTCCAACCTAAAGGTTCGTCCAACTTTTGTAAGGTCCGCGGCTCTGAGCTAGCTAATTTGTTCTTTGGTCCTTGGGCAAGTTCTATCCTGTCGAGGATAGCCCGGTCAATCAAGAAACTCTCGGCCCTGAACCTTTTCTCCCTCTCATGGCCCGGCACAAGAAACTTAGCTTGTACCATTTCACCTTTAGCCCCTTTATAAGGACATTGCGGGTAATCCACTCCTAGTTATTTGGTGGCAGTCACTTGGCCGGTCTTAGTATTAACCTAGCTAGTCTTCACTGTATTTGAGCTATGTTTTGCTTGCATTGTAATTAAGACCTTTGATCGACAGTTTTGGTGTCAGATCTCAACATTTGTGGGCCCTTACTGCTTTCTACTCAATTCACTGCCTTGCTAGTTCTCTTGGTCGGCCCAGTGTTGGGTGTCGGATCTCAACACTTGGTCGGACCATATAGCTATTTGAGGTCGCACTTTAGAACGTCCAAATTTGTAGTTCGCAAACTGAACAAACTTTTACATCATCATTTATTATAATCATTAGCCTCACCATCCGCATATATGCATATATGTATTTACAACTTACCATTCCACCAACCATTTTTATTCATTTTTCATTCCAATAAATACCTCACTCAAAATATAAAGATGCTTGAGTGGTAAGGGTGCTGGAGTAGCGTAGTAGATATAATATATTCAAACTCCAACGGAGACATAAGATAGTATAAGTATAATTGGACTTATATAAATTCCTGAAAGAAAAGTGGTGTCGAAGCATCAGTAGGGTAGTTAGATTGCTGATTTTTTTTTAGTTTTAGTTTTTTAAATAAATTCTACTTACACCCATTCAGAATTCAGATTTCAGAAGTTTCAATTGGAAAGACAGTATAATAATACGATTAACATATTACAAATCGAGCATCTTTTTAATAGGAGTATAAAAAAAAGAATAGTAGCAGGAGAAAGTAAATGTGAAAGCAGACGTAATTGACCACCGAATACAAGCAACCTAATGTCAGTTATGTACAAATATGTGAAGGTTTGGTAACTTTGGTTCTCCTTGTTGCGCATTAATTCCTATTGTACGATCAATGCTACACTGGTCGTCTCTGTCTATTGGGAAGGTTCGAAGGTTGTTAAATAAAATAACCTAAACAACTCTGTTTATTTTACTACTCACTACAGAGACAGAGGAGGAAGAGGAGAAAAAAGATAAAATTTATGCACGGAGTCCACTGGGGTAATGTAGCAGTACCACCAATGTCAAGGCCCTGTCACTAAAAAATTTGACATTTTACCATCTACTACTAAACTGTTCACATTTGCCATGAAATGAAATGATGAGAAACTAGTGTAGGGTGACAAATACAAGCAGTGCTGTTTGCTTGTCTAAACACACTTACTCATACTTCATCGCACCTTATCTCACTGGCGTTTGTTGAATATAATTATTTGGATTAAACAAGTTGAAATCACATAGTAATGATAAGGTGATTGACCTGTTGCCACAAAATATATAATAAAAAACTGTAGTTTGGTACTAATAATGTTAGGATTACATTGGAAAATTTACTCCAACATAGTAATAAATTATGCTGGAGCTCGAGCATCATTAACCAAAACAATAGGGTAAATTAAAACTATAACTTTCGAACTAAGTATAGTTCAACATAGATTTTGCACCTAATGGTAATAATTTACTAATTTTAATCATTTCTCCATCTCATTACAAACTTACTAAGGAGACTAAATATCGTGACTTTTGACCGCGTATAGATTTTAAATTAAACTGTATCAATATAAATTAAAAGTTAATTATAAAAATATACTCCATCTAATTTCATAATATAATTTTGTAAATAAATGGAGTAAGTAGTTTCCTATGGTCAATGCTAGAAATGACAATTTGAATGGTTTGGCATAAATTGACGGCCCCAACAGGACTGTATCAGTCCATGGATCTTGGCCTATACTATATAGGCCTCTAATTTCAAACACAACTCCAGGGAGACGTGTTTTAATATAGTATCCGTTTGGCAAAAAATAATCAAATAAGTAAATTATTATCTTGTTAAATTGACTGATATCTTATTAGTTATCTTATTTTAGTACTCGTATAAGGTTTACTTTATTTACATTCATCATAGAACATACTTATTATTATGGTTAAATCAGTCACCTTATAATTCACCTTATTAAAATTCATCAAATGGCTTTCTTCAACTGTTGAGCTTCACTTTTTGATCTCAACTGTCACGCCATTATTCCACTAACATAATCACCACATCCTCCAATAGTTGCTCCCATTCATCCTCTCATTTTTATTTATTTTATTATTATTTTTTAAAATTTATTATTCATTTCATTTAAAAATATCAAATAAATTATAAATACTTCAAAACATAATAAATCTTACAATAAATTCTAAAATAAAAGATATTACAATAGAGGTTGAAAATATCATATTAATATAAATTATAAAATATTTTGGAATGAAATAAATATTTCAAGAAATTCTAAAACACAAATATTATAATAAAGTTTTATAATAAAAATTATGTAATATAATGGTATATATAATACTCTATATTACAAGGCATATTTTATAATTTTTTATTTATACATTAATTGTAACACCCAGAAATTCAGATGCTTAAAAGGGTTGAGAACGCTAACCATGTCAATAAGGTGCACCTTTATTTTCAGGAATCGACGTAAAAGAATTTCAGAGTTAACCGTATTTGATTTGAGCAATTATAGGATGGATGGTGACCTATTGGAAAGTTTCTGATACGCTTAATTATAAATAGGAAAGAAAAAAGACATCCATATATATCCAGATGGCGAAAGTTTATTAGTAGTAGTATATATATATTCACAAGTCACCACCGATCCATTAACATTAATTGAGAATGAAGAGTATTAAACAACAGTTGAGCTTGGGCTCAACAGTTGAGCTCAAGCTCAATTGTTGCGTCTGTTAAGTATCTGATGGAGACGCAACAACGGACGCAAGTCCCTTATTGCGTTTCTATTGGAGACGGACTTATTATGGACAAATATTCAAATAAGATAAAATTACAATTTCTTAAGTAACGAAATTGAACTACATTTTTGGGTTTGGGTGTTAGCGTTTTGATGTAATTTTCCGGGGCAATCTTTATGCACTAACCTTTTTTTGTATAGTTCTTGATTTTGTTAATATATTTTGTCCGTTTCAAAAAAAAAAAAAATCCAGACTCCAAAAATAAAGTACTCCAGTATAATATGTTTAAATTTCAAATGTGAAGTTATAAATATCTTTACAACAAATCAAAAATTCAAACATGGTCCCGAAAAATTCAAAATGATGCCTAAATCGGATGAATGAATACAACTCTCCAAAAGTAGGTAACAACTCATAACATCTCATTAGTGAGCTTCCAAGTCATAAATATAATAAAATCATGCCCAAAATTGGATGAATGACCACAACTCCATAAGTTGGTAACAACTCATGACAAAAATACTCCTCCCCCCTTATATATAGCGAGTAATAATTAGATAATTAATAGAATCCCATTTCTTAATTAATATACTAATAGGCAGAGAAACAAAAATTACCAAACACGTTCTGTCATTACCTTAAAAGCCTTTATTCACATGGTAAGAAAGCTTTGCACAAAATCAGCCAACTTAAATACCTCAAAGATTACATGAATCAGACCTCCTCTTCTTCTAAAGCTTCACACATTCACGTGTGTGCCACGCATTTTATCTCCATCACCATCATCAATTCAATATCATCATCATCATCATCGTCAACATTTCTTCTCATATCATCTTTCTTGGCTATCTATCTTTTTCCAATTTTTCCAGTGTGTATGTATGTATACACCAGTACAAAAACATTAACTCGCTCCTCTCCTCTTCTTCCATCTCCTTTTCAACCATCACCAAAGAGCCCTTTTCAGCTAAATTTCACATGATGTCTTCTTCCTTTCCTTTTCCCTCTACACAAGTTTGAAAACATCAAACCAAACCAAACCATCATCATCAATTCACACAAAAGGGACTCTAATTTGCATGCCATCATTAGTAACGGTACGTTCTTCTATTCTATTCTAATCATCAAAGCGTTTTACTACTGCTACTAATTTAAACCCTCTCCCCTTTTGACTCATGATTGTTTTTTTTTAAAGCATTCATTTTAGTTTATTTTAGTATTTACATCACAGTATTCGAAAATTAAATCCGTTTCGAACCACCCAAAAAAGCAGACTAATTTGATCAGGAACAGGAACAGAAACTCCCCCTTTGCTTTTTTGCTTGTCTTGTAGCTTTAGATCTACTCAAGAATCGATTTTGCTGATTCTTGGGATTCTTTATTTTGTTCGGTGACGTTGCCATATCTAGCAATTCTTGGAAGTTGAAATCTTTCTTGTTGTTAACTTGTTGTAATTAGAGTAGGCAATGCCAAGGCAGAACTTGAATGTTGATGGCAAAATTGGAGGAAAGAAGTGCAAAGTGAGGAAGAGGGGTTGTTCATCGTCGTCCTCGTCGTCTTTTGCTCAGAGTTACAGGTTAAAGAGGGCTTTTTTGGTGGGTAAGAGAGTTGGATCAACCACCCCTGTGCCTGTGTGGAAGCTTATGAGTAGTTTAAGGTCACCTGGGATGGAGAGTGATAAGGCATTGTTCAAGTATGCAGTTGCCAAAGGGGGCGAAAAGGGGCGGGAGGTACCGGTTTCCGCTAGGAAATTGGCTGCCAGTTTGTGGGAGATTGATATGTTGGCTTCACCTAGAGTGAGTGGTGGCAGTAAATGTATGGATGATAAGTTGAGTGAAGTTGGGTTTTCTAGGAAAGACAGGATTTTGGAGTCGTCTAGATTGGGATCTTTTGCCACCGGGTTGTCTGATCCGTTTCGTAGTCCTGTTTCTGAGGTGGATTAGCCTTCTTTATGCTGTTTCAATGATAGTCTTTTTAAAGTAGATGTGAAGATGATTGATTGTATTGTACTCATTCTTTTGTTGTGAAATTTGCAGAAGAGGATGGATCCACCTAAAAAGAGCAGCCATATGAGGCGATCATCGGTTAGTTCTCAGAAGCTGTTGAGGGCTGATGGTAATCTTGGAGTTCCTGATTCTCCTCAGAATTGCTTGGTGGAGGTATTGTCATTACTTACCTGATATGCTGTTTTTCGTTCTTAAGGTTTACATTTCGTTTCTGTACGCTTATTGGGAGATGGGAATGTCTGATGCAAAATGCAAAGTTTATGTGTTTTACAGAATTTTGAAACATAGATATCCTTTTAGGTTCTTGGTTGGTACTTGGTACAATTCGAAATTCAATTTATGTTAGTAAGGGGCAGTGATGATCACTTTGTTTTGAGTTTTCTCTAGCCGTTTGGAGGCTGTTATTTCTGTTGGATGATTGAGGCTTCTTCTATTGGGGTTAAGTTTAGGTGTTTAGATGTTTGATTATTTTTGGCTAAATCATCAAGTGTTTGTCTGTAATGTGTTTGATCATTTGGTCCATGTAAGAAATGGACAAAATACCCTGTTACTCCAAGGGAAGAGAGAACATGGTATGGTTCTTTCATGGGCACCACAGAAAGCTAGCATCACATATGTTGTTGTCTCCAAAACATAATAAACCCAAACCAATGATTCACAATTTCCTTTGTCTTCAACTGTTAATGCATTAAGATGCATGAATCCATCTGCCATAGTCCTTGCTGTTATTTAAAATTAGTTTCCAATGAAATTATTGAAGGGAATAGAACATGCAGGTTGACCAGACTCTAAATGACGCTCGTAGTCCGTTCAGAAACATGAGTGGAACCAAGAACCGCCTCAAGGATGTATATAATGGCCTTACGACGTCTAAAGAGCTCCTCAAAGTAATGAACCGTGTTTCGCGTGTTGAGCAGCAGAACGCCACTTGCTTATCACTTGTCTCAGCCCTTAAATTCGAGCTTGATCGGGCGCACATACAGGTTTATAAATTAATTCAAGAGCAAAAAGGAAACCGCAGTGAGATTGATATTCTGTTGAAGCAGTTTGACGAGCAAAAGGTGGTTTGGAAAATAAAAGAACAGGACCGGATACAGAGTGCCATTGCTTCTATAGCCGGAGAACTTGAAATAGAAAAGAAGTTAAGGCGTCAAACAGAAAGAGTGAACAAGAAACTTGGGACAGAATTGGCCGAAACAAAAGCTTTGCTCGTGAAGGCTAATAAAGATCTGCAGGCAGAAAAGAGGGCGCGTGAGATAGTAGAGCAAGTGTGTGATGAATTGGCACGAGGGGTGGGAGACGACAAGGCTGAGGTGGAGGAATTGAAACGACAGACAGAAAAAGTTCGCGAAGAGGTTGAAAAGGAAAGAGAAATGCTTCAAATAGCTGATGTTTTGCGCGAGGAAAGAGTTCAGATGAAGCTTTTGGAGGCTAGGCACCATTTTGAGGAGAAAGACGCACTTGTGGACAAGTTGAAGAATGATTTGGAGGCATACTTGAAGTCCAAAAAAAGTAAAGAGCTAGTAGATGGATCCCCAAATTATGAAAAGATTAGGGAGCTCGAGAAGTATTTGAGGGAAACATTGCCTAGCTCTTATCAATATGAGAATGGTGAAAAACAACATTTCAACAATATTCTAAATGAGGAGGAAGAAGATGATGACGATTCAGTTGATAGTGAGTTTCACTCTATCGAACTGAATATGAGCAATATTGGGAAAGGATTTCAATGGGAGGATGGGGTTGCCAAAACTGAATCAAGGAGGAATTCTGTTGATAAAAGCAAAGGGAGAAAGTCGATTTCAGAGAAAATCAAGAAACCAATCATTTCTTGCGAAACAAAATATGCAGATGGGATTGAATGGGAATTCACCAACAATAAGCATGAAAATGCAGCAGACGTGGTTAGCAAGAGAGGATTCTTCGAATTCTCATCATCGCCGCATTGGAAAAAAGATATAGAGGATGAAATGGAGAGATATAACATGATTAAAAATCTGAGAGATCAAGTTGCTGGTTCTAGAATAGTTTCATCTCAAGACTTGGCTGGTTCTGTTTCATCAAAGAATCCTAATGGTCTGGTATGTGAAGGCTAGAGAATTCCTTGAAATGGCTACTAGGGTGTAAACAGAATTTTGTTTGGCAGTCTTTTGCATTAAAGCAACTGTATAAATTACTACTTCAACATATGTTGGCTCTTGAAGTCTCTTCTTTTTCCGTCTTGGCTTTGGAAGTTTTATGTCCTGATATGTTATAATGAATTACAAAAGTTTGGTAATCTGTAAATAGCCCACTTACTTACAATCAACAGGATGAATATTCGAGTTGTTTTACTTTGAGTTTCTGGAAGCTAAGCTCTTGCTGTCATAGATTTGTGGAGTTTAGTATCTGAACTCGCGGTGTAGCAAAACCGTGACAGGTTTCATGATGTCACTTTCGCGAAAATAAATTTGTGACATTGTATGTCACTTTCAATTTTACACAACATATCTTTCGATTTTACACAACATGTCGCGAATTGAAATTAGAAGTCATTTTCTGCTTAGTAACCTGTCCCGCAACATGTAACTTGCTTCGCAAACGAATTTGTAACATTATTTCAATTAAATCTGATTTAGAATGAGATTGGAAATATATGAAGATCCTAATAAAATCAAGTGAAAAAAATGAAGAATTCAGTACATGAGGCTAAGTGAAGTTCTTGTCCCATTTATTCAAGCATTGGAATGTGCATGTGCTGATGTGCATGTCTACCCTAACCAGGGGAAAAGGGAACCCTAGGTTTAGGGTGAAGTCAGGCCAAATTAGAGTGTCTGCTGAACTGATATTGATTGGCTCAAAACATGCATTAAAATGGGAACGTAATTTGACAACTTGGTCACTCATTTATCACCGTCACCACAATCTATCTACTCTACTCAATTTCACCAATTGAATTGTAAACGTATTATTTCATTTTTGTCCATGCCATTAGTTATCCATTTTTTTTGTAAAAGTACAATTTTATATCTTTATTAGTCCATACCACTAAACTAAGTAGCACACATATTACAAACCTTCTAAACACGGGCCCAAAAGTAAACACATAGGGAGTACATCCTAATATGAAACAAGGGCTAAAAAAAAAAAAAAGAAGAAAAATTCCAAGCAGACACCAAGAGAAATAGAGGTATGGATGTCATCTCATCTTTCAACCAATTCTCATGCAATTATGTAACTGTATTGATCAAAGGACAACACAACATGT
Source organism: Plantago ovata (assembly GCA_028274465.1). Lineage (NCBI taxonomy): Eukaryota > Viridiplantae > Streptophyta > Magnoliopsida > Lamiales > Plantaginaceae > Plantago > Plantago ovata. The sequence continues at coordinate 16,250,017 of CM051456.1, read as the reverse complement.
GCAACAAATAATTGCCAACTAGACATGGTGTCTGTAAGGCAAAGTGTCATGAGAGTCCAAACAAAATTTACCCTTGTCAATTGCAAATTGTAATCATGATTTTGTGGCTCTCATACTTGTAGTGACTGACCTTGTTCCAATAATCCAATGAATTTAAAACAGATACTATTAATTCAAGAATGATGGCCACATGTGATACCATTATTAATAGTGTCATCATCTATCATGTTAGTTTCTTAAAAAGTACAATCTAGACAAAGACTTTGGTTCTTGATTTGAAATAACCTCCACCTACTGGCACTTCAATTATGGAAGTGATTGTTATTTGTGCTATTATGCATATTAAGTCATTATTAGCGATATGTAAAAGAAATTTGTGTACACTTCAAAACAAAGCTATAATCAGTGGCAGGGGACTTAGGTTCAAAGTTGCGATAGATATACGCCGGTTAGACAGCATATAAGCACTCAGTCTGACCTTAATCAATATAGCTGACTAAGCTGAGTAACGAATAAGGTCTCAAACAGGAAAAAATATACTCTAAGAAAGAGAGACATTTACAAACACTTCTGAACATGTTCTGATACAACAAGTGGTTCTAAACACAGCTCCTAACAATGTTTACAGAAATAAATAGTCATGTCAGCATTTGCCAAGTTATGTTACAGGACAAGTAGGGCTTTTGCCTGCCAATATATAAGAGACATGTTTAATTTTACATACAATAGTTACAGGCATCTGAGTAACAGTTGATTAGCTTTCAGGGACAGAGCACAGTGATTCAATGGACCAAGTTGAAAGTGAATATTAGTAGGCATGGTAAACTTCTTGGTTACATGTTGGCTATATCATTACAGGGCGAGCATACCATCACTTTTAAGTACTTTCTGATTTTCCAGATGTGGATGCAAAAGATACTGGAGACAGTGGATGGTCCTTGACTACCAGACTGAGGATTTCGGGTCTGGCATAATGCCCCACCGCGTCAAAGTCGAATTTTGCACGAACCACCTCGCCCAGATCTGTGCATTGTCAGCATGAAGAATAAAACTAGTTACACAAATGTTAGAGAAACTTTTAGTTGAGGGTTTAAACTATGAGCTCCCAGAATGCCAGCCATTGTTACTAGGACAAAGGAGTTCAAGGTACAACACTCGAACACCGGTTCGAAGGGAAGCGTATGATTAGAACGATTTCGAATCTTTCGTGGCTAGAACTCTGACACACTATATGCATGCAAATTGAGAAGAGAGTTGGAGGATTGTATTCGGGATCAAGTTATAACTTATAATGGCCCCAAAAATGCAAAAAAAAGCAATTCGTTGGATTAAAATTTAAACAAACAATTTAGTCAGCACATAGCTGAGATGAACTGAATTTTTTTTCCCCATTTGAATGCAACTGGAGGATCAATCATGGTTCCCCAATCCCCATTTACCCCCCATGTTGTAGCATATAAACTCAAATGACTTGAAGCGAGCTGAATGAAACAAGAGATACTTCTGCGTTTACATAAGTTATCAAACAATACGAGCGAACACTGACCTTGGAGAGACATGATGATCATGGTTGAAAAGTCAGGCCATTTAAATTTTGATATGCGGAAAAGGTTATTAACCAAGTTAAAGTAGGAACTGAAATTTAGAGTACCAACAGAAACTTTGAAAAACGTTTTATGACAAAATGGCTCACCTAAGTCTGCAGTGATAAGGGCCTCCCCTTCATAATTTGGACCTGCTAGCACAGCTCCTGACGGTGAAATAATGACACTGCCCCCAGCACAAACAACTGAATCAGGTGTAAGATCTTCCGTGCCAGTGAATTCATACTCAGGTGGAGGTGGATAATCTTTCCTACGGCAAAACTGGTTTGCTGAAAGAACGAAACAGCCCCCTTCAAGAGCAATGTGGGTCATTGATGCTTGCCAAATCTCTCTGGAATCAGCCGTAGGTGCACAATATATTTCAATGCCTGCAAAGACCATCTTATAGTCAAACGATAGATTAATAGATAAGGAAAAGGGAACTCCAGCACTTGGAGCTTTGATTCAGGACCAAAAGTCCCATTTTATATCACGTGGCTGCTGCCAAGATACAGATTCGATAGCAATAGAATATTCAAGAGATCATAGTTGAGCTTCATTTGTTTCCAATGTGTTTGTAATATTCTACACCTGCTGGTTACTTGTGTTGGTGTTTCATTGAAAGAGTTTTTTTGCAAATTACAGCACTAGCTAGATGAATTAAATTATGTTATTTCCTTGAGAAAAGAACTAGGGACATGGGAAAGTAAGAACGTAGACATATTAGAACAACCTTTCCCGTACATCGCTGTCCTTAGAAGAGGCATTCTGTTTTCCCAACAAATTGCAGCACCGATTTTGCCAATTGGTGTCTGAAAAACAGGAATCGTCGATCCATCTCCGAATCCCCAGATTATACGTTCTAGTGCTGTAGGCATGATTTTCCTATGCTTTCCAAGGTACCGGCCTTGAGAATCAAAAAACAGAACTGTGCAGTATAACGTGTATCCATCTCTCTCTATAACTCCCATCACTAGATATACCTTATATTTCCCAGCCATAGCAGCCAAACGATCAACCTCAGGACCTGATAAGGTCAGACAAAATAATATCATCTTACAAGTTACAACTGAAAATAAACAATACTGTAAACAAAATGTAGACTGCTCTTAGAATCATCATATCTTAATGAAGTCAGAATAATCAAAATTTATCGTGGAATTCAAGGTCATTAGCTAACTATACAGCCAGTAAATGGTCTTCAGAATTTCAATGGTTGTTGATTGCGGCTAAATGGAATTCAGCACATAGCAAGATTTTATGTCCAAGCTGCAACGACTGCTGAAGCTTTGTACGTGATATGGGAAACGAATCCTGCAGTGTTTAATCGCAAGTGCTTTCTCATGCTGATTTGGTAAAGCAAGTAATATAAAATGTGCTTGTAAGGGCTATGAAGCACAAGAAAATACAGCATGAATGTGAGGAGTTGGACCGGTATACAGTCTGATAAAAGATTGTGCAAGGACTAGTGTGGTTATTTGGGCCGACTATTTAGCTCATTATGTCTTATGATACAGTGATACTCTGATAGTAGTGGTCTGAAGAACTTCTGAGTGCAAATATTGGTTTGGAGAGCTTACTGGCTTAATTAGAATGAACTAAAAAAACCTATTCCTTCCAAAAGCTGATTATATAGCCTCACTGGCTTAGTTACATATAGTGCAACCTCTGCATCCTCATTCCAAGAGATATAAGGTAATATACATATGCTCTTGGTTTTGTGATTAACAATACTAGCATATAGTGATAACAATATTCGATACTTAAACCATAAATAGGAAAAATTGAAATTGTTCTCACATAGCACAAATTCTCCAAATGTATGTTATCTTCGATTCAGCCACATTAAGACACTAACAGCATGACACGTATCCCATTTTGATCGAACAAGAAATCTCACTATCCACCAGCGCAAAGAAATTCATTACAATTGGACACAATCCCTCCATCAAAAGAATTCATTTACATCTAACAGGAGTTTCAAAACGACATTTTGGTTACTTCACATTATAGCCATAAACTCTCTAACCACTATATCAGCATGTTGCAAATGAAAACACCTACTAACAAGTAACAACAACAGGCAACATGCTGATGAGAAACATGGATATGGTTCTTACCGGGAACATCAATAGCAGCAGCATGATATTTGCGGAATTCCTCTCTACCCTTAGCAGTACGGTTACCAATGGTTACCCCAAAGGTCGAACCACGCGGATAACCACCAATGAATGCTTCAGGAAAAACCACTAGCTGGGAGCCAAAGGAGGCTGCTTCAGCTAACAACCTTTCAGCTTTATCTAAAGTAACAACACAATCAACACCATTACAACATGAACAAAAACCAATAACAATAGCGCTATATAGCGAACCAAAAATGTGCCAACAAGAAGCATGATTGTTACTTGGCCTTAAAAAAACCCAATTCCACACACTCCCTTTGCTTCACTCAATTCTATAATAACGACTCCATTGTCGTGATCATTTGGCAAACTATATCTCACTGACTTTACTGGTGATTAGTAATTTACTAATTTAGCACCACTGAGCCAATCAACATAAGCATTCTAAACATCACAGAAACAGGGGCGCATATAGATGACCAAGAATTGAGCTATTATTAAGCATGCACAATTGCGAAAAGTTACACACACACGAAAAGATAGAAAGAGGGGAAGTGGAAATGAAACTGACCCATAGTAGCAGGGGTGTCGTAGAAGACGGTGGAAGCCTGGACAACGGTGGCGCGGATGGTGGAAGAATCGGAGCCCATGTCGACCTCTGCAAACAATGGGGTCTCGGTCACTGGGGTAGGGACTAAAGCCATATCTGTTTGAGTTGTGTTCTTGTGGTGTGTGATTTTGTGAGAATTAGATTGTTATTTGACTGTTGCGAGAGAATGATGAAGATGGTGATGGATGGATTGTCCGGTCCAGTCCTAGTGGAGCTAGCACTGCTTGACCAGGCGAATTAAGGACGAAGAAGACAGACGACTTCTCTAGAAACTTGTCAACTGATATTTAGGATTTAGGACTTCACTTCTTCCAAATTTACATATGTGATACCAACCCTCTATTTTGCTCTTATTACGATTAGGTCTCGCATTTTTCATTCAGTCTCTTTTTAGATTTTTGAAAACCACATTTTCACCCCAATTATTTTTCATTACAATTACTAGGATTAGTGTCCACAAACTACTAGAAGCAAAATTTGTTAGGTGAACAACTATGCAACTAGGAAAAGATTAACCAAGCATGATTACCACAAGTTCAACCTAATCTACTACACATGAGTACCGTATAATGAATTAAAAGTGTCAAATTCACACTTTTTTGGGAACCCGTATAGTTATGATTTTGCTTTTAATGTTTATGATTTATTAAGGGGACTTTTTTTTTACTCTTCGAAAATAAACAACGAAATTTCATCCTTTATAATATTTACACTCAAAACGAGTCGAACTTCTCTTATATTAAGGTATATGAGGTTAGCAGTTAGTCCTCGGAAAAAAAAATCATCTAACTAACTAAAAGAAAGTCCAGATTTGATTAGAGAATCAAAACTCCAAGAAAAGAAAAAAGAAAAAAAAGAGTGAAAAAATTAGAAATGTTATGGATAATTATTGGAGTGTAACAAGAGTTTACTTATCTCTCTAATTTGTTATGTATATCTCTCTAGTCTGTTATTATCAGATAAACTTTAGAGATACTTTACTACTTGTATATATACACTCCATGTACTGTCATATTGATTAAGGAAGAATAATAGATTCTATTCCCATTATTATCCAACACGTTATCAGCACGACTCTACCTATACTGAGTTTTTCAACTCCATCAAACTCCACGCCGCCCGACTATCATCCAAAATATATCCGGCCATCATCCAAAACAATGATGATTGAATGGACGGAGCGTAACATCATCGATCAACTTTCATTCAATTCCAATGATTCATCAATCCCACTAATATATGAGTTTTATTTATCTCTCTCTCTCAATTGAATACTATCTATGTCATGAATTCAATTTGTATATTTATTGTTCGGAGTTGCAGAAAACTTGAAGCGGAGAATACGCAGACCGATTCATTCACCCGGCCACTGAAACAGATCGAATTGTTGGAGGCTGTTCGTTTTGACCGTTGCTCGGTTTCTCCTCGACTGCGTTTAGCTTCCTCCTGTCCTGTTTGATTTGCTGCGATCGCATCTGTTAAACCATCATCTCATCCTCCGGTTAGTGTCCTGCGTTCCTTTTATTTTAGTTAAGATTCGGGGTTTGGGACAGAGAGGTCAGATGTGCTTATTGTTCTGTTTGATCTTGGTTAATTGACGTTATTAGCTTCTGCTGCATATTGTCTATTTATTCTGTTTATCTCTGTCTATGAATTATGAATCGATGCCTGCTCATATGTAAATGCTTGCCGTAGAATGCATGTATTAGCCTTTCTGGCCTGTTCTAGACTAGAGCAGGTTGTTTAACCGTTAACATTAATGGCCTGGTTAATTTATAAACTTTCTGTGAGCTCTGTTTCTATAGCATGCTGTTTGTAAATCTATTTGTATTAATCGGCCAGCTTGGTTTAATCAGTTTATTTCAAAAATCAGTAAACTAAATTGAATTTGCAGCATGTGTATTCCTGGTTATTAATTAGATGTTAGCTTTTAAACCAGAATTAATATGTTTTGAAGACGAGAATATGTTTCTGTGTTGCTGCCGTGAGTACTAAGCTAGTACTTCACACCGTCAAGTATTGTAATTAGCAGTAATTAAATATCATTAAGGTTCCAATTAGTGAGTATTCTTGACTAAACTCGTTCATTAGTCTGGCTCAATTCTGTTTTTGTTTTGCCTTGTAACTTAATTAATTAACACCTATGTACCTTACTAAATGTTGCTGTTGCAAGTATGTGTGCAAGTGATCAACCGTGTAGTATTGAAAGTTTAAAGGGTATTTAGTATAATTAGTATCTTTCCATTATAATCATATGATACTGTAACATTTAAATCCCTCTTTATTAACAGTTTATATGTTCATATATCTAAGTCTGTAACTACGTGTCACCACATATTATCCATCCGGAAGATGGCCTCTATTCAACTTTAAAGTTGAGAGCAGACTACATTAATCTTCCAAGCGAAGAATTTACTTGAACATGTCTCTATCAAATTGAGTAGCAAGATACTCCATTGCCAATATTGTATATTTGGTCCATTCTTTGAAATGAGACATTAGTGAAATAAATATAGCACTAATGTTACTATTTGAATGTTGCTATGCCATATGAATGTGGAAAAGATGTCATATAGATACAAATCATGTTTCTCCTATCCCTGAAGTGATTGGATACATAAATCGCAAAGGAGTCTGTAAGATATACAATTGATACTTTATAAATTTTGTATACAACACTTGAAAGTTGCTATGGTATATCGATGTAAAGATTTGTATCTTTGGAGCTAATAGCCCAACTTATGTCAAGTTAATTTGGCAAATTGTATTCATGAGGTTGAATATATTTTATGAATGGTTGTGAGTTGAAATCATTGAAAAAGGAACACCAACCATGATTGATCAATTGGTTGATATGTAACTCATGTACATTGATGATTTTGATATGTACCTCATGTACATCAACGTTTTTCAAAATCGAGGCATCTAAGTTGCTACATAGAGTTCATGCCAGTAGCCATGACTATCACATCTAAAAAGAATAATTAAAAATTGGCTCTACACATCACTAGATGTATATTATAAAACCATGAACTATGATATCATGCAAAGCATGAAAAATGTCACCAACCTGAAGTTGTTATCGATATGAGATGTGAGAACATATTGTTTGGTGCTTCATGAAAATATTTGTAAGCCCCTGGAAGTTAAGTATCTTATTATCAAGAGGGAAAATAATAATATTTGTTTGCATCACACTCAATAAGCTAAAGTTAAAGCTCTTGCCTCATGGCTCATGGAATGTGAATATTTTAAGCTAATATCCATTTCCTAATGGAATGTGAATATTTTGAGCTATTTTTATGTCGTCTGGTGAATGTGAATATTTTAAACTATATCATGTCTCAATTCCCTGAAGTGAATGTGATGCCATGATGTGTGCACATCATAAACAATCTCGCCAACTTGAAGTTGGGAGAAAGTATTATTTTGGTGATACAAGAAATCAATTGATATGAGGCTACTTGAATATTGAGCATCTCTTATGAATGAAAATCCTTGAGTATCATATTCTCAAAAATGAAAGAAAGATGACACACATATACTCCCGATATTGAGAAAGGAATTCACATAGTTATCATATTGGTTGATACCAAATTTATCCAATCCCCATTCCCTGAAGTGAATGTGAGTTCTTAGATTTTATACATGGTGCAACAAGTAATTCACCAGTGTGATTGATGCTATTTTCACCTCAAGTGAAAGAGAAATCCATGAGTATACTGATTTCAATATTCCTAAAGTTTGAAAGTATACACTCATTCCAATATTCTTGTGAGAATAATTAAAGGTTCCAGGGGAGTAATCATTGTGAAGAGCACAATAAATTACTTGGAAAATTGTGCCAAGAAGATCACAAATTAGACCCACTTCCTGAAGAACTTGGATATTGTCTTGCCAATATGTCATAGACAATGACTCGTATAATGTCACATCATTATGGCCAAATTCAAACATATATTGTGTACGAGCATTGTATTGAAATTAACCATTTGTAAATTGGAACAAACTATAAGTTTGACATGCATGCACAAGCAACTATATCGCATACAAAGTCATGAAAAATGACATAGATGTGACAAATATGGCCATCCGGGTACAAAATTACCCGTTTATGAGAAACTTGAAGTTTCCTTGTGTGAAATGTGTTGAAAGCTTTCTCGTATTGTAATAATATTATCTGAATGGTAAGACACAATATCGAGATTAAGCATGCTAATGGAGATCAAAATGAGCAATGTTGCACTCATGCATTTATGAGAATGAATATATGTGGCTAGACGTCCACTAAATAATTTGAGAATTGAGTATATTACTCAAATAATTTGATCTCTTATTTGGGGTAAATTTATGTTTCAGCACATCGAAAATCCAACTGCTAGAGTTATACACTCCCATATGCATCTCCTGAAGAGAACTCATACATGAAGCCTATTAGATACGAGAATGAGTATATTATTATCTAAGCTGGGCATGATCAATATCCTTATGAGCCCCAATAATACTAATCCTTGAATTAGTTTTTCCCAGCTTAGGGGAGGGAGAACATGACAAGCTGATCAAAACAAATTCATAGAGTGAATTGATCCCTATATATATATATGAGAGTTCAAACTTGAACTAAAAACAGAATGCAATTTCAGCCTCATGTTACTAGCTATTTCAATATTTCAAACATGAAATTATATAATTTGAATGTGGACAACTATGACCCTATTTGTGGCATACCGAGCTACATATCAGTTATATATATGACATGTGTTGAGAATTGAATATCTTGCCGATTGTGATTCATGCACCGGAAGTGCAACATTTATATGTGGTTCCATCATTACAAAAATAATGGCAAGAAATGCAGTTGGTACTCTCTAGAGTAAAATAGGCATATACAAGCGATGCCCATATATTGAGATATCTGAAATAATAATAGATGGCCTATAGACATAGAAATGGTACCTGCATAATACATATTCAGATATCCATGATCAGTACTGAATCAAATAAAGAGATTTGATTATTGAATATACCGGTATATACATGGAACCGAGAAATTTGAAGAGCATATGCGAAAGTCAATTGATATGGATGATTAAACATGTAAAGGGGATCTTACATGAAAATTCATTTAATGTCGACAAAATTATTATAGAGCTCATGGACCTGATGTCCATTCGATTGATGAAATTCAAAATTTTATATACGGTACCGTTGCATTATCGAGTCAAATTTCATGTGCATCTAGATACTAAGTAATGCATCATTCATATTATTGTTACATCACCTATGCTAGTTTTTAAGTTTCGTAATGCATGCATACATATTATTTATCATATGATCTTACTCTAAAGTGACCACCTTTGATTATTTGTGGTGCACATGAATTGTCATTTAATTGACACATTGAAATTTCTATATATATGATCTATGATGATCATTATCAATTGAGAACTCGTCCTAGAAGAGACTAGAGTTATCATGTTATAAAACATGAATATATGATGATCAATATCAATTGAGAACTCGTCCTGGAAGAGACTAGAGTTATCATGTTATAAAACATGAATATTCATTGAATTGACAATGAGATTTATATGTTCCAAGAACAATTATGAGAGATAATGATTTTACTCTCTACTGGAAATTAGTCCCGGAAGGACAAGTGGATAGAGATATCATGTTGACAAACATGAATCAATCGATGAGAAAAGTTCTTGAAGAACTCAATTTTGGTACTATTGAGTCTCTATACTTATCTATCCATACATGGCATCACAAAATTGATAAGTATATCGAGTGTATTCACTATCAAGTGAAACAAGAGAATTATGAATAATATTCTCGAGATTCCTACAAATATTATTGCCTAAGGAAATGAAAACTCAACCTAATGTTTGAGTATGGCAAAGTATGAATAACCATACATGAAGTTTGGTTATGTTATGAAAGAGATAAATGTTTTTGACCTCCTGAAGAAGGTATATGAATGGAGATGATGATCAAGCAACAGTGAGAATATTGCGCATCATACAAGTTGCTACACTCTTTTTCCCTTCGACTAGGTTTTTATCCCAATGGGTTTTTCCTACCAAGGTTTTTAACGAGGTAGCATTATTAGCGCATATATGTGTATAACTATCTCCAAATCTCCATGGTGATAATATATTTGCAAAAGGGAAGTATTATATACCCTTGTTTGCTATTTTACAAATATGACGGAGATATATGAATATTGAACTCATTTCAATATTACGAGATTGTTATGTTGAATTGTCCAAGTGACATATTTTGTTGGATCAACATAAAAATACACATTGGAGAAATCAATGCTTCTAGTGTTCAAGAAGTTTTCACATGGAGTCAAAGCACATACCATTGAAGTTTTCAGCTATGGGCTACAAGATGAAGGTTTCATCCAAGTACACCATATTCACTCTATTGAAGATTTTGCATACTTGTTCCACATCATCAGTTCGGCGATTCATCGAGAAGATTGCACTATGAAGATTCAAAGATTTGAAGTGATGTTACAATCAGGGGAGACGGATACGCACTGCACTCTTTTTCCCTTGACTAAGTTTTTATCCCACTGGGTTTTCTTAGCAAGGTTTTTAACGAGGCAGTATTCTCACAAGCGTATTCGAGATCTTCAACTCATGTTTCATTCAAGGGGAGTGTTATGGATAATTATTGGAATGTAACAAGAGTTTACTTATCTCTCTAGTTTGTTATGTATATCTTTCTAGTCTGTTATTATCAGATAAACTTTAGAGATACTTTACTACTTGTATATATACACTCCATGTACTGTCATATTGATTAAGGAAGAATAATAGATTCTATTCCCATTATTATTCAACAAGAAATGAATTCTAGAAATTACCCTTACTTCAACCTCCCAAGTCCCCTACACTTTCTATCCAAAATGGAAAATCAATTATAACAAGAAGAGTTATTCAGGTAATTGATAAAAATTTCAACCAATAAAATCCACAAAATTAAAGAGAGAGTAAATTAATCAAAATTATTACTTACTTTGTTATTTGAGCCAAATCGAAATTTTGACATCTCGAACTTAAGATGAACCATTTTCGCTAATCTAAGTTTGTTAACAAAGCAGGCCAATATTCATATTACTTGGACTTAACGAATTTGTAGCATAAACTAAGTAATAACAAGGTCTTAACTCTGAAGTGAACCAACTACATCACATGAATTAGAAATTCATATTATAATTGGAGGCTTAATGAGCCTACCCATTTTATGCTAGAGAAGCATATAATTCTAACTCATTTGAACCTTAACGAGTAACTCATTCGAACCTTAACGAGTCGAGCCTATTCGAGACTAATCGGTTTCAAAGTTTCAACCAGCAATGAAATAATATAAATTATAAAATATCACTGCAGTATTTCTCCCAACCTTCCAGGCTTCCAGGCCTTTATTTTTGTGTACCAAACCGAAAGAAATCATTTCTTTTTCGTTTCGTTACGACCAGTCGTACTGAAGAAGCAAAATTACTTTCGCATCAACCGAAACGTTGTTTCAATTTCACTCTCTATCCTAATCTCCGATCGGGAAAAAAAATGGAGTCCGAAACCGAGCCTCAAAACCCTACTACTCCTCAAACCGAGCACTCAGCCGAGGAGCCGATTGCGCCTGATTCAGACCCCTTGCTTTCGGCAGGCTCCTTCATCGACCCCGAACCGACTGCCGAAAATGATAATGTACCGAAATTTGCTCCGGGAGCGGCGATTGATGCACAGCCAATCACAATCGTTGCTCCCGGTGGTACTCCGACCAAACCGGGGGTGGCCAGGCGGAACCCTGAGGAGATGGCCAAACGCCCCAGCTGGCTGCCTGATGATTGGAAAATTGACCTCCGAGTTCGTTCTTCTGGAGCTACTGCTGGACTGATCGATCGAGTATGTTGAGTTTTCCTTTTCCTCCTCTTTATGATTTTGTCCTATACTAATCTATCTATTTTCTGTGAGGGTTTTGAATAATGCATTTTTGTTTAATTGGCCTTTTTATGCACTATATTAATTGAGTTTGTGTTTCTATTGTTTCTATTCGATTAGTTAATTCGTCATTTGTGAAGGGATGAACTGGAGTTTTTAAGCTTAATTCGTCATGTAAGAAAATCATTTACTCACTCGGTTTGTTTTAGACTCTTACGGTGCATTTACTAGCTTAGTGTTCTCTCGGGTGCCATGGTCCACGGATGGTCGATTTATATGCACTAATACATATAGCAGACTCTGTTGTAGTCTATACCTGAGAACCAGTAATTATGGATTTTGGGTTAGAATGCATACGGAGAGGCAACTGGCTATTTTTTGGGCATCTCTGATTTCCTTGCAGCCTGTAGTACGCCTCTTCATGTCCGTATACGGCATGTTCACTCAGATTGCTAAATTCTGCAATCTGAGTGAACACTAAGTTCTTCTATTGTTTCTGCAGTCACTGTTTTGAAGTTTCAACTTACTTGCATCTAAATGACACAAAATGGATTTAGATGGAAACCTATACATATCCTTATATCCAAAGACAAAATATGAAATCATCTTCAATCAGTTGAATCCAATTTGGGTATAACAACCCAAAACACAGTATGGTTTTTAGAAATCATATAACCTCTATATTGTAAAAATCGATGTAGTTCATAGAAAAAGGAATTGAAGTTACTTTGTCCATTCGTCAGTAAGTTCTATCCCTAGTCTGGACTCTTCATTCTTCAATATGGTTTGGCAATGTTCTCGCAACTGAAATAGATCACTTGATCATTTGGAAGATGATGATGATTTTTTTGACCCTCTCTGTGATAAATAGTTTACTGCTACTTCCCCTGAGGATTAATGTCAATATTTTGTTCTCCACTGTAAATGCAATTATGTGATTTAACATTTCTAAATCCTTCAATATTTTTGTATGATGTTATGTAGATTGTGACATTATGATCAAGGTAAACATCTAATTGAGATCTCGAAGACATGTGCTAGGAAAAACACAACATTTTTAAAAATAAAAATAAAAATAAAAAGAGAGTTCTTTCAACCAGTTCCTGACTTGTTTGTTTGGAGAGAGAGAGAGATAATAAAATGTATAGAGGTTACTCCCTAACCATTAGATAACAAGGTGTACCTATGAAATCTGAACATAAAACGCATAAGAAAGTGAAATACACAGTTCAATGTTACAATTGCTATCAGGTAGAACAGATTGATCCTTGGATTCATTTGCGCAGTCTGATGCATTAGGCATCGTTTGAATTGTTAATCCTGAAGCATGGTCTCTTCAGTATAACCAATCTTATTTCAATAACTAACAGAACGTTCATGGTCTCTTCAGTATAACCAGTCTTATTTCAATAACTAACAGAACGTGTGGAGCTAAAAGCAAATATTGTGTGCCTATTTAGCTGAGGATGGCATTATAAGCATGTTAATGTAGTTGATGTGGTCCGGTTTTCTTGGGGCTGTAGAAATCGAGTATCATCCAGGTGAATTGAAAATCATATGCAAGATTTCCGGTATTATATGCTTGTCTTCATGTTGATTCAGGTTCTGTCATTTGCAATCAGTGATTCGTTGCTATACTTGAATCTATAAGTGTTCTTTCTTTTTTTTTTTTTTTTGGGACCTATCTGTGTGATTGCATGTGTTGAGTGCTTGAGTAGTTTGGTAATATTGCATAATTTTCCTAACTAATTAAACTCAGGTGTGCATCTGATTGTGCATGCAGTATTACCTTTCACCGTCAGGACAGAAGTTCCGATCGAAGATTGAGGTGACAACATTTTTGCAGACCGGGAGTAAGCATAAGAGAAAGGAAGCAGATGCTGGGGTAAGGAAAAGTTAGTTAAATCCAGGATTTGAAGCATCATTCACTCTCTTGTTTAATTTTCTGACTTTTCCTTGCACTGAACGAACTGGTGTTTGTTTATTTCACAGTCTTCCGGAACCCCTGCAAGTGAAAAACGGAAGAAGTCAAATGGGAAGCGCAAGAACTCTGGCACCCTAAAGTCTGATAACCTTGCTTCCACGACATGTTCATAGTTGTGAGTTGTGACCGTCTGTTCAAACAATGGAAGTAAATATCAAAGTGATGGCTTTGCTTATTGCTTAGTCTTGTCATCAAATTTACTTTCCTTTTGATAGTGTTAATTAGTTTTAGTGTTGTGATCTTTTGATGGATCTGACTATTGATAGTGGCAGGTTGGTTATTTTGGATTGTGTTCCACTGTACTGGGAATTCCTTCTAGTACTCGTTCAATCTTTCTTTAACGATCTGTTCAATTCTGTGTATACTCTGTTAAATTTGTATTTCTAAGTTGAAATCAGCTTCGTGTGTTGAAGGCGTGGGAAAACTAGATTCGCAGAATTGTAGAAAATCATACTAATAAGTATAAGGTATTAGAGCATAACTGCCAAGCATATCTGGCGAGTAAAAAGAAAAAAGCTGGGGAGGGATGCCTAAAATCTTTTAGTGCATTAATTATTGACTGAAATAGATCATGACGGACGGTTTATTTAGTGTTTTTTTAATGTAAGGTCCTTAGACTTCATCAATTTAAAGTGACTGAAATACATTGAATTTTTTTAAAAAAAATTACTTCTGTTAAAAATAAAATTAAAGATAAACCCTTGAATGCTAATAAATTCACACTACATGTAACTATGTAAGTATAGTGAACACTTCGAAGAATTCACAAAACATATTTTTACACACACATTCATAAAATGGGGTATTATGATAGTATATTACAGTTAAAACCACTACAAATGACAACCACATGCAAATCTACCGCAAATCAGGCCAACGGTATGGTTCTAAAAATTCTTCGATCGATCAAGTTTATGAATAATTATGGACTATCTGATCGCAAATTATCCGTATAATTTGAAAAACGTAATATGTCTACTTTTGGATCACAAAGTCTATAAATCGAGTTCATACAAGAACTTTCGAGGTGGTTCACTTATACAACACATCACTATTCATTATTATGGGCCTTGCTGCTACAGCGAGGAAAGGTGAACCTTGATTCATCGGCTAGAATCTAATTTTCCTTGATGAATTACGATACTAGTTATCCATTTTTTACAGATTGTTATATTTGTTTACGAATTATGATACTATTTATCTATTTTTTTAAAATTGTTTATATTTTTCTTTTAAAACGACTTTTTAAAAGGTTCGTATCATCGTATGAGTGTACGTTTTATTTAGTTGCACACTTGCACATTTTGAGTAGCAAGTTTACTTGTACACTCCCACTCGCGCACACATGACGGCTATGTTTTAATTTTGTTGGCATCACATGGCGAAGCGATGCATGCTCAACATGTAATAGGCACGGGAAGCTGACACGTAGGAAATTCGGTCACCTCCTTCACATGGACATATCATCTCACCACCATTTCACATAGCTACCAGAAGACTACTGTAACAGTTCTTACGATCAAGAAAACCAAAACCCTAGACAAAATAATCCTCTGTTTTAATTCTCACACTAATTATAAATACTTTTAAAAATCTGTACGTCTTCTTGTTCGTTGCTTCACAAAGCAATTATACTTTGGAAAAACACTGCGGAAAAGGGATCCCTTTATTCCTTGGTTTTTTAATCAGATATGGAAGCTGCAGGAAATGGAACGAGGCCTAATTTGTGGAGAACCGCTAGTACTATACCTATGGAGATCTCGATTGCTGAAGCATCGGCTATGTTTCCGGGTTTTCGGTTTTCGCCCACAGATGAAGAGCTCATAAGGTTTTATCTCAAGAGGAAGCTTGAAGGCTCTGATAAGGATGTTGAAGTCATTCCTGAAGTTGATATTTGTCGCCATGAGCCTTGGGATTTACCAGGTTTCTTTCTTTCTTTCTTTCTTGCTTTCTTTTCTTGTTTTTTCAGTTAGTTAAATTATCTTTTATGTTTAACAGAATGATGGAAGTTAAGTTGGTATTTTAGTATTGTTTCCATCTATTAATCCATAGATTTCTAACTCTCCCAAAAGCCAAAAGCGTTCGGTGAGGTGCAGTCGTGCAGAATATAATCATTTATATCAATTCATATAATTCTCCAACATGTATGTACCAAATGTTTCCAGTAGTCCTAATCCTAATGTTTAAGAATTTAAATGGAAAAAAAAAACTATATATGTGGGGGATATATTATATATAATTCATATTGAATATTTTACATGAAGTCTGTTTTTGGTGATATAATATGTACAGGGCCTACAGGCTAGTATTCTCGAGATTTTAGTCCATGATTGTTTCTTATGATGGATGAGTTGCTTGCTATTTGTGGCGGTAAATTGGACCTGTGAACTAAATTTGAAGCTGGGATATTTCAACAGGGGACTCTGCATATACTCTCCATTACCAATTGATACTATATTTGGAATTAATTCAGTCAATCCTAATTCCTAAGAAGGAGATGTAACTCCTTGTTTGAGTATCAGTTTATCACCAACTCGAACAAAAAAGTGCGCTAGCGCAAGTAAATCCAGATCACTAAGTAGCAATATCAAAGCTAGCTTGCAGCATGAAATTAAACAGATCAACTGTTACTCTCCAACCTTGGAACAGCACTACGCCGTAGTCGATAGATTGCATGCATATGTAAGAAAGAAGCATTACCGTGGTTGGATGTAAACTCAAACACAATTGTGTCCACAGAGATGCAGCACCTGACTCCACTAGTTCGTAACGTCTAGGCATTGCACTTTTGAAAGTCATAAGTATACTCAGCCAAAAGAAATTTCTTTCATCTTGTCCATGAATCCAATCATCCATCCAAATACCCTGCATTCCTTTGGAGTCATAAGTTACACTCTTAGTCTTAAGCTCTTAACAACGTGTGAGACGCAAGAAGCTTGGTTCAGTACTATAACATTAATTTCTCTTCTTGATGACAGCATTAAGATAGGACTCAGATATTAAAGAGTTGTTGTGACAATTGACAAAAGTTTAACATGTTCCAATTTCTGTTTATCTCTTGCTTCGTGCCTGGGGTAAGAGTAACCGAGATTATTTTACATGCACATGGAGGCCATGAATTAAATGATCCTTTCATCTAGTGTTTCTCTTTTGGTGTTCTCTGATTAGGATGTTATGTTGTTTATGAAACTAGGACTGGCATTTTATAGCGTACGGGAACTGATTAGTTATTGAATTTGAAACCAGCCCAGTCAGTCATCCAGTCTGATAATGAATGGTTCTTCTTCTCTCCCCGTGGAAAGAAGTACCCAAACGGCTCCCAGAGTAAGAGGGCTACTGACTTTGGGTACTGGAAGGCAACAGGGAAAGAGCGTTTGGTAAAGTCGGGCTCAAGTCTAATTGGTACCAAAAGGACTTTGGTCTTCCACACAGGCCGAGCACCAAAAGGACAGCGAACAGAGTGGATAATGCATGAGTATTGCACGAGCGAGAAGTCTCAGGTGAGTGATTCTATATTCTACGGTTTGACACATTCTTGTTCTCCCCATGTCTTGTTTGTTGCTCTCCATTGTGAATGTAGTCTTGTGTGAATATATAGGATGCAATGGTAGTATGCCGTCTCAGAAAGAACAGCGAATTTCATTTAAATGACAATTCGAGAAGGAACTCTGACAATAGGGAAGATCATACAACTCCTTTATCTGGTGGTGCACAGTCGGGAATGCAAGACGGGCCCGTGTTTGGTGATGGCTTTGCAAAGGAGTCCAGTAGTAGTTACAATTCACATTCTGTCGAACAAGCTGATTGTGAATCTGATTGTGATGGAAAACATACTGATAATTTCACCCAGCATCACTCGACCGGAAAGAAGGTTTGTCTCCGTATATGATTCAGCTACTTCATAACTTAGTATATGTGATTGTTCATTTCTTTCCTGCAGGTTCACACGGAGGAAGACGACTGTTATGCAGACATAATGAAAGATGACATCATCAAGCTGGATGAGTCTACACAAGACGCCATTCCTCTCATTATGCCACTTTCAGCTGTGAAACTGAAAACTGGAAATATTTCCGAGCAACCTATGCAGAGTTCTACAGTATCTGTGCTCCCTTTCCAGGGCACTGCAAATCGACGTATCAGAATGAGAAGGCACAGGATCAAAAGTTTTAAATCTGGAGAACATAGTAATGCTCCTGGTACGAGCTCTCCCAATGATCGCTCATTCTTTATTGACCAGTTCACTCTTACCAGGAGCAACATACCGTTCATATTCACATTTCTGGTCACAATGATCTTACTGATACTTCACCTGTTTGTCATGGGAGATTCGACACAGCGCTACTTTAAAAATCTATACTTCCAGGATCATGACAAGAGACTCAGTTCTGATCCAAGGATGTAGAATGTGTCGTACAGTGAAATCTGTCGTTTCTTAGAGATCTTAATAGTAGGTTCTATGTACAGTTTGTGTGTTGGGTCATGAAGTGTGTTACATTCTCAAATGTACCATTTCCACAGCTTAGTGGGAAATATATTGTTCATGTTATGATAATCGATTATTTTATTCGCTCTTAGTTTTGGGCTTTTGGCATTTATGCCCTATCATACGATGGATTCGCTGTAGGTTGGTACTCTCGAACAAAAATGTTCTGTTCGACTTTGGAGTGATATATTCGTGGTCGATTAGTTTTACAGAGGAAAGGGGAAAAGGGTAACCATATTCCATTGTTCCATAATGC
This sequence comes from Plantago ovata, assembly GCA_028274465.1. NCBI lineage: Eukaryota > Viridiplantae > Streptophyta > Magnoliopsida > Lamiales > Plantaginaceae > Plantago > Plantago ovata. Next base: position 16,231,017 of record CM051456.1, on the reverse strand, counting down.
AAATTATCAGGCCTAATGTACAGGTAAATTTTTTATACTTAAAAGAAGATGCACGGAAGAAAGATCATTGACATTGTAACAGTAAACTGGCAGAACCAAGGAAACACTTCGCCAATATCCAAATGAGTGAAAGTGAAAGTTCAAGACCAACATAAATCATCACAGGAGTAACAACATTACACTTAAATTCTAAAAGACAACTCAAAACGTCTGGAAAACTTAACTCTTGGAGGCAGCAATGCTGTCTTGATAAAGCTTCAAAAGCCCTGGTACTCTTGTTTCATACCGCAGCACAAACCTCTTCAAGAATTGATCTTCCGTACTATTGAACATCTTGAGGCAAAAAGCGTCCTCTATGAGACCATTGTCCACTAAAACCTTGAAAACCCTGCATCTAGGCTTAATCCTCTTCTCCACACTGTAGGCAAAAACACTCGGATTCTTCGATAGGACTGAAGAATCAAACCCCATCTCATTTAACATAAAATCCATCAGCTTTGTTATCTTATCACAGGATACAGACATGGAGTAAAAGGGTAACTTTGAAATGCCAAAATAACATCATCTTCTGACCATCCCCACTTGTTGTAAGCGGCGACCTTTGTATCCCAAACCGACTTATTCATAGACCTTAACACAATCACTGCTAACACAAAAAGCAATTTAGACGGGCATATATTCCTCTGCTTGACATCCTCCACAACCTTCCTAAATTTTTCATGTTTCAAAATAAGCACTCGCGGATGGTTTCGCAATATAAAAACAATATTAGAATCTGGCACTCCAGCATCTCTCAATGTTTCAACATTAGGAATCAACTGAGCCTCAAGGTCACAAGCCCAGGCTCCAGGCAAGCGCTGCGTGAAGCTAATACTAGACACTGGACAGAGTCTTTATGTAACTGAGAGTCGGGATGATATGCTTCGTCAAACTTGACTTGAAAACAACAGGGGCAGTTAAAATGATGTTCTTTACCTCAGACTCAGGAAAGCCCAAGGACCGAAAATATTCGATCTTGGGCAACAAGGTAGTTTCAGGATTGCAAGATAAGATTTGGGGAACATGTCTTACAACCCTCCGAATTTGGTCAGCTGTCAAACCCTGATTCTCCAAGAATGCTATAACTAAATGCTACTAGTTTTCAAGTTGGAGGACCTGGAGGCCTTTTCTTGGGAAAACCCAAATGTTTCCACCAAGTAATTTACAACGGAAGATTCATGGGTTTTCAAATCTGAGTTGGGTTTTTGAATGGCAGAAGAAAATGAGTTGAGCTGAAGATGAAGATGATGGTAACAAGGATTTTCATGGATTGGGGATTTAGTAATAATTGTAATGACAGATAATAAGTTTCTACGAAACGAAGCTCTATGAATTGAATTTAAACTGAGTCCAAGAATTACTGATATGAATGAGAAGTGGGATTCAATAGACACTCACCTGGGTTCCTGGAAATGGTTTCGTCGCCTCCCCATAAACCCTGAGAACCCTAGACCTGCAAAAACGACGTCGGCTTTACCGTCTCACTCCAATTTCCGATTTCAGAGGACGATATATTGGGCTTGGGCCGAAAGGACAGTGGATACAAACTTCAGTTCGGCCAGGAATTTACCGACAATTAGAACATTTTTGTGCCACGATATAAGGACACATAATACGTGTCTAATAGTATAATTTATTTGGAACTGACAAATCGATGATGGTTCTACTTTTATCTCTATGGTGATTCGAACCCCCGACCGATTGGTTGGAGTAGATGAAGCCCCTACCAACTTCCTTTCACATGTCTAATACAATGCTTATTAAAGGTACAATACCAAAATATGTTTTTTTTTTTTTTAAATGTACAAGACCAAAATGTGTTAGAGATAATAAACCTATATAATTTTATGGTGATAAAACTCATTGCAGTTATTCACCATTCTCGTTTTGTCATTGTTCACAATCTTTTGTGTGTAGTTATTACCGTATAATTGGCCATTGCTGTTATTATGACCTTGCTGTTCATGGACAACTTGTGATAGCCCATGTGGTATCTTCTTTGTTTTTTTTTTATTCTTTTAAACGACAAATATTACAAATATTTCTACACTATTGTACAAATTCCCTCCTTAATCATTTTCACACCTAAACCAACCTTATAACTCCATCACCGCTGGAATCGAACCTTGCACCTCTCCTACAGTAACTCAATTTTTTACCGCTGCACCACCTTATGACTCACGTGGTATCTTTTTGTTTTAAGTCAATGGGTTTAAAAACAGTACATGCTTTTAGGCGAGCCATATACCTTAAGGCATGGGGTGTATCGTGTATGTTCCAAATAAACTTTATTACTTAATTAGTATAACGTAAATAACTAATTCACTTTAGGAAGTTGGAAAATATTCTAAACCAAAGATATAAAATGTTAAAAAAGGAAAAATTAAATACTCATGGAATATAAATGATGATATGGATAATATTTGTACATATGTACATCTTATGTCTATAAATGCATGTTGAACGAAGAGTCAAACATATCTTGTTTTTTTTAAAAAAGGACAAAATTATATTGATGAAAAAGAAACTACAAAGAGAGGTTTACACACCTAAAGAATTTACACTCAAAACCACAACCATGATTAAAATTGCAGTAAATTTCCGAAAAATTGTTACGACGGAATAAATCTTGACCACCCCACTTTTAGTATGCCTTCTTACTAGCAAGGAGCAAAAAATAAAAGGGGTAATGAGTTGGAGATTCAAACATACTTTGCTAATAGAAAATAGAAACGAAACTAGTGATTTTGCCTGAAAAAGTGCCCCGTAAAAATAAAAGGTGTAACGAGTTGGAGATTCAAACATACTTTGCTAATAGAAAATAGAAATGAAACTAGTGATTTTTCCTGAAAGAATGCCCCTTGAGTCCATGACTACTCTTTTCAAAGGTTGGTTTCAATGGCACTCAAGGTTGTCACTGTTCAATACATTAACCAATTGTTCAAAAAGGTACTCCGGTCAGATATTTTACCTGAATTTAGCGTGTGTTACAAATGCATGAACAATATACATCTTTAACACGTGCCGCTCTCTCATTCAACCTGAAAATTTGTTTTAATAAAATGAAAATTAGTTTTAAAAAAAAAAAACCTTAGTATATAGTTGGAAACGGGTTTGCCTGTCTTTAAATCTGAGGGAAAAATTGCTAACAAATAAAATATATTAAAAAACATCTCAAATAGAAAAATTCATTTGCTAAAATCATTCCCAAAAGCCCATAAATATGCCTTTTTTTAAGACATTTCCATGCAATCAATCACATGCAACCATCTTAGTATTAATTTCGGTAAGGAATGACTTCAAATGATAAAATCATCATGAATATTGAAGTCGGCATCAACATCAAAGTGGTTATTTGCGCCACAGGATGATATAGAGCTCTCCTGTTTGAAAATCGGTTTCGGAACAACGTTTGCTAAACAATCGATAAAACCCTTTAATATTCATCCTTCCCGTCCCTAGCTAGTCGGAAGTAAATTCGTTTATCATGCAACAATCAAGGAGGGATATTTCATACTTTATAACTATATAACTATATAATTATAATATTTAATATTTTTTGACTCGATTTCAAAGAAAAGAATAAATGAAAAAGAAGTACAAGATGTTAAAATAATGTAACAGATTCTTTCCGTATTTGGGCTAATGGCCGCTTGCCGGGAGTATGGATTGAATATCGACATTTTAGCAAGAACTCCAATAAACCTAGGTGTAGTGATTGGTGTATTGATCGTGTGTGAGTTATTTATTTCGAGAAGCCTTCAATATTAATTGTCCATGCCATTATTTTTCAGAAGATCAAACAAAGAATCCAATCAATAAATCTACTTAGACGTTAAAAAGCATTTTTTTAAAAGTAAATAGATTATTCAAAATTGTAAAATAACTCATAAACTCAGTAATAAACGAAATCAAAGTTTATAAAAATATACTCAACTTCACATGTATTATAAAAAATATACTCAACTTCAAAGTTTATATCGTTGAGGTTCAACGAATAGTCATCCACTTGCATATAGTCGCCTCTTTAGTAGTAATTCACATACTTGTTCCCATCATCCTCGACAACCATATTGTGCATAATAATTAAACACTTAATTTATTTTTGAAAGCATTTGTTGATCCCAAAATTTTATAGCACGTGAATTTTAGGCATTAGGCCATCTCCAATAGTGTTCTATTGGGGTTCTGTTGGCCTCAACAGAACTCCAATAGACAGTGTTATGTTGGGTTTAATGACAGAACCCGTTCTATTCTACAAAACCGGTTAATGACAGAACCAATTATGTTCTACAAAATCGGTTATGTTGCTTTTTTGGGTTCTAACTGCTGGAGATGGTTAATGGTGAGAGAGTGTATTTTGGGTTCTGTTGAGTTCTAAGGCCATCTCCAACAGTGTTCTGTTGGCCTCAACAGAATCTGGCAGTGTTCTGTTGGGTTTAATGACAGAACCCGTTCTGTTCTACATAACCGATCTGTTCGGTTCTGTTGCTTTTTTGGGTTTAATATGTGGGTTCTGTTGGGTTCTAACTGCTGGAAAGGGTTGATGGTGTTTGGGTTCTGTTGAGTGGAAAGCTAATGTGGCAGGAGAGATATTGTATTTTGGGTTCATTTGGGCTCTAATTGTTGGAGATGGCCTTAGCAAATAGGAGTAGTATTCTTATTTTATCGTGGTAGTTTTAATTTCTACTAGTAGTATGTTTTTCATTTTTAAAATTTATTGTAATTTTTATTTATCAAGTATTTTAATTTTTAAAATTATATGACGCTATTATCATTAATTAATGGTGTTAAAATGAAATAAAGAATGAGTTTTAGAAACATAAAAAAAAAAAAGAAACTAAATTGTGAGATTTATAGAGTTTCAACTGCTAGAGAGAGTTGACGTTTGAGTTATATTGAGTGGAAAACTTATCTGGCAAGAGAAAGAGAGTTATGTTGAGGTTTTGGGTTCTAATTTCTTTCTGGGGATGAACCCAAGCAGATTAAATCATCTTCCTACTACATTCATTGGCTTTTTGGTTCTTAGACAATCCTTAAAACAGAGTTGGGGATTTCTATTTTCAGGTCGGCTTCGTACCGACCTAAACGTAGGTCTTTATTATATATTTCATTCTAATTATTAAATTTGATAAAAATATATAAATGTGCAGTTATACCCCTACTTTCAAAAAATCATTTAAATAATTTAAATAAGTTCTTACTACTTTATAAGTATTAAATTAAAAATAAAAATTTACTTTAACTAAAATTAAAATTAATCAATATATATCAAATTAATTCCAACAACAATTCAATGGATATTCGTTTTCCATAATCTAATTGCACTAGCTATCAACATTTGTAGAGGACAATAACAAAAGCTTATTTTTTTAGCTACGAAGTATATTATTTAGAAGTGTTCGATAGTTTATATATCATTAAAATGGATAAATTAATTGTGATCAATTAACTTTGGTTTGTGATTAAGATTAATTAATAAGGTTTACGTGTATATGTAATCATATAAATTGAAATTAAGGGCATTATAGTTAATTTGTATTTTTGTGGTGATTTTTAATGTTAAAGAAAATTAATTATAATCCATCGTACCAAAAATGACTTTGAACCGAAATGAATGGATGAGATTAAATTAAGCGCCACATGGCAACTATTGAATGGAGACTTGAGTTTAGATCGGTACGGAGCCGACCTGAGAATAGAAAGCCCCAACAGAGTTGGGAAATCACACAACTAAAGCTTTAAGCTTAAAAGAGAGATTGGGCCAAAAGCAGTTAGAACTTAGGTTCTCACCACAATTTAAGTTAAAATAAGTTCAGTTCAGAATAATTAAGTCCAGTTCAGTTCAGATGAATTCAGTTCAGTTCAAGTTTGTTTAGTTAAAATTTATACTTCAAATAAATTCAATTTAGTTCAAATTAATTAATTTCAGTTCAGATTTATTAAATTAAGTTAATTTCACTTAAAAAAAAAGATTATGTGATTCAAACATACCCTTACTTACTATAACGGCATAATAACCGAGAAAGCAAGCAAACTTAAGGGTGACTTGGCTTCAACATGCGTGAGTTTCCATACATGTAATTGTTTTTTCATTTTGGTAATAAAAGAGTAACATATGTAGCATGAATTGTGTAAGTTTACAACCGCAAATTGGAAACATTTTATTTTCCTAGTAAGTTCACAAGTCAGAACCAGGTAACATTTATTTCACTGTAGCAATGGATAAAATACAAAGAGAATTTTTACGTTTATTTTAGTATTGAATTGTTGCTTCAGTATATATCTAAACTATAACTCTTAGATTGACAATTGGCTACAACATTATTATGAGCCTACTGTATTGGTTCATTACTGATCTTTACCTTCTCGCTGCAACAACCATTCTTTTCGCGTTTCTCCTCCACCAGAATCTTGTTTCCGCAGCATCCCCGGCTATGATCTCCTCTGGACTTCCCCAGCTCTTCTCGCCTCTCCAAAAATTCCGAGTTCTCTTTCCAAACCTCTCCATTAGTATAGACTTCCTTCTTCCATATCGGAACTGATGCCTTCACTTCATCAATCATAAACTTACATGCATCCAAACCATCGGCTCGGTGAACTGATGATACAGCAATGAAGACACTCGTTTCACCAACAGGAACTGGACCTAGTCGGTGGACCACAGCAATTGAGTCGAGATTCCAAGATGATCTAGCTGAAGCACATATCGATTTGATGCAACGTATTGCCATTGGGACGTAAGCTTCATACCTCAGCTCCAAGACTGTCTTACCATCAAATGTATCGCGAGTCGTGCCTGCAAACGTTGCTATAGCACCACATTTTGGTGATTGGACGTAATTGATGTATTTGCTCATGTCCACAGGGTTGTTCTCCTCCAATATTTCAATCAGGTCCCTCTCCTCATCTGCCATCTTTTTTAGGATTGGGATTTCTAAAGGTAAAACGTCTTCCAAGTCTCCGAAAAGAGACAAATATCTGGCAGCTCGCAAATCAGTCTTCCTTAGAGAGGCTGCAAAATGAAAAACATATGATAATGTAATGACACATTGCCCCCAGAAAATATAAACAAGCAGAAAAATCAAGTCCACCTAGTTTAATCCCGTGCAAAATATGAACTTCCATGGTTCTACTTCTACCAAAGGATTTAAGCATGCATCTACTACTAATCACGATAGAAAGGCACTCATGTTAGTATCAACTGCCTCCAACAATGAATGAGAAAACAAATAGATAAAAGCAATACAGCATCCAAGGAACATAAGGATTCTTAGCTACTCAGCAAAGAATCCTAAGCTGATAAAAACGATACGATAAAGATGCTTACTATTGCTAGTTATTAGGTTCAAAGAACAAAGCTTATCTGTCAATATCCGGTCACAAAACAGATTACTCAATCTCCTCTTGTAAAATCTTTTCCCAGAGTAACTTTAAAGGCATTAGCTTAGCTACATTGGAAACCACTGAGAGTCTGAGACAAAGAAGAAAAACAAACATGTAAACACTTCATATATTAATCAAGCGTGTTTCTTTCTTTTTGAAAAGGGCAATCATTTTATCATACAAAATTGACCTATTAACTAGTACTACAATTCCAATGAGGACAGAATCTCAATCAACCAATCACTCCATTCAAGAAATTGAAACCACTCAAAGCTTTTTCTGCAGCTCGATTCATGAAGATTGAAACTAGTGAATGATAACAGTAAGCACAAAAACTCAATTCTTTGTTTCACTCAAGATTAGTCAACTATATATATCGAATCAAGAAGAAGAGATATCTAGTTGTCAATTAAATTAAGCTCGTGTAAATGGAAAACTCTATGTACAAAGACTCAAACAAGGATCAGTTTCGAACAATAATCAACTTAAGAATGAAGAACAGAAGAGAAACGACGTTGACCTTAATGATAGGATGAATCAGCGACGCCATGAATCTCTGCAGTGGAGAAGAAGAAAATATGGTTCACCAATACAAGATGAAGTTTTTACATCGTACATCAGATTTATCATTTTGGGACTTCTACTATATGGGCCAGTTAAGAACCAGACTTTTTATGGGCTTTCCCCAACCAACTACTCAAAGCCCAGTAGGGAACTCTAAAGACTCTTGTTGTAGTTGTAGACGAAAAGTCAACTCAAACTCGTAAAAGTTAAAAACAAAAAGAGTAAGATGAAGATAGTGTTTGTAAATGAGTATCAAATTTTTTTAATTGATTTTAGTTATAGTTGAGAAAAGTTTATTTCAAATATGACTAGAAGACTCGATTGGTTAAGTTAAAGTGTCATTAGACACAATCTAATATTCATATTCTAAATAAAAGCGCAAAAATGGTCACGGGTGTTGGGCTGTTAGCAAGTGAAAAAAATAAGAGGCACATTTCTCATGGGTACTTTTGACTCAACAAAAACAATATTAGCAACTATTAAAAAAGTGATTTTGGCATTTAAGGGCTAAATAATCAATTAAGTACTTTATTTAATTAAGCATTTACAAAAAATGGATGTAGACTTTTGATCTATCAACCTTATGAATTGCAATATTTGAATTCAATAAAACACAACCTTAAGAGTTGCATATATTTTCAGTCAGACAACCTTATGATTCATGAGTTAATGCATCAGCTTCCATATGAAAAGAATGAAGTCTGATTCTATAACTAGATGGCGCCACTTTCCTCAAAAAAAAAAAAAAAAAAAAAAAACTAGATGGCGCCACAGTGCAACCAAAACTCATGTACTGAAACAGTCGAATCAACGGATCCTTTGTACACACTCCTCACTCGTAAAAACTTTGTATTGTTGGTATATTAGTGTTACATGTTCACCTCTCATGAACAAAAACATTGGTACAAATCATCGTGATTTACATCGGATGTCTGGTACATATCAGACAACATGCATGCTATGTAAAACACATGCCTAATGGGAACAGTTGCAACCAGTGTCTTGCACAACTTCAGAAGAAGCTTGCTTGTAGCTGTGTTCCCAGGTGTCTACCGGGGCTGCTTGTGCATGAGGGAGGTGGCGAGGATGCTTCTCTCTCTTGTCACCCTTAATCTGCTTCATTGCATGCTTAAGTGCAGGTAACAAAGCTTCCATACATTCGGCAACAGCATTGGGATTACCAGGCATGTTTATGATCTGATTGCAGAGAACAATTAGAAACACGTAGATTTGACCTCTAGTGAGCTGTGACCATGAAGCACAGGAAATCTTTTTTACTAATACAAATAACTGTGAAGTTTTAACTATGGAGTTCTGTTGGGGTGATGTTTTTAAAACCGTTTAAACTAGTACATTTTTTGCCTGATTTTACGCCATACTTAGCTTCAGAAACAACAATGCTGAAATTGTGGTTGTAATTCTCGAGCATTTTTGTCACTCTAGTATGTGTGTGTTCATGTTGTGTTGCTGTAAGATCCTAACAGAACAAAGGGCTAATATAGTGCAAAGTGCAAACTCATCCACTCTCATTGAATCTTGGTATACAGCACAATGCTCAAGGAGAATGAAGGATATGAATGAGAAACATCATAGTGATAATTAGCAGCAGATCAAGACAGATGCATAAAAAAATACTTCTATTAGATTATACACTAGTGAGTTCTGGGCTTACCAACGTTGATCCTCTTATTCCAGCTGCAGAGCGTGATAGCATTGCAAATTGTGTTACCTGCTCATAATGCTCCCACAATTAGGTATAAACCTTGTTATCACTTACTCATCTAAACCTCTAAACGTATTCCAGTCTAAGAATCAGATAAATGAATCCGTAGAAACTAGAAAGAGACCTAACTTTGAAGAAGAAAAATGGGTGCAACTTTATTTATCACCATTTATTTCATTCACATTTCATCTCCAATAACCTCAGTGAATTATATTCAGATTGAACTCAAATTATTATGTCCCAAACTATCAGTCTCATGTCCACATCATACAGAGAGAATATATCCATAACTCTGAGTCCTCATGTCCACTAATGTTTGCTCATTTTCCTTTTCCGGACGTCCCATTATTTTTTGATCATCCAAAATAGCACTCTTACTTTGTTTATTCTCTCATATTTTATCCATTATTTATTCATTTCATCTCCGAGTTTAATACCCACTTACCAATTTTATTGCTTCTTTATTATTCTACTTAATTAAATTCAATAGGAATATTACTCAATCACAGCCAACGAAAAATGAAACTCATACGCCAATGGAGAAGTCGTGTACCTTTAAACTCTCCTGCATCATAACATAGAGTAGACCTGGTGTCTCCTTCTGTATAACTTCTTTTGTAGCTTCAGGTGTAACATCCCTTGGGGTAAATCCGGTACCACCTATGCCATTTCAAACATTACCAGAAGAAGGTGAAGTAAATACTGGATCATGGTCCTTAATTTTTTACATCAAGTGCACATCATGAATCTTGCATGTTGAAATGGGGGACAAGCTGAGCAGAAGTTAACTAATGAAAGCAAACTTCTGCATCCAAGAATCGGTTGAGAACTAGACAGAAAACTTTGTTTAAGCACACTGATAAACTGCCTTGGCTATAAAATTACAAACTTACCAAGAGTGAGAATAAGATCTACTTTGTCGACGTCACTCCATCTCAGCAGCAATTCTTTTATTTTTGGGATTTCATCTGGTACAACATCTGTTACAACTACCTTTGCACCACCTAATTTTTCTGATGCTGAATTCACCACAGAAACCGCCCGTGGGCCACTGCAAAATCGTATAAGAAAGTTATGGCGCCAACGTCTTCTAACGACTAATAAAGTATTTACCGCATGTGAAAAAAAAAATGGAATAACTAAAGAAACAAACTAGGACATTAATGATTTTATGATTACGTTCAGTTACAATGACATTTTTACTACTACTTAGAGTAAAAGAATGACTTCAGTTCATATATGAGGCACTTGGTGTTCGAAACAGGTCTTAAATAGAATACACACACACACACACACACAAAACAATTATTCTAGAAAAGGATCATAAATATAGAGTTGGCTAAAAGCTCAAAATAACCTCAGGTAGTTTGAAACCCATAAAACCTTGACACTAATGAGATATCATGGGTATGCCTTTCAAATTTTCAATATGTTGATGTGGCAAAGTACTTTGTGCTCTCATGGTTCTCTTTCACCTGGAGCAACATCAATTTGCCTTTGTTCTAGCATCATCAAAGTGATCTTTCAGGAATGATGATCAAGAAAGATGTATCAGGATGCAACTTTTTCCAATTCCAATTTCTTTTGGTTGAAGAGATTGTTTCCCAATATGTAAGGCAAGGTACTTAGCGGTTAGTACTTAGTACTCCATCGCCACTTTCACCTGGAGCAACATCAATTTGCCTTTGTTCTTCTAGCATCACCAAAGTGACCTTTCTGGAATGACGATCCAGAAAGATGTATCATGATGCAGCTTTTTATGGGTCAAATTTCTTTTGGTTGGGGGATAGGTTCTAGTTTGTATGTCAAAGTAGATAGTTATATGTAAAGTATACAAGTAAAAGCAATGGAGATTGGAGAAGAATAGGGCGGTAATGTTTGCAAAATTATTGAAAAAGTATGCAAAAGTTAAAAAGTATGTAAGCAGGATCTCAAATTTTGAGACTTGTGTATACACGAGTTGCCATTTCGTGAGATATCAGACACTAAAAAGATAGATGATAAAAGAAGCAACTAATAATCAAATTAATCGGAGATGAAAAGTACCTCCGATCAGGCCCCGCCCCTGAAGCAACTGTGTCACTCACTGTAAGGATAGCAACTCTAATATCCAAACCTTCAGATTGGTCTGTCCTTGTTTTACTGGGGTTACTTTGTTGTGATACACCAATGGGCACCGGCGAAGGTAAACTTTTGGTCCCAGAAAAACCATTCAAGTCAGAAATGATAATGGCCACAACAGAAGTTCCTGCAGGAATCAGGTTGTTTCCAGGTGGCACTTCCAATAAGGCATTTGCTGATTTCATACTCAAGAGCCTGCTGCTGATTTGGTGACCAGTACTCTCGGCAACAAATCTGACATTCACCGAGAGCAGAAAGTAAGATCATTTCCACTTCATCAAGCAAACTTGTAATTTCTAACTGCAATTGCTTCATACTTGCATAAAGATCTCTCTATACATGTGCATATAAGTGTGTGTATTTATAGAAACATGGAATTCTCATGTGCATTTATCATAAGAGGAGCAAAGACCTAACTCTTACCCTGGAGTTTGTGAGCCATCACCGAATTCCCATCTGATGGTTGCACGGTGAAATTCTGGACGCACTGGATCTGCCTTTATTGACTGCTTGAGACGAGCAAACACTCTACCAAAATCACATGTCTAATATCAGTCTACTTGGAAGATCGTGTAGAACAGGGAGATTGAGAAGTCAAGAGAAAAGATAAGGAGATGTATGAAACAGAAAGAGAGGAATATACAACTGCCGAAGACCTTGGAAGGTGAGGGCCTGTCCATCCAGAAAGATGCCGGATGGCTGGAACCACAAAAAGATGGAAACAGACCAGACAGCTCACTGGATTCCCAGGTAAACCAAAAGTAAGAATCTTATTGTCAGACGGCTTGTCATTTGATTCAGGAATAACCTCTGCAAAAGTAAGAGGTTTTCCTGGTTTCATGCAGACCTGAACAGAATGTTCAAAGGAGAGAACATCAGGCATATTCTTAGGACCACATTTTATAAATTTTACATATAAATTTGGTAACAGTTAACTAATAAGTCAAGCTAAACACGCTTCATTGTGGTACCAAGAAGCACAGCAGTGCAAGAGCTACCTTATGAAAATGCAACCGTCCTCTCTTTTCAAGTAATGGTTTTACAAAATCCCTGTCACCCATTGAAACACCTCCAGAAGTTAGCAGGATATCAATTCCTGACGAGAAAGCTCTATCCAAAATTTTCTCAATTTCTTTTTCATCATCCGGAGCTATACCCAGGTCAAGAATATCACACTGGTGCTGCACAGCAGCAGCAAGGACCATAGCACGGTTGGAATCCCGAATCTGCAGCAAAAGGGGATACTATTAATTTTATACATGAAAAGGAAACACGAAAGTATATGTGCTTACTGCAGTTATATTGCTTGAGAATTTATCCATCTGTCAATTAAGCATCGAGGAGAAAAGGATACTAAAGGACATCCGAAATCAGAATCTGTACAATTCTAGATAACCAATAGTCATGCATCAACCCCTCATACTATATAAAGTAAAAGCCAGAAGGAAGCAAAAGAAAAGAAATGTATGTAAAATGCAAAGAAGATTTGAATATCATTGAGGAGAGATTGGCTGAGACAATGGACTAGAGAAGCTTTCCATTCATTAAATAAAGAGCACAGACTAGCATTTCTGAAGATGCACGCATAGCATAATATTTTTGTAAGGATAGCTTCCTAAGATGCTCAAGCATAAATTTTCAGTTTCATGGCATCAAATCCTTCAGAAAACAGGAAATATACACTTCAAATATTCGAGCATTAATAATTTGTAAGGGATACTAGTCCACTATGATCACCAGCCTGCTGCAAGTAATTGAAGCATTACACAAAGCAAAAACAGGTTCAACAGAATATTTAGAATAGGATGAAAATAAATCACAGTAAAGGTAATTACCTGGCCACGGTTCAAAGAATTGTTTGAAGGCTCAACCAGTTCATCCCCGGTTGAAAGAACTGCAACTTTTGGTGTAGGATATACCTGTACAATTTCATTGCCGTTGAGCATTTGAGGGTTCATTTTTACAAGAACAGAAAATTGAGGGCCAAATCCAATAATGTGGATGAGAGAAGAGATCAACACCAGGGATTACCTTCACGGTTAAAACACCTACAGTGGCCAGTAAGCCTATTTCTGCAGCGCCTAAACGTTCTCCAGATTTCAAAACTACATCACCTTTTGCTATATCACAGCCCTAGCCGACACAGTTGGCCAGAGAAAGTATATTAATACTAACATTTGTTACAGGGCATACAGTTCCACTTAGATGTAGCAAAACAAACATTGAGGCTTCATACCACTGGTCGTATATCAAATCCCTTCGTGACCTGTTTCAATATCTGCACGCGCTTGGAAGCAGTTGCTTCAGTCTCTGCTATGCGAGTGTCCTCCACTTGTACAACAGCATCAGCTCCATCAGGTATTGGTCCTGCACAATAAATCCAAATTGTGTTTATCAAGTAAGGTTGAATTCAGATTGGAAAGTCAATCCTGACATGGCAATATTGCACATTGAGCTAACAATTCCATTTTTAAGACACCAAGTTTTTGTACTTCTAGGTGAATTACATAAGCTATCCTTGTTAAATGCCGTAATTGCATTGAATGCCTGTACTTTTAACAGTTACATCTGAGTAAAAAAGTGTCACATGAGGGTTTCACAATACTTTCGGATCCAGATGAGAAGTTGGCTGCAAATGTGTACTATCTAGGGCATCTAAACAAGGTTAGCAACTTTCTCTATATTAGTTTAAAGACAACATATTGCAATGTAGATTGATAAGAGTAAAAAGTTTTAGATTCTGAATAACACAATGAGTCAATGATTAACATACACGAACTTCTGTACTTTCTCAACTGGATAAGACAAGGTAAGGATAACGAGGAATAATTATTCTACACCAGAGCTCACCTCCAGTTGTCACATATGCAATCGTTCCAGGAACCACAGTGACACCAAGACCATCATTTCCTGCTCTTGACTCAGTAATAACCGGATATTCGCCGGGACCATCAGAAGCAACTACAGCATACCCATCCTAAAGAAGAGAAGCAAGGATTAGCAAAACATTAGATATGACAATTAAACAGCCTACATGCAAAATCAAACATAAGGATAATTATCATGTAAGTACTATCTCTATAAAATACATATATACTGTACAAGATATAGATATCAACTACCATGGGTAAGTCAATATACTTCAGCAACATAAGCCATGTGATCTTCAATGTACAATAATACTTGACAATTGACATGATATTAAGAATAGCCGCTGAGTAAACAAACTAGCACAAAATATACAATCCCACTGACAGATTTCAATCAGTAATGACTCTTTCCCGACCACCAAATTCAACAGCAACAGTATAATCCGACATAATAACATCAATAAACTTCAAAAGGAGGTATAAAGCGAGCAAGCACAAGAAAGTTTAGTTTAGGCTAAATTTGGGGAAGTACAGTTACCTTGATGGAAGCAGGGTAAGGAGGAAGAGGGTCCGGAGCGGTGACGTCTTGGGCCAAGATTTTGCCCAAAGCCTCGTGCAAGGAGACCGATACAGGGTTCAGCCTCTTGCCGACGGTCAGTACGATATCAAGCGCTTCTGTGACTGGTATCATCGCCATTGCTTTCAGCTAATGCGACTATGACTTCAGTGAGAGTAGTATATTGTATTTTCAATTCCATTTTACATTTCCCATTTTTCTACTTCTTCATTTTTAATCTCTGTAAAAGGTTGACTTTGATAAAATGCCCAGCAAATAGGCTTAACTACAAATTAGTCACCATACAATCTTTTTATTACAACTGAATCCAAAATAATGAGCCAGCCATTATATTTGCCACTATTAAATTTGACACGAATTTCAAGCCCCAGCAATGATGCACCATTCACCGGTTATGTACTGTGGAGTCCACCCCCACTTAGATTAGTGAGAATCAACACAACTCAACCTTTTTGAACTCCGGACAGCAAGTTGGGTTTGGTGAGTGCTCCGCGATCATGATGGGCTGATTCTTGCATGTGGCTGTTGCTCTATCTATGATTCCAGACTCGGTTGTAGCTCTGGTGTGCTTCATGCACTACTTTTTCCGTAGGTTCATGGTGGGGCAGCAGTAATGCTTGATTGGGTTGTGAGTCGGTATTTGGTAAACTCATTAGTTGTTGCTCTTATCTGCCAAATATATATGGCTACTATTTTGCCTTCTGAAGGAGTTTGAATCCATGGGTGTTGTCATGTTCCCTAATATGAGCCTCTTCTGCTTGTGGATTTCAGCAGTCAAGACTGTTTCTTGCGCGCTTGAAC
The DNA here is from genome assembly GCA_028274465.1 of Plantago ovata. Lineage (NCBI taxonomy): Eukaryota > Viridiplantae > Streptophyta > Magnoliopsida > Lamiales > Plantaginaceae > Plantago > Plantago ovata. The sequence continues at coordinate 16,214,936 of CM051456.1, read as the reverse complement.
TAGTCACAAATATGTTGATAGCTGTTTGGTGTGTTTTAGTCTTGCATTTCTATAATTCTATTGCCATTGTGCATGGGGAAATCAACTATAGGGCAGAAATGTTTCAGTTATTTTGTTTATTATTTTAATTGAATTGCTTGGGGCATGTTAAATTCTGTTGATTGTTTTCAATGTATTGGTTTTTAATAAAATCTTCAGTGCTAGATGGCATCCCTATACATTTACCATGCTAACAATAGTATTAATGACTGAAAAATGTGTACCTGATGGTGCCCAGGAAGATTAGGTTGTTAGCTCAGGCTTGGTTGAGAAGTCAGTATTGCATCTTTAGTTCATTGTGTGGTTCTCAATGGCACTAATCATCTACTGAAGTTCTTGCTATTGGCTCAAAAGATTTAAAAAAAAAAGAAAAAGAAAAAAAAAACGATAAAAAGGTACTACTTGTAATACGCTGGAATTGTGATATCACATGTAAGTAGGTTGGCTTTACACTCTGACTAATTTATTGACAGTACTTTTATAAAAAAAGGATTAGCAAAGCAGGTGCTACTTTGGCTCATTGTATAAAACAGTAGTTTGGAACTTTTTTTTTTTTTTTTTTCTTTTTGGTGGTGTACTTTAGTTTGACAGTGGTAATTCATTGTGTAAACCAGTAGTTTGGAATTAGCGGTCTCATCTGAACCTAAAAAATACATATAGACTTCTATAAAATTGTGTCTGTACGTAGTACTTCAAATTGATCAATGAAGAATCCAAGAGTTAACTTTAAGGTTCACCGACCCTCAGGCCCTAGCAAAATCAGTTCGATAATTTTGTTTATACTGTGATCGATTAGTATTATGTTTTTCTGTGATTCTGTGTTATACCCTCACCTTTGGAATCGGAGACAAACCAGCACCTTTCGGGTGTATTTGGAGATGATGAGGTAGCTATATTAAACACAATGCCTTCCGATATTCTCTATTGTTGTTTTCAGTTGTCTTTAGACTTGATTAACCCTTCATTAAACTATCATTCATGTTTTCTTGTTTTCAGGAGGTACTAACCGTGCTTCATAAAAATAAAATTAAAAAGCCGTGATTCTGAATCTTGCAAGGGGAAAAAAAATCTTGTTTTCAGTTACTGATTACGCTTTTTGTTGAATAAGGTACGCTTTTTGTTGAATAAGGATCATGTACTGGAGCTGTTTTTTTCCAAGGGGAGAAAAGGTTTCTACTCTCCATCACCACTAAATTAAAATTCAGATATTAGAACGTAATTAACTTGGTGTTTATACACTTACAAGGGTTTTTACATTTGAGTTAACATTCCAGATTCTGGTAAGTGTATGTTTCTCGAAGTAGAATGGAGCTGTATGCAGGCAGGAAGAGAACTGAGAGAGAATATCAGGTTGGTAATCGGATCTACTTAAAAATGCAGCCTTTTCAAGTAGGTAACAATCTTTGAAGTGGCAAACTAAGTTGTCAGTTAAGTACTATGGTCATTTTCAATTTACTGCAAGAATTGGTCCTGCAGCTTACCGGTTACAACTGCCAGGCCACACCAAAATGTACAATGTGCTTCGTGTTTCTCATATCAAGAACTCTTGAAGAACAAGTATACTCCTACTACCCTGCTACCCGAAGTTTGCAATAAAGGTGTTCCAAAAGTCCATCCAGTGGCGATTCTTTCTTTATCTAGCTTATTGATCACATACAGTTTCTAAATCGAATCCCATTATCATTATTCTGCAGGTTGTGAGAGGCTTGAATCCTTCGGTGCTGATTCCCATTTCATTCGCTGTTTCATTTATTTTGTTGGATTCTGAACTATTTTCCTTTTTATGCAATTTCTCATGATTGGGTCATTGCATTGGTGGTTGGAGAAATTTGTGTTCTTTGAACACAATGATCATAGGTTTAGCCTTCATGGGAAATGTGATGGTGTTATTGAGTTATTCAACCAAATGCTGAGAAGAGGAATGAGGCCAGATGATGTGACATTTGTGGGGGCAAACCTTGCTTGCACGCACGTAGGAACGGTTGATAAGGGATGAAAGCTCATAAATGCCCTGGAAGGCTGGAACAGACAAATTTTCAATAAAACCTAAGTTAGAATACCACGGATGCATGGTTGATCTACTAGGTGGTGCGGGAGAGCTGCAAGGAGCTTACAATCTGATAATATCAATGCCAGTAAAATCAGATTCTGTTTTCTGGGGAACATTGCCTGGGCATGTCGTTTCATGGATATGTAGAATATGCTGAGATAATGTTACATCACATTCGTTTCATCACATCCTTGTTCCAGACAGATTTCAGCAATACTAGATAATGTTACATTTTAAATGAAGCAGCTTCACAGGGAGGATATCATCGCTTTGGATTTTGTGGATGACAGGAATAAGTTTCATTGAGCCTAGTTGAGTTGTTTGTCTTCTTTTTCATTTGTAAATGATGATGAAGATTTAACATTTGAACAACTTGTACCAATTTTTGGCAGCAAAATGATGAAATCTACAGATTCAATTATATTGAATTTCTAAGGAATTGCATTATTACATTATTGCATCATGACACCATCTTTAATATGACAGCAAACATATATTTCGACAATGCATTATACAAGTGATACATTGAAAGTTGAAACAAAAAATTGAAAGTTGAAACACATACTTATCACTCAAACCAAATATATGAAAAATAGTACTTCAGAAGTATTCAGAAAACAACTGATGTTCGCGTCCAACCTGCCTATGTTCATAGTTTCCTGTACATTTATGAACGACTGGTTGGCCATCGCCATCCCACCTATTTCACCAGCATTTGTTTGTGATTTAAAGAATGCCTGCTCAGGTAGCATCTGTAGAAGCTGCTCCGTCCAGAGATGGGCTGAGCTCTGTTCATTTATGAATTCTGCTACTCTCTTACCCCCTTCAAATACTATTTTCAGCAATAAATAAATAAATAAGGGGAAGAAGAGAGATTTAGATAAGAAAATAATATGATATTGAATGAGAAAATTGCATGAAATTCAAATACGAATATCGCGTAAATTTCTCATTTTGAATTTCATGTAATTTTTACTCTTTTTTCATGCGTTGTACATATAGTGGAATTTTAAATTTCCGCAGAAAGTACTTAATACATCTGATCAGCTCTGCATATATATCATATGACTATCATTTCTCCGTCAGGTAGTACAGAACAGTGTAAATTAAAGAGGAGCACCTGCATGCAGTGTGCTTAATAATATATATTCAAACTGTATGTAGTAAATGAAATCCTAGAAACACATTGAAGCAAGAAGGAAGATAAAAGGGAAAGGAATCTTAGTTCACCTGGACAAGATGAGTAACTTGGAGCATTTATCTGTTGTCCGTTGGAGCAATTTCAAGCTTGAAAGTTTCCTGATGCTTGTTTTTCTTGCTCCTTTTTCTTGCAGAAAGAACAGCAGATTGAGTAACACGTTCCATGAGCTTATCACAATTCTTAAGGTAAAGACTTCTCAGAATTTCGGAAAAGCATCAGCAGCTGCTGCCCAGGAAATTAGATCCGCCCTTTCAATGTGCAGGAGTTCCAGACAAGCAAAACCATCACCTGAGGCATGCCAATTATTTTCCTTTAAATGCAATTATCTTTAGTTTCACAGAATCTATTAAAACAAAAGGAAAACGAATACATAGATAATTTTCACAGAAACATAGAGAGTATACAGTTATCCAAGGCTCTTAAGTTATTAGTAGTACAAGAGAAGCAGTAAAAGTTTCCCAAGAAATGGCTAGAATGTTAGTGCTCTATACAAGACAGTAAAAAACATATAGGTTACCTGGATTACCCATCAAGCTGTCAGCAAGTAAAGCTAATAAATCTGAAGTGTAAATTCATAATTATCCATGCTTTGATGTTCTTCCAGTATTCTCTTTGCAGATGCAACAACGCTATCCCCGCACCCCATCATTTCGATTGTTTGAAGTGTCATTGATTCTCCAAAAACCTCCGGGATTTCCTCCAATCCGCTCATGTAGCCAAGACGCAAATGCTCAAGGCTAGGGAAGTGAGAGCTGTCCTCTATTCTCCAGTTCACCAGATAACAACGGGAAATAAACAAACATCTCAGGTTCTGAAACTCTCCTTCACCCGTGGTCCACTTTTCGCCTTTGAAACCATCATTAGATATGACAAGAATTTCAAGATTTGGCAATGAACCAATGGTTGTCATACTTTCCCACGGGGTCTTACAATAACCTAAACGCAACACTCTGATGGAGTCAGGAAACATCTGAATCTTCAGGTTTATTGAATGTGAACGAATGCCCAATTTTTCAAGTTTATAACATTGGACCATGTCAGGAATAGTATGATGCACAAGTCCTCTCCAATTATCAATTTCCAAATGCTTAATATTTGGAATTTTGTTAAGCACCTTAGCACTCAAACCATTTACTATAGAAAGTGTCTCCAAATTTTCAAGCAAAGACTTGGAAGTGGGAGTCTCCGGCATAGTGAACACACAAGTAAAGACAATATGCTTAATGTGTCGCAACTTCCAGATGTCACATGGTAGACTTACCTCCCCACTTTTGGTGAAACTATTATCCACCATCAAGGTCTCCAGATTCCACAACGAGGATATTGAAGAAAATGGCCAAAATGGGCGCTTACCCATTGAAAATCTGAGGAATCGTAAATTAATTAGTTGCAGAATATCTTCAGGTAAGAATAGCTTAAAGAACGGATCAGAAAATACCCGTAGCAATCTTGAATCTGAAACATCATATTGCCGATATGAGGGGCTGAAGCAAATCAAAGAACGAGCAGATCCCTTTCCGAGTATGTCAAGAGAAAATTTACGGTCATCATGAGCAACTAAACGGCGCTGATTTTTTGTTGTTTCCACAGAAGCACCATTGACATAAACAAATATCCCTTTTTTAGCTTCTCTAATGCTTAGTTCCCGTACTAAATCATGCATACTCAAGATTCGAAGTCCATCCAGCTCACTCATTACAATGAGGTTTCTATCAATGAGATCAATTAGATACTTCTTTGCGATCTCCTCCGGAAGCTCATCTGCATTAGGTTTCAAGAATCCATCTGCAGCCCACAACTTGATGACATCAGAGACTTTGATTTGATGATCTTCTGGATAAGTTGCCATGTACAAGAAACAGGGTTTTAAATGGATAGGCAATTGGTGGTAACTCAAAGATAATATCTCCAAGCAACGCTCATTGTCTTCTCCACTTATGATAGAGCTTATATTTTTTGCAACGTCTTCCCAGTATTCTAGTGTGATATCAGATGTTTTAAGGAGCCCCCAATGAGAACAAGAGCTAAAGGGAGCCCTTTGCAGCTCTTAGCAATTCTCTTTCCGCAGTTCTCTAATTCAAGAGGGCAAACTTCTGGACCAAACACCTTCTTAGAGAGTAAATCCCAACTTTTATCACCGTCTAAAAGCTTCATTTCGTAAGAATCATAAGATCCAACACTACGCGCAAGACCACAAAGCCTAGTGGTTAGTAAGATTCTACTCCCATTGTTGTTATTGGGAAGGAACATATTTATCACATCCCACGCCTTGTTATCCCATATATCATCCAAGATAATGAGATATCTTCTACTAAACAAATATTTGTGTAAAGTCTCTCCCAGATTTTCATCTTCTACATGACCCTTTTCACCCATATCAGATAAAAGAGGACGAATAATTGATGCAGCAGTAAAAACCTGAGACACTGTTACCCAACCAATAATATCAAAATGATACCTGAGACTTTTGTGCTTATAAACACTTCGCGCGAGAGTGGTCTTCCCAATCCCACCCATACCAACAACAGGATGGATTTGGCGACTGGAATCAGCTCTGGAGAGTTGATCTATCAGATGGTTCAATTGCTCATCAAATCCCTCCGTCATGATCGTTTCACTGGAAGGCGCTGACAAAGCGACATGCACAACGCCTCTGGATAGCTGATCGATGCTACCGTTCTTCTCTTTGACCTCCATGGCCTCTTGGAGGATGAGATCAATTTCTTTATGTGCTTTCTCCAGACCATAACACATGAGGTCTTCGTCACTTTCGATTGTACGCTCGATTGTACTCTCGACTGTAGTTCTCCAGCAGGAAAGTCGGCGCACAATATTGGATTTGATACGTCCGCGCACAAATTTGGACGGGGTACGTCGACGCCGAATATTAATGGATACAATACGTTCAAGCATAAAGTCGGATAAAATGTTATGTTTGGTATGTCTCCTCACAGTATTGGCCGGTTGGGTAAGTTGGGATACAATATAGGATTCGATAGTGTCTTCTGCTGCAAAGGCAGCAGCAACCATTTTTTCAGCTAAAGCATCGCTAAATATTTGGGAATAAGCCTCAAGAAAGTCAACCAAGGAATTCACTCCATCGTACAGAGATTGGATTTGTGATTGATCAAAAGAAACAGGGCAAGAATATTGGATTCGCTTTATGACATTCATAAGAGAAACAAGAGCTGCATATGCTGCTGCCATATTCTCTAGTCTAGTAGAGTTCTAAGCAGAGTTTTAGTAGAAAGCAGAAATCAGAAAGGTTAATGTGCAAGCAACTATGGAAAAATGAACGAGTAAAACTTTAGTACTCACACACTACTGGCTGCTGGCATAAGAAACTAAGAAAGCAGAAAGGTATAGAAGAAACTTCAAAGAAGATAGATAAGCCAAAGCGAATTAAAGTCACTCCCAATATAAAAAACAAAAAAGGAGAATGCACAAAGTCGATGGTAGCGAAATAAATGTTAGCATAATAAGAAAAGAATGTTACAGAATAAGGTTAGATTTTAATGGTGAATGGATTCCCAGATTATCTTTTTAGTATTAGTATTAGACTATTTGCTAGTGTACTATGTAGACTAAATAATTTTTAGGTTAACTGAAATTATTAACTTTGTGTAGTTCTAAATGACCTTACAAGGCATGTAATTGGAAGTAACATGAGTAAACATTTGTACAAGAGATGAAAACAATGTTCTTTTGATGGTTTCAGAGTTATGAAATCCTCACTTTCTACTAAAACTCTTTTCCCCACATTGTCAAGGTTAGATGTATTGGTGATGATAAGCTGCTCAACTATTGTTATAGTTTACATTGAGATCTTAGCAGCTTTGTAGTGTGGTGATCATGTTTGGGTTTGATATAACCCGTCTGGATCTAAGGATCGACCCTTTGTATTGATTGTTTTGGAATAAAAGAAAACAATTTTGGTTCAAAAAAAAAAAATCCTCACTTTCTGTTGATCCCTTAGTACTGAGGAGTCAGAGTGGGCATTGTGGGGTGTTCACCCCCTCCCCCTCCCTAAAATTTCATAATATTATCGATTTTCAAGAATTCCCCCCCCCCCCCCCCATATATGTAATTTGACTTTCCCCAACTCCAAATCCTGAATCTTCTCCTGCTTTAGTAGTATTTGTAGTACTATAATTGCATTAGGCTTATGGACCCATAAAAGATGGAATTAAAATTATAAGTTAGTAAAAAATGAATTCACGTAATTCTATTTGGAGTTAAAACAAGTAAAATGGCCTTGGATCCCCGGCATGTGCCCCGACAGACTAGTCAGGGCACCCGCAGGGCGTCGAGTGTCGTTTTGCTCATATCAACACTTGGACAACTACAAATGAACCTTAAATTGTACTACCTCAAACACGTAATTCTGGAGTTAAAATAGGAAAATGACCTTGGACGCCCTGTGTGTGCCCTAACATATGTGTCATCATGGCACCCGCAGGGCTTCCAAGGTCGTTTGTCACCTGGGTATATACTAAATGCAACGGAGTAAAATAAAAGGCACATGAATTCGTTTCTCGTAGGTATATATGAAATATCTCACGATGACTACTCAAAGCGATAAATCTACTAAGTAGACAATAAAACTACGTTTGATCTTTCACAAGTGAAATCTCAAACTGTAAAGTACCAAGAAGAAATGATTACAATCACTTGTAGCCTACCTAAACATAATTCAGAAACAGGCTGAATCAAATAACTAGAACATAAAACTTGGTACAAAAGTATAAACCTACAAGCTTCAATTGATGAACTTCTTCCTAGTTTCTTGCTTTGACTTGTAGAAGACGCTGCTCATCTATTGCTTAGCTTCAAAAGATCATGGGTTGGTTGTGAATGTTTTTTCGAGAGCTAAAGAAATCATAATCAATCGAGCAGAAGCACGGAGCAAGGAGTCTGGAGGTGGCATAAGATGGTCTACGAGCCGGTTACACCAGGTTTAGAAGAAACTGGAACGCAAGCACGACAAGTGAGATGGCTGGGATCATTAGGAGTAGTTGGTGATGCAGACGTGCTTGGCCAGAACCAGAGAAGACATGGAGATTTCGACAGGAGCCAATGAACTTTGGGAATAAGTTCGTTTCGTGGCTCAATAGGTCCAAGAGTGGGAGCATCTAGAATAGTATGGATTGGTCAGTATTTAGGATTTATGAAAGATTTCTTAGAGATATAAGGCGAGTAGATCCTATCTAATTTATTTAGATTCTTATTACTTTTACAGTTACAACATGTTGTCCGGTAAAGTACTGGCATTGTCCATTAATTATTTACATTTTGGTGAAATAAGATGATGACTTCTTGATTCTTTCTGTTTGATGTATATATTTCTCTCTAATTCGATGATGAACTATCAAGAATCTTCTTGTGTCATTGTTTGGAATCTGCATGAAGGAGACCTATCGTCCCTTTATGAGCCAATCACCATTGGAGGACGTCCAATTCATGCGAATTACTACAAACTAATGAAGAACGATAAGATTCCCACACTCTAGCTAACATATTATTATATTTTTTTCGTACGTCCCAACAACTTTCATGTTTTATTCTTTAACATCATAATAGTAATTTTATTCATGTACTATATTTGTAATGCCTTGGCCACTAATGGATCGAAGGCCCGGCCATTTGGGCCGGCACAGTTATTCGTGGACTACTCTCCACGATGATTTGATGACCCCACATACCAACGCCAAAGTTTAGGGAGAGACCAGTATTTCCTAAATAAATGGAAAGGTCTGGTTTTTTAACTTAATTGGTCTGTTCGGTCAGACCGCTTACAGTATGGTTTTAAGAGGCCATGGTGTGGTTTTAAGTTGTTAGCATCAAATTTTTTTCGTTATGATTTTAAAGTCATTTGGTGTGGTTTTAAGAGTTTACGGTGTGGTTTTAAGTTGTTAGTACTGAAAGTTTCCGTTATGATTTTAATGTCATTTTGTGTGATTTTAAGAGATGATGTGATGGTTTTAAGAAGTCAAAGTATAATTTTAAGATAGTTTGTTATAGTTTTAATTGACAATCTAAAATTATTTACAAATATAAAAAAAATCACTATCAAACAAGTTTAAAAAATGAGTATTGGCATTAAAACATCAATGAACAAGTTTACAATACGCTACTTGAAACAGTTTTTAGTCATTACAATGTTGAATTTCCGAATAAACTTGTTGGAGAACTTCTGCTACTCGCCTTTTCTTCATCAAACTCGATTGCCATCATTAGCACCTGCTTAAAACCATAACAACTCTCGTTAAAACCACAACAAAGTCCCCTTAAAACCACACAATAGATAAATCCAACACAATATCATTATTTATTCCTTAAAACCACAACAATAGAAATTAAAACCACACAAAAATCTATTAAAACTATAACATAGTAGTAACTTGCAACTGAAGCTAAAATCCACATATCAAAACCATAACATATGTTCTTAAAACCAAACCAAAGATAATTATAATCATATCCCTTAAAATCATACAAGGGACAAACCCAACCCAATAGTATTATATACTTTTTTAAACCACAACAACAAGAATTAAAAGCACACCAAAATCTCTTAAAACAGTAACATAATCGTAACATGCATCTGAAACTAAAATTCATATATGAAAACCACAAGATAGGTTATTATTAAAACCACAACATATGTTCTTAAAACCACACTAATATCTCTTAAAATTATAAGACAACATTTTGCAAAAATCAAATTGCAAGTACTCCATGAGAAACAACAAACACAAAAACCATACCATCCAGTCTTAAAAGCATACCATCGGATTTTAAAAGTATACCAACCGAAAATAAAGTAACAAAAGAAACACGAAAGCAAAATAACCTGATTCACATTCAAAATTAATGACAAAAGCAACAACATCATCACCATGCCACTAGTAGTCTTTATTGATCATCACCATCTTAATCGCATCAAACCACACAAATATACCAATAGTATTAGTAGAAACAAGCAGCGACCACTAGTAATGACATTCTACATGTACAAACTCTTAAAGCCATATTAATCTACAAAACACACCCTAACAAATGACAGTAACGGACCAACCAAAGCTAGAATAGATCGCTAAGATTACAACTGGAAGCTAAAGAGATCAATTACAGTAAAATGGCAAAGCAATCATCAAAATCTGAATTCGTACCTGCAACACAGAGACAAGGTCCGAATCCGAACTCAATCTCTGAATCCTCGACCGTACCTGCAGCCAGATCCCAAACTGATCCTTCGTGAGCTGATTCAAACAAATTCATGGCGAATAGAAGCTGAAATCGACATCATCCTCCGCGAACTCGGTCGTTTACTCGTCGTCATCATCCTCTTCCTGAGCTTTTAATATCTGCGTAGTCATGGTCATCGATCGAATCGAAGTTTAAATTGACGGATGCGAGTACTCAATCGAAGTAGGGGTTGCAGTCTCGACTTGAAGTCGTGGATGAAGGGGTTAGGTTGGTGGTAGAACCTTCGATCGGTGGAGGTGATGGTGGCGTGGGTGGTTTACGGTGGTTTGAGGCGGTGGAGATCAGAAACACGTTTACTGTGTGTATTCGCTCGGCACCGGCATCGGCATAATAATGACCTGACCGGAGTTTGATTAACCTGATCGTAATTTTGGTCTTTATGATAAAAATCAGACTTTCCTAGTTCAATTGGTTAGACTCAGTGTCATGACACTAGAGGTCATAGGTTCAATTCTCATCAAGTGCGAGATTATTTATAGTTTATTACTAGCTTTGTAATGCTACTTATGAAATTATAATGGTTCGATTATTAAAAAAAATAAAAATCAGACTTTCCTAGTTTATAGTAAAATTCACCATTTTACTATACTTACTCCATACTAACACATGATCTTTCTTATGCACTTTTGTCTTTACTCATACACGCACCGATAACTTTCCACTAGGCCAGTCATCCTAAAATTGCTCCAGAGTCGAGCACGCCCAACTGTGTAGTTATTATGGATGGATTTCCGAAAATAAAGATGAACAATGTTGACATGAGTAACGTTTCAAACCATTTAAACTATCTGAAATTCTAGGCGTTATCAATGGTATCAGAGCCGAACCAGTCCAAAGCCCACATGGGTGAACAGTTGATCGGGACAAAGCAAGACAATGACGTTGCGCAATAAAAGCTCAGTCAGCGTATCATCCTTGGCAAAATGTTGATGTGACCTTGGCAAAATGTTGTTATTGTTTTGGTTTTGACGTTGGTTAAGGTTGTGTTTTGGAGATTCTCCCGTTGTTTGGGGGTAGTTTTCTCCTTGTTTTCTTTTATAATGTTTCTGAACATTTATTATATATACTCCGTTTATAATAAATAATTTTTAGCCGTTTAAAAAACAAATCCTCGGCCAAAATGGTTCTGGAATTCGGCCCCATACAATACAATATTGAACAAACAACTATCCTCAATTCGATTTGTTGCCTTTTTACGGCTCTATAATTGGATTTTTGGATTTACAAAATAGTAAAAACTAAAAAGCATGCGTATATAAACTGTTAAAGGAGGGGGGAGTACCATAAAAAGGTAAAAAGCCGGTAACAAACGTACGTAACTCCATAAAATCCCAAATCTATCGAATTAATTCAATTTTTCAATTCGATTTCTACAGAGATTCTCCATTTCCTCTCTCAGAAATCTTGAATTGAACCAAAAACAAATTTCTACAGCAAACCCTAACAAAATTATCAATCTCTTCTTCCCCGAATCAACCACTCGCTCATTTACGGACCTCGATTCCAATGCGATAACCCTAGAAAAAGCTCAACCGAACAGCAACAATCCAATCCAGAATGGCAGAAGCACCGGCGAAACGCAATCCGTTGATCTCGCCGACGAGCTCCAGGTCCGTCACCGAGACGATTAACGGCTCGCATCGGTTCGTGATCCAGGGATACTCGCTCGCCAAAGGCATGGGGATAGGTAAGCACATAGCCAGCGACGATTTCATGGTTGGTGGTTATAAATGGGCGATTTACTTTTACCCCGATGGGAAGAATCCCGAGGATAATTCCACGTATGTTTCGGTTTTCATTGCGTTGGCTAGCGAGGGGACGGATGTGCGGGCGTTGTTTGAGCTGACTCTGGTTGATCAGAGCGGTAAGGGGAAGCATAAGGTGCATAGCCATTTTGATAGGTCGTTGGAGAGCGGGCCGTACACACTCAAATACAGAGGAAGCATGTGGTAAGGCATCTTTGTTGCTTATGAGTGTATATCGATTATCTAATCGAATGATTTGTAGTTTGTTGTTTTATGGTGCAAGTAAATGATGCTGTTATATATTGTTATATATGCTTGTGTAGTGAATAGTGATGATATAATTATTTGAGAGATTGCACCTGTTTCATTGCTTTTGGTTTTTCATTCATAGACGATTCTGTCATTGATACAGATTAGCATCTAGTACACATAATGGTCACCACAGGATAGTAGTGTCTATAAATCTATAAGTCTCACGTGCAAGTTATAGGTACGCTTATCTGACAGGACATGGGAAATGGATTTTGTTGGTATATGCCTTTTAACATTGCAAGATAAAACCAGTAGATGGATACCAGCTGAACTTGGTGGTAGGCTTCCTACTTCCTTTAATACTGATTGCTAATACTATGAGTGTCATCAACATTAAAAATGAACAAAAGCATAGTTAATACATCTGATGATACATGTTTAGCTTTAGTCCTTCCCGACTTCTCGAAAGTACATTCCCAAGTGCAACATTTTGGGTGGAAGGTTCCTGTTTCTGACAGGACCCGTCTCACTTCATACACGAGTTCTTTTACAAGTCGATTTAAGAATTTGCGGCTGTATCTCGTTCCTTAACAAAAATGGAGAAAATTTGATAGGTAGCCATGCTTGTAGTTGTTCTGGGACTGGTAGCTAACTCTTGTAGCATCTTTAGAAGTTTAGACAATCTTCACTGGATGCAAATTTTTAAGAACTATTTAAAAGTATAACATGAGGATGGAAGTGATCCAATTCGTTTTATGTTTTATATTCCTTTGGAATTATCTTAAAGTAATTGTTATAGAGTGTGTCCTCCAAAACAAATTATTGTTATCTGCTAATTTGGTTAAATATAGTCTTTTGCGGAAGTGAGATTCTTCTCTAAGCCTTGTAAATCACCTTCCGGAATCGTAAGACTTCAGAAACTATTCCCACTCATTATGAGCTAGAATAGACAGACTTTGTAGATTTGACTTATTCCTCTTCAGGAAAAAGAAAAATCAAACAACTAGAAAAGAAATCTTCTAATAGAAGAACTGAAAATGGATTAGCAGAAGGGGACTTACTCTAGCAAGTGTAGTGAGCATATTTGTAAATGCTATCATAACCAATTGCTGGCAAAACTGAAGGGCATGCAACTGAATTTATGGTCCTTTTTTAATACTTTTTTCCCCTAGTTGGTGTATGCTTAATTAATTCTGTCATCACTACACGTGATCTGATCCTAAGAGTGGCCATTTTCTGTTGGATCGTGTAAATTGTTCTCGTTTTTTTGGTTTGTCATTGTGTGCTTCTCAGTCTGCTTTTGAATGAAAACAATTAGAAATTATCTGGTTAGTCTAGTTATTTTTCTATAGCAAAAAATCAAAAAGTTCAGTTTGCAGATGCTTGCAGTATGGAAATGAATATATACAAACTGCTTTTAGGATGACAAACATGGTCTTGAGCCTGGATTCTTTGTGGGCTTCAGAACTCTTGGAGATGAACATAAATATTCCAAGACAATTGCATCACCTATGTGTCGTTTCATATGTTTATTGAGATGAAAGAAAAAAAATTCAATTGTCTGGGAAAATCAATCTCAACTTGTTTGTTTCTCTTTTCTATTTTCTGATAACTGCAGGGGATACAAACGATTTTTTCGAAGAGCTATGCTTGAAACGTCAGATTATCTGAAAGATGATTGCCTGAGAATCAATTGTACTGTTGGAGTTGTGGTTTCTGCAATTGATTGTACAAGCTTACATTCAATTCAGGTCCCAGATTCAGATATTGGTTCACATTTTGGCATGCTGCTGGAGAACACGGAAGGTTCTGATATTATTTTCAATGTGGCTGGTGAAAAATTTTGTGCCCACAAGTTGGTATTAGCTGCCCGCTCTTCCAAATTTCGCGCTGATTTTTTGAAGATTTGAGCAGTGATGGACAAGAGATTATGATAAAGGACATGGAGCCTAAAGTTTTTAAGGTGTGGTTATCAGTCTTGTTCATTTCAGTTATACATGTACTATATCTTATAAAGTTTCATTGTTTTCTTGGTTGACTTCTTCCCTTGGAACTTTGGAAGTCTAGTTGTTGGCGAAATGAATAATTGTCTACTTCTTTCAATTAGAATAGCATCTAAAGTACTTATTTTAACAGGCAATGCTGCACTTCATATACCGAGATTCATTAGTTGAAGATGAACTGGTTGAGCCTGGCTCTTCTTCTTCTTCTCCTCCGGTGAATGACACGTTCACCGTGAAGTTGCTCGCAGCAGCTGATCACTATGGTTTAGGAAGACTAAGGCGATTGTGTGAATCTCATCTCTGCAAGGATATTTCAGTAAATTCTGTTATACAAACACTTCTGCTGGCAGATAATTATCATGCTGCAGAGCTGAAATCTGTTTGCCTGAGATTCATTGCTGAAAACCTGGGAGGTACGATATGTTCCGCTATCTTTTGGCCTTCACGCAACATAATTTGACACCATTTGCTTGACCTATTTTGTCGAATGTGTTTGCATTTATCCAATTACTTTCTCTTGTTGATTGCTTTGTAATTGTTTGATGGGGCGTGTTACACTGCACAAGGCATGTTTAAGTTCATGGATAAGTCGTCTCTACATTATCTCACACATTCAAGTTACTTTCAATACATCAAACTTCTCTGTCAATTCGATTTTATAACCTTTTTAACTTTCTTTTTGAGGTAGGGCCCTCTGCACTCATCTGTCATACTAGCATTGTTTTGAGTTATTGATTTTTTTAAATTTATTTTGCAACAGCCAATCTAACCTACTCTACTCCTACTCCTACACTACCCCTTAACCACCTTAGAACTCAAAATATCCTAAACCACCTTAAACCTCTGTCGGGGTTCGAACCCCCAACCTCTCCTTGCTACTCTAGCACCCTCACCACTCGGCCACCCTTACTCAAAATAATACTGTTTTGAGTTATTGATGATTTTGAAAATTTGGTCTATTTCATCAAAACTGCCCTCTTTGATTAATATTCATCCATTCCACACTGACATATCAAGCATGTTTCTCAATGGTTTTATCAATTTTGAACACTTCACGAATTGATAACTTACTAATGGAATTAAAGTTGCAAGTGTGACAATTTGCTGATACATTTTTGAGGCAGCCACTTAGAAAGATGATGATTGTTTAGCCCTGTTGCAGGTTGTATATTTTGCTTTGGCTACATACATATCGGACTTGTATTCATTGATAATTATGTTTCTAGTGTCAGAACTAATATGAAATGGTTACTCTGTTGGTTTATTGTGGCGGTTTTCTTACTTTTGCAACTGTATTGCAGCTGTGATGGGTACTGATGGCTATGGACATTTCAAAGAAAATTTTCCAGATTTACAGTCTGAGCTTTTGAAGACTGTGGCTGGTTGTGACGAGGATTGTAGCAGTGGCGGCAAGTCGCGAAGTGTATATGCCCAAGTGTCTGATGGTGGAGATACCAGTGGCAGGAGGGTAAGGCAACGAACTTGACTTGGACATAGGAAACTGATGCTTGTTGTACTTTTTTTAAATGGAAGAATGAACTTGTTTTTTGTTTTATTGTAATGAAAATGTCATGTATTGAAATTTGCGTCAATAGTGTTGAAATTTCTTTTAAAAGATGACTTTTATCAGCACAGAAAATCGTATTAGACTCTCATGTCGTGATGTAGAATCGAATTGGTGTACTAGTTGTCTAGTGGGCCAACCATGCATGGAAGTTCTTTAACGACGGAGGGCAATCACCCAACTGCGCGCTAAAATCTTGGATGAAGGACATTGGTGACTTTGTTTACCATCTGTCATTGAGCCTTGAAGGTCAGGACTCAGGAGCTCCTGGCCTCAAATGTTAACCTCTTCGGTTTGATGCTTCTGGAGCAGCATTGTGCACTTGCCTCTTGTTCATGATAGAACTTCTGCATGGAGCTAATCCCTGTGCATGTGATTTATCAGCAGCAGAATGTAGAGAGAAGTATCTGTTCTAATCAGGTAGTTGATGGTTTTGTATGAAAGTCGTGATTCTTCTTGTAAGAACTGACGGAGTGAATATTGTCTATAGCGTCATATTCATATAGTGTGGACCTACCTGATATTTACTCTGTTCCACTAATTTCTCTCTTATCTTCCTGGTTGCCTTTTTATTGTTCTCTGTATTTTTATTTTTATTTTTTTTTGGCAAAAGGACCTTTGTTCTAGTTGTGTCTGATCTCAGGGTATAATATACTGAGTTCTGTTAGAGCGATACTCTGCTTAAATCTCGAATGTGTGTATTAAACTCAAATAGTGTAAAAACGGATGGTATGCGGTGAAGAGCTATGAATAAAATTTACAAAGTTTAGGAGACGAAATGCAAAAATATGCACGAGGGTAAAATGCATGAATTTCAAATCAACGTGGTTGGCGCTTCCCTTGCCCACTTTGATTTGGAAACTTTCTGGGGTTTCTTATGGGTCTGGTAATACATGTCCAGATCTTATATTAGTCGCACCTTGCCTTGCGCTACCCGTGGATAAAATCCTAGCTCTTACATATTCGACGATGTGATATGAGAATTCATCTGGGGCAATAATCAAATAGCTCTAATACGTAGTACCACCACTCTAGATATACATGCAGATAGCCTGTTACTTCTCCATCCTGGCCTATTTTGCATCACAATGAACATCAAAACTAAGACTTTAACTTCTAGTTTGATGCAAGGATCACAGCCAAACAGAACACTGGTAAAAAGATTACATTCGTTCAGTCAATAGCGCAAGGCAATGTGCGACTAATAGAACCTTCAAATACATCGTTTACAAGGCATCGTCACAAGCAAGCAAGCGTTATGAGACTGTTCCTGAACAGGAGACTCAGAACTGAGACCTTTAATTTGCCACAAACATGGAAAACATAAAAGCGTCAAGAGGCTTTATAGTTTCAGCCCTCGTTAACAAAGTTAATAGAAAGTCTGACATATCAACTGCAACAAAGTGATCAGATGGTGGACATGCAGTCCCTGTTCAGGTCATCAACAAGAAGTGAACCAATTGTGTCCTTGAGCATCATATGGTCCCTGTTAGTGTCCTGAGGAATATAATAACTTGAACCAAGCAACAGATCTGGCCTGTGAAAGATCATGTGGTTTTGCATCTCGGCATAGTTGTGATGGTGGATCGAGCCCAGGCTGCTTTCATATTGAACTTTCCGTCCTTCAAAGATAATGTAAGCATGCATCAGTCACATATAACACATGACAAGACAAAAAATATGACTAAACATAATCAGGGAATCCTCCATAATTACAGCACTTTACACGTAGGTTCCCTATGTTTTCAATAATTCACATCGACTTCCCATTAGGAGTGTAGATGTGCATGCAAGTTATATGCAATTGTAGAAAGTAGGAATATTTTGTGTGAGACATGAGGAATAAGATGTTCGGGGCAGCGTCAATGGAAAGATCCAAATGTAAAACATCGCTAAAGCTGAAATAAACAAGTAATTGGATCAAAATATGAGTACCTTTTGTGTGCTGGACTCTTTGTGGCTCGTCTGTTGAATTGCCACCAACAGGATTACTGTCACCAAATATTGATATTGATTGACATAAAGGAGAAACAGTTTTACCATATGTTTCCCATTCCACTTTATAGGGATCTTGAGATGAGTTATCAACTACCACATTTTGAGCACTTGAAATCTGTGGCCCTGAATTGGTATCAGGGTTCTTCAGAGATTGTGCTTGGTGCAATATTGCATCCAATAGGCCACTGTTTTTAGGAGAAAAATTATGGGAACGGATATTTTCAGTTTTAGGGGTTTGGATTAAAGTATCAACAGACTCAAGAGGAGGCAACGGGGAAGAGGGTGACGCACACCAACGACCTGTTTGATTTGGAGTGAAGGGAGCTCCGGCTGCTTCGGAGCCCAAGCAGGCTCTGAAGAAGAAGAAGCATTGCCATTTAAAGTGGCAGGGCTGACCGAAAGTACTGCAGCGGAGGATGATGCATGGTTGGAAGTCGAATTGCTATCATATGCAGCAGAAAACATGAAAGGTTTAGCACTTAAACCGGGAACTGATGATTCTGACCCTCGAAAGCGCTTTGCCCCTGAGACTAAACATGTATTTGGGTAAGATGGGTGGAGACTTTGCGAGAGAAAGCTACTTGATGGAATATCGAACAGGCTGCTGACAGACATATCGAGTGATGGTGGTGGATACAAGTACTGATTTGGTTCCGAATTCTTGAATTTAAAAGCTGGAACCTCAAAGTTAACAGGAATGTAGTCCGAATGGTGCATGTCTCCGGATAAGTAAGGATTCATATCGTCAGTTTGATTCTCATTGAATACCTGAATGCAGACATCTGGTGGATAGATTGGTAAGCCAGCACGCTGTCTTCTTTTAATCCTAGTATTCCAGTAGTTTTTTATCTCATTGTCAGTACGACCAGGTAACTGCGCAGAAACAAATTGTTAGAAACAATGACAAGTTTATATTAACAATTGCAAAAGAGCACTACACTTGTGGCATGTAGTCAAGATCCCATTGTCGTTAACACATAATGCAGCACACGTTTTTGTGAATTGCATGAGAAGGGAAAACTACATATGGACACTATATGCAACTTGAGCACTCAAAACAAGTGATCAGAAACTATAGATGCAGTTGCTCTTAGTGGGAAAACTTGACATTTTACATTCAAGTCCATCTATCAAGTCTGGAATGGCTACGAATGATGATCAAACAGGGCAGAAAAGTACAAGAATCAAAGAGCAGCTGTACAATGTCTAAGACACCGTCTCATAAAGAGCATAAATGCACGAGACAAACATATTCACCATTCACCACTGATGCCCTAATTGAAAAGATGATTCTTACCTCAGCAGCCATTCGAGCCCATTTATTTCCCATTTTTGCATGAAGTTCAATAATACGTCTCTCCTCCTCGGGAGTAAAAGCCCCCTTTTTAAGATCCGGTCTAAGGTGATTTGCCCATCTTAAACGACAACTTTTTCCACAGCGTGCAAGTCCCGAGTGCTTCTGAACTGCATTCCAATTCCCCTCTCCATGCTTGGTCACATATTCAACTAAAATTGCATCTTCAACAGATGTCCATGGACCTTTCTTCAAAGCACTATTTCCTCCCATAATTCTTCCACTATTGGCATCATCAAGAGTTGGTGAATCTTCACCATTGTTGTGCAACAACATATCATCACTTTCACTTGTTATACTCATCTTCTAACTCACAAGAACAAAAAAGAAACCAAAATCAGCATGAAACCTAGCAATAGTATAACTAACTGAGCATCAATCCAAAAAACATGCAATCCCAATGGGAAAAAGCAATAGTAGGATTATCATATTGCGAAAACTGAAAACAATGAGACATAACAGGTAATTAATGACAGAAGTGCACATATTGGGGTGACTGTAAAACACCATACAACAATTCTTAATCCATCGAAAGCCTAAGCCTGTTTCATAAAAGCATTACAATGCCTATGTATACATCCTGTTATTCCAACAAAGCAGAACGGGTGAGGTCCCATCTGTTCAGTATAACTCACCATCCCACCCAACTGCTTCGATCAAACTAGCTAAGAACACGTGTGTGTGTGGGGAGGGGGTGTGAGCTAGGCATAGGTAGTTGAAGATGGTTCAAAGAGCCAGGCTACGACACTGATATGCAAGATTTAAAGAGCAAAAAAAATCCAATATTTACATTGGATTCCAAATCAAAACAAGCATAATCTAGTATAGACATCCCCATTAACTAATCATTAAATGAACAATAATGCCCGCAAAAACCAATGATGGAAAACTGTGATGAGCTTATTAGGCGAGGGTGGAACTTCCTTAAATTCCTCAACAAACAAATACCATCAATAATCAGCATTGTCGCAGAGCGGAAAACTTCAACTTAACGTGTTATATAAATCGACAAGAATACCCATGCAAAAGTGACGAATAGCACGATTTCCATTAAAGAACCTCAACATCAACCACGCATACCAAACCAAATTCTCATAAAATCACATAATGCACTTAAAATGTACAAATGGCTGAGATTATTTACAGCAAAAGACACTACACGAGACCGCATAAATCAACAACAGTTCTATTGGGTTCATAATCCAGTAGAATGATTATAAAAAACAAACATAAAACTTTCATGAGCATGAAGCATTATGGAAACATATACATCATTTCAATTGGGGTAATAATCGGAACCAAAATAAGCAATCAATGAGTCTAATTTATATTATCTGAATACCTGATTGCTAAACAGAATGCCTTTTTCTTCTTATACCTGCAAAAAAAAAAGAAGAAGTAAGAATAAGCTTGTTATTATTGAGAAATGAAATGAAAACAAAATCAGAAAAAACAAGAAGAGTGAATGAATCCATATATACCAGCAGGTGTCAGATCAATTTCAACAACACAGTCGAATTTGAGGAAGCCGCCCCCTATCATTATTGTACATTGCGAAAAAAAGCAAAAAGCAAAGAGAGAGTTTGATTTGGAGTAGAGACCCAAAGAAACCTCAAAATAGAAGAAAGAGAAATTCAATTCAATTCAATTCAATTCAAAATTAAAATTAAAAATGTGATAGAATAGAGAGAGAGAAGAGAAAGCATGTATGTCGAAAGACGAGGGAAAATAGGGGAGATATTTCAGCTATAATCAACACCTCAATTATCAAAATCAAAAATCAAAATCAAAATCTCTTCTTCTTTTTCCTCTTTGCAAATTTACTCATCATCATCTTCCATACATTTTTATGATTATTATTATGAAAATTAAAAACTAGCAGTAGAACAGCTTAACCCCTCTCTTCTCTCTCTACTGACTGACTCACTGACCACCTGCAACTGCAACTGTAGAGAGAGAAAGTGGAAAAGAGGAGAGAAGGAGGGGGTAAAAGTCTAAAAGAGATGAGACTGAGTTTTACCAATTCATCATAATTCATTCCAGGAAACTTCAAGTAAAAATTGGTAGTAATTTTTATAGTAATTTGTTATTTTCTCATGCAAAAAGGTTAACACTCAACACTAAATGGGTTTAGTCCAACCTAATACTCTACTATTTTTGTTAATCTCATGTGACCCGGTTATAGATTACACGGATCTTTTGACCCGCTATATCAACACCATCATCATTACTCATTTTCGACGGACTTTCGCATTTTTCCAGACCCTTTGCCCTAAAAATTGTTACTACTTCTTGATGAATCACATGTAGATCTACATTCTACATTATTATTACTTAATTTTCAATTAAACATATGTCGATCTGTTTCCAAAAAAATTAATAATAATAATAATAATAGAAATATAATAAATAATGTAGATCTACAATTCCCCTTCAAATTTAGACGAAATATTTAGCAGTTTTCATTAAATGAAAGCACAAGTTGCAAGTATTAGAGACAATGGGCATAAGAATGAGAGCCATGGGCAGATTAGACGAGATCTAATTAGATCTCTTATCCTCATTTATGGGCGAACTCGTCTATGGTAAACTTGGGGATGGCGTGAATGGTAAAAAAAATGTTGGTGATGGGTTTAATTTGAGGTTAAATTCGAAAAATTAAGATTACGGTGGAACTTTCTTTGTAAATTTAAATACTTGAAAATTTATGTTTTGTTCTATGAATGTATTATTTTAAAATTTATGAAAACTGCAATCTACTATAAAGAAATGATCTTGGGACGAATAGGGTATGCATCGATAATATCGAAGAAAGTACAAATGCAAGTATTATAGACAATTAGTGTAAGAATCTTAAGCAATAGATACTTACCAAAAAGGGAACTGGGCGAGTTGAAGTGAAGATCTAAAACCTAACCACGCTAATAAGCGTCCCTTCTATACAACAGATCGAAAGAGCTACTTTTTTCTTAAATTGGAAATGGGCTGGTGAAAGTAAGCAAATGACTCAGGAGATACCTTTTTTTTATAGAAGTATGTTAGGTTGACAGCTGGACGCTTTAATCAATGAAGTATTTAAATTTTGAAATGTGAAAGTTTTCAAATTGAACCGTTAGCCCGCCAATGAAACAAAATGAAAAATAATAATTAAAAAGAAGTGGCGTGGAAGAAGTTATCGGTATCATATTATTCGACTCTCCTAGGGCAATCCAAGGGTTTGAGCTTTCCTATCCCCTGGAAAAGAAATTCATTGTTTCAAATCATAAGCACATACATATGGACCTCATATAAATTCTTCGAGGGTCCCTATTATCATGCACGGTTGTTTTTGCGGCATACAAGTTCCAAGAGAGGCTATCATGTAATTAAGTTTTTATAATGTTCTTGTATATTTTATTATATTACAAAATTTGTAGAATAAGATTGAAGTAAAAGGATATAGATGGTGAAAATCCCTTATAAAGGTCTCCCAGATGGGCAATCTCCATTGTCCTTTGAGTAGGTGCACTTATATATATAGACCTTTAGCCATTTCATTTCATCATCAAGTAATAATATATATCATTCAAATATCCTTTTCAATATCTCTCTCACTATGTATAAAAACTCTCTTGTTACACACTTAGCAACAAGTTCAGTACGCTGACTATATATAACCAGTATCAGGGCGAACTTGTCTAGTGCCGCACAGATTTGAGTTTTTACAAGTGATCAAGTTTCATCCCGTGATACTATAAAAGAGATGGCCCAATTTCAAAATTATCATGATATATCATTTGGTTATTACTCACAAATAGTAGTGTATGAGTCGTATCGAGTATCGCTTAATTCGGCTCAAGCTCGATAACACTCGAATTAGTTCGTTTACAAAGCGCGTTTAATATGATGTTTTAGCTCGAACTTGAGCTACATTATTCATACTCGAACTCGGCTCGAGCCGAGTCCGTGATGATTCATATATAAAAAAAATGTAAAAATATTGAATAATATCAATAGTTTAATACTTAGATTAATATATTATTAACTCTTAAATGTTAAAGGCATCAAAATTTAACAAACCACAAACATAAACAATTTAAGAAGATAATTTAATGCCAAAGACTAGCTGAGATTCTTTACGGCAAAAGGCACTACTAGTCCTAGCACAGGATCAGAAAATAGATTGAATTCACAAGTCTAACGAGCTTAATCGAGTATTCCCAAGTCGAGCTTAGTAGAGCAAGCTTCATATTAGCTTCGAGATCGGATGAAATTCTTATGGAGCAAGTCGATCTTGAGAATTAGCGAAATGAGACCATGGTAAGTCTAAATTCACTTAATACCACTACTCACATAGAAGATATAATAGAAAGCATTCACCTTCAGATGAAAGTACACTATTTCAACCTTCACGTTAACCCCAATGCCCTCCATAAGTACTCCAGGCCGTGCAGGTTAAGGTAACACAATAACCAACACAATCATCAATATTAACGAAATGCAATTATATACGTAAAAGGAAACCAGAATATTTACCGCAATGATTAGACTCATCCAGTTGACCCTTACTGACAACTAGAAATTAATGAGACATCATATTCTTCTGCACAGCTCATACTACATACCCAAGGTTAGTGCCCATATGAATGTGGCCCGAGAGATAATTTGACAGTCACACCTATCACCAACCAATTTTATTCAACTCATCATAAATTGGATAAATTAAAGAGATATTTACATATTAGTGTCAAGTTAAGGGGTGACATTATACTTTGATCTTTATCAATAATACTATATCAATTAATTAAGTACCCTTAAATAACATTATATCAAATTGGTCCAATCTATTTTCACCTCATTAATTACTCTTATCTTATCTTACGACCCTTACACCCGTAAATTTTCATCTGCCTGTAACACCCTTCCCTTCTCCGATTTTGCCTGGAATAAATTAACAAGAACCGAGATCGAAGAGGCAATTTTTTTGCCTGCGTGGTTTTGGTGGTTTTGTTATTGATGGTAGGAAAAATGGGTCGTGGAAAGGTCGAAATTAAGACAAGAAGCGTGCCGATTTTCTCATAAAGGCCATGGAATTGTTTATTTTGTGTGAAGCTCAGACAGTTATTATCATCTATTCCAATACCGGAAAGTTGGTTGACCAATATTGAAGTAGTATATATATGTGAGTTCGTATTGATGTGAGTTTGATGGTGCAATTTGTTGTTGGATCTTCACTTTCATTGAATTGTTGTTGAACGTACGGTTGGTTCTTTTCATTTTTAATCTTATGTATAACATTAAGATGTCTATTATATACATCACATTGATTAGTAATGGTTGATTGGTAGATGGTTTATTACTCTGTTTTGGAATATTTACTTTAGAAATAGTGTTAGTATGATTTTGTAAAGCACAAGCTGGTTGTTCAATTTTGGGAAAAATTAATTTGGTCCGAAATTAATTATGAAACTAATTCTTCGAAATTAACTTTGATTATGAAACTAACTAACTTTTACGTGAAACCAACTTTGGTGTGAAACTAACTTTGGTTCTGAAATTAACTTTTACGTGAAACCAACATTGGTGTGAAATTAACTTTGGTTTTGAAACTAACTTTTACGTGAAACCAACTCTCGGCGTGAAACTAACTCTCGGTTTGAGACCATCTTCGTGAAACTAGCTCTCGGTTTGAGACCATCTTCAGTATGAAACTAGCTACCCAACTAACTCTCGGTGTGAAACTAACTTGTGATGTGAAACTAACTCTCGGTTTGAGACATTTTCAGTATGAAGCTAATAACTTTGGTGTGAAACTAACTTTTGGTACATGTTAAACTAGTGAAACTAACTTTTGATCTGAAACTAACTTCGTTGTAAAACTAGCTCTCGGAGTGAAACTAACTTCAGTGTGAAATAACTTTGGTGTGAAACTAGTAAAACTGACTTTTGGTGTGATACCATCTTCGGTGTGAAACTAACTTTAGTGTGAAACCAAATTTTGTGTGAAACTAACCTCGATATGAAACTAACTTCAGTGAGAAACTAACTCTTGTGTGAAACTAACTTTCGCATGAAACTAGCTAATTTCGGTGTGAAACTAACTCTGTGTGAAACTAACACGGTCAGAAACTAACTTCAGTGTGAAACAATCTTCCGGTGAAACTAACTTCCGGTGAAACTAAATTTATGTGGGAAACAAATTTTGGTGTGAAACTAACTCGATATGAAACTAACTTGGGGATTCTATTCTCAGGTCGGCTTCGTACCGACCTGACCACAGGTCTCCATTAGATCGCTGCCACATGGCACTTCATTTAATCTGATCCCTTATTTTTGGTTCAAAGTTATTTTACATGTACTTTCGGTACGATCTATAAAAAAGTTATATTTTTTAACTAAAAAAATTCCACCTAAAATATAAGTTGACTATAATGCCCTTATTTTTTTACATATGTATTCTTATATATTGAAAAAATAGTTTTTTGAAAATTTAAATTTTATATAATTACACATAACAAACGTTATTTATCCCGAATACGAAGAACCCTAATCTAATCATCGATTTTCCCCTCTCGTCTTCTTCGGAGAAGAAGCCTGATTTGCACCGTTCTTGACTCCCTTCTTCATCGAATTGTGCATCGACGTGTGATGAATATATAGCTATCTACTAGTGGTAATAATTAATTGCGCAACATCAGGATGATGAGATGAAAAGAATCAACTTTGAAACTACTCTTCGCCTTCGATCATCATTAATTAATTATACACAGATTGTTATGCTATGATGATCATCTTTTCCAAATTCCATCTAAATTGCGGAGGAATGGTTCAATTATGAGATTGGGGAAGAAGAAAATCTTGCTCGATCAAGCAGAATTGAATTGGAGTAATTTGACACAAATTTTTATTGAGGAATTAAGTATAATGATTTTGATTTTTGTTAAATGAATTTCAATTACAGTTTTTTTTTTAAATGTATTTTTATTTATTTTAAGGATATAATAAAAAATATAAATTACTAAAATTAATGAAAAAGTTATGGGTATAAATGTACATTCAAAATTTATAATTAAAATGAAATTATTTATAATAAAAAAATAACTTCGTACCAATGCCACATGGCAACAATTTAGTGAAGACATGTATTCAGATCGGTACGAAAGCGATCTGATAATAGAAATCCCCAACTAACTTTTGATCTGAAATTAACTTAGGTTAATTTTGATTGAAACTAACTTTGATTTTGATTTGAAAATAATTTTTGAAATTATGAATTTAACTTAGAGATATAACTAATGATGTTGAGTAGTGGAGTGGATGGAATCACTATGGATCTAATTAAAGGTCAATCACCCAATGCATAAGTTGTTTGGAGCAAATATAGATTCAGTTAATGGTTCCTTATTAATTCGTTACTACATACGAAGTACAATACATGCATATAATTAACCAGTTACTGAAAATATGGTTAATCACTTAATCATGGAATTATGCATGCTTGCTTAATCAATTACGGTACTGACTACTGCATGCTTGCTCAATTAACTGTAACGAGAAAATTTGAAGAAAATTAAAAGAAAGAAAGAGGAAGAGAGGAGTAAAAAAAATAGAATGACCTAATTGTAATGTTGTTAGGGAGTTGGATTTAATAGTAATAGTGTTAACTAAAGGTCTTTTTTTGTAATGCATGTTTATTTTCAGCACTAATATGTAATTTAACACAAATGGTTTGATTTCTATTTTAGATCAATCACTTCACTTCTCTTCTTTCTCCACTTTTCACGTTTTATACAAATACTCCGTAGCATATAGTGCGAATAATTCTGAATTTTATTACTATTTGACAAAGTTTAAACTTATAGTCATTTCTTGCCCCATAGGATCATAATATGCAGTTTAGACTTTAAACGGTTAAACCGCATAATGTGTAGTTTAGACTTCTAAATATAACCGAATAAATTTGAATTGAATTGAACTTATTTTCTAGTATAAAAATTAAGTAGGTAAAACTGAACTGAACCGATGAATTTGAACATAATTAAACTGAAATTAATGGATCTTATACAAAGATAACAGAGCCTAAGTTGAATAAGATTTCAATCATACCTCTATTAGCACTTATTAGACCAACTAACCCATTAAAACTCAAACTAATATTTAAGCATCGTGGATTTCCTTATTGATGATGGCTAAAATGAACCAAGCCGATTGCTATCACATCACCAAGTCATCTTCATCAGATGAGAAGTTCTTGGAGTTCATAATTTATTAGCAAACTGGGGATGGGTGGGTCGGTTGGTGGTTTGTCATCCTGTTTGTAGTTGACCGGATTTTCAATTTAAGTTGAACACCCTAAGGAATAAAAGAATTGTAAAATGGGAAGTGAATAGAATTTTGTTTTTCTCATGAGGGAATTATAGGTGTTTTATGTGGTGATGAGTGTCGGTCTAGTAGCATATATAATTATGAATGTACATGTAGGTGACATTAGGTATTAGGCTTAGGCTCTGTTCTCTTCGCCTGAACTGAACTGAACTAAACTAGATCTGAACTGAATTGAACTGAATTTATTTGTAGTACAAAATACTATTAGGCGAATTTGAACTGAATTGAAATTAATGCATCTGAACGGATCTAAACTTAAAATAATCAATTTTTAGACGATCTCTTCGTATGAAATAGTTCGACCTTAATAGCAATCTTAATGTAATATTTGGTTTATACATGATGGATTCTGCCCATATGTGCATAAGTCACAAATGATTTCAGGGGTGCCCCATAGTATATATGAACAGTACCGAGGTGGATGGGATGCGTCTTTGGGAGGAGCCTCCCCCGTCTCTGCTTTCGTTTTTAAATAATGATGTACAGGACCTTGTCCTCGTAGCGTAGTACTCTTCTTTTAGAGTAGTTTATTTTCCGGTTGAGCAAAAAAAAAAAGAAATCGTGTACCCCTCACTTATCACACGAAGTATAAAATCAAGGTTATGATTTACCAATATTTCGAGTTGAATAAACGAAATCTAAGAGAGTAACAAAATTGTCACACAAGGGGACCCAAACTGCAACCGGTCTTTAGTTGAACTTTCATAAGTTGATGATATTGTAGTGATGTTAAAAACAATAGTCACGTGAATCAAAAAAGAAATACGTACAATATTTACTTTTTTTTTTTTTTTGGATGGTTTACACATTTCAACTTTATAATGAGTCCTACAACTAAATTAAATATCACGCACATAATACAAACATCCTATAAAATAGTTCTAAAATAAAATGTAAATAATTTTTAAAAACACATGAGATCAGAGGAAGTTAATTTGCAATTGTAGCAACTCTATGGTGATTGTGGAATTATGCGAAACCAAGGTGGTGCTAAGTGTAAAATGCTTTTATTCCGTCTTCTCCGGGAGAAAAAGGAGAAAAAAAAAAAAAAAAAAAAGAAAAAGGAAAAACAAACAATTTCACAAACCACACGAATAGATTTACCCTAATCGTTCATTGCATTGAAGAACAGAAGGTATTTTGCAGAATTTGCTCTCTTCTCCGATATATCTCTTCAGTTTTGAAGTTTGGTGTTCAAGTTTCAGGTATATACCTGCTCAATCTCAGTCGCACCCTTTCTTTCTTTTTTTCCCTGCTAATCCGTATAGTTTAGGTTTTAATCTTTTAATTTATATCTTAGCAATTCTGAAAATAGTTCGTTATTTAGTTCTCCTTTCCGTTTCTTCTCAATATATTAGCCTCGGTGGATTTACGCTTTTTAGGGTTTGTGTAATTAGGGGATTTTCTGTTTGTTTTAGGGTGTGATTGGATTGGGTTTTTGATTTGTTGGTTTTGGAATTTTGGGATAAATCAGAGGTTCGGTTTGATTGATTGTGTGAAGTGAAGTCATCAACCTTTCTAGGAGATTAGGGGTTGGGTTAGGAATTTGATTCAGCAACAGCATTTTATGGAATTTGACTGCCAAAGTGCTACACAAATCGTCGTAAAAAAAACTTTCTCCAAGTGTTTAGATAATCCTCCTGCTGAGAAAACGAATTCGGGTCAAGTTATTCTCATTGGTGATATAAAGATTGAACTTTCGGGGTGTGAGAAGAACGAAACATTGTCGAAATCAAATGTTAAAGTCGGTATCCCTATTGTTGAAGGTTTGCCGAATGGTAGCCAGTCGTTTGTTGATCTCCCACAAGCACTGATATCTGAGATTCTGAGCTTTCTAGACCCAAAAGAGCTAGGGATTGTTTCTTGTGTCAGTACAAATTTGTACAGGCTTGCTTCTGAGCATGATGGCTGGAAGGAGTTCTATTATGAGAGGTGGGGCCATCCTGTAACATCGGTTAGTTTAGTGCCTGGAAGTTCAGATGAGAAATCATGGAAGGAACAGTTTGTGGAGAGGGAGTTTCGGAGCAAAACATTTATGGGGCGTTATAGCCTGGACACACTATATGGGCATACAGAGGCTGTTAGGACTGTTTTTGTTCTGGCTTCTAAGAAGCTAGTGTTCACCTCAGGGTATGATCGGATAGTAAGAATGTGGGACTTGGAGGAGGGATTATTGATCGCTTCGTCCCGACCTTTGGATTGCACCATCCGTGCAGTGGCAGCTGATTCGAAGCTCTTGATTGCTGGAGGTACAGATGGTTTCATCCATGGCTGGAGAGCAGAGGATGGTAACCCTCGCTTGTTTGATCTCAGAGCTGCACAGAACCAGACAATGGAATTTCGTGTCTGGGAACATGTTGGCCCCATAACTTGCCTTGCATTGGATTTCACTAAAATGTACAGTGGTTCTTG
The DNA here is from genome assembly GCA_028274465.1 of Plantago ovata. NCBI lineage: Eukaryota > Viridiplantae > Streptophyta > Magnoliopsida > Lamiales > Plantaginaceae > Plantago > Plantago ovata. Next base: position 16,184,685 of record CM051456.1, on the reverse strand, counting down.
GGACATGACAGTTCGTGTTTGGGACCGGTCTTCTTTAGCATGTCTGAAAGTGTTGTCGCATCATGATTGGGTTTGGAGCCTTGTTCCTCATGACAGTACAATTGGGAGCACGGCTGGTTCATGTGTTTACATGTGGGATACGGATACTGGGAGTTGTCTTGCTGTTACTGATAATGCTCATGTTGGTTACGCATATGCTCTGGCAAGAAGTCACACGGGCAAGCTCTTGTTTACTGGAGGAGAGGATGGTGCAATACACATGTTTGAACTAACCAGAAACACCAGGTGCAATATGAGGAAGATAGCGACTTGGATTCCTCACACTGGATCGGTTAATTCTCTTGCATTTGAGTTCCCTTGGCTTGTATCAGCCTCTAGTGATGGGAAGATGGCGCTTATTGATGTGAGGAAGCTGGTGAAGACTACATTCAAGGGTAACTACATGGATCAGAAGAATGTGGAGCCGCCTCAAAGAATGCTGCACGGTTTTGGTTGCAATTTGTTCTCAGTGGATATTGGTTCTGATCGAATTGTCTGTGGTGGTGAAGAAGGTGTTGTCAGGATCTGGAATTTCTCAAAAGCACTGGAGATTGAGCAGAGAGCCCAGACATTGAAAGGTATTAGGCTCCAAAACAGGATGAGGCGTCGTAAGCTGCAAGTCGAAATGAGTGGCAAAGGTAGCCATGGGGAGCAATGTTCAGTTGCTGCAAAGAAGAACCAGACAAAGTCCGGCAAGAATGACTGGCATAACAAGCGTAGAGTGAGTGGGAAGCTGAAAACATAGGCTTTATATTGTAGCAACGGGTTTATTTTTGCACCTGTTTATCATAGTATTGAAATACATAATTTAGTTATCTATTCAACTTATCATCATGTTTTTATCAGATTTTCAGAATATTTAATTAGAGACTCTACTGTTTGAGATGGCTCATACTATTGGAGTTATGTGTCCTGTGCCCTTAACTCAGTGGTGCACGCATGTTCACAGTGTGGATTGCCTTTTGGCACCAGCTCTGAGTTGGGCTTTGATTCCATGTTTGAGCATTGTCTTATGAACCAATTCTATACTTGCTCTGTTTAGCCTGAGCCTCTTTTCAAGCCTATTTAGTGTGTAAGCTTGATAAGGCTTGTTGGTCTAGATTTCGGGCCTGCTAAAACTCGTGAAACTAGTTTATTTTCTACTTATTTTTGTGTGTGTGTGTGTTAATCATGTGCTCTGCCCCGAGCTCAAGCTTGCCAGAGCTAAATCGCTTTGGAACGAGTCAGCTCGGCTCGAGTCAAACTTGATGATACTCGGCTCGACACGACTTGAGTTTGGATACTCGGCTCGACTTGAATAACAAAGTGCCCATCTGCGATCAAAATATTTCACTATTCTCTTGCAAGTTTTCAACAAGCCTGAAATAGAGCATTTATTTATTTTTTTAAAATTTTCTTTTTCTTTTCTTATGATGGAAGAGCATTTTAGTATCTATAAAAAGGAATTCAAGTTTATATTCTCCATTTGAAGGCATTGGTGGCAATGGGCACAAAAGTTGTGAGTTACCACACAAAAAAACAGGGGGTCACATTATATAAACCCACCAGCATGCATCGATCCTAAAGCAGTTAGGAAAGATGATCGGATACAAGTGAATCCGACTATTTGGATGTGATTTAAATGGATGAAGCCCGGAAGTTAAGAAATAAGTGTTCGGATGTTAGTTCATCTGTACATATTAGTATTCGTACTATATATCAACTTGATTGGTTTGTAATTAGAGGGTTTTCTATGTTCTTATAAAGTTTGATGAGACAAGTGGCAATGGACGAATAAGTTGATGGAATCCCATATTACTTATTGTTTTTTGGATTATTGTGGATGGATTCAAAAATTAATATGCATAAAATCATTAATTAATGGTGAACAGTTTTGTATTTTTACTGATTCATTTTAAAAAAATCATACCTTCTTGAAAAGAAAAACATATAAAATTCTAAAAAAAAACAACATGGTAATAATAAATTGTAGTAGAATAACCATTAAACTTATTATGTTATGATTTTCAATCAACCTAAATGAAAAGAGCGAAAATTAAAACAACACAAAAGCCAACAAGAGTCTACGGTCATGTTGTTGAAATAGTCAAACAACTAGTGTTCTTAGAATACTCAAACAAATGATAATTCATCTCACTTTTCATGGAACATAAACAATATACAACCAAATTCCACAACCACATACACTATAACTTACTATATGAGGGGTTAAGATTGACTTTGCCACCGCTCACCAACTTTTCGTTTCATTCTGACATAAATACCAACCCACTGGCCGAATGGATGTAGAGGAGATGGACGATGTGTTGTGTTTGTGTCGTACTCCGTGCTCTATAATTCGGAGATAATAATTCTATTTGTGTTGTATTCTTCAATGTGGAGATATTAATTAGGGTTTAATTATATTTTTCTTTATTTTTATGCGCTAAAATAAATGTAATTTTATGAACTAGGCACAAAGATGGTGAGTGATACTGTTTTTGAAGTTTAATATAGTTTGTGTAAAAAAAGTATAACACTTTAGTTGTAAAAATTTAAATAGTTTGATATTATTTGTGTAGATGAACTTCCATACTTTTTTTCCCCTGCCAAAGAGTTCTTTTTTCGCCAAGGAATAATAGAGATAGTGCATTTTACTCAAACTATTTATTACACAATTTTATTATTATTATAATTGTCATTATAAAGTTAGAGAAAAAATAATATCCACGTACCTGGGTTAGTTTTAACCATGGTAAATTGATATGGTTTAAATTTATCGTGTTAAATAGTGACACACAAAATGGCATAGAAAAATTGCACCAATAATCTACAATTCAAACATGTGACAGAGTAGCCAAGGAGAGTCAACATCCAACACACGCGTACTAGGAATTACATATGCTAGGTCCTAGTTGATGACATCATTTCAAAGCAACGTAAAACTATATTAAAAAAAAAAATGCCAAAGAAAAAAAAGCAAAAAAAAAAACTAATCTAAGTATTAATCCAAATAAAGGTGACTATAATAACCAGAGAGCAATAAGATGTGTTTTCCTTTAAATAAAACCAAATTATTGATATTCTTTTTGTATGGAAGTCACATAGTTTTATGAAAAACTAATTGGTACGACTTCAGAAAACTTACGAGCAGTTGATTTGGAAGCATTACGATCCGGAAAGCAACTTAGTTCAGCTGATGAATAGTGGCTTTGTCGAGAAGTAACTCAAGATGAAATCTGGATGGCGGTCAAGTCTATTGGCGATACGAGTTGAGACCATCAAGTCTATTGGTTTCAATGCCAAGTTTTTTAAAGAAACATGGCCAATCATAAAAAGGTTAATGTTATACGAGTTGTTCGTGATTTCATTTCCTACAAGAAGATGTATAAGGCGGTGAATTGCACCTTGGTAACTCTCATACCAAATTCTAAAGAAGCTCAAACCATGAATGAGATGAGACCTATATCGTGTTGTACAACTTTGTACAAGATCATATCAAAGGTACTTACAACTAGATTGGTTAAAGTGATTAATAGTGTTATTGATGATAGTCAATCTGCATTTCTACCAGGTGAGATTATTCATGATAATATTTTAATTGCTCAAGATCTAGTTAAAGGGTATGAAAGAGGAGGAGTATCTCCTCGGTGCATGATTCAAATGGACTTACATAAAGCGTATGACAGTGTGGAGTGGTTTACTTTGGAATCAGTGATGAAAGAATTGGGTTTTCATCGAATGTTCATTACTTGGGATCATGGAATGTGTTACTTCTATATCTTACATGTATAACATTCAGGGTGTTCCATCTCCAATTGTGACACCAAAAAGAGGACTTAGACAAGGCGATCCTGTCTCACCTCTTCTTTTTGTCATCATCATGGAATTTTACATAGAGTGCTTCAGACTCTACGACATGATCCAGATTACAATTGGCATCCCAAATGTGAAAAAGAAAGTATTATTAATATTTGCTTTGCAGATGATCTTTTAATGTTTTCCAGAGAAGATACTATATCTGTACAACTCTTGATGGACAGTTTGATCAATATATTTTCTTGTTCAACAGGATTGGTGGCAAATATTAATAAAACCAGAGTTTACTTCGGAGGGGTACCAAGGGAGAAACAAGAGGAGATTCTACAAGCTATTAGATTTTTTAAAGGGGGCTTACCTTTGCGTTATTTGGGAGTTCCTTTAGCAAGTAAGAAACTACGAGCTTGTCAATATGAAATCTTGGTGGAGAAAGTGATATGCAGATTAAAGCATTGGACTACAAGGCGTTTAAGCTATGCAGGCCGTATCCAATTGATTAAGAGTGTCATTTTCTCAACGGCCAACTATTGGATGCAAATTTTTCCTATCCCAAAACAGGTCATACTGAAGATTGAAGTGCACTGCCGATCATTCTTATGGAGTGGTTCGAAACATATTACAAAGTGGTCACTAATTGCTTGGAATTTTGTTAAAAGAAAGGGAGGATATAATGTTATCTCTTTGGTGGAATGGAATACTGCCACTGTTGCCAAAATGCTATGGAATCTCAGTATGAAATCCGACAAGTTATGGGTACGTTGGTTACATAGTTACTATATGAAAGGCAAATATATTGTTAATTATCATCCACAGTCCACCTGCTCCTAGACTGTACGCCGTTTGCTGAGAGTTAGAGATAAAATTCTGCCACTGAATGCATGGAAAGATGCAGTGAATAATAACTCTTTCGACACGAGTAAATTGTATGAAGAACTGAGGGGTACTAAACCGGATGTGGCATGGAAAGTTTTTTCTACCGTAACAGATCACGCCCAAGGGCACAGTTTGTGCTATGGATGACGTTACTGGATAGATTATATACCAGAAACCGGCTAGTACATATGGGGATCAGTACAGACAGTTCATGTCTTTTATGCGGTGAAGATGAAGCTGTCCAACACCTGTTTCTTAAATGCAGGAATACGAAGCTGATTTGGCACAAAATACTCACATGAATGAAGATAACACATGTGCCTGATGGATTCAAGGAGGAATTGGAATGGATACTGCACTTTACTAAAGGAAAATATGTGAAGGCGTTGCTTCTGGTGTTGACAGAAACAATTTACGCACTTTGGAAGCCTCGCAATGGAAAATATTTCAACCAACATCCCTTTTGTCTCCATGTGATAGATGATACTGTACACATTATCAAAGCACGTTGCATAGGAGATGAAAAGTTAGCAAAATATTGTTATAGTTTGTGAAGGTTGGTTGTATAAATTGTCATGATAGTAGGCTGTTTGTTTGTTGTAATTAGAGTTGAGGCTCTACTATAGGCTTTGATATAGCCCGTCTGGATCTGAGGATCGACGATTTTGTATTGTTGACATTTTTTGGAATAAAGGAGTTGAGTCTTTCATACCAAAAAAAATAAATAACCACACTATGAGATTCAATAACACGCACTTGATATTATTTTTCATTTCTGGGTTTGGAGGAAATTGAAGAAGTTAATGATTTGATATCTTTTGCTCCTATTTTTTATTTTATTTTATATTACAATATTAAAAACTTAAAAATTGTTACTCCCGTAATTGAGTTCAAGTTTCATTTAATATGAAACTATTATATAGACATGTATGCACTTCATCGTTGCTCTGGTTTGGAGTTGTTTTGTATGTTTCCCATATTGGATGTTTTTACCCTTTATGGTTTTTTCTTATTCTTGATTTACTTGGTTGTAGAATCGTCGTTGTAGAACCAGTTGAGTTATTTTGAATTTTAATTTTAATGTAGAGCATAGAGCAATTGAAGTATAATATTTGTTATGGGATGGAGAAATTAGTATCTAAAAAATAGAAAAAAAAGTTTATATTCTCCATTTGAAGGCGGGTGGCAATGGCCAATGGGCACAAAAGTTGTGAGTTACCGCACAAAAAAACCAGAGGGTCACATTATATAAACCCACGCCAGCATGCTTCGACCCAAAATCAGTTATCATTTTCAGTATTACGGTTACACTTCACACTCGAGAGAGAAATGAAATTAGCTGAAACAATGGCGATAGTGTTTGCTCTCACTTTTCTGATGTTCTTTGTGATTAGCAATGTTACTGCCATGGATATGGGTCTTCGGAGTGATTTGTTCGCCTCGTCTGTCACGGCAATGTACATTTTTGGAGACTCTTCGGTTGATTGTGGAGCTGATAGTCCTTTCCACGCATTCTCGCACCGAAACTTCTCGCTGCTGCCCTGCAATGGCTCTGATACGTCTCTGCTTCCTCAACTTCTCGGTACAACCTCTCTCTCTGAAAATGTGATTTCAGTTTAGCCTTTTCCTTTCCAAATTTTGAGTCATTTGTGTAGCTTCTTGATTATGCACGCTACCTGTTTGTGAAAATGCGAGTTAATGTTATGTTCGTGAATTGGTATGCTAGTGTTTCCCAGCGAGATCAGGTTAGTTTCTCGTGTCAAGAATTTGGTTTTACTGTGTAAGTTCAGTTGACAAATCAGGTTAATTCCGTTGTTGATCTTCAGTTTGTAGGACTAATTGACGATTTTGAGTTCTTGTTATAGCTGTAGTTTGTGATGTTTTTAGTAACTTGGCTCAGCAGCTTTGGTGTGGATATGCTTGAAACATGTTCTTGTTATGCTTGAGTGTTCATATCTATATTTTGTTGGAGTTGTCAAGGCATGCATTCATCCATGGATATGATTCTTTTCTGGTATGCAGCTAAGAAGATGGCATTGCCAAGTATCATACCATTCTACAGTCAAAACGGCTCGATTCGTGGGATTCTAAATGGGGTCAACTATGGTTCGGCAGAAGCTTCCATTCTTTTCCCTGGAAGCCAAAATTACCAGTCCCTTAATCAGCAGTTAAGGCAAGCGTTCGAGACAATTCAGCTGTTACAAATCCAGCTTGGAGAAGAGATCACAAGTCATTTTATCAAGTCATCCCTTTTCTACCTGTCATTTGGCAAAGATGACTTCATCAACTACTTTGTTCATAGCTCGCACAGGACTAATCACATGTACAGTGGGCAAAACTTCACTCGTATCCTGGTCAACCAGATGTCGAATGCTATAAGGCACCTCTATTCTGTTAATGTCAGGAAGATTATTGTTGCTGGTGTTCTGCCTTTGGGATGTACACCCCAAATGCTACTGAGATGGGATGATTCACCAAATAGTGTGGAAAATGGTTGCTATGATGAAGTTAACATACTTGTACAGGAATATAATACAAGGCTGGAGGAGAAGTTGGTGGCCCTTAATCAAGAGTTACCGGATGTTCATATCCTCTACTGTGATGTGTATCGAGCCATGATGGAGTTCATCTATAATCACACAGCTTATGGTAACGATTTATCTACTTTTTTAGTAGCCATCAGATCTTAAGGAAATTAGTATATCTCTTTCTTTATGACAGCTGTTCTTATTCTCTAGTGTTCTGCTTAGAAGATGCAGTCAATTATCCTGGATTAGGTTAGTTTAGAAACCGTAAGTTTGGATACTTGACTTGATGACAATACATTTATAACTGAGATTAGCAGATCAATATATTCCTGGATTAGTTATGAATTAGAAAGCTATCCAGACCATGATATCAATGGAACATATACACTAGCTGAATCGACAAATGTATTAGTTTCTTGATTTTATCGTGGAGCATAACATGTTGGTACTTGGTTGATGATTATTAAGTAACGTGTGGATTTAGAGTTCGTGGACATGTTGCCGCCCTGCCAATTTCATGCGTATGAAGATTTTGAAACTTTTCTCAAAGTCTTTTGTTGCATCTGAATTGATAGTCATCTTTGAATTTTATTTGGCAGAGAACAAGAGTCCTACTATGAACTGTTCTGACTATACTATTTGAAACCGAATAACTTTAGACCTTCATTTAATCTTTCTCAAATATTCTACCAGGAAGGCTGGAACCAATATATGTTAAGTACCTTCCAATCTCCTAAATGGCTAAATGTGGACATTCTCTGGTCAATTTGTGCAGGACTTGACGATACAAGGCAGGCATGCTGTGGAGTTGGGAAGTATGGTGGGGAGAGTGGCTGCCTGACAGCAGACATGGCCTGCCCTCAACCATCGACACGTGTTTGGTGGGACTTGTACAATCCTACCCCTGCTGTCAACTCACTGCTAGCTGATTCAGCCTGGTCTGGCAGTCCACTGTCTGCTATTTGCCGCCCCATCAGTGTTAGTGAACTGCTCTTCCCTCAAAAGTAAACTCAAGCACTTGTTGCTTATAAGCTGTAGTTAGTAGTTACCTCCTTTTTCATGGATGGTTGTTGTTGTGTTCATATAATAGAATGAAATGACAGTTGAGATCAAAGTAAAGTTTTACCATTCTCCATTCTGGTTCATGTGGCTTAATTTCTTTAATTGCATGGAGTCTGCAACTCAATTTGCAAAGAAATATAGTGGGATATCATATCATAAATACCTGAGTTTTGGAATGTAAATTGCAGAAACCAAAATCTAAACAGTACTATATATTTACAAATTAAAAGAGACAAACAAATAACAGAGATGGTAATCCAAAGAGGAGATGTTGATTTGAGGCTAAACTAGCTGGGCTTGCATTGTCTACCGGATATGGGCCTGCTGCTAGTGATCCATCATCATCAGCTTCTACAAAAATCATAAACAACACATAAATCATTTCAAAGTCTAGCAAATGCACTAGCAATACTAAAAATTCTTCCATAGACGAAGCCTATAACTAATTTTATAGACGCTGTGATGTGATTAGGGAAGTTCCACTGATAATTGCAGAACACAAAACAAATTCGAAAAAAATAATTAATGTGGGGTGGGTGTATCAATTAGAGCCACATGATTCCTTGACCCACCACATCACTAGTCTGCATATGTAAATCAGAAAACGGTCACATTGGAAAAAGTTGAGGATTTGAAAATAGTACTCTTACAATCATTTAAAATCTGACACCATTGAATTTTGGATTGTGTAATGATGACAACAAAAATTGCCGCATAAAAGAACTCCAAAATCTCCAGAATCTAATCGGAATTCAACAGAGCTACGTTACACATGACTATATAGTTTCGCGAATATACTAAGTGCAATTTGTTCCAACTCGTAAGTTGAACATGCCTAATAGAATGGATTTCGAAAGATAAATTTACAGCTAAGTACAAGAAATTAAATGCAGAGTGATCTGGAAATAGAGAGAAGGAAAATGTAGGTACCTGCAGCACACAAGCTAAGTGGAGGAGTGGTGATGTTGCACGCATCAGGGAGCGTGAGAGACCGATTCTTATCAGCAGTAAGCCCGACGGAATGGGGTTTACTAACCAGCTTGCACAAGCAAACCGGCTGTGTGTTGGCGAGATTCGAAATCTGAGGGCAGCATCCGGGGTCAGGCTTGGTCAAGGTGCTGTTGGGTTTGATGTAGGTCAGGCAATCGGACGTGCCAAGCAATGCAGTGAAGCAATCTGATCCTCCCGGAGAAGGCGCTAACGATGATGAGTTCTCAGAAGGCAGCATCCAGCCGGGAGCTGGAGGTTGCGCGGTTGTGGTTACGAATAGGAGGAGGAGAGTAAAGGCGATGGTTGTGGTTTTGGCCATGGCTTTCTGTGGTGTTGGTGAAACTTTCTGTGAAAGTGTGCCATTGTGTTTGTTTATATACTAGAAATTAGAACTGTGCTATCGTGTATAGTGTACATTTTAATGTACTAGATTGGATTTTGGTTTCCGCCTTTCCGGTCTCTTGACTTGTAATTCTTAAATTTGTTGTCTCAAGAGAATTGATTTTGAATTAACTCTGGATACATGGTTAAAATGATTTCACATAAGTAACTAACACATTATGTTTGAATCAAAGGGGTTATTTCTTGATGAATGAATAATAGGTCGTTGAAAGTTCAAAATCAACCATGTCACTTGAAAAATGTGATGTGTTTGAATTTAATTTTCCACTAGGTTAATTGAATCAATTTATTTGAACAAATTGAAACCAAACTCTAAATATCCCTCGGTACATGGGGAGAAGGAACGTGTAGGTACAATATTTTATGAATGATAGAGTATGATAGTATGAATCAAGAAATCAATCTCTATGAATGGAAGAAATGCTTAATAGTACTAGTATTATTATATAAATAATTAAATTATTAATTTTAATTTAAAAGAGATAAGCAAATAAAAGAGCTGCTGATCCAACAAGGAGATGTTGATTAGAGGCTAAACTTGCTGCTGGGCTTGCATTGTCTGAACTTCCGGGAGATGGGCTTGCTGCTATTGATCCATCACCATTCCCTACACACACATCAAGAACAAATTAATCATAAAGAACATGATATTTCAAAATTATATTCTACTCCAAACGTAGCATTTTAAAATGAAAATTTTGGTCTGGCAGTAGAAGAATGTACCAGCACTAGGAGCTGCACTTGGCGTGAGGATTGATACTGGAACGCCAATAACTGCAAAACACAAACAAGAATTAGACCAATATAATACTAGTAGTTGAATAACCCGTATCAGGCAATATGAACATTGAAGTCATGATTAGAAGAACAAGAGAAGTGCTTTGAAAAGTGCTTTGAAGAAGAGTATAAATGAAGGACTTGGAAGAGTTGTTTTATACTTATAAAAACGCAATCTAGAATAGCAATTTTAGCTATAATTAAGAAAGCATCCTCTTGCTTGTACTATAAGTTGAATAAGTAGTACTCTCCCGTCTCACAAAATTTTACCCAATTTTCATTTTTAGGTATCCCACAAAACTTAACTCATTTCCTAAAAAATAAGATACCTCACATATTAAAAACATTATTTCATACACTTTATTACAGCTTTACCACTACTTTATACTTTAATAACTCCATTTCATTAAAAAACTAACATACACCACTAACTTTATACGAGTATTAATTTATTGTTTTTTCTTAAATTGCGCGCTAATCCTAATGTGTAAAGATTATGTGACGGAGGGAGTACATCCTTTACTATATTACTATATTAGGGTCTCATATATATTTTATTATTATGTATATATAAGACAAACATAGCCTAGTTTCTTTCTTAAACTTCTTTTTATCCAATTTTATCACGACGACTGTATTCAATTTTCTTGTACTAGTGTAATATAGTTCATAAGAGTACTTCTACTTCAAAACTACTGAGGCACTAGAGTGCTCAGTAGTATTGGAACACCATCTAAATTCGGATAGCATCATGATTAGATTCATGATTGCGAGATAAGCAAGATTCAAACTGTTAATCTAATGGGACCAATATGGTCTAAAAAATAAAAATGAAATGAAGTAGTACAAACAAGACAAAAGGTCGAAAGCAAGCACACATATTGAAGACGATTACTTGCGAGTATTAACCAAAATGTTCTGTACTCATAAGTCAGAGCCCAATGGCGAGTTTCGTGTGACATTGGAGCTCATGTTGCATCATGATATTTCTATTTTAGTAACTACTGCTACATATAAAATTTAAGTTGAAAATATTAAATACCATGAGGTGGGTAGGAAGAGGAATAGGATTAGGATATGGCTGTCACATTTACACTCGAACAACAACAAAAATGTACTAGTACTACTAGCAGTGAACATTTACGTATAGACAGACAGACCACAATTAATGTGCCTCATGTGAGGAGTTGCAACAATTGAAAATTGTGCATGTGTTATTAATTTATCATCAAATCATCACCCACCGCAGCTAGCTAGCTAGATAAGGATCCAGTCTTACGGCATTCAATTATCCAACCGCTAAGGTTGGCAACTCCTCAATGCAATTCACTACCAGTACTCTATATACATTAACATTACTAGTTGCACCAAACAACTCTATTATATTTATTATTATTGCATATGAATATCAATATGGGGCGTCTTAATTAAAACTCTTAAAATGTAGCCCATTTTCTACAAGTTTCCAAAACATCAGCAAGTGAGGCGTAAATATATATTAAGAAATTTTAAATATAGGCGTAAACACATATAGAACATGTTGGGATGATGGATCATGGATAAATCAATTGATAAACTTCCAATTATCCTAAAAATTCAGTTCGAACTTATAGTGAGTGATGGGAAGTAAAATCTAACAAATATTGATTCGATATGCCTGGTAACAAGTTGAGATACCCGTACTCAATGGTCACGGTTTGATTCTTGAAATGGTTGATTATATATGCATAGAGATTGATTGAAATGAAAGGTGATTGAAGATTTATTGATGATAAATTTGTAATTCAAATATTATAATAGTAATTGCGTAATTTTGTATCTATAAAAAAAATCCATCCCTAATAAAATCATTTATATAAATTTGGGACTATTTCTCAAAATATTCTCTTATATCTAAAATAAAATAGCACACTCAATATTTTTCCTCATTTATTTTGCTATTTTTGTGAGAGAAAATAGAAATTAGAAACTTAAAAATACAAAAAAAAGGTTTCGAATTTCATGCACATTTTGGAAACCAAAATTTGTACAATTGTACTTCTAGTCTCTAGATCACTTGACATGGTGTATGAATCTAGCTCAATTGTAGAAAATCATCAAATCAACAAAAACTACTGTACATCACTAGCTCAAATTAGCTAAAAGAGAAATTAATTAATACTACTAGTAGTAAAAAACAGAGCTCGAAAAACAGAGGAAGAAAAAAGTGTACGTACCTGAACACAAGCTAAGGGGAGGTGTGGTCACGTTACAGACTGTAGGCAGCCTCAGAGCCCTCTTCGTGTCAATTGAAAGCCCGATGGAACCCGGGTTTCCGACCAGCGTGCACAAGCAAATGGGCTGCGTGTTGATCAGGTTAGCAATCTCATCACAGCACCCAGCATCAGGTGTGGTTAAGTTGCTGGCAGGGTCGACGAACGTCAGGCAGTCGGAAGCGGTCAGCAAAGCGCTGAAGCAATCAGGTCCTGGAGAAGGTGCCAACGGTGAGAAGGTGGGGCCAGGGACTGCTCCTGGGTCTAGCGGATACATCGGTGCGGGGACTGGGGATTGGGCGGTAGTGGTTCCGAGGAGGAACGTGGCGGCGTTGAGGAGGAGGAGGAGAGTGTAGGCGGTTGTTTTTGCCATGGTTGGGTTGAGCTCTGTTGTAGTGTGAGTGAATGTGGTATTGTATGATCAACAAGAAGTACAGAGTCTTTCTATTTATATCAAGATTTTGTTATAGAGGGTTGTGGGCGTAATTCTTTTTGTAAGGGTTTAGGCCGTGTATAAATTATTTTTGTTTTTTTTTTTTTTTTTTTTTTTAAATCAATGTTTTGTTATTGTCACGGTAATGGCCTAAAAGATTATAAAAAGGAATAAAAATAAATGTAAATAGCAAAAGAAAAGGGGGGAGTCAATGATTGAAAAGTATAGTGTATGTATAATCACATGAAATATGAGAGAGCGAATTAAGTTGCATTAAAGCATACACAATGAAATTCTGGAAAGGGAGAGAGACAGTTAGCATTAAAGAGAATAGTGTTGGGGAAAAAAACATATATAAATCAATATACAACATTAATTGCAAAAACAGTCACCTTCAAAAAATAATTACAAAAAGTTCGCTACAGTAGATCCGGATTTCAAAAACTCGCTACAGTAGATTTAATAAATATTTTGAAATCTGGAAACTAGTTTCAGCCACCGAAACTAGCTGAAACTAGCTAAAAATGACTGAAAAAAGTTGAAACTAACAATTAATTTTATATTTTTCCTAAAATTAACCTTTAGGGTCCATTACATATATATACCTCCTTATAGCTTCTAATAACAAAAATCGCCCTCATAGTTGAACAATTTCAAACAAAGACTTCTTATTGCAAATCAATTACATATTAGGCCATTTTGAGTTGACCAAATCAATTTCAAGAAATCTTATTCCTCCAATCCAAACAGCCTTAATAAAAAGTAATAATAATTATATTTCAAAAATAAAAAAAGAAAAAGAAAAATTAATTTAAAAAATAACAAGGTGGAGCTCCAGCTCCCCCATTAATGGCGGAGAAGAAGCTCCGCTGCTTATAAATAAGCTCCGCCAGATCTGGGCGGAGCAGAAGCTCTGCCATTGATGGCAGAGCTCTACTCCGCCTGTAATAGGCGGAGCTAAGCTCCGCCATTATAGGCGGAGCAGAGCTCCGTGAGCTCTGTCATCAATGGCAGAGCTCTGTTCCGCCTCTAAATAGGCGGAGTTAAGCTCCGTCACTAATGGCGGAGCTTTGCTCCACTAGAGCTCCGCCGATGGTGGTGGAGCTTCAGCTCCGCCATTAATGGTGGAGCTAAAGCTACCCCTCTTTTTTTAAAAAAAAAGTAATAAATAATTTTCTAACTTAAGGCTAAGGCCTTGTTTGGTTGAAAATTTTCTTTTTCAAAAATTAAACTTGGTCAACTCAAAATAGGGATTTTGTCCATAAATGTAATTGTTTGTCTAAGAGGTGTGTTTTTGAAATATGGTGGTATAAGAGGGTACTAAAGTGAGATTAAATCTTAACCTTTAAAATTAATTTTTAATTTTATAAAATGATTAAATTAACTCTAGAACTTATTTATGCTAAACTAAAAAAATTAAAAAATATAAAAACTATAATTATAAAAATATAAATCATTATTTTAAATGAAAAAAATAGTTTTAGATTTGTTTCAACACATATAAACTAGTTTCAGAAGCTAGTATTAGACAAAAGTTAGTTTCAGAAGCTAGTTTTATAAATTGGTTGAAACTAGTTGAAACTAACTATTAATGCTAGTTTCAACATCATAAAATGTTATTTTCATTAGTTTCAACAACAAAAATGCCATTTTCATTAGTTTCAGTATCATAAGTGCTAGTTTCTGCAACAAAAATGTTAGTTTCAGAACACAAATGCTAGTTTCATCAGTTTCAACAATATAAATCCTAGTCTCAAACAACTAAATGCTAGTTTCAACGACTAACTGCTGTTTTAATTAGTTTAAACATCATAAATGCTAGTTTCAGCCAAAAAATGCTAGTTTAATTAGTTTCGACAAACACGAATGCTAATTTCATTTGTTTCGGCATCACAAGTGAACACAAAAATGCTATTTTCATTAGATTCAACAACACATATGCTAGTTTCATTAGTTTTCAGCAACACAAATGCTAGTTTCATTACTTTCTGTATATAAATATTAATTTGTTAGAAAAAAATAGTTAAATATAATTAGTTAGTAATTAATTAACACTAATGGATGTCAAAAACACCTTCAAAATCCATTTTAGCAAGAAAAATGGAGTCCATATCCAATTTAGAGAGATTTTGGAGAGTACTTGATTAGATTTTAGGGCACCAAAAAATAGAATGACCTTTTTTGTAAGAGGTTTTTTAAAGTGGTTGTATTAGCAATTAAATGCTCTAGAGTGGTTGTTTTATGTAATTTTCTGTAGTGTTGGCGGATATATTTTGGTTTTGCCAAATCTCCTCACCCAAGTGTATGCGTATTTCTTTTAAAATATACAATGGGTACTGTAGCAGAATTACATAATCACAACTTATTTTCATGTGTAATTCAAACCCATAACACAGACCGATTGAGCCATACGCCTACACTTGCAGGCCCAAACCGTATTCATTAATTCGGGCACAGCTGAATTTCACGACATTTCCTTCTTCCACACATGAATGTCACATCGCAAACAAATTTAGTTTGTCATTTTCTCTTCATTCACCTGGAACTTCGCAAGACCGTCAATGGAAATGAGTATAATTTGAGTGCATTGTAGTACAATACATTCAAGCAAGAAAAGATGCTTTTACATGCTATTGAAAAAAAAAAAAAAACCTTCCTTGGACCCGTTTGTATGTTTTTCGGTTAAAAAACCTAACTACTGTACAAGGATTTAACTGTTTAGTTTTAAAATAATCTTAAGGACCAACATGAAAATGCCATTATAAAATACACCGAGTTATATGTCAAGTAGATGTAATCATGTAATATGTCAATTATGATTTTTCATTAGACACACTCTAATAGAGAATATGAAGTCCACACATAAAAATCACATTCACTATTAGAAGGTGTCATACTAGCAATCCCCATATAGCATCTAAAAAAGTCTCGACGGGTCCTCTAGATAAGGTGACAAAATTATTGAGTTCCTGAACTTATTATAATCATAGACGAGTCCTCTAATCTTCTTCTATCCAACAGTAATATGTACTCCAACTTCTCGAACTTCTATTTTTTTACACTCGAGTCCATAAAAACTGCTCGTTTCCTCTGGGTTATATAAACGACTAATTAAGTTATAAGACTAACTCCTTATACCAATTTTATGTTTCCGCAGAGTTCAAACCTTCAACCTCTCTTGTGATACTCGAATACCCTTATCACTCAATCACCTTTATTTTTGAATCGGACTCGGTCACCTTTATAATTATAATTTACTACAGTACATGTTTAGAATATTGGGGGAGAAAAGTTCGAAACAACTTCCTATTGGTGGTTAGTGCATCAAAACTTGAAAAGTACCAAGTAATAATAGTCGGAACCGGAATTGAAAGCATTGTGCGGCTAAATATCGTAACCATGTGATAATGCTTGGTGTTGTGGTCCACTGACTCCAGTATATATGTTGTTGTCCACAAGTTTGAACAAAAGAAAAATTGCGAGGAGGGTTTTATGGAATTAGCTGGAAATTATGGATGGGTCTGTTGTGTAATGCATTTATTAATGTAGATTTGAAGATGTGAGTTGAACTTTCACTTTTCCTCTTTTTATATTCTCTCCCCAAATTCTCTTCTATTCTCTCTTCTCTACCTGTTATATTGTTGTATATTTATATACTACTGACATTGAAAACCTTGATTTATGTGATTCGGTTCACTTGTACCGTTCAATCATTCAATTCTCAATTATAGGATAATTATGTAAAACCACGCCCCCAATCGTTACAGATTTGCCAATTCGAATTAGAGATAAATTTGTGTTACATATCATGTAAATTCACGTTCAGAATCATTACAAATTTACCGATTCGAATTACAGAAAAATTTGCCGATATCACAAGAATTTCATTGGGGCATCACAAGAGCGGAGCCAAGAATATATACCACGTAGTGCACAGCTATAAGTACAACGTTATAATATAATTTACAACTATAACTGTCACGTTATAATTTATTTTTTAAAGACGGAGTAATATATACAGAGCCGCAAGCCCCAACAATCGATATGTGACTGCGTGACTGTGTGTGTTTTAGAGCAAAATTACAGTGAGAAAAAAAACATGAGTGAAGAAAATACGCAAATGATAAGATTTTTTATTAGACGGGTCTAAACGAACGGAGAAATGGGCTGAATTTTTAATTGATTGGGCTGAAGTAGAGCAGCCCGCTAAAAATGACACCAAAATTTTCAAAATCAATAATATAATATTTGTTTCTAGTTTTTTTTGGAGTGCAGGCACAATGTTGTAACGAGTCGAGGCAGTATTGCTGGGATCGGCTCGAACTCGTTAACGAGCTCAACTCATTAATATAACGAGTCCAAAATCAGGCTCGATCTCGAGCTATATTATTTAGGCTCGAACGAGCGGAGTCTTACCGAATTCGAGCCGAGTCCATATAAAAAAGTGTGACAAGTTGAAATAATATATAAAAAATTAAGTACCCAAGATTACTCATTAACAATTAATATTTTAAATCATAAGGCCATCAAAGACTAACAAAATGCAAACATAAACATTCAAATTTAATGATATAATCCCCAATAATAATATAGATACGAGCTTTAACGAACCTTACCGAGTCACCGCTAATCGAGCCGAGCTCGACTCGTTAGTGAAACGAGCCTCATGTTAGGCTCGAGCGAGCCAAGCTCACTCCTTATTGAGCCGAGCCCTCGGTAAGAATAGGTTCGCCTAACAACTACGTACCCTAGCACCTTAATCTCTCCACCAGTGATCAACTATCACTAATTTGTGAATTCGAATGAATTAGGTAGCAAAGCAGTAGTAGTAATCTAATATTAAAATAAAGTATATTCTCCGATCCATAGTAAGTTTTATTGCACAATAAAAAGTTCACAAACATTTCAATTCTCCTATCAAACTAGAGGTGATTGAGCCAATCACTAGGGTAATCAACTGGTGGCTCAGCGTAATCATCGAGACTATGATCATCAACAGGGCATGGGCGCAAGCAATAACAGTCACCAAATTGAGTACATTCAAACTTATTCTCTCCACAACGATTACGGCATTCATTTTGACAACCTGCTGTTAAATCAGGTCTTGGATGTGTAAGGACCTTGCATAATTTCTCTTCTGCTGATACAGATTTTATCCCAATTTGCCCTGCATCCACATTAAAAAAAAAAAAAACATCATTAGAAGCTATACCACTTATATCATATAAAAATTAAAGAACGAAATGATACAATTATGTCGGTTGTACCGTAAAAGAGACAGGACAATGTGAAGATGAGGATCATATGCTTATTCACCATTTTCAAGCTTCTCTCGCCTCCCTATACTTGGATCTTTTACGTATTGTGTTTACACAATTTCAGATGTTATGTACAGGGTGCTATTTATAGCTAGACATGGAGCTAGTGTGGGATTGAGAATTAGCAAGTGAGAGTACTAAAACTAAATCAAAGGAAAAAGAAATAAAAAAAAAAAACACTTTAATATTCAAACTATTACTCAATTTTTATTTTTATTTTGTTAATTACCTAAACTAAATATACAAAGTTACCCAAATTATTTAAAGTATTCAAAAGTTAGGTGATAATTTTGGTAGGCAATTGTATTATTGCCTAAATTAAATAGATTCATCTTTCATAGCAACTCATTTTGAGACATATATCCCCTAAAAGTGGATTTTTTTGTTAATTTTTTGCAAAAAAACATCAAAATGTGCATATAAAAAGCTCAAAATTAATTTTCCTAAAATGTGTATGACCCACAAAAAAAAAGGAATTTCCATTCACACGTACATGACTAAAACTTTTATAGTGCATTAATTATTCACTAAAAATACTAAAAATATTATAAAAATATATTCATTTATATATTAAGTAGGTTATGAAATAGGGAATCTTGTTTTAGTTACGTAAATAAATCGGTTCTCAAAATATTATAGGAAATGAGATAAAATAGTTTTTAGAGAAATATTTTTGGAGCCCATTTGGTTTGGACTAGGAAAAGGAAAATCAACATTTCTAAAAAATTCGGTCCAAACCTATAAGTAGAAAATGTGGATATTTTTCTTGATTGCGTTGCTAAAATTGACTAGATAATGTTTAATGAACCAGAAAGGCAGAAACCCATTTTCTTGTTTGGTTCTGCAAATATCAATTCGGAAATGTATATTGTCTAAAATATTCCTCCGTGTTTTTAAAAAACGGGATCGTTTCATGACATTTTGAAAGTTAAAAATTGAAAACAAAAAAGATTTCATGCCCCCCCCCCCCCGGAATTTGAACTTAGGAAATGTTTTCAAATTTTAAGCACAAAATCCTCAAAACTTCATTTTCGGTAAGCAACTAGGAAATGTCGGTTTGACCGTTTTTGCACATTTCCTATATACATTTCTTTGCAACCAAACAAGTCTTTGTGACGAAATTTTAGCAAAACATTTCATTTTCCTACCAAGGGGCTGGAAATGATCTTGAATGTCATATTGTACAAAAATATTTTTAAACAATGACAGTGATACATTGGACTATTGGAGGAAAATTGGAAAAAGTCATTATTCCATTAATTTGTTTTGGCTCACTGTAAACAAGGAGATATGATATGATACTAGTTGCTGTACAGTATATCATCATGAACAGTGGATATGCTTGTTTTCTTTCCACAACGTTATATCTCACGTTAAATTGCATGCTTAATTAGTTCATTCGTCGCCTTAAATGGTTGGATATAATAACCATGCATTAGCTAAAGAATACAGTATACACTAGAGTAGCAGAAACCCAAAAAACTTTCTATATGCAGCAATATTTCTTATGAATTAGGAATTCCAGTTAACTATATTATTGTGAATCTCTGGGTGCCTAACAGGCCGAGTAGATCAGCTAGGAAGCTTTTCATGCATGTAGGTATATAAAGTACTCTATGTTTCTAGAGCAGTAACTAAAATTCAGCCAATTGTGTACGATTGAAGTAGCAGCCTGTATGACCTCCTTCAGGCAATAGAGCCAACATTACTGGCCCTTGAGCTCCCTCTTCGGTTGTCACAGTTCCGGTGTGCCAACTTATATCTGTAGGGACATGGCCTGGATGGACAGAGTTGATGCACATATTGGGATACTTCCGTGCGAGAACTCTAGTGTATGCAGTAAGTGTGGCCTTTGATATGCTGTAAGCTGGCAACAACATTTGCCATCCGTTGACTTCCAATGCATCTTCTTGCAAATCATGCAAGAACTTCTGCAAAATTTGATCGATTTTCTCTTCTGTTAGAGTCTCAATATCTCCAAGTTCTTTCCTGATCTGCTCATTAGTGACCCGCTGCATGGTAAGAATTAAACATAGTTTAGAGTCGAAGCCTGATAATCTTCTTCCCTGACATCTTTCCTGTTGCCGAATAATAAAACTGATACTTACTTTTAGTTCACCGCCTGCAGAAGAGACATTCACTATTCGTGCTCCTGAGGTGGAAAGGTGTAGCAAAGGAAGAAGGGCCTCTGTAACATTCTTGACACCATAATAATTGGTATCAAGACATTCTTTTGCTGTCTCATAAGTTGTTTTGGTAACATCTAGAATCTTCAACAGTGACTTGCCTGCAGCTAGCTGCATTTGATGGAGATATTGCTAGAGTTAAGAATTGTACTATAATCTGATTTTGTCATTGTTATATTTCCTTCTTTGTATTACCTCTGATGTGTCTTCTACGCTTAAATCCTTTAGCCCAACTTCATCAATTACGACCCCTGGAGCTCCAGCGTTGTTCACCTGCATTCATATCAAATATCACCGTATCATCAATCATAAATAGCCTGAAACTTGAATTACACAGGATGTATTAATTATTACTTGGTCCCATGACATAATTTCATTCAACTAAGAAATGATATACAGGAGTAAATCGAGAACAGAATATGTTGTAAACTTGAAATAAGTTCATCTTACCAAAATATCAAGTCTTTTGAACTCAGTTGTTATGAAGTTGGCCAGGGATTCTATACTTTGTGGATCTCTAACATCAAGCTGATGGAAGAGCACATTGGAAAGGCCTGATTCTTGCAGCAGTTTTGTGGCTTCCATACCTCTAGTCTCATTTCTAGCTGTCAAGACGACTGTCACACCTTCTTTTGCGAGCTGCCGGACAGTCTCCAAGCCAATGCCTTTATTTGCTCCTGTAACCACTGCATACCTGAAAAATCACACACAAAAATAATAGCTCATAACCAAAGATGTGAGTCTCAAGAATTTCCTGACCATGTCATCTGTGTTTGGTATTTACGTTCTCACCTTTTTGGTGCCTGAGTTGCATCCAGTGCCATACCTGAGTCTTATGTGTTTCCTGGCCTTCACTTTTCCTGGCCTTTAATATATTTGTCTCTTATGCTTGTTTACCAACTCCATACCATTTGCAGCATAGTTTTATACGGTGTTTACTTTGTTTCTACACAAATGAATTTAAAAAGCATTTCCGAATTCCTATACTGGCCGGCCTTTTGTCTTCATCTTGAATAGAATCCGGCTAGAAAAGATGCCAATCTGAGCCACCAGTTGCTTATACAGGTAAGCATCAGTCTAATCTTATATATCCAGTCTCAGGTCAACAGTGTATTGAGTTTAAAAATATTTTAAAAAGATGTACAGAAAAAGTATGTTAGAACGTCTCTGAACTCTGAAGTTCTATTTTCTCCTGGAATTATTGCTTGCCTGAATACTCATTACAGCAACGGTCCAACCTTTAGTGAAGCGTAAATGTATGTATGCCTCAACTTGGTTATACGGTATTTAGCTTACTGTTTCCCGAACTGCATCAATAGCCATATCCTAGTTTTTTTCGGTTCCATTTGTAATATGTTCTTCAGACACACATGTACAAAAGAAAAACAGAAAAGGATGGACTTCTACGTTTGACAATTCTTCCTCCTGTGGTGGAAAGCTGTAGTAGCGGAAGAAGCGCCTGAGTTACATTCCTAGTGCCATAGTAATTCGTATCCAAGCATTCTTTAACCATCTCATAGTTTTTTTTTGTGACACCTAGAATCTGGATTATTGACATTCCTGCTAGCTGCATGGGTGAAAAAGAAAGATATACTATAATGAAAACTACAGCATGGTTTAATTCATTTGCATTCCTAATTGTATTTCTTCTCTGTCTTAATTACCTGTGTTGCAGAGTCTACTTGTAAAGCCTTTAGGACATCTTCACCAACTGTTTCACCCTGAATTCCAGCATTGTTTACCTGCATATGAGTTTCATAACGGAGGATGTTAAAATATGTTCTAAGATCTCGGAGGCACACTAGAACGGTTTGGACCAGTCAAATGGCTGGGATCATACTCAATGGTTCTAGTCCACTAAGGGACCAAGAGCTCAAATGATCACGGAGCAAAATGACAAGGAGTAGTTGTCCACTGAACACAAGGAGGTATGATCTATTAGCACTTTCCTATAAATATCACTCCTCATAAGGAGAACACAATTAAGGTTAATTTTTCTTTCATCTCCTCTCTCTATATACTTGGGAAGTTTGCTACTAAGCTAACAAATACCAGCAATTAAAGTCTACCTACAAGTTTCGCTAAGTCAACAATCATGTCCACCTGAAAGTAATTATGATATGTTAAAAATATCTTAATCATCTTACCAAAATATCGAGTCGTTTGAACTCAGATGCAATGAACTTGGCTAGGGACTGAATGCTCTGTGGATCAGTAACTTCAAGCTGATGGAACAGTACATTTGTCAGACCTGATTCTTGAAGCAACCTTGTGGCATCCATGCCCCTCTTCTCGTTCCTGGATGTTAGGACGACGGTCTCACACCTTCATTCGCAAGCTTCCGAACAGTTTCCAGACCAATACCCTTATTTGATCCCGTAACCACAGCATACCTACAAAAGATCAAATTAACATCAACTGATCAGTATATATAGTCCGTTGTCTAGTACGTATTTGTCTTGTTTCAAAGGGCAAACGGTGTCACCTTATCGGGGCTTGTGTTGCATCGAGTGCCATATCTGTAGTTGTTAGATCTGGTAATATGGAAATGCTGGAAATTTTAGAATGATTGTTGAGGAGACTTGACTTTGTTATGTGTGGTAGTATGTGACTTGTTATGTGGCACAACTGCTCAAAAGAAAAAGACTTGTTTGGCATGACTCCATGAGAACCGTGAGGTACATCATTATTTGATTTGTTTTTCCACGAAAGAGAAAAGTCAGAAGACACTTAGGATTTGTCTTTGATTGTCGTTGTCTAAATAGAAAACAATCTTTAGGAACTTCATTTTGGTTGTGATTTTTAAAACGGTAAACAAAGTTCATTACTCAAGAAAAGAAAATTACAAACTTCTTGACTATTATTCCAAAGTGTTGCTGTTTTATTCCAAAGTCTTTCATTAGAGCGTTGATCCATGTAATCTCACATGATGTAACTGACACTGCTCTATATTCTGCACCTGCATAAGATTTACTCCAACTGATAAGAGAATCTCCAATGAATATGTAATATCCAGTGGTTGATTTTATTGCGATTGGACATCCTTCATGATCTTAATCATTGTATACAACAATGTCTGTACATTTGTTTCCTATAGTAGGTTGGATTTTTGACATATGGTGAAGAATCATGCTCATATTTCATCTTCTATTCACATGGTGACTTCATGTAGTTTGTGCTTTAAATTGAAAGATGGAGTGTATTAAGTTTTTAGATTTTTCCAGAAAGATGCAGAGAAAAATCTGTGCTTATTTATAAGGCTAAGTATGAAGCTTTAATGCTAGAGTTGAGGATAAAAAGTGAACTGCTACTAGAAGCATGTTGTTTCGTGTTCATATATATAGCATGAGAATGTCCGGATGGGATATTCAATAATAACATGGTACGTTTTATCGTTAGACATAGCATTTTTCAGCAATCACCACAGAATTGACATAAAATCTCCTTATATATAAAGTTTTGGTTGAGTAATCAAAACTCAGCCACCTGCAGACGATCAAAATAGCAGCCAGTAGGACCTCCATCAGGTAAAAGAGCTAACTTTACTGCCCCTTCAGCTCCCTCTTCCACCGTAACTGTTCCAATTTTCCAAACTATATCGGTAGGGATGTCACCTGGATGTAAACAGTTTATACGCATGCCTGGATACTTCTTTGCCAGGATTCTAGTATAAGCATTAAGTGTGGACTTCGACATGCAGTAAGCTGGAACTATCTTTGGCCATCCATTGGCTTCAAGTGCATTTTCCTGAAAATCTTGCAAGAACTTCTGGAGTATTACATCGATTTTTTCTTCGGTTAGAGTATCAATATCCCCAAGTTCTTTCCTTATCAGCTCACTAGGGATGAGCTACATGAGAATGTAAAAAAGCCAAAGTTAATTAGTACTGTTTTCCTTATTTTTCTTATGTAAATGTAATAATCTTTTGGGATGATCTGCTTACTCTTAGTTCACCAGCCATGGAAGAAACATTCACAATTCTTCCTCCTGAGGTGGTAAGCTGTAGCAATGGAAGAAGCGCCTCAGTTACATTCTTAGCACCATAGTAATTCGTATCCAAGCATTCTTTAACCATCTCATAGTTTTTCTTTGTGACACCTAGAATCTGGAAAATTGATATTCCTGGTAGCTGCATGGGTGAGAAACCAAGATACTATAATAAAAAATCGCCGGTATAATTTATATATTTTCGCGTACAAAGGACCACAGTTGTTATGAGGGATAAAAAATACAATTTCGCTTAATTACCTGTGTTGCAGATTCTACGTTTAAAGCCTTTAGGCCATCTTCATCAATTGTTTCACCAAGAATTCCAGCATTGTTTACCTGCATATGAGTTTCATAACCAATCATGTCTACCTTAAAGTAATTATGATATGTTGAAACTTGAAAGTATTTATCTTACCAAAATATCGAGTCGTTTGAACTCAGATGCAATGAACTTGGCTAGGGACTGAATGCTCTGTGGATCAGTAACATCAAGCTGATGGAACAGTACATTCGTTAGACCAGATTCTTGCAGCAACCTTGTGGCATCCATGCCCCTCTCCTCGTTCCTGGATGTTAGGACGACGGTCACACCTTCATTCGCAAGCTTCCGGACAATTTCCAGACCGATACCCTTGTTTGATCCAGTAACCACAGCATACCTACAAAAAAAAAAAAAAAAAATCAAACATTCCCTGATCAGTATATATATAGTCTGTTGTCTAGTACTGTTTTTCGCTTGTTTCAAATTGCGCGCGGTGTCACCTTGTAGGGGCTTGCCTTGCATTGAGTGCCATATCTGCAGTTGTTCTAGCAATATGGTAGATTTTCACTTGTTTATGGAGTGGTGGAAAATTTAGAAAGATTGTTGAGGAGGAGACTAGACTTTGTTATGTGTGGTAGTTCGTGTGGCACGAGAACAGTGGGGTATTTGATTTGTTTTCTTGTTTTGTCTTTCTACGAATGAGAAAAGTCAGAAGTTGGTCAGGGTGATTTAGTCTGATAGAATTTCAGGGTGAGTAGAACAAACAAATTTTCCTTCTATACCAATTGTGTGAACAGCAACATTTCTAAAAGGCCTTGATAAATGCATGCACAACAGAATAACACACTATCTGCACTATAACTGATCATCTCATAATATTATAATAACGTGGAATCACCTGATAGGATGACTCACACGAAACACACATACTTTCTGAATATAATCCTAGTTAAGTACTCCCATCCCAGTATAGTACTCACTCTATCTACCACCAAACTTCTCATTTGATTTTGTTGACTTATTTTTTTATTTTTATGTTCGGTTTGAGTGTTATTTCTAAATCCTACCATAAGAAAACAAACTTACAAACTTTGTGGGTGTGCAATAGATACACTCCCCCAAAGCCCACCGTCTAAACATGCCCGCAGAACACATACGAAAGAAACACAACCGCTTCTACTTACAACAAAAACACCCTTATCCACCTAAGAAAGTGTTAACGGTAACTCTGGTAAGAGTCTAAATTCAAAAGAGTTAATCATTAGTTGAAATGTACGGGCCATTAAAACCGTTAGAGGGAATGTCAACCAGATCAAAGTGCAATGAAACAGAACCAAGACACTATCAATAATGATACCTTACTAACTCCAAATCCAATCAGAATTGAAGAATAGGCTAAAGAATTTTAGGCATAAATAGAGCACAAAATAACAGTACAAAATGGGCAATAAACGCCTTGATTATGATCCGATTTATCTCTGAACTGGTGAGCATCAGCAGTTGTGGTGTCCACACAGCCGTTTGGGAAGAGTAAACATAAATACCATCATGCCTGACGTTAACTGTACTGTAGTAAGGAGACTTGTCGGGATCAAAGGCCAAGCTCATTCTACAAGCATCTCTGGGTACCCAGTATACTAAGTGTTCAAGTGGCAGTGGCAATCTGGAGAATGTTTGGAGAGTGGGATTACAGGAGACATAAGTAGTGCCGGCTATTCCCTAATTTTTTGTAGTGTTCCTGCACTGGCCTACCAAAAACGGTTAAGTAAAACACTGAAGCTTTTGGACTGCAAAATTTTCAAATTGCTAAAAAAGGAATACAAAACCTTGCTAAGAACCCTAACTACGGAACAGTAAATATAATACACAGATCGGATATTCAATAATAACATGATACGTTTCAGCGTTAGACATTGCATCGATCTTTCAGTAATCGCCACAGAAATGACATAAAATCTCCTTTATATATAAGGTTTCAGTTAAGTAATCAAACTCATCCACCTGCAGACGATCAAAATAGCAGCCAGTAGGACCTCCATCAGGTAAAAGAGCTAACTTTACTGCCCCTTCAGCTCCCTCTTCCACCGTCACTGTTCCAGTTTGCCAACTTATATCGGTAGGGATATGACCTGGATGTAAACAGTTTATACGCATGCCTGGATACTTCTTTGCCAGGATTCTAGTATAAGCATTAAGTGTGGACTTTGACATGCAGTAAGCTGGAACTATCTTTGGCCATCCATTGGCTTCAAGTGCATTTTCCAGAAAATCTTGCAAGAACTTCTGGAGTATTCCGTCGATTTTCTCTTCGGTTAGAGTATCAATATCCCCAAGTTCTTTCCTTATCTGCTCACTAGGGATGTGCTACATAAGAATGCATAAAAAGCCAAAGTTAGTATTGTTTTTTTCGTATGTGAATGTAATATTTTGGGATGATATGCTTACTCTTAGTTCACCAGCCGTGGAAGAAACATTGACAATTCTTCCTCCTGTGGTGGAAAGCTGTAGCAATGGAAGAAGCACCTCAGTTACATTCCTAGCGCCATAGTAATTCGTATCCAAGCATTCTTTAACCATCTCATAGTTCTTTTTTGTGACACCTAGAATCTGGAAAATTGGCATTCCTGGTAGCTGCATGGGTGAGAAAGCATGATATAATAAAAAGTGTAGTATGGTTTAATTTGCGTTCATAACTGTTGCTGAAGAGTGTGTGTGTGTTGCAGATAGGACCAAGTTTGCGTGGGACGATGAGGGATAAAAAATATAAAATTTCCCCTAATTACCTGTGTTGCAGATTCTACATTTAAAGCCTTTAGGCCATCTTCATCAATTGTCTCACCAAGAATTCCAGCATTATTTACCTGCAGCATATGAGTTTCATAACCAATCATGTCTACCTTAAATTAATTATGATATGTTAAAAATATGTTCATCTTACTAAAATATCGAGTTGTTTGAACTCAGATGCAATGAACTTGGCCAGGGATTCAATGCTCTGTGGATCAGTAACATCAAGCTGATGGAACAGTACATTCGTCAGACCTGATTCTTGAAGCAACCTTGTAGCATTCATGCCCCTCTTCTCGTACCTGGATGTTAAGACGATGGTCACACCTTCATTCGCAAGCTTCCGGACAATTTCCAGACCGATACCCTTATTTGATCCGGTAACCACAGCATACCTACACAAAATCAGACATGCCCTGATCAGTATATATACAGTCCGTTGTCTAGTACTGTTTTTTGCTTGTTTCAAATTGCACGAGGTGTCACCTTGTCGGGGCTTGCGTTGCATTGAGTGCCATATCTACAGTTGTTCTGGTAATATGGTAGATTTTCACTTGTTTAAAATTTGTGGAGTGGTGGAAAATTTAGAAAGCTTGTGGAGGAGACTAGACTTTGTTATGTGTGGTAGTTCGTGTGGCAAAGAGAACAGTGGGATAGAATTTCATTTGTTTGCTTGCTTTTCTTTCCACGAATGAGATAAGTCAGAAGTTGATCAGGGTGAATTAGTGTGATAGAATTTCAGGGTGAGTAGAAAAAATAACAAGATTTCCCTGTATGCCAGCCAATTGTGTGAACAGCAACATTTCTAAATGCACAACAGAATAACACACTATCTGCACTATCATCTCATAATAACTGTGGAATCACCTGATAAGGTGACTCACGCGAAACACACATATTTTCCGAATATAATCCCAGTTAAGTAGTACTCCCTCCATTCACCACCAAACTTCCTATTTAGTTTTGTTAATTTTTTTATGTCATCTTATTTCCAAATCCTAACGTAAGAAAACAAACTTACGAACTTTGTGAGTGTACAATAGATACACTCCACCCAAGCACATCGTCTAAACACGCCCCCAGAACATATACGAAAGAGAACACAACCGCTTCGACTTACAACAAAAGCACCCTTGTCCACCTAAGAAAGTGTTAACGGTAGGAGTTTAATTTTATTCACTCCATCATCTAGGATGTCTAAATTCAAAAGAGTTAATCAATAGTTGAAATGTACGGGCCATGAAAGTAGAGGGCAAAGTGCAATGAAACTGAACCAAGACACTATCAATAATGATAATTGAAGAATAGGCTAAAGAACTGTGGGCATAAATAGAGCACACAATAGCACTATAGCAGTACAAAATGGCAAGATACATAAATAAACAAATCATATGCCGGTAACCCAAACCAATACTGTAATACCTAAGAATGAATAGCAGGAAAATGCATCAAAAATAAAACTCAACGCCAAACCAAACGATTCTGTTCAGGAAACGGCTGCAAAACTAGAACAGATTGCAAATCCCACATAAAGTTTCGAAATCCACGATATCCAACTCGATGATTATCTTTAATCTGAATCTGATGCAGCTTCTCTACTGTTCTGGTCCTTTTGGAAACAAGATTGTATCTTGCGAATATCCCATTGACCATTAAAACCAAGAAACTGTGCTTGTCTCGGCCTCCAGCTCTGCGGATCACATCAACTACCTGTGCACACTGCCTTTTTCTGTTATTTCTATTGAAAACTTTAGTATCATAAGCGGTAGATAAATCAACACGATACTTCATAAACCACCTGGAATAGTCCTTCTTCAATTGAAAGACAACGAATTTAAGCTCGGTGGAGTCTTCAATGTAATAAAGATGACCTCGCGACTCCCCAAAGTAGCATTTCGGTCCAGCTTCTAACAGAGGCATTGTATTTAACTGGTAACTTTCCATGTTGAAATAATAACCTTCGCGGATCCAGTGGACAGAACCATTGCAATATACGCCTTGACTGTAATCGAATTTATCTCTGAACGGGCAAGCATCAGCAGTGTGTTTCCACACACCGGTTTGGGAAGAGTAAACATAAATACCATCATGCCTGACGTTAACTGCACTGTAGTAATTAGGAGACTTGTCGGGATCATAGGCCAAGCTCATTCTACGAGCATCTCCGGGTACCCAGATTCCCAAGTGTTCAAGAGGCAGTGGCAATCTGTGGCATGTTTGGAGGGTGGGACTAGAAGAGACATAATAGGCATAAGTAGGATGGTAGGTTCTACAGAGTAATAGTCCATTGCAAGACTGAACAATTTCCATATTTGTCGCAGCTGGTGGTGTAATAACTGAAAGGAGGCCTTTGGGCGCCGCGGGATTTGGACGGGGATAAAAAGATGTCCAGTTTGCGAGTACATAGTTGGATACTCTGTTCCATTGTTTGGAAACGACTTGCAGAGTGATTGTTTGCTTCAATGGGAGTCGCTGCATAATCTGAATTAACAGATCATCAACCGAACCTACTTTCTCCGCTGCTGATAATGATGAATTCTTCTTCTTTGCTCTTTCGATCTCCATTGAGTAATCGATGAAACCTCTCCTCTAGAATGTGAGGACGTTTATGGTTTGTTACATCTTATATATAGGGGAAAGAAGAAAGGAAACACTCCTTTTCCAAATTGGAAAGAAAGTAAAGGACTCCTCGGAAACTAACTAAACAGTCCCTAATCCTTCAAGGCTTTACCCACCTCGGCCCACGACTTAGGCCCGGTCAATTTGATTAGTATGAAAAAACCAAGTATTACTTCAATTTAGATTTATTAAATTCTGAGGAAATTACAAATATCTATATACTATATATGAAGAGACAAACCGTGTGAGGCTTCAAAATAAAATGAGTCACATGTCACCTCTCTATTGGTTAAAAATAATCAAATACTCAATGCTGATTGGTTAAAAATCATGTTGAGGTGAAACTTTACTCTATTATGATTGGTAAAAAATAAACTCAACTCAAAATTTTAGTCTATATATATTCAGGTGATTCCTAATATTAGTATAGATTTTTAACCTCCTCACAACATAATACTTTAAACATACTAAATATAGGATCGAAAGCAATGCCATTCACACCTAACAATGGAGGACTTAACATGCTAATAACTTCATTTGTTTTGTTATGAATATACTAAAATTAGTATACAGTATGCAGAAAGACGTGAATTACCTTGCAAATATCTATGAATGTAAATTCTACTTATCCATTTCTTATCTAATTTATACTACTAAGCAAAACGGTCCATGCGCATCTTTTGTGCTAATTCATCTTTCCCCCGGCTTTTTTTAAACGAATAATTTCTTTTATTAAGACGAAGAGCATAAGCAATATTCGGATTTCAACCACAAACTACACCGGGTCAAAACCCATACTAAAACACCATCTTAACTGAAAACATGAAATGAAAGAAATAGCACATATATAAACCCCCGCCCGGATTTTATTTATTGTTATTGAGCTAAATATGTAGTCAAATATTTCCCCTTATGCATTTTAATTTAAATCTAACATATTTTTGTAATTATTCATTTCTCGATGTCACTACTCGCGTTGCTTACTCTTTAGTTATCCACTCTATTTGTACCTCAATAAACATTCTAAAATCATTCGGTAATAAAATTATACAAAGTAAGTCCTCGCCGGAACATGTTATTTATGAAATTAAGCATTCTCAGGGACTCATAGTAATTCATAATATATATATATATATATATATATATATATATATATATATATATATATATATATATATATATATATATAGATATATATATATATATATATATATATATATATATATTATCGTTACAAAGGGCGATGCTATCATATTGAGCCCGTTCCTGGAGAAGCAGATCAATATATCTGTTATGTAGCTTACCCTTTAGATCTTTTTGAAGAAGGGTCTGTTACTAACATGTTTACTTCCATTGTAGGAAATGTATTTGGATTCAAAGCCCTGCGTGCTTTACGTCTGGAAGATCTACGAATCCCTGTTGCTTATGTTAAAACTTTCCAAGGCCCGCCTCACGGGATCCAATCTGAGATATAGATATATATATACATATATATATATATATATATATATATATATATATATATATATATATATATATATATATATATATATATATATATGCGATTAATTACATCAAGAAAATGAATAAAGAATTAGTCATCCAGAGTGGACCCTCTTTTGCAGCTTCAATACAATTCCATTGTTCTTCATTATGATTTTTTGATTCATTCTTCAAATATTCAAACAAATCAAAGTTTGAATCTTCCTTTCTAAGTAGATGAAAGCTGTCGCGCATCATTTGTTCAGGCGGACTCTTATCCCTACCTGTTGATCTACAAAGACGAGTAATTGCAATCACTTTGTCTGAATCATTGTATATCAATCCCTGAATATGCCTAGATTTCATAGCAATCGTAAGACTCCAGGATTGTCTCCATTGTCTTTAGTCGAGATCTTTCTTAATGCAAATTGCCTTCGTCATGGAAATCCAGAGATTTTATGTCGATACGCCATGGTAAGAGAAGTCAATAAAACCAATCACATGTTAAATTAATATATTGTAGTATACTATAGTTATAGTTTTTACTTAATAAATATTGTGTGTTACTGATTAGTTATTTCATACATCGACAGTTCAATCTACCCCATGAATATCCAGAAAGGGCCATCTCTTCGGACAAGAAAAGTCAGATTACTTGTGACTCCTTTGGGGTTCGAATCTCCAACCTACTCTATTCCAGCTTCTACACTACACATTTACCACCTTATAATTCCAACCTAAACCAGCTTATCATGACTCCGTTAGGGGTTCGAACCGCCAACCTATATTGAGCTATTTCAGCAACTTTACCACTAGGCAACCCTTATAAATCCATTGCAATTATGGTACTAATTATATGCTGAATTTGTGAGAGATACATTCAAGCGGGGGTGGGGTAAATGCAGATTTCAACAATTAATTATTACTCCTTGGGATATGGATAAATAATTTGACTGAATTAATTCACCATATTTTAGTACTCTATTAATTATAATATATTAAATCAAGCACTACGAAAGTTATATTAATGTTCATTTAAAGTTTCTCATACTGTATTGTGCAATTAATGTTATTGAACGGAATTTAGGAGTTGGACAAAGCACCAATTTTTTTACTTAAAACAATAAAAAAATACGAGTGAATTCCTATAAATAAGTATTAAAGAATTTGATATAATAACACCATGATCATATTGAGAAAATATATCATAATATATAATTTGGAGGGATTATGGTACTATAGATTATCTTTTACGACAAATTATTTATTAATCTAAACAAACAAACGATTGTACTCGGCATGATTAATTATTCAATAACAATATTGATCGCAATTATTTAGAACAATAATTATATTCAACGGATATATTTCGTAATAAATTTAGTACACTAATTGTGTTTAACGGGTCTACTGTATAGTTTAATAGCTTAATACGTTCGACGAGTTTGTTCCGCAATAGTTTAGAACGCTAACTGCGTTCCACGTGTGTACTGCGCAATAATTTAGAACACTAAATATGTTCGACATGTCTATTCTGCAATATTTTAGAACACTATTTGACGGGTCTATGCACTTTATTTTCATTTGATTATGTTTTGATGGATCAGTACTATATCATGTGAGTAAAGTTTTGCCAGGTGATATTATGTGCTAACATTATGAGTTAGTATTCACACTAACAGCGTTTGACGGGTCTATTTACAATAGTTTTAGAACACAACTGTGCTCCACATTTGCTTATGTTTTGATGGATCAATACAATATCATATGTGTGAAGTTTTGCCAGGTACAGTTATGTACTAGATGTTAATTTAGTTTTCGCTCTAACTACATTGGACAGGTCTATTGCGCAATAGATAAAAATACTAACTGCATTCCACGGGTGTATTACACAATAGTTCACAATACTAACTACGCTCGACGGATCTATTTCATAATACTTTAGAGTACTAATTTAATGCGACGGGTATGTGCATTTCATCTGCATATGCTTTATTGGATGAGTACAATACCATGAGTGTAAAACTTTGCCAATTATTATGTGTTAAATGCTAAATTAGTTTCCACTTTACATTACATTGAAATAATGTCAAAATTCAAAGTTCTCATTTTACACTGCAACCCTTAATTTAATTAATGTTATGTATATTAATTCTCTTTAGCTCAATTGGTTAGACTGGGGTGTCATGACACTAGAGGTCATAGGTTCAATTCTCGTCAAGTGCGGGATTATTTATAATTTATTACTAGCTTTGTAATGCTACTTGTGAAATTGTAATGGTTCGATTATTAAAAAAAAATATATATTAATTCTCTATGAATTTCGTCCTCTACCTGCCTTGAAACTTGCAAGAAAGCCCTGAAACTGAACTACTATATTTGATTGATATAACTTCCTAACTTATAAGTTAATACTCATCTGTTTTTTTTTTTTTTTTTTTAGATTGTTTATGTATTCCTTTTATGTCCGTATTTTTAGGATTGTTTAGGTTTCCATTTTTGACAACATTTATCTTAAAACTTTATTGTCCTGCCACTAAACCAAACACCACACTCATTACACAAACATCCTAAAACTTCGTTCCAAAAGAAAACCTAAACAATCTAAAAATCCATACTCCTTTACTATTTTCACAAACAATTTAAATTACCATGACATTTAGTCTCTATTCATGTATAATATTCATATTAGTAAATCACGACTATTTTGTATTTTAAATTATTGTCTCTATTCATGTACAACTTATTTACACATTTACACAGTAAGAGTATTTGTTACTTCTTTTTTTCTTTCTTTTATTGATTGATTATTTGAGAATTTAGCCATATATATTCATTCTAATTTTATTGTTTATACATATTATATATTACATTTGTTCATTCTAATTTTATTGTTTATACATTATATATTACATTTGTTCGTTAAATTAAGTGTGTATTTTAGAGATCCGTCGGTAACCGACGGGTTAATAACTAGTAAATTCAAAATGGGGGTGTCATAACAAAGACTAGTAAAGACTTATCGAAACGAATCAAACAGGGCCATAAAACTAGTACATAATCTTCCGGCCGGTGAATAATTCAGTAACCAGAAATAAATATAAATTTCAGTAAACACTGGGGGATTTCGGAACTCAAATCCGCTCCGGTAATGAATCTTCCGGCCAGTTAACAATTCAGCATAATTCACGAAAGAGATCGAACACTATCTAGGTGGTTCACTCAAACCAAACATGCAACACAAGGCTCAATCGGTCAATCCAATACATATGCTAAGCAACTACGTAAAAGATGGATGTGTGTACGTTACAAACAATGACAAGACCAGAATACCTGAATCAAAACTCAGCCAATTGCGTACGGTCAAAATAGCAACCTGTATGACCTCCATCAGGTAGTAGGGCCAGCATTACTGGTCCTTCAGCGCCTTCTTCCACTGTCATTGTTCCAGTGTGCCAGTTAATGTCTGTGTTCACGTATCCCGGATGAACACAGTTAACGTACATATATGGATACTTCTTTGCAAGAACCCTGGTGTATGCGTTCAGTGTGGCCTTTGAGATGCTATAAGCTGGTAACATCTTTTGCCACCCGTTGGCTTCAAGTGCATCTTCTTGCAAATCATGCAAAAACTTTTGCAGTATTTGATCAATTCTCTCTTCGGTTAGAGTTTCAATATCACCAAGTTCATTCCTTATCTTCTCGTTAGGAATACGCTGCATATAAAATCAGCATCCAGTCTAGTAATTAGCCAATTTCATCTTATTTGATGATAAAAGTTGCGATGAAAATATGCTTACGCTTAATTCACTCCTTAGCGAAGAGACATTCACGATTCTTGCCCCAAACGTGGATAGCCTTAGTGAAGGAAGAAGGGCTTCGGTAACATTCCTGACACCATAATAATTTGTATCTAGGCATTCTTTTGCCGTCTCATAGGTTGTCTTTATCACGTCTTGAACCACATTCACAGCCTTCCCTGCTAGCTGCATTTGGATACAGAGCAAGGTATGACAACTATGATCAAGGTGTGTCATAAAGGTTGGTTCTGAAGCGACTATTAACTACTATATCTTACCCATTGTGTAGGATCAATATTCAAAGCCCTTAAGCCGTCTACATCAACTGCTACACCAGAAGCTCCAGCATTGTTTACCTGCATGTATGTATACGACAGGATTCATCAAATCCACACTGACATGAAGCCATGCTGTAACAATCCAGGTTCTGACAACTTAAGCACTAGTAATTTGGAATTTTGCACTTTTTCTGATTTTCTCCTAATATATATGTAATTCTTGATCTATTCTGTAGTTCGGTTAATAAGCCATCTTTCTGAAG
Source organism: Plantago ovata (assembly GCA_028274465.1). Taxonomy (NCBI): domain Eukaryota; kingdom Viridiplantae; phylum Streptophyta; class Magnoliopsida; order Lamiales; family Plantaginaceae; genus Plantago; species Plantago ovata. Next base: position 16,148,546 of record CM051456.1, on the reverse strand, counting down.
TCAACCCTTTTGTCACAAGAGGAGTGCCCTGGCTTACTTTCGAGAAAGCAGGCTTCTTATCTTCATTTTTTCTTTGCAAACTGGTGTGCTGATAGTATCCCTTTTCTGTCAATAAAGGTGCTAATCACCTCCTTTTCTAGGAAATAAAACATCCAGGTTATAGTATTTTTTCCAAATCACAGGGAAGTAAACTGCCTATTGTGAAAGTAACAACGGTGTAAAAATGCCATTAACTAGTGCAGAACATAACTTCTCCTATGCTTGATAATATCATTCTCACTGCACAATACGTATGTATACAAACAGAACTTAGAACATTATGTCCAAGAAAAATACATAAGTTTGAATTGTTACTCTTACCAAGATATCGAGCTTCTCGAAATTGGTCATTATGAACTTGGCTAGTGATCCTATGCTCTGCGGATCTCTAACATCAAGCTGATGGAACATTACATTAGAGAGACCAGAATTATGCAGAAGTTTGATGGCCTCCATACCCCTATTCTCATTTCTGGCAGTCAAGACAACGGTAACTCCTGCATTTGACAACTGCCGGACGGTTTCAAAACCGATGCCCTTGTTTGCTCCAGTAACCACAGCAATCCTGAGAAAACCATAATACATCAGAAGCAAGATTAGTAGTCCATCATTCTCCACGAATAGTTTAACTTTTTCTTTAGAAAAAGGTAATATATGTTGCTGCTGCATCACCTTGTTGGTGCCTGCATTACATTCAGTGCCATATCTGGAATCCTTTCTTAGCAGGCCAGCCCTTTGAATAACTAACTGATTGATTTTACAAAAATAGCACACGTGAATATTAACTAAGTAGAGTAATATACCAAGGCCTAGTACAACACAACAAATAAGAAACTGAAGTAACATTTCCGGCAAAAAGAACATAAGTCCATAACCATAAATACGAAAGAAAAAAAGCAACAACAACAAATCAAGTGTTGAAATTGACAATACTTGAATCAAAAATAATAATGGACAAAAGAACACTCCAACTGTAACCCCATGGGACTAGAGAGTCAACGATGTTATATTCAAGATTTAAAAAAAAAAAATGACAATAGAAATATTGATTAGATGCTAATCTGCTGTACAAATAATGATTATCATCCCAAAAGAATGGGAAGCATATGGAGTGTATTGATTAGCATTTGAGTAATACTATACTTACCGAGCAGAAATTCGACCGAGTTATCTGTTCTGTACCAACTGTGATGCAGCAATATAGTTGGGGCAAGGCGAAAGGACCGAGAGTCCGAGATGATAAGAGTTGTTGAATTAGACGGCTGATTGTTGTTCGGCCTGCACCAACTATGCTGGAGTATATACCCCCGTATCTGCTGGGTACAGTGTACTACTGTCACCAAAAATGGAAAACAAAACGGAGAGGGGAAAAAACTGTTTGTTGTGGGCCGTGTGGGCATTTTGATGGATATGAAAATGGGAGGGACCTGTTTGTAAATTTAGTAAAACCGGATTAATCTTTCGTTTTACTTAATTGGATTTAATTAATTTCTTAAATGCTAATCCGGTTTTAATCTTTCTCGTTGAGAAATTGGATATGAAATATATTTCTCATCTGAAAATTCTAAATTGGATTTAATTAATTTAAACTTAATAAATCATTTATTATCACATAACCCAAAATTTAATCAATCAGGGTGTGGGACCTAAACTTGAGTTGACCAATCCTTTTCTACACTAGAGTCTAGTCTAGAGAGCCTAGATAGCTCTACAAGAACCCGGTCCAACCCGTCAGCTAGTATGCCAGTATAAACCTAAAAACCGGAACTTTTTTTTCTCTTTCCTCCACAATTCACAAACACCATCTCTGCAAAACCCTCACAATCCGAGCTTTCTCTGCTCCTCCATTCCATCAATCAATTCACTCAGGTACTTGATCGATTACTCTCCAATTCTTCTTCTTTCTCCACTTTCATTCGCCTATGTACGTTCTTATCCTCAATTTTTATCTCAATTCAATCTATTAATCGTCGTACTGGTGGCTTAATTAAATTATTAAGCTTTTTGATGTTTTTGTTTAAAACTACATATCTGGAAAGGTATTTATTCGATCATGGGGTCTCTGGTTGAGTATCTCCAAAATATATGGCCTTTTTCTAAGTTTGTGTACAGTGACCTGAGGACATCTGATAGTATTGTCAAGAAATTACCAATACCTGAAAGCACCAAGCATTTTGTTTATGCAATTAGGGAACCGGAATCGAATTCGGTTATATATGTTTTAGCTGTTCAGAATTTGTCTGAGAGGTCTGCTTTGGATGCTGAGTGTTTGATTAGTCACGTTAAGCCTGATGCTGTTGTGGTACAAGTAGGCCGTGTCAATGATACTGATTTTTGCGATTTTTTGAGAGGCGGTAGTGAGTTGACGGAGAGTAGGAGTGTTTTGTTGGGTGGTGAGGGTGCTGTTCCGACTTCGGCGTTTGAGGTTTTGAGGCAGTGTTTTGTGTATAGGATGAATAGGGACAAGTATGAGGAAATGGCTGGGAGTTTGGTTTTGAGGGAGATTTTTGGGGTGACTTTTAATGAGCACTTTCTTGTGGCAAAGAAGGCTGCTGAGGAAGTTGGCTCTTCGTTTCTGATGATTGAGGCTCCTTTCGTGAAAGGCAGCACGAATGTGGATGATGCAGAGTCAGAGGATGTTAATGTAGGAAATAGTGCAGAGTCGGAGGATGTTAATGTAGGAAATAGTCTCCTGAATATGTTTAATTTTCAGCCGAATAATCTTGTTACTGCCAGGGGTAGTAATTCGTTGGTTTCTCTGAACACGAGAATGTTTAGTTTCAAGGATGCTGCTATTCAATCCCAGATGAAGAAGTCATTGGGTTCGTATTTGGTTGATATGGACAGTGTTCGAAAGTCAAGAAGTGAATTTGTGAAGCCTCTGGCAAATTATGAGGCTCCACAGTTTGCCATAGGCGTTTATCCATTACTTGCCGATTTGCATGATATATTTGTTGACATCCCCTCGATGGGAACTGCACTAGCTTGTGCACAGAAGATGCTTTCTGACGTCAGTAACGGAGAAAAGGTGGACACCCAGTTGGTTTCGGAAGTTTATGCATTTCAGATTGCAGTTGAGGCGCTTAGAATTGCTCTGACCAATGCCGGTAGGATTAACATGGGCAAGACGGAAAATGTGGCTAACTTTGAGTTTACGGAGCTTACTGTTGAGGACAAGTCGCATGCTATTTTTGCACGGGCTCTTCGAAGTCAGACTAAGAACTACAAGTCGATAGTGGCAGTGGTTGATGCTAGTGGCTTAGCAGGCCTTAGAAAACATTGGCATACCACTCTCCCTTTGGAAGTCGACAGCATGGTAGAACAGATTGTCACTAATGTTGGAGGTGATTGTGAGTCAACAACAAGTGGGAACAGAAAGCGTTTACTGGCTGATAAACCTGTTGTTGCGGTAGGTGCTGGTGCATCAGCAATTGTAGGAGCCTCTTCCCTCTCTAAACTCCTTCCTGCTTCAAGTTTTGTAAAAATTGCAACGTTTCACGTCCCATCATCACTAAAGCTCGTACTAACTCAAACCCAGAAGGCATTTCTCTTTGCTTTCGGCAAAGGCCTTGGTCCAACGAAAATTGTAGCTCCTGGAATGGCCAAAAGCTCTGTCTTTAAGGCAGCCGCATCAGCTGAGAAAATTCGAGTGGTGACCCACAGTATGATTGCTTCTGCAGAAAAGACGAGTTTTTCTGCTATGAGAACTGCATTTTATCAAATAATGAGAAAGCGTCGGGTTAGGCCGATTGGGGTTTTGCCTTGGGCTACATTTGGATGCAGTATGGCAACATGTGGTAGTTTGCTCGTCTACGGTGATGGAATTGAATGTGCTGCGGAATCATTCCCGGTGGCTCCTTCCATTGCTAGTTTGGGTCGAGGAATCGAGAGCTTGCACCAGGTATCGCAGGTAGTAAAACAAGCAGAGAGTTCCAGGATACAAAAATCAATAGAATTACTTCTGTACAAATTCAAGAATATAAAGATTCAATAAGCTGGTTGTTGATAGTTTAGGGGAAATTAGGTCTTCTTCCTCTTTTGGTGTAAATATCATTCACCATTGAACATTGGCAAAGAATAATATTGTCATGTGAACGCTATGAGAAAGTTAGCTTAGTTTGTTGCAGTCATTGAACTCGATGATATTATAGTACACATTTGATTTTGCTTGCCGGAAGCTCTCTAGTACAGTACACTGAGTTGAGTTGAGTTGAGTAGAGTCTATTTATATTTTTGTCATTTCATTAGGCTTGATCTTTTGCCAGACATGTCAGCTTTATTCTGTTCTGTGGTATCGTTAGAAAGAAGATCGGATACAAGTGGATCCGACTATTGGATGTGATTTAAATCGATGATATTCTGTTCTGTTCGGTTGTTAGTTCATCTGTACATGTGAGTATTTGTACTGTACTATATATCAACTTGATTGGTTTGTAATTAGCAGGTAGTTAGTTACACTTGATTAGTACTCCACTTAGCTAGTTAGCTTTGAAGATTAGTAAGATAGAAGAGCTCAGGGAGGCTTGTGTATAATTAGAGGAGATGGCAGCTAGTAGATATTTTGTACACCAGCATATCATATACTAATTTCTTTCATTCAAATTTAATATAAGATGTCACTGTTGATTTACAAAGCTGTCTCCGAGAGTCTCCATAGCTCGAAGCTACGACATTTGCATTCATAAACTACTAATTAATGGGAATACATAGAACAATTAATTAAAGAAAAAATTACACAAATAATAATACTAAACTATTTAAATTTTTGCAACTTTTTTTCTATACTATTTTTTTTACGCAAACAATACTACTAAACTTAAACTTCAGAATCAATTTCACTCACCATCTTCAAAGTTCCGTTAGCTACTTCACAACATGAAAATAGAGAATCTAATACAATTAATCTATACCGTATAGTTAAACTATGATAGAGAGCTGCCACCGGCTCATCTCTCTCTTTCTCTCTGCTCGAGTTTTTGTCTCAAAGTTTCTAACAATCTTCATGTTTCAGCTCCACTGAGAGGGTTTTCTATGTTCTTATAAAGTTTGATGAGACAATTGGCAGTGGACGAATAAGTTGATGGAATCCCATATTACTTACTGTTTTTTGGATTATTGGATGGATTCCATATGCATAAAATCATTAATTAGTGGTGAACAGTGTTGTATTTTCTCCTGTTTCATTTAAAAAAACACATAAAATTCTGGAAAAAAAAAACACGGTAATAATAAATTGTAGAAGAATAACCATTAAACTTATTCTGTTATGATTTTCAATCAAACTAAATGAAAAGATTCGAACCACATGATGCTTGAATTTAGGGATTTACAAGAAAGGGATGCTCGACTAAGTTGGTTATTCAAAACAATGTCAAAAGTAGATGCTTGAAATTATATTGAATTGGGGATGCTTGGAATTAAGTATATTTTTGCATGGTAAAATTTAGAGGGATGCTTGGATGGTTGAAATTAGCATATCATTCAACGTGGATGGATTTCAAATCCATGGATGCTTGGAATTAAGTATATTTTTGCATGGTAAAATTTAGGGGATGCTTGGATGGTTGAAAGTAGCATATCATTCAACTCAACGTATGATAAAGAAAGAAAAGAAAATTAATCAACTAATAATATTCCTCTCAGATACATGTAAATAAAAAACTAATAAGATAACTAATAAACTAAAAATTAGAAATCTAGTCTTACAAATTAATTGACCTTCTCTAATTAGATAAGGTTAAATTAGTCAACACATATATAGACACTAATTTGTAGGAAGTTTTCCATGTAACACTAATTTGATATAAACTATTAGGATCATCACTAATTTATAATTAACCCTTAAAACAACACAAAAGCCAACATGAGTCTAAGGTCATGTTGTTGAAATACTCAAACAAATAATAATTCATCTCACTTTTCATGGAACATAAACAAACAATATACACGCCAAAATTTCACAACCACATACACTATAACTTACTATATGAGGGGTTAAGATTGACTTTGCCACCGTTCACCAACTTCCCGGTTGTCATTCTGACATAAATACCAACCCACTGGCAGAACAGATGGATGATGTGTTGTGTTTGTGTCGTACTCTTTGCTTTATAATTCGGAGATAATAATTTTTTATTATTATTTTTTTTTTTTTTTGTAAAAATAAGACTTCATTAATTAAGATAGCAAAGTTTTTACAGGCCTAATAAAAGTAGGAGTCATAATCCTTCTGAATATAAGTTTTCAACCACAATGGGCAAGAGTCCCAAATAAAGCAAAAACTAGAGTTGCTTATAATTTTATTTGTGTTGTATTCTTCAATTTGGATATATTAATTAGGGTTTAATTATATTTTCCTTTATTTTTATGCGCTAAAGTAAACGTAATTTTTTGAACCAGGCACAAAGATTGTGAGTGATACTATTTTTTAAGTTTAATATTGTTTGTGTAAAAAAAGAGTACAGCAATTTAGTTGTAAAAAATATAAATAGTTTAGTATTATTTATTTATGTAATTTTCTCTTAATTTAATGAATTTCCATACTTTTTTTTCCTGCCAAAGAGTTCTTTTTCGCCAAGGAATAGTATAGATAGGTCGTTTTACTCAAACTGTTTATTACACAATTTTATTATTACAATTTTCATTATAAAGTTAGAGTAAAATATTATCCACACGTACCTGGATTAGTTTTAACCATGGTACATTGATATGGTTTAAATTTGTCGTGTTAACAGTGGCACACACAAAATGGCATAGAAATTTGCACCATTCATCTACAATGCAAAAATGTGACGGAGTAGCCAAGGAGAAACAACATCCAACACACGCGTACTAGGAGTTACATATGCTAGGTCCTAGATCCTAGTTGATAACATCATTTTAAAGACTAACGTAAGATTAATTTTTTTTTTTAAATGAAGGAAAAAAACCTAATCTAAGTATTTAATCCAAATAAAAAGTGACCAAAATAATCAGAGATTTCCTTTAATTAAACCAAAATTATTGATATTCTTTTAAAATAAAACCAAAATTAAATAAATAACAACGCTATCGATTCAATAACATGTGTTTCATATTATTTTTCATTTTTGGGTTTGGAAAAAAACAAAAAAGTTAATATAATGATTTAATATATTTTGCTCATGTTTGTTTATTTATTTTTTCTCATTGCAATATTAAAAACTAAAAAAACAATTACTCCCGTAATTGAGTACAATTTCATTTAATATGAAACTATTATATATACATGTATGAACTTCGTTCATCGTTGCTTGGTTGGAGTATTGTTTTTTTTTTTTTTTTTAATTCTTGATTTACTTGGTTGTAGAATCGTCGTTGTAGAAGTAGTTAAATTGTTTTGATTTTTAATACAAATCAGTTGAAACCGCAGTAGCCACCATCATTGAACCAAAATCAGATGAATCTATTCATATTTTCTCATTTGGCATATACAATTGTTTGTTCTTCTTGCAAAAATTAGATAGATGAAAGACAAGAAACGCAATCTTTTAACTGGTTCAAGTTCGTCAGAGTCCAAAAGTAACTCCAGTAATTCCAAATATGGCCTAGGACATCCTAGTAGACATTCATAGTGACATGTCTAAAGGCCGGTCTAAGATGAACACCAAACAGACGTGAAAGGCTTGACCCCTAACCAACCAAAATTATTTATTTAGACCGACTTTGAAATTTCATTTTATAATTTGAAAAAAGTTTGAAGAAGTTAATTTTTGAAGAAGTTAATTATGTATTTTTAGATTTGGAAAAAATTGAAGAAGTTATTATTTAATATTTGTTTATCTTGACGCACGTACTTTTTTCTCATGTTTTTATTTTCTTTTTTTTTTCTATCTTATTTATCATTACAAATTAATATTAAAAACTTAAAAATTGTTATTCCCCAATCAAGTTTCATTTAATGAGAAATTATTAACTAGACATGTATGAACAAACTTCGTCGTTGATTGGTGTTTTCGTATGTTTCACGTATGTCATGTTTTTATCCTTTTATGTTTTTCTTTTCTTGATTTAGTTAGTTGTGCGATCGTTGAGTTGTGATATAGTTCTCGTGTCAAATAAATAATATCATTAGCTCCATATTCATTAGGTGATAGCAAAGTACGAATCTTGAAATTTGTAATCACCTCTGGTGATGATTTTTTTGTTTGTTCAACGACAAAATTTTATTTATTAATCAAAGAGCATAAGAAATGTTCGGATTATGGTTGTTTATGTAATTCCACTAACTTCTCCTTTAAGTTACGCACCTTATCCTTAACCTTATCAAATTTTCCCTTTTTCTAGTTCACCAATCCTGATCGGAACTATGAGTAGAAAGAGGTAAAATTCGAGCAGAAAGGAAGAGATCGAACCAAACTTGATTTGCAACCCTTCTATCCAACCGTAATTATGTAAATGATGGTTCCTCATGTCTATTTGACCATGTGTATCATAACCCATGTACTCAACGCCCATTAACCCCCTATATTTGGGAGCAAATCGAAAACTCTTAATATCCATTATAGTACCGTTCGTCCACCCCTTTTATCCTCATTAACTAATGAGACATGATATTGCTTCTGTCTAGTATAAATTATCCGTTTTAAATTTTTGTCAACAACTCTCGAGTTTGACTACAAATTACTCATAAACTATAATAACAAAATACTTAATGAAATTATATTACGAAAATATAAACCTTAAATTGACACCCCACCAGAGAGCATGTTGCTCCCTTGATCGATGCCGCACACCCTTTCATCCAGAGCCATTTTCAACTGTCGAAGAGTTACAAAAACGGACTAAACTAAAACCTAATTAGAAGATATGCAGTATAACTAGAATTGAGTAACACTCTTTTAACCTGAATGTGGACCCCATACTCGATATAAGCAAGAAGAATTGATCTTTTTGAAGTTGGGCATCAACTTGTGTTCCTCATGATAAAGCGTGATATGGATCTCCTAAAAGACTGCACTTGACGAAATATGGACTGAACAAAGGAAAGGAGTAAGTATTTGATGACTTAGTAAGGTATGAAATGACAAAAATATCAAATAATGAATATGAAATGAATTATATGAACGAAATACAATAAAGAACTTTTAATGTGAAGTCAGACGATGATACGGGCTTCAATATCGAATACCAACTATAAAACTCCTAAACATAATGACAACCTTATAACTCTATCGTAGAGCAACCCCGAAACAAAACAAAACAAAACTAGCATGCCAAGGTCGTCGTGCCTACTAGATCTCGAACAACAATAACCACCGGTTGCATTTCGTGTATGTCCCATCCGGTAGCCATTGACAACAGTCCACAGCCCGGTTCGCAAACTGATAAGTAACAATGTAAAATTGTTCATAATTCATAATGATTTTGTATCATCTTTAAAAAGAGAACAATATTGCAATTCGATATACAATGATTTCAGATAAACATAACCTAAACTCGAGTTATCAGGTAAATCAAGCAGGTCACACATATACGACAATGGAATGATTGTTATCCTATAATTGGAAGAAGAGTATCAAAATCAAGAACCGAGTGATTCGATAGTAGACTGCAAACATGTGAGATGATATAATGACCATTGATTTGTCACTTCAACGTGACCATAGTACAAATGTGCGGCAGTAACAATGGAGTGATCAAGTACATGGTAATTGATATAATTTCAACTCTCCCAAAAATTTAAGTTGTTGGGGAGGAACGAAATCTAGTCATTTATATTAATTCTCCAATACTCCCCTGCACTCGTGGCCGATTCAACCTCTTTGGGGGGCAATTCGAGTGGAAATTTAATAAGGGGCGGAGTTTGTCTTCGGGAAGATTCAAAAATCAGCCAAATGACTTTGAGACCATAATCGAAATCCAACTCTCCCAAAAGCTCGAACTGATAAGGAGGAACGAAATCTAGTCATTTATATTAATTCTCCAACAATAATAAGGAAGAATTCGAGTAATGGTTGATAAAATAGGCAATAGAAAATTGTAGAAGTAAAGACATTGTAAGAAAATTGAACAAGACAAGTGATTGAAGAAAACCTGAAGAGAAGTGAAAAAGAATCAATCCAAATTAATAGAAAGAAAAGAGTTGAAGACGAATATTGATCAAAAGGTGCTTGAACAAGAGTACTAGCTGGGTCTAAGGTTGAGCAAGATAAATAACGAATAAGGTAGCTAAAATAGATACACATGAGTTTGAAGAAATGAGATGATTTTGAATTGTAAGAGAAGCTTGTCAACAAGTGAGCGTAGAGGTTAAACAAGGTCTTTTTTTTATAAGAACTCTCCAAAATATTCAATAAATGGGCTGAAATGTCATCTTCTAAATCAATAACTCGTGTCAATAGTTGTACCAAGTATATATTGAACATATAGTAAAACAAAGTATTGGGTATCAAAGTGTGAATAACGTTCTGGCTAATTTGATAATTGATGAAGAGACAAATAAATCTGATCAATAATTGGGTTATATCCATTAAACATACATAACAACAAGAGCAAGCATGAACAAGAAACATATGAGAAATAACCAATGGATTACAAATATAAATATGATGATAACTTCATGTTATTCTGTATGCTACTAACTCCGAGTTGGCTCGTGTACTTCTAAATTGTGCCTATAAACGTGCATATAGTCAAATTGAGGTCAATGTCTGATTCCAAATTTCTAATCGCATAAAGAAATCCTACTCCTACTCCATTAGTTCTCAAGTTAACTGTTATTTTGTTATTATAATCCTAAGTGACGACCTTTAAACCATTTCAAGTAATTGGTTAACTAATTTAACTCAATTATCTATGAAATGGAGATTCATGTTTGTAGTAAGCAACTGAAGTACAGACACCCGACTCCAGTCATCATAATCAGATTCAGACGGCACTTGCCAGTTGCCACCATCTATATTTATCGTAATTTGCTCACCTGAATTAAATTGTTCATTCCGTGACATAATGATGAATGTATAAACTTTAAAGTTTTAAGGGTGACATACACATGATTTTGAAAATTTCACATATGACATTTTTAGCGTAAGTTGTGTCAACAAACAACAATACATAATTTTTTCTTACCCACAACTAGAATAACATATAAGATAAACCGTAATAAGTCACCTATGAGGATATAACAAGCATAAATTCATACAGATTAAGAAAGAAAAAAGTAAAAAAAAAAAGAGAACCGAAGTGGAGTATCTGAAAGTGTTTAAAAACTTGATGGTTGATCTTTAAGTTGTAGGGCCAAATTTAATTAAGAACTGGATATGACTACATTAATCTTAAGCCATTGGTTTCCAAACGAAAATCAAATACACGCTGATTGCTGACCAGAAGCAAAGAGAGGGATCACCATATATTATCATTCCACAATGAATTCAGCAAGTTTTTATATTTATTTCCATCCAACTGCAGCCGAAAGACTCAATATACAGAATTACAGATGCCCCTAATTATTTAAAGAAAGAAAGAAAGAAAAGCTTGCCAATATTTATTTATTTTTTTAATTAAAAGAAATAGCATAGAGAATCACAATTTCATGTTCAGGTTGAATCCGAAAAATGAGAGTTTTCTACTCCAAAAGATAGGCAAAGGGCACATTACACGTCTGTCCTGAGACTTTCTTCTGTGATTTCTGTAAGTATCAGTCTAACAGGAACAAATCCGCTTGTAGTCTAATCTTTCACTGTATGAATATGAATACATATGGTGTGTTGTGTCCTACTGAGTTTTTCAAAATAAAAACACTCCCCTTACTGGAAACGGATGTGTCATGGCTTCCAACTGCATATCAGCTGCGGTTGGATCTCTGGAAAGACTTTCACGAAACAAAAAAAAATATATTACCATATGTATTTGTATAATTGGGACAGATGTGGCTTCTGAGTAACTCATCGGAAGGAAGATACAGGCATAAAGCTGTCAGGGCTGTACTTTAGGTTTTGCACCAGGTTGGAAAAGCATGGTCGTATGTAAATCTTCAAATGAAAATGAACTTTTCCGAAGATTAGAGGAACCTATAAACTCCGATAATCAATAACTGTGACTTCGTCATCAGGCGCATCCAAGTCATTATAGCTGCATGCAAAGAAAATGTCCAATACATGTAAGGTCTGTGTTCCCAGTACAGAAAATAGAACATTATTGTAAGATGAAAAGAAAACAAGCATGCACAAACAAGATCATATTCTCTTCAATCCATGAAAATCCAAAAATAGTTGCATCTTTACTCCTTAGTCTAATCTACTTTGAGGCTTACGCATGTAACAAGTTAAGTAGCAAATAAAGCAGTACACTTTTTGAACCATATAACCAACATTATTACTATATTAGTTGAGATTAAGCTTGTTCAAATAACTACTACTACATTCCATTGGTCTGGTATGAAGACCAAGTGTGGTGGGATGGGGTAATACCTACCCCCATGCACCAGGAAAAAAGGTGACTTGGAGCAAATGTTCTTTTGGACTTCATGGTAGCTATGAACTTGTTGATTAAGTGAATTCTCAAATTGCAACTTTGAAAAGCGAGGAAAATCAACGCTCAGGTGTCAAACTCAAAATAAGAACTCCATTGCCAATTAAGACAATACAATTCTTGTTTTGTTGTCATCCTCCTAGCAGAAAGTTCTATCTATACGGAATGTAAAGAATATTTTAATTCTCAGAGCACCGGTCTGAAGACTCAAAATTTGCTTTCACCAACTCACGGAATTTAAGATGCTAGTAACAGTTAACCAGACGGACCAGTGTAAGTGGTGTAAAGATTAACAAGGCACTGACCTTCGCAGGCGTCGAGGATCTTGCCGGAATGTAGGGGGTAAACCAATTATTGGAGCTTGTCCACCTACTTGGGTGCCTCCTTGTTCTCGCATCATCCGCATAGCAACTTCAGGCGGGGCTGGGACAAAAGGACCCATTGGACTGCAAGTCAATGAACACAAAACCAATCAATAATATTCAATAAAAGAATGGAAAGAATTTAGAAAACACACAAGGGGACTGAGGAAAGGAGAATGAGCTTACCCAGCACCAGGAAGTGGCATCAGAACAGGTGGATGCATGTCTGAAGGAATGCCTTGTCCACCAAAAGTATCAAACATTGCTCCATCTGGATTATCTCCAGAATTTCCATCATTGGAGGCGAAGTCCCCAGATTGGGGGTTCTCAGATCTATTAAAACGCTCATTGCCATTGTCACGATTGTCACGCTCTCTATAATTTCCTCTTCCATCTTTAAGTCTACCATCTAGGCCATGCCTGCGTCTCTGTGGCATCCCCTTCTACAAAAGGAGAATGTTAGTAACGCACCTTAATTATAGAAAACAAATTCAGGAAAATTTTGCTACAAATGAATTGTACCGGAAAAGATGATTGCAAGACAGGAGTTCCCCCAGGTGCATTTTTGTCACTGTAACACAGAACGGTCATTACCCTACTGACGACAATTATCATGTGCATAAAAGTTACAAATAACACCACTTACTTCATGTAGTTCTGGAAGTATAGTTCTTCACACATTTTCGAAATCAGGTCCGAGACAAGTTCAGGGTGCTTCAACTTTAAATGTTTTTGAACAAATTCAGTAGCATGGAAAAGTTTAGTGCAGCCTTTTGCACCACATCCATACTTCCAACCATATTTTTCATCTCTAATTTTGCGGACATATGGATCCAGTCCTTCAGAAGCAGCAACATCTAACTTCTCCTTTGCAGCCATTACTTCCAGAGGGTCTGCACCATTCAATCTCTCTTGCCAATGTGAATCGAATTTGATCTCCCACTCCTTACCATCACCAATTGAGCCAGTATTTTTGCCATCAGCTCTGACATGACGAAGACCTTTAGCTTCAGTTAATTCAACCATCCCATAATAATCAACCCCGTGGATGCGCCAGAGGTAAGTGAGAAGAGTGTCTAAAAGCTCAACACCCTCGAGACCTTTAACGGCATTTGAACCCCGTATGATAACAATTGGTCCGCTCAAATTCCCACGGAACTTATCTCGGCTGGTTCTATCATTATCCGCACGGCATAAAACATTATCCTCAATTCCTTTTTCAGAATCCAGCTTCCTGATAAGAGCTTGTGCTTGTTCAACATCAACAAGGATCCGTTGGGTCTCCGAGCAGACAGGGTGAGCTTTCGGGGCAGATGACAGATCAGGCTCCTTAACACCACCCCGACCAAGATGTCTTCTTTTGCCACCCACATCTGGTTCATCACCAGAATTAGGTTCATTGGGTTGTTCTGCATTGTTTGATGATTGACTAGCATTAGGACCTCTGCACACAAACAGAATTCAATCAGATTTTTTAAATAAAATAATTAAATAAAGCTATTAAACATGTAAGTTATAAAGCTTGAAAATATAAGGAAGTATCTTACAAATCCAAAGTCCCATTCTGCAGATCAAGTTGAAAATCCTTAGCCAACTTCCTGGTTAATTCGTTTCTCCTGAACAAGCCACAATCATATCTCTCAGTGAAAAAGACCAAATGAAAACAAGGAACGAACCCATCAGCAGTCCATAAAGTTGAAAACTTGAAATATGCCAAGTATCATTTGACTCAAGCAAAGCACACAACAAAGGAGTTTACCGTTCTATGAAAGTTGGTAAATTTGTTGGATGATACTTGTCTTTTAGCCTAAAAAGGATAAAAAATGAAAATGTTAGGATATAATGAGAATAGAAGTTTAAACCTTATTAAAAATATATACTATATTAAAAGAAAGAAAGAACTGGTGAAGCATACCATTCTTCATCCTTATGTGCATTAAAATAAGTTTTTTTCTGAGTTGTTATGTATTCCGTCCTGTATTCTTGATACCTAACATATTCACACAGTAGAATAAATTAGCAAATAAGTGAATTTGTAAGAACCAATACAAGAAGAGATAAATTCAGAAAGGATATCTGAATAAAAAGAGCTAGAAGACTGTTAAACATATATATCTCCGAAATATTCCCAATCTGACCTGCGCTCTGCTTCCAATGGTAAAATGTCATCTTCAAGCTCCTGGATGAACTGCTTGTAAGACATCATTCCCTCCCTAAAAATTGTAAGCAAATAAACTAAGATATCTTTAACTGCTGGAAAAAAAATGCCTTGATTTAATTCATGTTTAAAAGATAAGCTCATCATACATAAATCAACATGGAACAGAAACAACAATATATAATCCACGTGAGTGTAACTTTGGCATCAAGAGTGCAAGTTTCTGTAGAACATCTATTGAGAATTAGAGATGCATCTCTATCCCACCGAGAAGCAATGAAAGTTGAAAAGGCCATATCATTGAAAAATAGATAAGGACCAATTTAAATGAGAAAGGCAAAAAGGCGTTTCCATGCCCTGTAGCTGGAAAGTCCATACCTTTGGCTCCCCCCGGTATTGAAAGCATCAGGAAAACCACGACCAGAATCCCAGTCTGCAGAAAGAAAGATCCAAATGAAAACGGAAAGTATATAAAAAAAATAATCCCAGCTGGAGCAAAAAGTCAACACAGGAAACCGGGTAAGATCAATTCATTGAGTGGCCATATGATAGTTGGTTACAAACAAGGCCACATTCATATTAATTTGAAAAAGAAACAAGGAAAACGCTATCTTCAAAAGCATACATGGAAACTCTGAAGCCACATGACAAGTAACAAAGTTAAACAAGTACCGCATATACTTCAACATCTAGAAGCCAGACACTCGAGTAAGAAAATACAAAATGCCAATAAACAAAGTTGTAAATGCCAGAAATTTCGTTCTCAAGATATTTTTCAGGCTCATGGAAAAACGAAGGGATCTTTAATCCTTTTTTTTCTATCCATTCACATTTCTCGTCAAAGGAACAATCATCATACTGTGCGATGAGAACCAAAATAAACTGGGATTCTTTTTCGGATACATATCGAGCACGCTTAAAATAAGTGTGAATAAATGACGGATAAAGAATAAACAATGATAATGTACTGAGCACCATATAAATTTTGAAGTACAAAGAAACATGGCAGGCTTAAATTAAGCAATAAACTGCACCTTGGTAGCCACCATTTGACCGACCCATATTTCGGCCATGAAATCTTTCATCAGCATAACCAGGTCTACCACCTCTCTCGCGGTCATAAGCACCAGGATTATCATTTCCAAACCTGGGCAGGAAGAGTAACAGAGTTACACCCAGACAAAATTTCAAATAACGAAAGTGAACCCCTAGATTGATTATTAGCAGTCATGCAGGATAAAGGGCAAATATAAAAATAAATAAATAAAGTGAGTATTTTACTCTCAGGTCCTGAACAAGAAAATGTATTATGCCTCTGACAAGTCATGATGTTTGACATATTACACCGCTACACTAACAAATGAATTATTTCAAGAGGCTAACAAAACAACAATCATGTTTGCATTTAAAATACTAACTTTGAATTGGTACATAGTTCAGACACATATCACATTTCCACACAGGAGAGCAAAACCGTAATCCCTTCTTTCCTCATAACAGAAAAAAGAAAGAAAGAAAAAAAAAAAAACTCCATCATGCTTTAATAAAAGTGACTCCCCTAGTCAGCATTGCTAGTGAAGATAATAACTCAGCTGATTCTTAATTATCGACAAGAAGACACACTCATAAATAAATTTATGATTAGAAATTATAATAATCAATTTTCACCTTCTATCCCCATTCCCATATCCACCTCTGGGAGGACTCCCTCTCCTCCCATCAAACCCGCCGCCATCTTCTCTCCTTTTCTTGAATGGTGGAGGCGATCGTCTTCCTCCTCCTCGTCTGTCTCGATAAGGCGGAGGAGGAGGACTGGTGCTCGCCCTTCCTCGCTTATGATAGGGTGGTGGAGAAGACCGGTTCCGATCGTAGTACTCACGGCGAGGTGGTCGATCAGATTCACGGTCATCACGCCGTTCAATTGAATCTCGATCGCGTCCTCGGCGCGGCGGAGGAGGTGGAGGAGAATCGGCGTTTGGGACTGCGTCACCGTCAGTAGCAGCAGCAGCAGCTGAATTTGTGTTCCGGTCGATGTCATCAGCGGTCGAATTTAGACCCTCTGCCATTTGCCACCACCTTCAAGAAGAATCAAGACTCGGGGCGGAACCCTAATTTGTGGATGTGATGTTTCGTGAGTAACTGTATGTGGAGATTTGGGGGTTTTGATTTGATTGCACAAACTTTTATGGCACACTCCGCTAATGACTTAAATATCCTCGCAGTCTTAATAAATAAATTGATTTTAAGTAAAATCGCATTCCATATCCGGTTATGTTTAAAAAAACAAAATAAAAAGGAGTATATTTTGCACATTTAGATAGTGATGACTGATCACAAGCGTTTTGCGCTTTCACTTCTACCATCTACGGAGTATACAATTAAGTTAGAGACTAAAATCTACAGAATTGGTGAGGAAATTTATTAAAACGAACCATATACAGTATTATTCGAACATACCAAATCATTATACAGTTTCCACTTGTAATAGGAACAAGTACCATATTGTCACCACATCCATGGGTATGAAGCATTATTCAATTTTCCAACCCAACATGTCATCATTTATAAAAGAGGAATCTAACAATTTCCAAGGAACATACAATTACAATTGATAATACCAAACCAACAAAAGACCAACTAACAACACTTTGCTATCTATGAACATGGATATAACTTGAATATTAAGTATTACTGTAGTCATTTATCAATCTTGCTTAGTCGATCCACCACCCACCGGAGACAGTATTGGGAGCTCGGTTTCCTTCTTTGGAAACTGATTTTGGCAAGATAGCTTGGTTCAATTTCAACACTCAAAACATCACCAGGCCTATGTGTCGTCATTTGATGCAGTTGAAAGCCTTGAAACAATTGAATCGTTGGACATGTGTCATTGCGATAAAACCTAGTTGTGATTGGTTACTAGGCAATTGTACGTACCTCGGAATTGTTCTACCATTTTCAGGGAGCAAATGTTGTTCAACTCCAGTTAAGAAGCCTGAAACATGTCTTCATCCGACTTGGCATCGCTAAATCATAGCACAAAGCTTGCATGTTAAAATTATATAGTAAAATTACATCTGGAAACTTATTAATTTAAGTTAAGTTCAATTTTGTTCAAACGAATAGCAGGCTAAACGAGCGCAAAAAAGAAAACCTTTTGGTAATTGAATGAGAATTGCATTCTTGTCGCATAATTTTCATTTGTAATTCCTGTCATGTTTAAAATAAACTTATAATTTGCACTATCCATATAAATCATGACAACCGTTTGCACATCCACTTGTACCGTTCTCATGAATTCTCATATATTCACAAATAAATTAGAGACTAAGATCTATAGAATTGACGGAGAAGATTTCCGGAACAAACCATATACTAATAAAACATGCCTAATGGTTGTGAGTAATATCAGACAACAATTGACTCGTAACCATTATGTTCAAAACTCCTAAACTTTTCGATGTCTCGAGTCAATGTCCAAGAGGGT
This sequence comes from Plantago ovata, assembly GCA_028274465.1. NCBI lineage: Eukaryota > Viridiplantae > Streptophyta > Magnoliopsida > Lamiales > Plantaginaceae > Plantago > Plantago ovata. Next base: position 16,130,011 of record CM051456.1, on the reverse strand, counting down.
TAAGTATTACCTAAAAAAAGGAAAAAAGAAAAAAAAAACATTGGGCCTCCAATTTAATTGATTATAATTTGGGGTGATCATTGAAAAGTTGAAATCCAGTAGGGGCGATGGTGTAATTTAATGAATGATAAATTTACTACAACTAGTAGTGTCAGGTAAAAAATTGCTTCATTAAAAGCCCCAAAATCATTCACTCATCAATTCGCAGCTGCTGCAAAATCTTCCCGGAAAAGATGGACGAATCATCCAAGTCAATCTTCAAGCACTATTTGGATCGGGTCACGGGCAACTACACCAGGTTCATTAACCCCGAGAAGCCATTGCCGAGCCACTGGAATTCCTCTGATGTCGAAACCTTTATTAAGCTAGACCCAGTCCATGGCCCCACGGTATATTCTTCTTACTTATTGTATGAATCAATCGTGCTTCTCCATACCTGTTGTTTTGTACATAAACAGGAATGATTTTTTGATCATAATAAGGTGTATGTATGTCTTGTACTGTATGTGATTTGGGATTTATGCATCTTTCTTTCTATTTTGCAGTGGAAAGTTTGTATGTAGTGCTGGTTTAATTTTGCTCCTATTATCATTTTGATGATTAATTGATGAAGTTTTAGGGTTTATGAATCATGATATCTGTATTTAGGTGTAAATTTTCCATCAATATGATTGATTGATTATAATGCCCAAATTTGCAAGGATATACTATCATATACCTACCTTTAGAGTGTTCCTTGTGATTATCTGCTTACCAATCTCTCATCCTCTATTTCAGCTCAAGACTGCGGATAAGGTTGCTGAGTTTGGGAAGGCAGGTGCTGTTATTGGTGCTGCTTATACCGCCGGACTTGCCTGGAAGTGGTCTAAAAGTCCTCATGGTACATTATTTTCCACATATGCTTCTGTTATAAATTTGTCTCGCCTTCTGCTAATACTACTTTATTCTGAGACTACCATACTGCACAGATAATATGTCCCATCCGAGATTCTATATAAGTTAATAATAAAACTGTTTGAAATTTGCATTGACAGTTGATGCAAATCAAGTTCACGGGTAACTAGTTGTATATCGCCTTGTCCCTCTGGAAACCCCACTATAATTACTTTATTTACTTTTATGTTGTGATTTAAACCTCTTTAGTTTTATATTGTCAGTTTTATCCTTTACTCTTTCCTCTAGACACCCCTGAATTGTACTGTTTCACTGGAGTTTTTCTTTTTAAGTAAGGCTGATTGCATTGTCGTCATGTTCTCCTCAACAATCACACATGTGAAAGCACTGGGCTTGATCAAACACTGGTTTCTTTTCATGTGCTTATTTTCTCATGTTTAAAGTATGGTCTGCCTGTTATTTCCTACTTCACAAGTTATTGTCTGACTTGGTTTACGCCATGGGCATGTGGTTGTCATTAGGGAGCTTGTAACATTATAGTGAAAGAAAAGTAATGATGATAACTGGTTTTTCGTTTCTATTCTATGTTTAATCTATTACACATAAATTATTCCACTAAGATTGGGAAGGACGTTGTCAGATATGAACTGAATATATTGGATTAGGTTAGATATGGTGACTTTAAACAATAGCAGTAAGAGCATGGTCATATACAACCAGAATTCCTAGTCTTCATTTGAACCTTCAATTTTATTGAAGAATTGGTGACACTCTTGTTGCAGAACTATGTTTTAAAATTCAGGGAATTTGAAGTGCTTTGACCATGGATCCATTTTGAATGATGTTTCATTATTTGAATGTTTGTTGGCGTAGCGCATTAGAGCAATAAAAGTGTGTATGCCTGTTTTAACCAATATTATAGGCATTAAGCTGTTCTTTTTTCTTTTCTTTTTTTGGTGGGTGGGTGGGGGGGGGGGTCTCCTTTTCCTTATTTACTTTGTCTCTCAAGGAACACTGCATTAATTGATTAATTAGCAAATATTCATTTCCCCCCTTGAAAGGAACATTGGAACACTATTTGTGTGCATCTCTGTGAAGAAAGTAGAACCCTGTACCAGTACATGTGCTGAATGTTAATGGGAAAAGGGTGAAAGCATATGCTAAATTGAATTGCAACCAAAGAAGAGTCATACAAGGTGTAATTGCCTATGTCATTGTTGCAGGTACTTTGCTATCTTTGGCTCTTGGAGCTGTTGTTGGTGGCACTCTTGGTCTCGAGACTGGCAGTCACTACTACCAATTATACAAGATGAACCCAATGGCAGCACAGGTTAAATTTTACGAGTGGTTGCAGGACAGAGCTGCCCATGAAGGGAAATACTAGATTGAGTCTAATCAATGGACTACATATTGAGCCTGTCATTCAAACGAACCTGTGATCGACCCTCCAGATTGCTAATATGGACAATGAGCTAGACTCTGCATCTTTGTTGCAATAATAAGCTTTACTTTGACAGTATAGCCAGTCACTGGCTTGAGAAGTTCTTTCCTTCTATCATTTATTATCCAGTTTTCACCCTGTATTGGGAACCAAACTCCCCTTTGTTTTTTTGTTTTTTTATCAAACCAAACTCCCCTTTGTAATTTCATGGTTTCTTGAAAATGGAGAAATTTCTATAAGATTCTTTTGTGCCTTCTGTATTTCTTCACTATGATGAATTAAAAGAGAGCTGGCAATTGAATTAGCCAAAGAGAACTGGGAGTAGTAATTATAGATGGAGTTGGTGTTTGTTGCAGTATCTTTGCCTCTACGATAGCACACTCCAAATGGGAATAATGGCTCACTGCAGACATAGTTTTGTCTAGAAACAAAGGTACTAGTAGCAAATTTTGTTAAAACCTAAGATAGAGGTGAGATAAGTTTATTAAATGCAGGTTTGTTTCTCCAAATTTGGTTTGTCAAGAGTGATGGTCAAACTCAAATGTGTAATTTAACATTTTTTTGGATTTTTGGGTTTTTGTGTTATTTATGAATACATAATATATAAGCAATTTTTGCACTTATCTTGGAGTAATATTTTTGTAAATATCGTATCTACGTAATTCTTTAATAATTATTTAGAATATAAACTCTACACATGGAGAATATATATGTGGTGTCATATAGATAAGGAAAAGATAGGAAGGGTTAAAGTAGTACTCCTAGATTTTTTAGGGAGTTTCGAGTTTATGATTTCATTTTTTTGGGCCCCAATGAATTTAGTATTTTTTTTATATTATTAGTTTTAACACAATTTTCTAAAATTCATTCTAAATATGATTATGGGTGGTTTTAGTGTGTGTTTGGCGTCACTTTATCAGTCACCTATTGAAATCAACTTAATTGACCGTTTGATTGAATAAGCCTCTTTGGTGTAAATGAGGTGATTGATGTGAGAAGGTATTATATTTTTAACTTATTAAAAATAAGGTGACAAATCACCTACCAGCCCCCTTATCAATTTTCAGTCACTTTATTAGTTCGTTTTGTCAAACATATACTTATAATTCTTATAACTAGAGCTCTAAGATCACCCCTTGCAGGTATCCTATAATATTTTCTTAAATATTGCTACTAACTAACCCCTTAATTTTTTAGTATATCAAATCCACACGTCATAATTAAAGGTTTTTATTTTTTTATATATTAGTGATAGAAAAAAAAGAGATAGGGGAGGTCAAATGAGTTCTAGTTTTTAGGGGGTACCGTGTTCAGGATTCCATGTTTATTAGGCCCAATGATGCTATTGTTGCTCCAAGCAAGTAGAATTCTTTGTGTTTTGTGACATGTTGACATTCATATTTTTTATTTCGTTTTCCTTTTTTTTTCTTTTTGTTTTTTGTTATTTTTCTAAATCAATGTTATCTATGAATTTAATTATAACAACTATTTGGTATTGCAGGATTGGAAACTGTCTCGTCACATAATTTCATATTTACATAGTTTGCATAATGCTTCTCGTCACATAATTTCATATTTACATAGTTTGCATAATGCTTATTATCGTTTGTATATTGAACAAACAATTGGACATACATGTATGAGTTTATGCAATGTCATAGTAAATTGATTGAACCAGATAAACCTTGTATGGGGCTAGTTGGTATGATAGATTGAGGACCCCGAGGTTGAAAAGTATCACACAATGTGGACTCAAATGAAATTTCATCAACTACGGTCAACATATACATAAATTAATAATGGTAGGATCAAAAGATTTTATCAAATTTAGCAAAATATTATTTAAATGAGAAACCATTGTTAATTTAAATATGTTTCAACGGATATGTTTGGGATACTAAGTTGGCCATCATATTTCCAAGTCCAATAAACTATTAGTATATTTAAACAGTATGAATGATATCAAGCAACGATGATAAGAATATAAGGCAATGACGAATCGGTACCTTTCGTAATAGTTTCACAACTTTTATTGAGGTATAATAGAAGACAACTTTATTGCACTATAATATAAGTCAACAACACAACTCTCATGTAATTGGGGCAACACTCTATACAAATTTTAAAATCAACATAAAAACATGATATCATACCATATGTTTGTTTTATAACAACAACAACATGCGACAATAATATTAATAATGTCTTAAAAAATTATTTAGAAGATAACATAAATACATAAATTAACTTAGTCTCGTTGGAACCAATATACATTGGAATTTAAAATGAATAAATATTATCTTAGTATTTTATTGATTGCGGGTCTAACATTTGCCCTATGTTGGGATCATTAAAGTTATTAGTTAACTGTCTCGAGGTTATTAATTTATGGAGTGAGGTAAGATGATATGTGAAGTTACCGTAGTTCTGTAGTATCTTAGAGTGTGTTTGCAAATGTGAAAAAATTGTTTTTCTACTTTTAGAGCAGTCATATTTTTTTTAGTGTTTTATTTTACAATTTATGTTGCAACTTCTCACGAAAAAAAAGACAGGTAACCGTCAGAAATTGAGAATCAAGTAAATGGATGCTTCTACCTGCTTTAAGCAATTTGTAAATATTTTTGAATTAAAAACAAGTGCTTATAATTGAACCGTTTTGGATGACTAGCTAAGAGCTCTTGTGCTCCCTGTTTCAAATATCCGTTGCTGTCTTTGTAACTGCAGGTGAAGCGGCAGGCATCTTTCCCCGAAATAGCAAGGGCTTCAAATTTTACTTCTATATTTTTGAGTTGCTTCTATACTGAAATATCAAACACTATTTTGCTTAAAATTATTATTGTTTTAACTTTTAGCAAAAGTAGTCCAAAAGTACTTTCAAAAATCATTTGTAAACACACACTAAAACAATTATGACCGTGTTAAAAAAAAAAAAGAAGCTAAAATATACAATGTAAAATGCACAAAAGTTTAACTACCAATCAAGAAAACAAACTAAAAATAAATCGAATATCATAAGAACATAGGTGAGAAAGGTACCAACTATCATACTAATTTATACATATGCTTTCCAGTCTTTTTAGTTCGGGACCACAATATTCTAGTTATTATTTGGAACCGTAACGAAATAGTATTGTAGGCATTTACCTGAACCAGAAACTGTATTATAGTCAAGTCGGGAGAGTCATGATGTATAGGTGAAGGGCAAGTCCAATTCCACTGAGCAAATATTAATGGGAATTGGGGAAGCCTAGTTGGCCCGGAAAACCACAAGGGCGGTATACTCATTTACTTATCAATTTACCGTTCATTTCTCTTAGTTTAACACTTACATGTATTCCCCTTTTAGACAAAAAAAAAACAATTACATCTAGCCCCACAATCTTGACTTTTTGTGAATTAAGAGCTGAAAGTTACAATTTTACCCTCACCGGAATCTCAGATTTTGTGGAGAGCCAAACACCTTAAGTTTTCATTTTTTTACACATTTGCCTCTAAGATATTTTAGTTTACAAAACTAACTGTAAATTATTTCAAACTAAACACATAAGTATATATATTTCAAAATGAACTAATAATTATTGTAAAAAAAATCTCAAATTAAAGTTGTATTTCAAAACAACCCCAAAAATAAAACTAAAAAATATTAAAAAAAGATTTGGTTGGAGCTACAAATAGATCTGACCACAACTCCGACTTTTACAGCCCCGGTCGGAGCTGTAGAAGTTCCGGTACCGGAACTGTACGAAGAGTAATATGAAAGAAAAAACTAAAGGAACAATGGTTAAAGAAAAAACACTAAGTCCTTGTTTGTCCGGAAGATTTAGAAATGTGAATAACTATGTGGTCAAAAATTTTCGTGGGACTTGATGTGATTATTTAGCATGTCTATGTAAGTTTTCATTACAATAATAAAATAAAATATATATCGGGAATTGGAAAGTGGGCCCGCACAAGGGCAATATTGTCATTTACCAATGAATTTACGCCTAAATTGGCAAATTTCACTTTACCGATCTGCAAAATGGAATTAAAAAATCAATCCCACAACAAAAAATCATCTTCTTCATCTTCTTCATCTTCACCTTTAATACCAGATCTCCGCTCATGTGAAAAACTCGGGTGAAAGTTCCTGCCTGAATAAAGAAGCTACTTTACACTAGAAACATCAACAATGGCGGATGGAGACCTAAGTTTCACCTTCAAAGCGGAGGATCTGTCAACGATCGGAGGCATAGCGACGGTTTCATTGCTTCACTCTTTCATCCCCACGCATTGGCTGCCCTTCTCTATTGTTGGCCGTGCCCAGAAATGGACTCTATCTCGTACTCTCCTCGTTAGTAAGTCCGATCTCCATTTCGTTGCTGTGTTTTTTTTGCCTTTTCTTCATTTTCGACCTGTTTACTGAACAAGATTTGCATTGCAGTTTAGGTTACCTGTAGCTGATTCGTGCTTGTAGATCTAAAATACCAATGTTTGCCTTATCTGTTACTATTTTGGAAGAGAAATTTTGAAAACTACCAATTTAAATTCTCAAAGTATTGGAACCATGCTAACAGTTCAATGATGATAAGTTGTGGCTCTAAAAATCAAGTTATGTTGCCACAGAAGCCTGTTAATGAACTAGTGAGAAAAAAAATCTGGGTTGAATTTAGGCCATAAGAATTTTATCATAACAAAGGCCATGGTTGTTCAATTTAACACAATGCTTTAGTTTTGACTAATATCAGTAGCCTTGGTGGACTTAGTTGGGGCATATACTAGCCATTAGCTTCATTTGATGTACTAAATCTGTTATGATATTATGGTATTTCATCTTCCCTCGGACCTGTTGCTGGCCCTTCAGTTCAATCATGACACTAGTAAGGCACAAACGGTATGATTGATTTTTGGCGTGTGATTTGTATTTTTTTATTTGCTGAAAACATGTGGAGCTATACTAATAATGTGTTATTATTAGTATCAAAATTTTAGACATGATGGTCATATAATGCAGCTCCGGCAGTCTGGATAATTTAATGTGGTTTCGTCCCAAAAATAATTAAAAAAGTAAAATAAATTCTGTTATGGAACTGTTCTTTCATGGCAAGGTTTTTCTTTCCTACTAATGAGTCCTAGGATTAGCTAATTAGTGAATTGCAGCTTATTCTCTTAATTGATTATTTGCATGCAGCGGCATTTGGAGCAGTGTTACACGTATTATCGACTTCACTGCTAGGCATAACTGCAATTACCATATCGCACACTATTGCAGGAGAGGAAACCGTGCATAAGCTTGCATCTTTATTGCTTGTTGTTCTTGGTGGTAGTTATATCATATTGTTTTTGACTGGAAAAGGTGGTCACAGCCATTCACACAACAAGCCTATGGAGAAAATGGCTGTTGCTGGTCTTGTTCTTGTCCCTGCCTTGTCTCCTTGTGCAACCACTCTTCCAGTATTTCTTGCTGTTGGCAACTCATCCTCCATGATGGTGCTTGCTATCATAGTTCTGTTATTCAGGTATCTATTTTTTGCTTAGATTGGCCTCTTGTGCAGTATCGTCATTGTGAATCTCAATACAGACATATCCAGGCCTTTTGGATCAACCACATTGCCCAGGCTTTTGTATCGAAAAAATCAGATCTCCAGCTGCGGAACAGAACTTGTCCCAAATATCAACAGTAACTTTGTCTAAGAGCTATCTGTTTAAATCCAAGCCTAAATTCTTTTCTTTAATGATATCAAACTGATTAGGAACTATTGCTCATCAATCCTAAACCTCAACCCAATTTAAGTCCATAATCCATCCAAACAGATTGACCTTGACTGTTAGGGGATAAATAAGATACAGCCCGGAACTGAAGATAAAAAAAGAACTTACTGGGCTTTTGCCTCGGATGTGATAGTGAATACCATGGCAATAGATATCGATATTTTGTTTTTATGTTACCTCCTTCCTACTTTTTGGGTAAGTTTTCCACTAGTCTGAAGTGTCTTTTCTTTAAATTATATATCACCGCGAGACCGCCCATTCTTCGCCTGAGCTCCTTAGAACGGTGTGGCTTGTCAATATAATAGCACAGGCCAGGTCACATATCTGATTAAGGGATTGATAGCTTCATTCATGTCCAATTAGCCACAGAAAGCTGGATATATTTGTCACGTATGCTTGTATTGGGCGCAACAATAAGAGAAGTTCATGCGGTTTAACATTATGTCATTTTCTTTTGCAGCACAATCACTGTAATGACCTCCCTAGTGGCCCTCTCATTCTATGGTGCAAGTCAGCTCAAGTTCCACTGGGTGGAGAAATACGATAAGCTTCTTGTTGGTTCAGTTCTATGTTTAGTTGGTATTTTGACCCTTATTTTCCATGACCATGACCATGATGGAGAAGCGAGTGCATTACATGATCATGTGCACAGAAAACTTATCGTTCTATAAGTAGCTATGCTCATTTGTGGGGTTTTGTTGTCGAAATATATAGCTATGAAACTTCTACTATAAAGTAGCGTGTCCCTTGTAATAGTGTTTGTTTGCAAATGGCTGTTGTGTATGTAACTATGTATGCTAATGTTTTGCTACAGAAATGTGATGCCATGATTTGATGAGTCATAAGAAAGAACTTTTATCCAGTTCCATCTATTTGGTGTATTAGTGTTTGCGAAGAATGTAATCATGTACTTTCGGACTGGCTCTACAGCAGAAAAGCATTCTCTTTTTCTGGACCTACCTAGATGAGATTGGATTAGCATACTGAACTTTTCATGGTTTAAGTGGCTTCCAAGGAGGACGATCAATGATAGCATTGACCCATAGTGAAAAGTGATGTAGCTCATTGATTAGCCCCGGTGAATGTCTAACGAACCCCTCTTTATTAGCAAATCATACTGTTACTCAAGAACATGAATGTATCTACTTTTGATGATCAATTGCATTGCCCTTTCAATTTTCAATGAACTGTGCTGCGTTGTATTTTTTTTTTCTTTTCTTTCTGATGGATGGAATATTATACCATATTTTAGGGTGTGCAGAGCAGATTAAAGATGGCGAAGCCCATGCTGCTCTTCTAGATTACATCAGCTCTGTAAGTTACGAAAACTGTGTTGATTGCACTTGTTTTCGGTTATAAAAGTATGATTGTTTGAAGATCTGAAGTTAGGATGCTCATGCAATATTATTCCCCTTAGCCTAGCCATTACTAATTGAAATGCTCCTTTCAGCTAGCTGCCTAGCTCAGTGGTATGATCTGTTTAATTCATTAGGTTGACCGTTGTTATCTGAAATTAGCTTCTTGCTTATCCGAAGCAGCAATCTTTGAGGACAATTTAATTTGTATGCATCATACGGATATTTGGTTGTTTAAGTTGGAAGTTCAAAACTGCTTGTAGAATGAGAGGAAGTCTCTTGTTTTTGTGCTGATCAGGTTCGTGGGTTGAAAAGGAGGTAAGTTTCTATAGGTTCAGGTTTTCGAGTTGAGGGACAATATATACTGTGTTAGGAGAGGAGGTAACTTTACAAAATGTATTCGATGTTCTAGATAAACCTTTAAAAGGTCCCTGATGAGAATAATGCAGTAGTTGTAGTAGACTAGTAGCAATAAGACGCAAAATAGTGATTACAGAATTGGAGTTGTGAAACTAGCTACTTATGTGTCTTTTAACTTCAGAGCTTAAAGATCAATTGACCTATTTAACCTGATAGGGAATGTTAAAGAGATTATTTACTCGAGTGATTGCATTGAACTACAACTCCCTTGACGAAAGTATGTACACATGGATTAAGTGGAGTCTTCGATTATTGTTGTGTTTGCGTTAAATTACAGGTAAGTGGTTTTGGATTCTTGAGATTTCATTTTCTCCAGGTTGGTACTAGTATTGACTATTGAGATTCTGAGAGGAATAAATAAACTGCACAAAAGTATTTGTGTATCGTTGAGGAAGGAGATACTAAGCTTTTTGACAGCAACAGGACACCTTAGAATCTAGCACTAGTCTGCAATAGATCTGATTCAATTATCAAGCACAGTCATCAACATTGAATACACAACGAAGAAAATAACAGAAAAACAATGTACGTGCATTTGCATAACTCATTGTTGAATTAGTGTGTATGATCACTGTTTTCAGATCAACAAGATACTTGATGATAATTATAAAAAATGACAGCAGTCAGTTAAGTTTATATAGAATAATAAATAAAACAAAATCATGAATTAGAATCATCAAGAGATCGATTGATTGATGGATATTCAACGCTTAACCCATACAGAGTAGAGGGGACGGGATGATTTGTGAAAGCTTTGATAAGCAGCAGATCCTGGTTTAAAGGTGTGATATTTTTGGTCGACATGGAGTAGAACAAGCAACTGCCATCTACGAACCTGGGGAAATAAATTTTGTTGCCTGTGCACCTTAATGTAGCCCTCTCGCATATGGATTGTGGGTTGCTCAGAAATAGCATCTTGTTCCCCAAAGTTGAAAGTGTTTCCCATTCCCTCTTATAAAGATCCCAACGACAAACACGTATCCAAGTCCCATCACAGCTCACAAACACAGCCAATACCCTTCCATCACTTTCCATCAAGTATTGCTTCCCACCCTCTTTAATGTGTTGAGAGATTGTTCTGGGAGCTTTATGAAGAGATAACTTGTGTTTTTTTGGATCATAAATCAGAAGCTTAGCACCAGTTCCAAGAAAGTAATATAACCCTTTGTTGCAGGAGGCGGCATTGCCATATGTGAATATATAGGAAGTGTCTTGTTCTTCTTCGTAGTATAAGTCCAAGGAATGACAAGTCCATGTCTGATCTTCTTCTTCTTCCCCAAGCTTGAAGGTACATATTCTAAAAATGTATTCGTCTCTTAACTCCTCTGTGAACACTGTTGCAAGCACCACAAGACAATGAGGTGATGTTGGTGGTGAAGAAATATAAGTATGAGAGAAGTATAGAAAGTCCCCGGACCGATCAGGAAGCTGTATTGTTTGGTTTGTAAAGGGGTTGAAGAAGAATATTTCGTAATTACCTCGAGTTATGAGTAACCAATCATCTTTAGCCCCGCAAACTCTTGAATCGGGTGTAATATTATTATTAGGAGGGCCGGCGGGTGGTGCTGCTGGTAGGGAACAATGTTGGGTACGAAAGGGATCAAACAACTTATTAATGTCTGTGAACATCAAACATGGAGAATGGTCATTAATGAACTGAAACCGGGAATGATAACGCATTCTAAGAGGAGATAGTTGTGAAAGCCAGGATCTACAAACAGACTCAAACGCCATTCGATCGTCAAGCATACCCGTGGCTGTTGATTATGGGTGGAGAAAATGATAAGCGCCAAACATTTTACAGCATAACAGAGGATCGCTACTATGTCCGTTTTATTCCAGAATTAGAGAATAAAAGCATTAGGCGTTGCTTTGACGACGGATGGTTGTTTGTAGAACACAACTTCATAGAGGAGTGTTATCTATTAAACCTATTCACCATGGAAAAATTACAACTCCCTCCCATCCTCAGCGACGTTGCTTATAGACTTTGTGGTGTTTTATTATCCTCGTCAACATTGGATCACAATTGCCGCATCTTATATTTCACTGGAAGACGATTCTATTCGTGCTATATCGGTGATACAAAATTTATCCAGGGAAAATTGAACATCGAAAATTGGAAATATTTTGTCAGGGCATTTACCAACTTTCAGGGGAAACTTTATGCTCTGGCTCATGAAACGGATGACGAGTACCATTTATTTGCTACTGAACTTTTAGATACTAGTTTATTATTAAACCCCACCAAAATCATCAGTGGCCAGTCCATCAACCATTTGATCCCGCTTTCCACAGATGAAACAAGCTTCTACCTTGTGGAATCTTGCGGAGATTTATTGTTTGTATACATAAACGAATACGATGGTGAGGTTTCTGATATCAAAATATTTAAGGCAGATTTCAATGACAAAGAGTGGGTCCCCGTCCACAACTTGGGAGACGGAGTCCTTTTTATAGACGAACACAGTGGATATTCATCTCAGAAGGCATCTAAGTATGGGTTGACACCAAATTCTGTCTATTTTGTCAAAAACCTTGATCGAAACCTCTATGTTTACGACCTGGAAATATTGTATCGAATGCAATTCCCAAATCGACCAATCGAATGCAATAATAGAAAGATTTTACATGGTTCAAATAATAATAGGTTAATTACAAATTATTGATAATCCAAATAGTTTTTATCAAATTGGTGTCACATGAAAAACATACTACAAATTAATGTATGTTTGAACTAAATTAAACTTACCTGATTAAATAAACTCAATAAATAAATAATAATACTAGATTCCTAATATTTAGTTTAAGCTAAAGTCTATGGAGAGGCCGACCTTTCCTACCAACATGGAAAGGCCTGGTTTTAGGATAAAACTCGCTGGTTTTGAGATTAAACCGGCCGACCGATTGAGCTTTTACGCAAACCCGGTTTTCTTAATAAAATAAATATAACCTCTCCACACACAAAACACACAGTTCAGCGTTTTACTGTGTGAAATTCCTTTTTTTCTCTCTGCAAATTCCCGTCTTCTTCTCCTGCTGAATCTCAAACTTTTCCGATCAATGGAAGAAACAAGCCGATTGTTCTTCCTTTTTCTTCGTTTTCTGCTACCTTCATGTTGGATTCAGTGTTCTCAATGTGTTTTGTGAGATCTAGGGTTTCAAATTTGATTTCTTCTCAGATCTGATTTCACAGATCTAGGGGTTCTGATTTGAAGCATGACGAAGAGGAAGGTTTTTTTCGGTGTTCCAGACGCTGCTAATCCGTTGAAGTAGTTTCACAACGGAGAGTTGATTCTTCCAATAAGGGTATGTTAGTTTAGTTGTTGATTTTGATATTGTGAATCTGTTTTTTGTTGTGCTTTGAAGTGTTTGTGGATGTATTCATTCTATTATATGCTCTGTTTGTGTGATGTTATGGTTCAGATGTTTTTATGTTACGGTTTTAAGTGTCTATGGTATGCTTATAAGGTATTTTGATGTTGTTTCCGATGAATTTTGGTTTTATTTTAAGTGTATCTAGTATGCTTAATAATATACTTAATTTCTGTTGTTGAATTTTTTTTTCTTTTAATACTAAGTGTTGCTGGTATGCTTATAATGAATTTTGGTGTGTTTTTAAGTGTCATTGGGATTATGAAAATTATTATTCACGCTCCTATATATCAAATTGTGTTATGCGTTTTAAGGGATTATGTTATAGTTTAACACCTATTGTTAAGATTTAAGGGTTGTGTGATGTTTATGCTTCCGTAACTATGTTGTTGTTGTTTTTATAAGTCGTCTTATGATTTGTAAGTGTTTATGTTATGATTTTTAGGGGGTGTATCATTATCCTACCTTAGTTTGTAGTTGAAAAAGTGAAGGTGTATTGTTATGGTTTTAAGGGATCCTGTTATTCTTTTAAGTGATTATATGTGATAGTACGTTTTTAGATGTTGATGTTTGTGTTGTTGAAGTTTGAAGATATCCTCCTATGCTATTTAAGGTCTTACGCGTTATGGTTTTAGGGGGTTGGGGGGGTGTAATGTTATGCTACTTTAGTTTTCTTGCTGAAAGGATTACGATGTACTGTTATAGTTTGAAGGGATCATGCTATATAAGACAATTAAGGGATTATGCTATTGTTTTAAGGTGTGATTTTGTGCTTTTAAATGTGGTGCTGATGTTTTGCGTTTTTCTTTTTTGTAGTTGTTGATGTTTCTGATACTGTAGGGGGAGAGAAGATCAAAGAAGAGGCAAGATGCCCTTGCTGTTCGTATAATTGTTGGTTGTGTAGCTACTGGTGTTTTAGATTATGAAGAGATGGAGACAATTAAACGAAAGCTACATAATTTGCGAGTTACGTAAAGTCAACAATATTTTGAAGAAGTAGGATTTGTAATAATTTCCTGGACAAAAGTGATTATTTGGATTTTATTTGAAGTAATTTCTGATTTGAACAATTAGTTTTTGCCTTTTGAACGATAAGTTTGTGTATGGTTTTAAGCAGTGGTTTAATGTGCAACTCTTATATGTTTTGGTTATTGTTTTTAATCTATGATATGGTTTTAAATGTATACATTATAGTTTTAACACGTCTTATTATGATTTTAAGAGACAAGGTGTTGCGACTGTTGGTATAGTTGTTGCTGTTGCAGTTGGTAAAGATTCTAAAGAACCAAGCACAATTGACCGAGTGATTAAAAAAGTGCGAGTTAAGATAATAACCAACAAAATTCTGAAGAAGTAGGGCTTCTGTGATGTGTGTTTGGACGATAAGAGTACTTAAAAAAATGTAGTGTATGATTTGGATAGTGGGTACTTAAAAAAATGTATGTTTGTAAACCACAATAAGAGTACTGATAACTACACCAACTGGTTATATGTTAATACTTTTAATAAGTCATGTTATGGTTTTAAGGGATTTTCATAATAGTTAACGATGATATGGTTTTAATATTTTATGTTATACTTCTAAGAGCTTTTGTTATACCTTTTTTAAGGCGCAATGTAAAGTCATGAAACCATGCAATAAACTAGTGTAAAATTGAATACTTCATTCATGTAAAGATTGAACCATTTAGTCAATTGAAGTCTCTAAAACTAGTATTATCAAAGTAACAAAATTACAACAATCGTTCTCCATTACAATCTTAATTTGAGTTCTTAGAACGACAAAACGGTGGGTACTTGAAACAACAACCTGGATACATAAAACCAGAACAATGGTACTTATAACCACACCAATTGCTATATGAGATATATGATACCATGCCAACTAATATAAAATTGAATAATGTAGTCATATCAGGACTGAAACATTCAGTCAATTAAAGTTTTTAAAACTAGTATTATGAAAGCAACAAAATTACAACAAGCGTTCATGTGGTGTTTCTGATGCAAACTGGATATGAGTCTTTGAATTGGGTTCTTGCGAGTAAACTTGATCTTTGAAGCAACTGGAATCTTGCGAGTAAATTTGTTGTTGATCTTTGAAGCAACTGGCTTCTTGCAAGTAAGCTTGTTCTTGATCTTTGAATCAACAAAATTGGTGTTTCTGATGCAACCATATGAGGTTGTACGCGGTGTCAAAAATATCACAACTTCTCCAAACAACTTGTAGTCCTCCTTCATCATTCCATCTCTTCATAAAATAGTAGTCAGCCTAGCATCTTCATCATACGGTAGAGGTGATAAAATTCTGAATCTTCATCCTTTTGTTTCTAAAAAAATTCATTCCTTTAATTTTTTTTATTCATTTACATGCTTAAAACCATAATACGGTCATGTAAAACATACCATGATCTAGTAAAATCATAACAACATACCTAAAGAATATACCAGTTGACAACATGAAAATATTAACTGATATTACTAAAATTCATAGAATCAAAACCTCAAACTACAACAAAATGCCTTCAAGCCATAAGCGGGTGCACTTAAAATCATAACCACATGACTCACAAGCTTAACAAGTGTCAGCCATAAAAAAATCAACTGACATTATTTTAAATCATAATTAATATCTACTTTTAAAACCACAACATCATGAGGATGTTGAAATTACATGCATTTTATTCATCCAGTGAAATAGGAGGCGTTAAAACAAGTTCTTTTTGAAGTATAACTGTAAGAATCTTAAACCAATTCTAAACTAGTTGCCAATTGTAAACATACTGTAAGATCAGTTTCTAAAACCACAACCATCATACTTTAAACCATAATAGGCGTCCTTCAAACTCTAATATGGAGAAATATAAAATAATAGTTTTCAAACGCATAACGAATGGTCTTATAAAACTATCTTAAAACCATAACACAAAGTCTTAGACAAAAGCATGTTGAATAAGTAGAATACTATAACAACATTGCTTAAAACCATAACACAACATATTGAAAAGCATAACATGAACCTTAAATATATATTCATAACATTCCGAATAATGTAAGATACGATAACAACGTTGCTAGAACCATAACTTATAATGAACATATAAATGTGTTGTGTAAAAGCATAACAACATAACATAAAATCATAACTTGGAGACCTTAAACGCGTAACATGTACTATGGTTAGAACGGTAACAATCAGACTACCGTAGAAACTGCAATTAACCATAAAACAACTCTTAAAACTATACTATGCATATTAAAAACCATAACACGTCATGATTCAATGAATAAATGCAGAAACATAGTAGACAAACTAAAAACACTACAAGAAAACAGCTAAATAGCAACTACTTTTAGCAACCGATCGATCGGTTGCTAAAATTAGCAACCGATCGGCATTTTAACGACGGATGGAACAGATTAGCGACGGATGGATGAAACCGTCTTAGAGCGCCTGGAACTTTAGCGACGGATGACTTATCCGTCACTATTTAGCGACGGATGGAGTTATCCGTTGCTAAATAGTGACGGATAATTCCATCCGTTGCTAAAATTCCAAGGTTTTTCCTTTTATTTTTTGCCGGTCAACGCAGCAGCGACGGATGAATCCATCCGTCGCTAAATTATATTTAAAAAAAAATTAATTTAGCAACGGATGGTTACCCGTCGCTAATATAGCAACCGGTCGCTATATTAGTGACGGATCACCATCCGTCGCTAACGTTACTTCATCTTCTCCACGATCCATTTACAGAACGCATTTCTCTCTTCTCTCTTCTTCTCCATTTTTTCTCACTTCTTCTCTCCAATTCCAATCTTCCCTTATACTCCTTCATTTCTTCCAATCTTGGTGTCAAATCGAATCCAATTCAACAAGGAACGTAGTGAGACATTCAATTTGAAGTGGGTTGTTCTATTTATTCCGCAATTAAAGGTACTAATCTCGAAACCTAACTTTTGTAAATTTGGTATTTTTTCAATTTTGAAGTGTTTTATGGTTTATTAGCTAGTTTTGATGTTAGTATTGTTCAATTGGGATGTTTTGGGATGTAGTGGGTTCGATTATGTTTGAGATTTGAATTGGGTTTGATTATCTTTAGGATTTCAATCGGGTTCGATTATGTTTGAGATTATCTACGTAGTTAGTTTTGTTCAATTAGTGTAGTTTGTTTGGGATATACTAATTAGATTTGAAAATTGCATAAGTATAATTATAATGGAAATATGAGTAATTATAGTGTATTGTAATTAGTTATTATAATGGAAATTGTATAAATATAATGAAAATATAGATAAATATAGGTAATTATAGTGTATTGCAAGTTTTTTATTATAATGAAAATTCCATAAGTATAATGGAAATATATAGATAAATATAGGTAATTATAGTGTATTGGTAGTTGTTACTATAATGCAAATTGCATAATTATAATGAAAAATATATGTAATTATAGTGTATTGTAAGTAGTTATTATAATGAAAATTGTACAAGTATAATGGAAATATAGATAAATATAGGTAATTATTGTTTAAAAAAATTGTTTGGGAGTCCTACTGGCGTGACCACCCGAATGTCTAGTGTCGTTCCTTGCTATATCTCTGATTGTACATGTTTTATATTCAATTGTGTATGTACTAACACGGATCTTTGTATTGCAGATGCCACGACCCAGGAGGCCACGATACATGACCCCGCAGTCCCAGAGGGATTATACCGACGGAGAGGACACCGATCAGGGCTCCCCTACTGTTTTAGAGACTCCACCTGGGTCGAGCAGGGGATCGACTCCTCATTCCTCCCTCCACGACCCGTGGGCCCACGTTCCAGACGACGGTTGTCCCTTTCAAAGGCCGGAAGATGGTCTTATGTGGAATGGTCGCCCTGTCCTTTACCCCAATGGAGAGAAGTAAGTATTAGGCATTAACTGATTTACGAACTTTTAATATATATATACGGAACTAACCTTGTCACTATTGACTTACCTGTTCTTCACAGGTTGTATGGGGAGCACGCTGCTAAAGTACTCAGTTCGATAATACGGAACAGAATGGTCCCACCGCAAGAGGGTGGCAGCCAGTGGCATTGCATCCCGGACCAAATTAAGGGAGAGCTCTTCGAGGAGCTGAGGGTGAGTTAATATATGCATGTTTAAATACCATGTTTTTACATTCCGTTCGACCGCTATGCATGCGAGGGTAGGCGGCGCCCTCTTATATGTCGGACCGCATATTTGTGTATGGGTAGGCGGCACCCATTATATGCTTGACCGCGTTTAGAACTAGAATGGATAGGCGGCATCCATTACGTGTAGACCGTTCATGCATGATGGGTAGGCGGCGTCCTTATTTGTTTGTAGATGACTGTTAACAACCCGATATACCTGAATAGATGTTGTTTTCCCTTGTTATATATTTGATACATGTTAGCTCCCCTTGTTATACTTGAATGTTTTTTAAGTATTCACCAACGTATGTGTTTCGATGTTTATTTGTAATTGTGTATAAAGAATTCTTCCTTCCGAAAGCATTGCTGATGGATCTCTGGTGGAGCTTCAACTCTCACAGTAGTGCCCTTTACAAGTGCATGGTTCATAGCCTGAAGAAAATGTGGAAAGAAGACCGTCCACGTACCAGTGATTGGCCCGGAGATGCAATTTGGGAGGCGTGGAAGGTATATTGGGTTGACGCGAGAGTCCAGGCGCAGGCTGACCAGAACACTGAGAACCGGAAGAAGCAGCCGAATGATGGGACACGTACCCTGGTGACACACCGTTTTGGCTCTGAGTCGATCGCTACAGCACATGTGAGGCAGAAGGTAACTTTGTGAATTCATCATTCTTATACTTGTTATTTACTTGCATTTCGAACTTTCAAACTAAGTATATGATGCTTTCATGTGTCATTCAGTTGAAGGATAAGGAGAGTCTCCTATTCACCCTGTTCTCGAGATCTCAGAAGGCTAAGGACGGACAGTGGTTGTGTGACGAGGCCAAAACAATTGCGGTAAGTATCTACAATACATGTGTTTATTAAATACTGATGATTTCATAACTAATTAACAACATAACTAACACCTTATACTCTTGATTTATAATTTCAGACGGCCTACGAGGACAGGATTCGTGATCAGGCTCTCACTGTTGAGGAAATGAATGTCATTTTCCTCGAGGTGAATCCTCCAGGCGAGAAGGGCCGTCGCTTGGGACTTGGGAGTGCAGCAGCCGTCCCTGAATTGGACTCGAGGCCGACTCGTCGTTCCCGTGCCAGTACATCTTCATCATCTTCAGCAGCAGC
Source organism: Plantago ovata (assembly GCA_028274465.1). NCBI lineage: Eukaryota > Viridiplantae > Streptophyta > Magnoliopsida > Lamiales > Plantaginaceae > Plantago > Plantago ovata. The sequence goes on along the minus strand of CM051456.1, from coordinate 16,110,481 downwards.
AGCAGCTTCCGCTCGAGAGCAGGCCCTCTTACTTCTGCTTCACATGTGCTGTAGCGATCGACTCAGAGCCAAAACGGTGTGTCACCAGGGTACGGCTCCCATCATTCGGCTGCTTCTTCCGGTTCTCAGTGTTCTGGTCAGCCTGCGCCTGGACTCTCGCGTCAGTCCAATACACCTTCCACGCCTCCCAAATTGCATCTCCGGGCCAATCACCGGTACGTGGACGGTTTTCTTTCCACATTTTCTTCAGGCTATGAACCATGCACTTGTAAAGAGAACTACCGTGAGAGTTGAAGCTCCACCAGAGATCCATCAGCAATGCTTTCGGAAGGAAGAATTCTTTCTACACAATTACAAATAAATATCGAAACACATACGTTGGTGAATACTTAAAAAACATTCAAGTATAACAAGGGGAGCTAACATGTATCAAATATATAACAAGGGAAAACAACATCTATTCAGGTATATCGGGTTGTTAACAGTCATCTACAAACAAATAAGGATGCCGCCTACCCATCATGCATGAACAGTCTACACGTAATGGATGCCGCCTATCCATTCTAGTTCTAAACGCGGTCAAGCATATAATGGGTGCCGCCTACCCATACATAAATATGCGGTCCGACATATAAGAGGGCGCCGCCTACCCTCGCATGCATAGCGGTCGAACGGAATGTAAAAACATGGTATTTAAACATGCATATATTAACTCACCCTCAGCTCCTCGAAGAGCTCTCCCTTAATTTGGTCCGGGATGCAATGCCACTGGCTGCCACCCTCTTGCGGTGGGACCATTCTGTTCCGTATTATCGAACTGAGTACTTTAGCAGCGTGCTCCCCATACAACCTGTGAAGAACAGGTAAGTCAATAGTGACAAGGTTAGTTCCGTATATATATATTAAAAGTTCGTAAATCAGTTAATGCCTAATACTTACTTCTCTCCATTGGGGTAAAGGACAGGGCGACCATTCCACATAAGACCATCTTCCGGCCTTTGAAAGGGACAACCGTCGTCTGGAACGTGGGCCCACGGGTCGTGGAGGGAGGAATGAGGAGTCGATCCCCTGCTCGACCCAGGTGGAGTCTCTAAAACAGTAGGGGAGCCCTGATCGGTGTCCTCTCCGTCGGTATAATCCCTCTGGGACTGCGGGGTCATGTATCGTGGCCTCCTGGGTCGTGGCATCTGCAATACAAAGATCCGTGTTAGTACATACACAATTGAATATAAAACATGTACAATCAGAGATATAGCAAGGAACGACACTAGACATTCGGGTGGTCACGCCAGTAAGACTCCCAAACATCATGAAGGGCACTCGGCATCCACTCTTTGGGCGGAACTCCCAAAAGCCAGTTGGCTTTCCAAACCTCAAATAAGGGAATCCTCAGTGTACGTTCTGACATATTTGAATGCTAAACCTGACCAAGTACTCATTTAATTATCAATTTTTTACATTGCATTATATATACTCCAAAAATATTTCTACATTAGAAATAAAAATACTCATATTATCTTCTAACTTTAATTTATCAATGAGTTATTTCCTTCATACTTACAATTTTTTAAACAATAATTACCTATATTTATCTATATTTCCATTATACTTGTACAATTTTCATTATAATAACTACTTACAATACACTATAATTACATATATTTTTCATTATAATTATGCAATTTGCATTATAGTAACAACTACCAATACACTATAATTACCTATATTTATCTATATATTTCCATTATACTTATGGAATTTTCATTATAATAAAAACTTGCAATACACTATATTACCTATATTTATCTATATTTTCATTATATTTATACAATTTCCATTATAATAACTAATTACAATACACTATAATTACTCATATTTCCATTATAATTATACTTATGCAATTTTCAAATCTAATTAGTATATCCCAAACAAACTACACTAATTGAACAAAACTAAATACGTAGATAATCCCAAACATAATCGAACCCGATTGAAATCCTAAAGATAATCAAACCCAATTCAAATCTCAAACATAATCGAACCCACTACATCCCAAAACATCCCAATTGAACAATACTAACATCAAAACTAGCTAATAAACCATAAAACACTTCAAAATTGAAAAAATACCAAATTTACAAAAGTTAGGTTTCGAGATTAGTACCTTTAATTGCGGAATAAATAGAACAACCCACTTCAAATTGAATGTCTCACTACGTTCCTTGTTGAATTGGCTTCGATTTGACACCAAGATTGGAAGAAATGATGGAGTATTGGAATTGGAGAGAAGAAGTGAGAAAAATGGAGAAGAAGAGAGAAGAGAGGAGAAATGTGTTCTGCTTCTCTCTCGCGCCGGATGAAGATGAAGACTTTAGCGACGGATGGTGATCCGTCGCTAATATAGCGATCGGTCGCTATATTAGATCCGTCGCTATATTATATATATTTTTTTTAAAATATAGTTTAGCGACGGATGGAGTCATCCGTCGCTAACGCGTTGACCGGCAAAAAAATACCAAAAAAACCTTGGGATTTTAGCAACGGATGGCATTATCCGTCGCTAAATAGCGACGGATAACTCCATCCGTTGCTAAATAGCGACGGTAAGCCATCCGTCGCTAAAGGTTCAACGCTCTAAGGGCGAATTAACCCATCCGTCGCTAATCTATCCCATCTGTCGCTAAAAGACCGATCGGTCGCTAATTTTAGCAACCGATCGATCGGTTGCTAAAATTAGCGACCGATCGGTCTTTTAGCGACAGATGGATAGATTAGCGACGGATGTCGTGAACGGCTACCAGGGCTATGTTGTCGGATACTCGAAAAAAGAAAGGACTCACGATCGGTTGCTAAATGTGGTTGCTAAAATGCTGTTTTCTTGTAGTGAGAGATGAATTAGGAAACAGCAAAATACAATTGCAAAATGTATAGAAATCAGAAGATTATTGCTTGATTCACCTGATTAACATCCATGGAAGTGTTGTCGGATGATATGTTGTGAAGATGAGCTTTGATCGGTGAAATTCCGGTGAGATTTGATCGATTTGCAGAGAGAAAGCGAAAAACATGCAGTGCACGTTCAACTATGTGTTTGAGGGTTTCTGTGATTTTGCGTGTTTTTTGACCTATTTATACTAAACCGGCCGGTTTAATTTCTCCTCAAAACCGCGAAAACCGCCTAGCGGTTTTGATTTCTGGTTTTTGCTATAAAAACCAGGCCTTCCCATGTTAATAGGAAAGTACAGTCTTACTATATAATAACTCTTAGTTTAATTAGGTACATACACTATATAGTTAAATTTTATATGTATCTAAATATTAAATTATGTCTATTATTATACTATTCTTATTATTAGATGTCCAATTTTTTCTTGCTTGCCGTTCCAATATTTTGGTGTAAAGATTCTTCATTATTTATTTTTTATCAAGTATCTTTCTTTTTCTTTCTCTGTCTTAACCGTTCCAATACTTTTGTCTGCTCAACCTTCTTGTTATTTATCAACCATCCCTAATTCCATTTCTTGCTTATTAGCCGCTCCCATTTCTTTCTATATTCAAGCATCTTGATTAATTCAAGTATCCATAAACCCTTTAAAAACATTGTTGTAGAAATATCCTAATTTATCAAACATCCAATCTATACAAGCAACCTATGAGTATTAAGCTCAAACATCGTAAATAAAAATGAGTTAATTTGTTGAATATGAAACGGTAGATTATTTGAGAGAGATGTTGATGGATCTGTAGAGATAGACATAGTAGAATTAACGGTAAAGACAAGAAAACAAGTAAAGTAACCTGGATTCGAACCCGATCGCATATTCTACTAGCATGATCACGTACTAGGTCTAGGGATTAATTGAATGCTAACCACCCGCTAGAACTACCTCCCCGGTTCCACGGTATGAAGATGTTGATCTCCCTGAGCCGTAACAGTATAATATTGCACTAAAGCCGCAATCTAGAGATGAACTCACGAGTTTATATTGATTGAATGAAAAATAATGAAGTCTACACTGGTATTTAAAGGAATGAAAAATACGGGCCTAACTCATTAAGCAACAAGCCAAGCCAGCTTAAATGAATATTCTAGAGAATAACCTTCTACCCTAATTTGCTAAAAAAGCTAAACTAATAAAAAGTAAACAACTAAAATAGTTCGAAATATCAAAGGAAACTAAATAAAATAAAAGACAACGACTAGCCCTAGCCGTCGACTCCATCCGCACCCCCCCCCCTCCATGCGACCCACCTCATCGAGCCTTCTTTTTGGACATCTCGAGCCCATAATCATAAGGATCCATCATCTGGCGCCCCTTAAAACGAACCTTGTCCTCAAGGTTCAGATCACTGGTACCACTAGAGCTCGCCGCTTGCTTGTCGTAGGCATATGGAACAATGGCCCTTTTCGGATTGCCCTGGTGCCCCGTCCAGTCAACCACATCCTCATCCTCGAACTCGTCCTCCGAAACACTCCCATAGTAAGTCTGAAGTGGCTCGATGTCAAATGTTGGACCGACTGGAACCTCGATGCCGCGTTGCAACTTCATTGTCGGATCATACATACGAGAAAGAAATAAGAAACCAACAATGGCCTTGACAGGGACAGCCCCCGGGTCTTTTCGCTCATCCACTGCCCCTGCAAGAGGCATGCGCTCGGAGCAGCGAAGCCTCCATTGCCGTAACTCCTCCTGTGCCGCCTTGGGATGATCATTGCTACCCTCTCCTGAAAAACCTAATGCCCTCAAGTGGCAGAGCTTCCCTTCACAAGTGATTGTTATGGATCGTTGATAGAATTGGAACAAGGCAGCTCCAACCGAATTCATCTAAGGCATTCCGAAAGTGAAATCCATTTGATTGTCCTCCATATCCTGAACAGTAACGAAAAAACGAACATGCTGAATAACCAGTTTTACACCATCATACCTTTCATTACTAATCAGAGTCTGACCGCCTGCGGTATGAATCTTACCCTCTGGCGTCTTCTGTCATTGCTACCTTTCATTACTAACAAGGACTTATATGTATATTGCAATTAAGCCCTTCTTTTTCTCTCTTTTTTTTAAAAACTTTTATTAAAAAAATTCTTTCATCTCCTTTCTTCTCCAATACCAGAATAATTATTCCGGCACCAAAATCGGAGCTAACAGCTCCTAATCTGAGCTGTAACAGCTCCGATTAGGAACTGTTAAAGAAAAGAAACAACTACTAAAGTAACTGCGGGGAGAATTCTCAACTGCATCCCAACACTCAGACGCATAAGATAATGGCATCAAAATTTACTCCAATATAGGACCTCAAAATTGGATATGAAATTGCTCAAGAGTCAATTAGGGTATTCTATGCCAGTAATGTAGTAGGCTAGTAGCACAGGGAAGGTCGGAGGTTCAAACTCCAACGGAAATATAAGGTTGGTTTAGGCATATTTAAAGTTAGGGAATTTTACATCCACTACCCCTACTAGACACTCTAATTACGTCTAACCCCCTTTTAGTCAATCTATTAAATATGGGTCCAAAATCAGCTTCTTCCGTTGACCAAACTAAATGGAAATTTAGACCAAACATGGCATTAGCATTTTTATTGCAACTAGGCCCTTTGTTTCTCCTTTTTAATTTCTTTCCTCTTCCTTCCTTGTTTTTCTTCTTCCTTCCTTTTTTTTTCTTTCCTTTCCTCTTCCCTTTTTCAGAGCAGTGCCCGGAGCTCCGGTCAATCGGAGCTGTGGCGGCAGAGCAAATCGGAGCTGTGCAGCTCCGATTTGTTGTTTTTTCTTTTTTGATTTTTTATTTTTGAGTGATATTTTAAAATAAAAAATTTAAATAAAATTTGGAATTTAGAGAAGTTATATGCCTTACGTTAAATTATTAAGTGCCAAATTCGTAGAATTACAAAAATTTGAGGCTAATGTGTAATTAATGAAAATTGAAGTTGTTTGGTCAAAGTCAGAATTCAATATTTGATAAAGGGTAAAAATGTCTTTACATTGATTTAATTCGGCCAAAGTCAAATTTGTGGGTTTAGGTGTAATTAAACAAGGGTGTTGGATGTAATTGTTTGGCTAACGAGGGTCTATCTGTAATAAGAAAAACTAATAAGGATAGCATATGTAAGAAGTCCTTAAAGTTATAATGTTGATATAGATATGTAGTGTATTAATAGGAATAATATAGTTAGATTAGACGTTTAAAAGAGAAAAGTAGAGGTGTTGCTCTATGTCATGTCAGTACATATCCTCAGATAACCTTATCAAACTTGATCCATCCAAGAAAGCTGAGGTCCTAAAGTGAATTGAATACTCTCTCCTCTCTATGTAATTTGTTTATGTTTTTTCTTCCGTTTTATTAAATTTTTTAAGTAAGTTTTTTTTTATTCTACCTAATTTTTTCTTATGACTTAATTTAACCTGTGTTTAACCATTTGAACACATAATATATCACAGAACAATGTGAAAAAATGGAGTCCATTAGGGTGGACTGTGGAGGGAGTGGTAGGCACAGACGCACGGTGGTACATAGCTAAGCAGGAATGATGGAATCTCGAGCTTATCATCTTTTTATTTTGTTTATTTATTATGTCCTTACTTATTTAGTTGAGTCTTGGCCAATAAGTTAGGGATTTTGGACTGTTTCTAGAACAATCCTATAGTTGGGTTTTAGCCCATAGTTAGTAATGAGACATGTTAATCTTTTCTTAGCCCGTAAGTTTATTTCTTAGGTAGCAAGTCAGTCTTTTACTATTTAAGCATTGTAATTCATTCACTTTTTAATTATGCAATGGAAAAGTAGTTAGTTAAAGAGTTCGGTGGAACCGGCCCCATCGGGCTCTAGTTTGTCTCGTTAGACACGTCGCTTTTGACGTTGAAGTATTGAGGATCTCGAGGTGTTCTTGTGCACTAAAGGAGTCTACCAGGAGCAGTAGTTGGTGATCCAACTGATTGATTGTTACGCCATGTTATTGTTATTCTTTTGTAGTAGGCCTTAGGTCTTCTCCAACAGTTGATCCCAAAAGTAGAGCTCAACTACGCCACATCAGCATTCCACTAACTTAATCCTCAACTCTTCCAAAATGCTCCAATAGTTGATCCTATTGATCTCCTATTTTTCTAGTTTTTTTTTGTTTAATTTCATCCTCTTTTTTTTTTCCTTCAATTTTTTAATCAATTATTCATTTCATTTTAAAATATTATATGATACTTCGAAATACAATAAATATTAGAAAAAATTATAAAAATAGTACAATAGAGTATAGACTATCAAAATTAAAAAAAAAAAACAATCGTGAAAAATTAAAAGTTTAATAATAATTTATCGTTGTAAGATTTGTGGTTTTTTCGTTACTTATGAAGAGTCTTTTATTTTTTAGAATTTTTGTAATAAAAATTATATAACGTAATGCTTTATTTTATAAATTTTATTTTATTATATTTATTTATGCATTATTAGATATGTAAATAAAATAATAAACATGAAAAAGAAAAGAAGAAAAAAACATAAAAAGAAAAAATAAAAAGACGCTAGTAGTAGTATATGCTAGTAGTAGTGTATACACAACAATAAGTTAGATAAAAGAAAGAATAAAAAAAGTAAAAAGAAAAAAAAATTATAGTTGAGCTTTGGCTCATCAGTTGAGCCCAAGCTCAACTTCGTGCAAGTTGAGCCGACTTGCGACTCTGATGGAGTCCTAACTCGGGAATCAACTTCTGAGTTGCGACTCCGTTGGAGTCGGTCTTAATGGGTATTTGTGCTTTATTCTTCTGTTTATCTATTTAATGTATGTGAATATGAGTAGAGTTTTGAATTCCTTGGGTCTTTGGCTATGTTTATAGTAATGGGCTTTTTGGGGTCATCAAGTAATTAACAGTGGTAACTGGTAGAGAATTTGAGATTCCTTGGGTGATTTGTGTCTGATTGCTTAATTCATTTTATTATTATAGCATATAGCATTTATTTGAATATAAATTTTTGCTTAAAATTTTAAATAGTTGTTTGTAGGTAAGTCACAGTGACAGCCAGTTTACTTGCACAGGAAGAACACATAATCCGAACAAGTGCATGCAATGTAGCCCCACAGCGTTAAAGTCACGCAGATCCAACTTTTGTCCAAATTGATGCACCATCATATTTTAATTATATCAATCTCATTTGTTTATTCTAAATTCTAATGCAATTGGTTCCATCTCATTTCTTTTTTATAATAATACTGATTACGTACGAACTTGCTACCTTCTTTTTGATTACGTACATATAGACTATAACTCCTGATCTTATCTATTGCATCTATAAAATGACGGAACCCATAAAATGACTGCAAAGGCCTTAAAAGTGAAGTATTATTTTCACAAATATCCCGCTCCAGCATGGACACATACCCTATAATCATTTATGAAAGAGATAGGGATCATTGACATAGACGCATAACACACAACAATAAAGAGCTAGGTATAATTTACAAATGATTTTATCTATATACAGTATGAAGATAAAAAAAGAAGTTATACATTTTTATTTATAAATTTTTAACATAAAAAAGCTTTATTAATGAGAGAGCACAGTAATGCTCGGCATAATTACAATAAAGTTCAAAAGAAGTTATACATATTAATTAAGTATATCATAATTAAAATTATTAAATTGTATTACTAGCACGGAACAACTAAATTTTCTGGCTTATTACAATTTTACTAATTTCGTTTTTTATGTTGCATTACAATATTACAAACCAAAAGAGTTGTCGAGAAATAATACGTGTTAATCGGTAAATCAGCATATCATTCCGATATTAACGCTGGATCAATATTAAAAACTCTCATTAAAAACTTAAATTATTTTATAAAAGGAATTAAAAATGATTAAAATTCATTAAAAAGGGTGCAAGTATTGGTTAATTTGTCGGTTCGGCTTGTAGTAGTAAAATACATACATGGGTCAATCACGATTATTAGTTCAATAATATGGTGGGGCACCACAACACCTCACATCCAAGTAAATATCTTTCCAGAGGATCCTGAAGAAAGGTGTGAGCAAAAGAGGGAAAATAAAAGTAGTAATAGTAAAATGTTTAAAGAGTAGACTAAAAGTAGAAGATTAGTGTGGAGTGGATCGCGATCCAAAGATCTGTAAAATATTTGCATAGAAAGAAAAGAAAGGTCCTCCCAATTCCCAAAGGAAGAAAAAACCAAAGAAAATGGAAAATGAAAAAGACCAGAAGAAGGGCTCTTTTTCTTTCGCTGCCATGTTGTAGTGCTGTACTGAAAAAGAAAGAAAACAGAGTATAGTACAGATTACAGAATAGAACAGAAGAATAGGGGATGAGAAGAGATTCCCAAGTTTACTTTTGCCAAGTCAGCGGGACCCACAGTCCACGCACTAGTCTAGTAGTCTTGTCTATCTCTCTCTCTGCACCAGATGGCCCTTCTTTCTCTCATTTCCATTTTTCCCAAAACCATTTTGATGATTTCCGTTTCACCTCAGGATTTTTGCCTTTTTCGTTTCTGACATATATTTACAATTTACTTACTGTCTCAAAACCTCTAATAAAACCTTGTTTATCTTCATTCACATCCAATCTCGGTTTCAGTGTAATTTGCCTTTTCTATTCTTAATTCTTATGATCTGCTCTACTGAAACTCACGAGTTTTTGTTCCACCACCGCTTCACTTTGGGATAACTTCTTTCTATCGGGTAAGAAACAGGGAATCATTGTATTTACGGATCATTTTTCTTACTGTTTTTGCTTTTCTTGATGTGGGTTCTTATCGGTTATGCTTAATTTTCAGTGTTTCCAGTCTTGATTACCTTTTTCAGATTAAAGGTCTCATCTTTACTCTTCTTCTTTTTGTGTTTTTCCAGTGATTGTAGACTGAATGGTTGTCTGGAATTGATGAGTTTGTTTGTGATGGTGTTGGATTAGATTCTTGATTGCTAGGTTTTTGCCATTTGATCAACTTTTCTTACAAGGCCTTCTTGATTATTCTTCTTCTGTTTTCGGAGTGTTTTTTTATTTTATTTATGCTGCTTGAGGTATCTGGATTGGTTGATTATCATCAATTTCAGGTGTTTTAGAATTGATCATATGTAGTTGTTATTATTCTGGATTGAACTCACCTATATCAGAAGGTTTTCAAGTCCAAAATTTGAGCTGTTGAGTTTCTGATTGGACTATGTTGTAGTAGGTTGTTAGACTTGATCAAGTTCTTCATCACATAGACATGTGATTCTGGTGTGATATTCAATATAAGTTTTTGATCAAATTGATTGCAGTTTGCAAATGATCTTGGTTTGATCATGTTTGTCTTGTATTACAACCACTTACCCAAAAGAGTGTTGAAATGAATGCTTTAATGCACTTAAGCTCTCTGTTTAGCCTATCAGTGTTGTTTATCTGCTTCGTTTCTTTTTCGGTTGCCACGTTTCAGAAGTTCTTGTATTAGACGACTTATCCAGAGGTTGTTTTAATGTGACTTTGCCACGTGGTTCGTTTGTTTTAGGTTTTTCATCACCTATCTTCTTTCCATATTTCCTCAAGGCAAATTGAGAAAGTGGTTTTGTTTCAACTCTGTTTGTTCCATCAATGCAAGTAAGATATCGGTTCGTTATGCCACGTGTTTCACTCGTTTTAGATACCTTCATAGTTCAATGGGAATCTTGTTCACTTTCTTAACGGCTAGTTTTCGCAACGATGAAAATTCACACGCACTAGAGCATGTGGTTTTGGTCCTTTTGGATCGCAAAGTCAGATCCATGCTCTTTTTAAAACTAAATATCAGCTGTTAGAACATTCTGCTTTGGAGATTCCTGGATTTCATTTCCTGATATTTATCATTCTATCGATTAGTGATATTGGAAATAGGCTTTAATCATCATGATATTTTTGTTTTTGTAGGACATTATATTGAAGATACAAAGCTAATGCTGTTCTATCAACTAGAAGAGGAAAATCAGGTATAATGGGAGCGTCGAATTCTACATTGGAAGAAGACAAGGGGCTGCAGCTTTGTCGAGCAAGAAAGAAATTCATCAAACAAGCACTTAATGGGAGGTGTTCTCTAGCAGCGGCTCACGTCACCTATGTAGAGGAACTGAAACTCATTGGAACAGCCTTAAGAAGATTTGTAGAACTTGATGCTCAAGCTGAACCGTTCATCCATCCTACAAGAAGTGCTACTCCACATGCTTTGACTGAGAGATCTGCCTCACAGTTTTCTATTTCGTCTCGATCACTTGGACAACATGTGGATGCAGATTTACACATGTCGCCGTCTCCTTCACCTACTGTCTCAACCCGGTACCAATCTCATCATATGAAATTCAGAAGCCCTTTCTCCAAAAAAGTTGAAGAAAAGCCTGCTATGCCGGTTACTGTAACAGTTATCTCAAACACACCTCCAAGCACCACACCTCGTTCCACTGAGGCACCGGAAGTGGCGTTTGAAACAGCTCCGATTCCATCAGATACTCCTCCCTGGGACTATTTTGGTCTTTTTCATCCAATTGATGAACATTTTTCCCAACAAGAGACGAGGGGTATAGATCATGGTTTGGAGTACTCGGAGGATGTTAAGAATCTTAGAGAAGAGGAGGGTGTTCCCAACACGGAAGATGTGGAAGAGAAAATCTCAAATGTTGGCACAGAAGAATCTGAAGATTCAGAAGATGAATTCGATGATGAACCTTCTACGGCTACACTAGTTCGAAGTTTTACAAATCTCAATGCATCAATTGAGAACATTGCCAATGATGAGCCACCAAAACCATTTCCGGATAGTAGACCAGAAACAGACATTTCGACTTCCGTGAACGTGAATGAAGTGAAAGAAAAAAACTTGAATGGTGAATCACATGTTAGATCATCGCAAAGCGAGATATTAGAGAGCAATTTTATGAATGGGAAGAAGAGTATCTCTCCTGGCGTGAATGAAGTGAGAGAAAAAAACTTGAATGGTGAATCGCATGTTAGTACATCGCAAAGTGAGATATTAGAGAGCAACTTTGCGAATGGGAGGAAGAGTAACTCTCCTACTTTATCACCGATAAGGGCTACATCTTCAAGATTTGCTCATTTGGAGGATGTGAAGATCACACCGATGAAAGAAACCGAAGAGGATGATGTAAATATCATGCCAATGAAAGAAACCGAAGTTCAAGAAAAGGTTGTGGCACCAAAGGACTTTTTTTCAAGCATGAAAGATATTGAACGTCTTTTCATTAAAGCGTCTGATTCTGGTAAAGAAGTGCCTCGGATGCTTGAGGCCAATAAATTCCATTTTCGTCCTGTTGTGCCTGGCAGAGAACGTAACTCTCTCACTCTTTCTCGATTCTGCTTCATGAAATTCTGGTTTTCCTTATGCAAGCAGGTTAAATTTAGTGAAGCATTCTCTTCTTTTGGCAGGTGGGATTGCCTCATCACTGCTAACATCTTGTTTCTCCTGCGGCGAAGATCCAAGTGAGGTCCAACAAGGTAGCTCTTTTCTCATATATTTCTTTCCAGGGGTCCCAGTTGTAATCTGAACATTAGCATAAATGATGCTTCATGTAGTTTGTAGTCTCTCGCGTTTGATGCACCACAATTCAGGTTTCTTTAAAATATTCTTGATATCACATGCGACCTTAATTATCACTTTGCGCTCACTGCAATTTTGTGATTTTCCGATTGGTTTTGTTTATTAAATTAAAAAAGTAAAGGATATAAGCCCCATATATTGTATTAAGTGAAATTGTCAAATTAGCTGTGAGGTGATATCTGCTCGTTTTGAGCTGACAGATGGAAAATTCATTATTTAAACTTAAGTGTTTCCTCGTTCTCAAGTTTGCGGGTTTAGTCATACTACGATTTGTATATCTTACTTATTCTAGTTTAGGTTGTCACTCATGTATTCATTCAATTTTTATTTTCCCTTCCCCAGAAGCTGCACAAAATTCTGTCAAATACTTGACCTGGCACCGGACAACGTCATCTCGCTCTGCTTCATCTAGGAATCTTCTAGGGGCCAGATCCATTGAAGATGTTGAGGAGACTGATAACAATCTCTTCGATAACTTCTGTATGAATTCTGGAAGCCACGCCTCAACCTTGGATAGGCTTTATGCATGGGAGAAGAAGCTTTACGATGAAGTTAAGGTAATGATAAATCTCTGTCCGCTTAACAACACTATATTCATTGCTTCTTGTACCATAACCATTTATTTACATGCACAGTGGTGATTTAACTTGAAGTGTGCCATGGTCATTGTGGTTTTTAGTATTTCTCCATCAAAAGTTGTAATTTTACATAGAAGTTACAGAGTGGAAGCCTTTGCTTAATTTACATTTATCTGTTTAGTTTTGATCATTACTTGCTGATCTGGCGACTAATGTCTGTACTATATCTTGGTGATGCATCTGTGTCAGCATCATTAGCAACTTCAGCTCTAGCGCATTCTATGTGTCTTTCATTTGTGTTTTGTTTTTCTTCCTGTTGTTCAGCTTGGATTTTATAGCCGAATTACTGAAGCAGTTGAATGTATGAGTCTTGTTCTTGTTTCACTTGTTGAAAACTTGTTGCTGGAGTTTTGCACAAGTTGTGTTATGTCTCCAGTAGTTGTAGAAATACTCAAATATCGTATCGCATTCAGTAATGACTAAATGTGCTGATTGGGTTTCGCATCCCTTTAATTTCAGGCCAGTCAGATACTTAAGAGTAGTTTTGACCAGAAGTGCAAGCTTCTTAGACAGCAAGAATCACGAGGAGAGCACACTGACAAGACACGCGCTGTTGTCAAGGATCTGCATACAAGAATTAGAGTTGCCCTCCACAGGATTGACTCTATCGCAAAGAAAGTTGAAGACATTAGAGACAAGGAGCTTCAGCCACAACTTGAAGAGTTAATTGAAGGGTATGTATTTGCAACCATTTCACCGGACATTTACTGGAGATTTACGCTCTCGATGTGATTCATATTAGCAGTTACTGAATAATTTATTTGAAGTAACTTTGGTGAGTTTTGCGTCTTAATGTGGCTTTTCCTGCTGATGACAGATTAAGGAAGATGTGGGAGATGATGTTGGAATGCCACAAGCTTCAATTTCACATCATTTCAGTATCTCACGCACCCGGAAATACAAAAATCACGATGCAATCTGACATCCGACGACAGGTCACCGTACATCTGGGCCATGAACTCAACTCCTTCGTGTCAAGCTTCACAAAATGGACCGGTGCGCAAAAAATGTACTTGGATGCAATCAATGACTGGCTTTTCAAATGTGTCTCCCTTCCGCAGAAAAAAACCAAGAGGAACAAAAGGATGAAACCTCCACCAATAAGAAACTGCGGGCCGCCGATATACATGATATGTGGGGCGTGGTTGGAAATGATAGACGAATTGCCTTCTAAGGCGGTCATAGACTCAGCCAAGGACTTAGCAATGGAAGTTGCGCATTTCATTCCAACTCAAGACAAGAACCAGGGGAAAGCAGGGAAACATGGGGATTCTAATGCAAGTCTACTTAGAGAAGAAGCGTCAGAAGACTGGATACCGGCTCTTGACCGTTTCAGGACAAGCTTGGCCGGTTTTCTTGGACAGTTAAACAATTTTGCAGAAGCTTCCGTGGTAAAGTTTACTGAACTACAGAGTGTGATCGCTGAATCGAAGAGTAACTATGAGCTGTTCAAGTCTCAGAAGTGATGGATTTTTGCGAAGATTTTGCAGGAGGCAGCAAATAATGTGAGTAGAGAATCAAATGAAATCAAAATGAGCAATAGGGTATATAGTGAGAAATTGGTTGGGGTTATTTGTACATGGGATCCAATAAAATGGAATGGTTGAGCTCATAATTATAGCCTTATATATCCATAGAAATTATACTTGGTTGAATGTGAAATAAAGGAGTTGCTGTGCAGATAGTAAATTATACATATGATATTTTACATTACACAGATTGTTCTAAAATAGTGTTGAAGAACTTTATATTATGATACCAATGTATCATGCATTGAAACAGAACTTTTGTAAGACTTTGAGAAACTTTATACTGCAGTATTATGTTTTACATTGATACAATGATACTTACTTTTCTCTTCTTCTTCTTTTTTTTTTTAAATGTCAGTTAAAATTGATTCATGCATTTCTTCAAATGTTATATGTAAAGTGGTTTGGAGATATAATACACGTAACCTGGTCATGAATGCTCTATTCACATGTATATGCTAATATGCATGCAGAAGATTCATATGGATGTGCAGATTCTTCATGTCCACTATAAGGATAACTCACTAATTACTTGAATTTATAATTTAAATGATAAACTAACTGATAGGGATAAGCGTGGTTGTTCTTATTTACTTACGAATTGGAAAATTCGAATTCATGACTTACCCAAGATTTGAAAAAGATTAATGTTGACATAGGGTGTTTAGAAATGAGAAATGAATAATGCACATTGATTTATTCAAGTTGTAAGAGATGAGATAAAATTATGTCCGGTATATGCTGATGCAGATTTCATATGAAAGTGTCAAAGTATTAATACTTCGTATCTGAATTATGCCTTGTGACTTGTGGCAACAAGTCATTGTAGTAGAACTTAGAAATAAAATCCAAAATCTTACGGCAGGACAGGACTTCATTTAATGCATAAATGACAAAAGCAAAAGTTTTTGATAGAGAAGGGAAGTTTTTATTAGTTTTAAAATTTTGACTATGATAGTTCTTTTTGGAATTTATGAACACCACACGGGTCCACCACAACTTTGAAGAATATACTACGTGTTATATTTTTCTACCCGTTTTATTCATTTATTTATGTATTATATTAATTCATCCTATTTATTTGCGTTTAATTTTTATTCACTTTTTATTACAATTTTATTATGAGTTCCGACACCCGCACACTCATTATAAACTATGCAAATTTAAAAGGAAAAACGTGAATTATTCATTAGAACGGATCACTATGGATCCGTTCTAGTTGTTAGAGACTACCATAGACTTGAATCCAGATCACTATGGTAGATTTCCAAAAGAAGCCTATCTGCTTAAACGGGTAAAAGGACTTGCATAGTGCATGTACATCACACCCAGAAATTTGGTTTGGCAGGTAGTAAGTTTTATCATTTATGAGTTTCACCTTGGCTCCTAGTGCCTACCTGTAATGTTAGCATGCACATCATTAAAATGCGTAAGAACGCTTTTAAATGTTACTGATAAATTGTAAATATAGAAAAGTTAAACTCGACTTCCAAACTTATCTTTTAGCTACTTCGTGTTAGCCTGTTAGGTGGTTGCCTGGTTGGCTTAGCACATAAAATTGCCTTTGTTAACTGACTCTTCTTATTTGTTGGATTATATAAAGTATCAACAGGATCCAGGCCAGCCCTCTAGTATATTAGGCAGCTTATGCCACAACTTGAACTAGTAGTAGTCCAAGGCAAATCAACCCGGGGATCTTTTGACTAAAGCATGGAAGCACCATTGTCATCTCTTATGCACTCAAAAACTCCTAATGTAAAATGATGTATAGTATATATGTTCTTCACTAAAACCAAAAAAACCGATCTAAACCCACAGATCATATCCATCTCTCTACACAAAATGTATCCAGTAACTACACATAACAACATAATAATAATAATAATCTTAATGATGATAATAATAATAATAATAATCTACCACAATCTGACACCATAATCACAGTCATTAGAGATAATCCTGGCAGTCTGATTCAACGCATCCACAACGACGTCGCATCGCACTCTCACATTAATCACCCAAGTATTCACCCTTCCAACTCTAATCTTAACAGGCGCCCTCACCCTCACCACAAACGGCACTCTTCCCCGATTCACCGCGTTTCTTAAACCTCTCCTCACATCACCCCCTAACACCACGTCATTTCCTCTCACCGCCGTGTGCAAAACAGTCACATTCCTCCTCGCCTGGTAAAACGCCGGCAACGCTCCGTCACTCAGCCTCACGCCGTTATACACCACATTAACGGCGCCGTTTCTCAAATACTCAATCCCGACCTTTCCGTTAGGGTTCTCAGCTCTAAGAGTGACGTTAAACCCCGGCGAGATCGGAGCGGCTGACGTCACGTTCATTCCGGCGACTGAGAGTGCTGTGATTGCGTAGACAGGCGATCGGAAGCGGAAGACGAGGTATAGCACTCCGGCGGAGATCGCGGCGGCGATTAGGATGAGGAAGAGGAGGCCGAGAGTGTAGCAGCAGCACCGGCGGCAGAAGCTCCGGTTGGATTTGCGTTTGGTGAGGTGCTGGAACTTCCTGGCGTTCTCGGGGGGAGGGTAGCGGAGGATTTGCTCCTTGGGGAACTGGACGACGTAGGTGGCGGGAGGCGGAGGGACGGGGTTGGAGGGAGGTGGATTGGGGGGAGATGGATGCTCCCCGGAGTTGTTGGCGGAGGTGAGGGGAGTTGTATCGGTGGTGGATGGGTGGACACGATCAGCCATTGAATGAGATTTTGAGAGAGAATGGAGGAAAATGGGTTTTGGTGAGATAGAGTGGGTTTTGTTTATACTTATATGATATGAGTATGATGAATTAGTGGTAGCAGCAACCAAACTGTTTCAAGCTGGAATGAATTAAGAAAGAAACGCGTATACTGATTAGTGAAAGAGATGGGGGTAACGCGTCACTTTAATCCAACTCTAAAAATTAAATTAATTCTAATAAATGTAATTTCAAGGAAAACCAAATTCTCTAATATGGGAAAACCAAGTTTAAGCAAGTTAAATGACAATTACGTTTTCAAACTGTAGCCAAACAATTTAAGATATGTTGGTAATTTTTCTTTATTGTGTTTTTTTTTTTTTCATTTGAAGATTATGGTTAGTACGGTGAAGTGGCTTAAATTAAGGTAGATTGGCATCGAGTCACCAACCATGTTTGCCTTGATTGAGGGAATATTTACATCATTTGGGGGGGGGGGGGAATAGTATTTTGTACAAGCACCTAATTAAAATGCAATGCATTACTCCAAAACTACAAGTTTAGGATATTATTATTGAGATTATCAAAGATTTGCAATGTCCTCACCCCTCGTGATGGTCGTGCCTTCCCTCCCATTAGAAGTAGTTGTATGGTTATTGCGTGAACTGCGGTGTGAAATCACTGAAATGCACACACGCACGCCAGTCTCATTCCTAAACTAAGCTACACATAATAAAATATGCATGAACTCGCTCGCATATTCGTACTCGTAGTTGGTTTCAACCTCTTTGGGAGACCGTTCGAATGAAAATTTAATATGGGACGAAATTTGTCTCCAAGAAAATTCGAGCCCGGATGGACGTGGTCAGAAGTCTGATACAATCATAGGATTCCAATTCTCTCAAAAGCATTAGAATATCTCACATCACTTGTGAGATCTATAATTAACATATATGATATATATATATATATATATATATATAAAAGTTTGATAAACTTATCATATTAACAAGGCCATTTAAGGTGTTATTGGTCCAACTTCAATATGGTATCAAAACCATGTTGAGTTGGAATTCTATCATGGTATCAAAGACATCTGGCTCACGCCACTTAGGTTTGGAGACAAACTCCACCACATTTAAATATTCACTCGATTGGGGACTCCTCATGTATTCATTTTACTCCGTGATGTGATAATAATGAAAATTTATGAAAATACAAAATTAATTATACTACTTGGTACGGATCTCCACAGAAGTAAACCCTAACTATATTAAATTCCTGATCTAATGGAACCGGCCAAGAGTGCGGCAGGAGAGCATTTGATAATTTATAGAATGAATAAATTACGATTCTTCCAATCAATCTGAGTTTTTGGAAGATATACTTTTTCTCTCTATATATATAGCAACAAATTCTATGATTGTGCTACTTACTTTCTGATATAGTAATGTGATGCAGCATATGTGGCTAAGAACGAGAATAACAATCAAAGTTTGTTATTCTGCATAATATCGAAGATTGACAAATTTGTGAGAAACCTCATTTATTATTAATCAACTCAAAACTGTAAGAAAACCATGTCTGAACATGTATTTAAATACTAGGAGGAACTTAACTTGATTGAAAAGGAATAGGAAACCTATCTAAAATGAATTGTAATAACTTCTAAAATTAAGAAAAGACCCCAGAACAATAAAAAGTTGAATTTAGCCCTCCAAGCGACCTCCGATGGCTGAACTCCGTTTCTGCATGGAAAATGCTAACCTTTCTTCGAAATCGAACACTTCCGCTACAACTTGGAATTGGCTAATTTTAGTATAAAGTTTTCTCAAATCGCACCCCATTACTTTCCGTACTTACAGGAACCCAGTTGGTTATGTATATATGCTTCATTCATTGAAGTATTTAAAATATATTGAAACTTCCAACTTTTACTTTAATCAAACTTACCTTTTTTTAAACTTTGATATGATCTAAGAACCGAATTCATTTAAAAAATAAATAAATAAATAAATAAAGTAGTAAGTTAAGTATTTCATGTGTGAGAACAGGCTAGATGTTGGAGAAGTACTCCTTGGCGGCTTTGATCTTGGATCTTGTTTGCCCAAATGGATCAAGATGGATGAGACATCGTAGTTAATTAGGCATGATTATTAGTTACTAGTATATGGAGACAAAGAGAAGAATAAACCGTACATGATGCCACAAATTCTAAATAGAACAGTTCAAAGGTTGGGTACATTACATATAACTTGCGGGTACGTAATTAATGAGAAACGAATTTAAGAAACAAGAGGCGCTCTCTCTGCTGTCTGTATCTATTGAAATTTGAACTTAAACAAACTGAAAACTAACAACTCTTGTAGAAATGTTCAAATGATAAATAATAACTAATTCCAATTTGTTTGCTTGCTTGCTTGGTTGATACGGAATGGAAGAACGAGTAGTGACACAAGTCTCAAGTCCCATGAATTAGCCAACTCTGTGATTTCCTTGTCACAGCTATACACTTACATTTTTAGACTGTACATAAAAAATTACACTAAAACGCCTTAAATCGTATTGAAATTTCAAATTTTGGATCGTTACAATTATTGATGTTTGTTTCTAGTTTATGTGATCTCGTGAAGAGGACATCCATTTTATTTTTGAGTTGTCATAAGATAAGAAAAAAAATAGTTAAGTGGTTTTTCTTTAACGGAGTTAAGTGGGTTTCTAGTTATAATTGAGATTTGTTTCTGGTTCATTTCATCTGTTTTTTAAAAGACTTTCCGTCCGTCGTTTTAATATATTATTGACATTTTATTTTTTACAAAATTTTACATTACACCTTTACGGTGGGGTTTTACTTCTAAACAAAACATCATTCACATTATACATTTATACTGAACTCTAAAATCCGTTTCAAAAGTAAATATAAACAATTAAAAAAAAAAAAAAACACAAAACATAGGACTGCTTACTTACTACTTGTAATTCAAACTTCCTCCATCTCACATCAAACTTACCATTTTGATTTTTTTACTCCGTTAGACCTCATAAAAATGAAATTTACGAAATTATAATATGAAAAAAATAATTATATTTTCATAATATAATTCCGTAAATTATGTTTTTATTATGATTTATGATTAATATGAGTTCAAATTGGAAAAAAAAAAAACCCATAAAAATAGCAAAACACGGTTCAGTTACATAGTTATGTTGTGTGTCCGGTAATATTAGTGAGTTAAATAGGTGAACCGTGAACTTGCAGGTTGCCGGAGGCCCGGAGAATATAATAGAGTTCAGATAAATAAGTACTACACGTACTACTCCCTGCGGTGTAAATTCATTCACGCCTATCTCCATTTCCTGAACTAGCCAGACATGTATACAAAATGCATGAACCAGGCCCGCCGTATCATCTCAATTCGTGGAATGTTTGTTCAGGGATTTTTTTAATTGCAAGTTTGCAACAATGTGGAATGTTTATCATCTCATGTATTTACTCTTTTATTTATTTTACTTGGCCCGTGCATATGTATCACTTAATATGATGAATCAGGCCAGTTAGCTTATAGTAGTACTATATTCGTTAAAATATTCAAAGGCCTCAACGTTACTACTCCACGTAATATTAAATATAATTGGCAGTTAAAGTAATTCATGTCAGAATTAATTAGATATAGGTGTTGGAGAAGCAATCCTTGGTGGCTTGCTATTTCATCTTGTTTTGGCCAATGGATTATGGATCGATGTGACATGAATTAATTAATAATAGTAGTAATTTCTTATTAGTTCTTAGTACTCCTAGTAAGTCTGATGATTAACGATGGTTGTTGGTTGGTGAGTTCATTTAAACAAACACAAGGTTCTTATACTTAGATTATTTTTGGGTGGTGGTTGTAGTCCTACAAGAAAGTATCTTGGTGGCTCGTTTCTTTGCTTTGTTAAGGCTTGGTTTCTTTGATCGGTGCTTGTGTATGGGTTCATTTTCAACCAAGTCGATCTCTGGACATCTCAAGGTGGCTACTGGCTAGCTAGCTTTTGGCAGTGAAGTTGGGTTTTGGTTCTTCATCCTTACTGGTTGTTGGTTAAGTGGGAGTGAGACGACCGATGTTGTTTTGCGGTCTTCAATTGCTGGAAGTGTTTTATTTTTCGTTTGTAATTTTTACTGAGCTTAATAAAATCTTTTTAGCCCTTAAAATAAAAATAAAAAAGTCTCAAGTTTGAGTCTTGTGGATGTAAAATACGCCGCTGAGAGAGCAGCATCTTTAAAAAAGGTCCGATAGTGTTCGGTTGGATTGATTGTAAAAACAGATATCATATCAGTAGAAATTAAAAATAAAAATAAAAAACATAATTAAGCATGATTATTATTTTATAGTATGAGATTGAGACAGAGAAGAATAGTAGCACATGATGCCACAATTCTAAATAGAACAGTTCAAACGTTGGCCGGGTACATTACAACATACTATACTACATAACATGTGGGTACGTAATGAGAAACGAATTTAAGAAACAAGAGGCTCTGTAGTCTCTACTGTCTGTGCCTATTGAAATTAAACAAACTGGAAATTAACTACTCTTGTAGAAATGTTCAAACCGCCACGAATAACTCCAATTTCTTAGTTGTTTGTTTAATTGCTTAGATATGTTTTAAGTATCATGGAATGGAAGAAAGAGTGACACAAGTCTCTTGAATTAGACAACTGTACTGTGATTTACTTGTCACACAGCTACCTATACAACGCGAGCTACTCACATCGATCGTAGTAGTTGTTAGATTATACTACTTCAAATAGTGGGACCAATGCCCCCTCCCCAACTTAAACTCATGTACATTTTCGCCCCATGTTATTTTTATTTTACAACATAGTATAATAAAGACATCATTTCGCTATTTTATCAAATTAACGTCTAAATAATTTATATCTTCTTTTCATCATTATCATATGCAATCAACTTTGTTTCTTATTTTTTCCCCTTATTTTCATGTTGAAGCGTAATATAATAGACACATAATTTCTAACTTGTTCAACATTTCATATATAAAGTTATTTATCTTAAGGTTCAATAGTTCAACGGTTTTCTCGATGGACATAAGACATATACCATTTCTAGACTTCCAGTTAATACTATTAGAGTATAATATGTAATATTGTAAACGGGAGCGCTCAATCTCTTTCAAATTCTCTTTGAAGAATTCTCATTCCACGTTGTATTTCATAATTAAGAATTTGTATTTCTCAAAAACTTGTTTTTTCCAACAATTTCAGTTTTATTTTATTTGTGATATATTAAGTCTAATTACATGAATAATGTGCCATAATGTATTGTAGTTGTCATCCAGGCTAGTTTTCTTTCCACTTCCAGGACTTTTGTTGTAGATTTCCCTTTCGCTTAATTTTATATTTGGACTACGTGAGTAGGTACTTAATTTAATTTGGTACAAACAGTCAGATTGTATTTATTTATTTATTTTTAAAATAATTGCGCCAGTTTGTTAAGAGTCGAAATTTGTTAATGAGTCGAAATTTGAACGTTGAATAGTACGTAGTAGTACAATTATAGAGGAAGCCATCTAAGTTGAAACTAGTATATTCATATTGCATGCGTCTTCCAGTAATTAAAATGAACCAATTTATATATTATTGTGTTGAGTAGGAATATTTTTTGAGGTATAGTATCACAATTACTAATATTTGGACAAAATGATGTAGAGGATGAAGTCGAAGATTCAATTGCTTTGGAATCAGTCACTCGAAAATAAGCATTATAAGCGTCAACAACTCTTCAAAACTTTTTATTGCAGTATAAGAAGATAACACCACAAATTTTGAGTGCAATGGAGAGATTTAGAGTTATAGGTTTGAAGTTCAACAAAAAATAAGTGACTATAGATTCATTTTTTACTAAACCATCTTAGAATTTTCAAGTATATAACACACACATATATAAATGTAATATTTTAGTAATTAGTAATTTATCGTTTCGTCAGGACTAAGAAGAATTTCAAAAAAAGTTATTATCTTATTATTTTATTGATTAGAGATCAAATTTGTATTGATCCCAAGTTGGGACCGGACAAATTATTAATTTTATTGAGATTATCGAGTATTTTAGGGAGGTATTACCGTACTAGCTGACTTGAGCGCACAAGATCCTAGTTTGTTCACATGGTGCTTGATATTCGACATGGGTGTAATTGTCTTGCTAAACATTGGCAGTATATAACATGTAGTTATAGGCTTATAGCTTGATGGTAACTTAAGTTACTTTGGCCTTCGTGATATCTTCCTTGTAAGTTTATCCCCAGATAGCTTCTTCTTGAGGACTTGGTTAGTTTACTTTCTTCATTTATGTGAGTACCTGCAGAATAAATAAGGGTTGTATGCTGCCAGGATCAAAACATGCCATAATGTCCAGCTTCAGGATTCCAGGGTATCCTCGGGCAGGACCTCTCGATGAGGAAACCGACAATGCTGGAGCAGCTCTTGGTGCTGTACCAATAATTATTTGTTGGAAACCAATGGTTGCTGTTGGTATAGATGCAATTGGTGCGTCTTTAAAATATTTGCAATGTTTAACATGCTTTAGCGAATCTGGGAGTTGTGGTTCGTTGTGGGCCTTGTGGCTTGGAAAACAGAGTTTGTGAGTCGTCATATTTAAAGCCCAGAGGCCAGAACATGCAGAACTAGTAGCAGCTAGATGTGCTGTGAAACTAACTAGCCTTGAACATGATTGAGGTTGAGGGAGATTGGCTTACTTAATGCTACATGCCTTCTCCAACAGATACAACCTCCAACATACACGCACACATAGACGTAGTCCTCATTTGCAGATGACATTTTCACAATCAGTCTTAGAAATGTGCAATCAGAGCACTCTCATAATTCTGGTCCTCCATGTTACCAACAACCAATTTATTGATAAAAAGACTTGAAAGCATATATATACTAATCTGATACCTAAACCTTTTCTTTTCTTTACTCTTCCTTCTTTTCTTTCATTCCACCAACAAGATTACACGTTCTCATGAACAACCTTGTCTACTTTCATGAGTCTAAAGTAAAAACCAATCAGTCTACTCAACAAACCTTCCGATCAGATTATTCAACCAGATAGTACAGTGCATCATTACTCTTACAACGTTCAGCGTCTAAAAATGATAAATATACTAAGCAAGAGTTCCAATGAAGGACAGTGGAGGCAAAGAAAGCTTCCTGTAGAATGACAGCCACATAAGAGAATTAGGAGTGGGTTTGTATACTACTTAGAAGTGAAACAAGGACTAGAAAGTTGGTGATGAGCTACTTCTCCGATTGAGCTCACCTCAAATCCTCCAAAAAATTGGGCAAAACACCAGGAAAGTTATTGTGAGAAACATTTAATTTTCCCAACTTTAATCCAGATCCAGTTATACCCTCTGGAATTGGACCAGATAACAAATTATCACTAAGATGATCAAGCATTCAAGCTGCTTAAGCTCAAGAAACACAAAATAAACTCTTGAAAACTCCTGACACTTAAATTCTTACCTAATTAAGTCAAGAAATTCTAAGTTCTTGCAACTAGCATCAGACAATGCACGCCCAATTATTCATTGAAGCATATTAACAAACACATCACTTACAATTGATGAGTGGGAGTTTCATCCATAACAAACGCATACAGAGGATGTCTGTGACAGAGACTTTACATCGAATAGCTCCTATCTGTGCAATCAAACGGAGGGGAGTTTCTAACATCTTCTCTTCAAAGCCTAAAATTGATGAGTGGCAAAGTAATTGAGAGCATATCAAACTGAAATTTATATGACAGAAGCCTGGATGATGAAATTCAAGATCAGTGTCAGCTCGAACGCTGACTGCAAGATTAAGCCGAAGAAACTCCACCATGAACAACATAAAAGCTAACATCATTGCATCTATAACCCCACAAACAGGGCAAACCAGCTAACAAATCTCTCAAACAGGCTACAATGCACCTCTTGTGGTTCAGTTGTCGTGCCTATGATCTTCATCTACTTACTGCACTTTAGTCCCACACACACACAGACACAGTAGTACCTTTCCAATAGAATCCTGATACCAGAATTCAAAATGATGTCAGTTTAAATGTGAAAATAGACTCTCTTTTATAGAAAAAAATAATTATTGAGTTAAAAGATTAATCTCACTCTGGAAGCCATGACTAGTTTCTCCAATGTGGGGACAGCATCATGAACATCAAAATTGCAGTGTTCGGTAAATTCGTCTAGTAATAATTCTTCATCTTCACATTGCCAGCGGTCAAGATCCTAGAACAAAATAAACAAACTATCAGTAACTAAAATCTAAGACATCCAGATCCAAAGAAAGAGCAGTGAGAAATGCACAGAGATTGGAAGCCGGAACCTTTATTCATGAGAGCTTCTGTGACCTTATGCCATTTAAGCTTAAACAATGACACTGTGAAATCAAATATTGAACTCTAGGTTCAATATTCATATTCTACTTCATCACTGTCAAAGTAAAGATCATCATCATATTCCTCTTCTTCATCATCACAAACTTTATACGCCTCAGGATGGTTGCCTTCTTCGTTTTCCTCATCAGAGTTGGATTCTGTCTGAAGCTTTTCTACCAGCAATGAAATTTTCCCTTTGGACTTTGAGTTTGATGTAGTTTCATTCTCCCCGCTCCTCTCACCCAGATCCTGAGAATTTACCAAATGAGGAGCTTCGTTAACCACACCACAGCTTGAAACGTCAACAGATGTAGAACCTTCATACTTGGGAACTTCCTGTTTATTCTTTAGTTCTCCCGACAACCATTCGTTGGGATCTATCACAGAAAAAGTGGAGTATTATCTAGTTTTCCTTTTCAATCAGAAATTAATAATGACCACTAAATTAGGGTCATCATTTCAAACAGCACACTCGCTATCAGCTACTCAAATTTACATTGATGGCGTAAATAATGCATTAAGGCCATAGCAACTAGCAGCGTATAGCGCTGAGGCTAGCAGTAGTATTGATATTCAAGTTTTACCAAGCCAATCGACGGTTACAGAATGACCATGTAAAAATTATATTGTACGTTAAATTAGAATTTCAGGACAAAAAAAAAAAGAAGAAATCTATTGTAAAAACATAGCAGACGACCATCACAGGTTTCTTAGAACTTGACCAAAAGATTTCTACTGACATTATGCTGCCAATTTCAATTATTTAACCTCATAAAGTATGGTAGAATTGAAATAGTAACTGATATTAGTATTACCTTTTGTTATGTAAACAGTGAGCCAATCTTTGTCTTCTTGTAGATTCTTTGCAGATGTTGCAGCTGTCACAGAACAGCAGTGCAATTCGATTTTCTCGAGTGTATATATATCACCAATGACATCAGGGACTTCTTCCAGGAATTTGCAATGTCGCAATACAAGGTGCTGAAGCCTTGGAAATGGAGCACAATCAGCTTCCCAACACTGTAGATTTGTACTACCAATTAGCAAGAACTTAAGACGAAGAAAACCATCTTCTGTTGATTTCCAGACTGGTCCTGAGAATGCGTAGTTTTTCAGTTTGAGCACCTCCAAATTAGGTAACTCGCTAAGGTGGATCATATCCTCCCACGGTAAGGAAGTGCCACTCAGTGTCAATTTCATCAACTTTGGAGGGAAAACAGTACCCCATGATGGATGGCGTTCTTTGAAACTTGGCCTGATAAATGGATTAGAGAAGACATACTTGAGTGTATCAAGTTGTTGTAAGCATGCAAGGTGCTCAGACCAATCAGGAAATCGGTAATCCTCTTCAGTTTCAAATATTCCCAAATTCTTTAAGTTGGGCAGGGACCGAAAAACTTCCTCAGTGCAATTAATAGGGCGTATAGTCGATAGCGTTTGTAAATTAAGCAACATGTTTCGTGGAAAACTATCTGGTAGAACCTTGTCCACTAACACCGACGATGCACATCTACCCTTTAAATAAAGATGCCTCAACTCCAGCATACTCCAGAATTCCTTTGGTAAACAACCATCCCATTTGCAGCAAACAATTAAGGTTTGTAGGCTGTACAATCTGAAAAGCTTTGACATGTGGAAAGGGGTTTGTATTGTGATGGCCAGGTATCTCAGATGAAGTAAGCTTATCAACATAAGTGGCAATCTTGCAAGATGTAGTTTGATTATATCCAAAATCCGAAGTGATTTAACGTACATGTCTGAGCAATCTTTAAGGTCAGTTGGTCCTAATGCTTCATAACAAAAGAAAGAACGGGAAAGGCCACTGAACTGACTCAAAGACTTATCTCTGATATACCCGTGAAAGCCAGAATGCAATGCAACCCTTCTTTGAGAAGATAGGTTTTCAAGGGGTTCTTGTCTATCCCTATCAACAACACAGAAAAAGTTTTCCTTCTTGGCTCCCCTCAAGCAGAAATCTCTCATTAGATCATGAAGGCCACATGTCTTAATCTTTCCATTTGAGCTTCTGCTTTTCACCAGAACAAGACTTCTAGCAACAAGGCTCTCTAAGTAGCTTCTAGCCACTTCTTCCAAACTCTTTTCCTCACTAGGTGGGATAAATCCCTCAGACACCCACAAGGATACCAACTCTTTAGCATGAATATCATGATCCTCCGGATAAATCCCCATGTAAAGTAGGCATGCCTTCAATGGGTCGGACAAATTGTTGTAACTTAAAGCGAGTACTTTTTGGCATTGCCCATGGTCTTCCATCACCAAAGACGCTACACTCTTGGCAACTTCTTCCCAGGTAGCCAACATCTTCTTCATCCCTGATAAAAGACCTCCCACCACAACTAATGCCAGTGGAAGTCCTTGGCATTTATTAGCTATTCTCTTTCCAACAGCTGCCAATTCCGGCGGACACGATTCATTCTTAAAGATCTTTGAACAGAACAGTTCCCAACTTTCATCTGGAGTTAAATAACGCAAACAATGAGGTTGAATATCTGAGCTGGCATAAACACAAACATCCCTCAACCTACTTGTCAATATAATTCTACTGCCGTTAATGTCATCAGGGAAAACTCTTCTTAAATCATTCCAGGCTTGAGGATCCCACATATCATCTAGCACAGTGAGATACCTCTGGCCTTTCAAACTTTTGTATATCCGTTCTTTTAATTCATCGTCGCTCCATTCATAAACACTGTCTGGTGGATTAGAAATAGATGATAGAAGCCCTAACAAGACTTTCCTCAACTGATATTGTTGAGATAGTGTAATCCAGGAACGGACATAAAAGTATTCCACTGCACAAGGATGGTCGAACAATCTCTTGGAAAATGTTGACTTCCCAATCCGAGCCATCCCAGTGAATGCATGAATTTGTAAATGCGATGGTTGTCCGGTTAGGCAGCTTAACATTTCCTCAAATTCTTGGTGATGACCTATCAATTTACCATCTTTGTTTGTGGACGAAGGTAAAACATCATTGGTAAGAAGCTTGCTACCTACTTGACAAGCAAAAGCTTAATGATATTGTATAGTATAAAATCTTAAAACTTTTTTCAAGACATGAACAACTACCAAGTAGTACTCCCTCCGTTCCAAATCAAACTTTTTATAAGGTTGATTTTTTTTCGAACTTTTGACTGCAAATTAATCCTACAGTAGTAACAATTAAAAAATATCATAAAATTATATATTATGAAACAAAATCAAGTATATTTTTCTAATATAAGTTATAACTATACTATATATACTGATGAAGGAGTTGGGAAATTTGAAAGGAGGGAGTATAACTTAAATAGCTTATAGTATGCAAATAGTAAATGAGAATGTTGATTATTGATGCAAATTGCTAATTAATTAATGTGAGTATGTGAAATGTAAATAGTTGAAGCTAGCGTACCTGTTGTTCTGTCAGATGAGGTGGAGTCTTCCACAGGTTGGGCTAGATAATCGTCAAGAATCTGTCTTCTGCTCATTTTCAAGTCGTTGATGATTTGAGTTAACTCCAGTTCCATTTGAGGCAAATCCATCTCGGGTGTTTTAATATTGGTGGAAAATCTAAGATCGGGAATCAGGTTTGATGACTCAAACACATTATCGACCCAGTTGAAAATGTAATCTCCCCAGGTGCGAGCAGAATGTAGACTATGTAGTATCCTGTCCGCAAACCGCTCAGTCAGCGCAGGACTGTAACTTTCAGATCCGGGAGAGGACGAATCTCTGAGCAAAGAGTCCATCAGCCTGAGAATCTTGTAAATATTCTCAATCTTCTCTTTCAATCTGAAAATCTCAATCTTAGTATCATTGAATCTGAGAATCTCAATCTTGTCTTTCGATCTGTCGTGGAAGTAGAGACCGTCGCGGAGATGATTCAAGAGCATCTCCAAGTCCCTCACTAGTGAAACAACGGCGTCGTAAACCTGCATATGACCCATACATACCCACCCACCAATTTCTCTTGATTTCTTTTCTAGCTACCCTGTATTAATTTCGCTGCGGTCAGATTAATTCTATCTTTGTCTGGCATAGATCTTCTTTAGTTCTTCAACCCCACTACTGGGAGTCTGGGGACCTCAAATGATGATAAATTCATAATCATGTGGACTCAAATCAAATGCTGTAACTATTCTACTAGCGGTACTCATGCAGGCTGCGTGGACAAGCAAGGAAGAATGATAATCAAAACTTCATTGATTCCACAAAATACTGAATACTAAATAATTGACGAATTTTATCAAATTTTGTTGATTCTACCTAGGAATACTGAAAATTGACAGATTTGTGAGAAAAACTCAACTTTTTTATTAATCAATCAAACATAACTTAATTAAAATTAGAAGGGGTTTTCTATTCTCAGGTCTGCTTCGTACCGACCTAAACATAGGTCTTCATTATATAGTTGACATGTGGTGTTGAATTTAATCTCATCCATCCATTTTGGTTCAAAGTCATTTTAATTGTAATTTTTGGTACGATGGATTATAATTAAAAATTTAAATATGAAAAATCTCAAAAAATATATAAATTAACTATAATGCCCCTAATTTCAATTTTATAGGATTACATATGCAACTGTTATTAATTAATTTTAATCGTCACAAACCTAAAGTTAATTATTCAAAATTAATTTAACACTTTTAATTAAACATAAATCATTGATTCTTCTAAATAATAACTCAAAACCGATTGAAGCTTGTGAGCCTTATATATTGAGTTTGTTACCATATGATATTTATCCTTCACGAACGTTGATACTTGAAATGTTCACCTTTTTCTTCAATCAAGTTCTAGGTGCTTCCTGCTTTCTCAAATTGTGATGTGTCTTTAGAAGGATGAGGGACAACATATGGATCAAAACATCCCAAGAAGTTGTCTGCTAGACTGTTACCAAACATGTAATCACTTCAAAGTTCGAACGATCATGCCTCTGTTCAGATCAATATATATAGGGCATATTGAGAAGACCAACTGATACACCGTCCGTTCTGGGTTTGCTTTGATGATATTGTTTTTTTTTATGAATATGTGCGATTAGAATTGAGATCTGGGGAAGAACAGTGGATTGAATTATTGTTGAAATTTTTTGATCTATATTGGTTAATTTTAATTTCATTAAAGTAAATTTTAATTTAATTTTTTTAAGTATGGGTATACCTGTAAATTTAAATTTTTCTGTTAAAATTTAATAAATTAGAATTAAATATATAAGATTGTACCATGGCCACGTGGCAATCATTTAATGGAGACCTATGTTCAGGTCGGTACAAAGCCGACCTGAGAATAGAAAGCCCCAAATAACAATGGACATGTATTTAAATACTAGAACCTAACTTGTTGGAAAATAAAAAGAAACCAAATACGAAACTAAGTCGGGACTTTCTATTCTCAGGTCGGCTTCGTACCGACCTAAACGTAGGTCTTTATTATATATTTCATTCTAATTTATTAAATTTTGATAAAAATATCCTACTTTCAAAAAATTCATTTAAATAATTTAAATAAATTCTTACTATTTTATATTTTATAAGTATTAAATTAAAAATAAAAATTTACTTTAACTAAAATTAAAATTAATCAATTTATATCAATTAATTTCAACAACAATTCAATGGAATATTCGTTTTCCATAATCTAATTGCACTAGCTATCAACATTTGTAGAGGACAATAACAGAGGCTTATTTTTTTAGCTACGAAGTATATTATTTAGAAGTGTTCGATAGTTTATGTATCATTAAAATGGATAAATTAATTGTGATCAATTAACTTTGATTTGTGATTAAGATTAATTAATAAGGTTTACGTATATGTAATCATATAAATTGAAATTAAGGGCATTATAGTTAATTTGTATTTTTGTGTTGATTTTTAATGTTAAAGAAAATTAATTATAATCCATCGTACCAAAAATGACTTTGAACCGAAATGAATGGATGAGATTAAATTAAGCGCCACATGGCAACTATTGAATGAAGACCTGAGTTTAGGTCGGTACGGAGCCGACTTGAGAATATAAAAACCCAACTAAGTCTAATATTAAAACCTAACTTGCTAGAAAAGAAAAAGAAACCTAAAATAATAAAATTGGCCCGTCTTCGAACTTTATTCATTTGACTTTTAATCATACCGCATCAGGTACTCACCCTGATCCACCAAAACTCCACCATTTTAACTTTTTGCCCCTATAATTTCATATTAACGTGTGGTAAAAGTTTAAAATGATTGAATATATTAAGTTACAAAAACTTAAAATGGTGCAGCTGGAAATGAACCCGAGCGTGTGAGTTGGATGAGTCGGATGACCCTGTCAATTTGTTTACTTTTATTTTTTATTATATTTTTTATTTACTTGTTAAAAAGTTTTAAATTAAAGATATATCCCTAAATTAAATGTAAATTTTGAATTTAAAATGAGATGACTCCCGAGATTATTTTTATATTTGGGTGTAAGCAAGCATAGTGTAATAGACTATCAATGATAGTTAGGGCCTGTTTTGAACTAGAATTGCTTAGATTTTTTCACTTGGCCACCTAAAATTTTATTTGGATAATTAGGGTTGTTTTGAACTAGAATTTCTTAGATTTTTCAATCTGGTCGGTTAATAATTCAATTTGGTCGGATAACAAAACTACTTGAATTGTTAAACCCGTAATAACTACTCTCCCCCTCTCTGTGTTCCATATTAAGCTTCCTAAATTATTTATTTTTCTAACTTTGACAATAAATTACTCCTAATTATACAATAAATATAATAAAATTACATTATGAAAGAAAATCAAGTATATTTTTCTAATATAACTCTATTATATATTAAATCATGTGTAATATATAGGATAAAAAGCACAAAATCCCCTCTAATTATGTAAAACAAACACAATCCACCCTCAATTATCTAAATAGCATCAAACCCCACAAAATATCAATAATAGTTGCATAAAACCCCCAAGCCATCTAATTTAACGGAAGGTGTATTGCACTTGCCAAATATGCAACTGGGCAGACGGAATTGATAATTATATTTAACATAATACCCTCCCATTTGATTAAACTCACAAAGAAAATATACCGTAGAAATTAGGACAAAATAGAAAATATATATAAAATGACAAATTCTGAAGATCAAATGACCTCCACCCATATGAAAGGACATTTTTTTGTTCGTTGACTTTATGCCGCAGATAGCAAATTTTAGAATATGAGATCTTTCGATTCGATAATAGAGTCTGATGAAAATATAGCTTTGAATCTTCACCGCCTACGGCGAAGCTTTTGTATCTTGGTCTTCAATGGTGGAGATTTGCAGCTCCACGATTGAAGGTCGTAGCCTCGTAGGGGCTTGATAAACAGCCGAATTGATGATGACCAAGATCAGCTAATTCAATCATGGGTGGTTTTGTTGATGGTGGACTGGTGGTTTGATGATTGGTGGTTATGGCAGCTTGCTTGATTGCTTTTAGCCAAGTTGATGGACTTCTCTTTTACAATAATTAACTCAAGCAACGAGCTACATATGATCAATTATGCAATTTGAAATCTACTTTTAGTTGCTAGAATTCAATTTAATTTGGAGGTGATAAATTTCTAAATGATCTTCAAGCTCCTCCACTCCATTAATGGTGGATCGGATCTCTTTATGAAGAAGCTTGAAGCTTTAAGAATATAATCTCTCCGTTTTCTTTCGGATTTGACTTTTCTTGGTCAACAACTTTCAATTTTGACTCCCGATTAATCTTAAACTATAATAATAAAAGTATGTAACGAAATCATATTATGAAAATTCTAATAGTAAGAGAAGGTGGCCCGGGTGATTAAAGTAGTCAATTTTTTTCCGGCCTGATTTGTTAAGTGTTTTGAACGGATCAACACTTCACATGAAAATCAGTTAGTGAGCCGTTATGCCTGCCAAAGTTTCGGAACTTGTTCGATTAGTTTTGGAGCGGTGAAACTCGATATAAATATTAAATATATACTCCCTCCGTTCTAAGTACGTAGTTGTCCCATTTTTACCTTTTGCGGGTTAATTTTTCATTTTTAACTACACATCAATCAGTCACTAATAGTACTTCCAGTAAAATATTTTTCGGGTATGAGGAAATAGGATTTTGCGATAACACTAGCTTGTGTAATTTGCCCCCAGAAAGCTGCCGGAGATAGTATTTCTGAGCGTGGCTAGCTTGCTACTTGTGTTGACGTTTTGGAGATCATGAAATTTCGAGAGATGTTTCCTCCAGCCACCTTTGAATCTTTGAAGTACTTTTGAAGCCCGAGAAGAAAACGCCTGCACAATATGTCCCAAAACAGTAACATTGTTTGAAGATCAAACTCAATTAACGAGAACATGTAATACTCCAATAGTTTGTATGGTTGTCTTTTAAACATTTGAAACATTTTAGAATGTTTAAAGGCTTTAGCTAATCCGGGAGTTGTGGTTCGTATAGAAGACACAGCTTGTGCGTCGTATTCAAAGCCCAGAACATGCAGAATTAGTAGCAGCTAAATGTGCTGTGAGACTAGCATTGAAGGAGATTGGCCTAATGACACACCCCTTCTCCAATAGAGACACCCTTCATTTGCTGCTATATATCACTTGGCGGAAGAAATTATGTTAATTTGCTCATATGGTAGACTTGGTAATAAAGTAGCCCAGATATTGGACCATGACATATTTGTTTATCGTTTTAGCATATATTCTCTTCAGTTTAAGAAACCGGATGTAAAAGGAAGAAATTGTTTGTACTTCATTAACTAGACATGTAGCAAACTTTTCAATTCGAAGTAAAGCTCTGTAGCGTTGAAGGCTAAGTTTTGCTCAAGAGTTGTTTGTGTTCATCTATTGACTGGGTGTTTATGTAAATATTAGTACTAAATACCAACTCCCATGCAAACCTATATACATATGTATTTATTAACCGAAAATGTTGCCGCTAAATACACATCAAACATGAACTATTAGTACACACACGTCCCGCAAAAATGATAGAAAAAACAAGTGCAATAACAAACTGGAGGTGCCATAACCCACAATGAATACCTAAGATGCAAGAATTCAAATTTACACACAAAAGTCTCTCACTTTACACTAACCCGGAGAAGAGAACCAATACCATGAAAAACACCTAAACAAACAGTATCAATGAATTGAGCTAACGTCATTGCATCTAACAAACCTCAAACAGGCTACAATGCACCTCTTGTGGTTCAGCTGCTTGCCTACCAGGAACAGTATCAACTACCGCCAGAAATCTGTTTAGCTTTAGCACCAGTTCTTCAGTTGTCGTGCCTATGATCTCGTTACCGCGCTTTAGTCCCACGCAGTAGTACCTTCCAATAGAATCCTGATACCAGAATTCAAAATGATGTCAGTTAAATGTGAAGAAAATACTCTTTTTATATTAATTAGTGAGTGAAGAGATTAATCTCACCCGGCAAACTATCCCTAGTTTCTCCAATTTATGAACGGCATCATCAACATCAAAATTGCAGTGTTCGCCAAATTCATCTAGTATTAGTTCTTCACATTGCCTGTCAAGATCCTATTAAATGGAAAATAACCAGTAGATCAGTAACTAAAAACTCTGATATGCATCTAAAAGAAGAGCAGTGAGAAATGCACCTCCAAAGTTGCCTTCCCTTGTTCCATCAATATGAAAAACGCAAGTATGACTTCCTTCACCTGCATATTGCAATGTTAGAAATTGGCAGCCACAACTATTCAGGAACCTTTGAAAGCTAAATTTTGTTTTCATCAAAGCTTACAAGATTTGGAAAGAGTGGGTCAGGTGCACAATTTCAGAAAACAAAGGGTCAGGCGCACAATTTTAGAGTAATCATATGAGGAAAGTTATGACAAAAATTATGTACAACACAGGCCACACTCATGCAAATCCTAAGGCTGCAAATCCTAAAACATTACAAGCCAGCAAAAATGATACGGAGATGAGATAATAGCCCCTACCACATGTGTGTGTGCGCGCGCGTGCGTGTCTGATCAACACATACTGTTAGCGGATATTATTTGAAACCCAAAGTTCAACTTTTTTTTCTTTTTTTTTTTGTGAAACCTTGTACTTGTAGTCATTTTTCTTGCAACGAAACTTACTTCTTGTTGAATTACATCATCACACAGATGAAGAAGAGTGCCCTTTCCACTGTCCAATTGTTTGTCGTACATTGACTGTGTGATTAGATTTTGATATTGCGCCATATTCTGTTGAAACCTGCAAACGATTGACCAAAGCTTCATAAATACCAGCAACAAAGATTGTCAAAATACAGCAAAGTGGAGGGAAATTATATATCTGTAACAATGAAAGTTTTCAAAGTCCACCAGAAATTGTGAAACAAATACATCCACATCACATCCAAGAATCTCATCATGCCTTCATATGTTATGTAGATGAATTTTAACCATTTTGAGGCGAACTAGGAAACAAGTTTATATAACCACAGATATTAAGAAGTTCCACCATTATTTGTCAGACACTTTCATCGTTATAAACTCATTTTGGAAAAGATGTCCAGTCCCAGAACAATGTGTGATGTTACAGTAAGTTGAGATGCAAACACGGCAAAATAAAGGGAACTGGTTGAAAATTGTACACAGAATAAACCTTGTGGCAGTAATTTAACGAGAAATCATTTGGAATTTTGAAATGAAGACATGACGAACATAAGAATGTTAATGCTCTGATTCTCGCATTGTGATTGAAAGAGCAAATCTGTCAAGTACAACCTTCCTAATAAATGAACAGTACTAAATTCACTTGAGCATGCTATTTCTAGGTGCTGCGTGTCTAGCTTGCTTTGGCAGACCTAGTAAGGGCTCTTTTAACATTTAAGCACATAACTTGAAATGGATTCACAAAATGCATTCACATACATATATTCCAGTTGATGAGGATGATAGGAATTTCACCCAGGAACACAATGTTTTAGTATGTACTATAAGATTAAAATTAAATTAATTTTAAACGAGAGAGAGAGAGAGAGAGAGAGAGAGAGAGAGAGAGAGAGAGAGAGAGAGAGAGAGAGAGAGAGAATGGTAGAGACTTGCATCTTCGGTATTGTATCTGTGATATTAAAAATTCCCTACCAACATAAACTACAAGCCTAAGTGAAGAAATACTTAACGTGAAGTATATCTTAGCACAATAACCAAGCACCGTGGAAAGAATAGCAAACATGACCCAAAGGTCAGCTTTAGGCATCTCCACGGAACCTACAACAGCAACCTGAAAGACCAGATAAAACATTTGTATAAGAAAAATTGCTATGGATAACTAAATACTAACAATGCCAAAAATACTGACCAGTCCAACTACAGCTGATATAAGGAATTTAACCCAGTCCATTGGAGTCAAACTTGGATTTTTCTTCTCTGGCTGTTCGAAGAAAACGATAAAGTAGTTATGCCTTGACACAAAAGCCTAATTCGGCAAAGATGCCATCTTGGTGAAGCATATAAAACATAAAAAGATGAAAACTCACAAGGACAATTTCCAGATCAGCCATAGGGATGTTCTTGAAATGCTTCACAAATATTCCTCGTTCTTGTTTTAATTTTGAACTTGCACGCCTGCACAACATCAAAGAGTTTACGACCAACAAAGATATGAGAGGAATGTTACTTCATATGAGCGTTATGTATAAGTCGACTGAACAGAGAATTTCTTAAAGATATCACCACATTTCTGCATTCAAAGCTTTTATGCAGACATGGCTCGTTGAGTTAAAATAGTTTGATAAATATATTGACAGTGTCCTTCGCAGGAATTGATTATGTGCGACGCACACAGGACAAACCGACAAAGAAAAGGGAAAAGAACGGGAAGAAGATGATACCGCTGGTGTAGAAGAAATAATGTAAAAATTTCTGTGTACTTTGTATAGGACAGGCTTACAGTTTGCATCTAATTATAAGGATTCATATGAAATACCTGTAGACAACAATGATCCTATCGAAGGTCGGTTCTTGAATTGTAATTTTACTCCGTAGATTGCTGAAACTGAAGAAACAAAAAACACACATTAAGCCACATAACTATAATTAGCATTTGGAATTGCCTTAGAAGGGAAATCGTTCACATAAAAGGAGCCTGATCTAACAGAACTTCTAATTCATCTAATGAATATCAGTAGTTTGTCAACTTAAACCACAATAAATTGCATGTACAAGTCCCACTACATGGAATGACATCCACAAAAACATTATCTTTCATCTGGACCATGTTGTCAATCTCCATCGTCATTGACAATAGTATAATTAAATTTAGTGAGTAGTAAAACTAAGATATCAATCTTCCAAACAGGGAGTATTTTCAATCACAGAGAGAGATCCTATAATAACAATGAAAATGCAGCCAAAAAAAAAAAAAAAAACACCTGACTTCCATGTTCTCAAGGCGAATCCGTTCAACGCTCAATCCATCATTTTCCACATCAGGTGTAATTTCATCGTCTTTCTTGGGTTCGTTTTTTACCCCTTTACGTGGCTTCCTGGAAAAAATCTTCTCCAACCTGCAAACTCCAATGAAAATTAGGATAAAAAAGATTATATTTCAAAGGCAGGCATATATCCATATGAAATACGAAATAGGAGAAACAATCCCAGAAAGCCACAATGTTAACAATTGTATAGAAATCATATTTCAGAAATATACATGTAATCTATGACATTGAGCTCAATTCATAGATCATTGTGCTATGAGATAACATCTCACCTAGTCTTTCTCAGAATCCAACCCCAGAGACGACCAATCAATGCATCCACTTTCTCCATGAAAAAATAATCACTCGTCTTATCGATGCCAATCCCACGCCGGAAAATGACATACTGAATGAAGGACGAAGTTAGACACTTGAGATACATTTCTTTAAATTTAGTATAAGAAGAAGCGCAAGAAAAGTTTACAACGCAGTAATGGTGTGTTAAGCAGGGAAATTTCAAGAACGTGCAGCTTAAGTACTGAGACAGGGAGGATGGAATACCTTATCGGCAAAATCCGGGAGGTGTTCTCTAGGATGCGATGCGAAGTACCTCTTCAAAAGCGTTTTATCTAGCTACATTCAGCAAAAATAGCATTGAGAAAAGGACTAGAATGTCGACATGTACTATGACATAATAGATTAACCACTTGCATATAGCACAAGAATAACTCCGGAATTGCACCTTGGATTCATCGACAGTAATGGGAAGATTGAGTAGATACTGCCCGGAGTGAGCAACTTCAATTTCTTCATCTGTGGCTATCTTAAAGTTGCTTTTCTCCATTACCTGTGTTACACGATGTACATATAAGGTAAATGAGATAGGCCAATTATTCCGGTTCCACCCCCAAAAAGAAAGGCAACCCTCAACAACAAGTTCATCATTATAGATTAAAATATTGTTACGGCTGTGGAACACCTAAATAATGGATCATGCATTGGTTTCTTAAATATCACAAATAGAACATGGGTTCTAAAGGACACAACAACATCAAAAGGTCGACTGTGTGTATATACTACTTTGTATAACATAAGCACAGTATTTATCAGTAAGCTTCTGACTCTCCGGATTATACGTGTTCGTTCACATCAAGTTAAGGCAAGCATCCTACCTGGAATAAATATGTCAAGAAATTCTGCTCCAGAATGTCAATTTCGTCAGACGACAAATTCTGCTGCTCCAACTTCTGAGTTCCACTGACAGGATCAAAGAGCGAGTAGAGTTGCTGCAAGCAAGCACATTCACCAAATGTTCAACAACTAAGGAAGATACAATAGATAACTATAAAACACAAAAGAAGCTTCGAAAGAAACAAACAAACAAATCACCATGAGGTCCTCAAATTGCAAGAGGTACCATGCTCGAATAGTATACTCTACTCTCTTACATAGCTTCAAAAACTCAGCCCTATCAGCACTGTGCTCTGCAGACATACAAGTTACCGTAATTCAGCCACTTAGGATCTCAAAACAATTACTTCTCCTAAAACAGCATCCATTTCACAGGTGATTACATAGATGAGAAGGAGGAGAAGGAGATTACCGATGAGGTTGGCCAAGTGAACAATGAGTTTGGGCTTGAGAATAGGAATAACCGATTCAGGCTCCAATCGAATCACCTCTCTGTTCTTCTTCGTGGAACTGACCTTCTTTTCCGCCATTGATGAAGGCATCTCGAATTATCTGACAAAGTAAAAAGCACAAGCACAAATTTCATTATAGAGTACTTAACAGAGAAGGAATCCCTAATTTACCATTTGAAGGAATAATCACTCACATGGATGGATTGAAAGATGTCGTTGAGCTGTGTCGTCGCTTTGCTTTGCTTTCGTTACAATCAAACAGATAGAAAAATTATACTGATAATAATAAAATAAATAAATATGAAATGAAATCCCCAAATTTGGAGAAGATGAAGATGAACAAAGCAACAGCGAACGGATTATTGAGTTGAGCGGGTGTTTTTCGCTAATTAATGACGCTGGTTAATTAATTAATTAATGGAGTTAACCAGTTACTGACTACACGAGGGATTATAGCATAGAGAGACAACACAGATTTTTCCAAAGGAAACCTCGACTTCACCGTAATTCACATTTAGTTTTATTGTTTAGCACCCCAAAATATTCTAAATTTGCCCTCAAATTTCCTTTTTCTTTTTAGTTTTAAATCCTATTACAACTTTGGGCTCATTTTTGAGTTCGACTGAAAATTAATGATCTGTTTCGCTAACATTTTGATTTTCAATAATTTTAATGCGCCACACAATTGTAGAGAATTTAGAGGGATTTAGAATACAAATCATACTCATAAAGTGCACATTTATTTTCATAAATCTATCATTTATTTTCATAAATCTATCTAGACAAACTTCAAATGACAAAGTGCAAAGGAATGATTACGAATAAATATGTGGAACCAGCATATCACTCCAAAGATCAACCCATAAGTAACAACACTGACCTAATGGGTCGATACTTTGATCCATTAATGCCCGAAACGTTATACTAAACATGGGTATCTGTCTTTTTCTGTTTTATTGAATTAAAATTGTGATATTTTCCAATCCAATGACAAACAAAACATCTAACATTAGCTGATCATTTATAGGTCATTAAAAAATTATATTGTTCACTTCGAAGTTAAAATATGTGTGTGATATCCACGTGGCAAACAGGAAGAGCATAATGCTGGGCCAACTATTTATATTGCTAAAATAAGATGTCGGCAAGGGGTTTTGTCCTCGCTGACAAAGCTAACAACTCTTTGTATCTTTTTTGCTAATCTTGCTAATCCTAATACAGTTTCGAATCACAATTCACAAAACTTGTGTCATGTAATGTTAATCTGATGCTCGATATGAGAATGATATTTCCATAAAACCCACATAAAGATTAGGAATCATACATTTACTATGACTGGACTGATACCAAAAACACAAAATGAAATCTTAGAAACACTCTTTACTGGAGTTTTATGAACTCAAAATTGGTTCAGCACGCCAAAACTTCAAGTCTCCTGTTATAAACCCGATAACGCCCTAC
Source organism: Plantago ovata (assembly GCA_028274465.1). NCBI lineage: Eukaryota > Viridiplantae > Streptophyta > Magnoliopsida > Lamiales > Plantaginaceae > Plantago > Plantago ovata. The sequence continues at coordinate 16,069,074 of CM051456.1, read as the reverse complement.
ATGAATTTTGAAATAATGTTGTTTTGCAATTGTGCCCCATCACTTACTCTTGTGATATAACTCCACTTTCCTTATATCATCGTCAACGAACAAGTGGCGGAGCTTTTTTGGACTCCATTATCATGTTGACACTCCACGACATATGTTTCGTGTCTCATGAATGATTATGCTAAATCACACATTCCTTCTGCTAACACTCATTTCACACTTTTAAGTCTTTTCATAACTATTTTTTTTTCCTTTGTCGAAAATTGTGGTAAAATAATAACAATCATAATTTTTAGGTTTAGTATTTTTTTTTCAGCTTTTTTTATTTTTTTTTATTTTTAATTTTATTTTTTGCATTTTAAAGTTTCTTTTTGTATCATATATTTTTATTTCATTTTTTTTAATTCTTTCCCGAAACGCTTTGTTCTTGTTTTTACGAAAAAAATGTGGTGTCGAAAGAATTACCAATACTTTTTTCATTTTTTTTCTCTTTTAGAAAAACAACTTTTTATTTTTACCTTTTTATTTCCTAAAAAATTAAAAATATTTGTTTGTGTATGTGTGTTGTCATGTAAGGTGAATTAGTCAGTTCTAATGTGTGAATTAAGAAGCTATGAGGTCTAATTCGCTAAATTGGTGGTTAGTCCCGAAATCTTAATTTTATCAGAAAATACCACCGTAGTACAAAAATTAAAGTTGGAGAAAACATATGGTATATAAATTAACAATTGAAAAGTTATGATATAAAAACATATGGTATATAAATTTGACATCCATTTTGGGACTCCTACCCCTGATAGAACTCAATCTTGAGTTTCTCATCAAGATTCTTGTTGGGTTCGAGGCCTTCAATTGAATCTCTTCGTATTTTGCCTCATTACCACCGTTGTTGTTTTGACCGAAAATGTTCAATGACTCCATGTTTACTTTTGAAGTCAAGGTAGCTCTTTTTGCATTATCAACAGTTATAAAATTCTCCATTGCTTTGATGGTGAAGTGATCTTTCAGTTGACCAATCTGCTGTGAAGAATTCCTACCAACAATGTAAACACTTAACTGTTGGCTGTTGGAGACATATAATTTGTCCCAATTCAGGTGGGTTACAAATAAGAGAATCTCACCCATCCATTTTAAAGAAATAAAGACCTCTCAAGTATTTCCAATTTTTAGGCAATTCAACCAGATATGCACTAAATATGAGCTTCACTGTTTGAAGATTTTACAGACGAGTAAGAGATTCAGGTAACCTTTTTAAGCCACGACATGACATTTCGAGGTACCTTAGAAGTTCCAATTTGCATAAAATGCTTGGAAACTTTTTGGGAAGATCATATGATAGCTAGGCAAATACTCGTAGATATCGTTGCTTTGATAGTGACGAAGGAAAAAGCTTGTGACCGTGAAATTTTCTTAAATTTTTCCCATGAAATGAGAGCAAGTACTTGGGCAACAAACAAGTGGTGGGTTTTTTTTGAACATCATTATCATGTTGACACTCCACGACATACGTTTCGTGTCGCGTGACTGATTCTGCTAAATCATGCATCAGATCGTGCATTTGACACGTTACTCTTCAGCCGCAATGGTATGGCCACGCCGGAAAACCAGAGCCGTGTTGTCGGAATGAGTTAGCAACCTCGAATTTGATTCTGCACAACAAATGGAGTGGGCAATGGTAGTGAGAAGATACTGAAAGGGTTTTGATTATTTTGTAATTTGGATTGTACTACTATTTGATGTTGATGTTTCAGTCTTATAAATGTACTACTTCATATCCACACATTCCCTGTGCTAACACTCGAGCAAAAGAAACTATCATGGAACTACCAATGGAAGTGTAAAATTACAAAAATGTGATTTTTTTTTTTTTTTACAACTCTATAATTCCTAGTGAACATCATTCAAATCTAAAAGCATTTCTGATGCTGGAAACACTCGAAAACTTGTAGGCTCAATGCAATCCACCAATGAGTTAGGAGCAACTCGTCGCCTCAAGGAATCCACCAAAAGGTTAAGAGCTAATAAGAGAAGAAATCCATCTTCTAGCAAGTCAAGGACTCAAGATATACTTTTATTTCATAAACTTTGTTCTGCCTCCATTACAAATGATAGACATTATTTATAGCAGCCCTACCCCAACTCCAACATCACAAGTACATTGCACCTTGACTATAGACTTTTCTACACTCAATTATTAACTATTGACGGTCCTAAATGCATGCATAATGGCCATACATTTGATTATTCTCAATGCATCTCACAAATACATGAACTAGATAAGAACCGCGCCATATTCTACCTCTTCCCACTAAATTATCAATAACTTTCTCTAGAAAATTCAAATGACATTCTGTTTGATGTCCTAGAAACTAGATTCACAAGGCTTCGCAACAACGTATGATTACCCTTCTGGTACATGCCCGATCAACACAAAATTGCATTCAAAGTGATACCATAATCTAGACATTTTTCTGGACCAATTTCAGAGGCATATAATAGATTCGTTTAGCTCAAAGATGCAAACAAAAGTCGAAGTAAGCTCAATTGAATCCTAGGGTAACATACATTCTAAAGAGGCATAATTCTAACAATATGAGCAAGTAAAAAAAATTCAATATGCAAGCAAACTACTAGTACCATTTTCTTCTTTGTGCTTAACCAGAACATATCAAGGTACCTCAACTGTAATGAGAATCCCCCGATACCAAGTAAATAAAGCAGATCTTAAATAAGAAAGGGACATATATATCCTCCCTGTTTCACTAAAAGCAATTAAGCACAAAAAATTTGAGAAATTACCACATCCTCCCTGTTTCAGTCTTACAAATGTACTACTTCCTATTCACACATTCCCTCTGCTAAGTGCTAACAATCTTGAAAAATAAACTACCATGAACCAACTAGCAACGAAAGTGTAAAATTACTAAAATGTGACTTGTTTACAACTCTACAATTCCTCCTAGTGAACATCATCAAATCTAAGAGCATTTGAGAGGCATATAATAGATTGATTTGTTTAGGTCAGCTCAACCACGATCCAAGAAGTGAAAATTCAATACGCAAACATCTACTACTAGTACCAGTTTCTTCTAACAAGTGAAAATTCAAAACACAAACAAACTACTACTAGTACCATTTTCTTCTTCGTGCTCAACCAGAATGAAAGGGATGTGAAGTAAGCTATGGCACGTGCCTAGGAGGAGGACATAAAGCAAATTTTAGGGGTATTTTAGACAATTGGGTAACCAATTTGGCCATTCCAATTAACGGGTAAATAACATTACTCCAGTAATATAACTGTTCTTTTGGCATAGTAATTGAAAATTAACTTTGTAATATAAAAAATAGAAGTATGTAAATTTGAATGTTTTGAATTGAAAGAATTTAAACATAATTAAACTAAACCGAATAGAATCTAATGAGATTGAAATCCAAGAGTCTTTCGGATGAAGAGAACTGAGGCTAACCCCCAATCCCCTTTTCCCATTCTCTGGGCCGTAAATATATTCACTTTGGTTAACTTCTCTTCGTTTAAAATTCATTAATTTCATTTCCTCTCATTTTAGTTCAATTCAATTATGTTCAGATTCATTCATTTTTTATATTTACTTAGTTGTATTTTATTTATATTACAAATAAATTCAGCTCCATTCAGTTATGTTTAGTCTATTCAATTATGTTCAACTCCATTCAATTATGTTCGAACAGTTTTTTAGTGTTTGGTTAGTAAACTACTAGTGTAGTAACTAATAAAAGAGTAATTGATATCAGATAAAGCTAACTAATACTTTATCACTCGTCTTTTTTTTTTTCTTTTTTTTTTATAAACAACATAAGCTTTTCAAATCGATCACCTTATTAACATTCACCAACAAACTTATTATAATTAAATGGTCAAATAATGTGAAATAGTAGAATTAGACTGCTCAAGAAAACTACTACTACAAAATCCTGGAATTTGCTACCAATGGAAATAAAACTTCATCAAACTGAGCATGGCTGGTTACATAAGATCAAGATGTTGACGGATCAAAACAATGAAACCCTTTGTGATGAACACTATAACCAAGAAAAATGAAAGGTTGGCTCCGAGGAGCGAATTTATGCGGTGCATAATTGTGTAAACATGGATAGACCCGACACCCAATAGTATGAAATTTTGAAGATTATACAATGCACATCACATATTTCTCCATTTGCCTAACAAAATCTAAGATATTGCAACATTTTCAGTTTTACTCGGAAAATTCAACCACCACACATGAGTACATGACAGATCAACGCATCCCATAATTTAACCAATAATTTAACCATTAGACAAAGAATATTATTGGGGCTAAGCACATCAATTCAGTAATTGCTCAACATAACAGAATCAAGTATACAAACTTAAACTCTTTTTATAGTCTGTCAAGTAAAAACCATCCGAGATAGGTAAGAGTTCAAACAATCCATCTGATTAGCGAAATAAACTCAAGGGTGCGAGACAATCACTCCACAGTTTCATTGAGATCATGTAATTCGATTTTCTTTCCAACATAAGAATTAAATTAAATTAAAACTGTCAGCAAACAGATGCTCACCGACAAACTGTTTCTGCTTTACTTCGCTAAGGTTTTATGGTTTCTCTTTCTCTTCGCCTAGGGGTGGTGGCAGCTGGAAGGACTACTGTGCTATGACAAATACCAAAATTACTCAGAACCTGAAATCAGGTTCAACATCCATTGCCCATGCAAACTTTGCGAGAAGAGACTTGTTGAACATCTGCATCAGAGAACAGTACAGATTCAGTCAATTTAATCGACATTGGCAGTATATTTCATGAATCATGAAGATGTTGGTATGCAAAAAGTACAAGAAAGCAGAAACTGAAACATGGCTTAATTGAACTTTTGAGCTTCTATCAAATTATAAAAAGAGGTTATTTCTGCAACCACCAATATTTTCTAGGAGTAAGTAGGAAACTGCTGAATTATCACCTTCTCGATAGGAACTTCTTGGCGTTTGCACCATGCAACTGTTATCCTTGGATCAAGGTAGTTGATCTTTGACGTGCCCAATGCTACAGTTTTCAAATCCTCTTTTGTCAGCTTATCTCTCTCAATCTTTTCGATCTTTGCCATTGTTTGAGCTATCTTTTTCTCTATTCTGTATGACATTTTTACCTTCAGCTTAGATGATATATGGGACACGGGTTACTGTACCCAAAGAATATTAATGAGAAAGACTTACGCATCGGGGTTCAAATTCCTCTTTGGCTTCCCATCAGCACCCTTGACAGGTGGCTTTCCTTTTTTTGCCCTAGCCAAGTCTGTTTGCAGCTCTTCCAGAGCACTCTAAAACAAGTTTTACAGAAACCAAAAAAGATAAGTGTGCAAGCAAATAGCAAGGAGGTGCACAAACTAGATCGAACCTTCAGTAGAAGTAGAGGTATATAAGTAATTTCTGAATTCCAAAGGAGAATCACCAAAAAGGACCAATGTCTAAGAGGGATAGCAGAAACTATTCAAACAAAATATATATTTGCTCCTTTGTCAATACCTTGAGTTCATCTATCTTCTCATTCAAACGAGTCATCTGGGCACTGTGTGACTTTGAGACAGTACGTTGATGATTGCAAATGATTGCAACCTACACAGGAAATGCAAAAATAATAAATTTTCACAAAACCCATAATAGAACACAAAATCACATGGTGACAGGCTCTACCTCCTTGTTCGCATGGTTATACACAGCAGTTTTCTCAGCAACGTCTCCAGCTTTGTGATCCTTGCTTAACTGTGAGAAGCATCAAACTTTAGATATGGTGAATGAGAAGCAGTACAACTTTCTATAGTTTCATTTACTCATATGTCTGAGAAGTTAGGGGGCTAAACTTGTAGCAAGTAAAGATGAGCCAACATAAAGATAATCATATTGCATGAATTAATCATGTTACGCATTTTACACAAGATCTGAGTCCAGAATTATCTCAACTAATTGGATTTCTGAAGAGGCGATGAGCCAACATAAAGATGAATCATATTGCATGAACTAATCATGTGACATATGTTACATAAAATCTGAGTCCAGATTATCTCGACTTATCGAAGTTTTGAAGTGGTATAACAACTTGATTACTCAAGGATTAATGATTGATTCTTGTATTCTAGTAGAATATTCACTATAAAAGGCCGAACATGCAAAAAAACGGGTCCCAAAACCATAGATATTTTATCTGGTAACTAAATTGCTGCTATCAAGTACTTTTAAGGGAAAAAATGACACATTCAAGGCAAACAGGAACGGAGAAAAAGAATTGATATTGTCATGTTCAAGGGCTAGGTGCAGGTGTCTCAATTAACTAAAAATAGCATAAACATGGCCATCTTTGATGCGATTCCAGAGGATGATTTCATCTTTTGTAAGTCTATACAGATTATAGCCCATCAAATATCTGAATACTTAGAGCGATGAAATGAGGTTCCACCCAAAAGCCCCTGAGCCAGAGTGTGCAAACTACAAATATCACCTCACACTAATAGTTAGTATATACCCATCACCCAGGCTGGCCAGGCATCCCACCAGGCGCAAAAGATAGAGGTGTCGGTGATATACATGTGAACAAATAAAATCATAATACCAGGAGCTGCATGCTGCATCTTACCATGTCATCCAATGTTATAGATGCATTGTATGTACGAAAGACTTTAGCTGTGAGGCCAGGCATGAGCCCCTTTAAATGAGCATTGAGTTTGCTAGTATCGAGCATCTCGAAAAGGTCCTCGTTACCCTGCTTGCCTGTAACCAATACAGGCATATGTTAATAAACCAACTATATGCACAATTGCATATATCACATTAGTAGACAAGTCACTGACCACTTCGAAACTGTTGGATTGCCTTGAACACAGGAGTCTCAACCTCAACGTCATTTTGATATCTTATAGAATCTTTACCAAGGAAATCAAACTGAGAAGAAAATCAGAGAAAGGAAAACCATTGTTTATCATTTCAAACATACAAGAGCAAAATTGTTTTGAGAAAAAATCACTGGACACTTCAAGATCTGGAATTTCAAATTTTGAACTCCTTAGGAGAGCAGCCATTAAAAAAAGGCAACTCTTCAATAGTAGTCTCTAACAGGATACTAATAATACAAACTCTTACCTTCAAAATATTTGGAGGTACTGGTTCAACGTTTTCTACTTTTAATGTGCAGCAACCAACTGTATCTGCTTCATCATCATCCTAAAACATGAAGGGGAAAAAAAAAAAAAAGGAAGACATTATGAGCTAGTTTTGAGAACTGAAGTCACATTTATGAGAACTAGTAAGACCGAAAGGAATAAAAATCACGACAAAGAACTTCGATACTATAAATATGCAGAAGACACATGCATCTTATACCTTCTCATTTCCAGCCCTAAGTGCCAGTTTGTCAATAAGATATGTAGCGACAGCTATCTGCTTCTTTGTTGAATCTTTACTTGTGAAGTCCTTGGTGTAGGCTGTTCGAATACCGTCTATATAGTCCTTCAATGTGAGAGGCAAAATCGTTTTTAATGAGTGCACAAAGGTGAAACCAAATGATAATAACTTTTTTGTTGGTTAATTACCTTTAACAGTCTAGCTTTCTCATACTTCTCTTTGTCACTTTGCCCCTTTAGCGAACTGCTAGCCCCCAAGAATATATATTTTAATTCCTTTGGATTGATTGGATCATTCCAATACGCCAGCCATGTCACTGTGTTGTCATGCCTCACCTCCTTCCACCTGCAAACAGATTGTTAAGGAATTAATTTCTAACATCGAACAATTTCCAACTCAAATATGTTCCAATTTCTCTTTCAAACCAAAAAGAAAAGTAAATGAATCTTTAATTCATAAAGAAGATTAAATAATCATTCATAACCTTTCACCAGGGATAGGACACTCTGGAACTGGAGCATCCTTTCCGATATTTATTACAATGTCTGAAGGATGGATTCGTTTTTTCAGCTTCCCCATCTGCTCACAAGTAACAGTATTTCGTTACTAGATATTTCATACTTGTAACGTCATTTTTCATTTCTGAGCAGGAAATTATGAAGTACCTTTGGATGCTCCCCACGGCCTCGAAACAATCCAGGTGGTTCTACTCTAAAATTTCCTACCTGTGAATAGCATTGCAAGCATCTAATTAGATACTAAGTAGAACATATTATTTGCAGATGTAAATTCCTAGCATGAATTAACATGGATTGCAAGCATCTAATTAGCACACTAGAGAATATTATTTGCAGATGTACACTTCGGGCGTGAAATATCATGGATCAATGTAGCCATAGTGAAGAAAAGGTGAAACCCACAAACTTCTTTTTATGGCTACCAGTCTACCACACAAAAAGAAGTGTAGGTTATTTTTGTCAAGCATAAAATCTCTTTTTGACAAGCATAGATGGAAATAAAAATTAAAGATAAAGATAGAAACGACCTTCTCTTTCACACCATCTACAACTGCCCACATATACTTCTCCTCTTGCTTCATCTTCTCCTCTTTTAAAGCCTTTTTCTCCTGTTCACATAAAGCAAAGTCAGTTTGTCAATGTCATTAGTGTTATATTCCCTCCCGCCCATAATGTTTTGCCACCTTTCTTTTTCAGGCCATCCCATTTTAACCTCCCGCTTCCATTTTCAGTAGCTTTATAACCCCAGAATACACGAAAAAATGCCTCACTTATTCTTTCTTTCATAATTTATTCATTCCATCTCAAACTTTATCAATTATTTAGTCATTCCCGATCATGCAAATACAAGCATCTTGTGCATACATAACAGACACAACACTCAAAACATACAGGTGCAACAAAAGAATACGTCGGACCAGTTAAATACACAAATAACATAAAGTATCATACTTCAGTACTCATCTGCTTCTTCTTCTCCTTTTCTGTCTGATGCCATTCATATATTGGAGTGAAGTCACAGTCTTCCAAGTTCTGGATTATGTGATTCTTTCCTAGTATTTTACGCCAATCAGCCATGAAGTTCTCTCTGAACTTTTCTTTACTCATGTAATCAGTCTCCAGCATCACTGCATACATCGTTGCAACCTGAGAAAAGAAAAGACATGCTAATATTATTTGGAAAATCTAGGACCAACATTTAGAAAAAATATGAAACGCCAACTAATGAATGAATTTGTAGAATCCTGGATGACAGTAATGGGATATGATGCAACTGAGTAGATTTCAGAAGGTGAAAGAGAAAGGGTGATGAGGAGTGGAGAGCATACCTCTTCCTGTTCCGGGGTTAGATCGACAGGTTTGCCTTTGTAAAGCATCTTTACACCATGAGGTTTGTATGGAGGTGGAAAGATCACGCCATTGTGAACAAAGTTGTCCACTTCTGGCCGTCACCAGAACCTGGAGGAACCTTTGATGACTTTGAATACTTCGAATTTTTCACAATCTTCTTTGAGTTCGTAGAACTCTTCTTTGATATGGAAGGTACAGGTTTGGTCACACTTTTAACAGATGATGACTTCTTATCCGAAGAAGTGGTGGACATTTTTATTCTCAGAGAAATAGGAACATGATCCTCATCATCATCTTCCTTCTTTTCAGCTTTAGCAGATGCATCTTTCTGTTTATTAGATGTCAATGCATCAGTGAGCTTAGGCTTTTCGAAGATAATTCACTTCCAGATCTCACATTGTCTATAGGTCTCTTCTTTATAATTGGTGAAGGTTTCCTTTCTGTAGAAGCTGATCCATTATGGTCACTTCTCACAGACAAAGGTTTTTTTACATCGGAGTTACTAGGCTTGCTGGTGGATGCCCCAGCATTATTCTTAACTCCAAATCTAGATGATAATGGCATTTCGTCCTCTGAATCTTCAGGTTTTGGTGTAAGCCTTCTCCCTGAACTTGAAGCATTCAGTCCTTTGTTGCCTTGACTAGAATTGATCTTCGAGCCAGACACACGTCTAGCACTAAGGGGTTTTTCATCCTCGGAAACCTCTGAGTCTTCATTTAATTTACCAGTAACTTCCTTTGAAGGCTTATCCTCTTTGTTTGGTCGTTTAATGGGTTTTTGCTCCCCTGACACTGAAGTATTAGGTTTTAAATTTACCTCAGAAGACTTTACTGTCGACGCCTTGCCAGAGGAATTAGATGATTTTGGGCTAAGCAAAGGAGACCGTGTGGGTGGTGGACTAGCAGATGGAACTGTTTTACCTTTCTGAGAATTAGAACTTTGACCATTCTGGGGCCGTGCCTCAGAAGTTGACTTCCCTAATGGTCTTTCGGACTTTTGAGATGATGATTTTTTTGTTTCTGCACTAGATTGGCTGTGCCTTGCTGAAGAGCTACTACGTTTGAAAACCAATGGTTCATCATCGCTGTCCATATCATCTGTAAACTTTTGCTCACGACAAGCTCCAACAGCCATTTGTGGCTATATACCTATATGCTGACAATACAATAATCAACAACAGAAAGAAACTCACTACGAAGATCCGCAATAACATATAGCATATCAAGATAACTTATGAAATCAATTGCATTTTTATGCCCATCACCTATCAATGGAAGTAAGAACCCACCTTCCAAAGAAAGAACTACTCAGTTTTGGTTAAAACTTCAACATTAAGACGATTAAACGCAAGAGATTTGCACACAAAAGAAAATAAAAATTACGTGGGCATGCATTCAGAAAATCAAAGAATATAAACCCTCCATAAAGGAGTAAAGAGGCAAATTCTAGAATTCTCTGAACAGATGAAACACACGCACACACGCAAAACAAGGAAAAGATATATGGCAAAAGAATAATAACCAAAGCATGTTCGTGTAGGGTTTACATAGAATCTGTCTTAACGTAATAAGCATGTGGATATATACTGGGAACAATACCAGTTACTACGAGATTCTACTACAGTTAACTGACCTACAATTAGAAATTCACGGCACTTGAGAGAATCTACCAACAGTACTCTTCCTACAAAATACTAAAGTTAGTGCCACCCAGATAGGTAAAAGAAGAGGAAGCAACTATTTGCCCACCCACGCTCCAGCTCCAGAAATAAGGTAATCTAAAATGTAGACCTTGCAGGATACAAATAGAGTATATTGTTCAAATACTTGTTAATTATCATAAAAGCAGCATTACAGAAAGGAAGGAAAACTGTTTTGCAACATCCAGTATATTCATTTCGAGAATGATTTCTGTGAACTTTGATTCTACAATAACCTAGTTAGAGCAGTGAATAACTATTCCATTGGTTTCTAATTAGCTAAGGGGTTGGAAACATATAGTTACATTTCCAAGTTATCATAATGCAATTTCTTATCCATGAAGACCTGATTCAGGAACAATTCTAGCACAGAAGAACAAACATCTATCAACCTTTCTCCAAATCAATATAAAAAAAAAAATACATAAATATGATCAGCATTAGCTGAGCTACAAAATCAGTAGTATCTCACTGACCTAAACAATACTGCATGCTCATCACATCCACAGAAAAAAAAAATATCGGAGTAATTCGAAATCGCTTTACCAGGAAGCAAAGAAACACAATCAAACCATATCTGAAGCAACAAGGAACAAACACGGAAAAGTAACACAAAAATCACACACCTCTGAGTAAAAAATTCGAGCTCTAACTATCTTCTCCTCCCTTTCCCTAATTCAATTCCTGAAATAAAATGTTAATTTTCAACTAGATTCGGAATTCATTGGTGAAGCATTGCTAAATTCAAAGTTTCGTACTGTAGTTTAACGGAATCAACGGCGGCGTACGGCGGCGGCCGGCGAATCAGAGGGAGGAGGATGTGGAGAAGCTAAGGATATGAAAGCGGTGATAATGAAGAAGGAAGGCAAATTTCAGGAGAGTTTTTATTACATTTTTCAGTTTTTTTGTTTCATCACAAATTGTAGTATGGTTTTCGGGTTTGGACCAGGGTAGTCAAGGTCGGTTAAGTGTACAAATAGGCGAATAGCAATATCCCCAACAATAACCTATCTTACAATATTAATTAGAAGGACAAAAAATAGCCAATTCATACAGTCTTCCATTAAAGTGTCTGAAAGAGAAAAAGTTATTATATGAATTTCGAAAAGTATATTAAAAATTCTAGTTGAGTTTGCACCGAGTGAGACTTGTAGGTTAAAAGATGGCATGTCACGTTGGCCTATCATACTGGCATGAGTCAAACCATCAACACTTATCATGCTTGTTAGTCTAGCCTGATAAATTTGAATCGAATTGGCCAGATAGTCATGGGAAAATTACACCCAGACGCACTTTTATACTAGACGAGGAGAAAAAAAGGAGAATTTTTTTTTTCTTGAGATACTATTACAATTACAATGTTTGGCCTACAAATTTGCATCAATAAATTACTAATCAACCTCATTTTAATAATCTCTATACAGAGCAGATAATCACCCATTTCGGGGATCGAACCCGTGACCACTTGGTTACGGGGTGTCTCAGCTTGCCACTCGGCTACAAACGCTTTGACAAAGGAGAATTTATTTTACACTCTACGTTTTTTCAGGTTTTTGAAATTACACCTGAACTTTATTAATATTTCAAATTATACGCAAAGTTTTGACAAACTATTTCAAGATACAGAAAGATTGGATGGTATTAATTATTCCTTTAATGGAGGGGCAAAAACGTATTAATAACCGTTGTTACTTAAATAATATTTAGGGCTTCATCTCGAAACCGAAACACCACATCGACCAACATAACATCTTTCGTGACAATATAGTGATTCTAATATCTTTATTGAACTTTCATTATTCTTAATTGTTATTGTTTCTGATGTTTGTTCTAACATAATATTTCTACAATCAATGAAGATGACTCGAGGACTGTCAATTAAAAGTTTGAGTTGTTGCGATGAAAGGTGATTTATGAGCAAATTGTATGATAATATCCTCTTCCAAATCATTATTACATACTCCCACTTGAATCCCTAATCGAGTATATTTTAGTTTCAAATAAATTCGGAAACCCTAATCTACATATCCAACTTTCTCGAAAACTCACATGTCCTCCATTTCATGTTCCACAAACATTCGTATGGCAAAACTAGTCGATATGGGCAAGTCGTTCACTTTCATATTCCAAGAGTAATTTGAGGCTTTCTGTGGGCTTGAGGAGTCGTGTGCTTGACTGACATTGGGTCCAGTTTACTTTATAATTTGAGGCATTTGTTGATGGCCCAATGTGATAGCATCAAGTTGAGTAGGCCTAGAATGTATGCCCAAGAAAGTTTAAACCTTGGTCCAAAGCGTAAGTTGATGAAGGCGAAGTCCATGCAATGAGTTGGGCTCTCATGTTGTCAACTTGTCACTTGTCAGTCACGTATCATCACAAAAAATTCACAATCTGCAATTTCTCTTGTCTATGTATATTTTATACTTCCAGGCCCCGGCCTCCTATTTCCCAAATAAGTGAGAGGGGTTCCGGACCCCCATTTTCCACCGTCAGGCTCCAACGTCCGGAAATTAAGGGGTAACTCCAGTGAATTTGAACGGAAAAAATATAAACTGGATTGAATTGAATTGGACTGATTTGTCTGAACTAAACTGATTGATTTTCGGCTAAAATAACACCGTCTAGGTTGATTTTGATAAGGACTTTGCACTTTCACACTCTCCCACTAAAATACAAAATTCACCTTAAAAATTCAAATTCAATGTCAAACACATAATTGAGTATTTTATAAAATGCTCCACGACTTCATGAATTACATATTCTAAAGATAAGATGTAGGAGTACATAATTCACCTTAAAAATTCAAATTCAATGTCAAACACATAATTGAGTATTTTATAAAATGCTCCACGACTTCATGAATTACATATTCTAAAGATAAGATGTAGGAGTACATGATATAAGTTATAAATATGTTACTGGTCCGTCCGAAACATACCAATATATCATCAAAATGAAACTTGTTGGTAGTTCCCAACTTGCATCAACTGCATGTGATCAATCCGACCCAAATCGTATTATCCAACCTAACTGGAAAGGTTAACTCTCTTGACAACTCACCTACGTGCAATGCACCTTTTACTTAGGTTTAATGTCTTCAAATTGTGTGGATTAGCTTTGTTTTTGCACATATAAGATCAAACATTGCATATCTAAACCATAGATCCTGTTTCCCATTTCCCCACCCTTGACAAATTAATCCTAATAAATTTTCACATATATCTGGCAAAAATCATTGATCCCAAAGTAAAGGAATATTATCAAGTGACAGATTTATGACTATGGTATGGTTTAATAATTGTTTTTGAATTATTAAAGTAACAACTATGCAAACCTCGAAACGGTTAGCCAATTGGTCACTATTTAACCGCAACATACGTACGTCATTAGACACTAAGCAGGTCGTTAGACTAGTAATTAGCGAAGATTAACTAACAAGATGTAGGAATCCAAAGTAGGTTAGTTTAATTAGTTAGTGTATTACTACTAGTAGGAGTATAATAATGCAAGCTTAGTTAGTGTATTACTACTAGTAGGAGTATAATAAGGCAAGCATTTAGTCTTTCATTAGAAATTGTCTGTTCAATATCAGACAGTCGACATTGCATTGCAAAACACAGACATGAAAGTACAGGTAAGATTATTTATTACTAACAGAAAGTAACAGTTTAATTAGTTGAGCTTAAGCAGTGGGTATATTTCTCTGTATGTGTTTATTGATGGTGGATACTAGTGACCAGGTGCATGCACTTACAGATCAACAGCTTACAAGAAGCCTAGCATGTTCTTTTGCCTTAAATTTTGCTTCTTGTATAGGTGAGTGCCCCCTTGCCCTAGGGACTCTGAAATTGACATCCTTCACCAGGATTACCAAACTGAACTATAGTCATTTCATTGGCATTAAATCAACTACTACAAGTCTACAACTATTAGTGGATTACTAGTTTAAAACTTAAGTTTCAAAATGGGGTGGTCAAAATGACTAGTATATATGCATATATATAAGTGTCGGCTTTGATTCCCCATGGAAATAAGGAGTTCGGAGTGATTGCCTCGGAAGCGTTCACTTCCAATGGGCCCTAGCTAGTATCCCTAGCTCCTTATGAGAGTCTCTATATATTAATTGCGAGAATTATGATTAATACTCATACATATAAGTTGGATAATATAATCACCTTATTAGAGACTTTTAAGGTGCCAACGATCCAACTTCACGGTGGTATCATTGCACAAAGATGTCATTTATAATTCCACGTTATGTGTAGAGCCGACTAGCCGTATGATTCCACATTTAGAACCAATTAACCGCAACCTACTCGTGAGGGACTCATATATGAGTTGAATAACATTATCACAAATACTCTAATTTTAAACCCATATAAGTAGAATAACATTATCACAATTAATTTTAAATTCATATAAAATTTGAATAACATTATAACAATTACTTTTAAAATGGTATTGGTCTAATTTCAATAATTTTTTCATCCGTTTTCCCCATAATAGCATTTTTTTTTATTTAAATGACTAAATAAGTGAATTGTTGTTGGTTAACTCCAGATAAATAAGAAATAGTATAGTGATTATTGGACTTATGTTAAGTCAAATAATTTGTTATTTGAACTAGTAGCTAATCATATTCATGACTTCAGTTGCACTGCATGTATTTGCCTGACTGGAGGAGGATCTAAAAATCAAATTTATGTAATCTCTTAGGGTCAACTCTCAATGTCAATTATATTTCAAAAGACGACTTCTAATTCGTACAAAAAAATATCAAGACCAAACGTGGGAAAGTGTAGTTCTAAAATCTTCCGTTGAGATCATACTGAGGTAGAAATAATTGCTAGATATCTGGAGTATTGAAATGTTCTAACTGATTCCTTTATTTATTTTTTAAACATCAAAAATAAAATTTTATTAATGAAAATAGTACAAGAAATGCTCGGAACATATGCAACAAAGTTCAAAATCGGAACAGACATCCGAGTCGGTACACATAAAGCCAATTTACACCAAAACCGAGACTACCAATAATTGAGTACAACAAGGTTCAAAGTTGGCCGCCTCTAACTTTCTAACTGATTCCTTTAGTGCGCGTTTGGTACGAGGTATTTGGGAGGGATTTGGTGCGTTTTTGCACCAAATCCCTCCAAATACCTCGTTTGGTACAAGTGCACTGCCCTCCGGGCCATGGAATGTTGAAATCGCCCCCCCCCCCCCCCCCCCCGGGCCTTTGTCCTTTTGCTCACTTGAAATACCTGGGGGGTTGGTATTTCACAAATGACTCATTTGGAGATTTCAGTCAAAAACTGAAATGACCTTCCTGCCCTGTGATTAATAGATAATAACGAGAATACCACAAACAGACAAGCAACAACTGAACGGATGAACCCCATCGGAAAGCGACGACACTCTTTATTTTAAAACGACCATAACTTGAAAAATCAAAACGCAAAAAATAAAAATAAAAATCACCAACAACTTTATTTATTCGAGATCTATAAATAGAGACCACTCTTGACTATGTTTGGAGCACCCCATATCCGACTCCTAATTCTCTCTTAATTAAACTTAAAAATAATCTAAATATATTTTATAATCTGGTGGTTATGTTTCATTTGGATAGGTACTAATCATGCTACTATTATGGTGTTGTAATAAGTTTATGCTTTAGCTTCGGTATCATGTGGATATGTACTAATCATGCTACTTCTAATACATTATGCTTTATATAATCTCTAGAACTAATGTGTCAAACAAAAACTGCTTAATATGTTCGTATGTTTTAAGCAATGACGAGTTAAACAACAATCTGAATATTATTAAAGTAAATTTGAACAAGACGTTATCGACTACTAAAACGTTGCATGTCACGACCTATTGTACGTAATATAATTACATTATAAACTTATAAGACACGACCAAAAAAAAAATCTTAATATTGTTAGAACTTTATAATATAAGTACATTCAAAACTTATCTAACATAACGTCCATTTCAATGAACAAGCGTAACATTCTATCTCGAAATTCGTCTTAATGTCTTAGAATGTCATAAGCAAATACGATTAAACAACTATAACCGATTACGATTCAAATAAAATTTCACCATTCCATACACAATATGGCTTACATGTACGAATTACATCGATTTCGATTATCTTGTCTTATTCGTGTTAAAATTGATTCCAAGTTATAATCCTTAAAGACTAACTTCACCCCCGAAGCCAAGAAGGAAATTGATAGCTTCTTAGAAGAATGTGCAGGAAAAATATAATGGACGCATACTTATATATATACTTAATGCAGATCTTCTGCACGGGGATTGTTGCTTCACACAATAATGGAGGGAAATTTAAACATGTTAATGACCAAACTGCCCATTTGAGGAAGAACAAAACAATTTAGATAGAAGGGTACAAAGGTAAATACAAAAAGGTAGTTATAACTACCATTGTACATGTTTCGAAATCCCTCGCACATAATTCGAAATACGTCCCAAATCCCTCATCAACCAAACGAGGTATTTAATTTCAAATCCCTCGAAATATCTGTTTGTGGAAAATCAACCAAACAACATTCGGAGGGATTTGACACACTCAAATCCCTCTTTCAGCCCAAATAAGTCACTGGGCTCAAATACCTCTCCTGAAATCTCAGAATTTGTCATTTTGAACCAAACGGACACTTATAAATATGAATTATCTCTTTTTCTTTTTTTAATTCACAATCAAGCTCATATATATACAAAATATGCAAAGATAAGAGAGAGTGTATAATACGTACACCGCTCAACTAGCAATGACACTATCCAACAGTTTACACACAAACCATCCAATTTCCCCATTATAACACATCGTTTTCTCAATAGAGGTTTTTTGTTGGAATTTAAATCTTGGTCAACTCATCGTCTAGTATGTCAACTCCAAAGAGTAGCCAAGAGTTCAAGGTCTGTGTCGGCATTTCGACTGTAACCAAGACTAGTGATGTTTAACGAGCCGAGCCTAAGCAACAAAGCGAGCCTGATTTCAGGCTCGAGCTCGAACTCGTTAAGAAACGAGAGCTCGGCTCGTTTAGTGAAGCGAGCTTAATTTCAGGATCAAGCTCGGTTCGTTTGTTAAAATACCATGAAAAATATGTTAAAATATTAAATAAAATAGGGCAGGGCAAATTACATACAGTACCCCTCTTAGATGTCCTAATTACATATAACGGACCATTAGTTCATCAATTACATATAGTCTCCAACTAGATGGATTTTAATTACATCCAGGTCCACGATCTTGACTCTTCGCGAATTAAAACGTGGAAAGTACATTTTTGCCCCTGGTCAAAATTCAGAATTTTGCATTGACCAAACAACATTAATTTATGTTTATTATACATTGACCCTCAATATTTTCGAGTTTATGAAATTTACACGAAAAACTTTTAAAATTTTCAAATGGATCCCAAATGTAATTGCAAATCTATCCCAACAATATTAATATGAAAAAATAAGTCCCAAAATTTTTTTTCTTTTCTTTTTTCCTCCTTCTTCTTCGAAAATCTGGTGCCGGAATCCGGCACCGGAACCGGTGGCAGCTCCGGTCGGAGCTGCCACGCAGCTCCAGATCGGAGCTGCCATGGCAGCTCCGGTCAGAGCTGCCCTGGCAGCTTCCAGATCGGAAGCTGCCATGGCAGCTCCGATCTGGAGCTGCCACCGGTTCCGGTGCCGGATTCCGGCACCGGATTTTCGAAGAAGAAGGAGGAAAAAAAAGTGAAAAGGAAAAAAAAGATAAATTAAAAAGAAAATATAAGGCCATGTTTGGTTGTATGAGAGAGAAAATATCAAAATTTTGTGGTCAACGCCGGAATGGCCAAATGGGCCTGAATGTAATTCTTTGCAAGACGGTCCTTCAGATGAAAAGATGTCATCTAGCAAGGGGTCCAGAAGTAATATTCCCAATAAAATATAAACAAATTCAAGATTATGCATTATAATCAACTTCCAAATGATGAAATCACTAAAGTGTAACAAAATGCAAATATAAGCGATTGAAGCCAATAATCTCAAACTTAAATCATAACTTATAATACTAATACTACTAATAATCTACATAATATCGAGCCTTAACGAGCCTTACCGAGTACTCACAAACCGAGCCTAGCTCGGCTAGTTAGTGGAACGAGCCTAAGTTTAGGCTCGAGCTCGGCTCGAAAACCTTATCGAGCCGAGCCGAGCCAAGGCGAGTGTTGATCCCTTTAAACAACAAGAAAAGACTAGGGGGGGGGGGGGCTGAATAGGCTTTTCAAACTTTTTGTCGTTTAAAACTTTCTCAGCAAGTACTTATTACTTTTCAGTAATGAGTTTGCTGGTACTTAACTTTCTCAGCAAGTGCTTATTACTTTCAGTAATGAGTTTGCTGATACTTAAAAACAGAGTGCGGAAGTCTTTTACAATAAGTGCCTTTACAGAGGACTAGTTTCAACAAGTGAGCAGAGTGACAGTGTACAATAATAGTAACTTGCTGAAAACTAAGTGTAGTAAAGTAAATCACACAAACACTTTTATAGTGGTATCTGAGAGTGGCGTAATATCTCAACTAATCCACTTTGTCCTTTCTAGGATTAAATCCACTATGATAAGATATGAGGTTCCTTACAAATCCTATCACTGATGATTCTCAGAAACCAAAGCACACTTGTCTTGTTTCCAACCTAAACTAGAGAACTGTAACCTTGTTCTCCACCAAACTTGGGACTACAATCAGCAACACTATGCTTGATTAATTCCCCCTGAATTTCACGCTTATAAAGAGTGTTTATCAGTTAGAGAGGTTTGGGATGAGATGACTTGAGTATAACTTTTCACCTATAACAAGTTATCTAAAGAAACACAACTTGTAATACTTTGCAGTAAGCAAGTGTGTAGTTTCTGGTGTCAAGACTTGTTCTTGTTCCAAAGAAAGAACACTTAACTAATTTCTTAGCCGTGAATGTTCTACTTCTTCACAAGTAGCTTTTGTTTCAAGTTCAAGTCTTGGAACGGATCAATAGGCAGTAAAGAGTAGAGAAGGATTTAAGTGTTTAAAGCACATGTGAGAGTTTGATCACGTTGTTGACACACCTTCTACTCTTGCCTGATGACCTCTATCTATAGTGTCTCAAGGGAGCCGTTTGAATTTTAAATTCTAAGGCTTTGTACCTTAAGATGTCACTATCTTGCTTTTGTACTTTCAGCAGCGTACTTCATTTGTCTTCTTGTCTTCATGTTCTTCGCGTGCCTACTTTGCATTTAATGTTCTTTTGAATCAAATTCAAATATGAACGTTGGAGCCAAAATGCAAGTACTCTTCAGCAAGGAGGTCACATATGTTGTCAGCAAGTGGTTAGTCTCAGTTTCAGCAAGCACAACCTACTCTGTCATATAGATTTTCACTTATGCAAGTTGTTGCTGAAAATCTCACTTTATGAAGCAACATGTGCCTTTGTAGATACCTTTCTCAGAATTCTTCTAAGTCTCCAGTCTTCGAATCTTCAACTTTCTGAGCGGTTCTAGGTCTTCAATAGTTCGTTTTTGAAAACAAAGTACATCATCAGCAAACAAAAGAACCTAACTAGTACCTACACTAAGTCTTTCGGCAAACGTTCCTCTTTTACAATGTCCTTAAAATTCTAAATTCCTATGGACCTTAAGAGTACTAGTTACTGGGTTTTCCTTAATTTAGCATGGTTAATTTGCTCATCAAAATTACAAGTCCTAACAGCGAGTACTCGATAAGGCTCGATTCGCGTAACAACACTAACCAAGACCAAGGGGGTGGTATGACAAGGAACAAACATTCAATGATAGTTCCTTCCAGACTCCGTTCCTTTCGTTCTTATCAAGTCAATAATGCCAATCTAAGAAGCACGAATACGAATACGAATGCGCATACAATACAAATACAAAAAATGATAAAATCCAAAATATCTAAATACGTTAAAAATACGTTGTTTTAGTACACAGTTTTATATATTTACATTACTATAAATATGAAACACACTTGTGTTTGCATATTTAATGGTCAGCTCACATAATTTATTAATTTAATTACACAGCATAATATATTAAAATGTCCAAACCCACTAATTAATTGGTTGTTACTGGTTGAAAGCATAACCTTGATTCAAAGTTGTTACTAGTTAAAAGCAAAGTAAGAAAACTAATAATACAACTAATAAACAAATAAGGAAGAGTTAGTGAATATGTATGTTAGCAGTATGCAACCGTATTTGTGCGCCATACGCATCCAAACGCCGTAATCGTGCGGGTGCTTCATATATACCAATTACCAAACCACAGAGAAATACAAAGGATAATAAAAATGGAAAAATATGAATTATCAGTTTGGCCATATGCTCATGTACACAAAATTAGAATCCGGAATTTAAGTAGTTGAATTCGGATTTTTTTACCATTTGAGTAACTGATTCACATCACATTCACCTTTTTCACCTCATTCAGTCATTCTACTACTACAAATTTCTTACTGTAGCAGGTCCATTACTTTTTGACTCATAGGGCATGTGTATACAAACCATAATAGTGGTCAAGTTTTATATCTACGCCTAAAGGAGAGGAGGATTATGACTAAAGAAATCAAAGTGAGTTGAAAAAGAGTTTAAAAGAAGAAAAGTGAAAGATGAAAGATCACACACTCACTCAAACATCCACGAAGTTTCCTCCGTCTGATATGTGGTTTGGTTGGTCCCTTTGATTAGTCTTTTCGTAAAAAGAGCAAAAAGTACCTAGCAAATCAAAAACAATTTAAACCCCTTTCCCTAAGCTAGAGTACTTTAACGGACTTTAACCTTTTAGTGTCAAATAATTGGTGACGCTTGTGACAAGCCACTCACATTAGTAAATATTTAATGGAAAATTTTCCAGATTCTATCCAGATTAAAACTTGTTAATTGTGATCTTCTCGGACGAACAAGACGGAAATGTAAACTTAGAAGAGTCGGGTTTAAGGGCCTTAACGAATCACTTATCTCAAGCAGTTTAGGAGCAAGTTCATTAAGGTCTCATCTCATATTTATACTCCATCAACATGAGTTAGTAAACTCCACTTTTAGATTTATCTAAGTATAACTAGTATAATTTGCCTTTAAAAATAAAATACAAAAATCTAATTAGTATAACCTCCGAGTCTATGCTAAACTGGCTAAACTATTAAGGAAGAATTAATGCATGATTCTTCATAACGTGATTTGTGGGATTTAGTACATAATTGTAATTAGTAGTGTTAAGTTAACATAGATATTCTTCGAGAATGTTCTCTACTAATTCTGTTGTAATTGTATTTGTATATATATGGGTGTTTAACCCCTAATGAAATATATCATTATTCCACAAATCATCATTCTATATGGTATCAGCCTTTTGAATCCTGGGCACCCACAAATCCATTTACTTATTCATTTTTTTTTAACCCTAAAAGTAAGTCAAATACTTACTACTTCCCTAGCGCCGCTTCCATCTACGTTTATCCATCTCACAGCCATGACTCAATCCACCACCATTGTTGATGAATCTGGTGATTCTAACCACAACAAAACCACCGAACAGACCAATAATCCCGTCCCACCCGCTGATCCGCAAATCACCATCATCTCCACCCCATTCCCAAATTCTCATAAACTCAATCGCAAAAACTTTCCTCAATGGCGCGCTATGATTATGGCGATTCTGAATGGCTATGATCTCCAAGGGTACGTTGATGGTACCATCATTGAACCTCCTTTGGCCTCTCCGGAGCGGAAGGCCTGGTTCCGCCAAGAACAAATCGTTCTGGCAACACTTCAAGGGTCTCTGACTGATGAAGTGATTCCATATGCCTCTTCCTACACCTCTGCGGCTACTGCGTGGAAAGGCCTCCACCAGATTTTTGCCAGTCGTTCTCGTGCTCGTGTAATGCAACTCAAATCCGAACTTGCTAAAGCACATATTGGTTCTAGTTCTGTGGCAGATTTTTTGCACTCCCTTAAGGCAAAAGCAGATGAACTTGCATTAATTGACTCACCTATTTCAGATGATGATTTCACCCTGTATGCTCTCAATGGTCTTGGACATAAATTCCGAGATATTGCCGCATCGATTCGAGCCCTGCCATCCTCTGTTTCATTCCCAGAATTACTCGATCTGCTCAATGCACAAGAACGATTTGTTGACAAATTAGATGAGTCCTCTGCGCCTGCGGAGCTTACTGTTTCTGCCCATCTTGCTCGGTCACCATCGCAGCCACGTTCTGCTCCTCGTTCTGCTCCTCAGTTCAGTCCCCGGGCACCTTTCATGGTGGTAAGCCAAATTATAAGAATAAGAATAAAGGCCAATATACTACTAATTCTCGTGGCTCTCTCTTTTGTCAATGGTGTCAAATTCCAGGACACGGTGCATTGCAGTGTCGACAACTTCAGGCCAAACTGAACGCCTCAGCAAATTTGGCTCGGGCGCCTCCTAATTCTTGGCTTATGGATTCTGGCGCATCCCACAATTTGACATCTGAACTTGGCAACCTCTCTGTCCATTCTGAATATGACGGGACAGAAGCGGTTCATCTCACTGATGGCTCCTCCATGCCTATCTCACATACTGGTACATCTCATTTACACTTTCCTGGCCGTACATTTCGTTTATCTAATGTCTTATGTGTACCTCGGGCACAAGAGAATTTACTGTCAGTTCATCAGTTCACTCGATCTAATAATGTATCTGTGGAATTTTTTCCCTCTTGTTTTATTGTGAAGGATCGACTCACGGGGGCGCCTCTAGCTCGAGGCACATGTGAGCAGGGCATCTATCGGCTGCAAGTTCCTGCCTTTTATTTAAAGTCTTCTGCTCATTTTAATTCATTGGGTCTGCGTACCTCTTTTGACATTTGGCATGCTCGGTTGGGTCATCCATCCCGCCGCATAAGTTCTCTTATTATATCTAGTAATAATTTGCCGCTTTTGAAATCTGGTGTGTCGGATACGGCTTGTGACTCTTGCTTATGTTGCAAAACTCATAAATTGCCATTTTCTGAATCTTCATTAATTTCGTTACATCCCTTGCACTTTATTTATGCTGATGTATGGGGGCCAACTACGATGTCTTATGATGGGTACCGATATTATCTCATTTTAGTTGACTCGTTTACCAAGTATTGTTGGTTCTTTCCGTTGGAGTCTAAATCACAAGTCAGGCCTATATTTGAGAAATTTTGTCCATTAGTTGAGAAACAATTTGGTCACTCGATAAAAAACTTTTATAGTGATAATGGAGGGGAATTTCTTGCATTACGGTCTTCCTTATCGACTAAAGGAATTAATTGGCTTACCACAGCTCCCTACACCCCTGAGCAAAATGGCTTAGCAGAACGCCGACACCGTCATATAGTGGAAACCGGCAAAGCATTACTGCATTATGCCAAATTACCAGCAGTCTTTTGGTCTTTTGCCTTTCAAACAGCGGTCTATCTTATTAATCGCATGCCAACACCGCTTCTACAGAATGTTAGTCCGTTTGAAGTCTTGTTTCATCAAGCACCCAACTACAAAAAACTACGCACTTTTGGTTGTGTTTGCTATCCATGGATCCGTCCCTACTCCACTGGCAAACTTGAACCGACTTCTCGTCCATGTATCTTTATTGGGTATTCTACAACTCAAAGTGCTTACCGGTGTCTTGATCCATCCACGAAACGCATATATATCTCTCGACATGTTCGATTTCGAGAAGAGGCCTTTGCGGACTTCTTCAACCCTACATCGCATACTTCCACTGAATCAGAATCCGACTCTCTTGTTGTCTCAAGTGTTGGGATACCTCTTTCCCAGCCAGCCCATCATCAGGTTGAGCCATCTCGGCCTGCATCACCTCGGCCCAACTTCTCGAACTCTATGCCTTCTCCATTGCCTAATACACCACAGCGACATGTCGACATTGCTCAGTCCATCCCACTATCTTCTGGGACTTCTACATTACGACCTATTGAGTCGTCTATCCAGCCTGTGGATGATTCCCGGCGAAGCACTCGCTCTCGTCAACTATCATCGCGTCTTACTGGGTTTATTACTGAATTACCACCATCTATTGCCCCCCGCCCAGCAGCGAATCGTGCAACCAACCATCCGTTACCTCCTGATATTGAACCTACTTCAGTTGCACAAGCCCTACAAGACCCTCGTTGGCGCACAGCTATGGCAGAGGAGGTGACTGCACTTGCAACTCATGGTACATGGGATCTTGTTGAACCACCTCCGAACTCTAACATTGTTGGTTGCAAATGGGTCTTTACGATTAAACGTAAACAAGATGGCACCATTGATCGGTATAAGGCTCGTCTTGTGGCTAAAGGATTTCATCAACGACCCGGTCTTGACTACCATGAAACTTTTAGCCCGGTTATTAAGCCTATTACGATCCGGACAGTTCTGTCACTCGCTCTTTTACACAGATGGGAAATGCGCCAGTTGGATATTAGTAATGCTTTCCTACATGGAACCTTGTCTGAGCCAGTTTTCATGAAACAACCTCCTGGTTTCGTTGACAAATCGCATCCACGCCATGTGTGTCTCCTTAAAAAATCTCTTTATGGTCTAAAGCAAGCTCCTCGAGCATGGTATCACACTTTAAGTGCTGCACTTCTCTCATTCGGTTTTCATCAATCTAAAGCTGATACATCACTCTTTATCTACCGCCATTCGAGTGATTATCTCCTTGTACTCGTTTATGTTGATGACATAATTCTCTCCGGCTCGAGCTCATCTCTCCTATCAGCTCTCACCAATCACTTGAAAGCTCAGTTTGCTGTTAAAGACCTTGGAGCCCTCACATTCTTTCTTGGTGTTGAGGTTGCTCGTTGTCGAGAGGGACTCTTGCTCTCTCAACACAAGTACACAGTTGAATTACTTAGGAAACATGGCATGGATGGTGCTAAGCCTGTTAGCACACCAATGGCAACAACCTCCGCACTGGCCGTCTCAGGTCCCATTGACCCGTCAGATTATAGAAGTGCGATCGGTGGGTTGCAATATTTGACTCTTACTCGTCCCGATATCTCATTCGCAGTTAACAAACTTGCTCAGGCTATGGCTTCACCCACACTTGCCGACTGGTTATGTGTGAAGCGTATCTTTCGGTATCTTAAAGGGACACTCCACCATGGTCTTCTACTTCGCACTCCCACATCATTATCTCTCACAGCTTACTCGGATTCTGATTTTGGAGGCAATGTCACTGATGGAAAATCTACCTCTGCTTACATTATCTTTCTTGGGTCTAACCCAATCTCATGGCGTTCTAGGAAGCAAACTGGTGTTGCACGATCTTCTACGGAAGCTGAATATCGTGCCTTGGCATCTACTGCAGCGGAGGTATGTTGGATATTCCAACTTTTTCGTGAACTCGGCATCTCTCTTCCATCACCACCTCGACTCTTATGTGACAACCTTGGTGCCACACGGCTTGCCTTGCATCCAATTATGCACTCTCGCATGAAGCATATTGCCTTGGATCTTCACTTTGTTCGTGATTTGTCTAACAAAGGTATTTTTTCGGTTGCCTATGTCAATACATTGGATCAGCTCGCGGATGCATTGACTAAGCCACTGCCTCGCTCCAGATTCTTGTCATTGCGATCCAAAATTTCCGTGGCCGATGGCACGTCAATTTTGCGGGGGCGTATTAAGGAAGAATTAATGCATGATTCTTCATAACGTGATTTGTGGGATTTAGTACATAATTGTAATTAGTAGTGTTAAGTTAACATAGATATTCTTCGAGAGTGTTCTCTACTAATTCTGTTGTAATTGTATTTGTATATATATGGGTGTTTAACCCCTAATGAAATATATCATTATTCCACAAATCATCATTCTATATAAACCCGTCATATAGAAGTACATGTCACATGGTCAGTAACATAAAGTATTTATGAATTATGACCACCGTATAAGCTTTTGTAATCACGCAACATTGTGCTTAATCTGGGTTTAAGTTGAAATTATTATAAATGACCAAATGAAGAGCATTTTAGCTTTTGGACAAAAACTATGCTGCTCTGACGTGTATTCCTCCCATGTATGTCTTGTCTTGAAATAACACTAACTTACAATTTCATTTTCAGATAGTTAATTAAACATTTAAAATTAAAAGAAAAATCATTATGTCTTTTAGAATAATCTCTCTTTGATATGTGGACGGGACGGCTGGGTGGGTTTCAAATTAATCAAAACAAGAAAAAGAAATCTGGAAAACTCATTAAACTCTTGAAATCAGAAGCCTCCAAAACACACACAAATACATTATACCTATAATTTAATTGGAGACTTTGGACAATAGCATAGGGACAATATATCAGTTGAGATCACCTAACTTTTAATAATCACAGTATCACACTATTCTTCTTCCTAATCCATTTCTTAATTCAAGATTAGGATGAGCATCAATGTGTATTATAAGCTAGGATTAGCCTCCTAACCAATGGAGGTTGGACAGTAGTAGTACTTTTGTTGATCACCTATTACTTTTAAGTCCCATGTGACTACTTGTTTGATTCTTCTTGTTTTCTAACAAGTCAAATAGTTGGACTGGGCATGTGAGTTCATTCGGTTGATTTCAATTGAGACATGAATTACGATGAGAGTGATAGTTTTTTTATAGAGTAATTGGTCAATTTGTCAAAACAGTTGTAGTTCAAACCGTTAATTAAGACACCACATAATCAAGATATCACGGAGTTAATTTCAAATCAACATTGTTTTTATACCATAAAAGTAGAATTTGTACCCAAGATTTAGGCCATCCTCATTCATCAACACAAACTAAATGGGGAAATTGAGTAAAGAAGTCATGAATATCACCAACAGTACACATGCAAGCATTTCATCAAAGAGTAGGCAAATTTCATGTCAACAGGATAAGGTGGGGACCCAATCCAGCAATGAAGATTAAAGAACAGCAATAATGTCAAAATGACTTGGATTACCATGGTAGTACTATGTTCACTGTAACAACACAAAAAACAAAGATGATTGACAGAAACAACCAATGCCAATGAAGGAGGTAGACAAATCAACTTCTAGAGTCAACAAAATACAGCCAGCATTTTACACCTTTGGAAAAATTGGACACCACAATTACACATATCTACCTTATCTTGTGGTTGTGCAAAAAAAAAAGACACCAGAGAGAAATGATCAGAGTGAAAATGAGACTAAAACTTATTTATGTAACATCTTCGAATTCTATAGCACTTCTGTCCAGTGTAGCAAGTACCACTGCCTGTAAGATGACCAATGATCATATCCATTCTCATCTTTATTACAGCCATGCCCTTTTTACTCTACAGCTACATGGACTGGTGAGTAACATATATAGTAAGAACTACTAAGATTAAAAAAAAAAAAAAAAAAGAAGCTCCAACTTATGAGGACAGAAGAACAATAATCTTGCCGCGTCTCATCGTATTAGGTCACTTCTGATTAGTACCATATCGAAACGTCCTGCTTACGAAGGTTGTCCCTTGGAGGAACCAAGGGAAAAGACTCAGTATAATCGACCGACCCCATGTTAAACTGAGAATTAAACATGAACTGGAAGTTTTCTGTAGGACTAGGCTGGTGGTGGGTGAAAGGTGCATTCAGAAGCTTGCCATGATCGAATCTATCAGCAGCACGAAACATTGGAGAATTATTAGCCATGTTGTCTTCGAAAATGTTATTTTCCAGAACCATGCCCTGGCTGTTCACATATCCGTCCTGCTGGCACTGAACGCCCCGTTGCTGAATTGGCTGTTCCTTTGTGACTGTACCGCTAACAGGATTTGCAGTCTTGTTTCCTTTGACAGTATTATCATAGAATGACATGAGATCAGTGATCATTCTTTGGCCATCTTCCGGGACTCCAAGTCCAGATAGATCAAAAGTTGGATTCGGAGTCACAGGTGTAGCAACTGGCTTTGGCTGCACGAAAGATTGAGGGAACACCATTGGCTTGACTTCATTTAGGGTAAAACTTGATACCCCGAAATCAGGTGATCGCTTGTAGGGCAAGACATTTGATGGTTGTCCCTTGAGATTCTGTCTGGGAAACCACGGTGAAGATCATTATGCGGACAGTGAAGGGACTCACATGTGTATATCTTATGATCCATCATCATATTCAGTTCCGTCGGTTTTCTCTTCCTCGAAAAATCCAAGTTGGTCATCATTTCATCCTTGATAACCTGAGATTGTGGTTGCACCATCCCCATATTCAATAAACCAATAGGACTCGGTTTTTGCTCCTGGATGTCGAAGTTAGAATCCTCATCAACACCCTCAACATCATATTCACTACTATCATATGTACCGAAATTTCCACTCCCACCAGATGAAGACAAAGGGGGGCAACGGTCGGGGTAGAGCTCTCGAGCCAATGATTCTTCTTGATTGATGATAGCTAGCCAAGTTGCACTCTCTTTAGCCGTCATTTTGTCCTGCAAGCACTTTGACTGCCTCACAAGCTTCCGGATCTTGGCAATATCAGGAGATATATGCTTAATCACAGCCGTCAACACACCCACTTTCCACGCCTTCTTCAAGTCGTGGGGCTTTTTATATGGAGGGGGGCCTTGATCCTTCTGCAGACCAAGCTGATGCCACCAATCCTCCGAACCAGTGGGCCACCACGGAGGAGGGACCCCTTTCTCCAGCGGGAACCTTCTCTGTGGAGGGTCACAGTGTTGCATGAGGGCGGATAACAATGAACCAAGCGTCGTGTCTTGGAGTTCTTGCAAAGTATGTGGTGTCGGGCCCACCAGATTGGATCCGTCATTCTTTCCCGGGATCGTGTTCTCAGCTTGGTACTTTGCAATGGCAGCCGGACCGTTCCTGTCAAACCGGACCTTGTCTTTCCACCACTCCCGGAGGTTATCAGAAGCCCCACTCACCGGCTTGCCCTTTTCAGGGATGATCCCGTAAACAAAACCTTGAGCCTTGCAGACTTCCATCATCTTCAGCATGTATTTCAGGATCCCGTCTTGAGCCCGTGACATTTTCTTCCTCCTGGCTTGCTCTTGGGATTGACGTTGCTTGGCCGTATCCACCCCTTCTTTGCACTTATTCATCTCCTTGAGCCTCTTGAGCCTCATCTTATCCTTCCACATCCTCCTCTCAAGTTCATCAACATCAAGCTCATCATCTGTGTAGTCGTCATCCATGACCGGCTCTTGATCCGGCTCGGCAGAGTGAGGCCGACACAGCTCCGGTTCTTTCATCGGAGTAGCAGAAAAGAAATCAAGATCACCACAAAACCCCATCTCTTCAAACATCATCATTGTATAAGCAGTAGTGATAATCTAAATATTGCACCAAACTTGATAATATATGCTTTCAAGCTTCAAATTATTCAAAGACCATACCTGAAAAAGATAATTGTAATAACAAGTCAGAAATGATGAATGAAAGTAAGATTATGAAATGAATGTGTGCTTTCCAGTTTCCACAGATATGATGATTATATGAATAAGAAAGCAATATCTAGAAAGTAAGACATATCACAGCAAGCACATGAAACTTTAACCGAAAAAGGTGAAGAAACAGAGAAGTCTTTTTCAGCTTAGATTAAAAATTTTTACATCTGTATGGATAGATCTGAACAGAAACTACTGAGAACGTAAAAAGAGATAACATAAATAGATTCATCAACAATTCCAAATTACTTGGAGAAAAACATATAAAAAGCACATCAATGCTATCTTCATTAGTACAAGAACAAGTAGTACTACTACTCAGGTAATTATCCAGATAGTACTTTTTCACTATTCACCATTTATTAACAACAACATACTATGACTAACATCAAAACAGCTACAACAACATTTAATAGCAACATAACTGTCAACTGATCAAGATTCATGTGCTATATATCATCCAGTAATCCTAAAATCAACAAATATCCAAGAAAAAAGGTGAGATTTTTCAGAAAGATAATACAAACCCAGAAAACCCATCTTCAAAAGAACCACAAGTAAATCAAAAGCACAAACTAATTAATTCATTCATCTTTTGTCCAAGCTAACTAACAACATGAGCAACTCAAACAAGAACCGAAGATTGAGCACAGCACAAGAGGGAAAAGACAAAAACTTTCTGAAGATTATTATTACCTCGGTGTATTCTTGTTCGAACCCACTTTTCCTCACGAGCAGAGCAATTTATCCCTCTACTATAGAAATGGAAAGAGAAAGAAAGAGAAAGATAGAGAAACAGAGAGAGAAAGGGCAACTGGGGTTTGGATGAAAATGATGGCCAAGTTTTATTTATGTAGTTAACCATATTAAATAAATATTTATATAG
Organism: Plantago ovata; assembly: GCA_028274465.1. Classification (NCBI taxonomy): domain Eukaryota; kingdom Viridiplantae; phylum Streptophyta; class Magnoliopsida; order Lamiales; family Plantaginaceae; genus Plantago; species Plantago ovata. Next base: position 16,037,761 of record CM051456.1, on the reverse strand, counting down.
TATATTTTTAAAAGTATTTAAGGTTTAATTAATACTTGGACTAGTAGTAATTAATTAAGAATCATGTGAACAGTGATAAATGGGTGGGTGTGTGTATAGGGAGGTGAAAAGTGTCGGCATTTGGTCAAGTAAAGCCAATCAATGAGAGAGATTAGGTTATTAATTATTTTATTTACTAAGTTGTATTAATGTGTGTGAAAATATTTAAGAAAAGAATTGGGATTGGGATAAGTAATTTTGTTTTGGGGGAAATGAATTTACATTTAAGAGTGTTAAGACTACACTATGCTTACGATGTAATTTACGTGTGTAACCTGCGTACAACTTGATCTGTAACCTGAAACTTGGAACCTGAAATACCTCTCCAAAGTCCAAACCTGGTCTGTAAGTTTTTAATTTCTAAAAATAACGTTATCATTATCTATACAACCTTTTTTTTTTAAACAAAGGGAAATATATTATAGTAACAAATAAATAGTTTACAATTACAAGCATAGCATTAGCATGAAAACCACTTACTAACTATCAACTCCAAAAACAAACACTAAGCGGGATAGGCATATAAACATGAACAAACCGTAAATCCATTATGTTTGTAACAAAACTTGACCACTTCCCTCATCTAGTATGTCAACCATACTAGCGAGAATCCAAGATTAGGGAGTGGCGAGGTAACAAAACAGCCTCTAGCAAAGACCAATAGAACGGAATACCATTTATTGCAAGTTTAGATAATTTAGTCAAACGAATGATGATGTTCTCTACGGGATTACGGAACAATCACAATTAACCAAAGTGGCCCATGTATGATATCCCCCAAAGTGAAAGCAAGAAAAAACACATCAATACCACAATAACCAGGTCAGCTGATAACATAGGAAATCGGCAAACAGGAGCATAAGAGATGGAATGAAACAGAGCACCACAAAGCTCACTTGAAGCAGGCGACTCCAATCAATTCCAGCCATTTATCAATCTCAAGACCAGCACAACATAGGAGATAAAAACCAATCAGTAGTTGTAACGAGCTGACAATAATAAATCGAGCCTCGATCCATTCAGCCAGCGTGATTACAACAAGTGACTTGGTCTCACTCTCAGACGTCTTTATTGTTCACTTAGAGCCGAGTCTTGAAGAGTTAGATGCATGACTCAAACAATATGAAATATGAAATGTATGGCTACTTATACACCATTTCACATTCACGCTCTAATCCGATGTGAGATACTATGATGTATTATACTTTTCTCCTAAATTACACATTGTGAAATGTCAAGACCAATCATTCGACCTTGTGCAATTGGTGAATTTGTGTCAATTCAATCCTGATACCATTTATTATAATTATAATAATAAATAATCAAGCACAAATATATCCATGGTACTAAGTATTTTCACTATATAAATGATAAGATGAAATTATACCACGTAACCGTAAGCTTTTGTTCTCTTTAACTAGAAATTTTTTAATTTCAATTCAGTCAAGTTCTATTAAAGTTCAGTTTGTTCGGTTAAATTTAGTTTAAATTTATTTAGTTGTTTTTATACTCAAATAAATTCACTTCAATTTTATTCAATTCGATTATGTTCGATTATGTACAATTCTACTTAGACGAATATAACAAATTCTAATTACTACCCCTGTTTTTTTTATAAGTAGTTTTAGGTGTTTTCCAACATATATATTAAAGAAATGATTGATCTTTATTATTTTTTTTTGAGTAAAAGAATGATATATTAATCATCAAATAGCCGGAGCATCCTGATACACAAACGGAAACTCGGAAGTTCCTTCAATATCACTACAAGAATCATGGGCCACTACATGTGCAGCCTTATTAAAATCGCGTCTAACATGAAAAACAGAAAAAGAAATGTTCAAAGTGATTGCATGAATTTCCTCGATGATTCCGCCTATGCGAGAGAATGGTGCTCTCTGCATGATTTGCTGTATGACTGTTAAACAATCACCCTCTAAGTAGATATGACTACAGCCCAGATGAATAGCGCGTCTAACAGCAACCAACGCAGCCATAGCCTCAGCAACTTCTGGTATAATAATATGTGGGAGAAATTGTGATCCCCACGCAATGACGGCACCAGTATGATCTCGAATAACATAACCAAGGTTGCTCCCAGACTCCGATATTCGGAAAGCCGCATCAAAGTTTACCTTGACCACATTTAAGGGTGGTGAAATCCAGGCCTGCTGTGTCTCTGCTGCGCTCGAAGGGGTGTTGTTGTACATGCTTTTTGCCGCTGCAAATCTGTTTAAATAATTCTGCACAAACTCAACCGACTCCATTGGATCATACGCCACTCCTTCATGAATCTTATGGTTCCTGTTCCCCCATATCGCCCAACAGGAGGAAACAAAAACGACAAACTCCTTCTTTGACAGGTTGTGGCGAACTGTGTCAATCCAAGTATCCAAATTCTGTGAATCTGGCAAAATGAATTCGTTAGGCAAACTGGATAATGCCCAAAAACAGCGTGCAAAACGACAGGTTTTAAAGACATGCAACAAAGTTTCATCCGAACAGCCACAAACAGGACACAAGCAATCAATCCTAAGACCCCTACGTTCCAAGTTAGCAAGAATGGGCAAGGCATTATGTAGGAGCCTCCATAAAAATATCTTAATTTTATTGGGAAGATCAATGCTCCACACCCAGTTCCAATCCTGTTGTGCCTGGCCACTAGCCCCCCCTGTGCGCATATCTCTGTTGCGCTGCTTCAAAACCCGAGCTAAGTGATAGGCGCTCTTGACTGAATAAGTACCAAAGTTGTTATAGTGCCAAACACGTTTATCTTCATTCTGGCTTGAGACAATAGGAATTTGAAGAACACAACTCGCATCAACATCCCAAAAAGTCTGTCTAACTCGCTCAACATCCCAACTACATGTTTCCCAATTTACCAAATCAGCAGCGAGGTGAACGTCTGCTCCCAAAAAAGCTGGAGTGATAGATTTCAAACTAAAGTCACGGGGGAGCCAGTTATCTTCCCACACCTTCACAGATTCTCCATTACCAATTCTCCACCTCACCCCAGCTCTTACTAAAGGTAATGCTGACAAAATACTTTTCCAAGTATATGATGCATTAGCTTTAACAGGAGCCTCCAGAACATCACAAGTAGGGAAGTATTTTGCTTTAAAGATCCGACTCAGAAGGGAATCCGGGTATTCAATAATTCTCCAAATTTGTTTTCCAAGCATAGAAAGGTTGAAAGACTGTAAATCTCGAAAACCCATCCCACCATCTCTTTTACTATTACAAAGAAAATCCCAATTCACCCAATGAATCTTCCTATCCCCCCTATTTCCCCACCAAAACTTTGCAACAATGGACTGAATTTCGTTCAGAAGGTACTCCGGAAGTTTAAAACAACCCATGACATAAGTAGGAATAGCTTGAATTACTGATTTTATTAAAACTTCTTTTCCAGCTCGCGAGAGAGTTTTGTAATCATACCCTTTCACACTGCTCCACACGCGATCCCTCAACCACCCAAAAACCTCTCTCTTAGATCTACCCATCTCTGTCGGCAACCCAAGATATTTCTCGTGCTTCTCTACTACCCTGACTGGCAAAATACCCCTGACCTCCTCCACCCTCGCACTCCCAGTATTCCTACTAAACACCGCGGTAGACTTCTCTACATTAATAACCTGTCCCGAAGCCAACGCATATCTATCCAGAATACTACTAATTTCCCTAGCTGAGTCCGCACATGCATTACAGAACAATAAGGTATCATCAGCAAATAGCAGATGAGAGATCCTTGGTGCATTGGGCGATACAGCCACCCCCCGCAACACCTCCCTCTCCTCGGCATCGCGAATAAGAGAACTAAAAGCTTCAGTACAGAAAAGAAATAAATAAGGTGAAAGAGGATCCCCTTGGCGAATCCCCCTCTCCGGCTGGAATGGGTTCAAAGGAACTCCATTGAGAAGAATGGAGTAAGATACTATTTTAACACTCAACATAATTAAATCTATAAAGGATCGTGCAAACCCCAACTTCTCAAGTACTCGTTCCAGAAAAGGCCATTCAACACGGTCATATGCTTTACTCATATCTAATTTCAAAGCCATATAATTCTCTTTGCCCTTAGTTTTCTGCTTAATAAAATGATTAATCTCATATGCTACTAGGACATTATCAGTAATCAAACGTTGGGGAACAAAAGCGGACTGAGTTTCTGAAATAATAGTAGTCATATGGGGTTTCAAACGATTGGTTATGGCTTTTGAGGCAACTTTAAATAGCACATTACTGAGGCTTATTGGTCTAAACTGGGTGATTAAATCTGGTTTCTTGCACTTTGGGATAAGGACAACATGAGTAAAATTTAACTGAGGATTTATATTATGGTTATTCAAAAAATCAAGCACACAATTGATAACATTTGCTCCTACCAAATGCCAAAACCGTTGATAAAAAAGAGCAGGCATACCATCAGGGCCAGGGGATTTTAAAGGATACATATAAAAAAGAGCAGACTTTACCTCAGTAGCGGTGAAGGGTTGGGTGAGCTCCTGATTGATAGCTTGATTCACTCGGCTACTCATAGTGCTAACAACATCTTTAATTTCTGCAGCAGTAGGCCGCCGGCTCCTGAAAATGCTACTGTAATAATCCATGATAATTCTCCCCATACTGTCATCATCCGTGCGCAAGACACCGTCCACTTCCTTTAAACCCAATATTTCATTTATTTTCGCTCGCTTAGTAGCCTGACTGTGAAAGAATCGAGTATTTCTATCACCTTCTGCCAACCATTGCACCTTAGCTCTTTGCTTCCACATGGTTTCCTCTCTATCCAGAAGTTCCTCTAGTTCTGTCCGGACAGCTTTCTGTCTCTGCTTCACCGCCGCTGTAAATGGCAACCGACTAATCGCACTCAATTCACTGTGCAGTTCCTTCACCTTATCTTTGACCTTGCCAAACGTTGCCTTTATCCCAATTTAGCAACCCGATACGACAGCTCTCCAAATTCTCCAAAATATCCAGCCCCGAATCCCAATTCTGCCTGATAACTTCCGCGCAATCGGAGCTCTTGACCCACATCGCTTCAAACTTAAATTTCCGCCGCCCATGTCTGTAACGCCGTCTGTTCGGACCCCTAAGTCGTACCAGCACAGGTCGGTGGTCGGAATTCTCGGTAGATAAGTGCGTGACGTGTGCGTCGGGGAAGAGATCCATCCAATTTTGTGAGGCAGTACAGCGGTCTAGGCGGATCTCAATGTGAGATGGATCTGGGTGTTGATTTGTCCAAGTAAATGGATAGCCATTAAAATCCATTTCTATTAAACCACAAAAAGTTAAGGCCTCTCTAAAATCCCTTATCCTCCACTGTGGGACCTTGTTGCCACCTTTTTTGTCATCATTGGAGGTTATCTCATTAAAATCACCAATACACATCCACTCCCTATTTGACTGTCCACCCAACATTTTCAGTAATTCCCACGTACGCTTTCGCTTACTCGTATCAGGCTCCCCATAAAAACCCGTAAATCTCCATAAAACCTCACTGTCCGGCAACTGGACTGTAGCATCGATATGGTTTCTAGAAAAACTTTGTATAGTTACGCTCGTATCCTTGTCCCAAAGCAGTGCCAACCCTCCAGATTGTCCAATTGCATCTACTCCAATACCAAACAAACCAAATCTCTGTTTTATCTTATCAATCATCCGTCCTCCCATACGGGTTTCCATTAAAAAGATAAGATGGGGGTGTGAGTACAGAGTAACTCTCCTAAAGCGCGAATTGTCCAAGGGCCCCCCAAACCCTGACAATTCCAAGAAAGACAACTCATGGTTCTAGGCGGGGTTGCTTAGCAACCTCCGCCTCTGGTAATAAATCACAATCCATACTATCCTCCTCTCTGGCTCGTTTGACACTACTTGCGGACTTGGCGTTGGTTTGGGAATTTTCGGCCTGCTAGTATTCTTTGTCAAAGTTTTGCGGACCTTATTACCAGACCTCGGGGGCCTGCCTTTGCGCTTGGGCTCGGACTTGGTCTGCGAAGTGTTTGTGGGTGGTAATATTGGGTCGGGATAGGTAATTTGGGCTGGGGGAATGTAGGTGTCGGGGTTGGTGGGCTGGACATGGAAGGCCGTGGGTTGGGGCGACTCTATTGGGCTCCGATATAGGTTGAGGGGTATGGAATATTGATGTTGGGCCAAGGGTGGGAAACCGGGTGGGCTCGCGGGGATTGGACCTGAGTGATGTAACGGTTGTGGGCTAAAGGGAATGATTGGGCTAGGGAACGTTTCTTGGGCTGCTGTTGGTAGGGAGTTGGTTGGGTCAAATATAACTAGTTCTTTTCCAGTTGGAGATTTTATTTGACTAGCTGCCAGAGAATGATTTGTTGTTGTTGACTCAAATCTTGGAGAAACTACATCACTTTCCCCATGTCGCTCCTCCAAATTAGGAATCCTAACTGTTGATTGGACTTTTCCTTTTCCAGCTATAGATTGTTCCGAAAAAGATGGGATTTGCTCAACCGAAGCGGAAGGGGATTTACCCAAAATACCCTTACCCCTACCAGCGTTGTCCGGGCTGCTTCTGCTAGAGCCGGCCTGCGTCGGAGTGACATATCGTATAGAGTTTAGACCACCAGGGGTATTACGACCGCCAAAGAACTTATTTTTCTGCATCGAGGGTGGTACAGCTCGCAACCAATCACCATACTCGAGTGTTGTATCCGGAACGTTATCAGTTTCTCCATAATTTCAAGACATAGTTGACAGTCCTTAACTAGATGTCCAATTACGCTGCAGTAGTAACAAAAATTGGGGAGTCTTTCATAGGAAAAAAGAACTTGCCGCTGCCGACCAGGCTCACCCTCCAAATTCATGCATCGACGTATCGGTTGCGTAACGTTAATCTCCACCTTAAATCTCATTGCATTCGCCGGCATCCCCTTGTTCATCTCCACATTCATATCACCATAAGCCCCCAATTCATTGCCAATAATTCGTGCCACTCCTTCGTTCATAAAGGACAGGGGAAGGGGCGAAACTTGGACGAAGAAAGCACACATGGTGAGATTAACATCAGATGGATCTTGGTCGTTCTCAATATTCCGAAAAAGCACTAGGTTTCTGTCAAAAGCCCAAGGACCCCGATTAATAACCTTCCTCTTATCAGCGGGGTGCCCAAACTGACAGATAATTCTATCTTCCCCGTGTTTTTTCATAGTAGCAGGACGGAGCAGATCCCAGGCAGCGAACATAGTTCTCTCAAAGGCCTCAAAATTGACTTGTTTACGAGTAAAGACTTTTCCCACTAGACACATCTCATGGTTCAATATCCCATTCTGCTGCACCTCAACCGGGATTCGAACCGTTACTTCCTCACTCGCTTTTAACTTTAAAACTTTATCGAAACCCGTAATTACCTCAGAATCCATGCCTGCCAAAATGCCACAGAAGAGAGATGTTGTATGCACTATCACTAGCCGGAGTCGAGCTGTCAACCAGGGCCACCTGTGGAAAGCAAAGAAGAAGAAAAGGAGGCAGAGGGTAAAAGCAATAGGCAAAAGAATAATAGGGTTAATAGGAGCAATAAAACAGCGGCTGCAAACCTGAAGAGTAGCAATGCGATAATCATTAATTAACTTATTTTGAAAACGCAAGGGCAAAATAGAACCAGCATAAAACCTAGTCATGGCCTTTTTCCAAAAATTGTACTGCGAGAAGTCAGGGAAAGAGATCCTGTAATGGCTAAATTTCACCCATTTGTGGAGCTGATGAAAACGAAACCAAGGAGGGACAAGACTCTCACACGAAGAGGACCCATTCTCCGGCCGGAGGAAGCAACTCTCATTAGAGAGGAATCGATGGGAGGAAGGAAGAAGGAGAGAGGGAGAGAAATTCATGAAGCTAATTGTTTCCAATGCATACTTTTACCACTACCATTTTTCCACCAACTTTTTAATCACCAATTGTTGGAGTTTCTCAATTATTCTCAAAGATCATTATCTCTATCTAATTCTCCCACTCCCATTATAAATACCAGTCTCACTCACTGTAAAAAAAAAATTAAAAAATCATTTTATGCTCTGTGTGTAAAATGTGAAAATGTCCAAACAGTTGAAAAAATCATTTCGACATGGCCTCTCCAAAATCAAAGTCTCCAACAAACACCTCCAGCACTCCTTCCGCAGCTCAGCAGAACGCCGTCGTATTCCGAGGATGTGAACGTTAACGAGGTCTCGAACGCTGTCACGCTCTCCGCGGTGGACCAGTTCCTGTTCGAGAACTTCCGATCTCTCTACATGAAGGAGTACGAAGCCGATGTGGTGCAGAAGGCTTCGTTCCAATTCGAGTCGCCTCGGCTCGAGAATCTGGCTGGATCGTCTCGGTTCTTCGTCCCTGCGCGATCCTCGAGCTCGTTGCTGGCGGACGATCTGAGCGTGAAATCGGAGGAGGAGATTCGAGATGATGAGGACGATCCGAACGATTATATTGCGATCCTGACGTACTCGCCGAGTCCGTACGATGATTTCAGGCAGTCAATGGAGGAGATGGTGGAGGCTAGGATTGACAAGGGTGGGAGTGTGGATTGGGAGTTTATGGAGGAGTTGCTGTTTTGTTATTTGGATTTGAATAATCGGAAGGCGTATAGGTATATCGTCAGGGCTTTTGTGGACTTGATTGTGGTTCTGAGGGAGAATTCTGGTAGGGTTCATTCCGGTAGAGTTCCGGTGACTGTGGCGGAGGAGGTTCGAGAGGGAGGAGAAGCAGGGAGTTCATTTTCCAGCGGGAGCCGGAAAGATGTTGAGGATTATGATCATGAACAAGCAGCTTAATTAATATAATAATAATAATTATTATATACTTAATGCTATGTTTAATTAGTTGAAAAGATTATCTTGATGAATGTTATCAAATAAATTGATAATCATGATTCATGATAATTATGATTATGTAACTTATTATTATGTCGTGTGTCTTATGATCTTTATACACAATGTAAAGACTCTAAGAAAGAAAAAACATGTTTAAATAAACGAGTTTTTAGTTAGCCAATTAAACAAAAAAATCAACTTAAGCTCTGTTTTAAATACTCCATTTTTAAATGTAACATGTTTGAAAATAAAAAATATTAATGAAAATATATAAATAAAAAGCCTAACCAAACTTTTAACAAGTTTCGAGCGAGTTGAACAAGTCGAGTCGAGTACTCATTGGTACTGGACTCGATTCGTATAACAATACAAATTTGTAATTCTCTGAATTAAGTATTTTTTATAATGTACTACTAAGCAGACAGTGACATATAAATAAGTATAAATATTCGGCAACTGCTACTTTTTGAAAAATAAAACACAAACACTATAAAAATGTTGCTTCGACAATTTAAAGTTTTTTTTTTTTTAAATCAAAATCCCAAACACTTATAACTTTTATTTAAAATCAAATTTATTCAACTTTCACCAAACGAGTATTAAAGTTAAAATCAAGTTTTAAAAAGATTTTAAAAGCAACCGGCAAACACACAAAGACGCACTTCGTGACATAAGCGGAAATTTAACGGAGCATTTTGTGGATGTATTGTCCGTCACAACTTACTAGCAGCATTGACTATATATAGTTTTCTAAATTTAGTTTTGTAGAAGATGTTAGCATAATTTCTGAAACTTTGACAGAGCTATCCGCAATTGATCCATTTCCAAGGGTAAGTGTTATTCTAAGAGCAACATATATTTCCATAGATCAAAAGCCTAATAACTAGTTTGTAATCCAAATCAAAGCAAGCAAACGAAAGAATTAATAATAATCAAGAAGAGAGAAATGGAGAGGGAAGAAAGAAAGAGGAGGATCGTTGCTCGAGGAACGGATCGCATGGCACTCATAACGGGTCGGATCCAGAGCATTGACTCGAATCCGCTTTCGTCTTCCTCATTTACATCACGTCGTCCCAACGATCATGTTCCCGTTCAACATACACGCTCTGCATCAGAACCGATTGACCAACCCTTCCAAGTCCAGGCTCGCTGCCAAGATCTTCGCCTTGGTACCAATTATAATAATAACTTTTTATGTATGCATTTCTCAAATTGTACGTGATTTGTTTTACGTTCGATTATGTTCCTGATTATGATGATATTGCTAAGCATGATAGTTGATAACAACATTTTGATGAATGATCAGGCATGATTATCTCATAACATACATGAACTATTAACATTTTGATGAATCAGGAGTACGGATTTTCTGATTGATAGAGTTCCAGTATACCAAAAGTTTGAAATTATCGTGAGATATGGAATTCAATCATTTATATTAATTCTCCAATATTAATTATTGTTGTTATCGAAGGTGATGACGAGAAGAGTTATATACAAGATGCATCGAGAACTCGGGCTCATAAATCAATGGAGAGTAGTTCAGATGAATTTTGTCCTAATAAAACAGTGGGGATTCTTCTTGGTTCAATCACCCTGAAAGAAGTTAACTTGTGCATCATCTCCACAGAGAGCACTCGAGTGATCTGTTCCATTGCAATAGCAGTTCTTGTGGTACTCACTAACATCAACGTTCCTCACAATGTCGTCAATTCCAGGAGCCTCATCGCGTACAGGCCACTCTTCGTGGTCTTACTCATCGATGTGCTGGTTGTAGCTGCAAGACTAGCGCCTTACGCTCAAATGAAAGTGGTGGATAAGCAAACGATATCGGAGGGCAGCAGCGTCGTTGACAACTGGGGAGGAGCTATTAGGTTGATGGAGGCGGGACTGGTTTTTCATCAGGCAGTTCGTGCAATCTTCATAGATTGCAGTTTTTACTTGGTCATTGTTATTTGTGGCCTTTCTATTGTGTAGTCATAGTTATTCAGTAATTGAAGCTAGCTCACTATTGGATTCAACCGTCCAGAGTGTACGTTTTTAGATGCTAGGAGAGGATAACTATTGCTACATCACCCCTACGCGGAATCAACACTATAATTAGAGAGGTGTTGCAATTAGCTAGGATCTAATAAATCCTGGCTCCAGTGCTCCGTAGGTATTTATTTCTTAGAATTTGGTCTATTTTCACTATAATTGTTTTGTTAAGAAATAAATTACTACTTTGAATAAACTCTTCCACTTCATCTTAATTCTAGAATGTGTGAACTCTTCTACTCGATCTTAATCTTAATTGTGTTGATCAATACTTGAATAAAATAAGTAATTTATATACACATGAATGAATATTCCATAGTGCTAAAATTCAAGTTAAAGAGCAAGTTATGAACGAATGAAATCACTTATTGAGTTCGAAACCAAATATGACCGAAACGACGTTGGGTACTGCAAGTGGGCGCCCAAAACAGGCCTACCCAGGCAGTAAGGGCGCTGCAACGCCCAAACCAGTGTCTGGGCAGCTGTGGAGGCATTGTGCGGGCGCCGCAATGCTCTGTAGGCGAGTCCCTTCGCCATTTAGGTGAATTTTTGGGTTTGTTTCTGAAGAGACACTCCCTGACTAGTGTTAAACACATTCTTTTGTCTTAAAACACTTGGAAAATGATTTGAACATGTTTTGAAGGGTTGTAACATTTGGGGTATGAAATTTTTTGTTGTATAAATAGGTGAAGAATTCATTTATTCAAACACACTTACGAACTTATCTACTTCTCCCTCTTAACTCTTTTGTCGTCTTCATGTATAAAGTAAGTTCGATAAATTCGACTATTATAGTGCTGATTAGCTGTCTTAGGAGTAGTTTTACTTAAAGAGACTATTATCAATATTCTGTAAGTACCACAAGCAGTGCAATCTTATATCTTAAGTAGATATAGTCAAACCATCGACTCCACTCGTATTTATATTGTTACTTATTTGTTCAGAAAATTTGATCCCCTAAATCAATGGTACTACAAAGTATCATGTAAAAACCGTGGAAGTGCTTTTGGCATATTCACTACCTAGTGTTGTTGTCTAATTTAAAATTTAACTTGTGAAATTATATTTTGGAGAAGAAATGTTGATACATTCCGTACTGAATTGATTTTTTCATCTCGCGCGCTCCTGCTCCGCGATTTCTCTCTGTTTTCTTTTTAATAGCAAATCAATGTTACTCATCTTTTTTAAATTGGTTAGGTTTCTTTTAATTTTGACAACCTTAATTTTATCTCGCAACATTATTGTAGGTCATGTCACCCTAAAACACCTTGTAAAATTAAACGTAAACAATTTAAATAATGAATGGATAAGTAAATAGTAAATTCATATTTATTATTATTTTTAATTTTGATGAATCATGTCACTAATTAGTTCCAAACTCAAGTACACTACATCACATGCTTTATGGTTAGAAATACTGATACGCCAATTACCCATCATCATGTGATTTAATTAAAAAGAAGTATAACTAGGTAGCTAGAAATGGTGGGTTTAATTGTTTATGGCGCCTATCGAAAGAGTATCCAAGGATCGATTTTAATTAGCTCAAGAGCACAAGTCAAAAAAACAATAATGTGTGTGTGGTGTGTTATTATATGATATGATACGATATTGATATGATTCATTATCATGAGTCACTCTCTCGTTTACTAATCACTGTACTACTCAACAACCTCTTTGGTCTTGGCCATATAATGCAAGGACACTATTGTAAGCATCAATCAATTGCATATTATTTCTTCACATCACACCTAATAATATTCATTAATTAACAATCATTAATATATATGATCATTCTCCTTGCTTAATTGCCTAGCAAAAAACTTTGCAATTAATGAGTTATTTCTTAGAATTGGACTGGACTTAAAAATACAATAAAGAGGAGAAGTTTATTATTCTGATTCAACATCAAAAGCTCAGAAGTGTTAAAGCTCGATGGTGGGCAGAGAGAGAAGAAGAATAATCTCCAACCACGTCACGCCAATATAACAAAAACAAACACATTAAACCCCTCTCAAAAGAATAATTACGCATCTACCTTTACTTGTAAACAAAGATACAACAATTAAAAAACAAATCAAAAGTATAAAGTATATTGTATACAATTTGTTTAATTTAACTTTTAAATAATCCACTTCAGTTCTGTGTGGTTTACTTGATCAAAATAACTCCATATTAATAATGGAACAATAAAAGGAGAAGAAGTATCTAAGGAGTATTAATACTTCATTATTTATTTATTTATCATTATTTTATAAATCAAAAGACATCAAATACAATCCCGGCTCAGATCCTCCGGCGCTCCGGGCTACAAGCCTACAATGGTACATGTTGTCAGCATACTTAATTAATAATTAATGATGATACGCAAGTCTATGATCAATCATAATTCATAACCGAATACTACATTGATATTTTTAAACAATAACCGAATATATTGATTGAAATGACAGGACCTAATTAACACTAATTAAGATACATCATCAGTGTGAACGAGTACAACATATTAACCAGAAAACAAAAACCAAAAACAAGTACTAGTAGTGCAAAGATAGAAATGAGAGAAACAGAGAGATGGTTGTTATCCCATTAATCTCAACTTCAAAACATAACTAGTTAACTTAATTAACTTAAACAACTGTAACTGGATCTCTAATTCTAACTAAAAAGTGCAAAGACTAAAGTACTCAACTTAAGAGTACGTACAGTATACAATAAAGTGAAGCTAATTGAGGTGAGGATAAAACGATATAACAGCAACTGCATATTATTCTTTTAACTTGTAATATGATCAAACCATCAGTATGTTCTTTTCATAAAATCTTGATGGAACAGCAAATCGAGCAGAAAAAGAACGTGAGAGTTCCTCTGCATCTGCGTGAACCGAACCATGATCGAAATTCTGGGAATAAGAGTGCGGATCATAAGTGAACAACATTGATTTCGAGCGTCTGAACTGCATCCTTGGCTTCCCTTTCTTCAACTTTCTCCATATAAACTGCCTCCAGAATGGAGCCTTTGATCTTGTTACCTGCATTTCATACGGCACGAACCGATCGTAGTTTCGACTGGAGATGGTTCTTGGCCAACAGAGTTGGTCACTGTGCCATGTTTCTGTTCCATTGTGTGGAGTGGATCTAGTTAGAGACTTAAGCTTGGTGTACTGTTTTGTTTGTGTAGAGAAGGAAAATGAAAGGTATTTAAGATTTGAAGTTTGATCCTTTAAGGGGGTTAGTGATGGTCAAACACACAAGGCAGCTCTTCTTTTTGTGCGCAAAACATGCTTATGGTCCACTATAAGATAAGGCTATGGCACGTGATAGACTCAACGGGTAATTTTAAAAAATATACATATGTTCAAAAGGTTCTAAATCTACTATAGATGATTTGTTCATACTTATAGCCTATAGGAATCAAATCACATGGAAACGTATTTTGATACATTCATACATCTCAGTGTATTATTGTACATGTATTTATAATTTATCCAACACATTACTTAGATACGTATCTCACATGCAACATGACATTGATGCAGTTTGTATTCTCTAACGTACAGCACAAATGAGCTAAACTTGCATAATCTACATGTATCATGCCATAAGGATGACAAGATTAATGTTCAAATAATTTAAAACAGACACTTAATCTTGGTAGAGAAAGGTAGAAAAACACATGGAATATACGAGTCACAAGAGAGCATAACAAAATCTACGAAAGATAGAAAACGAAACAAACACATGGCATCTGTTGTACTCTGCAATCAGCATGTTGCAAATTTTAGATAAGAACCAATTAAAATGGTGGACAGAAAAGAAAACGAAGTACCATAAATTACAAGTATCAGCAACAGTTTAGATCTGCAAATCGTAAAATCACCTGGGTTTCATGATGTACAACACGAGGACAGCAACAATTACATATCTCTCGCCTCATTGTATGCAAAATCGCTTTCTTGCGTCTTCAATTTTTATTTTTGTCTCTATATTTATATGCACTTCTTCTTTCACACGCGTGAAGCAGGAGAGGTGGTGCGTATATTCCTCGAGAAGAAATGGTGTCATAAATCATACTATTTCTTCTCAGTTCTCAATATTCAAGAAGTTAGAACCAGAATGTATGAAATATCAAGATGAATCATACTGAAACCTAAAGCAACAATGTCATAAGACCAAATGACCTATGCGATGGAAGTCACATAGGATAACCATACGTTTCTTGTTTATCAAGCTCCAGTTTTATACTCTTCATCAACTTTACCAACAGCCTCAAGTATTGACGAGTATGTTATGGCATCATATTCAAACCCATTTAACTGCATCTGCTTCATTAATTTAGCAGCCTCTTCCAACATACCAGCACGACTGAGACACCCAGAAGAGTGTTGTAAGAGACAGCATCTGGCTTCATATTGGAAGTTTTCATCTTTGTGAACATCTCCATTGCCCGCTCGGGCCCACCCTTTCTGGCCAGGCCGTTCAAAATAATGTTATGAGAGTTGAGGTCAGGTGTACATCCAGTTTCTTCCATAGCTTGAAGCAGGGACTGAGCCTCTTCGACCCGCCCAGTCCTCACCATTGCTGACATTAGTGCATTATAAGCATAGACGTCTGGAGTGCAACCTAACCTTTTCATCTCGTTGAAAAGATCAACAGCCTCATTCACACGTCCACATTTCCCAAAATTCTTTATCATCATGGCATATACACGACTGCTCGAGGATCCACAATTTTCGTTTAGCTCTTTAAATAACTCAATAGCAGCATCATAGCGCTTTACCCGACCAAGATTGCTAATTAAGCTGCAATAGGCAGCTGGACAAGGAAGAAACCCTTTTTCATCCATTTCCTCCAGCAGTTGTAGAGCTTTATCCAAGCTATTTCTCTTACAAAATCCATCGATAAGGATTGAATAAGTAAAAGAGCTGGGAGTGATTCCACTGGTTTTCATTTTCGTATACCATGATGTTATCTCAGACAGTGGGGCTTTCGATTCAAATAGGACTTTGATAATAGTATTGTAAGTCACCACATTTGGTCTACAGTTCATTGAATCCATGCCATCAAAAGCTTAATAGCATCAACCAAGCGCCCTCCCCTACCCAAGAAATTTATAACATTGTTTATAAGCACAATATCAGGCTTACAACCATCCTTCAACATGTTTACGAATATTGAGTAAGCTTCGTCGATCCTACCAGCTGCACCAAGTCCCCGTATCATTTCTGTATACGTATATACAGTAAGTGGGCAACCAGCTTGTTTCATCTCTTGAACTAATCCTAATGCCTTTTCAACATTACCCATCTTGAAGTAAATACTCAGTAGAGTCGTATATATCTTTGCAGAAGGGTATAAACCATTTTCTTTCATTTCCTCAAACAGCCTAATTGCAATGTCATTACGGCCTAATTTTGCAAAAGAAGATATGAGAGAACTGTATGTTGCAGTGTCAGGGAAGCAGTTATCTTCGTTGCACATCTCATTATATAACTCGTGAACCTTCTCATGATGACCCTCTTGCATCAGCATAACGATTAAGGAATTATATGTGCTAGTTGTTGGTCTGCACTTGCTATTTTTAACCTGATAAAATACAGAGAGCGCTCTGCTGACCATCTTTGCTTTCCCCAAAACCCTGACTATTTCAGACAAGTCCATGGGAGAAATGGGGCATGAACTCCTGACCATTTCTTGCATTGTTTTCCACATTCCACCAACCAACCCTGCTTCCTCGAGGCAACGTATCAGAGCCATATAGGTACTAAAATCATGCTCGAAATTCCTTCTCTTCCCAGCCCACTTGAAGAACTGCAACTTCACATTGACATCCACATCCACTTGTAAAACCTCACGAACCAACCTATGGTTAACCTTCAATTTGAGAACCTCAAATGCCTTTTCTGCATCAGGACCCCACTTAAAAATCTTCAAAATCCTTATAAACCTTTCATCAAGTGTTCTCCCTGAACTAACCCTCCCTAAACTGGAACGTCTTACAAGTGGAGGTGGTTTCTCATCTATTGGAGTTCCCAATCGGAACATTTCAACAATCTCTTTTTCTGCAGAATAAAGAAGTAAAAACATTCATGTGATCATTTAAAACCCCCGTCATAACTCATAACCTACTAGCATCTAAACATCTGTACTGAACTAGTATTGAGAAAATAAAATTTTCAAAAACTTCATCACAAGTTGACAAGGAACAGAAATTAGTTTCACCTGTCTGCTTGATCCTGTCAAATAAGCAAGAACAACTGTGTATTCCTCGCTTCCGTAAACAGGTTGCATTGGCCAGCATTTTTTCCTTGAAGCCACATACCTCAGGCTAATAATTCATTCCTGTAAAAAAAAAAATGAAATAAAAAAACTTGGAATTAAAATTCCAATTTACTTGGTTCCTACTAGAGCATCATGGAAAAGTGAATAAATGAGAGACAGACAATAAGTAACTGTATCTGTATGCAAAGCTTTGATGTGTTTAGCCAAATTTGATCTCATACCGGAAGAAACAATGGTCAAGTATCAGTTTTTAACAACACAATATAAGAAAAACTGAGTTTATACAAGAGTTGTGTTGTGTGGGGAATTTTGTCAGTCAGGTGGTGGGCAATATGGAACAAAATGAACAAATAAATTCCCAGCAAATTAAGCTTATGAAAGAGACGCAATCGACTGATTTAACAGCAAACAAACGAAACGAAAGAATGACAAGTGTTCGTAATTGATTACTTACATAAATGGAGCGAATCGAATGAAGAATTGATCGAGCAGATCAGTGAACTGTAAAACCTCTCCTCCGTTGTTGGTTCAAAAATCAAACAATTCTGGGACTGGGACTCATGCTCCCAATTAAGTAATTGACCCATTCGAGTAAGATTCGACCGAATTACGAAGAACTTAAAGCCACAAGTTCACCAACTAATAGAGAAGAGGAAGTCTTATGAGCTCGGACCGTTTAACTAGGCCAACACAACTAGATCACTTTGCCCCCCTAATCCAACTTTATAAAATGCTTTTTAAAAAATAAATAATTTAGGAATAATCGTACAAAACATCATAGGACGTTACCATCAGATGACCTACGGTAAGATTAGACAACACCTGACAAAAGGTAGGCAAACCAAATTTCATTAGTTCAGAAGATGCGACCTACCACATATATAAGTGCGCAGTTAACGCAAATTTGGGGAGCATTGACTTTCCTCACCTCTCTTGGCTTCTTTTGGACTGCTGGGCGCATTAGCTACTACTGC
Source organism: Plantago ovata (assembly GCA_028274465.1). Classification (NCBI taxonomy): domain Eukaryota; kingdom Viridiplantae; phylum Streptophyta; class Magnoliopsida; order Lamiales; family Plantaginaceae; genus Plantago; species Plantago ovata. The sequence goes on along the minus strand of CM051456.1, from coordinate 16,019,605 downwards.
ATTTCGGTTCCCTTGGATCTTTTGGCTTCCATTATAATTCTTGGTACATTCCGTACTGAATTGATTTTTTCATCTCGCGCGCTCCTGCTCCGCGATTTCTCTATGTTTTCTTTTTAATAGCAAATCAAGGTTACTCATCTTTTTTAAATTGGTTAGGTTTCTTTTAATTTTGACAACCTTAATTTTATCTCGCAACATTATTGTAGGTCATGTCACCCTAAAACACCTTGTAAAATTAAACGTAAACAATTTAAATAATGAATGGATAAGTAAATAGTAAATTCATATTTATTATTATTTTTAATTTTAATTGTGATGTAGTACTGTTTTTGTTGATTTCTAGTGATCCGTTTGGTCCTTGAGAAGGCTACTTAATAATATTTCTAATGTCCATTTGATTGTTATTAAATCTTTCTCAAACAATCTGGTAGTGCATGCAACCCCTAGAATTAGAATTTGACATATGTTTCATTTCAGTTTATCTTAGATCTGCCTTGTAGTTGTCTTATATTGTTAAAACATTATATGAAATATCCAAGAGGACCTGCAATCTTATTTCCTGCTGGCGTGCTATAAACTTGGTGAATCACTAGATGTAACTAAAAGGTTGTTTTACTTTTTTCTACAACATCGATTGTCTTGAGCAAGTACTGACAATGAATCATTAACTAATATCCTTATTTACTTGCATTTAGTTCTCGAAGGAGAATCCAAGAGCCTCAAATCTGCCCCAAGTTAAAGTGAAAGACAGCGAAGAAATCACAGAAGTATTCTAACACAACTATGCACTGCCAACTCAAACTTAACCAATAACTACAATAAGCCTTTATTTGTAAAATATATATGTCCTTGCCAGAAAAAGAACATTAAAACAACAGTTGGAATATTGAATAGCAGAAGCAAGAAAAAGAACGAAGCCCGTCTCAAAAGTAGCAGCAGTTGTAGCACAAATCGGAGGGAGGCGAGAAGTAGCAGCAGCTCCAAACCCGTCTCGCGCCTAATCGGATGGATCTTTCTGTCCGTCAAAGGTCGGGTTTCTTTTCGGTCGGCTTCGGCTCCGAGCAGGGGTCGACGGAACTCTAAACGATCGAAATAGATGCTCTTCCTTCTGGCCCGGATATCTCTTCTGGTTCCGATCAATGGCGTGGAGGGAGAGACGATAGGGAGGGCGGCGTATCGAGGGGTGTGGAGGTTCCGATCAATGGTGTGGAGGGAGAGACGATAGGGAGGGATAGGGAATAAAATTGGGACTTAGGGAAATTGGGAATATAATTGTGTCCTCTAGATGTAGATCTAGGGCTATAATGGAAATAGGAAATAAAATTTGGTTAGGCTCAAACTTTACCTCCTTTAATTAATTAGTCCCCAACAAAATTTCACTTAAAATTTTAATTTATACTTTATACTATTATTATCATATTAATTATTCAAAAATATTCAACATACACTTATTACACTTATTAGGAGTAAATTCAAAATAGGGCCTGAATGCAATCGTAGATAAGAAAATTGAGATACAATTAATAAGTTAGGATAGACACTGACCATATTATTATTTGATTATTCGTGATTGAAATGACCGTATCATCAAAGTACCCCTACATCACATGTGGTTTTCTATTCATCGCGAATGTTCTTTATGTTTGTTTTCGTTGACATATACACAGACACATACACATATGTTCCCGACCACTATACATGGACTCAAAGTAAAGTGAGTGAGAGCTTGAGTTTTAGATCTTAAGTATTAAAACAAGCCACTAGTAGTAGTTCTCACTAGCTTAAGTCACATAATATTCTTCTGAATAGATTTAAGGAGAGAACACTACATCTCATGTTTAGTGCGATCGTTAGTCATTGACAAATGCAAAGAGTGTACTTAAAATAGTGTTTGAGTACAATTGTAGATCGACTAAGAGGATTGAGAATAGATGAGTTGTTAGAATAAATACTAAACCATATTATAGACTTATTCTAGTATTCGAGAATGAAAAGACCGTATCTTTATTATTTCATTCTTTCAATTATTAATGTTATAAAAATTATGTAACTTTACTTGTTCTAATTAAATTAAAGTAATATAATAAGCCTGTTGATTGAATCAATTGATTGACCTACCAATCAATTTTAATCCGTTGATCTTGCTTATCCAATTTTAATCTGGTGCGTACATGTGTCATTAGTTAATTAAAAGATGTAGGGTTCGAATCCGGTTGGCGTGATTTTTCTCCATTATTTTTATTATTATTTTTATTGAAGGTGTTTGGTTCGAATCTTGTTGGCGTGATTTTTCTCTATTATTTGTATCATTATTTTAGTTGAAGTTGTTGGGTTCGAATCTTATTGACGTAATTTTTTCCTTTTTTATTTATTCTCTTCTTAAATTTTTATTTTTGACATAAAGTTGTATGACGTATTATACTTAATTTTAAAATATAACCATGATATGTTCTTATACAAGAAAAAGACATACTTCCTCCGTCCAATAATAAATGTAACACTTGATTTTGTTGACTTTTTCGATGATCATTTGAACTTAAATTATTCTTAAATCATACGATAAAAATAACTAAAAACATCATATTATGAAACTAGAATGTTTATATGAAGCACTTGACAATATATTCAACCGATGAAAAATACCAATTAACATGCGAAAAAGATGCATTGCAGATTTTGAAGTTAAATGTTTCCAAAGTTTAGAGATGTATCTGATGGTTCTTAACTCATCGGAAGAATACTTTTTGTATGTCTAATATAGTTCAATTCAAAACTATTAATTGCATAACTACAAAAACTATATACATTTATAGCACACCATTTATATTAAGTTTAATTACTCAATTAGTTATTTTTTATTACGTTTGAAGTCATTATGTGAAATTATATATTCACTCCATTTATTTCAATATATTATTTAATAAAATAATAATGTTTTACAAGATTACGCTTCACACGCTACGCGTGTGACACGGTTCCTAGTAATATAATAATAGAGAGGGGAAAGGAAGAGGTGGTTTGTCACTAATAATTATTGCACTTGTAATACTAATAAAATTGAGTAGAAACTACACGCAAATTTGGTACTAAGGTTTGGATTTTTATTAGTTATAAATTCGGAAGTTGTTTTGTGTATTTGAGGTTGTAATGGTTTTAGAACATTTCTTATGTTTAATTATTAATAAAATTATTTTTTGATGTTTAAAAAAAAGTTATAAATAAAAACGGAGGTAGTACGATAAGTGTTACATTAGTATTTTTGGAGTAAGAGCTAGCTGACTATATCATCATATCATTTGGTTGGCCGTGTGACATTCTGGATTGGATAAAATTCATCAACCCCGCTGAACTTTACTACAATTGATACATTACCCCCTAACCTATTAAGTTTGATACTTAATCCCCTCATTTATTTAAAGTGTTACGACATGCCCCCTATATAATATTTTCCCTTTAGTTTAATATTTTTCATTCAATTTAATATTTTCCCTCCAATTTAATATGTCAGTTTGACTCCAATTAATCTTAATTCATACAGAAAAATAATTTTTTAAATTATATTATAAAAATATAAGATTTTACTTCTATAATATAAGTTTAAATCTTATTTTTCCAATACAATTTATATTATAAAAGTGAAAAAATAATATTTTCATTAACTGTACCGAAAAAATAATATTTGAACTTATATTATATTATATTATAAAAGTGAAAATCGTATAGTTTCATATTATAATTTTCAAAATTAGTTTTTCGGTATGTATTATAATTAATTTGGAATCAAACGAAAATATTTAATTGAAGGGAAAATATTAAATTGATAGTAAAATATTATATATGGGGTATGTTGCAACACTTTATATAGTTGAGGGGGTTAAGTCTCAAATTTAATAGGTTAGGGGTAATGTCTCACTTGTAGTATAGGTTGGAGGGTTTGATCAATTTTTTCCTTCTGCATTTATGAATTTGAGAAGATGTATTTGGGAAACAAAGAGGCATGGAAGCATTAACTTTAACATTAATGAAGTTGGAATTAATTGACTAATCACACTTAATATTGGAGTTTTGAAAGTTGTAGAAATAGTAGTGGCAAAAGAGATCTGTCTTTAACTAACTATGGCATTTGCGTTTGCCTTTAGATCAGAATATGAATTTTCATTTTGTTACTACTTATTATTCCTTCTTTTTAAAACATCAAAATTTTCATTAAGCCCAAACAAGTACAAGAATAAGAGGGGTATATCCCCAATCCTGAATCAGGATTCCTGATACAAGATGCAGCATTAAAGTTCAAGTGCAACAGAGGGTCTGTAAACAAATTGAAACGGCACGAAACCCAAGAGACTCTAGCTAAGCTATGATCCACAAAGAATCTAAAACTGAAACTCATACTGTAAACCGATGGCCCTTCGAACTCCAGACAACGCCTGTGATTCGAACCAACAGAAAAAGGCCTCAATCCCATAGCTCACGGCGCAATAATGCAGCATCACAACCGCACTTCCAAATCATAGGAATGACAGTTGAAAATTCAGCTTCCATCGAATATTGACATCGAATCATAAAAGAATTGTGCATTGACCTGTACAAGAAACAATACTCTACTCCTAGAATTTTGGTTTGGGAGTTTTATTTTTTTAGTTGTGCAAGCCTTGTGCACGTACTTAGTTTCATATACTAGTTAACCCTTAACATAATGCATTAATACCTATGTTTAAGATCTCGTCACGGAGGCCATCTCGGACGACCTCCTGAGAAGGATACCCGGGTCAACCCGGATCATCTCGGAGGGTTGACTCGGATGACGTCATAAATATGTAATTATAGATAATTAATAATAATATATTAAAATTCAGAATAATACTCTATAATCTTGATTTATACTTCATATTTTCAATTTATATAATCTTCTGAAAATAATGTTGGAATAAGTGGGGTTGGTGATTGCAATGTGTAAATTTATTTAAGGAATGAAATAAAAATAATGGGAATTTGGGTGCATTGCAAGTCGATCCCTCTTTTTAAAATAAAAAATAAAATAAAAATCCGGGTCAACCCGAGTTGACCCGGATTAACCGGCCAAAATCTCGGAACAATCCCGGGTTTTGAGATTTTGTGGTTTCGTCCCGCGAAGAGCACCGATTACCGGTTAAACCGGGTCAACCCGGGTTGACCCGGCGAGATCTTAAACATAGATTAAAACCATGTTTTCAACCTGTTTATTAAAAGTAGCTATTTAATTAGGGCCCATTTAATTATCAAATGCACAATTCTTTACCAATCTCCAGTCTGTCAAATGCTTTACCAGTTAAATTGGATTTAGTGCGTAGAGGAGTTGATGTTATTCATCTTTGTCCTGTTTGTCAAATATGGATCGGAAACTATTTTGCATATTACGTGATTGCTGATTTACATGTTTGTATTGGCCAGTTTCGCCTCTTCCACAGGCTACTATCGCGCATGGGAGCACCTCTATGGTGGAATGGATTGATCATGTTCTAGCAATAATTGTAATTTATTATTATTATAATAATTATTATTTTCCTTTCTATTTTTTATTTCCTCAAAATTAGAACATGATATGTGCTAGGGAGATGAATATATAATTCCGTATATTCTATCTAAAGTTTCTCTTTTTTTCAAAGAAAAATAAACGACAAATCTAAACAACTATCATACTCCTACTGTACTCACTTACCATCTTATAACTCCGAGTCTCCAACTTGTGTATACCACCTTATGTCTCCGTCTCTATTGGGATTCGAACCCCCAATCTCTCTCATGCTATTCCAACACCATTAACACCAGACAACGTACCTTATGACTCCTAGTAATAATAAATGATAAAAAAAATACTAATTTTTTTAATAATCAAACCATTACAAAGCTAGTAATAAACTATAAATAATCTTGCACTTGGCGATAATTGAACCTATGACCTTTAGTGTCATGACACCTCAGTCTAACCAATTGAGCTAGACCTCATTGGTATAAAAAAATACTAATTCAACCATGTTTAATTCGTTTTAAAAAAAACACCATCTTCATTACCACTATAATTTATTTAGTTACAGATAAATTCGGTTGTGATTAGATATAGATGGCATTATATATACAATAGGAGTTCCACTGCAAATGTTTCCAATTAATTCCAAGTCAATGACGCAGTTTCTTTAATTTACTTTAGTCACCACCAATCTTTTCTCTTTATTCTCTTCAAAAGTGTTAGTGCAATGTGCATTAGTAATCTAATGGTGATTAGTGACTGTAGACAACGACACTGCTACAGTTTGAGATCACGTGTCAAATTAACTGAAATTATTAAAGTTAATTAAGATGTCTTATAAATAAAAGAATATAATTATTAGCCAGTAGCAGATCAACTTGAAGAAAATGATCAACTTGCAGAGAAATTGATTAAGATTGTTTTGGTTGCGATTCATAGTTTAATGTTGTTCTGTTTATGCATGAAATCAACTTAAATCACTAATTGCGTGTTTCAGCATGTGATTATTCAACTATATATATACTTAATGATCTCGTTCATTATGCTTCGTGTCATTATCAACTATCATCGGCACTCTTATAATAATTACTTCCTCCATTTCATTAATAACTTCCTAAGGGGACTATTCATTGCGACCTTTGACCATGTATAACTCCTAAATTACATTAGATAAAAATATAATAAAATTATATAATGAAATTGAATGGAGTATATTTTCATAATCAACTTTTAATTTATATTGATACAGTTTAATTTAAAAGTTATACGTGGTTAAATGTCGCGATGAATAGTCCCCTTAACTAATGAAACGGAGTAAGTATTTACATAAAATAGTACTCTATTAGTATTATGTTAATTATTGGCCTAAAATAATCTTCAACGGTGTTGGGACAGACGGCCCAAACGTTGCGATGGTGCAGTTTGAGCAATTGAGTAGACGTGGTCTCCTTGAAAAGGTCAAGGCCTCGCGCGGTTGGTAAGGTACTTTTTTACGTTCTCTGTTTTTTTTTTTTCTTTTTCCTTTTCAAAACAACCAAATATATTATACTATTGATTAACAATAATAGAGTTTACAATACTAGGTACATAATATATATATGAACACTGAATGAACCTCGAAACTGATATAACTCAACATGAAAATAATATTAGATAAGAGCAAACCTCATAATAATTATGATTCGTACTTATACTTTACCTTATGTGTTACATTTGCGCATGACATGTGTTAGAAAATTAATATAATGACTACATTTCGTTAACATCCACGTGAGTGCGAATCTGTTCAGAGAAAAACTCTGTCTCATATTAAATTTTCAGTCGATTGGCCTTTAAAAAAAGTTGAAATAGATCACAAGTGCGAAAGAATATTGAAAAATTAATATAATGTCTAGATTTTGTTTTTCTCCAACAATTCCATTACTGGGAGAATGAATATTCTATCAACCCGGCTCAAGTGTGTGCGTCATTTAGACATCTATAATAGATAAAGAAAAGAAAACAAAATCAATGTCGAACATAAAATTAACTATGAGCTTTGTCGTGCAAGGTAAATGGTGGTGGTGTCAAGCTAATGTGGCCGTGTGGGCATGATCTGCGGGAAATAGAAGCTCTAATTTGATTTTGAGTTCAAATTATACAAGGGTAGCATTTTCACTATAATACAAAGTTCTGGTGTGGGTTGCAAATGTCTGTTTTATAAAGAAATTATCTTTAAACTTAACGTATGATATTTTTCAAACTAATTAATTTATGACGTTTGCAAATTGCAATACAAGTACATACAACTACCCATGAACTTTGACCAGCTCTATAGTACCATTAACCCGAAATAACTCTAAATGAAATTGTGATTTTATGCTTAATTAATGCTTACAGATGAGTGACGTGTGCATGGTGTTGTGCTTGTTTTTTTTTTTTAGAACCAAATCAATATATTTATATATGAATGGCAAATCACCATAATACATCAGAGTTCAGAGAAAGGCAACACTGATAAACCTGAAGCATTTTCTGTCACTTCCTGCGCTAATCTATGAGCTAAAGTATTACAATGTCGCTTAAACTTACATGACTGGAAGGCAGAACCGCAGAAGCTACCTGTTGGACCTCGTAAACTATATTACCACATCCGGCCAGCGATAAGCTGTTTATGCTAGCAAGGCAAGTGCACATGATGCTATGTTTTCATATTTGTAAATAAATTTTGACACAGTGTAACCTTTTCTCAGTTTAGAATTCTCAAACTCAAATATTTTCCATGCATATATATTCCCTCCGTCACAAATCAGTTGCACTATTTGATTTTGAACACAGAAAATAAGGAGAACAGTAAAATATTAGTAACTTATATTGATATTGGAGATTACTTTTACTTTATTGGGGATTTTTGCCACTAAAATTTGTTAATGGAATATAAAATTATTATAACTTTGCTTAACTATGAAAAAGAAATGAAATTGTACAACACTAACGGCACGCCCAAAATGACAAAATGGTGCGATTATTTTGGGACGGAGTATAAACTAATGAGATGGCCGGCTGACTGCCTACTTAGATGAGAATCGCACGTTTTGAAGATATTGGAAGGCTTGATCCCCTAATGTGCCTCTTTTGTACGTTTCGAACTTAGAGCCCACCGGAAACTACTCCGATTCACAATTGTACTCGCGGTTAGGGTACTTAGTTGTTCAAATATAGTAACAATTAAGTATTTATGATTTGCCATTAGAAAGAAGGGATTCCTGAAAATTTTGAATGGCTTTGGAAATTGAAAATTCCTCCCAAGATAAATATTTTCTTTTGGCGAGTTCTAATTAACTCTTTGCCAGTTTCATCTAATTTGATTCATCGTGGTGTTATCTTGTTGATGTATGCCTTGTGTGTAATTCTGGTTTCGAGTCTATTTTGCATGTCATTCGAGATTGCTCATTTTCACGTTTGTGTTGACCAGTTTCACCTTTGCCACATGGAAAGATAGCAGTTGTTAATTACTGATTCGCTGCAGCATTGGATTGCTCAGTTCAGAACGAACCGAAGAAGCTCTATGTCGAATAATTGGCTACGTTCTTGGTAGAGATGGCAACGGGTCGGTCCGGGCTGCTAGAGGCCCAGTCGGGTCTGCGGAACCTAGCATCAAGCCCAGGCCCAGCCTGGGACGGGCCTGAACATTAGGCCCAAGCCCGAGACCATCATGGGCCGGGCTAGCTCACGTCGGGCCTTAAGTTTTAAATTTTTTTATTTGTTTTCCAATTATTTAGTAATAAAAATATTTTTTTAGCTATGTAGTGTAGTATTAGTATAATGGTGAATCTATTTAATTTATATCTTTTTGCTTGAGATCAAATATTTTGATATCACTTTATCATTTGAAATTTATCAACAACTTTCTTATTTGACATATTGAAATTAGTTAATATTAAATTACATAATAAATTATATAAATATACTAAATTTATAGTATATAAAATAATTATATATCACTTGGAAATCTTATAAGTATAAAAAAAATATTTCAAATGTATAAAGTACAATAATATATATATATATATATATATATATATATATATATATATATATATATATATATATAAACACACACACAGTTGTATTTTTACCATTTTGGGCATCCTCCATAAAGTAAAAGCAACACCCCTATCAATTTAACTCTTCTCCTTATTTTTGTGCCCAAAATCAAATGATGCAACTGTTTTGGGACGGAGGGAGTATATATATATATATATATATATATATATATATATATATATATATATATATATATATATATATATATATATATATATATATATATATATATATATATATATATATAATCACGGGACGGGCCTATGTGCCAAGATGTAAGGTACGGGCCCATGTGCCTAGCTATCCCATGGGCTACTCATGGTCGGGCCGGGTAGCCCAAATTGCCATTCCTAGTTCTTGGCCACTTGTTGGATGCTTTGGGCGAACAGGAATAAAATTGTGCATCGAAAGTAAGCTTATGATGTTGCACAGATTGTTACCTATGAGCATAATTACTTGGCGGAGTATAAGCCACGGAAGCAAGAACTCCATTCACAGGCCCCGACCACATGAAGTGCAGTATAATTGGAATTCACCAGCCGCTGGATATGTCAAAATCAACTTTGACGCGGTTGTGAACAAGTTACCGACTGGAGTGAGGCTAGGGGTGGTAGCACGCAATGATAGAGGAGAGGTTTTGGGTTGAAGATGCAGGTTCTTGCCGTTCATACATGACGCGGAGACATCAGAGGCTTTTGCTACTAAAGAAGTGCTAAAAATGGGGAGAGACCTGAACTTTTCTGATATCATTGTTGAGGGTGATTGTCTTCGAGTTGTTCAACAGCTCCAAGACCCGCTATCTTCGCTATCAGGTGCAAGGGGTAATATCGAGGAGTCTAAGTTTTTTTCTTTTTTTTGGTTATTTTCTTCTTTTTTTTTTGCAAACAATTTCTTTTAATTTTGTGATACGTGATTGTAATAAGTTGGCACACTTTTAGCCCGTAGTACTTTTTCAAAGAATTTTGAGTTCTCAATCTTGACTCACCTAACTTGATTTGAGTTGGTGATCTAAACGAAGAGCAATTTCTTTAAAATTTTGGGCCGGTGTCTTGTACTACTAGAGATCGGCTGCCGATCTATGTTTTCTTAATGGACTTTATTATTACATTTTTTTTAAAGCTAGCTCGTTCAAAGTTTGGATTTTGGAGGCACAGGTCCACAACGAACGATGGCGGCCATCATCATGAATCTTCAATTTACTACTAGTACTACTTCATATTGTAATTTTACAAAATTATTATTGTATTTTTTTTAATATAATATTACAAATGCAATGTTCGACGCCGTACAAATTTATCATTAAGACAAAATGCCATAATAATACCCTGATATAAAGTCTAATTTTATTTTTATTATTATTACTTTATCATTACATTTTGATGATAAAATCAGGATTTGGGCTTGAGTGCTCAGTACTTACAAAAATACCATGGTCTCAAACTCCTAAACCAAACAAACCTTATTTCTTAACTAATTTAATAATTTGTTTTTTTTTTCTTTCAATTGTTCATCTTCTCCGGTACCGTATCTTTCTCCGGCGACTGGAGCAACTCTAGTAGTTGGAGCTTGCTCCAGCCGGTTCAGTTACCGGGACGGAGCTCCCGAGAAGAAGAAGAAACTTAATTTTTTGTTATTTTTATTTTGTTATTTTGTTTAAGATATTCTTTTTCTTTTTTATAATTTTTTTATTATTTTTGTTGAAAATAGTAAGGGTTGTTTGGATGACACAAAAAATGAAATTGAAACAGTGCTTAGTGTGCTAAATGGTCAAATTCGTGGGCCATAATTGATGAACTAGTATTTTTTTTTGAAACGGCAAATATTACAACTACTCCCTACACTAATGTTATACAAATTTACTCATAAACCACCTTATTTCTCCACACCTAAACCGACCTTATAACTCCACCACCGTTGGGGATCGAACCCTGCACCTCCCCTTCAATAACCCAAATCCTAACCGCTACACCACCTTATGACTCCCAATTGATGAACTAGTATGGTTTAAAATGATATTAGCGACGTTAAGAAGGTATTAGAAAAAATATGGACCCTATCATTAATAAATTTCTTAATTACCAAGTTCGATCACTTATTTTAGAGATCTAAACCGTAACATCATGGTCACGGACTCACGGGTGTCCCAACTTGCCACTACAAATGCATAAAAATTGTTCAAATATTATTTTTCCGGTATAATTAATGAAAATATTATTTTTTCACTTTGTAATATAAATTGTATTGAAAAAATAAGATTTGAACTTATATTATATAAGTAAAATCTTATATTTTTATAATATAATTTTAAAATTATTTTTCGATATGAATTTAGGATTAATTGGAGTAAAACTGACATATTAAATTGTAGGGAAAATATTAAATTGAATGAAAAATATTAAATTAAAGGAAAAATATTATATAGGGGGTATGTCGTAACACTTTAAATAGATGAGGGGGTTAAGTCTCAAACTTAATATGTTAGGGGGCAATGTCTCAATTGTATTAAAGTTCAGGGGGTTTGATCAATTTTATCCTAAAAATTACTTCCTCCTAAATACAATATAAGATATTTTAATATTTTCACACATATTAAGAAAATGTGATCTTCGTCAATTTTGTTGTTGAAAATGTTGGAAAAAAACATGTTGGTATCTTGTAAAAATAAAATGATCAATGAGAGATGAGAACCTTGCATAGCTTTTGTAGACAAAATATAAAAAAATGAGGTTGACTGCATAAAAAGTTGTAAAAAAACACACAATTACATGACACCAACTTCAAACATCTTATATATTACAAATGGTAAAATAACTAAAATATGTTATATTGTATTGAGGATGGAGTAGTTATTTCACCCATTCATTATCACTTAAGGTGATTACAAATTACAAGATTTGTTCATTGCCATCACATACTGATTATGGTGTTGCTAATATCATTTATCTGATGGGAGAGCCATATCTTCTTTTTTTTTTACCTTTTTTCTTATTTTCCTTTTTTTGAAAAAAATAAACTTTTTTATTTCAAGTATAACAACAAAGTACATTCAAAAAACCAACGCCTTTACAGCAAAACTGAATACTAATAAAACTGATTAGTAAATTTGTGCAAAATGCCTAACCAAAAACTATCGCATTCCTCAATCTGTATATGTGCTAGAAATGCAAGGGTATCCACTGTAAGTATACATATGACAATAATCATGCATGCTACCGGAGAATAGACATCGAGCCACAGTAGCAGTGTATCTGAAAATTAATTAAGTTCAGTTCAGATCGGTTCAAATCAGATCGGTTCAAATCAGATCAGTTCAGTTCAAATTTGCCTAATAGTGTTTTGTACTACAAATAAGTTCAAGAGAAAAATATACATATAAATCAAAAACAACAACTAATTGCAAATAAAGTCACTTTAAAACATTAGTTACCAAATGCTCGCTACTTACTAAGCTTCCGGACCTCAAAATCTCGCTCAATTGGATTTAATAGCAAATTTTACATCCCGAAACTAGTTTCAGCCACTCAAACTAGCTGAAACTAGCTAAAATGGACCTCAAAAACTTGCTAAACTAAATTTAATGAATATTTTTGAAATCCGCCTACAGAAATGGACCTCAAAATCTCGCTCAACTGGATTTAATAGCAAATTTGACATCCGGAAGCTAGTTTCATCCACTGAAACTAGCTAATAATGGCTGACCTGAAACTAGCTAAAAATGGTTGAAACTAGCTAAAAATGACTTAAACAATTTGAAACTAACTGTTAATTTTATATTTTTTCTTAAATTAACCTTTAAAACTAGTTGTTAATTTTATAAAATGATTAAATTAACTCTAAAAATTATTTATACTAAACTAAATAAATTAAAGAAATATGGAAACTATAATTGCAAAATATAATCATTATAACTGAAAAAACATAGTTTCAAATTAGTTTCAACACATAAAAGCTAGTTTCAGAAATTAATTTCAAACAAAAAGCTAGTTTCATAAGCTAGTTTCAAATAAAAACTAGTTTCATAAACTGGTCGAAACTAGCTGAAACTAGTTGAAACTAACTATTAAAGGTAGTTTCAACATCATAAAATGTTAATTTCATTAGTTTCAACAACAAAAATGTTATTTTTATTAGTTTCAGCATCATAAGTGCTAGTTTCAGCAACACAAATGCTAGTATCATTAGTTTCAACAACACAAATGCTAGTTTCAACAACTAAATGCTAGCTTCATTAGTGCTAGTTTAATCATCATAAGTGTTAGTTTGAGCCACAAAAATGCTAGTTTCAGCAACACGAATGCTAAATTCATTTGTTTTAGCATCACAAGCGAACAAAAAAAATGTTAGTTTCATTAAATTCAACAACAGAGATGAAAGTTTCATTAGTTTCAACAACAAAAATAAAATGCCAGTTTCATTAGTTTCTGTGTATAAATATTAATTAGTTAGCAAAAAAAAATAGTTAAATATAATTAGCTAGTAATTAATTAACACTCATGGATGTCAAAAACACCATCAGGATCCATTTTAGTGAGAACATAGGTGTCCAGCGAGAAATTGAGATTCAAATTGATTAGCTTTTGGGGCACCAAAAAATAGAATGACCATTTTTGTAAGAGGTTATTAGATTTTAGGGCATCAAAAATAGAATGACATTTTTTGTAAGTAGTTATTTAAAGTGGCTATTTTAGCAATTAGGTGCCCTCAAGTGGTTCTTTTATGTAATTTTCTGTAAGTTCAGTTCAGATTTTTTCAGACGATTAGAAGAGAGCGTAAAGCGTTAAAACACCCAATCTTCCCTTGAAAAACAACCCATATTTTTTACCTTGGTCGGGTCCGATCCAAACTAGTGTAGATTGAATCGAGTCGGACCGGGCCCGAACGGATCCGGCATAAAAAAAACCATATGATTTTAATTTTAGAAGTTTTTTTTTCCATCTCTAGAATTGGACACAAACTCGATTTGATCCAATCCAAAATGAAATGAATTCTTCCGGTAATTGAGTCGGAACATTATGTGAGTGTTTGGATTTTCTTGACTTCCATTTTATGAGGGGGGAGGAGTTTTAAAACATGAATAAGAATTTTTTCTGTAATTTGTAATTTATAGAAAAATTGTGTTTGGTTTTATTTTTGGGAGTTTAGTATATAGTAGTAGAGTAGGATTTATTATGACGCATAAAAAGGAAGAAGATAGAGACAAGTCTCTCACATAGCTAAGGAGGGTGGGTTTTGAAAATAAGGAAAATGAAAAATTCTAAAACTAGGGTAAATTACATTAAACCACCCCAATAGAAACTCATATTACAGATTCTCCCTCGATAGTTTAACAATTACAGATAGTCCCAGTCGCCGGAAAAAAGTTGACTTGTCCGTTATTCATTTTTGGTTTTTATCTTTTCTTTTTTCTATCTTTTCTCTTTTTTTTTTTATCTTTTTTCTTTTTATTGTTCATCTTCTCCATGAGAATTCCGGTGCCGGAACTAATTCCAGCACCGGAAAAATTACAGCTCCGGGAGGAGCTGTAGACCGGATCCGGTCAGCTTCTACCGGAGCTGTCTCCGATTGGAGCTTTCCAATCGGAGCTGTTTGACAGCTCGGAGCTGTCAAACAGCTCCGATTGGAGCTGTTAATAAGCTCCAATCGGAGTTGTTCAAGAGGCTTTTTTTATTTTTTTTTAATTTTTGGGGCTTTTTCGAAAAAAATTCTTAATTTGGGGTTCTTATAGAATAAATATTAGTTCATTTTGAAATATATATAATTTTTGTGGTTAATATGAAATACATTAAAGTTAATTTTGTAAAATAAAATAATTTAGAGGTAAATGTGTAAATAATGCAAACTTAACTTGTTTGTTTCAATTCAAATTCTGAAATTTCGGCACGGGTAGAAATGTAATTTTCAGCTCTTAATTCGCAAAAGTCAAGTTCGTGGGCCTATCTGTAATTGTTTTTGTGTAACATCGGGCTACATGTTATTGTCTAACTAAGAGGGAAGGATCTGTAATAAAAAAAATAACAGGGGGTAGATGTAAATTGCCTTTCTAAAAACGTTTTTAGTTGAATATCTTATAAAAGTGATGACTTAAAAACAAAGCCAAAGTTAATGGATGTTTTTGAGACGGAACCACCCAAAATGAAATCAAAGCCACACGCTTTGTATAACTTTCGTTGAATTTTTGGACAAAACTAACTTCCTTAATTCTTGCAGGTCTAATGGATGCTAGCCTGTCAATGTTACGACTCTATTTGATTCGTCTGAAAAGTTTTAAACTGAACTTAATAAATTTGAACTGAGTTTATTGGAAGTATAAATTTTAACTAAGCAAGCTTGAACTGAACTTTATTAATCTGAACTGAACCGAACTTATGAAGTATAAATTTTAACTAAGCAAACCTAAATAAACTGAACTAAATTTAATTATTTTGAAATGAAATTAATAAATATAAATCGAACTGAAGTGAATTTTTAAATTGAAATAAACGGGGCCTACGTGGTTTGAAATGTGAATAACCTATTTTCATTAGGTGTGCCATCTTCATCTTTCTGCTAGCCTGTCTATGCTATATGTTTGGAATGTGGATACGTTATTTCATATCAAGGTGTGCCAACTTCATTTTTCTTTCTTATGATCAAGTCAGTGGGAAAATCTAAAACGTAAGCGATCACTCCATTTATTTTTATATATATTTTCATTTTTCATCCATATAGTTTACTTTTTAAGTTTCTTACTACGTTATTATAAATCTCACAAATCACACATATAATATAAAAACACATTAAAAACTTTACCGGGTAAAATGCACAGTCGTAATATTTTCATTATTGGGACCGAGGAAGTAATAATAAAGTCCAATAAAACATTACCATCAATAATAATAATATTATAATAATAATAATGGATAATAATTATCTAGCAATTGGCCTCACCAGTACTACTTCTATAGTAATGGTTATAAGATCATTGAATAAAGCAACAATATAAATATAAGTACATGTTTTTTTTTAAAAGGACAAATATTACAACTACTCCTACAATAGTCTAAGTTCCCTTACACTGCACCACTTTTTAACTACCTATAAGGACATATTTTCAATCTTAACATGATACGATATGCTCGATGAGTTGCATAGATTCATAGAGTGACATCTATATCTATTTATTATATCATTATACACTAATGAAATGTTTAGAAATAGTTATTAATTTAAAAAAGTAATTTTTTACACTACTTAATTAATAATTTAAAAAAGTAGTTTCATCATTTAAAAAAAAAAGGAATCATTTCTAATTTAAATTATTTAATTGAAAAACATATAAAAATATTAATTACTTACAACATAATAAATTTTCAATTTACTCATCTTATCAATACATAACATTTATTTAATAAGTTTATGAGTCCATTGATTTTTTATACCCTCTTAGCGTCCCTAATAACGAAATGAACCACCTTAGTTTATCAATTACATTTTAGTCCAAAGTCAACAAAAATTCACTATTCCAAAATTGAATTTTGATGAAACCAAACAAACCTTAGTGTTTTCAAATAAAAAAGATAAAGAATTAAAAGAAAAACTAAGTAAAATACTAAAATAATAAAATAAATTTTAAAGAAAAAAAGCTTAACTAAAATAAAAATAAAAAATTATCTTCATCATCCCCAAAGCTTCGGTACCGTAATTTTTTCCGGTACCGGAGCTCCAGCGCCGAAAACGGTGGAGCAAGCTGCTCCACCACCATTAACGGTGCAGCAAGCAGCTTGCTCCACCACCAGATCGGTGGAGCAACAGCTCCACCATTGCTCCACCGTTACCGGCACCGGAGCTCCGATACCAGAATTTTCCAGTACCAAAGCTTTAGTGAAGAAGAAGATAAGAAGATGGATGGATCTTGTTAAATATTTAATTTTTATTTTATTTTATAATTCTATTTAGATTTTTTAAATCTTTAAATTAATTTTTTGATTGAAAATATTTATTTTTCTTAAATCATGTTTGGTTGGAAGGTGTTTAAAGTGTTGGTCAACTCAAATGGAATAAAATATAATTGAGTTTGGACTAAAATGCAATTGATAACACAAGAGGGTACTTTATGAGAAAGTACTTCATACTGATTCCTTATAATCAATTTTATCTAAATTTATAATACTAGTACTTCACTAAGTTAGATCCAAGGGTATGGTTATGGTATCATCAAATCAGAGTTCACTCAAAAGATATACGTAATACAACTTTCGGCACGATGATTACTATGAACTAAAGTACTGTTGTTGTAAAGTATACATGTCAGTCTATATAGTCAGCAAATTAATGGAGATTCATGTAATGAGTGACCGATCATTTATCAATTTATCATTACTACATATGGTATCATAGTCGAGCCAACTCCAAATCGACCCCCCAAAAAGTTGCGGTTGATAGGTTTGTTTTGGGGGAATAGTCCAAAGAGTTGGCCGGGACATCATTGGTCAAAAGTCAAAACTCACTAGCCAGCCAGCCTCCTCCTCCTTGCTGGTCCAATGGTGTCACTGCTACTGGGTTTGGAATGTGAATAAATTCCTTCTTTGATAAGGTGCCATCTTTATCTTTCTTTCTTTGGAGTTTGGACCAGTCAGTACCAAAATCTAAAACGTAAGTGATACTAATGATGTCCCAGTATAATTAATAAAAACAGGAGTATCATCAATCAAGCAGCCCCACTATTCTTCTTCACATGCTGCACTTTGTTTTCAATTCGTCATTACATATTTACATCTGCAAGATTTCTCTTAAGACACCATCCATTTATATCTCTTCTTTAATTATCTTGCTGACGCCTCAATAGTCAATAGTAAAACCAATAACATGGAAGGGGTTTTAGAAACCAATGATTCCTTAGTGTTCCATGTCAACGGCGAGCGCTTTGAGTTGTCGGAATCTGATCCGTCGACGACCCTTCTGGAGTTCTTGCGATCTCGAACCCGGTTCAAAAGTCCCAAGCTTGGCTGTGGTGAAGGTCTGTTGTTTCGTCTTTAAAATGTATGATTCTTGAAAGGGAACTGTCTTGTCAAATTGTTGCATAAGTGGTGTTTGTTTATTTGTCTGACTGGCTCCAACTGAATTATGTGCTTTACTTACCATCACAGTACATACAGTACATATATGTATAGTATACTGCTTTACTAGGGAAAGGTAACATGTTAAAGGTCACATGAGTGATAGCTGTTATAATTAACTTTGCGGCGTTTGATTCATCTTGGAAATCAGAACACTGCTGCTTGTCTTGTTTGGTTCTTTTATTCTTTGGCCTACTTGCAGTAAAAGGAGGGAAAAAAGGGTGTTTTAAAAAAAAATGTTTAGAGGTCTGCTATCACTTTCTTGTTCTATACTGTAGTAGTCTATAATGCAAGTAATGGATTCTGTTTTAAAATCGATTTTTGTGGCATGAACTGAATGCGGTTAAATTCGATTCCTTAAAGGCTATTAGATGTTGTAAAGGCTACACATGGGTTTAACTATCAGTGTACCTCCTTGAGAGTTGAGATCTGTTATAGGTGCAGTTAATTTTGATTGTTTTGAGTTATACAACATTTCTACCAATTGATGTTTTGGTGTCTGAAATTTTACTGCATACCCAGTCTAAACGTATATTCAACAGCTAACTCGTGTAATATTGATGAACTTCAATATGTTAGGTGGTTGTGGTGCTTGTGTAGTCCTGCTGTCAAAGTATGATCCTGTACTTAAGCAGGATGAGATCTTTAATGTGAGTTCGTGCCTTACGCTTCTGTGCAGCATAAATGGCTGCTCAATTACTACAAGCGAAGGCCTTGGGAATACTAAAGATGGCTTTCATCCGATCCATCAAAGATTTGCCGGATTCCATGCCTCTCAGTGTGGATTTTGCACTCCCGGAATGTGCATGTCATTTTTCTCAGCACTTGTTAATGCTGAGAAAACAAAACAATCCGAAGCTTCTCCTGGATTTTCTAAGCTGACTACTTCAGAGGCCGAGAGGGCTATTGCTGGAAATCTTTGTCGATGTACGGGGTATCGGCCAATTGCTGATGCGTGCAAAAGTTTTGCTGCGGATGTTGACTTGGAAGATTTGGGGATCAATTCATTTTGGAGAAAGGGAGACCCCAAGCAGCTCAAAGTCAGTAAACTGCCAGCCTATAACCCAAAAGATCATACTTGTCCATATATCGGGGTGCAGAATGATGAATGCAAGTCGAAAAGGCTTTTGAATTCTAAAAGACATTCTTGGTATTCTCCAGCAACTCTCGAGGAGATCCAAAGCTTGTTGAACTCTGGTATGGCTGAAAATGGTACAAGGATCAAGCTTGTTGTTGGGAACACGGGAGATGGCTACTATAAAGAAACTGAAAAGTATGACAAATACATCGATTTGAGGCATATCCCAGAGCTTTCAGTGTTTAATGTTGACAACTCAGGGATCGAATTTGGAGCAACATTATCGTTAGCAAAGGTTATACAACATTTGAAGGAAACTATCAAAACCAATTCTTCAGGTGGAAACTGTGTCTTCACCAAAATTGCTGAGCATATGGAAAAGATTGCTTCCGGCTTTGTTAGAAATTCTGCTAGTCTGGGTGGCAATTTGGTCATGGCACAAATGAAGTATTTTCCTTCAGATATAGTTACATTGCTTCTTGCTGCAGGTGCTAGTGTCAGCATACTGTCAGGTTACAAACATGAAAAGATTACAATGGAAGAATTCTTGAGTAGAGCACCGTTGGACTCTAAAAGTATCCTTTTAAGTGTCCACATTCCTGTTACTGAACCAACACAGCTCAACGGTTCATTGGACATTAATTCAAGATTGTTATTTGAAACTTATAGAGCTGCGCCACGGCCCCTTGGAAATGCTTTACCCTATCTACAAGCTGCTTTCTTGGCTGATATTTCGTGCAGTAAAAGTGGAGTCTTGGTGAATTCTGTCCGGTTGGCTTTTGGTGCTTATGGGACTAAACATGCTATAAGAGCCAAGAAAGTTGAGGAATATATTGCTGGCAAAGTACTTAGTCTTGGTGTTCTAGATGAAACAGTGAAGTTAGTGAAAGAGGCGGTGGTACCTGAAGATGGCACTTTACATGCTGCTTACAGGACAAGCTTAGCTGTTGGTTTTGTTTTTGAGTTTCTTCATAGCTGCATTAGTGTTGGTTCGGGCATATCTGAGGGTCCATGCAAGGAGTTGAATGGCTCCTTGCTAAAAGGAGTTGCTAAAATGGGCAATGGTGGTAATATTAGCCCAAAAGACATGTCATTGCTTTCATCTGCCAAACAGGTTGTCGAATCGAGTCGTAAATATTATCCTGTGGGTGACCCAATGCCCAAATCTGGTGCTGCTCTACAAGCTGCTGGTTAGTAATAACTTCTATTTTTATCATGTAGATGTAACTTAAACGTAAGTGGCTATCTATTAAAAGCAATTTACCTGATATGTATTGCTTAGTGAAGGCAAAGTGGAAACTCTGGCAACTTTTTTGATCTCATAAAAACTTTGTTATTATAGTGATACATTTTCCTGTTTTTGACAATAGTATCATATAATGTCATGATGATATTGCTCTGACATTGTGTGTACAATATGTAATTTACAGGTGAAGCCGTATATGTTGATGACATTCCTTCACCCCCAGACTGTCTGCATGGAGCATTTATCTACAGCACAAAGCCTTTGGCTCGAATTAATGGCATTTCTTTGAAGTCTAACTCACAACCTGCTGGGGTCACTGATATTGTCTCTGTCAAAGATATCCCAGCAGGAGGGGAGAACATTGGATGTCAGGGCTTGTTTGGTTCTGAAGTTTTATTTGCTGGTGATATTGCTAGATGTGTTGGTGATCTGCTTGCTTTCGTGGTAATTCAGAAGTATTCGTTAATTGCAGCTCTACTTGCCTGACTCTTAGAATATATAAAAACATTTATATATTGCAAAAATCTTTTAGGTTGCAGAGACGCAAAAGAACGCAAATATGGCTGCAAGAACAGCTCAAGTTGATTACAGTACAGAAAGCTTAGATCCACCCATTTTAACTGTTGAAGAAGCTGTTGAAAGGTCAAGTTTCTTTGATGTTCCTGCTTTTGTTACTCCGAAAATGGTAGGTGACTTCTCTAAAGGGATGGTTGAAGCTGATCACCAGATTCTATCTGCTGAGGTACTTATTACTATTATATCTTCTGTAGATTTATTCTCTCTCGGTTTTTCCTTCCATCATCTGCTATTCTATGTACTTGTCGCCTTCATCTTACAACATCAGTCTAAGTGAGTGGCCTGTCATCTGATTGAAGTTGTATTATATACTGTGTACAATATATTGATGATTGTTTATTTTATATGTGACATTCAGATTAAGCTTGGTTCCCAATACTACTTCTATATGGAGACTCAAGCTGCACTTGCGATCCCAGATGAAGATAATTGTATTGTGGTTTATAGTTCAATTCAGAACCCTGAGAATGCACATATTGTAATCGCAAAATGTCTTGGAATTCCCGAGCACAATGTTCGTGTTATTACAAGAAGAGTCGGTGGAGGATTTGGAGGAAAAACATTTAAGTCCATGCATGTGAGTGTAATTTAGTTACAGAATTTTTCTTCTCTGTTTACCTGTTACATAGTAAGTCATAAGTGAATGCATTAGCACTTGTCAGCAATATAGCTAGGAATACTTTGAGTCCATGAGCAAAAAGTTACTTGAACATGATACAACTGTAAAAATACACGCTTTCCTAATAATAGTACTTTCCATGCTCATGAATGATGTGCATATCAACGAGGTTGTGATGCTCATCATTCTGTTCTCTCAGTACTTCAGGAGGTAACTGGAAGATATTTTGAATTTTTTTTCCCGTACGTTATGGATATCTGCTGAATGCCTGTTCAAATGTTTCATGGGCACAAAGATTTTGAGCTAAAAATTCACTTCATAAATTTTATTTAATAGATTTTCAGAGTGAAAATATCTTTTCTTGTTAGTATTAAGTAGGTTGAGAGCACTTGATGTTTCGTTTCTTCTTAAACCCAGAGTTGTTACTCTGAAGATATACATACTGGGCATTTTCAATCTCCTCTGAATGTTCTACATATCACTGAACCCTGCTGAATTACTTGCAGAATAAGAGAATCCGTCATTTATCACTTCAATGTTAGATTAGTGCTATGGTTATCCTGCAAAATAACTGCTCAATGATTTTTCAGATTGCAGCAGCATGCGCTCTCGCAGCTCATAAGTTACGCCGCCCGGTCCGAACATATGTGGATCGGAAAACTGACATGATAATCGTTGGAGGAAGGCACCCAATGAAAATAACATACAGTGTTGGTTTCAAATCTGATGGGAAGATCACAGCCCTTCACCTTGACGTACTTATTAATGCAGGAAAAACTGAAGATGTAAGCCCTGTAATGCCAGCTTGCATAATGGGTGCATTCAACAAGTATAATTGGGGAGCTTTATCTTTTGACTTTAAAGTATGCAAAACAAATCAAATTAGTAAATCCGCTATGAGAGCCCCAGGAGATGCGCAGGGAAGTTTTATAGCTGAAGCAATAATTGAGCATGTAGCTTCATTTCTGTCCATTGAAGTTGATTCTGTCCGAAATAAAAACTTCCACACATATGACAGCCTAAAATTGTTCTATGGGAGCGCTTCGGAGGAGTCCGCAAATTTCACCTTGCCTTCTATATGGGATAAGGCTGCAACATCAGCTAGTTTTTTCGAAAGGAGTCATATGGTTGAACAGTTTAATAGCTGCAATATATGGCGTAAAAGGGGTATCTCTCGGTTACCTGTCGTTTATAAACTGACGGTAAGACCAACACCGGGAAAAGTTAGTATTCTTTGGGATGGATCTATTGTTGTTGAAGTTGGAGGCATAGAGTTGGGCCAGGGGCTCTGGACAAAGGTTAAACAAGTGACAGCTTATGCTCTAAGTTCACTTCAATGTGATGGGATAGACAATTTGGTGGAGAAAGTGCGAGTTGTACAGGCTGACACCTTGAGCATGGTTCAAGGAGGTTTTACTGCTGGGAGCACTACATCCGAATCGAGCTGTGAAGCGGTTAGATTATGCTGTAATATCTTGGTTGAGAGATTAACTCCTCTTAAGGAAAAGCTACAGGAGAAAACGGGTTCTGTGACGTGGGGTGCTTTGATTCTCCAGGTTCATTTCTTTTCTATATGACAGTCTAATACAGTACATGTTAAGTTTTTAATAAATTCTTGATTGCATTTGTGCTTAACTTCATGAAAACTGTTGTGAATGCAGGCACACTATCATAATGTGAATTTAGCTGTAAATTCTTTCTTTGTTCCCAAACCTAGTTCTACGGAGTACTTGACTTATGGTGCTGTAGTAAGCGAGGTACTTCTTATCATTTTTGTTTTGATTTACTTGAGTAAGGAGTTATATCATCTCGGAGAGGCGAGAGAAAAGTGTACGTATTACTATTTCAGAAGTGTAGTTAGTCTTTTGAACAATAATACATGTTTTTCATCAACTTAGTTTCAAGAATCTACTGTACGCCTCTGATAGCTTTCCATTAGAATGTTGATATATCACCTTCACGATGTCCATTTTATATTGCAGGTAGAGATAAATGTCCTATCGGGAGAAACAACAATCTTGAGAACAGATATAATCTATGATTGTGGCCAGAGCATGAATCCAGCTGTGGATCTGGGGCAGATTGAAGGGGCTTTTGTACAAGGAGTTGGGTTTTTCATGCTTGAAGAACACATTAGTGATTCAGATGGGTTGGTTGTTACGGACAGCACGTGGACATACAAGATCCCTACTATAGACACCATACCAAAACAATTCAATGTCGAGGTCCTAAACAGTGGAAATCATAAAAACCGTGTCCTCTCCTCCAAGGGTATGTTGTATTTCTTTTCGATGTTCCAAGTATTATCTTCTGTGACTTTGTTCTCAAAAGTAATTTGAACCTTGGATAGATGTGCTTTGACAAAGCAATTCATTGTTTATAGACAGTCATCCTGTCTTTTTAAGTCATAAGATCAGATACTTGTTGTACAATATCGAGATTGTTTTACCTCTTGTCACGTAAAAACGACTGTTCTTTTGCAGCTTCTGGTGAACCTCCTCTGCTTATGGCAGCATCAGTGCACTGTGCTACTCGAGCAGCAATTAAAGCAGCCAGAAAACAGCTTAAATCCTGGGGAGCTGTTGAAGGGACCGAACTGGTTTTCCAGGTTGATGTTCCTGCTAATTTGCCTTTGGTCAAGCAACTCTGTGGCCTGAATACAGTGGAGACCTACTTGAAATTCTTGCAGTCTCAGGGGTGAAGCTAAGTCTTTATTTTTACACTTTTGATACAAGAAATAAATGGGATTCCATATATACAAATACAGGATGTGTAGAAGTTATAGTGAAAGTAATGTAACAATTATATGTTGTTTAAAGTTTAAACCTTATAGTATTATAGATTACATGAGGTCTCTGGCTCTAAGCTTCTTGTTGTTGTATTGATAAAGTGTGAATATTTTTGTTTAATAAAGCGATTTCCAGAATATGTTTGGTCCTTCCTTCTCAGTTAATTCGCTCTATGTTCTCTATTTTATAAGGCCCTAACAAAGGGAAACTCGTGTGTCGTGTCATCTGGATTTATACCGTGATAATACTTTGTAGGAGTGTTTGCAGGCAGGTGCATGTGATATATTGTACATAATCATGATTTTTTTTTATTTTATTTTTATTTATTATTATTATTTTTTTTTTGAAACTTCTTGGTAATTCTTTTGATACATGTGTGCTTAGTTGGAGCACTGTCATATGCAAAGAAACCTTGACAGATTTGTTTCCTTAAAAGTTCCAATGCCTAAAAAATACAGAGAGAATTAGAGTTTTCAGTGACCGGTAAGCCTAAAATGGAGATAAGGACTTCAACAGCAAACAAGAGCTTGATTTTTGAAAAGACTGGACAGAGTTTTGAAGTGGCAGAATCGACTCCTCTGCTGGATTTCTTGCGCTCAAAGCGCTCAAGTACGCATTTCAAGAGTGTTAAATTTGGATGTGGAGATCAGAAGGTGTGTGACTTCTTTTTTATTTTATTATTATTTTTTTCTCACTCCTGATTTCATATACGTTTTCATGTTTCTTAATCTGATTTTCTGTATGAGTATCGTTCGTATCTCTTGGATTTGTCTGGTACGAACTTCCTCTTGCACTTTAGCAGCCTGATGATCTTGTTATATATTTTTTGTCTTCTATCTCCTCTATTGTGCTGTTCTTGAGAGCTATGAATGCCTTGGTGTTTCCATCATGCCTTTTTGGATGATCATAGATGTCAGATGTTTTTACTAATCTTCCTCCACCTTATGAATTCACATCATCTGGCAGTTGCGAGCCGTGAGGTTGTTTACTCTTGCTTGTTTTGTTGACCATCGTGCTTGATCTACTTTGATGATGACTAGAGATGAGAGGTAGATATGTTTCAGTAGGCATGCCAAAAATATGTAGCAAATAAATTGCACAAATTGAATTTTAGTGAAACAATGATTGAATTTTGCAAGTCTCTAATACAATCCTCGGGTTCTAGTCTTCGATAGTGGCGAAGCTGGATTTTCAAAGTCTTCACTTTAGGATGGATGACTTCAAAGTCAGGACCAGGTCAATTTGTGGGCTTCGAATCATATCGTCAGTTTGAGGATATTTGCGACGAAGGGTCGGTGAACTTCAGAAAGAATGCTTCAAACTCGGCTTGAAATTGGGACTTTGATCTTCTTTGGATGAAGCTTGATCCTCAAAGAATGTTTCTTCATGGGCTTCTCCAGCTTGGTAATCGGACTATGCTATCTTGAATTTGGTGAAAACTCCAAGAACTTTGGCTGGAATTTCTTTAAGGCTTTTGGATTTTAATCTTCTACTTCGAGTGTGTAGTGGTTGCTTCTTGGACCAAACGCTTGATTCTCCAACTTCCTGGGTTCTTCCTTTAACTTCCAAGCTATCCTGAGAGGAGAGAATTCTTGGATTTTGCTCTTGCTGTTTAATGGTGTTGTTTCTCTATTTATACGTGTAGGAGAGATCATTTTCGTAACTGAGAGAGAAAATGGATCAATAGGAGCTATGGCTATGGTGAAATTCAATTGGTGGTTATCTCCTTCCAACTATTATACTTACCGAGCAGCAACAGTGGACTGTGCTACTCAGGCAGCCATTAAAGCGTCCATAAAACAGCTTAATTGGAACACTCTCAAAAGTACAGAAACCTGACAGATTTGTTTCTTTGAAAGCTCTAGTACCTCAAAAACATAAATATTTGGAAATTCAGATGGACAAAAATACTTCAATAGAGAACGAGTGCTTGCTTTTTGAAGTGAATGGAGAGAGATTCGAAGTGGCAGAAATAGACTACTTTGTTGGAGTTGTTGAGCTCAATTACGCGTTTTCTAGAGTGTGAATCTTGGCTGTGGAGAAGGTGTGTGACTCTCTCTTTTTCTTTTTTAAATTCTCTGATTTCATATACGTTTTCATGTTCACTTTCTTGATTTTACGTTGTGGTTTCTGACCCGAAGGGTGTGGTTCAAGTAGATATTTTGGGAGTTCTTAAGAAAGTACGGAGTAGATTTCTTGGCATAAAACAGTTTGAATTGATTGGGATTATTATGACAGGATTTGAAGGACCAAACAGAATAGCAGCCATCTGAGATATATGCAAGTCTGTCTATTGTTCTCTTTTGGCTATCTGATATATATGTCTGTTTTGGCTTTTGATTTTATTCATACACAAGGCTAGTGAGTATGACATTGTGTTTATGTCTTTAACGTCCAGTTTTGACTTATCCAATTTTATGGTTTTGCTTTTGAAACTCTATAGGCCAAAAGTGACATTTCAAGACTTTGTCGTCTCCAGGTGGATGTGGCTGTTCTAACAAGCATTCTTATCTTAATATAGTCCAGTAAATGTCATGGAGCTTCAACACTTTTAAAGTTCTGCTTCTTGGAATACTGGAGATATTCTGGTACCAATCGGGTTCGGGTGTTTGCACTCTGCAGGATACATAATCCCGAAATACGGGATCGGACAAGGACAGGTTCAAGATTACCAGAACCCTTCTCCCACCGCCCTGTGCTATCTAGTAGTATCTTCTTCCTATGTCAGCACTCACGTAATGGTCCATCAAACATCAATGTTGAATTGATACGTGTCAACTTCACCAATAGCTAGAATGACTGCTGACAAAATCAAATCGAATTAATTAAAATAAAAGGTTGAACAACAATCACCATAACATTTTTCTATGGGTTTATATGTTGAAATCTTCAATATCCTATAGCTAGATGGTCCATTTATTTCTGCAAGTTGGTTTGAAATCTGAGTAAGTTTTCGAGTACTGATGACAACCTTGATAAGGACCATATCTACCTACCTGTCAGTTACCAAAGTCCAAAACGCAATAAAGACTAACCAGTAGTACACCATACAAATTAGTCAGAGAGGACAAGGTACAGTGCTTGTTTTTCTATTACATATTACTAGTGATCATTAATCTCTTTGTCTACAAGATTTCTCTTACACCTTTCTTTCAATAGCACACTACTTCCATGGAAGAGGTAGTAGAAACCTTAGTGTTCCATGTGAACGATGAGCGGTTTGAGTTGTCGGAAGCTGATCCGTCAACTACCCTGCTGGAGTTCTTGCGGTCTCGAACCCGGTTCAAAAGTCCCAAGCTTGGCTGTGGTGAAGGTCTGTTGTTTAACATGTTACTTTAAAAATGTATGATTCTTGGAAAGGAACTGCTTTGTTTGATGCAACAGTGGTGTGTTTGTCTATCTTTAATTTCTTTTTTTAATGTCCTTTTTCAATAGCTAGCTAACTCATGTAATAGTAATACTGTTGAACTTGAATTTGTTAGGTGGTTGTGGTGCTTGTGTTGTACTGCTTTCAAAGTATGACCCCATACTTAAGCAAGATGAAAGCTTCAACGTGAATTCGTGCCTTACGCTTCTATGCAGCATAAACGGCTGCTCAATCACTACAAGCGAAGGCCTTGGGAATACTAAAGATGGCTTTCATCCAATCCATCAAAGATTTGCCGGATTTCATGCTTCTCAGTGTGGATTTTGCACTCCTGGTATGTGCATGTCGTTTTTCTCAGCACTTGTCAATGCTGAAAAAACAAACCAAACTGAAGCATCTCCTGGATTCTCTAAGTTGACTGCTTCAGAGGCTGAAAGGTCTATAACTGGAAATCTTTGTCGGTGTACTGGTTATCGGCCAATTGCTGATGCGTGCAAGAGTTTTACTGCGGATGTTGACTTGGAAGATTTGGGGATCAATTCTTTTTGGAGAAAGGGAGACTCCCAACAACTCAAACTTAGTAAACTGCCAGCCTATAGCCCAAAAGATCATACTTGTCCATATATCGGGGTGCAGAAAGATGAAGGCAAGTCGACAAGGCCTTTGAATTCTAAAAGGCATTCTTGGTATTCTCCAGCAACTCTTGAGGATATCCAGAGCATGTTGCACTCTGGGATGGCTGAAAATGGCACGAGGATAAAGCTAGTTGTTGGGAATACAGGTGATGGTTATTATAAAGAAACTGAAAAGTACGATAAGTACATTGATCTGAGGCATATCCCAGAGCTTTCAGTAGTTAAGGTGGACAACTCAGGGATCGAACTTGGAGCAACCATACCGATAGCCAAGGTTATACAATATTTGAAGGAAACTGTTAAAACCATTTTTTCAGGTGGAAACTGTGTGTTAACAAAATTGCTGAGCATATGGAAAAGATAGCTTCTGGCTTTGTCAGGAATTCTGCTAGTTTGGGTGGCAACTTGGTCATGGCACAGAGGAAGTATTTTCCATCAGATATAGTCACATTGCTTCTTGCTGCAGGATCTAGTGTCAGCATACTACTGTCCAGTAACAAACATGAAAGGATTACGATGGAAGAATTCTTGGGTAGAGCACCGCTGGATTTTAAAACTGTTCTTTTAAGTGTCCATATTCCTTTCACCGAACCAACAAGGCTTAACGGTTCACTGGAAACTAGTTCAAGATTGTTATTCGAAACTTATCGAGCTGCGCCACGGCCTCTTGGAAATGCTCTGCCCTATTTACAAGCTGCTTGTTTTGCTGATATTTCATGCAGTAAAAGTGGAATCTTAGTGAATTCTGCCCGGTTGGCTTTTGGTGCTTATGGGACTAAACACGCTACAAGAGCCAAGGAAGCGGAGGAGTATATGGCTGGAAAAGTACTTAGCGTTGCGGTTATAGATCAAACAGTGAAGTTAGTGAAAGAGGCGGTGGTACCTGAAGATGGCACTTCACATGCTGCTTACAGGACAAGCTTAGCCGTTGGTTTTGTTTTTGAATTTCTCAATAGCTGCATCAGTACTGGTTCTGGCTCATTGCTAAAAGTTGTTAGCCCAAAAGACATGTCATTGCTTTCATCTGCCAAACAAGTCATCGAATCAAGTCGAGAATTTTATCCTGTTGGTGACCCAATGCCCAAAGCTGGTGCTGCTGTCCAAGCTGCTGGTTCGTTAACTTTTCCGACTTTCATTATAGATGTAGCTTAACATGAGTTACCCACACCTATCAAATTAGGGATAATCTTACCAATTGTGCATTGCTTAGTCGATCAGAAACTCTTATAAACTTTTATGATCTCTTAGGACAGAGAGATGTTTCCTTTTCTGATTAGTATCCTGTTATGTCTTTATGAAGTTGTTGTGACATTGTATATACAATCTATAATTTACAGGTGAAGCTGTATATGTAGACGACATTCCATCCCCTCCAGAATGTCTGCATGGGGCATTTATCTACAGTACAAAGCCTTTGGCTCGAGTTAATGGCATTTCTTTAAAGTCTGCAGGCTCACAACCGGCTGGGGTCACTGATATTATCTCTGCAAAAGATATCCCAGCCGGTGGGGAGAACATTGGATGTCAGTCCATTTTTGGCTTCGAAGTTCTATTTGCCGATGATATTGCTAAGTGTGCTGGTGATCTGCTTGCTTTCGTGGTAATTCACAGTTTTTCATCTCTTAGAGTCGGAAGTATCTGTAAGTTGCAGTTCTACTTTCGAGCTCAGAAAAGATATAAGAAATTTTATATAATGCAATTACTCTTTAGGTTGCAGAGACGCAAAAGAATGCAAATATGGCTGCAAGGACAGCTCAAATTGATTACAGTACAGAAGGCTTAGATCCACCCATTTTAACTGTCGAAGAAGCTGTTGAAAGGTCAAGTTTCTTTGATATTCCTGTTTATCTTGCTCCGAAAATGGTTGGTGACTTCTCGAAAGGGATGGCTGAAGCTGATCATGAGATTTTATCTGCTGAGGTACTTATTACTATTATATCTTCTGTAGATTTATTTCCTCTCCATCCAAAACATCACACTCGAAGGCAGCAAGTGGTGTCATCTGATTGACGTTGTATTATATACTGTGTACGATACAATGATGATTGTTTATTTCCCGTGGCATTCAGTTTAAACTTGGTTCCCAATACTACTTCTACATGGAGACTCAAACTGCACTTGCAATCCCAGATGAAGACAATTGCATTGTGGTTTATAGCTCAATTCAGAACCCTGAGAACGCACATACTGTAATTGCAAAATTGCTTGGAATTCCTGAGCATAATGTTCGTATCATTACAAGAAGAGTCGGTGGAGGATTTGGTGGAAAGGCTTTTAAGGCCATGCATGTGAGTATAATCTAGCATCAGAAATTTTCTTTTCACTTATCACTTCAATACAGTTGGATTAGTGCTATTTGTATCCTGCTATATATCTGCTAAATGATTTCCAGGTTGCTGCAGCATGCGCTCTTGCAGCTCATAAGTTACGCCGCCCTGTCCGAACATATGTGGATCGAAAAACTGACATGATAATTGTAGGAGGAAGGCACCCAATGCAAATAACGTACAGTGTTGGTTTCAAATCTGACGGGAAGATCACAGCTGTTCACCTTGATGTGGTCATAAACGCAGGAAAAACTGAAGATATAAGTCCCATAATGCCAAATCTCATAATGGCTGCATTCGACAAGTACGATTGGGGAGCTTTATCTTTTGACTTTAAACTATGCAAAACAAATCACACTAGCAAATCTGCAATGAGATGCCCTGGAGACCTGCAGGGAACTTTTATTGCTGAAGCTATAATCGAGCATGTAGCTTCATTTCTCTCCATTGAAGTTGATTCTGTTCGAAATAAAAACTTCCATTCATATGAAAGTCTGAGATCATTCTACGGGGGCGCTTCTGAGGAATCAACAGATTTTACTTTGCCTTCTATATGGGACAAGGTTGCGAGATCAGCAAGTTTTGTCGAAAGGAATGATATGATTGAACAGTTTAATAGGTGCAATATATGGCGTAAAAGGGGTATATCTCGCGTACCAATCATTCATAAAGTGCAGGTAAGGCCATCACCAGGTAAAGTTAGCGTTCTTTGGGATGGATCTATTGTTGTGGAAGTTGGAGGCATAGAATTGGGCCAGGGGCTTTGGACGAAGGTTAAACAAGCGACAGCTTATGCTCTAAGTTCTATCCAATGTGACGGGATAGACAATTTGGTGGAGAAAGTGCGAGTTGTGCAGACTGACACATTGAGTGTGGTTCAAGGAGGTTTTACTGCTGGGAGCACTACTTCTGAATCGAGCTGTGAAGCTGCTAGATTATGTTGCAATATCTTGGTCGAGAGATTAGCCCCTCTGAAAGAAAAGCTGCAGGACCAAACTGGTTCTGTGACCTGGGATGCTTTAATTTTACAGGTTCATTGCTTTTCTATATAGTGACATTCTCATTGGTTTTAGCTACTTAGTTCTTGATTCTGCTTGTACTAAATCTCATAAACACACCTGTTTATTATGGACGCAGGCACATTATCAGAACATAAACTTAGCAGCAAATTCTTACTTTGTACCCGAACCTTGTTCCACTGAGTACTTGAATTATGGTGCTGCTGTTAGTGAGGTGATATCTCTTAGTATTTCTTTCTTTTCCTTGGCTGCTTTTTTATAATTTTATTCCCCCCCCCCCCCCCTTATATAAGAGGAACATGGTCCTCGGTTTTATAGCAAAAGAGGTGCTCATGGGGGTATATACCCAAGAGCAATACAAAGCTAGGTTGAATGAAGTTTGGGAACGATTGTGTAAATTAGCTTCTAAAAATTCTTCTTGCATATTTGAGAAACGAAAAGGACAGTTTTCTTCATTTAGTTGTATTTTTTGAGCCTTGGGAGTTCCAGGGGAAACTCTTCAAACACATGTGAAATTTATAGGATATCTTGGAAAAGGATGTCGGTACTTTGACTTTCAGAAGTGTAAAGTTTGAGTTGGAAGAATATCAAATGTTTTATTTCTTCAACTTAGTTGAACTTGCAGAAATCTACTGTTGTTTTTTTCTTCGAATAGCTAGCTTTTGACTAGAACCTAGATATATCACCCTCATGATGTACATCCTATCTTGAAGGTGGAGATAAATGTCCTAACTGGAGAAACAACAATTTTGAGAACAGATATAATCTACGATTGTGGCAAGAGCATGAACCCAGCTGTGGACCTGGGGCAGATTGAAGGGGCTTTTGTACAAGGAATTGGATTTTTCATGCTCGAAGAATACCTTAGTAATTCTGATGGATTGGTGGTTACGGACAGCACATGGTCATACAAGATCCCAACTATAGATACTATACCGAAACAATTCAATGTCGAGGTCCTCAACAGTGGACATCACAAAAACCGTGTCCTCTCTTCCAAGGGTATGTTTTATTCTTTTAGTCTTCCACGTAGTTTATTCAGTAATTGTGTTGTCAAAACTAAGTACCAAACAGATAACTCTTTTTTCACGTAAAAATGACTGTTTTCTGCAGCTTCTGGCGAACCTCCTCTGCTTATGGCGGCATCAGTGCACTGTGCTACACGAGCAGCCATTAAAGCAGCCAGAAAACAGCTTAAATCCTGGGGAGCAGTTGAAGGGACTGAACCAATGTTCCAGGTTGATGTTCCTGCTAATCTGCCTGTGGTTAAGCAACTATGTGGCCTGAATGTGGTGGAGACCTATTTGAAATTCTTGCAGTCTCAGGCGTGAAGCTAAGTCTATATTTTACACGCTTTGATATGAGAAATAAATGGGATTCCATATATACATACAGGATGCGCTGAAGTTACAGTGAAAATAAATAATAATTATATGTTGCTTAAAATTTAAACTTTGTAGTGTTGTAGATTACACGAAGTTTCGGTTTCACATTGTAGAATTAATATGAACTGGAGATGTTTTTGCTTCACTATTTGGCTTAATTTGTTTAATGAAGTATTATGAAGTTCTTGTTAATAAGATTCTTCCATGTCTAATCCTTCATAATCTCTTTTTGGATATGAATCCTTCATCAATCCACAAATTGGGTTAATAGTTGAGAATTTAGTCTCTAAACTCATATTGGTATGTATTATTGCAATCAATTATTGGTTCATGAATGTTTTCCAAGCATTTTCGTATAATGAAGTTCTTTGTATAGGATCTTTTACAAGTCTTCATCATTATTCTGGATCAAAATCATACATTTTGTTGAATAAGTTTGCATTTCCTACAGTTTCTACACCACCTTTAAAAAAGCCCAATATGCAATAAACACTACAGCTGTACACCATACAAATTAGTCAGAGGACAAATCATGGAAGAGTCCGGGTTGGGCATTGGGGGCCTCTCCCCAAAAAAATATAAAATAAATCTTTTATACGTAATATTATCGATTTTTAAGAATTTGGCTCTCCCTGAACTACCAAAATAACCTTGTAAATGTAATTTCGTACTTCAAACCTCAAATTCTGGGTCCACCAGGGGACAAAATACACTGCTTGTTTTTCTATTACATACTACTCGTGATCATTAATCTGTTTATCTACAAGATTTCTCTTTACACCTCTTCTTTCAATAGCACACTACTTCCATGGAAGAGGTAGTAGAAACGTTAGTGTTCCATGTGAACGGTGCGCGGTTTGAGTTGCCGGAAGCTGATCCATCTACGACCGTGCTGGAGTTCTTGCGGTCTCGAACCCGGTTCAAAAGTCCCAAGCTTGGCTGTGGTGAAGGTCTGTTGTTTCTCAATGGAACTCTTTAACATGTTACTTTAAAAATGTACTACTATCATTCTTGAAAAGGAAATTCTTTGTTTGATGCAACAGTGATGTTTTGCTGTCTGAAATTTTACTGCATTTTAATATCCTTTCTATGTAATCCTGTTAATGAACTTGCATCTGTTAGGTGGTTGTGGTGCTTGTGTTGTACTGCTTTCAAAGTATGACCCCATACTCAAGCAGGATGAAAGCTTCAACGTGAATTCGTGCCTTACGCTTCTATGCAGCATAAATGGCTGCTCAATCACTACAAGCGAAGGCCTTGGGAATACTAAAGATGGCTTTCATCCAATCCATCAAAGATTTGCCGGATTCCATGCTTCCCAGTGTGGATTTTGCACTCCTGGTATGTGCATGTCATTTTTCTCGGCACTTGTCAATGCTGAAAAAACAAACCAAACTGAAGCATCATCTCCTGGATTCTCTAAGTTGACTGCTTCAGAGGCTGAAAGGTCTATAGCTGGAAATCTTTGTCGGTGTACTGGTTATCGGCCAATTGCTGATGCGTGCAAGAGTTTTACTGCGGATGTTGACTTGGAAGATTTGGGGATCAATTCTTTTTGGAAAAAGGGAGACTCCCAACAACTCAAACTCAGTAAACTGCCAGCCTATAGCCCAAAAGATCATACTTGTCCATATATCAGGGTGCAGAAAGATGAAGGCAAGTCGAAAAGGCTTTTGAATTCTAAAAGGCATTCTTGGTATACTCCCGCAACTCTTGAGGAGATCCAAAGCATGTTGCACTCTGGGATAGCTGAAAATGGCACGAGGATAAAGCTAGTTGTTGGGAATACGGGAGATGGTTATTATAAAGAAACGGAAAAGTATGATAAATACATTGATCTGAGGCATATCCCAGAGCTTTCAGTAGTTAAGGTGGAGAATTCAGGGATTGAAATTGGAGCAACCTTATCGATAGCCAAGGTCATACAATATTTGAAGGAAACTGTTAAAACCATTTTTTCCCGGGGAAACTGTGTGTTAACAAAAATTGCTGAGCATATGGAAAAGATAGCTTCTGGCTTTGTCAGGAATTCTGCTAGTTTGGGTGGCAATTTGGTCATGGCACAGAGGAAGTATTTTCCTTCAGATATAGTTACATTGCTTCTTTCTGTAGGCTCTAGTGTCAGTATACTGTCCGGTAACAAACATGAAACGATGACGATTGAAGAATTCTTGGGTAGAGCACCTCTGGATTCTAAAACTGTTCTTTTAAGTGTCCATATTCCTTTTACCGAACCAACAATGCTTAACTGTTCACTGGAAACTAGTTCAAGAGTCTTATTCGAAACTTATCGAGCTGCGCCAAGGCCTCTTGGAAATGCTCTGCCCTATCTACAAGCTGCTTTTTTTGCTGATATTTCATGCAGTAAAAGTGGAATCTTAGTGAATTCCGCCCGGTTGGCTTTTGGTGCTTATGGAACTAAACACGCTACGAGAGCCAGGAAAGCCGAGGAGTATATGGCTGGAAAAGTACTTAGCGTTGGGGTTATAGATGAGACAGTGAAGTTAGTGAAAGATGCTGTGGTACCTGAAGATGGCACTTCACATGCTGCTTACAGGACAAGCTTAGCTGTTGGTTTTGTTTTTGAGTTTCTCAATAGCTGCATCAGTGCTGGTTCTGGTTCATTGCTGAAAGTTGTTAGCCCAAAAGACATGTCATTGCTTTCATCTGCCAAACAAGTCATCGAATCAAGTCGAGAATTTTATCCTGTGGGTGAGCCCATGCCCAAAGCTGGTGCTGCTGTCCAAGCTGCTGGTTCGTTAACTTCTCCGACTTTGGTTATGTAGATGTAGCTTAACATGAGTCACCCACACCTATTAAATTAAGGACAATCTTACCAGTCGTGCATTGCTTAGGCGATCGCAAACTCTTATTAACTTTTATGATCTCTCGAAACTTGTTTAATACAAACATATGTTTCCTTTTCTGAGTAGTATCCTGTTATGTCTTGATGAAGTTGCTGTGACATTGTATGTACAATCTATAATTTACAGGTGAAGCTGTATATGTAGATGACATTCCATCGCCTTCAGAATGTCTGCATGGGGCATTTATCTACAGTACAAAGCCTTTGGCTCGAGTTAATGGCATTTCTTTAAAGTCTGCAGGCTCACAACCAGCTGAGGTCACCGATATTATCTCTGCAAAAGATATCCCAGCCGGAGGGGAGAACATTGGATGTCAGGCCTATTTTGGCACTGAAGTTCTATTTGCCAATGATATTGCTAAGTGTGCTGGTGATCTGCTTGCTTTCGTGGTAATTCACATCTTTTCATCTCTTAGAGTCTGAAGTATCTGTAAGTTGCAGCTCAGCAAATATATAAGAACTTTTACATAATGCAATTACTTTTTAGGTTGCAGAGACGCAAAAGAATGCAAATATGGCTGCAAGAACAGCTCAAATTGATTACTGTACAGAAGGCTTAGATCCACCCATTTTAACCGTCGAAGAAGCTGTTGAAAGGTCAAGTTTCTTTGATGTTCCTATTTATCTTGCTCCGAAAATGGTTGGTGACTTCTCTAAAGGGATGGCTAAAGCTGATCACCAGATTCTATCTGCTGAGGTACTTTTTCTATGCTATTCTATGCACTTGTCTTCATCCAAAATCTGCTATTCTATGCACTTGTCTTCTTAAAACATCACACTCGAAGGCAGTAAGTGGTGTCATCTTATTGACGTTGTATTATATATTGTGTACGATTGAATGATGATTGTTTATCTCTGTGGCATTCAGTTAAAACTTGGTTCTCAATACTACTTCTACATGGAGACTCAAACTGCACTTGCAATCCCAGATGAAGACAATTGCATTGTGGTTTATAGCTCAATTCAGGTCCCTGAGAACGCAAATACTGCAATTGCAAAATTACTTGGAATTCCTGAGCATAATGTTCGTTTCATTACAAGAAGAGTCGGTGGAGGGTTTGGTGGAAAGGTTTTTAAGGCCATGCCTGTGAGTATCATAAATTTTCGTTTCATTTATCACTTCAATACAGTTGGATTAGAAACTGTTCCTTTCGTCTGAACAGAACAGAATTGAACATAACAGAACAGAATTGAACTGAATAAACATAATTGAATGAAGCTGAACAGAACTGAACTGAATTTATTTGTAGTATAAAATAGAACTAAGCAAATCTGAACTAACTAACTAAATGAATCTGAACAGAATTGAACTGAACGAAACAGAACTGAACTGAAAATAATGAGTTTTCATACGAAGAGAACAGAGCCTTAGTGCTATTTGTATCCTGCTAAATATCTGCTGAATGATTTCCAGATTGCTGCAGCATGCGCTCTTGCAGCTCATAAGTTACGCCGCCCTGTCCGAACATATGTGGATCGAAAAACTGACATGATAATTATAGGAGGAAGGCACCCAATGCAAATAACGTACAGTGTTGGTTTCAAATCTGATGGAAAGATCACAGCTGTTCACCTTGACGTGCTCATAAATGCAGGTAAAACTGAAGATATAAGCCCCATAATGCCAAATCTCATAATGGCTGCATTCGACAAGTACGATTGGGGAGCTTTATCATTTGACTTTAAACTATGCAAAACAAATCACACTAGCAAATCTGCAATGAGATGCCCTGGAGACCTGCAGGGAACTTTTATTGCTGAAGCTATAATCGAGCATGTAGCTTCATTTCTCTGCATTGAAGTTGATTCTGTTCGAAATAAAAACTTTCACTCATATGAAAGTCTGAGATCATTCTACGGGGGCGCTTCTGAGGAATCAACAGATTTTACTTTGCCTTCTATATGGGACAAGGTTGCGAGATCAGCAAGTTTTGTCGAAAGGAATGACATGATTGAGCAGTTTAATAGCTGCAATATATGGCGTAAAAGGGGTATATCTCGCGTACCAATCATTCATAAAGTGCAGGTAAGGCCATCACCAGGTAAAGTTAGCGTTCTTTGGGATGGATCTATTGTTGTGGAAGTTGGAGGCATAGAATTGGGCCAGGGGCTTTGGACAAAGGTTAAACAAGCGACGGCTTATGCTCTAAGTTCAGTCCAGTGTGACGGGATGGCCAATTTGGTGGAGAAAGTGAGAGTTGTGCAGGCTGACACATTGAGCATGGTTCAAGGAGGTATTACTGCTGGGAGCACCACTTCTGAATCGAGTTGTGAAGCAGCTAGATTATGCTGCAATATCTTGGTCGAGAGATTAGCCCCTGTGAAAGAAAAGCTGCAGGAGCAAACTGGTTCTGTGACCTGGGATGCTTTGATTCTACAGGTGCATTACTTTTCTATTTAGTGACATTCTCATTGGTTTCAGCTTCTTAGTTCTTGATTCTGCTTGTACTAAATCTCATAAACACACCTATTTATTATGGACGCAGGCACATTATCAGAACGTAAACTTAGCAGCAAATTCTTACTTTGTACCCGAACCTTGTTCCACTGAGTACTTGAATTATGGTGCTGCTGTTAGTGAGGTGATATCTCTTAGTATTTCTTTCTTTTCCTTGGCGGCTTTTTTATAATTTTATTTCCCCCCTTGTATAAGAGGAACATGGTCCTCGGTTTTATATCAAAAGAGGTTCTCATGGGGGTTTATACCCAAGAGCAATACAAAGCTAGGTTGAACGAAGTTTGAGAACATTGTGATATATGCATGTTACTTGGCAGCAGAATGTATAAATTAGCTTCTAAAATCCTTTTTGCATATTTGAGAAACGAAAAATGATAGTTTTCTTCATTCAGTTGTATTTTTTGAGCCTTAGGAGTTCCAGGGGTAACTCTTCAAACATGTTTGAAATTTATAGGATATCTTGGAAAAGGGTGTCCGATCCGTACTTGGACTTTCAGAAGTGTAAAGTTTGAGTTGGAAGAATATCAAATGTTTTATTTCTTCAACTTAGTTGAACTTGCAGAAATCTACTGTTGTTTTTTTCTTCGAATAGCTAGCTTTTGACTAGAACCTAGATATATCACCCTCATGATGTACATCCTATCTTGAAGGTGGAGATAAATGTCCTAACTGGAGAAACAACAATCTTGAGAACAGATATAATCTACGATTGTGGCAAGAGCATGAATCCAGCTGTGGACCTGGGGCAGATTGAAGGGGCTTTTGTACAAGGAATTGGATTTTTCATGCTCGAAGAATACCTTAGTGATTCAGATGGATTGGTGGTTACGAACAGCACATGGTCGTACAAGATCCCAACTATAGATACTATACCGAAACAATTCAATGTCGAGATCCTCAACAGTGGACATCACAAAAACCGTGTCCTCTCCTCCAAGGGTATGTTTTATTCTTTTAGTCTTCCACGTAGTTTATTCAGTAATTGTGTTGTCAAAACTATGTACCAAACATATAACCAATTAGGAACCTGTATAGTGTGTGCTTTAACAATGCAAATTTGTGTTTCTGTAAGACTGTAACAATATCAAGATAACTCTTTTTTCACGTAAAAATGACTGTTTTCTGCAGCTTCTGGCGAACCTCCTCTGCTTATGGCGGCATCAGTGCACTGTGCTACACGAGCAGCCATCAAAGCAGCCAGAAAACAGCTTAAATCTTGGGGAGCAGTTGAAGGGACTGAACCAGTGTTCCAGGTTGATGTTCCTGCTAATCTGCCTGTGGTTAAGCAACTATGTGGCCTGAATGTGCTGGAGACCTACTTGAAATTCTTACAGTCTCATGTGTGAAGCTAAGTCTATATTTTTACACGCTTTGATATGAGAAATAAATGGGATTCCATATATGCAGGAGGCGCAGAAGTTACAGTGAAAATATTGTAATTATTATATGTTGCTTAAAGTTTAAACCTTGTACTGTTGTAGATTACACGACGTTTCGGCTTCACAATGTAGAATTAATATGTTATAGTTCCCATCTGTAGGTAGATATCCAAGGCTTTCTTGTTGTTGTAATGCTAAAGTATGAACATTTATGTTCTGATAAATAAAGGGGTTCCAAG
Source organism: Plantago ovata (assembly GCA_028274465.1). NCBI lineage: Eukaryota > Viridiplantae > Streptophyta > Magnoliopsida > Lamiales > Plantaginaceae > Plantago > Plantago ovata. The sequence continues at coordinate 15,978,935 of CM051456.1, read as the reverse complement.
GATATGGATATGTTTAGTCTTTTTCCCATTTAATTTGCTTTGTGGTCTATAATTTGGTCTATTTTGTAATGCCGTGACAAATTGAAATTTGTGGCGTATGCTATGGAAACAATAAAAAAAGTTTTCTATTAAAGAGAAGAGGAAAAAAATCATAATAAAATCAGTTTTGAAAAATCTGGTGCAAAACTGGAAGGTGGAAACGATAAAAGCTGTTTGCTCGTATTAAGGAAAATGGAAAAGAAGACAATGATGCCTTAACTGTCTACCAAACATGAAAAACCAAGAAAGGTAGAAACTACACAGTACCAAAGTCTTTATACAATTCATTGTATCAAGACACTTGAATGCACGGAAATTTGACAGATATCTTTCCTTAAAAGCTCTAGTACCTCAAAAACATAAATATACAGAAAACCAGAGTTTGCACTGACGGGTAAGCCTACAATGGAGATAATGACTTCAGCTCCGACCGAATGCTTGATTTTTCAAGTGAATGGAGAGAGATTCGATGTGCCAGATTTCGATCCTTCGACTACTTTGCTAGAGTTTTTGCGGTCAAGCACAAGGTTCAAGAGTGTTAAGCTTGGCTGTGGAGAAGGTGTGTGACTTGTTTCCTTTTCTGATTCCTTGTACATTTCCATGTTCACTTTCCTGATATTAGGTTGTGGTTTCTTTGTTTAATTATATTTCTCCTACGATCCGAAAGGTGTGGTTCAAGTAGATGTTTTGGGAGTTAATTCGAAAATCAATTTCTTTTTCTTAGAACAGTTTGAATAAGATATGGAGTGACAGATTAATTGGATTGTTTCAGTATGATTGGAATTGAAAGGCCAAACATCATCTAATATAAGTCTCTGTCTACTGTTCTTTCACTTCCTCATTTATATATCATCCTGTTGGCTTCTTAAGATCCAAATCATGTTTTATGCGATTTATATGACATTTGCTTTTGAGCTCTATAGTTCACTATTTGTGTGACATTTCAAGATTTTTGTCTTCTCCAGGTGGCTGTGGCGCCTGCGTTGTTCTGCTGTCAAAGTATGATCCTGTACTTAAGCAGGTCGAAAACTACACCATAAGTTCGTGCCTTACACTCCTCTGCAGTATAAATGGCTGTTCAATCACAACAAGTGAAGGCCTTGGAAATAGCAAAGAAGGTTTTCATCCAATCCATCAAAGATTTGCTGGATTCCATGCTTCCCAATGCGGCTTCTGCACACCTGGAATTTGCATGTCACTTTACTCGGCACTCGTTAATGCTGAAAAAAATGATCGTCCAGAAGCTTTACCTGGATTCTCCAAGTTGACAGTTTCAGAAGCTGAGACGTCTGTAACAGGAAACCTCTGTCGATGTACTGGTTATCGCCCCATTGCTGATGCATGCAAAAGTTTTGCTTCAGATGTTGATTTGGAGGATTTGGGGGTTAATTCTTTCTGGAGGAAAGAAGATGCAAAAGAATTTAAAGTTAAAAGACTGCCTTCTTATAATCCGAAAAATCATGCTTGTCCGGTGCTACTTAATGAAGAACACAAGTCGACAAAGGTTCTGAATTCTAAGAAGCATTCTTGGTATAGTCCAGTAAATATCACGGAGCTTCAACAGTTTTTAAGCTCTGATGTGGTTGAGAATGGTTCAAGAATTAAGCTAGTTGTTGGAAATACAGGAGATGGCTACTATAAGGAAACTGAGAAGTATGACAGGTATATTGATTTGAGGTACATCCCTGAGCTTTCAACGGTTAATATGGACAAGTCCGGGATAGAATTCGGGGCAACTTTGTCAATTTCCAAAGTAATACAATACCTGAGAGAAAATAGCAAATCGAGTTCAGGCTTGGATGGAGGTCTAGTGTTTGCGAAAATAGCTGATCATATGGAGAAGATTGCTTCCACATTTATCAGGAATTCAGCTAGTTTGGGTGGGAATATAGTCATGGCACAGCGGAAGTATTTTCCTTCGGACATAAGTACATTACTCCTTGCTGCTGGTTCTAGTGTGAGTATATTGACAGGTCATGAACGTGAAAAGATTACATTTGAAGAGTTCTTGAATAGAGATCCAATGGATTCCAAGAGTGTGCTTTTGAGTGTTCATATTCCATTGCACGAATCAATGAGAATTTGCGGTTCAAAAACTAATTCAAGACTCTTGTTTGAGACCTACCGTACTGCACCACGGCCGCTTGGAAATGTATTGTCTTATTTAACTGCTGCTTTCTTGGCTGATATTTGCTATGATGAAAATGGGACTTTAATTAATAAAGTCCGGTTTGTGTTTGGTTCTTGTGGGACAAAGCAACCGATTAGGGCGACAAAAGTCGAGGAATACCTTGCAGGGAGAAGGCTAAGTGTTGGAGTTCTGAGTGAAGTAGTGAAGCTAGTGAAAATTGATGTGGTACCTGAAGATGGCACTTCTCAAGCTGCTTACAGGTCTAGCTTAGCTGTCAGTTTCGTTTTTTCATTCCTTACTAGCTTCACCAGTATTGGCTCTTCCACATCTGGCGATTCGTCTGAGGAATTGATCTGTGCATTGCTGGAAAACACTAAAATTAGCAAAACTGTCAATCTTAGTCGTAACAACGGAATGCCATTTATGTCATCTGCAAAACAGGCCATTGAACCGGGTAAAGAATATTCTCCGGTGGGTGAACCTATTGCCAAAGCTGGTGCTGCTATCCAGGCCTCTGGTTAGTCATACTTATTAAGAAAAATATGTCCTCCAAGATGTCATCATTTTGAGAAAACTCAGAATCTTGTCTAACTGTATCAGCAATTATCCTTTGCAGGTGAAGCAGTGTTTGTAGATGATATTCCTTCACCTCCAAACTGTCTACATGGAGCATTTATCTATAGCACGAGGCCGTTAGCTAGAGTAAAGAGCATTTTTCTCAACTCTGACCCAGAACCAGCTGGCGTCACAGGTGTTATTACTGTTACTGATATCCCAAAAGAAGGAGAAAACATAGGGTGCAACACGATATTTGGTTCTGAGCCGTTGTTTCCTCCTGATTTCGCCAGGTGTGCTGGTGACCGCATTGCTTTCGTGGTAAACTTCCACTTCCTCGAGTGTATCAGTATTTTATATGAAGTTCTATATTTAGTTCAAGGATCTTGTGTAGGTTGCAGATTCACAGAAGCGTGCCAATTTAGCAGCAAAAAATGCTCTGGTTGATTATGACACAGAAGGCTTAGATCCACCAATTTTGACAGTCGAAGAGGCTGTTGAAAGATCGAGTTTCTTCGAGGTTCCTCCATTTCTGCATCCTCAAAAGGTTGGCAATTTTTCAAAGGGAATGGGTGAAGCAGATCATAAAATTCTCTCTGCTAAGGTATGTTTTAAGGAGTTCATAACTAGCTACCAATCTCTCAGAAAGTGAAAATAATGAGTCTTATCTCTCCAACCAGCGGTGTAAAAGAAATGTTCCCTGAATTATTAAATAGTGATGAATGATCATGTCTTTTGCTAAGCTTGTTAATTAACTGCATGTTCAGATCAATCTTGGTTCTCAATACTACTTTTACATGGAGACACAAGCTGCCCTTGCCATTCCTGATGAAGACAACTGCATTCTGGTTTACAGTTCGATTCAGAACCCTGAGTATGCTCACACTGTAATAGCAAGATGTCTTGGTATCCCTGAGCATAACGTCCGTGTTATCACCAGAAGAGTTGGAGGAGGATTTGGAGGAAAGGCAATGAAAGCCATCCCGGTAAGTATGCTTAACATTTGATTTGCCAATTTCTTGATTTACTGTGAGTTGAAACATATGTTACTGCTGAATAGCAGAGAAAGTAGTTGGGTAATCTATCTTAGCTTTTTATATGTACGAGAAAATAGTTTTCGGAATAGGCCTCGTGAAATACTAAAACTATGAATCTTCAGGTAGCTACAGCGTGTGCACTTGCAGCTCATAAACTGAACCGTCCAGTCAGAATATATCTAGACCGAAAGACGGACATGATAATGGCAGGAGGAAGACATCCCATGAAAATAACTTACAGTATTGGATTTAAATCTGATGGAAAGATCACAGCTCTGCACCTGGACATACTTGTTAACGCAGGGATAACCGAAGACATAAGCCCTGTAGTGCCAAACAACATTATAGCTGCACTTAAGAAGTACAATTGGGGATCTCTTTCATTCGACATAAAAGTATGCAAAACAAACATCATAAGCAGATCTGCCATGCGTGGTCCTGCTGAGGTTCAGGGATCTTTCATTGCTGAAGCTATATTGGAACACGTGGCTTCGTTTCTGTTAATGGAACCAGATTCTGTTAGGAACAAGAATCTTCACTCATATGAAAGTCTCAAGTTGTTTTTTGGAGGTGCAGCTGGGGAATCAGTAGAGTATCATTTGCCTTCTATTTGGGATAAGGTGGCAAGATCTTCGAGTTATGCTGAAAGGAGTATTGCTATAGATCGGTTTAATGAAAACAATAAATGGTGTAAAAGGGGAATTTGTCGAGTACCAATTGTGCACGAGCTCATTGTGAGACCGGCCCCTGAAAGGTGAGTATACTCTGGGATGGATCCATTGTTGTTGAAGTCGGGGGTATAGAAATCGGTCAGGGGCTTCATACAAAGGTTAAGCAAGCAACAGCTTATGCTCTTGGTTTGATACAATGTGATGGGATTGAAGATCTAGTGGAGAAAGTGCGAGTCGTACAGGCTGACACCTTGAGCTTAGTGCAAGGAGGCCTTACAGCAGCAAGTACTACTTCTGAATCTAGTTGTGAAGCTGCTCGACTATGTTGTAATGTCTTGGTTGAAAGATTAGCCCCTCTGAAGAAGACCTTGGAGGAGCAAATGGGTTCAGTGAAATGGGACGCTCTAGTCCTCCATGTATATATCCTCAGTACGCCTTTTCTGAATTAAAATATTCTGAAATTACATTTCGATCCACTTCACATGTTTACTGATGATTTCTTGGATGCAGGCACATTATCAGAACGTAAACTTAGCAGCGAATTCTTACTTCGTGCCAGAATTCAGTTCCATGAAATACTTGAACTATGGTGCTGCAGTTAGTGAGGTAAATTGCAGTTGTTGAAACACTTCTTGGCATCATAGAGTTGCATCACCTGATCATTTCAGGATAACCCAAAAACTAATACAATTGTGTAATGCAGGTAGAAATAAATATCCTGACCGGAGAAACAACAATTCTGAGAACGGATATCGTGTATGATTGTGGCCAGAGCATGAATCCAGCAGTTGATATGGGACAGGTTATCATTTTGGAATCCTGCATCTTATTTGTGTTTCAAATCTACTTCAAACACTCATTCTACCATCCAAATTACACAGATTGAAGGTGCGTTCGTGCAAGGACTTGGATTCTTCATGCTAGAAGAGTACCCTACTAATGAAGATGGACTAGTAAGCGTGGATGGAACATGGACTTACAAGATCCCAACTATTGATAACATACCTAAAGAGTTCAACGTGGAGGTGTTGAACACTGGAAAACACCAACAGCGCATTCTCTCTTCTAAAGGTATGTCATCTTCACTGAAAACTAAAGAAAAAACGAGCCTGTACAGGAAGGCTTAGCTTGTACTGTTATATCATGTAGTATATGCACTCTTGCATGCAACATGGGCCGTTTTGATACTAAAACTTTAACGACATTGTGCAGCATCCGGTGAACCTCCACTTCTTCTGGCAGCATCAGTGCACTGTGCTACACGTGCAGCGATTAAAGCGGCCAGAAAACAGCTTAAATCATGGGGAGCAGTTGAAGGCACTGAACCAATGTTCCAGGTTGATGTTCCTGCTAATATGCCAGTTGTTAAGCAACTCTGTGGCCTGGATACTGTTGAGAAATATTTGCAAAACTTGCTCTCTCAGTCTTGAAGCTGAATCTTTGTTCTCCTTTATATTTTCTGTTATATATGTTCACCCTAAGATTATGAGCTGATCAGAGCTCCAATTTGTATCTTCAATGTTATGTTAGCTAGTGTGTGAGCTATACTGTTAGCTCCAATAATAGCATGACACGTGGCCTAAGTAACAAAAGAAAACTTACCAAAAAAAAGGGAAATTATTAAATTAAAAAAAAGTAAAAAAATAAGAAAAAAGAATCAATTAGCAGCAACCAGCAAGGCCTTCTTCTTCTCCCAACGACGGCGAAGGTCGGTGTGTACGATGGCGGCATGCGGCGGCAACCAGCTTCACTAATTAAGAACTTCCATTTCTTAACGTTTTATGTTTTCACCTCAAAGTCCTACCTTCGTCGAGAATGAATAGATAGTTTAAAATCATGAGTACAAAGCTTCTCTTTTTAGTATTTAGAACAAAACTTTCATATTTTCATTCATACCAGCAAAACAAGAAATAAAGTATCACAAATTCTTCTCTTGAAGCAATGACCTAGAAAACTTGAATTAATTTGTGATTGTAGAATGATTAGGCAATCTATAGAAACCCATATTCGAGAAAAAACTTTTGGAAAATTTCAATTAATGGAACTAATAGCAAAATTATAGAGTGATTAGACCAGCCCTGTACAATCAACATAGCAAGAGCTAAACATTTGTCGACTTCATGGATCTCAAAGCACGCCGCCGGAGACGAGGAAGAACAGAACGGAGAAGACGATACTTTTGGGCTTTAATTTTTATATTTTTTTAATTTTATTTTTAATTTCCCTGTTTTTTTGGTGTTAAGTTTTTTTTTTTTACACAAGCCACGTGTCATGCTATAATTGGGGCTAACAGTATAGCTCACACACTAGCTAACAGTAAACCCGGACCGGAATTCAAGACATGACTTCAAAATACTATACTATTAGCCCCTATCAGAGCGTGACAAGTGGCAATTCCAATCTTTGCCAAATCCTTCTTCACTTCTATATCTCAAGGATTTCTAAAGATTGATACACCTTATTTTTTTATATTTAAATTCAACTACACATTTATCTTTAGTTATTTTTTTATATTTAAATTCAACTACACAATTATCATTAGTAGTTGATAATTCAAAAATAAAAATATACTAAAAAATAAATAAAAATCAACAGTGATTTTACTTTTTGAGATCCATAAATAGACGGTAATTATTTTTTTAAACAGTAGTTATAGAGCCCGTAATAAACGGTAGTTATTTTTTTATATTTAAATAAATCGTGTGATATTTATAGAGCCCAAAATCAGTTCACAAAGTTCAGTCTAGACCCTTTGACAATGAGAGTACTTGTACGTGGTTGTGGGATGGTTGATTTTATGATTAATGGGCCCCGCAAATGTCCCTTACTATCCAAAATTTGTCCTTGATGGTAGTTAGATGGTCAGTGGTAAACAAAGATTTTGGGCCAACTTCTGGTAAAATTAACAAGCAGCATCTTCTATGGTAGTAATTTCTCCAATTAAGTCAAAGGACATAGTACTAGTAGTGATCATTAATCTGTTTGTCCTCAAGATTTCTCTTACACCTCTTCTTTCAATAGCACACTACTTCCATGGAAGAGAATATAGTAGAAACCAATGATTCATTAGTGTTCCATGTGAATGGCGAGCGGTTTGAGTTGCCGGAAGCTGATCCGTCGACGACCCTGCTGGAGTTCTTGCGGTCTCGAACCCGGTTCAAAAGTCCCAAGCTTGGCTGTGGTGAAGGTCTGTTGTTTCTCAATGGAACTCTCTTTAACATGTTACTTTAAAAATGTACTACTATCATTCTTGAAAAGGAAGTTCTTTGTTTCATGCACCAGTGGTGTGTTTTTGTCTATCTATCTATCTATCTATCTATCTATCTATCTATCTATGGTGAAGTGTTTTGTTTCTTATTCCCCTATTGCTTAGGTGAGAGAAAGAAATGATGATGTATGAAAATTCTGGTTTTAAGTAGAAATGATGATGATGTATGAAAGTGCAGAGTTTAGAAGAATAATGGATTTTTTATTTTGGGATGAAAATCCGGTGCGACCCAAAACTAAAATCATCCCAAGAAGTCCACTCCCAAACACCTGACTTGTGTTTTGAATTGATTTATTTGCCATTAACTGAACTTGGTTAAATTCCACTTTGTAAGGGCTACATGTTGGTGGCTTGGTGCTACTAGTATTTATGTATTTCCTTGAGTTTTTTTCATGTTGGAACAGTTTATTAGAATTTGGAATTGACAGAACATTTCTGATCATTGATGTTTTTCCGTCTGAAAGTTCACTGCATGCTGACTGAGTTTTGATGTCCTTTCTATAGCTAACTCATGTAATACTGTTAAACTTGCATCTGTAGGTGGTTGTGGGGCTTGTGTCGTACTGCTTTCAAAGTATGACCCCATACTTAAGCAGGATGAGAGCTTTAACGTGAATTCGTGCCTTACGCTTCTATGCAGCTTAAATGGCTGCTCAATCACTACAAGCGAAGGCCTTGGGAATACTAAAGATGGCTTTCATCCAATCCATCAAAGATTTGCCGGATTCCATGCTTCTCAGTGTGGATTTTGCACTCCTGGTATGTGCATGTCGTTTTTCTCGGCACTTGTCAATGCTGAAAAAACAAACCAAACTGAAGCATCTCCTGGATTCTCTAAGTTGACTGCTTCAGAGGCTGAAAGGTCTATAACTGGAAATCTTTGTCGGTGTACTGGTTATCGGCCAATTGCTGATGCGTGCAAGAGTTTTACTGCGGATGTTGACTTGGAAGATTTGGGGATCAATTCTTTTTGGAAAAAGGGAGACTCCCAACATCTCAAACTTAGTAAACTGCCAGCCTATAGCCCAAAAGATCATACTTGTCCATATATCGGGGTGCAGAAAGATGAAGGCAAGTCGAAAAGGCTTTTGAATTCTAAAAAGCATTCTTGGTATTCTCCAGCAACTCTTGAGGAGATCCAGAGCATGTTGCACTCTGGTATGGCTGAAAATGGAACAAGGATAAAGCTCGTTGTTGGGAATACGGGAGATGGTTATTATAAAGAAACAGAAAAGTATGATAAGTACATTGATCTGAGGCATATCCCAGAGCTTTCAGTAGTTAAGGTGGACAACTCAGGGATCGATCTTGGAGCAACCTTATCGATAGCCAAGGTCATTCAATATTTGAGGGAAACTGTCAAAACCGTTTTTTCAGGTGGAAACTGTGTGTTAACAAAAATTGCTGAGCATATGGAAAAGATAGCTTCTGGCTTTGTCAGGAATTCTGCTAGTTTGGGTGGGAATTTGGTCATGGCACAGAGGAAGTATTTTCCTTCAGATATAGTTACATTGCTTCTTGCTGCAGGCTCTAGTGTCAGTATACTGTCCGGTAACAAACATGAAACGATTACAATAGAAGAATTCCTGGGTAGAGCACCTCTGGATTTTAAATCTGTTCTTTTAAGTGTCCATATTCCTTTTACCGAACCAACAAAGCTTAATGGTTCACTGGAAACTAGTTCAAGAGTCTTATTCGAAACTTATCGAGCTGCGCCACGGCCTCTTGGAAATGCTCTGCCCTATCTACAGGCTGCTTTTTTTGCTGATATTTCATGCAGTGAAAGTGGAATCTTAGTGAATTCCGCGCGGTTGGCTTTTGGTGCTTATGGGACCAAACACGCTACAAGAGCCAGGAAAGCCGAAGAGTATATGGCTGGAAAAGTACTTAGTGTTGGGGTCATAGATGAAACAGTGAAGTTAGTGAAAGAGCCGGTGGTACCTGAAGATGGCACTTCACATGCTGCTTACAGGACAAGCTTAGCTGTTGGTTTTGTTTTTGAGTTTCTGAATAGCTCCATTAGTACTTGTTCTGGCTCATTGCTAAAAGATGTTAGCCCAAAAGACCTGTCATTGCTTTCCTCTGCCAACCAGGTTGTTGAATCAAGTCGAGAATTTTATCCTGTGGGTGACCCGATGCCTAAAGCTGGTGCTGCTATCCAAGCTGCAGGTTCATTAACTTTTCCGACTTTTCTTATGTAGATGTAGCTTAACATGAATAACCCACACCTATCAAATTAAGGACAATATTACCAGTTGTGCATTGGTTGGCCGACTGGAATAAAACTTATATAATCTCTTAAAACTTGGTTAAGACAATGATATGTTTCCTATTATGTCTTGATGAAGTTGCTGTGACATTTGTATGTGCAATCTATAATTTACAGGTGCAGCTGTATATGTAGATGACATTCCATCGCCTCCAGAATGTCTGCATGGGGCATTTATCTACAGTACAAAGCCTTTGGCTCGAGTTAATGGCATTTCTTTAAAGTCTGCAGGCTCACAACCGGCTGGGGTCACTGATATTATCTCTGCAAGAGATATCCCAGCTGGAGGGGAGAACATTGGATGTCACTCCCATTTTGGCTCCGAAGTTCTATTTGCCGATGATATTGCGAAGTGTGCTGGTGATCTGCTTGCTCTTGTGGTAATTCACATTTTTTCTTCTCTTAGACTCGGAAGTATCTGTAAGTTGCAGCTCTACTTTCCAGCTCAGCAAATATATCAGAACTTTTATATAATGACATTACTCTTTAGGTTGCAGAGACGCAAAAGAAGGCAAATATGGCTGCAAGGACAGCTCAAATTGATTACAGTACAGAAGGCTTAGATCCACCCATTTTAACTGTCGAAGAAGCTGTTGAAAGGTCAAGTTTCTTTGATATTCCTGTTTATCTTGCTCCGAAAATGGTTGGTGACTTCTCGAAAGGGATGGCTGAAGCTGATCACCAGATTCTATCTGCTGAGGTACTTTTACTTATTACTATTATTATCTTCTGTAGATGTATTTCCCCTCCATCCAAAATCTGCTATTCTATGCACTTGTCATCTGATTGACGATTTTGCACTTGTTTATTTTCTCTGTTGCATTCAGTTAAAACTTGGTTCCCAATACTACTTCTACATGGAGACTCAAACTGCACTTGCAATACCAGATGAAGACAATTGCATTGTGGTTTATAGCTCAATTCAGAGCCCTGCAAACGCACATACTGTAATTGCAAAATTACTTGGAATTCCTGAGCATAATGTTCGTGTCATTACAAGAAGAGTTGGTGGGGGCTTCGGTGGAAAGGCTTTTAAGGCCATGCCTGTGAGTATCAGAAATTTACTTTTTATATATTTATCACTTCAATACAGTTGGCTTAGTGCTATTTTGTCTCCTGCTAAATGATTTCCAGATTGCTGCAGCATGCGCTCTTGCAGCTCATAAGTTACGCCGCCCTGTTCGAACATATGTAGATCGAAAAACTGACATGATAATTGTAGGAGGAAGGCACCCAATGCAAATAACGTACAATGTTGGTTTCAAATCTGACGGGAAAATCACAGCTGTTCACCTTGACGTGCTCATAAATGCAGGAAAAACTGAAGATTTAAGCCCCAAAATGCCTTATAACATAATGGATGCATTCGACAAGTACGATTGGGGAGTTTTATCTTTTGACTTTAAACTATGCAAAACAAATCACACTAGCAAATCTGCAGTGAGAGCCCCTGGAAATCTGCAGGGAACTTTTATTGCTGAAGCTATAATCGAGCATGTAGCTTCATTTCTCTCCATTGAAGTTGATTCTGTTAGAAATAAAAACTTCCACTCATACGAAAGCCTTAGATTATTCTATGGGAGCGCTTCAGAGGAGTCAACAAATTTTACTTTGCCTTCTATATGGGACAAGGTTGCTAGATCAGCAAGTTTTGTCAAAAGAAATGATATGATTGAGCAGTTCAATAGCTGCAATATATGGCGTAAAAGGGGTATATCTCGTGTACCAGTCATTTTTAAAGCGCAGGTAAGACCATCACCAGGTAAAGTTAGTGTTCTTTGGGATGGATCTATTGTTGTGGAAGTTGGAGGCATAGAGTTGGGCCAGGGGCTTTGGACGAAGGTTAAACAAGCGACAGCTTATGCTCTAGGTTCAATCCAATGTGACGGGATAGACAATTTGGTGGATAAAGTGCGAGTTGTGCAGGCTGACACATTGAGCGTGGTTCAAGGAGGTATTACTGCTGGAAGCACTACTTCTGAATCGAGTTGTGAAGCTGCTAGATTATGTTGTAATATCTTGGTCGAGAGATTAGCCCCTCTGAAAGAAAAGCTGCAGCAGCAAACGGGTTCTGTGACCTGGGATGCTTTGATTCTCCAGGTTCATTGTTTTTCTATATGGTGACATTCTCATTGGTCTTAGCTTCTTAGTTCTTGATTCTGCTTTGACTAAATCTCGTAAACACACCTGTTTAATATGGACGCAGGCACATTTTCAGAATGTAAACTTAGCAGCAAATTCTTACTTTGTACCCGAACCTAGTTCCACTCAGTACTTGAATTATGGTGCTGCTGTAAGTGAGGTAATATCTCTTAGTATTTGTTTCTTTTCCTTGACTACTTTTTTATCCCCTCACCCCCTCTTATATAAGGGAAGGTGGTCCTCGGTTTTATATCAAAAGAGGTGCTCATTGGATATATATATATATATATATATATATATATATATATATATATATATATATATATATATATATATATATATATATATATATATATATATATATATATATATATATATATATATATATATATGTATGTATGTATATATATAATTACCCAAGAGCAATACAAAGCTAGGTTGAATGAACCTTTGAGAACATTGCGATGTTACTTGGCAGCAGAATGTGATTAGTATACGATAGAAAATAACTCTATAAATTAGCTTCCAAAAATACTTCTTGCACATCTGAAATTTATGGAACATCTTGGAAAAGGGTGTTCATACTTATACTTTCAGAAGTGTATTTTAGAGTTGGAACATCTGAAGTGTTTTATTTTTCAACTTAGTTGCAAGAGTCTACTGCTTTTTGCTTCTGGTAGCTAGCTTTCGACTAGTAACTATCTATCACCTTCATGATGCACATTCTATCTTTCAGGTGGAGATAAATGTCCTAACTGGAGAAACAACAATCTTGAGAACAGATATAATCTATGATTGTGGCAAGAGCATGAATCCAGCTGTAGACTTGGGGCAGATTGAAGGGGCTTTTGTACAAGGCATTGGATTTTTCATGCTTGAAGAATACCTTAGTGATTCAGATGGGTTGGTGGTTACCGACAGCACATGGTCATACAAGATCCCAACTATAGACACTATCCCGAAACAATTCAATGTCGAGGTCCTTAACAGCGGACATCACAAAAACCGTGTCCTCTCCTCCAAGGGTATGTTTTATTTCTTTTAGTCTTCTAAGTAGTTCTTCAATAACTGTGTTGTCAAAACTACGTAACGAACATATAACAAATTAGTTTGTGCTTTAATAATGCAAATTAGTGTTTCTCTAGACTGTCAACCTGTCTTTTGAAGTCATGACATCAGATACTCTCTTTTTTCATGTAAGAATTACTTTTCTTTGCAGCATCTGGCGAACCTCCTGTGCTTATGGCTGCATCAGTGCACTGTGCTACACGAGCAGCCATTAAAGCGGCCAGAAAACAGCTTAAATCCTGGGGAGCAGTTGAAGCGACTGAACCAATGTTCCAGGTTGATGTTCCTGCTACTATGCCTGTGGTTAAGCAACTATGTGGCCTGAATACGGTGGAGACCTACTTGAAATTCTTGCAGTCTCAGGCGTGAAGCTAAGTTATATTTTTACACTTTGATACGAGAAATAAATAGGATTCCATGCAGAAGTTACAGTGAAAATAATGTACATGAATTCGGTTTCCCATTGTAGAATTAGTATGTTAATTATAGTTCCCATTATAGACAGATACAAAATGCTTTCTTGTTGTTGTAATGATGGAGTATGATACTCTGATAAATAAAGGGATTCCAAGAATATGTTTGGTCCATTTTCCGCATTTAATTTGCTTTGCATGTGGTCTATAATTTGGTCTATTTTGTAACGCTCTAACAAATGGAAACTCGTGGCGCGTAGGCTATGGATTCAATAAAATCAGTTTTGAAACATCAACACCAAGAATGGTAGAAAATCTATTGGGCATAAATGTGAATTGTTTTTATAATCTTGCAAAAATATAGTATTGTTTTTGAAACTGCTCAGTTGGAACACTCTTGAATAATGCAGTACGTGTGGGAGGTTTCACGAGTTTCCAACTTGTGAATTACAATTTTGAGTTCAATTAAGGTCCTCTGAGTCAATTTACTTGGTTGAAATTTATAATAATTCAGTTCATATCAGTTCAAAAGTTGAAATCTTTTGGAGATAATCAACCCGGATTTACTACTTTACACTAGCTATAAATGAATCTAACTCGATCACGTGGGCTGCTGCTATGCATATTGAATCAATCATTTAGTTGACAGGAGTGTTTTTGTCGCAATTAATATCTAAGATCTGATCAAGTTCACTGACTTGGTGGGTTGCTTATGCTTTGGATTAGGTGTTAATTGTTTTATAAAGCTTAGATCTGAAAGACTAAATTTGTGGATCTATCCGTTGTGATATATGGTAACCAAGTACCAATACAAATCTCAGTTATCCAAGTTTTTTAATTAGTATTTATGTATAATGTGAAGACTAATCAGAGTCTCAGACAACATTTGGAGATTGCACATGCATTTGGAGAAGAAGAACATTTTAGAATAGAAGAAATGCTCAGGTCCCTGAATTAATGATCATATGGTAATGGGACAGACCAAAAATTTATGAAAGTCGTTCATGTAATTTGTTTTATCCAAATTGCAGTAACACTCAATTAACTCAACACATATTATATATAGGACTAACACACTAACCAATTGTCAAGTTCAATCTGTTCTTACTCCATTAGCAACTTCTCTAATAACACATAATATTGAAAGAGGTATGTAATTTTCAAGATATATAGCCTTTCAACTTCTAACATGGTTTTCATAATCTGTCACATTTGGAGTTTTAATGTTTGATGATGGGGTTCTGTATACTTTTTCATTGATGCAGGTTGCCTAACCAAAAGGGTGGGTGTAATGTCTAAAATGAGGATGCTTTCATTACCGGAACCGGTAATGTGTGTAGTCTTGCTGCTGTGCTTGTTTGCTGCATTAACAGAAGCAGAGTACTTGAAGTACAAAGATCCAAAACAGCCTTTAAATGTTAGGATCAGAGACTTGATGAAGAGAATGACACTTGAAGAAAAGATTGGACAGATGAGTCAGATTGAGAGGAAAATAGCTACTCCTGATATCATGAAGAACTATTACATTGGTAACTACTGGCCTACATGTTATATAGTACTTGTTCACTTGTTTAAAGTTTCAAGATTACATTTTTCCTTACATTTTAGCATTACTATTTAGTATGGACTATTTGAACCGGTAGTTTAGTAGTGAGAACTCGTTTGATTACCTTTTGGACTAGTTTAAGCGAGTTTTTTAGCAAAATGATTTTCTTTCTTGGAGTTTTAATGGAACTGTTTGATTGTGGGCAGGGAGTGTGTTGAGTGGAGGTGGAAGTTCACCAGGACCAAAAGCGTCTGTCGATAGCTGGGTGAATATGGTGAATGAGATTCAAAAAGGTGCGCTTTCCTCGCGCCTTGGCATTCCAATGATTTATGGAATCGATGCGGTACATGGCCATAACACTGTGTACAATGCCACCGTTTTTCCACACAATGTTGGACTTGGTGTCACAAGGCAAGTCTGTTTTACTACTTGTATGGGAACATATATATATGCATGTTATTGGCATGTAACTTCATAGTTTCACAATTCAAACTAGTACTGTTTAATATAGTCAATGCAGATTACTTACGTTGAAAATCTTCAAATATTGTGCCAATTGCTTCTATGACATTCTGAAATGTCCATAACTGGTGGTAGTAATCTGTGATTCTTGAAAAGAAAATGTATAGAATAATAGAAAGGTTATCTTTAATCTTTATATATGAACCTAAACATTACAGTATGTTACTAGATCTAAATGCTATGCTAGCCTTAGTCTTACTACAGTTGATTTGCTTTGGTACATGCACATAGCCTACTAATTCTGACATTGAGTCATTGATAAACCGTTTCGTATACAGAGATGCCGGACTTTTGAAGAGGATCGGTGCTGCCACGGCACTGGAAGTTAGAGCCACAGGAATTCCATATGTTTTCGCACCCTGCATTGCCGTAAGTGACGACTGGTAAAAACTGCACTAATGGAGAAAAGGATTTAAACAAGGAAAAAAAAAAAAAACAGTGAAACTTTATATAGCTCAACTGCTCAAGAATAACTCGTACAAGTAAGCTCAAGTAGCTACCCACAAAGATACATTGAATAAAGCATAAACTGTTCACTTATTTCTTGTAGGTCTGTCGCGATCCAAGGTGGGGTCGCTGCTACGAAAGCTATAGTGAAGACCACAAAATCGTTCAAACTATGACAGAAATCATACCTGGTCTACAGGGAGATCTCCCAGCTGATTCTCGCAAGGGCGTTCCCTTTGTTGCCCCTGGAAGGTATGTACAGTTCTGATCTCATTCAGTGCACATGTTCGCGGTTGTCATGTAAAATGCCTAATAAATGACTTTGCATAATCTAGCACAAAGGTAGCAGCTTGCGCAAAGCACTTTGTAGGTGATGGTGGCACGGTCAAAGGAATTGATGAAAACAATACAATAATAGACTCCAAAGGACTGTTTAGCATCCACATGCCTGCGTACCTTGATTCAGTTCGAAAGGGTGTTGCCACAATTATGGTGTCTTACTCAAGCTGGAACGGTCAGAAGATGCACGCTAACCATGAGCTTATTACTGGTTTCCTCAAGGACAAACTAAAGTTCAGGGGGTTTGTTATATCAGACTGGGAAGGCCTTGACAGGATTACATATCCACCCCATGCAAACTACACCGACTCTATTCGGAAGGGAATTCTTGCTGGAATCGACATGGTTGGTTACTTATGCTTGTTTCTCTTCTCTAATTGTTGTTATCTTTTCCTGATGTAGTTGGTTTAACCGTTTTCAGGTCATGATTCCTGAGACTTATAAAGAGTTCATAGATGGTTTGACTTCGCTCGTGAAAACTAATGTAATCCCGTTGAGCAGGATAGATGATGCTGTTCGAAGAATCCTGAGGGTGAAGTTTGTTATGGGCTTATTCGAGAAGCCTCTGTCTGATACAGGCCTAGCGAACCAAGTTGGCAGCAAGGTTATCTTAATAAGTTCCATCATATGATTTCAGAATCCTAAGAGTATTAAGCAAACTGTTAAACATAAAACTGGTTCTTTTGGTGACAGGAACATAGGGAACTGGCGAGAGAAGCCGTAAGAAAATCACTTGTGCTTCTGAAAAACGGGAAAAGCGCTAAAACCCCAATGCTTCCACTTCCAAAGAAAGCGAGTAAGATACTAGTTGCAGGCACTCATGCCGATAACCTGGGGTACCAATGTGGTGGCTGGACCATAGAATGGCAAGGGGTTCCAGGAAATGACCTCACAGTCGGTACGTATATAGCAACTTCATATGCGATTTTGTACATTCGATCAGCAATTGTTATTGTTCTTTTAGCTGTTGCTCGTTTTTTTTACAGGAACGACAATCTTAAGTGCTATTAAAAAGACAGTTGATCCGTCTACCCAAATTGTTGTCAGCGACAATCCTGATGCAAACTTTGTGAAGGCTGGCAAATTTTCTTACGCTATTGTTGTCGTGGGTGAAGTCCCATACGCAGAATTCAATGGAGACAGCACAAACTTGACTATGAGTGAGCCTGGTCCGAGCACAATCAAGAACGTGTGTGGTTCTGTCAAATGTGTTGTTGTGGTTGTGTCTGGTCGTCCTATAGTGATCGAGCCTTATGTCAAACAAATTGATGCACTAGTGGCAGCATGGCTTCCAGGAACTGAAGGACAAGGTGTGACTGATGTTCTGTTTGGTGACTATGGTTTTACTGGAAAGCTTGCGCGAACTTGGTTCAGAAGAGTGGATCAGCTCCCCATGAACGATGGAGATTCGCACTATGACCCGCTTTACCGCTTTGGATTCGGTCTCACTACTAGCCCGAAGAGAGCACACTGAACAGACTAGAAAACTTGTTGGGTTTGGTTTCAGTACTAACACGAAGAATAAATTATTCAGCTTGGATTTATATGTATTTCATTACGTAGACCTACCCCCAGGTGCACCTAATTAAATGTTATTCTATACACGTAATAAGATGGAACAACAACATAAGACCCCCAATATATTTTTTAGCATGAATCTAAGGAAAAATCTGCAATTGCAATAGAAAATGGCATACATTTTTGCCTTGGAATAATGTCATACTAACAAACTCACATCTTTACTCCTAATCCAAATAGAAATGGTATGCTGTACTTGGAACAATGACAATACTAACGAACTAACATCTTTATTCCTATGCAAATAGAAGTATTACAAGCCCGGGATAGTGTTGCCAAATGTCAAACTAAGAGAAAGCCGTTTGGACTGATGAGGCAAGCCCTTCTATATATTATTCATTTTATGGTTATAATTTTATGTTAAGTTTGTTTCTTCATTATATTTTGAGTTGCTCTGCTGCTCCACAAAAAAATAGAGACAAAACTTAACTTATCACGTAACTTTGAAGAGCTGGAGAAGCAACTTACCGAGCTTTGTAAGACTCTTTAATGGCATTAGAAGGCGTTTCACAATTCACAGTCATAAGACTCTTTTGGTAGACCACAATGTTCAGCCGTACGTAGGAGTTGTTTTGGATGAAATAAGAGCATATAGCTTTACTTTTATTCCTAGACTAGACATACAATTCACAAGACTTTGTTCTGAGTTTTGAGGGACCCAGTGAGGGGCGAAGTCAGCATATGTTGAATCTGCCTCCATTCAACTTTTTTTTTCTTTAATACTATATACAAAGTTTTTTTCAATTTTGCCCCAGATTTTGTTTTGCCCCCCTAGTATTCTAGAATACAATTTAAGTCTACACTTGTCCTTTGTAAAACAAAATGGGATAATAAACATGAAAGCAAAATTTGAAACCCATTATGCAAATAAAGACAATAAAACACAAATATTCCTTATCAAATCAATCACTCTACTCTCTTTCTTTACACACCATGATGAAACCTAAAACACCTCTCTTCTCAAATCTCTCTTAACAATTTGATGAAATCTCTGATTTTTGGGCTGCCAAACAATCTTTAAAATTAAAGAAAATAAGAACAAAAATAACCTAAATAAAATAATAAAACAAATTAAAAATAATCAAGATAATTAAAAAAGTCTTCTTAATTATTCTCTAAAGCTCTGGTACCGAAAAATAAATTTCGGTACCAGAGCAAGCTCTGGTGCTGAAAAAAAAAAACAATTTCGGTATCAGAGCTTGCAGAGCTCACCGGAACGAGGCTATTATGTAACATTTTCAGACCATGAATTCTCGTCGAAAGAAATTGTAATTGATTTTGTAAGTATTTATCAACATTAATAAGTTATAATTTTGTTAAATATTATGTCAATTATTTCTGCCCCCTCTAAATTTCCTTCCTTGCTTCGCCCCTCGATGCAATGAGTTCCAGCTTGATTTAGCTTTGTACTTGCGCCTTTTTTGCATGCGCGGAAACAATAGTAGCATTTAGGCAAATTGAATTTCCCCATTTTCTCCCAATCATTCATTAATATTGATTAAATTTATTAATAGAATCACTTTCCAATTGTTAAGATATCTATGGATGAAAACATCGAGTTGCCCACATGACATATTTGAAGAGTGCCATATTTACGTTATTATTTTCTCCGTTATCTCAGAAGTGTCCCAGTTTGATTTTTTCGGTCAATAGCTTTCAACTTTGACTTTCGATTATTTTTAAACTATAATGATAAAGTATGTCAAGAGATTATACTATGAAGATTTAGGTTATATATATTCATAATATAATTTCGTTAAATACTTTATCATTATATTTTAAGAGTAATTGAGAGTCAAAGTTGAAAGTTTTTTACCAAAAAAAGTCAAATTGGAGCACTTCTGACATAACGGAGGGAGTAATATATACTACACCAAAAGATATCTATCACAAAAGTATGAAATATATGCTTTAGAATTTTTTTTTCCTGAACAAAATAGGATTGATCAATGAAGCCAAACTGAAATTCATTTATTTGTAGTATAAATACAACTAATTAAACAAATGTGAACAAAACTAAACTGAACGAATTTGAACAAAATTGAAATTAATAAGTTTTCAGATGAAAAGAACAGAGCCTTAGTAACTCTCGGTGAGATGGGCTATTACGAAATACTTAAAAAAAATATATATTAAAAAATGGATATGAAAAAATTGGACTAATAATTTAAGATTTCTTGTTTGTTTGATTTGTTCGTGTAGTAAATAG
Organism: Plantago ovata; assembly: GCA_028274465.1. Classification (NCBI taxonomy): domain Eukaryota; kingdom Viridiplantae; phylum Streptophyta; class Magnoliopsida; order Lamiales; family Plantaginaceae; genus Plantago; species Plantago ovata. The sequence continues at coordinate 15,958,701 of CM051456.1, read as the reverse complement.
TAATAATGTGGTACATGGGAGCCCGCGAATAAACTCCATACCATTGTAATAATGAATTTGGAAGAGACTTCTTTTGAGGCTTCTATAGATAAGGAAGAAATGAGGGAGGGTTAAATGAGTACCCATTTGTAGTAAGTTTTTTAGGGAATTCCAAATTTAGGATTACATTTTTGTGGGTCCCAATGAATTTAGAAGTCCTAACATTGTTGGTTTTTAATATAATTTTTTCAATTTCATCCTAAATATAGAATTGAGTGAGGTTTTAGACTTCTAGGGCTACTATAACTAGTGCTCTAAGAAGTTATATATAAACTAATTTGATTGATTCACTTGAAGTTTTTAAATTAAACTTAATAAATATGAACCAAACTGAAATTAATAAATAAATATAAAAACTAAATTATTATAAATCTAAACTTGAATTGAGCTTCATAAATTAATTTGAACTTAATTAATGTATATAACCGGCAAAAACGATTCCAATAAAATCAAGATGATCACTCAGTCCCGATGCAAATTGTCATGTGTAACAGTTCCTCCGATGCTAGTGGAGTGACAACTATTGGTGGGATTACGTGTGACACATCCGTTTTATTCCCATTCTAATCCACCAGTTTTTTTATTCCCCTCGCAATCCAACCAACTACATTTTACACCTAAACCACCTTATGTCTCAATTAAAATCGAACCCTGCACCTTTTTTTCATCGGTCCATCTCAATTCCATTGCACCACCTTATAACTCCCACCCAATATTTTGAGATGTGAATAATATTTTTTAAAACAAGTGTTGGCTTAGCTTATTGTGAGAATGTTTGTCCAGGTGGTTGTCTTAAACACACCACAAGAATAAGTTTGAGGGTCTCTAATTACTCTTTCTATTTCATATAAAATCGGTTAAATTGTAGTGTTTGTCACGTGGGTTAGGAGCTTACCATATATAAAAAAAAGTTACAAACAACTCCTTTCTTTTTTAATGAATATATAGATATAAAGATGGAAAACTGGCCAGTATAGTAAATGTCTTGTAATGCCTCTGCTACTGGACCGAACTCTCGGTCCTTTTGGCCGGCACAGTTGTTCTTGGATCACTCTCTAAAGTATAATATATTTCATATGTTTTTTTCCCACACTTGGTTACCAATCCTAATATTGATTAAAAGCAAATACGATTAATTTTGAAATTATTATAAATAGATTGAGTTGTAGTGTATTTATAACGTTTGGGATTGGTTTAGGTCGGGTTTCTACATATTCTACAATTTTGCACATATTTTTATAGTTTCTTAAATATACTAAACATGATGGACTATGTTCTATAAGTTTCTACGGTATCTTTTCTTAGTTGGTGGTTCCCATTCTCTATACTATTGTTGGAGTTTTTTTCTTGCCACTATGAACGGAAGGTTCAACCCTTTTAACCGTTATTTTTCAATTTTGTGATTTTAGAGTAGTAAAAGTAGTTTTACAACTTTTGCTGCAACTTCTTCAAGAAATGTTACCGCCAGAAGTTGAGAATCATGTAAATTGATGATTCTACTTTACTTTTAGCAGTTCGTAATTTTTTTAAATTAAACATAAGTTCTTTAATTGAATTTACCAAGCATTATAGCTTCTACTTCTGTGATTTTAAACTGCTCTTACACTAAAATATCAAACACCCATCACTTTTGATTAAATAGCTCGATTAAAATTAAATTTTTTAAAATGTTAGCAAAAGTATTCCAAAAGTACCTTCTAAAATCATTTGCAAACAGCGTTAAGTTTGAATTGTTTGCTTTTTTTTTTTTTCAAATCTAACCCTAATGTCCTGCCTAGGGCATTTATAGCGTTGTCAATGGTGGAGTTGTTTTTTTTTCTTTAACGGTAAATCTAACCCCTATTATTATTGTTACGTTTGAACCCTCAGTCTCTGATGTGCACTCCAGTACTTTAACGATCCGACTCAATAGACAAGAGGTTATGCATGCTTGATCGCACACGTCTCTGTGGGTAACAATCTACCCCCTTAGTGCATGTTTGGTTCAAAATGACCAATTTGGAGATTGGGAGGGGGGGGGGGGAGGGAGATTTCAACCCATACCCTTATTTGGGCTGGAGGAGGGATTTGAGTGTATCAAATCCCCCCAAATGTTGTTTGGTTTATATTCCACAAATATAGATTTCGAGGGATTTGAAATGAAATACCTCGTTTGGTTGACGAGGGATTTGTGACGTATTTCGGACTCCGTGCGAGGGATTTCGTAAGTTATGCTAGGTAGTTATAACTACGACCTAATTAGATGTACAAAAATACCCTTATGGTTGAAATTATTTGTTCTTCAAATGGAGGGCATATTGGTCAATTAACATTTTTGAATTTTCCCTCCAATCTGTGTATGTTGGATTTATTTTGAAGGTTATGTTTAATGATGCAATAACTTGGAACCAATTTTAACATGAATATAGATTATATATAATAATTCTAACTGGTAGTATATGTAACAACCTTAAAATTAAAAATTGAAATCACAATCATTAATATTGGTGATAAAACTCATGTTAAAACATAGTTGTCATTATTAGAAGTGTTTGAACATTAATTATCCACATGAATCATAATCACCGTTACCACTGGTGTACGCAAACAACATATTAGAGTATTAGAGTACTAAACAACCCACAAAACATAAAAACATAACCAGAAGTTTTTTGTTCCACACATTAGTTCTACATAAAGAATAATCAATCAAAAGCCACATGAGTTCAAATACTTATCAGACCACGAAAAATAGAATGGGACAACATGGTTCAGAAGCGGAATGGGATGACTTGAGTATGGTTCAGAAGTGGAATTGGCACCATAATAGTAGCATGATTGGTACTTATCCAAGTGAAACATAACCACAAAAAATACTAAAATTATTATAGCAGGGGGGAACTGTAGCACCAGGGGGAGAACTTATTTGAAACGGAATGGTTTCAATATTGGTCTTAGTTAGTTAGATCACCCGCATTCGTGTCCAACGATATAATGGCGCCATGGTGTTTTTTGCCTTCATGCCACGCCATACGGGTGTTTTTCTACAATGGTGACGGACAATGCCACGTCGTCATCCAATTTTTTAATATTTTACTTTTTAAATAAATAATAATAATATGAATTTGAATATTGATATAAAATATATTTTAGATTTTTGTAAGTTTAGTTAATAGAGAAATAGGGTTGTGGATGGGGAGCTCCAAACATAGTCAAGATTGGTCTCTATTTATAGATCTTAAAATAATAAAACCGTTGGTGATTTTTATTTATTTTTTGCATTTTTATTTTTCGAGTTATAACCGTTCTTTCCATTCTCCACTACTCGGTTGTCTTCTTTTGGTTATTTCGTTATTGACGTGAAGTGAGGGGGCAGAAGAGTCATTCTACTTGATGCTGAAATCCCTCAAAACCAAATCCCTCCAAATACATACCCCATGGTATTTCAACCATGCTAAAATCCAAGGGCCCGACCAATGAGGGATTTGGTAAATTCTTGGCCCTCCGGGCTGCGAAATTGATACCAAACAAGGCATTTTGATGGATTTCAACAAAAATTGCTCCAAATCCCTCTCAAATCCCTCAAACCAAACACACACTTAACGTTGAATCTTTAGATTTAACTTTTGTTCTCATATCATTGTGATTGGTCCCCACACACACATATCCGTTTCACTTTTCAGAGGGGCTTGGAATGTAAAGTAAAACAATTATCGTTCATTTGTTCCATTGACGTATTTATCTGTTTATTTTAGAACGTTTACATTTACTTTTAAAATGATTTTTAGGAGGTTGGTATAATAAGTGTTTTGTTTAGTTTAATGATATGATCCACAATGAAGTTGTGAAATAAAAATTTACCAAAAATAAAAACAAAAACACATACGAAAAATAAATAATAAACAATCTAAACACATTTTCAAATCTATCCTAACCTAACGTATCTTTGGACTTTAATCATTTTGCTATTGTTGTGCTCTCCAATACGTCAAGTTGTATCTTGTATACTCCTAGTATTAACAAATCTAATTTGAAGGGAAGAAAAACATGAAACAGCCATTTGGGAAACAAACAAATTTTTTGAAAAACAAAATAAATTAGGCATCAAATTAACAAACAGTTATGGAGAATTGAATTTTTTTTTTCTTAATTCCTGTGTAGAATATAGCCGTTGCATCATGTAGGTCCATCCAAATCCGTATTGTCCATCAGCAGGTCAGAAGATAATAGCTGTCTTTCTCGAAGCACTACAAAAAGAGAAAAATAGATTATCTTTTCAAATTTATATTCTCATTTCTTAATAATCTTCTATTTTAGCAGTTAACACACTTGACACTTCTACTATATAACAAGAGCTAAAACCAACCAATTATCACACTCAACCTGTTCCTTCTCCATTTGCACTCCTCTACACACACCGTTTCACAAAAGGTATATATCCATGCTGCTTCTCGTATGTTTTAAGTTATAACAAGTTCTTGTAATTTGTCACAATTTTGGAGTTTTAACCATTGATGTTGTTTCTTGCTTGTGTACATTGGTACAGATTTGTTAAGCTAAAAGGTATCCGAAATGAGGAACTTTTCGGTTCGGAAACCGATAGCTTGTCTATTGGTGCTATGCTTGCTTGCTGCATTGACAGAAGCAGAGTACATGAAATACAAAGATCCAAAACAGCCTCTGAATGCTAGGATCAAAGACTTGATGAAAAGAATGACACTTGAAGAAAAGATTGGACAGATGAGCCAGATTGAGAGGAAAATCGCTACCCCTGATGTCATGAAGAACTATTTCATTGGTAATTAGTACATACATTGTGTTCTTATGCTTATTTTTCAGCTCAGTATTCATGTTCGGTTCGGCTTTAAAACTTTTTACCTGGATCTTTGAAACAGGGAGTGTGTTGAGTGGAGGAGGAAGTGCACCAGGGCCAAAAGCTACAGTGGAGAGCTGGGTGAACATGGTCAACGATATTCAGAAGTCAGCGCTCTCGACTCGGCTTGGGATCCCCATGATTTACGGGATCGATGCCGTACATGGGCACAACACTGTGTACAATGCAACCATTTTCCCACACAACGTTGGACTTGGTGTCACAAGGTAATAGTCTTTACCATGTTTTTATGTTTAGCTAGCTGTCTTTGACGTGTGAGACTTAGACTTGTGTCTTTTAATCATCCAATTCACATTGTTTCTTACGTTGAAAATTGTTTAAGATGTTATCATTTTGTTTGTACTATTGTCGTTGCACGTTTTCTTTGAAAATTTAGTAAAATGATTTCTTGTGGTATAGATCTCAAGTGTTGAAACTAGAAAGAAAGAAAGAAACAGTTGTTTATAGCAATTAGCAAATGATGATTCTTGAAAAGAAATGTCTAGATGTCTTTAAGAACCTAACCTAACAAAGTAACACATGACATTGGATGTGAGTTTTAGGCCAATTAGGCCAACTAGTCTTACTCTTAACTCTGAAGTCTATTATTAACATTGGTACATAATTGAATTTGAAACAGAGATGGAGGACTTTTAAAGAGGATTGGAGCTGCGACTGCACTGGAAGTTAGGGCCACCGGGATTCCATACGCTTTCGCACCCTGCATTGCTGTAAGACTAACTAATACGATCTTACACGATCAATTATATTGATGTGTCTTGCAATAACAAGTAGGAATATAATAGTAAAGTGCAAACTATTCAATGATGCTTTAATTTATTGTAGGTCTGTCGCGATCCAAGATGGGGTCGCTGCTACGAAAGCTATAGTGAGGATCACAGGATTGTTAGAACTATGACGGAGATCATACCCGGTCTACAAGGCGATCTCCCTGCTAAATCTCGCAAGGGCATTCCATTTGTTGCCCCTGGAAAGTATGTAATAGATTCATGACTTGTTTCTAGGCACATGTTCACAGTTCACTATTCGTGTTTAAGCGCCTAACGGATGTTTTATTGTGTAATCTAGCACGAAGGTAGCAGCTTGTGCGAAGCACTTTGTAGGTGATGGTGGCACGGTTAGAGGAATCGATGAAAACAATACGATAATCGACTCCAAAGGCCTGTTTGGCATCCACATGCCTGCATACCTTGATTCTATCCAAAAGGGTGTTGCCACAGTTATGGTTTCTTACTCTAGCTTGAACAACCAGAAGATGCACGCTAACCGTGAGCTTGTTACCGGCTACCTTAAGAACAAACTTAAATTCAGGGGTTTCGTCATATCAGATTACGAGGGCCTTGACAGAATTACATCTCCACCCCACGCAAACTACACGAATTCTGTCCTACTGGGAATTCAAGCTGGAATAGACATGGTAGGTTATATATATACTTTATAGTTTATACTAGTTCATAACATGTAGTGATCTTGTCTTAATGTAGTTGGTTTGTTAATTTCCAGGTGATGATTCCTGAAAATTACAAGGAGTTCATGGATGATCTGACTACACTTGTGAAAAACAACTTCATCCCGATGAGCAGGATAGATGATGCTGTACGAAGAATCCTTAGGGTCAAGTTTGTTATGGGCCTATTCGAGAAACCTCTATCTGATACTAGCCTTGCCAACCACGTTGGAAGCCAGGTATCTAAGAAGTTCCCTTCTGTGATTCCAGAACTTTAGACAGATCATTCAGGCGGTTAAACTTAATTCACATTTTTGTTGACAGGAACATAGGGACCTAGCAAGGGAAGCGGTAAGAAAATCACTTGTGCTTCTGAAAAACGGGAAGAGCGCTACAAAGCCATTGCTTCCGCTTCCAAAGAAGACATCTAAGATACTGATTGCAGGGACTCATGCCGATAACTTGGGATACCAATGTGGTGGCTGGACGATAGAATGGCAAGGGGTTTCGGGAAATGACCTCACAGTCGGTACGTAGTAACTTCATGTGCAATTTTGCCCGTTCAATCAGCAATAGCTACTGTATCTTTAAGTTGACTGTTATATGTTATTTTAACAGGAACGACAATTGTAAACGCTGTTAAAAAGACAGTTGATCCGTCTACCCAAATTGTTGTCAGTGACAATCCTGATGCCAACTTTGTGAAGAATGGCAAATTTTCATATGCTATCGTTGTGGTGGGTGAGGTTCCATACGCAGAATTCAATGGTGACAGCACGAACTTGACCATGATTGAGCCTGGTCCAAGCACGATCAAGAACGTCTGTGGTGCTGTTAAATGTGTTGTTGTAGTTGTGTCTGGTCGTCCTATTGTGATCGAGCCTTATGTCGAACAAATTGATGCTCTGGTGGCAGCATGGCTTCCAGGAACTGAAGGACAAGGCGTGACTGATGTTCTGTTTGGTGACTATGGTTTTACTGGAAAGCTTGCACGAACTTGGTTCAGAAGAGTGGATCAGCTCCCAATGAACGATGGAGATATGCATTATGATCCTCTTTACAAGTTAGGATTTGGTCTCACTACTGACTCGAAGAAAGTATGAAGATCTAAAAGACCTGTTCTGAACTTATGATATGAATACAGGCATATTATTGAGCTTTTGATCATATGTAGATTTCTATGTGCGGTTGGTGAAAACCTGATTTTGTACTTCTGATGAAGATTTTCTGGCGGATATATATTATTAATTTAATTTTTACTACGATCTTGACAAATTCAAGTAAGCATACACAAACATTTATTCTAGTTAGCACTTAGCAGCAGCGCGTACCTGAATATATATATACTATGATGTTGCTCCCTTAAGTCTGCAAAAGTAAACTTTCTTTAATTCATCTTCAGGCCAATCAACAGCAACTATGGCTTGAAAGGTCCTACAAGCAGCAGCCGGTTCTTCTCCACAAGCTTTAACGTCATAAGCAGTGAATGTGATATAGTAAAGATCAAACACATAAGTAGTCATATTCGCCTTCTCAACGTGTAAAACCTCATATTCCACGGGATACTGAAACAAAGTCGAAAGTACATTGTTACTTCTCAGTCCTAACATATTCAAAGTAATGAGGTATGGAAAATTTCTGTTGAGAAGGAAGCGTACATTATCCATGTTAAACTTCGTAATGGCCAACTTGGCTAGGTTCATCAACTTCTCATAGTGCCCTGGGTAAAGCTCACGAGAACATGCTGTTTTAGCAATATCAACTATTCCGATTCCAAGACCATTCTTAGGATACACATCAATATCAAATCCCTACAAAAACCGTGCAGACAAAGCAGTTAAGTTATCGAAATTTTCATTTTCAGGATATCATATTAAAACAATAAGAGTGCAACTTCCAGTTTACCTCACTTTCTTCCACTTGCTTCATGTATGTGCGCAACGTATCCAACTCTGTCACCACAGTCTGCCTCTCCTCCTCACCAACATCACACCAATCCAACAGCTCCTCATCGCCCATCTCGTAGAATCTCCTTGTTTGATGGATTTGCGGGATATGTTCTAATTTCAGATAGCTATAGAAAAAAGCCTCCTCTGCTTCATTGGACGTCGAAAACTCAGTTTTACTTTCATCAAGCTTCGCGTTTTCTTGCTCTTTAGGAGATGAATAGAAACCGGTGGCGGAGTCCGTTGTCGGATGACACCCTGCTTCTTCCATTGTAGTGGAATCTGGAAACCTTTGTATATTACAGTACATTTCTTGTTAACATTTCAAAGATTTATAGACATAAATTATTTGACTCTATCAATTGGGAAAACTTTTACCTAGTCATTGTTGCATACAAGTTTGAACTATTTTTCTCCAGTCAAAAACCCCTTGGCTAAGCAACCCATGAATTGCTGACTTTGTTTCAAAGTTGCCAATTAGACCCAATCCTCATCAACAATACGCAAATCGCCAAAAAATTAACTAACGAAATTTCATACTACATGTACTGATCGTTATGGAGAGATTCTTAAATTGAGCACGAACCGTCGGATGAAGATAGACTTTCAGAAGATGAACGATTCCTGCTGCTTGGCTGATCTACTTGGGAGAACTGATTGAATCTGCCGATAGGATTCCTCCATTTGGGCGCAAACGACGTAATGTTTGTCTTCAATTAGGTCTTTCTTATTTGGGGCTTATTCGAGTAATGCTTTGTTTGTTTAAAATTAATTAAAAAACTCAATTTTCACTTTAGATCTGTTTAGTTGAAATTTATACTACAAATAAGTTCAGTTCGATTATAAATAATTTCAGTTCGATTAAATATATTTTCTTTCGAATCAAAGCTGTGCCTAGTTATTTCATCAATTGCCTTAATTTGTCCCTTTTTACGATTCTCTATTTTCTCTTACAATTCTCAGGCTCACAGAAATCTAGCAAACGAAGCAGTAAGAAAATCGCGCGTACATTTAAAGAGTGACAAAAATTTCCTTCCGCTCCCAAAAAAGACGAACCAAATTCTAGCCGCAGGAAGCCATGCCAATAACTTTAGCTTACAATGTGGAGGTTGGACAAACATAGACAGCCTCAAAAGTGGTACACATAAATCCTTTTCAGTTTAGTCAATTCAACAGCTCGAATTGAACTTATAGTGAGACGTGGAGTTATTGTACATTTATATAAATTTTCTCACATTTTTGTCATACTCAGGAACCACAATACCAAATGGGATTTCAGCAACAGTGGACTCGAGTACAAAAATTGTCTACAACGGGAATCCCAGTGGAGAATTCCTCCACACGCACAACTTAATTATCCTACTCAATTGTCATTGTTGGGGAGCCATCCTATGTTGAAGGAACGGGTGATGACACGAATCTTACTATCCCCCAACAAGGCATAAGAACGATAACTGATGTTTGTGGAACTACCAAATGCATTGTGGTCCTAATTTCAGGACGGCCTTTGGTGATTGAGCCGTACCTATGGTTTCCTGGCTCAGAAGGGGGTGGCAGATGTTTTGTTTGGTGATTATGGTTTCACTGGAAAGTTGCCAAGAACTTGGTTTAGGAGTGTAGGCCAACTTCCTATGAATGTTGGAGATAGACGCTATGATGCACTTTTTCCATTTGGTTTTGGTTTTACTACTACTGAGATCAATGGGAATATTACCACCAAGACCAATGATGATGGCAGGAGGCAGGAAAGATTTGTCTCTAGCTAGGTTAAGATATGTGGGTATGATCAAGTTTTCAACCTGACCTTAATTCCAGAGTTTTAAATAAATGATCAAAGTCCAAAGACAATAGAAATAACATAATAACACAATAGATGCATACTGCTGAAAGCCTGAAACACATAAATTGAAATGCAAATTAAACCAAAAACGCAGCCAAGCTCACACTATTCTCATTTAGGCAGAAACACTTCCAATATGTACTTTTACCTCCCCAATGCCAAAGATGCACTTCCAGCCTTGGTTAAAAATTTGGGTCCGAACCAGGATTCATAAACAAGCACATCCCTGACAAATCTGTCGAAGTTGGTGATTTCCGTTTTCCAAAATTCAAGATAAGTTATGATGTCAAAGCATGTGAAGTTCTCAAGAGGATGGGGTTGGTGACACCATTTACCAGTGATATGACCGAGGTGGCCTATCCTCTTGATAATGGGCTGCCTCTTGATCGGTCGGCTATCTTCCATAATGCATTCATTGAGGTAGATGAGCAAGGCGCTAAAGCTGCAGCTGTTTCGGTATGAAATTTAAGAATGGGATGTAGTATACATTCACCGCCTAAGCCCCCGAAGGTGGATTTTGTGGCAGACCATCCATTCATGTTCGTTATAAGAGAAGATAAAGACAGGAATGGTGTTGTTTGTTGGCCAACTACTTGATCCTCTAGCAGTCTAGCTTGATTATTATTAGTTCCAAATGGTGGTGCATTTACTGCCTTCTTTTTTTTCTTTTTTTAATAAATCATTAGGTATCAGGTTTCAGTTCCAACTCCAGTTTTTAGTATTCTTTACGTCAGGTTTTAGTTTTTCTCATCACTAATAGATTGTCAGTTTGAGATTTTCAACAGACCGCGTAAATTAATTACTAGTATTCCTTTTTTTTTTTTTTTTTTTGGAATCATTGAGTATGAGTACTTAGTTTTTGGTTTGAACTCCATCATTAAGGTTATCTTGAACGTTTCTTGCGATCTTCTACATGAGATGAGCTATTAAAACAGGAAACCGGAAAAGGTGCAGAACAGAACAGAAGATCAGTATAATTTCATAACAATAATAATAATTTCTCTTTTACTTACTCAATCAGTTGCACACATAGCCAGCTTATTAATCATACAAGAAGAGATTTCAACAATATACGATCCGCTTGGATGAATAGAAAAATGGAGACTAGATATGAATATTCCAGTCATAACTTTTCCCTGCTGGACTAAGATCACATTGGAAATAAATGCCATCTTCCCTGGCCGCCCAGTAAACTTGGTGACTTGTATCGCAGTATGAACGAATGTCACTGCCATCAAAGGCCCAAAAAACCCTTCTTCTTGTTACCCCAAACAAAGTCGCAAGTGAGTCGAGTAGGGTATGAAGCAAAAGTGCCAGTGAAATTCATTTCCGGGTATCAGTGTCTTGTTCCCAAATTGAGTATCTGCTGACTTGCAGTCATAGTAAAGTACCGGCGAGCCTTCAGGGAGCTGATTCGCAAGGTAGACGTGGTAGTTGTAACGTCCGATTTGCCAACATGCTGACGATAAGTCGATAACTCAAACAGTACCACAAAGCAATTCAGAATAGTCTAAGGATGAACTCGTAGTGATGGAAAAATGACATTTATTTTGGAGGCTATGTGCCATCCTTTCAAACGGCCCCCCGAATGATAGTATAAATTGTATACTTAATTATTTCACAAAAAGGGATGAAAAGGAAAAAAAGGAAATCGTTACCACAAAGAATCGAACACAGGACCTGATAAATAATAGCCCAGCACACAAACCACTCTACGAGAACAGTTTGTAGCTAGTGTTGACAGAGTGTCATATATATAAAATAACAGCATAAATAATTTTGAAGCCCCTAACCAGATTGGGCCCTGTAAAGTATAGTTTGACGTTCTTTGGTTTTGTCTTGATCTTAGGTTCAGAGACGCTTGTAAGCATTACTCATGCTCTTATTTCTCTTTATAAAATACCTATTTTTTTGCCGTTTTAAAATGTAAAAAGAAATTCCTTCAAACTTTGTTCGTGTAAACAAGAGAGAATAGATAACAAATTTCTCTACTTTCGTTGTATTATTCTGGTAATCTAGAAAGGAAAAAGAAAAATACCAATAAAGTAATTTTGTGTATTTTCATAAATGTCACCTAATCTGGTAACTTATTCGGACATTCATTCATCAAACAAAAAAAAAGTTATTAGCACATGTCACTAAGACACTTACAATAAGTACTCGGGCATATATTGGAGTATAATCGAGTCAAGCTCACTTACCATCGTCGGTCCAACCATCCCGCTTTCTGTCCTCGCCTTGTACTTTAATATAAATAGCATCCTCTTTTACTTTCCAGAAACATTTATGATTATCACACGGGACATTTGAATTGAAAGCTATAATGTGCATGCTCTTGTTATTCCAATTGAGGTCGCAATCGAACTTGGTCACAAAGGGTAAGATGCAAAAGTTAAATTCAAATGGTTTTCCTCTCAACACGTTATGATGTCCAAGATCCTCACTTTTCGATGCGCAATGAACAAACAACATGGGTTGGTCTGAGGGGGTATCGTTCTCGATGTGAACGGTCCACTCAAATAATGGTCTAAAGAAACACCATGCATGTGTCTGCTGCAGCTCATGGTTGCCTAAGATGAAGATCAGTAACAAGGACAAGGTCATAAGGTTGTGGCGCTTGATGAATAGTATGTTGTTATAACTCATGATGATATTTAAACTGATGAATGTGCGATGTGGAGTGGTATTCTAGTACTTGATATATACAGGAAAGTATATGGAATATGCTTATATGCTTCCTCTTTAAGTTTCAATTATTATCCTTGAGATTATGTAGATCATGGACTTCACAATTTAATTTTTTAACTTAAGGTTAGCAAACCCAATGATATTTAGTAAATAAAATAAATAAATAAAATTACATAATTATATTATATGACCAATATTTACTCGAAAGTTTTCAAAAGTTACTCTTTTTTTTTCTCAAAAAAACTTTACTCACTTTGACTTATTTGGCCAATAACTTTTGATTTTGACTACAAATTATTTTTAATTTGTAATTGTAGAATACATATCAAAATTACATAATGGAAATTAAGAAACTAAAGTTTCATGATATAATTTTATTAAATATTTTATCACTACTTTTTAAAAATAATTTATAGTAGTAACTAAAATTGAACGTCGTTGACAAAAAAGTCAAAATGGATAATGTTTTTATGATATACTGCACAACTTTTATTTACACGTAAATGCACAAAGTGAGAATAAAGAAATCACTTTTCATGTAATATTGGATTGCTGCAACTATAACACAAATTTGTGTGGAAAATTGATTTTACACCAAACTAAACTAATATTAATTTCTCTTGTGTTATACATTAACATGGATATGGATGTAAAACATATTTTTTTATATGAAATCTACTAATATAATTAGGGAAAATTACGGATATAAATCAACAATAACAATTAATTACAAATAAAGCCAGTTACAAATAACATTTACCAAAAGCTCGCTACTTACTAAGCTTCCGGAACTCAAAATCTCGCTCAACTTGATTTAATAGCAAATTTGACATCCGAAACCTAGTTTCAGCCATTAAAACTAGCTGAAACTAGTTAAAATGGACCTCAAAAACTCGCTAAACTGAATTTAATGAAGATTTTTGAAATCCGCCTACAGAAATGGACCTCAAAATCTCGCTCAACTGGATTTAATAGCAAATTTGACATCCGGAAGCTAGTTTCAGCAGCCACTGAAACTAGCTAAAAATGGCTGAAACTAGCTGAAACTAGCTAAAAATGGCTGAAACTAGCTAAAAAAGACTGAAACAAGTTGAAACTAACTATTAATTTTATATTTTTCCTGAAATTAACCTTTAAAACTAGTTGTTAATTTTATAAAATGATTAAATTAACTCTAAAAATTATTTATACTAAACTAAAAAAATTAAAAAATATGGAAACTATATTACAAAAATATAATCATTATTTTAACTGAAAAACATAGTTTCAAATTAGTTTCAACACATAAAAGCTAGTTTCAGAAGCTAGTTTCACAGAAAAAGCTAGTTTCAGAAGCTAGTTTCACACAAAAAGCTAGTTTCAGAAGCTAGTTTCAAATAAAAACTAGTTTCATAAATTGACTGAAACTAGCTAAAACTAGTTGAAACTAACTATTAATGTTAGTTTCAACATCATAAAATGTTAATTTTATTATTTTCAACAACAAAAGTGTTATTTTCATTAGTTTCAGCATCATAAGTGCTAGTTTCAGCAACAAAAATGCTAGTTTCAGCAACACAAATGCTAGTATCATTAGTTTCAGCAACACAAATGCTAGTTTTAACAACTAAATGCTAGTTTCATTAGTTTAAGCATAATAAGTGCTAGTTTTCAGCCAAAAAAATGCTAGTTTCAGCAACACAAATGCTAGTTTCAACAACAAAATGCTAGTTTTCATTAGTTTAAACATCATAAGTGCTAGTTTCATTAGTTTCAGCAACAAAAATGCTAATTTCAAAAACAAAATGCTAGTTTTCATTAGTTTAAGCATCATAAGTGCTAGTTTGAGCCACAAAAATGCTAGTTTCATTAGTTTCGGCAAACACGAATGCTAATTTTATTTGTTTCAGCATCACAAGTAAACAAAAAAAAAATATGCTAATTTCATTAGATTCAACAACACAGATGCTAGTTTCATTAGTTAACAACAAAAATGCTAGTTTCATTAGTTTTTGTGTATAAATATTAATTAGTTAGAAAAAAATAGTTAAATATAATTAGTTAGTAATTAATTAACACTAATGGATGTCAAAACCACCATCAGAATCCAGTTTAGTGAGAACAAAGGTGTCCAGCGAGAAATTGAGATCCAAATTGATTAGCTTTTAGGGCACCAAAAAATAGAATGGACTTTTTTGTAAGAGGTTTTACATTTTAGGGCACCAAAAAATAGAATGGACTTTTTTGTAAGAGATTTTTTAAGTTGGCTGTTTTAGCAATTAGGTGCCCTCAAGTGGTATGTTTATGTAATTTTCTGATATAATTATGCAGTGAATTGGGGTTAGTATGTAATCAAGTCTCGATTATTTATTTATATTTGTATTTTTTATGTTTGACTTTAAAATAATAAATAAAAACTTAATTTATGAAAGCATATTATTAAAATATGATGTCTCTATTCATTAATTAGTTTCCAATAATAAATTATTAGAGGTCAAACGTAATTAATAAAATAAACGTAAAAAGTTGACTTGTACGAAGATTCAACCTTCGGTTACCCCAGGTGTGTGTTTAAGTCACGAATTACCATGAATTGAAACGCAATTTTTGATAACTTTGTCCAATTCGTTAAACCATTTAACCAAAATACCGAATCACAAATTACTGAGGAAGATGTATGCCAGAGAAATATATATATTCCGACATAGGTATTTGGGTTACGTAGGATAGTCTTACGGAGAAATATATATATTCCGAATTTAGTCCTACCTATAATCATAGAGGATAGAGGTATTTGGGTTAATTTGGATATACCCTACATATACATCACGGGCCTTCTATTTGATTCGACTGTCTTTTTCACCTATATATTGACTTTAACTATAACAAAATCAAAGTTTCTCTCCCACTCACTCAGCCGCAAACTCAGCCGATGGATCTTCAAAATCAAAATCCGTTCTTCTTCCAGGTATACGATCGAGTTTATAGGCGCAATGCAGATCCCTTCATTATCATTGATGAATTAGTAGGAGACGTGATCTACGGCGGGGTGGAAAAATGAAGTTCACTGTTGGGATACCGACAAAGAGGCGTGGGATTCTCTTCTTACTGCATCTGGTCGTAGATTTCCTCATGTAATTCAGATAAAAGATATGCTTCAAATCGCCGAAGAAGGGTCAGTCAAGAAGCTTGATGATGAAGTTACTGAGATCGGTGAGGGGATCACCAAAGTACTTGTGGTAACATATAAACATACATTATTCCATATTTTAGCGATGTGGGACTTTAATTAATTTTTTTACAACACGAAATTCACATTTGAAATTGAGTTAGCTTCATATGTGAATTTGTCATCGTTGTTATATATTACGAGGTAGAAGGTGCGGAATTTGAGTCTTATTGACATAATTTTTATTCCTTGTGGGACTTTAATTACTTTTTTTTACAACACGAAATTCACATTTGAAATTGAGTTAGCTTCATATGTGAATTTGTCATCGTTGTTATATATTACGAGGTAGAAGGTGCAGAATTTGAGTCTTATTGACATAATTTTTATTCCTTTTTATTATAGGGTAACGCGGGTTATCAACCTTATTAAACAACACCTTTTACAAGTATAATACTATCAAATTTCTAAAAAATGAATTTGGTACTACAAAAATGCCTACTATTGCACCACCATATACATAAATGAATCTAATAAAAAATAAATTCTCTTTAAGAAAATACAATCTTATCATAAACCTCTACATATAATAATAATAATAATAATAATAATAATAGTAATAATAATAATAATAATATTATGCCCTAATAATAATAATAATAAATGGAGTATAGTATTATCACTACAAGAATTCTGCTGCAAATTGATGGAACTTTTTACGGAATTTACGACGGATTTGTCATGTACGGCGGAATTGTGGTCGTCATCGTTAAGAAATTGTTCGTCGTAAATCAATAATGACGAAAAAAGAGTCCGTTGAAAATTTATGTGTGAATATCAAAATTATATTAGATGGACATGTTTGATGGTGTGAATATCAATATTATATTTATAAGCCAAAGGTCAACTTATTCAACACGAAATGGATTTTAAGTGTACCGTTAACTCCGAGTGTCATTCTCTCGGAACTTAAAGGGACTTTGTTTTATTTTAATTAACTTTGATATTTAGTCAACTAACAATCTTGTGTAAAAGAAAGAATCTAACACTCATGCAAATCAAACACTTGAGAAAATGGAAATAATATAATCAATAAGAGAAAGATGTTGGTGATAGCTTAGTGGAATTGACACAAAGTCATGCGATGTGTTACGAACATGCTTACAAGTTCAGGGTGTAAAGTTTAACCGGATCACTCCAACAAGTTCTTAGAGTATCGTAGACGAATTTAGAGAACACACCATAAAAGTTGTTTATCGATAGCTAATAGTGATGATTGTCACCCCCAACCACTAGTATGCCATGAACATCAACGTACGAATGTAGGAGCATGAGTTGACCGCAAAAGTTGTCACTACTTTGCATTTCAAGTATACGGTGTTGGCTACTCCTAATTTTTATATATGCAACATTCATAGCATAAATGAATCAACAACATCATTTAATTAAGCATATTCATAACCATTGCTATCAATTCCACATTCTACCATTTAGCTACTCATAACAAATTTTGAGTTAAACAACATCATCATACACGAATAACAATAACAGATAGTCATTATCTATCAGAATCGAATTAAGGGTAATGATACAAATTACCACCGAGTTGTCACTGATCGGTATAAATGGCCAAACTCACAATGAAGATGAAATTGAGATGAATCCACGGGAAAATCACGAATCTCTTGATGATAATCAAGGTCAAATCCAATGGGTCTGTGCTAGAGAGTCTCCTTAAGCTCTCAAAACTAATACAAAATTTAAAAGTGATATGAAAAATGTAATTGAAACTGAGTTTTAAATGAAGAATCTTGTATGCAGATTCTAACGGGGTGCCCAATCAGAACCAGGCAGGCACCAGGAAATTAAAGAATAGGAGGTTTCTGAGACACTGACTCAAGCAAGGCGCCGGGCAAAGCTCGGGGGCACCTAAGGCCTGGGAGAAAAATCCTTCCCTTCTTTGCTCTAGTTGTTGTCCGAATCCCATGAGAACGTCAATCTTCACTCCTTCTAAAGCACGGGCACACACAAGCACATCGACGGAGATTTAAAAACTTCAACGAGATCAAAGTGCATCCAAAATGCGGTGTTTAAGATCCAAAATCACCAAAAGGCACCTAAGTGCCCGAAATATGCAAAACAAAACAAAAACATAATTCTATTATACAAAAACTAAGAGAAATAAAAGGCTAAAGCAAACTACGGTAAAAAAGACTAATGAAGTTGTCAAAAATATCGTTATCAATGTACCACTAAAATAAATTGGATATAAATATACTCCCACCTATCTTTATTATCTGAAATTTTGAAAAATGAATTTTATTTTTATTTATATTTTATATACTTTAGTTATGTTTTTCTAGTTTTTTACTACTTTTTTTATCTTCCAATACAATAGTTCATTTAAATATTAAACTTGACTTGTAGTATTCCATTAAAAGTAAGGAAATTATATGAGACAATAATTAAAATTCAAATATGTCAAAACTTCAAATAAAAAAGATAAGGAGGGGTTATAATTTTAGGGACGTAGCTATTTCTTCTAAAAAAAATTGTTTGCTATGCTCAGAATAATTTTAAAATTAAAAAAAAAAAAAATTGAGAAAATATGTATGAATTACCCCTCACTTGTTTGAACTTCCTTTTCTACTTTTAATTACTATTTTTTTTAAAAATTATTCTGGAAATATTAAATATCAAGACGAAACTTTACGACAATAATGTTTTGAGTGGTGTTACAATTTAACTTATCCAGCTTATCATTTATTTTAAGCAGAAACAGCTGTTTGAGTGTTTACAACAGCTTATAAGCTGCTTAATTCTCTTAAATTAAGCTGGATAAGTTGAAGTTAGAGAAGTTGGGTTGTACCTCCTTCAACATCTTCACCTTAAATTAAGCTGGATTTTAGTTGTTTTGTCCAAAAAGTTAGGATTTGCAAACACTATTACTACAGCTTATCTAAATTTTAAGTAGATTGTTGGCAAACACCCATCAAATTCTCTAATAATCCAACTTTATTAACTTATCTTTAAATTAAACCATTTATTTTAAGTTGAAACTATTGCAAGAGATCACCGTTTAACTCCAAAAAGACAACATTTTATTCTTTTCCCACAAAATGAGTAAGCTGCAGAATCAAGAAAGAAACAGAAAAATCCAAGTTTTACACTACTAGTGCAGCAGAGCAAAGCAGTTTTGCGAGAGAATTTTGTGAAATTACTTGCACCCATCTCCAGTTCATCGTCATCGCAACCACCACCCACCAGGTATGCTCTTCTAGTCACCTTATCTACTCCATTTTCTCGGACTATATATGTGTGTGTCTTGGTTTTGTCTTTCAGCTTAATATTTTCCCTAGTGTTCTATGACATGAAGCTTCTTCCAGCAATGGCAAAAACAGAAACTTTGTTTTCAGGGTTTCTCTACATATTATTCATCCCATTTCTCTCAGTAGCTGCCTGTTCAGATGACATTTCAACTCTGAGTGAGTGAGAAAAGATTAAGATTTTTGCCAACTTCTACTTTCGTTTCAGAATTATTGCTCCAACTATAGTCCTAAACTATCAATTGTTTACTATTGAAACTTAAAAGTGACTAGGAGATTGACTTGGTCAACTGTAGAGCCTTCCTTTCAAAATTGATCACCTCTTGAAAGGAATAGGAAGAAAAGAGTACTTATATCATCTTTTTGGTTTCATTTGATGTTTTTTACTCACTCACTGGTAATCATTTGTTATTATTGGACTTTTTGTGCATTTGGTGCTAAAATGAGATGTGGGCCTCATCAAATGGTCCCTGTTAGGCTAGTGGAATTCTAAGTGGCTCATCTAATTCTGCTTCTAGTTTACAATTCTCATTTGAGCTCTATCTCTTCTTTCTGTCTGTTTATGCATATCACTATATAGTACTACCTCTGTCCCACTCAAAAGATGTTAAACCGAAAAATTTCAAAAGGGGTAATTAGAGTTGGAGTCAATTAATGGTTTTTTCTCATTTAACTCCTTTAACCATCTATTGAGGTGTTTGTATCACCTAGATTATTGAAGTAGGAATTTCTTGTTATCTTATCTAAAAAAAAAATCTTTGCCTACATTCTCTTAAAAGTGGCTTCAACATCTAATCCAACGGTACAGTTGTACACTATGCAATAGAAGAGTAAAAAAAATCGATCTTTACATAAAATATCCACATGTTACATATGATACAATTGTTCTTTTCCTATATAATGTACTAAGCTACTGTGCCAGGCCTGCAATTGTCCATTTCTTTTCTTGAACATCATAGCAATTTGTTCACATCAGGTCAGCTTGAGTTCTTCATAGTTCTTTACTTCTTGGTATCAACAATGTTTATGTCTATATCCCATCTTTCTTGGATTCTTCATTGGTGATGCTTAAAACATATATGTGTGGTGTGCCTAAAGTCTTGAATTCGATTTGCTAGAGACTATTGAGTGTGTACTCTATGTTGATTTGTGTCATGAATGTGTATCCTGTTGATGATTATATGGTGTAGCTGTGTTTTTAGTGTATCCATGGATGATTACACTTTAAATAGTTTTAATTCGGATTTACTTTTCATATGGTTCTAACTTTCAGCACTAAAACAGGATAAGCAATGGAGCCAAGATCCATCTCTGTTCCTGTTCTTGGAATTCTTCTGCTATTTGCATCATGGATCGGAGTTATGGCCGAACAGCCGAATGTGATGATTAATACATTGTACAAGGATCCAAAACGACCATTGAATGTGCGGATAAAGAGCCTGTTGGATCAAATGACCTTAGGGGAGAAAGTTGGACAAATGGCTCAGCTGGAACGAGCAATAGCCACGCCTGAGGTTATGAAAAACTTCTCTATTGGTAGTCTCCTTAGTGGCCCAGGTAGTGCCCCCAATGACCATGCCAGGGTGAAGGACTGGATCGACATGGTTAACAACTTTCAGAAAGGCTCATTGTCTAGTAGACTCGGAATTCCGATGATCTACGGGATTGATTCTGTGCATGGTGATAACAATGTGTATGGTGCTACTATTTTTCCTCATAATGTAGGTCTTGGAGCAACAAGGTAACCACTTCTCCTTATCCTTCGTTTGTATTTCCTTGATTATGATGAAGCTTAAGGAATGGTGGCGTTGCCTCGTGTTGCAGAGATCCAGAACTTGTCATGAGGATCGGTGCTGCTACAGCTATTGAAACTAGAGCAGCTGGAATTCCTTATGTCTTTGCTCCGTGTATCGCGGTATGAAGATATCTTTATTATGACACTCATATGTTCTATTGAATGAAACACTGTTACAAGATCCTTCTTTGCACATGCTTAATATGAGATGATGTTTCGGAATGATATACAGGTTTGCAGGGATCCAAGATGGGGAAGGTGCTATGAGAGTTACAGCGAGGATCCGAAACTTGTTGAACGAATGACAGATATTATCATCGGTCTACAAGGAGAAGTTCCTTCCAATTCAAGAAAGGGTGTTCCATATGTTGGTGGAAAGTAAGTTCGAATATCATATACTCTTAGTTCGGTCTTTGCATCGTTTTAAGTTAATATATTTAACTGCAAACAGAAGTTACTGCAACATATGAAATCTGGCACAGTAAGGATCATTACTCACGCAATATCTTGGTTTACTTTGAAAAGAGACAAGGTTGTGGCTTGCGCAAAACATTTTGTTGGTGATGGAGGCACAAATCATGGAATCAATGAGAACAACACTATAGTGGATTGGCATGGATTACTCAGTATTCACATGCCTGGATACTATCAATCTGTTATCAAGGGTGTGTCTACCATAATGGTTTCTTATTCGAGTTGGAACGGAGTGAAGATGCACGCAAATCGAGATCTCATCACTGGCTTTCTCAAAGGAAAGCTCAGATTCAGGGTATCTTTTGATTAACTGACTGATATGTCATTTGGCTAAAAGAATATTTTGTCCAGAAATCTGAAGTTTTTCTTGGTTTCATGTATTCAGGGATTCGTTATCTCAGATTGGCAGGGAGTAGACAGAATCGTCTATCCACCGCACACCAACTATTCTGACTCCCTTCTAAAAGCAATCAATGCCGGTATTGATATGGTCAGTGAATGTCCACAGCGATCCTTACAAAATTCTGTCATCTTCCAAAATTTCGATTTTCGATAATGCATTGCAACGAATCTTACATGAGCATTTTCTGCTAATCCAGGTAATGGTTCCTTTTGCTCTCAATGAATTCAAAAGTATCATCATCTCCCATGTCAATAACAAGTTAATCCCAATGAGTCGGATTGATGATGCGGTAAAAAGAATCTTAAGGGTCAAATTCGTTGCTGGCCTCTTCGAGAACCCCATGGCTGACTACAGCTTAGTTGATCAAGTTGGAAACCAGGTTATAACTCATACTTTTCAGCCTGAAAATCTATCATTGTTCATTCTTTTGGTGATTGGACTCAATTTTCGGTTTCTGTTCCAACTCGTTCAGGCTCACAGGAATTTGGCAAGGGAGGCAGTAAGGAAATCACTCGTGCTATTGAAAAACGGTAAAGAGGCTAACAGCCCTTTGATACCACTTTCGAAACAAGCACCTAAAATCTTAGTTGTGGGAAGTCATGCCAATAATCTCGGCTTGCAATGTGGCGGGTGGACGAAAACATGGCAAGGACTCAGTTCCAACAATCTCACAACTGGTATGTATTTTTACATCTCAGTTTCTTACCTTCTTTTCGACTTTTTACTTACGGGTTTATCTTCTGATGCTCAGGAACGACGATTCTAGATGCCATTTCAGCTACAGTTAGCCAACAGACTCTACTCGTATACAACGAAAACCCCACTGCAGAGTTTGTGAAATCCGGAAACTTTCCTTATGCCATTGTGGTGGTCGGAGAGCCCCCTTATGCCGAAACATATGGTGACAATTCAAATCTTACTATTCCTGAGCCAGGTCTTACCACACTAAAGAACGTTTGTGGCAACACCAAGTGTGTGGTAGTTCTGATTTCCGGGCGACCCCTGGTAGTTGAGCCTTATCTTTCCTCAATAGACGCTCTCGTGGCAGCATGGCTTCCCGGATCCGAAGGACTAGGAGTGAGTGACGTCTTGTTTGGAGATTACCCCTTTACGGGGAAACTGGCGAGAACTTGGTTCAAGAGTGTAGACCAGTTGCCTATGAATGTAGGAGATAAGCACTATGATCCACTATTCCCATTTGGTTTTGGACTCACCACTAAAACCAAGTAAGAAATTGGTGATGTGGAGCGATGGTTCGTCTTCAGTTCATACCAACTGAGTTTCAGGACATCCTCTGAAGTAACTGAGTTAAATCTTTTCCGGCCACTAGATACAGCGGATCTTGTATTTACTGTTGAAACAAATTTAAACAGTAGATCTTGTATTTACTGTTAAAATAAATTTAAAAACAAAAAAAAGACATGTTTACTTTTTCTTTCTTAACGGCATATAAGTTAAATTAAAATAGTATACTTGTTAAACTATTTTAATATAGTTTCTCTAACACCAAGATTTAAAAGTCATTACGACAAAAAAGAAATAGCAATAAAACTAAATGGAAAATCTTGTTGGATCCACAATGGTTTGGGATTGGAAGTGTTCTGCTTATATCCAGCTCATGAGAAAGTTAAAAGACCCGAAAAATTGTCCATTCACACGTGCACCTCTTCTTTCTTCTTCTAACTGGCCTGTCCAGGTTGGGCGTCAAGTCGCTAATGAAACTCAAGTGGTGTAGGGAGTGGCAACCTATAATACAGAGTCTCCACTTTTCATACATGCATCATCAGAACCATACTGCAGCCCCATATACTCATTATTCCATATACTAATGCATACTATATTCATGCTGTTCCTGCCTATAAATCCAACAATCAATCTGGGTTTTCATGATGGTTTTGCCTCGAGGGTTTGTTACTTATGGCAAGCAATCATGATAACACTACTAAGTATTGGCTATTGCCTTTGGAACCCCGCTGTTCACAAGCTTCTTAAATTACCTGATCCGCACCCATCTACTTATGGGGCCACCCTATCTTACAATGCCACCGGGATGATCACTACTTTCAAAGTATGATCCCTTTACAAAGATGAGGATGGATTTGAAGCATGCTGCCCCTGGAAGTCATTTCCAAGAATTAATGGAACCACCTAACATCCGGGTTCCCTAACCTGCAAATTAAGCTGCTGGTATTGATGCTGATCACTCCTGCAGAAGCCTAGGGACGACGTATGACATGATCATATGCTACATAACTGGAGAAAATATCCATTTGTTTCAAAATCTTATCACTCCCATCGGAAGATTCATCCATCCATCGTGACATCGTATCCATGGGAACTGAAACTTTTGGTGTAACTCGTGCACCTGAACCTCATATGTTGGGTCTCACCAGATCAATGAGAGTTGTAGTTTGGAACGGACAGATGGGATATGCAGATATAATAACAACAATAATAGCAATTAATACTCCAGAAAGTAGTTTTATTCATCAGCTGCATGTGGTGCTACTGGTGCAGGAGGAACAAGACAGGTACAGGTGTAGTCCTGAAACCAAGAAAATCGCTCCGCTCCCGTTCATCAATACTTATAACCATGATCCTGCTGCTACTTTATTGACATTGTTTGCTAAGCATGATGACATCTGGTTCTTCAGCCAGAGAGGTGACAGATTATTTACTTACCATATGGACTCTGGAATGCTCATAGAAAAGCACAGATGCCCAGACTTGCACATCCCCATTCACTCTTCATCCTGCCCAAACCAAGTTTGTTTACTTTTCAAGGAATGCAGCCAGACTCCAAGTTACAGACCTTTCGTCCTAACTCAGATTGATTGATAATTTGATAGTATATGTATATGTATACACTTGATACATTGTCTCTTTAATTTTCACCAACAATTGAGGATATCATATCATAGATCATAGATCACGACATGATTTTCATTTACCATTTGATTAATCTAAAACATCATACACTGTATTTCTTACTTCCAGTTCGATCTAGTTTTGATGTGGGTTGATCTGAAATAGTGTCAAGTTAGGGACTATCTATGTGCAACATTCAATCAAACTGAGTAAAAATATGAAGATGTAAAAGTATCTTTCAACCCAGCTTATCATTAACTTAAACTCTCTCCTCCCTCCTCCATGTCATGCTTCCTTCCATAGAGGAGCATGTGGTTGCTCCACACAACACATATCAAGGAGATTTTGAGAAACATTATAAACACCAGGTACAGCACAGGTACAAAACTTTTACATCTATACAAATTTATGAGGTTCTTATGACTCTTTGCAACTAGAAAATCGAGAAACGAACCTGTCTTCTTTTCACCATGGCCGTCACAGCAAATTCTTTCATTTGTCAGTTATTTCTTTGAGTAATTTAGGAATGGATCTCGAGCAATAGATAAGACATCAGGTCTATCCACTTGATTATATGTAAGACACCTACGTATAAAATCCTGCGAGGAATAATAATTATCAGGTATGTTGTTAGCGGAGGATGTCATCATAAATTAAAGATGAAATAAAACTGAAGAATTTACCTTTGCGTCATTTGATACAGAGGGTCTTGTTGGGAATTCAACTCTACGGGCCTTGATAATCGTATCTTCCCGCAAGATACGCTCTTGTGACTGTTCATGCCCGAAAGGACGCCTTCCAAACAGCATTTGGTATAACAAGATACCAGCGGACCAGACATCAACCTGCCATAGAGATGTAAATAATAATTTTCTTCCTAGCAGTCTGTCTAGAAGGACCAGCTCCATCACAAGTTACTCATGATATGTGAGCTTGGAGATTTATGCATACCAATATTTCCTCTAAAGTGAAATGGACACTCATATACTGCAAGCTTTTCACCCAAATGCTCAAGCACTTCACCCCTATCCGCTTATATTCAAGAATTATACAACAATGGCAAGCACTATCATGCAAACTGACTGAAGACTGCAGCTTTACAACTTGTAGACCACTCTCTAAATATAATGTTTCATCACTTGAAGGGATAATTGTGTAAAATCATAGGGATGTCGATGTATTCCTAAAACAGAAGTGTGCATATGTAAAATGTCTACTATGTAAAGGGCGTAAGTTAGCATCCCTTTTTCCAAATTTTCTAGAAACTACTAACTACTAGAACATAATACTAACCTTTGAGGAAATGAGTGGTATCTTGCTTAACTCGAAGCACTCTGGAGGCAGATACCTGAAATTGCACAGAGATAGTATCAAAAGGATAAAGAGGAAACTAGAGTTAAAATATATTATAATAGTATGCAATTCACATGTTAATACATCAGCCAAGTACTCATTGGGTGATGTCAGACTGATTGATTACATTCTGTTCCTCTAACGAGCAATAGATTAGCAGTGTTAAAATATTCCACAGAATTGCCTCGAATAAAGCCCGCGGGACTTAGTAATAAAGTTACTGTCAGAATTGACGGTTCCAAATAGCAAGAAATGCAAAATAATCAACTCCTTACCAATATGTTCCAGCACCTTGGGATGTAAGCTCCATGCCCTGGGATCCAACATGATCCTCCACGATCTTGCTAAGACCAAAATCAGCAACTTTAGCAACACCAAGCTCATCAAATAGAATGTTTCCCGGCTTCAAATCATAATGGATGATCTTTTGCGATCTTCTATTCAGGTAAATAAGGCCCTGAAAGATCTGGAAGATAATAATCCTAGCTTCTCTCTCGGGCAATACAGGTGTTGCCTTGAGAACTGCATCAAGATCCTTGCCTGGACAAAAGAGAAATATATTTCGCATCATTATATTTTGTTATAATATTGGTTGTATGTACATCAAAGATTCATCGTGCACAGAAACAACTGCATTAGGAGGATTATGGATTGGGACATTGTAAATGTTTCTATTGTTTCCATAAATAGATAGGTAATCTCTGCGGTGTGGAAAAATAATTTATAGCTATTCATAGATGTCAATTTTTTGGTGACGAGTATGATTGGAAAAATTGCACATGATCGTACCACTGCAGTATTCCAATACAGTGCAAAATGTGTGCTGATCAATCTCAAAAATGTCCCAAAGCCGGACAATGTGACGGTGAACCAGCTGTTTATGAATGTTGTACTCCCTGATTGCATGTCGAATATAGCTTTGCTTCTTAGCTTCACTCCACTGGGCATTCAAACCATGAAGCTTACAGGCAACATATCTATGTTCCACCAAGTCAAAAGCCTGCAAATATTTGTTACTAAATGTCAAATCAGGAATTTTTATTGCGTCTAACTGAGTAAAGTACAGAATCCAGGAATGAAAAATTCATTTTTTGATGAATTAAGGCCTTACTGCACCATATTAAAGAATTTCTGAGAAGAAAGAGACCTTATAGACCTCACTGTACCCTCCTTTGCCCAGGAGGTTTAAGAGAGCATAACGATGATTCAGTATCTGAAATTTGTTAAAATGAGAACCATCTTCATCCCTTATGCGTTTTAATTCATGTAGAAGTCTTCCCTTTTCCAATTCATAGCGGTCTCTTTCACGTAACAGAGCTTCCTCCGCCTAAGAAAATCCGTGTGCAATATATGAAATAATGAGGCATAAAAGAGAAGTAACAATTGATTCGTAGCAACTTACACGCCTGATACTGGCTATACGAGACTTGTAAATTTCATCCTGAATTGAAGTATCTTCTTCTAGAATACCACATCCCATATCAGTTATGTCGGCCTTATCTGCAAGGACAATAAAGACATTGTACACCATTGTAAATGAAAGAGATGGATCTGATATAAGAAGGAAACATGAAGTAATACTGCTACACAATGAAAAAACATAGAACTGGGTTGGATTATATGCAATTGTTAAGTCCAACAGCCAGAAAACCATGAAGCACAAGACACAGCTTAGGAATCTGGGAACAGTATATGATTGGCATTGAAAAAATCTAGTTTCAGAAACCCAGAAAATTGAGAATAGATGGATGTAGATACTTAAATGTGTCGATTACTTGATTCTCCAACCCAGCACTCAGTTAGTACCGGCTTGGAATGACAAGGTTGATGGATGTCATCACAAACCAAGCAGTCCTATCAAGCCTATAGTTCATTTTATTTCACATTAATGGTAAAAAATTAAACAGCTGATAGTAACAAAATGTAAAATTGTACTTTGAATAATTGCAGATATGCAAATCAGGTTATACCTGATTGATTGGTGCCAGATAATGAAATGTAAGGCCAGAGAATGAAGTACATGATGTAGAACCAGAATTATATACCTGATTGTTTTTTCTTTAGAGATTTTCGCTGCCTTTCAATTGCCTCCTTTGATTCCAATAAACTCCCCTGAGGAACAAAATAAATAAGTAAACAACAACAACAACAATAATAATAATAATAAAGAAGCACAAAGAAAGATTGTGCCAAGGCGAACAAACAGATTAGTTGGAATTAACAAGGGGCTTGTTAGGGGGCTAATGAAGCAAAATTATATCACTATTTAATTAGCAGGTGCAAAGCATTAGCCACAGATCAATTGGATTAATAGCATTATCATCCTGCTGTAGTTGTTGAACAGAAAATCAGCAAATCAGCAGAGTTTTCAGACCTAAAAGGTCATTTCAGCCTGACAGTCACATACATAAATTATCATAGGAAGAATGGTTTTTTTTATATCAATTTTGAATAGTTACTTCTATACTGTGTTTGAGAATCATCACTAATGAATAATAAATCGGATAGGCCCTTAGTGATTAAACTGCCAGAAAACATATGGGATGCTAAGATAAATAAGAGGTCGGGTAAGCAGGTTATAAGCTAATATTGAATGAGTTTCCAGGAACGTGGGTTTTTAAGCTGGGGCCCATTCACAAACCAATTGCGTGCAACAGATTTCCATATGAGTATAACAGAATTTTGTTACAATACATCTGCGGTTTTGGTTCCCAGCCAGGGGGAAAATCATGTGTGGTAAAGATCACAAAGAGAACAGTCCTTTCAGCAAAGTCAGAAATAGAGAAATCAGATAAAGATCAGAGCAAGAAATCACCAAACCCCTTTAGACATTGCAAGAATATTACACAGAGCTAGCAGTTGAACCAATATGGAGGTACATAAAGATTTCATTCAATTATTTCTAGAACCATGGAGCCGTGTTGGCTTTCTCATAAAAAAATGGAGGTCTGATCAAAGACTTGTTTAACCATAGAGTGATGGACTAATGCTGAAAGACTCCAGTGCAAAGGGTATCAAACATATCTATTTAGCTGAGGAAGAGCGTACCAGCTGAGCATTGAGATCCTTCAAAGCTTGTCCTTCCTCCCATGCTTCTGATATGATAGTCCCAGCTCTGTCCAATTTATTCAAAGACAAAAGGCAAGTCAGATATAATATCATACTGCACAAGTTACTGATCCAACATAGTAAAAATAAAAGTTCTATACGAAAGACTCATAGAGCATACAATCAACTTTTAGGCAAATTAAACCATCGACTACAAATATGTTCAGACTTCAGACTCTCATTTTCGAAGACCTAAAATATTTTCCTACAAGAACCTAAGAAAAGCACGAAGCGAAAGTCTTCATGAACTTGGCTGCATATCAGGGTAATTATAGTTCTCGCATCAGATAAACCTAGATACCCAGTGAATTTTTATTTTTATTTTTTTAGTAGATACCCAGTGAAAATTTTGAGATACAAAATACAGCTCATAATAGCCTTGGGGAGAACTTGTATTAGACGGTTACGGGTGCAAAATTATGTATTTCTATCATAAGGTTACATCATAAAAGTTTAAGAGTCTAAATATTTACAAGCTTACACAACTTGAACCTTAAGCATAAGGTGAAAACTTGTACATTTAACATGAAACCTCACACCGTCAAAATGTTAATACTCCCTCCATCCCATTACAATTGAACCAGTCTGACAGTTTGGGCGCCCCAATCGAGTTGAACCATTTGATTTATTTGCCATTTCATAAAATACCATTACCCTTATAACACATACATATATCCAACTTTACCACACTTTATTACTTATTTATTCATTGTTTAACTAAAATCAACCCCACATTCATTCTTTATACATCTTTTATCATAACAATCTATTCCACTTACATTATATCTCAATATTTAGTAAATTCCTTATTTGTGGTGCAAAAAAAGCAAATGGCTCAACTGTAATGGGACAGGAGTACAAGGTTTTGACTTGAGGCTTTACTTTTAAAATCCACAACTTTATGTAGGTTCCTCTTCAGTAGAGGTCCAATAATTATTAATGTATATGCACTCAATTTTACTTACATAACCAAAGAATACTCTTCACACCTGATTATCTAGATTTTCTGAAGTTTAATTCTAAGTGCTGAAAAGTGAAAAATATAGGTCGGGCAAGTTGACTCATTCAATATCTTCAGAGAAGGATGTGCAGATCAAAGATCTAATTATAAGGCTAAATGACCAGAAACTGAAATACCTGATCACCCCAATATTGCCTAGTCTCAAGGAATCCTGGCGTACTTTCATCCTTGCTTCTTGTCTCTCAGCTTTTGAGACAGATATCAGTAGATCAGATATGACTTTCGTTCTCTACAGCAGGGGAGAAGACAACAGATAATTAATTGTTCTAATTATAATCCAACATGTAGAAGGGCATGAGATATCATCTATTCTAACTGGCACAACATTTGCAACCTAAATAATCATTCATGCGGATGAAGAAGATAGGTCACATGCCATACGGGGAAATATCAGCTAGTAAAGAAAGCATAAAAAGTTTCTGAAAATCCACTTATTCTTTCACCTTTATGATACTGCAAAGACACAATTAACATACAGCAGATAGAGGATTTTCAACATTTAAAACTCTCCAGATAAATAAATAAATAAAAATCCAGTGTCCACACTATCACATTATTTAATTTGCATACACTAGAGCTAATATGGAGGAACTTCGTGACATTTCTTAACTACAAGTTGTTTGGTTTTAAAGGACGGACATTTCCTTCCCATGTTTTCATGATTATAAAGAAAACTGAAATGTACCAGTACAAAATACAAATTGAAGTGGAGGAAGCATCATACCACTGTCAAAATTGAACTTACGTAAACAATCACAATGATAAAATGCAAGATAACAAGAAAAAAAATTGAAATAAGTATGCAAGCAATCTGTCCATTAATGACAACGCTAATCTTCAATTATAATGTTCCTTTATCTGAAAATTAGTCTAACAATTCAGTAAGTAATATACTAATATTGCAATGCATTCATTAAACAGTAAAATCAAAAGCAAGAGGAGTGAACCTTTAGCTTCATTTGCTGTTCACAGTCATTGAAGTCCTTAAGCTCCTGTGCAAGTAGGAAAAGACATACTAATAAACAAGCAGTCGAGAGTCTGCAGTAACATGTCGATATACAATGTACACATAACAATATGAAAATCTAAAACCATGTGGTTGTATCTTTGGCTTTTGGGAACCAAAACTAGCATAGGAAAACGTAAGAGTTTACCTTTTCTAGATGTTCACATTGAATATGATACCCAGCCACCTGATCACATGATTTTCTCAGCTCTTCTTCCAACATTGCAACCCTTGCACGCAAAGCTAACACTTCTTCCTGAAAGAATTCAAACGATAGATATCATTGTCATATTAATAGTGCACATCATACGATCCAAATTCTCCGAAGTATGAATAACTTTTAGGTAGAACTGTGGACACAGACTGGATTCTAGCTTTTCAGTGTGCTGTAAATCTCTAGAAGATTTTTAAAGGGAAGGAAACTGATCACAAACCTCTATCGAGGAGTTCCCGTTGTGCCCAATATCTTTGACAAAAAGGGTCTGCGTTTAAGCACAAACTAAGTAAACGCATGATTACACATCAAACTAAGAATACAAATTATGCAATAATGAAGACCAGAATATCCTGGTCATTTAAGTTAAGATTTCACTTCAGAAATGCAAAGATAAATGAGTACCGGTGCTCCAGCAACAAAAAGTACTTGAAAACAGATGAAGATAGAGTAAATAGAACACTAAATAATTGCAGGCCAAGAGCAGCTAACTGTACAGATTGCAGAATTTTATGGTGTAAGCTTCATATAAATCGTAGTTGGACTTATAAGTTCAACTTCCTTACAACAAATATTCAACTATTTGAACGCCGAAATCTGGAACTTGTTAGCTGTGCTGGCGAAAAAATGCTTGTCTGAATAATAGAGTCCCGTTCTACATGTCAATACATACAGTAATGAAATTTATAGGACAGTAAAAAAATCTGCCAACTTTTGAAGTATGGAAGGTTCAAGCCCCTCTAATCCTAAAGGCTAATTTCTATCTATCCAGCCCTTTTTTCTTTGCTTTTATGCTGATGGTTCAAAATTCCCCTTTTCATTCTTTTTAAAGCGTATGGGGCCTCAACTACTTTATCTTATCACGTGTGATATACAATTTACATCTAAATTTAGAAAGGAATCATTGATTGAATGATTCAATCAGTAGCATTACTCATACCGAAACTTACGGCTTGCAAAGTTGTCTCTTTAAAAACCTTAGAAAAATTTCAATTGTAGGGAAAAAAAACAAAACATTTTTTGTGTTGGTGTCTGTGTGTGAGGGGAGGGGGGGGAGAGAGAGATTAATGATGCTTTTTAAAAATAATATAGCTCATTAATACAAGATAAACTAGGTACTCAACAGAACAAACTGAATAAGAAAAAAAAAAAAAAAAAGGCATGGAGCGAGCCAACTTAAAACATATCAAATAAAAAGAATCTAAAACGATTTAAATCAGCGAGTTCACTACAATGGCTTGCCTTTGTTTACTTCTATCTCACATCGACAAATAGTGCAAATTGATTTACACTCTGCCTATAAAATATGCCTTTCACAACGAATGCAAAGCCAGAAATGCTCTACAACAACTAATTTTGCATTGGAGTGGTTTCCATCACTAATGCCTTGGTAAGGTGGTCTTTTGGGTTCGCACAAGGTGAATTTAGACCTTGGAAGGGCACCTTTCTTGCTCTTAGCCAAATGCCACAACACTCGACTCGAACTCCTCAGGAGTTACGCATTGTCCTAAGACTCTGAGGCGCACCCCAATGGATGCCATTTAAAACATTGATAGCAAGCCCCTCATTATAAATGTTCTATACTCTACTTGGCAATGAGATGAAACATGGGAGTAAATTAATGATCTATACCTCAAAATTACCGAGTTAAAAAAAATTAAAAAATAAAATAAAATCGACCTAAACATCAACTCATGATTTTCATCCACAAAAGAGTAAAAACAGTTGATAGTTTCATCTCCATAAGAACATATTAGAATGAAATTCAAAACTGGAAAAAATTTTACTCCCTCCATTTTAAATGAATGACATTCTAAGTATGGGCGCCATAACTACAGACATTTATTTTCAAATTTACCCATAATGATTATGAATTGAACCAAGTAAAGAGAAGAAGAGTTAACTTTTGTATAAATGATTAGGACAAAAGTGGAGTTAATAGGTGTAGCTAGAATGTCATTTAGGAGAAAGTTTGAAAAGGGGAGAAACTGATTTAATTAAAATGGGAGGGAGTATAATAAAAATAGCAATATTACTAATAATAACGCGTAGTTAGCTCTGACAGGTGGACTGTTTTCAGCCATCTATGCATAATATGAATGAAAAGGTCTCAAATAAAAAAAATATTAGACTAGACTATAGTGGTGTCATAAGAAATGAATAAATGGAGAAACTAGAAAGGTAATTATGAGAATGTTGTATTAATTATAAATTAGGAAGTACATACTGAGGGCATAAAAAACTTTTCTGCATGTTAAAAATATTGAAAGCTTATTTGTGGAGGTCTTGAATTCAATGAAAAATACAGCAAGCTTAACTAGAATAGCACATTCCGCATCTGTTAAACTATGGAGGATGGACAAATAATGTAAGATCTTCCTAACATGGTAATACTGTAATAAATAAATGAAGCTGGGTTGGGAAATGCACGGCATAGTTAAGGAAAAGAATAATACAAATAATAGCAACTGCTGGAATCATAGCAACCTTCTGAATTGAGTTCTCAACGTGACCATTTAATGGAGAAATCGCTCCGTTTCTTGCTTGATCAGTAATTCGGTAACCACGGCCTCTGCCAGTAGCAGAATTTGCTTTACCACGTCCTCTTCTTCTCTTATGTACATCAGCATTCGCTTTCTCAGACACTATAGTTTCTTTTGCATCTAGCTTTGTATCAGCTGATGCCGGGTTTACATTTCCTGTAGTATTACTGCCCTAACAAAAAATACAAAGAATAGAGCTAGAAAGTTAGTAATTACACGAAAAAATGGATAAGCTAATAGGTAGTCATGGTAAGTAAGATTGAAGTGAAGGCAAGCATGTATGATAGAAAAGAAAAGTACTTACTTCAGCATGATCAGCAACAGGGAAGCTACAATCTTCTTCAACCTTTAGGCGTTTTTGGATGTGGTTTGCTCGTATCAGAAACTTACCTCCATTCTGACACATGACCAAAGACAACAAAATAAATAAATAAATAAAAATTAGCAACTATATGTATGTGCTTGGGTGGATAGAAGAAGGGATGCACTTTAAAAGATCACCAAAACGGCATGGGAAGTGAAAGGCGATAGCAATATTTTTCAGAACAATACTTTTAAGTCCATAACAGAACACTACATTCTCAAACAGAAAAATGGTTCATTTCAGATACAAGTGCTATCAAAGTGTACTCAGCATCTCTCTGTCAAACATACTTGTAAAAAACTAAGGGAGCATCATGGAGGAGAGTGATTGGTAGTGCAAGACCCGGTGTCCCAAATAGGGATAGCCAAAAAATATTCTTAGATGAGAAACATCATAATTAGAAAAGGGTATCGATAATTTGTTATATTAAGTGCTGCATGTTTACAGCAAAACCTAGGGTCATGTCTCTTCACATAGTAATTGCCTACTAAATGAACCTTCATGGGTAACTGGTGATCCTTAACTATCTTTATGTCATCTACCTA
This sequence comes from Plantago ovata, assembly GCA_028274465.1. Taxonomy (NCBI): domain Eukaryota; kingdom Viridiplantae; phylum Streptophyta; class Magnoliopsida; order Lamiales; family Plantaginaceae; genus Plantago; species Plantago ovata. The sequence goes on along the minus strand of CM051456.1, from coordinate 15,923,700 downwards.
CATTCTTCAAGACAATTTCATACAACTTGCCAGCATATGGCCCCAACCTCTTATCCTGCTTAATTATCTGAAAGTTCAGTCAGTTAGCAATCAGGTTTCAAGTAAGGAACTACAACGTTGAATTTGTGGTGTCCTTAAGCTTCAATGAATCAACAAAATACCTCGCTAATATTAAATATGAATATCCTACCAAAATATAGTGGGGTAGACGATTAAAGTTTAAACCAAAGAAAGTTTCCCTTGTCTCATGCCATATCAAGGAGACTAGATTCTATTTTTATAATTTTAAGATATAGAAAGAAAGTAAATTGGATGCCTTCAGCATTTGATTTAGTAAACAAGGACATTAATAGGCATGTATTATTATGAAACCAAACCAAAATTTAACTGTAAGATACAATAACACTATCACACACTTTTCTTACTTCATCTCCATGGTCATAATATAAAGTTTGATTCCTGCAGTTCTAAAGGTCTAAACCATAAGGATCAACTTACAATTATTTGTACGGTTAAACTTAGGTGCACCCTGCCTCAACTCTCCCATATTAAGGACAATAATGGTTAAGCTTGGGACTTCATCCCCTTAGAACCCCTTCTGGAATGGAGAAGTCCAATTTATACAGTATCCAATACCATTTCCAACATTGGGACACTTCAATGCACCCACATGGGTTGGTGCAGCATGTGGAATTGGATACAGAAATTGGGTGTCCCCTTCTTCCATGGAGAAGTTACACAATTTATACAGCATCCAGCACCAGTGCCAACATTTGGGACAATTCAATACACCCACATGGATTGGTACAACATGTGGATACATAAACTGGGAGTCTGGGACACCCCACCAAAATGACCTTGGGGTCAGGCTAGTTGATACCATGTTACATTGGTGGCTTCATCCTCTTAAAAAGCAGTGCTAATGGTGGATGATTTTGCACATTTAGCACTGAACTCAGGATAATCAACAAAGTCATATAAGATAGTCACTTCATTTGAAGTATCCCATATGGCTTGAGCAATTACTGGACTCGCTACGCAAATTGGTGAATCATTTCCCATTAGCAAGGTCTTGTTGTCACTTGTCAATTGGCGAAGGTTTTCAAGTATCTATATCGATCCACTATATGTACACTACAATTGTGGGATAAAATACAACCAATTATTCAACTAAAAAATGCAATACCTTTCTTGACATAAACAGACTTCACAATTTCAGAAATCAAAATAAAAGTTAAGACTTGTGGTATCAGAGAGTATCAGACCATGTGCCCGTCTAAGCACAAAAAAGTTGTTCCCTTCTCTACTAGTAGAACTTAATCCAATACATTTCTTTGGCATAAGTTTCATGATTTAGAAAATGAGATTAAAAATAAAAGTTCGTTGCATTCCTACTTGTGACCATCCAAATTCAAAACTAATATCCTTGTTGCACAGCATGAAGAAGTAGCAGGAAAGTGCACAACCAATAAGAATAAAACAAGAACCAGCAATTGTATGGCATGGGTTTTAGTTCCTCAAGTTGTACCGGGTACGAGTCATGTAAATGGAAAAAAGAAAAGCTTCACCTCCTTAAATTTAGCTGTTTATGGAACATTGAGCACATATGACCACTTCTTGAAGGCTACCAAGTCCATTAACCACATTTTTAGCGACAAGGAGTCTGGATTTTAATAAGGAAATTTGTCTTGTTATTGCAAGTCAAAATGGAAAACGTAAGACAAAAGAAAAGTGAAAGAAGACGATCTGCAAGGATTACTTTTGAATTCCTTGTACAAATTCTCATCACTCTGACCATGTGCAATATCATTTGTGTCCATTTGCGCTACTGCATTGTTCTAAGACTTCAAATATAGATTCTTACACTGCTCTATATCTTCATTATTTATTACACACAAGAAATAGCTCCAATTGGTCATCCCTTGGGGTGGAAACTCCATGTTGACATCTTCATATGAATTGAATGTAGAACAAGAACACCATGTAGATCCACCAATACACATATAGCTTGTCAGAGGCATAAGATATTTTACTATCACCACGTGTGCTCCTTCAGTGCATGAGCGAGTATAGGAAAGCTCATTAGGATTCTAACCTTGCATGGTTCCATACATCATTTACTAACTCAGAGGAACCTTTATTCAAAGATAACTCTATGGTGTGCAAGCCTAGGGATGCAGACAGACTGCTTACGTTGACAATCATCTCTTAGGATTTTAAGTCATCATCTGAGAACATATTATCAGGAATTGAAATCGGAATAAATCTGAGTACTACTCAGCACTAGCAAAAGCACAAAACACAGGTTGATACACCACCTTTATCAAAATATGCTTGTGGGGACATTATACCTACTTCAAGTACTAAGATTAGAAGCTTATTAGTCGGGTTTTTTTTTTGTTTTTTTTTTTTGTGGTTTCAATTTGGAAATCGAATCCATTGTGGTACTTGGTGTATGTTTTACGAATGTCCTTACACTTGTACGTCATTCACATGACTAATTCTTTTACCTCTCTTTTTGGAAAACAATTCTCCTTTGGTAGAAACTAATGATCATCAATGTAGATACTAAACCAGCTGAATGGAAAACAAATACCACATCAGGATCAAGCTGATGGGAAGAAAAAAAATGCTCAAAATCTACTGCATTCAAAGCAGGGAGCTTCGTGAAAATATCGCAGTAAACAAAGTTAAAACACATACGACATGATTGAAATCACACGAAGAACAATACCAGTCAGTGAAATTGAAATTTGCATAGTTCCTTAGACAAAAACATAATTACTCAGTGAAATCTCACACTGTGTGCTAGCAACACAAACATGCAATAAACGGATTATTCCAAAATTCAAGTTGTCTTCATGTAGTAAGTGCGTAAATACATGCCATTTAGTCAAAACAGCCAAATAAACAAGCAAACAGATGATAAACAAAATTTCTATTGAGGGGATGAGTAAAAAAAAATCAAATTACTCACATCATTATCAGAATCATCGCTATAGACAGAACCAGCCAGATTGACAGTCTTCGGCCACGAATTGAGCTGTGGCTGAGCTGGCGATTGAGTGGACGCCTTTCCAACCATCCTCGCCTCAAGTTTGGCCATCTTCATGAACTGATCCGATTGATTCGACGAATTGGACGACAATTGCAAAACGAAGTCGTTCGACATTGCTCGAGCTTCTACTCTAAGTCACAATTCTATTCAATGCAGGTTAAAAGAAAAAAAAAAGAACCACAGCGAACAAAACTAAACCAGTTTTTTCAACTCATTGACACCTAACAGACTAACAGTAAACAACAGAGAGAATATTAGTAACAAACAGCAGAGATTAAAAAAGGTGAGATGAATTGAGAAGTGAGCTGAAAATTAGGGTTTCTGAGAAATTTTCTGTTGGAGCGAGAAGTAGGAATGGAAGAGAATCTAAGTGCATGGAGAAAATGGAGTTGAAAGAAGGGAGGGGAAAAGCTTTTTTGAAATTAAATTAACGGAGGAGATGAAAAGGCTTGCCTTGCTTTTTTAATTTGAGCCTTCAGAGGTCTAGTCTAATGGAAGTCGTTAAAGGCTAAAATTGGGAGTAAAATTAAAACGGGACAAAAGTTTAAAATATTTACTATGCTGATTTTTTGAGCTACCGGTAGAAACTAGAAAGAATGTTTCTCATGGAAAAGGATTTGAACGATTTGCCCTTGGAATACATGTGTGATGGACTGTTGAATTGGTGTGATGATAGATGAAGTTCACATTCATTATCATGGGATCACGTTTGGTTCTTTGCTTGCTTTTTTGAATTGGTGCTTGCTTTTTTGAAATGGTATAATTGATTTTATTGTGTTGGTTGTGAAATTTGTTGTCATGTATAGTTATGGGCGAAAAAAGTTAGAGCTTGAGAGCTGAAAATCTGTAAGATAGAATCGGAATCTATTTCAAAAAATATTAAAACAAATTTTATATGACAAGAAGCAATGGGGGTACTCTGTGTCAGTTGTGTGAATTCTAGCTTCGTTTCATTAAATGTTGTCCGTTTCCACCATATTACCTCACTATACCAAATGGTATTCTTGGTATACGTAGTGTCCAGTGTCGATACTTGGTGCAAATTTATTCCATTTTAGCTTCGTTTTACTAAATGTTGTCCGTTTCCACCATACTACCTCACTATACCAAATTGTGTTCATGGTATACCTAGTGTTCAGTGTCAATACTTGGTGCAATTTTATTCCATTTCCTATTCTGCACCACATACTTTCACTCATGTTTAATACCACCGGTTGGTATCAATATGACTTTTTAATAATTTTATTATATTTTTAAAATGGGGTTGAGAGCTATTTTGTTCAATAATTTGAATTTGATAGATTTCACCCTTTGATTATATAAATATGGAGAAGGGTCATCTCCATCAATCATCCCTATCAATCAATATTATGCCACCTCGGCTTACTAACTCACCTCCGGTTTATGAGATGCTAGACTTAGTCTATTACACCACCAAGACACATATATGTGGGTCCCACGTGTGTAGAGTTCAGTATCATGTGTATTGATGGTGTAATAGACAGAGTATAGCATGAAATAAAGGCTTACCTCCACACAAAATCTACTCCGGAAATCATCCTCACTCAAACCCAACTTTTTCATTTATTTTTTAACATTATACCTCCTTTTATTTGGATGACCAAGAAAATCCTATACAAAGAGACCAACTTCGCAAGCAACAAGACGAATACAACTGCTGCTTTTTTCAAGAAAAAATAAAAGGCGAAATGCACAGAATGAAATTGAAACTGATTGTTGGTATCTGTCAAAAATTCCATTGAACAATAAAATAATGCTCCGAAAAGGGAATAGTAACATTATCAACGAATGTCACCGCTGTTTCCATTAGCCCGTGAGTGCAGCAGGGGCATAAGTAACATTAACAAATTACAACAAGGGCAAAATAAACAAAATTTGCTACATGTATCCTAAAGGGAAAATAATACCGACTTACTATTATAATAATAATAATTTTTTTTTTTTTTTAAAAAAGGTAAAGAGATTACCATCAGACATAGCTGGGTATTTGACCAGATGTAATATCAAGGTACTCAACTAACACTTTAGGCTCTCTTAACCAGCAATGTCTCAACTCCAGGGGCAGTAAAAAAACCTCCCCGGAAAGTCTCTATAGCTGGTGCAATAACTGCATCATCAATAATTACTTGCTCTACTACCACTCGTAGTTTCTTCTCATGCCCCCATTACTACTATTCCCGAATCGCGACGCTGAATACCCATGCTGATAGTATCCAGGCGGCCCATTTGCAGAGGAGTTACTATAGTCGTGCATGTGAGGATTTCTGTAAGAATGAGAACCTGAAGCATAGCCAGCATTATAACTGGGTATCCTAGATCTCCTGTCAATTGGAGTGGCTGGAGATCTCCAATTATTATTAGCTCTTGGCGTACTGCTATAATGATATTCAGGTTTTTCAGCAATCCAACCACCTCTATGTTTTGTTTTCGCAGGTGATGGATACTCAACAAATTGAGATTTCTTCTTTTTATGTGCCATGCCAAGATCATGAGGAGCAGACTTGGCATCTTTGTGGTCCCTATTCTTCTTGGAAGATTTCTGCTTAGGTGTTGACGGCTCACGGTTTCTTTTACTAGCCTGTCCAAAAACAATAAAATTCCCCTGTAAGTGTTCTTTTTTTTAAGATTAAATTTCATTGCAAGTCGAGAATTAATTTGAAAACGGCATTTCCACATACACCTTTGGAATTTCCTCAGGATAATCCCGGGAAGGTAATCCTTACAAGGTCTATGTAGTGGTTCTCAGGAATGAATAAGCATCAAAAAAAAATTACCTTCTTTGAGATGGTGCATTCACGGGCAAAATGTCCTCCGCCACATTTATAACAGGAACCATCGATGTCCCCACTCTTCGCTGAGCTGGTGCATTCACGAGCAAAATGACCACCTTCACCACACCTGTAGCAGGAGTTGGAGGATCCTGGACCACTTGCATCACCAGATCCTGTGCACGCCTGCATAGATCAGGCAAATATGCATAAATCTCCAAGCAAAACTTTTAAGGGTTTATTCGTGCTAAAATAAAGCTTAATTGAACTTCCATATATCTGGCCACCCCACAACACCCTGATTAAATTCAGTTCCCTTCACAGCCAAAGTCCAAAATGCATATCGATTTAGATGATAAACATAAGCCATCCAGCTCAAACTCACAAATACAACTAAAATTGGTTACTAGTCTGATCTCACAATAACAAGAAACAAGCAGCTGTGTGAAAAAAAGGACATCATCAACAGATCACTGCTGAAGATAAGCTGCAAGGGATAGTTTGACCATGTATGCTATAGGCCCACATAAAGCAATAGATCCTAGAGTTAGATGAATTAAGGTCCTCAAACAAGAATTTAAGGGAGATCTATAAAGGTATTAGTTAGAGGTCAAATAAGGATTTAGAAGCTAAGAGTCCAAGACATTCAGAGAATGATTTATTGCACAAGAGGGGAAATTTGGAGAAGACTAACGAATGTTCCCAGCACTAAGCAGTTCTTTTTGGGGTCATGTAGCCCAAGTAGTTGGGATCAGTGTAGTTATCATGACAAGCTACTTCCTATATAGGCAAAGACTGCCAAGGTACACGTGAATGCTAACTACTCCTTGGACATGGACCATGGAAGCAGAAAAACTACATAGATTGATAACAGATCATCTTAAAGGCAGAAAAATCCAAGACATCAAGCATCAAAAACATTTTAACGAAATCGCTGAGACCTGTGGCTATCATTGAGTAGATTGTACTCACCGGTCCAGTATGTCCCGAGCCCCCACACTTGTAACAAGAGACTGCTTTTTGGTTAGGACTGCCATACTCCACGCAACAAAGATGGCCAAAATTATGGCAGATATAACATTGTATTAACTGCCCCAAAAGAGTAATAAATGAGATCACTTTTACAAAAAATAATCAGCACTCAAGAATTGAAAATCTACAGGGGAGAAAATAACCTTCAGATCCTCTGGACAATACTCATTCTTGCATGAGAACATATCATGGCCAAGGTCGCCACATTTTAGGCATATCTTTGAACTATTTCTTTCAGGGCAATCTTTTGCACGGTGACCCTGTAACTTGCAGATAAAGCAATCCCGCCCCTTCCAACAAAATATAGAAAGAACAAAAGCATAATCAGGCACTTAGCATCAACAAAAACCACACCCCTCAAAATGTATTTCTTGAGGTACTATGGCACTTTACAGTTTAAACATTTGCTAGTTTTCCAAAAATATAACAGTTTTTACAGCAGAAGATGATTAAAGAGATTCCCAATTGGGCAGAACATGAGATTAATGAAACAGTGATTTTTTCCAAAACTATAAGTTCGTTTCTGTCTTTCCAGAAGGATATCATTAACTACATATCACCAGGCATGGAGCAATTAGTAACTAGATAGTTGTGAGCAATGAAAGATATAAATGAGAACAATGACTATGATAAGACATGTCAATTAGGAACTGTGTTAACTGAATACCTTTGAACATGCCTTTGCATTATGTTCAAAACTCCCACATACGAAGCAGGGTTTCTTGCGCCTGGCAGAAGTACAATTTGCGGTGGTATGCCCCTCCTCCCCACAATTGTAGCATGCACCCCAACTACTATCAGGAGGATCAAAGTACCTAGGGCCCCGCTGCAAAATAAATTGTATGACAAACAGATTAATAAAATATGAAAGCATGATGAATGTCCAAATATTTGAAATCATACATGTTGACAAATAAGTTAACTCACAAGAAGCTTCCTTAGCACAGCATTGTCTTGAACCTCCACCGGATTTGCATCAACTACTTCCTCAGAAACCTCGACGGCTTTATCAGTCTGTGTCGTTTCTTCACCTATCACGTTATCCACCTAAAACAATGAAAGATCATGAGAGATAGATATACAAACAGCTAACTGGTCATAAACGTCAAGCATAATTACAAACTAATGAAAGCATAATGAAGGGCAAGACCAGAACAATTTCAAACTAAATCTACTGTTTCCTCTGGGGGCAATAACATGATGCCTTAAGATGATAGGGTGGTTGTTGATAATCCAGAAATGTAACACCAAAGTGAATAATGATGCATTGAGCTTCTTCATGATTTACAATTTAATGGGGTAACATTGTAACAAGTTAGACAATGCTAACAATACCATAATCAAATCCCCGCAGAAGTGTTTAAAGCCCTCATCTATTTCACCAGAGACCTAAAATTTGACAAAATTGAAACAGTTAGACAACACAGACTCATTCTCCCAGCAATCAGCTAAATTAAATTCTTACATTATTATTTTCCCGAACTTGAGTTTCGGTACTCCTCTTCTTCCTTTTCTTCTCCTTATCACCCTTCTTCTTTAAGTCCGTCACCACACTCATCACGCCATCACTTTGGGGATTATTGCCGTTGCAAGCTCGTAACATAGCCTTTTGCACGATTTTCAAGCTGAGATCTTCGTTTGCCTCATCATCATCACTAGCTATCGCTTCAGTTGGATTCTGCGCCTTTGCTTTCTCCTCCTCAGATTCCGAAGACTCGTCCAGTTTCACAGCTTTCAACTTCTTCTCTCTCCTTCCCATATTTAGGGCTGAATGAGTTCCTTCTATGTAACCTAGGTCAATGATTCGGAGGCGAACGAATGAATTGGGGAATATCGGAATCCGGAATAAAAAAATACGTTTCGACTATGAATTGATGAATTGAATAAGACGATTGATTCTCTGAAGTCTGAATAACATGAAACTAAGAGGCGGTGGCGAAGAGTTTGAGAAACGTACCTGAAAGATGGGAGAGAAGGGCGGTTCAGACGGTATACTGACGGCAGCACGCTCGAGGGGACCCAAATTAGGGTTCTTTCAAGTCCAATTTCGTGATGACTGATGATGGGCAAAATTATAGTTCAAAAAATCCCCAAAAATCAGATTTCAGATTTTTTGTCTTTTCTCCTTTGGTTTATTACTAATCTCAACCCCTTAACTGTCTCGTTTTATTAAATAGAGTATCACAAAACTTTAAAAATCATTTTTTTTAGCCAAAAAAATCATTATTACTACTATTATACCCAATTTTATTATTTTCCACCACATCTTTTAACTTGTTTTTTCTAATTATTCTTATCATTTTTTATATTTTGTTAATAAAACTCGCATCAATATCTTAGTCAACATCCGTAACATCAATATCTAATTCACTAGATTTTCATATAATACAACTAATTTTTCTTTTTTGTTGATCTTACGCCCCGTCACTAATGAGCCGAATGGCATACCCTTTAGGCCAGCACAATCAATTTGGAACTGCTTCAGGAAGTGATATGCTAGCCCCACGTACCAACATGTATTCCTTCCCGTACATTTTATCCTCATCGAAAACTTTCCAATGGATAGTAGGCTTGCTCCAGGCAAGCACGCTTAATTCTGAGTTAGTTTAAAATCGAGAAGACGAACTCATAATCTATGGTCGGTTCACTTGTTGGATCCAAATTGATTGTAGAAGGACCGATGATGGTAAAAGTGATAAGTGTGATTCCGACGATGAAAGAAACAATGGATTTGGTTGAGAAATGGAGCCGAGCGAAGCTCACACCGAAAACAACCTGAAAAAGGATGCCCAAACAAGGCGGTTGGGCGTCGATGGATCAGACCATCATTTTATAACCAATTTAAAAAGAATTGAACCAGATACCCGGGTGGGCAAATGATGAGTCAACATTTCATTAATTCATCTTGTCTCTTTTCTACACTTTATCAATCTCTTTATCTAGTGTGATCATGTTTTTATTACATTTTGGCTTGTTTGCAACCCACCTTGTTTCATGGGAAATTGTGGAGAAAAACATGGATTTGTTGATGTTTTCAACATCATTGAACTCTCAAAGTGAAGCCAATAATAATGCTTCTTCAATGTTTGGGATCATTTACAAGTAAGTGATTAAAAGTTGTGACCAAGAAGAAATGAAGAAGTTATGGACATAGGAACTCGCCTAGCTAGGTGAGCTCCTATACATATTCAGGCTCACCTAGGCGCCAATTCTAGAGAAGCTGAAAAACTGAGCTCGTGCTAGGCGAACTTCTGAAGAACTCTAAGCTCACCAAGGTGAGCGAATTGAGCGGGAGTAGTTTCAAAGGCAACGTGAACTTGGACGGTAAATCAATGGCAGAAATTGTCGAAGCGCCATAAGTTTACACTGGCAAGGATGTGGATAGTAGTCGACTGGAGGTTACAAACAAAACTGTCGAAGTGTTCGGATATGAGGGTATTGTGATAGAAGTTGTATGGAAGCAGTAAAACTAGGTGAAGGTTTGGAAGCAGTAAAACCAGGTCAAGAAAACATGTGCTTAAGTTAGACTACTCAGGAGAGGCACTATAGTCGGTGAATGATGCAGGAACGATTGAGGGCCCGTTGTTCTCAGGAAGACCACCTAACACCATGGAGGCAAGTTCACAAGTTCTTGCATGTGGGTAAAGATGTTGTGTTGGAGCAACTATGGGTAGCATTAGTAAGATATGACCTTCTTACTTATACTAGTCAAAAGTGGGCGTGAAGATGAACCTTATCGTCGGAGAGTCCATTGCATGGGGATATGGTGAGCTAGTAGATGTGGTCGTGAGTAGAGACACTGGAAATTTGAGTGCACTAAAAGAATCTGAGTTACTTAAGAGAAAGATGGGGTCTTAGGGTCGTATTGCCTGCCATCAGACAAATTAATATGAGTCATTAGATATTTGATCTAATGGCTCACAACAATTTCAACTTTTCGCCTAAATTGTTTAAGGTGTTTGTCCTTTCACCTTATCCTCGCCATCTCCCCTTTTTTCAATGTTAATTAATAAATTATACTCATTTGTCTCAGTCATCTTTTTACGTTTGTTTTTGTTGACTTTTTGTGTGCCCCATTTAACCTCCGTTTACTAATAAACTATAACGAAAAATTAATTTATGAAAGTATATTATAAAAATATAGTGTCTATTATATAATTTCATTTTTTTATAAAGATTTAGTATTTCAACCCGTAGTTTTTAAATATTACACGAAAATTTATGTATGACTAAATATTTCATTTAGATAAACCACCATATACCGTCAAGTTTCAATCTTGTACTATATCAATTTGATTGGATTTGGATAACTTTTTATTCCTCTTTTGCTTTTACTTTATTTCCTTTTAATGTTTTTTTTTTCCTTTACGTGATTTACTTTTTATTTTAATTTTCCATTTTGTGAAGTAGTAATGATTTCTTTTCCACGATTTTGTAAATTTTAGATTATGTAATTTTATTGTAATATACTGAATAATTAAAAAAACCTATCCCTTTGAGCATTTTTCCTAAAATAGCCTTTAGCCCAAAACCCCCAAAGGCCCCAACAATTGGAGTCATTTTTTCCCACCATCTTTCCCATTCCTAATTTACCCCATTCATCAGTGATAAAATCGATCAAAATTCTCTCCACCTGAGTTGAATTGAAGAAGAAATCCAATTGCATTCCGTTTGCACGTCTCTGATGGCTCCTCCTGAACTGAACCAGGTGTGTATCTCGATGAATCATGATGTTACATTAATTTTGTCTGCTGTGTTTGATGCGTGAATTCGTGTGTTTCTGTGATTCATGAGCTCTGTTTTGCTGAATGTGAGTTTTGAATGATGAATTTATCGCTTGAATTCAATTTATCCAGTGATCATCAAGGATGGGTTTTTGTAAGGGTTTTAGCTGTTTTGCGTATTTAATTTTGTATCACGTGTATGAATTTGGCAGCAGCAGCAGGAGGAAGATATGTTGGTACCGAGATTGGATGTCGTTGAAGAAACTCCACAGCCTATGGAAGAGGGTACAGTTTTAACCCGTAGCTCTATCAATTTTCCTGTTGGTTTTTTATTGTCTGGGTTCACATGTTTTTTGCTTTAAATATCAAACAATTTTATATTGACATAGGTACATAAAAAACATTACTAATACATGATGTTTGTATTACCTAATAATTTAGCAATTGTGTATAGCACTCATGTTTTTTCAACTACGCACTGCAGCAACTGATGTAGCAGAAAGTACTGCAGAAAGTCACCAGGTTGATAATCCTCCTATAGCCAAATATACTTGGAGGATCGAAAACTTCTCAAGGTTAAGCTCGAAGAGGTTGTTCTCGGATGTGTTTGAAGCTGGTGATTATAAATGGTAATCTTTTCATGTTTCAACACTAATTGAGAGCGTAGTTGAGCATATGGAAATTTTATATTTGTGGTATCATGTATCAGTAACTGTTCTGTATGCTTGACAGGCGGGTTCTTATTTTTCCGAAGGGGAACAATTCTGATAATTTGTCCATGTATCTGGACGTTGCGGATCCAGTTTTACCCGATGGATGGAGTAGATTAGCCAACTTCAGATTGACTGTTGTCAATCAACTCAATATCAAGTATTCAATCAGAAAAGGTACCAAAACTCATAATATTTGAAAAAAAATGGGGATCCATTACTTTTTATCAGTTGCATTCAAGGAATTTGTTTCTTCTTCATAGTGGCGTTAGTTCTGGAACAAAAATTATTATTCTGAAACGAGAATGGCTTTGTTTAACAACCAATACACTGAAGAACTGCTACTTACATATACATTGTTAAAAGTTGCCATTTAAAAACAATGTGTCCCGCCCTACAGGGTAATTTTAGCCAGAGTTTGTATGTTTGTGCCTAATTGATTTGCTGGTTAGACTTTTGCCAGTGTCATATTATTCTATCTTGTTTGCATGCATTATTTAGCTATGTTAGATGCTATAATGATCCTGGCTGAGGCTGGCAGTTTGTATTCTGACTGCATAATACACATATAGACCATCTCTTTGCAGGAAAACTGAACTTTTTGATAAATAATTCTATTTCTCATGAGTCTAATTTATGGAAGCATTGAGAATGTTATGTAGTTAAACCAAAGTGATGTGTAACTTTTGTGCCTGTCATATTTTTTATGAGCTGCAGTTAAATGGATGCTCTATGAACACAGTTTGATAGATGCTCAACCACTTTTTAACTTTAAGATACAAGATGAGTGAAAAGATATTTGCAGCTTGACCAGACGTGTCATTTAGTTTTTGTTTTTAACAATTTTATTTGAGAGGAAGGAAAAAACGCACTTTTACTTTTCTGTACTGTTGATGGTTTTATTTTAAGTTCATTATGAGTTTCTGACAATGACTTTAAAGATAATCTATTTTACTCTTTTATGCCACTGATATTTGTATGTGACAGCAGTTATATTACATTGTTACTGACTGGTTACAGTCCAAATGCATGCTGATTGCTGACTTTAGCTTTTGGTATACCAAGGTGTTATCTACGTATGATGTTTCCTGATTTAGTTTAGCTGTTATGTATTCTTGAGAACGAAAGGCTTTGAGTTGCTACTGGTTCAGTCTTAATCCATGTAAAGTTCCGCATAATTGAAATGTCATTTATTGTTCAAATGTACTGAACTTTTGCCCTGACAATGCAGAAGTAAAGCACAAATTCCATGCCGGAGAAAAAGATTGGGGTTTTACATCTTTTATGTATCTTAATGAACTTTATGATCCAAGCCGTGGTTATCTTGTCAATGACACCTGTGTAATTGAAGCTGAAGTCATTGTTCATAAGGTAATGGATAACTATTTATATGACTCGAAAAAGGAAACTGGGTTAGTCGGACTCAAGAATCAAGGAGCAACTTGCTATATGAATTCATTGTTGCAGACTTTGTATCATATTCCCTATTTCAGGAAGGTGAGTAATCAATTTTGGGATTGTCAGCGTATTAGTTGGTTGCATTAGATTCACTCAGGAACATATAATTTCTTGGTTTTTATTCTCAGGCTGTATATCACATGCCAACAAATGTGAATGAGATGCCATCTCCAAGCATCCCTCTGGCTTTGCAGTGTATATTCTTCAAACTTCAGTACAGTGATGATAGTGTTTCAACGAAGGAACTTACAAAATCCTTTGGATGGGACACATATGATGCTTTCTTGCAGCATGATGTACAGGAACTCAACAGAGTTCTGTGTGAAAAACTTGAAGAGAAAATGAAGGTCCAAATTAAAAATTTACTTATATTCTCAATTTCTTTTGATTGTTCTTTTCTGATTATTGTCATGTTGTCACTAGGAAACTGTTGTGGAAGGTGCTATACAACAGTTATTCGAAGGGCACCTAATGAACTACATTGAATGTGTTGATGTGGACTACAAATCTAGAAGAAGGGAGTCATTTTATGGTAGAATCTTGCATACCGTCATTGTGTCTTTTATATATATGTGTGTGTGTATTAGAAGTTGCTCTTTCCCAACATCACATCATCTCATCCTATGTATGTCAGATCTTCAGCTTGATGTGAAAGGTTGCTGTGATGTCTATGCGTCGTTTGATAAATATGTTCAAGTTGAACATCTAGATGGTGATAACAAATATCATGCAGAACAACATGGTTTGCAGGTGAGTAGTTAATATAAAGATTGCTTGGCATTACCAATTATTTGACGTTTGTTAATCTTCTTTAATGTTTAGCAGAGGTTGTGCTGTACTGTTCATCAAATGTAAAAATTATGTTGGCTTTGCCCCTTTTTGGTTGTTTGTTTTATTTAATGTTTAGAGGTACGGCCTTATCATTAGATATTTAGATGTTTTAGTTGGAAAGGTTATATGAAATATTTTATCAAAGAGAAAATATATGGGAGGTGTATTACAACAACTTAGACATAGAGGAAACTAAGCTACTACATCAGGCAAAGAGTTACTTTGCTGCTCCATTAAAGCTGCAAAGTAACAACCCCAAAAAATTATTTAGAAATTTCCTATTCGTGTTAGAATCATGTTCGGAACATCTATTGTTTATCTCAATCCAAATGCACCAAATAACACAGCCTGGTACGAGGTTTCCCAAAATCTTTTTTATCTTTCAGATTCTTTCTGCAGCCTCAGTAGATCTATCACCTTGCTTGGCATTGACCAACACAAGTAGCAAATCTCCGATATAAAATCCCACAGGATCCTAGCCATTTTGCAATGAATAACACAGCCTGGTCAATGGATTCTCCATCAGCTTTACACATGAAACACTGCTCCAGAACATACATACCATGGCGCCTCAGATTATCAGTTTCTAACACCTTTCCATGCGCCACAGTCCATAAAAAGAAAGCCACCTGAGGGAGCAGTTTACTTGTCTTAGTTGGGACATTGATGTGCTCATTTTTGTTTCTCTTAATTTGGACATTAAGCTCCACAAAATATGCTATTGGGGCTAAAGTTATTCTTATCTTTTAGGATGCCAAGAAAGGAGTGTTATTTATTGACTTTCCGCCGGTCCTGCAACTTCACTTGAAGCGGTTTGAATATGATTTTGTACGGGACATCATGGTGAAGGTCAGCATTAATTGCTTCATTAGCTATATGATTCATTGTTTATGTTTTCTGCACTTAATTTTTAATCATCTAAATCAGTTATGATTACCCCTCTCATTGCTTATGCAAACTTGTCCTGTGCCTCGGTTTTCTGGATTGGTACACTTGAGAAATAAGAAAGGGTCATTGATAAAACAAATTTAATAGAATAGTTGCTGCCATCTTTTGGCTATGAATGAGCCCATTCAGTTATTAACATAAGAAATAAAGAAAAAAGGAAATAAAAAAAATTTGCTGCTGATTGTTATCTTCATTGTATTGGGTGGGCATTAGGGGACATGGATAAGACATGGACTGCTGTAGTGTTAGAGAATATAGTCTGTGAAGTGGATTGCACAATTCAAATTCAATACTGCAGATCCATGTACGTCTCTTTGAGTTGTTTACTTGATCACACTTTAAACACATTCTGGGCACTTAAAATCAAGTGATGAATCCAAATGTTTTTCTCATATGGGAGAGGGAAACCTAGATCTTTGTTGCTGAAGCACGTAAAAAGGGTCAAATTTATGATATTATGTTCCTGTAAGTGAATTCTGGATTATGGTTTAGTGGTAATTTAAAAAAGGTACCATCATAGTCAAATAGAAAAATTAGCTAAGTAGGCGAGACAAAAATGACGGAAGAACAAATGTCAGGTGGAATTGGTACTCGAAGCAAATGGTTCTTGAAGCTAATCTTAACTCAAGCTTGTGAAACTGACCATAATCTTGCTTGATTAGTGTTTGAACTGTTTTGAAATCAAGCCATCAAAAGTGTTTTCCATGCTGATACCTATGCAGATAAATGACCGCTACGAATTCCCTTTGCAACTTGATTTGGATAGAGATGATGGCAAGTACCTGTCTCCTGATGCGGACAGGGGAGTACGCAACCTTTACACTCTCCATAGGTTAGATGATGAAATTGCATTATATTATCAATTGCTTCTTGGGCTATCTGGAAAATCTAATTTTATGCACTCCCAATACCTCACAGTCTATCACTATGTTTTATGTTCTATATTTCTTTGTTATTGTTCTTTTTGAAATTTCGATTTCCAACTAGTTTTTTATTTACTGTTTTCTGTTTCTAGTTAATATGGCATATATCTATATTGTCTGCTATTGAGTAAGTCTAATAAAAAACCTGTTTTATTAATACCTAATAACTAACTTAAAGCAAATAATTGTACTGTTTATATTGCTAATTAGTCATGGTTGACATACCCTCAAAATGATACTGTCCTAATTTGTAAATTAACATTGCTAGAGACCAACGAAGCACTCTTAGTAGCACTTATACTTTAGTAGATTCTATAAGTATACTTGAATTGAACTAAAAAAATTCCAAATGTGAGCAGTGACAACGCCTTTAAATTAAAGAGATTCAATGAATGGACAAAGAGTTCTCGGATAAGAAAAACGGGTGCAAAGAATGCCTTGGTTACGTATCTGATTGAACCCACCAATAGATGAGTGAATTGAATATTTAACTTAAAATTCTAAAGAGCACTTGATTACAAACCAGAAAGAGTTCCAAGTGCACGAGTGGAACATGACAACAAAATCTGCGAGTAACCAAATAAACATTAAGAGCTTCAAGTTGTTTAATAATGAAGCAAATTACACTAAACACACACTATATTTTTAATAATTTAATTTAGTTAATTTGTGGAAGTGTGTTTCACGGTAGAGCAAAGAACAAAACATGGAGGAATAAACAATATTTATTTATTTCCCCTTTTCGAATCTTATTTATTTCTGTCCTCTAGACACAACTAGTACATAATAATAAAGCTTGTCTTTAGCTGTCACTGAAGTCGAAGCACACCTATCCCTCACTCTAGTTCAAAGGTAAGTTCATAATGATCTAAAATGGAAATGCCAAAGTTAGAAATGAAACACGGCTAAAAAAAGAGAATATAGTTCTGACTAATTGAATTGAATAAGCCTTACAGTTCTAACTAATTGAATTGAATAAGCCTTATTTGTCACATGGGATATCAGTGAGCACCTTTTTTTTGTGAAATAGTAAAAAAGTAATGTCACTTATATTTGAGCAACCTTTGAGTAATATTCCCTCCGTTCCATCCGTTCTATAGTTTCATAAAAGGCTTCCTAAGTGGTTGGTTTCTCTTGGATTAAGAAATAATACAATAGGATTAATTTCTCTCTCCTTCTTTATAACCACTTTATCACTCTCTCTCATACTTTATCACCCATTTAGGATTAAATACTCATACAAATCAATTCTTTAATATTATTCCTTAAAATTGATATTTTTTACTACTTAGGAAGATACAAATGAAATGGAGGAAGTATTTTTATAATAATAGGATTAAGAAATAATAATATAATATTAGTTTGTGTGAGATATTATATTGGAAAAGTTGTAAATAGATGATAAAGTATGAGTCTATGAGATAGAATGTATGTAGTAAAGAGAAACAATAAACAATTGTCGAGTGGGGTAAAAACTTTACTTTTATGGGCCAGGAAGACTGCAATATAGGAAAGGAAAGTTAGGAAGATTTAAATGGAATAGAGGGAGTAGTAGAAAATTAAGTAGTTTAAAATATGGTTCTTGCTATGTAAATAGTATATTCTACAAATTACTTACAGACACAATAATGAAATATAATAAATAGCTACAACTCCACACCACAGTATGTATAAGCTAGCATATTATTATTATTATTGGTCGGTGCGATATTCTATTTTTCCTGGATGTACTTGGTGTTGAATGTTATTTTATTGATGTTATACTTTCCAAAATATTCTCATATTAGTATTATCTATATACATTTTACTCTACCTTAACAATTTTATACACATTTTACTCTGCCTTAACAATTTGATCCTTGCAGTGTATTGGTTCATAGTGGTGGGTTGCAGAGTGGACATTATTATGCTTTTATAAGGCCAACTCTTTCTAATCAATGGTATGCATTTTTAAAAAACTAAAATGTTATGTTTGCACTATATATACTAAAATATATGGCTTTGTTGTTATTGTTGTATTAAAAACTTTGTTATAATTATCAGGTATAAATTCGACGATGAAAGAGTAACAAAAGAAGACATGAATAAATCCTCAGAGGAGCTATTTGGTGGTGAAGAACATGTAGGTTTAGGTTTTAAATTATTCATTGTTTTTTGCCAATCTTGGTAATTATGGATGTGCTAATGCTATTTTTAATACATGCAGACAAATCAGGGATTCCATAACAATTCTTTCAAGTTTGCAAATCACTCGAGTGCTTATATGCTGGTATATGTCCGTGAGAGTGACAGGGATAAAATAATTTGTAACGTGGACCAGAAAGACATTGCCGAACATATAAAGGTTAGAGTTTTATCTGTATATACGGTAGTTAATTATGCATGCCTTTTGTTTTCTTAAATAAACATATTTGCCCTTATTATATTCTAGGAGAAACTAAAGAGAGAACAGGAGGAAAAAGAGCGAAGAGAAAAAGAAAAATTGGAAGCTCATCATTATACTATAGTAAAGGTAAGTTTGAGTATTTTGCTATTTTTCACCTCGTTGGTATAATGTTCTTATTGATTGGAAAATCATGAGCTATACATATTTCATCCTGTCCAGTCCCCAGATTAGTTTCCACTTTCTATATAATATCGTAATTATTTTTTTCTTTTTCCAGGTTGCATGTGATGATGATTTTGCCATGCAGATTGGGAAGGATGTATATTTTGATTTGGTGAATTTTGAGAAAGTTAGGAGCTTTCGCATTCAGAAGCACATGAAATTTAGCATGTTTAAGGTATATATTGTTAACCTAATAAAACTGTCTACATCTGCTTTTTATTAAGCTCTTGATTTATTTAGAATATTCTTTAGTCTTTTAGATATTCCCAATGAATCAAGAGTCCTTAATAGAATTGTAGAATACAATTGTTTGTCTCATTTGATCTCACAAATCACACAAGTGCCTGTTTATACAACAATACATCTTTACAATTAAGGTAACAAGATAAAAGAAAATATTTACAAGAATCTAAGATATTCTCAATGAACCAAGACCCGGATCACATGCAATGCTTTGGAAACTGCTGTTGAGCCATTTCAATGGATGAGTTACTATCATGGTTTTGAAGTGATGTTATGAGTTCTTATTTACTGCTATACCATCTTTTCTCATTGTTAGCTATGATGATTATGATTTATAAATGCTGCTATGTGCTATACATTGTAAAACCCATGTTATGATTTTATCTCTGAACTATTTCATTGTTTTCTTCTATATACTGTGGCTAAATGTCCATTTAACCTTTTTTGTAGTTTTTTTTCTTTCTTTAATCATGTGATAAAGTGTAAGCTAATTGCAGGAAGAGGTAGCAAAAGAAATTGGCCGTCCTGTGCAGTTCCTGCGTTTTTGGCGTTGGGCAGAGCGCCAAAACCTCACATATCGTCCTACCCGCCCAGTGACACTCTTAGAGGAAGCTCAACCCGTAAACATCTTTTTCACTTCTTATTAGCTTGGTTACTGCCAAATCATTATCGATTCTCATTCCTAGGATTAAAATTGCTTCTTATCTTGGGTTTTCTTCTCCTATTTGTTCTTGAGTTGTAGATTGTGATGTCCTTGAGATCTAGATTACAAAGTTTCATTTTACAGATTTAGTACTTTTTTGGAAATACATACCTGGAAAGCTGAACTAGCTTATAGTGAAACAAAGTGTTTATACATGGTTAATTTGGAGAAGTGAGTACTAACTGGAGCATGGCGATATGCTTCATGTAATTTGTTTACTGCATGATATGACTGTTCAGTCATATCTCATAAAACTAGGCAGAGTTTCAGGATGGTGCTTTCTTATATTTCCCTCTACGTGTTGCATAATTGAAAATTTCATTCTTTTTAGAGGCCGTCCGAAGTTTTTTTTGGCCTCTGATTTACTTTTGATGTTTCATTGTTAGTATTTCTTTTGGCTAAAGGTTATTTCCGGGTGATATTCTGCCAGTAGTTATATACTCGGATAAATAAAAGAGTCGATTAAGATGACATAGTATGCTGTACCTCTTAACCTTGTCTTACTACGCTCTCTCTCTGTTTACTTGCCTTTCATTTGGAAGTCATTTGATATGAATGAAGTATGTTATAGTCCATGGCGTTAAACCACAATCACGGCCAAATAGTGAGCTAAAATTATCCTCTCCGACATTCATTTGAAATATCCCACATTGGTGGGACAATCTGGATTCAAAAATATATGCTATCAAATTTTCACCCCTTAATATGGAAGCATTTTAAGGTAATGATGGCCTGACCTTGATAGCTGTAATCTGGACATAATATAAGAACTTGCTCTATAATTTGAAATTTACAGTAAAACTTTTCTACCAATTCCTCCTGCCCAAACACTGCATACAAGACACTCCCATTCAAAATTTTCACTTTAGTTATTATGCAATTGTAGGTTGGGTATCTAATGGAAGTTCAGAGTGGTGACCTAAAGTTGTTCTTGGAGATGGATCTTGGACTGGTAATGTCATGATCCCCTTCTAAGTGATTGAATGAACCCTAGCTTTTTTTGCTCAAGAGAGTTTCTACTATCTACTGTGTTATGTAGGATTCCGAACCCATCCCTCTCCACATTAGGGCAAAAGATGACATCTTGCTGTTCTTCAAACTTTATGATCCTGAAAATGAAGAGCTACGGTACTCTCTCCCTCTCTCTCTGCTTTTATGGTTGAATCTCCCAGAAAAATGGCTAAAAGTAGAAACTCTAGAGGTTGAGATCATATTGGCCTTAATATAGTTTACATAATTGCTTTGATGCTAGATATGCTGGGAGACTATTAGTGAAGAGTAATGGCAGGCCAACTGATATCTTGGGTAGACTCAATGAAATGGCAGGCTATGCCCCTGACGAAGAGATTGAACTTGTTGAGGTTTGTTATGACACCACTTGAGCTTGTCTTTTATTGGAAAGCTTGTTTTACCAATTTCAAAGTCACTGAAGTTGAATATAGTGTAAATTTCATTTAAGTTCTATATAAGGTAGTAACATACATTTGATAAATGATTAGAACGAACCATTCTTGTATCTTCGATGATAAATATGTTTCTTTTTGTTTTTTTTCCCTCTGGCTCAGGAAATAAAATTTGCACCATTAACTTTTGGTCGCATAGACAAGAGAGCTACATTCAAATCATGCCAGGTATGCATTAACTCGTAATCACAGTATGACATGTATAGAGACTAGAGCTTATTGAATATTTTTCCATGTCTTCACAGCTTGAAAATGGTGACATAGTCTGCATTCAAAAGTCGCCTTCAGCCGCGAGCAGCCAGCCATATCGTCTTCCAGATGTCGAATCGTTTTTCGTATACCGGCAAAATCTACAAGTACTACTTTTTATTGACAATATCTTTACGCATATTTCTAAATGAGTTTAGTGTATTATACCAGCTGCTTTGAGATTTATATTCTCTGCCATATGTGTATACTATACTTTACTATAGTGTGTGTGTGGCCTTTTATCCAGTTTGTGAGTTTTCTTCTTTTCTGGTTTTCTTTCAGTTATTATTTCTTGCTCATAAATAATTTATTCATATGTATAGACATTTTAACTGTTTTTCCAACCCATCTCCTGAACCCCACGTGTGGTATATTAACTACAAATCTATTCGACGCAACTTTTTGTCAATAAACCATGTATGGAGTATAGTGAGAAAGAAAAGGAATCGTAGAATCTAATTTGTTACTTCACGTTATAATTTGCTTAAAGATGAAAAAGATGTAATTACTTAACATAGTCTTTTAATGGTGACTTGGTGAGGGCATGTTTTGTGCAATGGGAAGTCCGCTGGCAATCTGTTGGTCCTGGGTTCGTGGCCTGCATACAATCTTTGCAAAAATGCAAAGGGAAGTCAGCAAAGAGCACGCTGACCCTCCAAAACTTTAATAGAGTCACAATGACGTTTACTGCACGGGGTTTGCCCTAAAACAATTCCGATAATGTATCACTAGGAACAAACATTGTCTGTGAGCAGTAATAGTTTAAGGGCACTAATAGCTTCATCTTTGCCTTGTAGCCACTGCTTCAGAAGTTTTACCCTGGACATAGTTTCATTTGCACAAAGTATATTCTGATAACTTGTCATACTTGCATGTGTAGAGATAGGTGAAGCATGAATAAACCTCATCAATGGCACTCATATCTGTTGGTGGATATATCTCTGACTTCCCTACTGAATGCTTGCAGGTTATTCGCTTCCGGTCTCTGGACAAACCAAAAGATGACAGATTTTGTTTACAACTGTAAGCATTAATCGATCAATCAAACTATCACGCAAGTAGTACTTTCATGAGACAATTTGTTTGCATATTAATTGTTTTCCTTATCGTTTGCTGATTCATTGAAGGTCCAAGTTTGCTACTTATGATGAGGTTGTAGAAAGAGTAGCCCGTGAACTGATATTGGACGATTCATCAAGAATTAGGCTTACGCCACACAGTTTTTACTCTCAGCAACCGAGGCCTCATCCTGTAAAGTATCGAGGTGTAAATAAGTTGTTAGATTTGCTGGTCGAAAACAACCAGGTATTTTATCCCAACCATGAGGTTTACGAGTTCACTTGACATGACCTAGATTTTTACAGTTTGTTACTTTTTTTTGTTAGATATGTGATATATTGTACTATGAAGTATTGGATATACCATTACCGGAACTACAAGGTCTAAGAACACTCAGAGTTGCTTTCTACCATGCATCAAACAATGATGTGAGTTGCAGATGTTGTAAATAACCTTTCCCGCATAAAATGTTCATGCCACATACATGCATGTAACTCTTCTCTCTCTTTACATTTATTTTTATTTTGTCAAGATGGAAATACACAACATCAGATTGGCAAAAGAGAGCACTTTTGGCGATTTGCTAAATAATCTCAGGATGAAGGTATATATGACCTTTTATATATACAGTATATTATATATCATGCTCAATTATCATAGCGCAGCTTTCATGTGATATTAAAAGACATCATAAAACAGGTTCAGCTGTCACAGCAAAATGCAGAACTCAGGCTGCTGGAAGTTTTGGCGCACAGGATCTACAAGGTTGGATTCCTAACTGATATCTGTGCCTTTAATTTGTCATGTAAATGATGGAGCTCATTATTTCTTATGCTCCGATAAAATTGCTCTTCTTCAGACATAATATGAACAAAATTAAATGTGTTGTATTGGGGAATTTCGAGCTGTGAATGAATTTGCGAAGTGGGGGAATTTCGACTTCCACTCCTTTTCAAGTGATCTTTTCCTTGAACAAGATTACAGAATTTTGTTATGGAAGATTTCTGTTAGATGCGAGAAAGATAGGTTTATTTTTTAATTCTGCTTCTGTGACACTGATATTTGCATTGTGCCCTTTCTCAAAAGTTACTGTGAACATCTGGGAATTATGTTGTTGTCTTATCCTAAGTCTGAAACATGACACTTTTGCAGGTGTTCTCCGCCAGTGAAAAGATAGAGATAATAAATGACAATAACTGGATGCTAAGGGCTGAAGAGGTTTCTCTCGCCTGTTACGGCTGCTCAAATTCTTTCTTAGAAGGACTTCTATACAAATTGTTTTTAAACATGTTTGCAATATGTTGACACTTCCTTCAGATAACCGAGGAAGAGAAGAATCTTGGTCCACGTGATTGCTTGATTCATGTGTATCACTTTACGAAGGAAGTCTCTCAGCAACAAGTGGTAATATTTTATTTTCTCTAAATCGTATTCTTAAATGGATACTAATATTCTACTCTTATTATGATGTTTTCATGTTGCTTTTTGTCGCAGATACGAAACTTTGGCATGCCATTTTTTACAGTCATTCATGAAGATGAGATGTTAGCTGATATTAAAATTCGTATACAGAAAAAGTTGCAGATTGTAGATGAAGAGTTCTCTAAGGTATTTGAGAATTAAGTTATATTCCTCCGCCCTGCTATCAGAGACTCACTTTCTTTTATGAACGTCCCATTAATAATAATTGAATCCAAAAATTACAAAACAGTGCAATCCCACATACCTAATTAATACCCTTCTCATACTCATTTATCTACAAATAAAATACCTTCATCTTCCTACTTTATTCATTATTTCTCATACTTTTTCCCTTTATTCATTTACTCTCCTAGTTTAAGACCCAATTACGGATTAATTTATTTAGTTAGTACTTTTACCTTCTACTTATGTCTGCGTGTTTATGTATCAGTGGAGATTTGCTGTTGTGTCTCAAGGTAAAGCTGAGTACCTTGAGGATTCAGACAATTTGTTCACTCGTTTCCAGGTTTTCCATCCCTCACTTATGCATGCTCTTCCATGTGCCTTACTGTAACACACACATACACCTTCCTCTCTCATGCATTCAACCAGACATCATTTGGTATTATGGGTACATTTAAATGTGACATTTGAATTTTCATTGGTTAGGGCATGCAGAAGAATGGTGGCTATGTCACTGATCCTTATCTTGGACTAGAGCACTCAGATAATGCACTTAAAAGGTCTGCTGTGGCAAATCAGGTACTCTTACCCTGCTTTAATTTGCACAGCTGAATTAATATGAATATTCTAACATTAAGGTTGCCAGTTACAAACCTGCGTTATGTTCATTATGCACAATTGGGGCTCATTCATTTTGTTCCGAAAAGTTCTATAAAAAGAAAAGGAAATATGTTAATATGTTTCCTTTCCACATACACTTTTACTTGTTATTGTTCAATGTCTTTTCTGGAATGCTGTTAAAATACAGTTTTATTTTGTAAGCAATTTTATATGTGATGTGCAAGTGGCACCCTTTGATTTGGTTATGAGTTATGACCAAAAAGTCACTAGTATAATATGACCTCACCCATGGTTTACACTTTTCAGTACCGTCCGCCATTTGAGAAGGCTGTGAAGATATACAACTAGGAAAGTGGTGTAACGATGTTTCGTCAGAAGCTGAGTGGAGTTAGAACATTGTTGTTTATAGCTTCCTTAGCGTATAGAAACTACTACAGTCAGCCGGTATTTATCTTTCTTGTTCATGTGTAATTTTATTGCATATAGAACCACATCATTGTCCTTTCTTGAGTTGTACAGTTGATTCTCAGGTTTGTACTTATAATAATGTAGGAAATTTTGGTTTGAGATATAGAATTACTGCTACAGTGAGTTTTCCGGGAAATTTTGTTTTGCTTGTTTAATAGTTTGACAATAAAATTTTGGGGCTGTGTATAGAACCGTGAGGCACGGCCGATGAATATGCCAGTTTATTTCTTGCTACACTCAGTTGCAGTGTTGCACACTTGCACCTACAATCTGCGATCATGTGGGATCCACATGAATATGTGATTGGCAGGTGCACAAGTTCATAATCCCAATATGCCTTCCACCTCATGAGCTTCTGTAAGCATCACTATGTGACAAGAAGAAACCTAACAATTGACAAAAGTGTTGAGCCACTTTGTCTTATTTATAGCCCACTTCTATATCTCAACACACAAGCTCAGCTCCATAACATACAAAGACAAATCTGCCGCCTGCATGACATAACCCCATCAACTTTTTCACTAGCTTGATTCCACTTGAATTTTGCTTCTTCCTCTAAATATCATCTACTACTTGCTAGCAAGTACTAACACTCACAAACACAAGAATGTCTGAGGGAAACAACACTACAGCCACCTCTCCCCCTTGTGTGGTGGATGACTGTCGAGGTGTCCTCCGTGTTTACAGCGATGGCTCAATCTGGCGCTCCCCAAACCCGAGCTTTGCAGTACCTGTGGATGATGACGGCTCGGTGTTATGGAAAGATGTGGTCTTTGATGATACACACAATCTTCAGCTTCGGCTATACAAGCCAGCTTCTCATTCGTCCTCAAAGCTTCCAATCTTCTACTACATTCACGGTGGTGGTTTCTGCATTGGCTCAAGGACCTGGCCAAACTGTCAAAACTACTGTTTCAAGCTTGCTTCTGAGCTTCAGGCGGTGATTGTTGCGCCTGACTATCGGTTGGCTCCAGAGAATCGGCTTCCAGCAGCCATTGAGGATGGATACATGGCTGTGAAGTGGCTCCAGGGACAAGCCACAGCTGAGGAGCCGGATGCATGGCTATGTGACGTGGCTGACTTTGGCCGTGTTTTTATTTCGGGTGACTCAGCTGGTGGGAACATAGCTCATAATTTGGCGGTTCGGCTTGGAGCTGACTCGGTTGATTTGGCTCCGGTTCGAGTGAAGGGGTATGTGTACTTGGCTCCTTTTTTTGGTGGGACTGTTTTGACAAAGTTTGAAGCTGAAGGGCCAAAAGAAGCATTTCTAAATTATGAACTCATTGACAGGTTTGTTCCCTAATCCCTAGCGATAGTAGCCATTTTAATTAATAGCCGTTCAATGTGTAAATGCTTGTAAATTAAAAGCTACTGGCATAAATATTCTGAATTCGAGCATGCCCAAGAATCAAGATGATATTAATGTGTAATTGGGCAGGTTTTGGAGGCTATCAATCCCAGTGGGAGAAACAACGGATCACCCACTTGTAAATCCGTTCGGGCCCATAAGCCCAAATCTTGAAGAAATGGAGCTTGACCCAATTCTGGTTGTAGTTGGTGCATCTGATTTACTGAAAGACAGGGCAGAAGACCTTGCAAACAAATTGAAGAAGTGGGGAAAGAAGATTGAGTATGTGGAGTTTGAAGGTCAACAACATGGGTTTTTCACCATCAATCCAAATTCGGAACCTTCAAAGAAACTGATGGTGATTATCAAGAAATTCATACAGGAAAACTCTCTTTAGCTTTGAGTCTTTGCATAAGTATTTTTCTTCTTGTGGTTCCATGAACTTGTCCAAATCATCATGATTTGAAATTACTACCCAAATTAATAAGAATGTTTGACTTTATCCCTTCTTAGACCTGTGGTTTGAAGTAGCAATATTGTAGAACCATGCACATTATTCATTATTGTGTATAATTTACATTAATTATTTGCATGTGTATATCATTTCTAGCGACAAAAACTAGCTCTATCACATACTGAAGAGAAGGAAGACATAATTTGAATGATGAGGGGGACACCGGAGTACAATAGGATAAGCAAAGCATCAATGGTTAGACTAAAATAGCAGAGTTTTTGCTGACTATATAGATATAATTAATGCTATGGCCTTGAGCTTGCGCGGTGACCAAACTGATATAAATCCTTAAAATGACGTTAACAAGTTCTCTACAGTAGCTAGCTCATGAAAATAGCTTCTGAAAAAAAAAGGAGCTATTTATGGGCTTAAATATAGTTGTATACTTGTATATACTTATAACATAAGTTCTTCTTCTGTTATGTGTTGCCTTCTCGAATCTTCTCATCTCCGGGAAAAACAATAGCTTCGAAAAAATGAGCTATTGTTTATGTTTTAAACCAATACATATAGTATACGAGTATCAGTGCAGCCGAAGTTGCAGCAAAGGATACTGATGCTAAAAACACCCAGAGAGATACATGACGTGGGAGCAATACCGAAACCAGAGAAATTACTGCAAGGGCCTCACAAGCGAGAGCAATGAAGTTGAGCTTGTTCATAACGATTGATTCATGAATCAAATGACTCGATAACGATGTAATCTTCATGATTACCCAATACATACATACAGATCCAACGAAACACCAAAACTGAACATGGTATCCATGCACCAAGACCTCAGGCTTCGCCTGGTGTACTATTCCAACTGGACCAAGCAGTGTAAGAACCAGGTATTTCATTATAACTGTGCTTCCTCTTCCTCTTGCAATATCACTAGAATAATTGACAGTAAAAATTAATAAATTCATAGCTCCTTATTAATTACTATTAAATAGGCATTTAACAACTTTAATAGCGGAGTACTGTAATTCTACAAATTAATTAAGTTTATGGTAAAGTAAGCAGTTAACAACTTGACATGCAAGAGATGATAAGATGAAAACGTAGAGCTTGAGATTAGATCATTAATGGAAATTGATAATAGAATTAGATCATCAATCGAACCTGGGGCTAGGAGAAACAGATTGAGGCATGTGATCAATAATAACATCAGCTGCAGCATGATCACGAGTAGCGACATTAATCTCTATTTGATCATCAGATATCCTTCTAGTACCGCTTCTTCTACTAAATGTAATACTCATATTATGCTCATCATGAACGCCGCCACTAGTACCAATATCAACATTTGCAGCTGCTAATTTGTTCTTCTTCTTCTTCACCTTATAATTTTCCATTAAGTCTCCATCTGATTTCGACCTAATTAATTACGAAAAAAATGATCAAAATCTCAAATATTCCTAATTAATTATTTGTAGTTTCCTAAGAGCATGCAGTGGCGCACCCAGAAACTGAAACTTATTGTAACAAATTTGATATTTTGATTTTTTTTAAGGGGACGTCCCCACTGTCCACCCCTGCGCGATCACCAAAACTACTTATGGTATGGAATAATGCACTGAGATATATTGAAAGCGAGAATTAAACGTAATGCCTGTTAAAAAGGTACAAGTCAAAAAGTTTAGTCCTCACCATAGTCTTCTCACTTAGATACTCCAGAACAACAGGCTAGTTACAACTCTCTTGGAATTCTGTCGGAACAACATTAATTACATTCTTTTGATAAATCACTGCGATACTAAATGACCATACGTAGGTAGATCAAAATTCAAACGACATTATATATGTGCATTTACGACTTTGCGGAGACCTGTGTTTTTGGTAAACTGCAACCCCCTTGTGAGGAGGTACCCCTTCTCCCGAAGTCACCGGGCTATTTTGCCGAGTTCCTTAGAGAGAGTTGTCTCGCTCCTAGGTATTCTCTACCTATCCACCTGTGTCAGTTTCAATTTGCCCTGAAATGTTATTACTTCCTCCCTCTCTCATCAAGCTTTCTATATTCATTGCGTCGAAATTTTTTTTCAACTTCGTATGACCTCATTTTGTATGATTTTGTAGGGATTCCAGAAAATGCCTACACGCGCAGCGCCCGTGGCTAGTTCGTGGACCAATGAATCCAGTAGCCAGAAGTATTTAGTTATCTTGTTATTTAGATTTTTGCAAGCATTTCTGCATTTGTGGATGGATTTGTCTAACCTTATCAAATAGAGATAGATTAGAATAAGAAACCTTATTCGCATAGATAAATGGTTTAGATTTAGTATTTACATTCCAAAACTTATATTCGCATAAATCATGCTTACCAATCAAAGGGAGAACAATAATAAACAAATACCTCATTAAGGGTAAAATTGTAAAATTTTCAAATAGCACTTGAACAACCTTTACAAATACATTTTATGGGCCCAAGACATGTGATTGTTACGTGCAACCAAACATCACATGCTTTTTCAATTAAGGTCAAACCGCATGTAAATCCGCCCAAGTACAATTCGGTCTGGCCCAGATGCATGTAAAAACCTAAAAAATATGGCGTTGACTGTAATTGCTCCTGTATTTGTACCAATCGAGCCCTATGGTAACCTTGCAGTGCCTTCGAACAAGTTGTCTATTTATGTTCTGAACCAAAAAATGTAGTATGCGAGTACTATGAGTACAGCTGCAAGTGAAGCAGAGGATATTAAAGCAAAAAACACGATGAGTGATACATGATGTGGGAACAATATCGAAACTAGTGAAATTACAGCAATAACCTCACAAGCGAGAGCAATGCAATTGAGTATGTTGCCGTTTGATTTTGTAATCACATGACTTATTAACATTAAAATTTTAAAGATTGGTCAATATATACATACAGCTCCAATGAAACACCAAAATTGAACCGGGTATTCAGACACTAGGACATTCGGTTTTGCCTGATATATTATTCCAACTGGACCAAGTAGCGTAAGAACCAGGTATTTCATAATAACAGTGCTTCCTCTCGCAATATGCCTACATGCAATATTAATGAACAATAATAAATTAAAGTGAATAAACACTGGGATGAAAATCATAATGTTATCAAGATTAAAGGTATTCAAGATGATGACAAAAACTTGTGTACGTAGTAGTACGTAGCGGTAAGTTTTTTTAAAAAAAAAAAAAAAAAGAGAGCGTTAAGTTGAAGAATCTGAACCTGGGAGCAGCTGCAGAAGAATTTTGAGGCGGCATATGATCAATAACATGGTGAGGCTCAGCGGCAACATCAACGCTGGATATCCAGCTTGCAGCTGTTAGATCAGATATCCGTGTTGTTGTAACTGTAGCACCTGCTAATTTCTTCTTCTTCTCCTGCAACCGCGAATTGTGCGCCAAGTTTCCATCTGATTTTGACCTAATTAATTAAGCAAGCGAAAATCGTGATCTAATGTTTTAAAGGAATTCACTCCGATCCTAGTGAAACTGAAATTATCATGAGTATTAATGCATGCTAGCTACCGAAATTCATATAAACAATTATATACCTGGGGAAGATAGTAGCAGTATGAGGTGTTTTGCGATTCAATTCATGCATATACATAGAAAAGACGAAGACTCTGCTAGCTAGCTACCAATGTTAATTAAGCTTTCACCATGACCACACTAGCTAGCTAGTAGCTCTATGTTCATATAAATCGAAGATATAGCTACATATTGATTATGGAAGTCATGCATATATATAGAGGACATATATAGAGAGAGAGGGGTTGTTTACTTTTTGCATGCTACCGCCCATACAACATAGTTTAATGAAGTAGTTGATTAATAAATTATGCATTTATAAAAGTGCCTAGTTAAGAAGAATATATGAAAATACATGAAAGTATAAATATATTTAGAATTAACTGGTAAAAATGATGTTAAAATAAGTTAGCAGAACTGAAAAAGAAAGTTTGATTCGGACCGAGTATATTTTGATTGATATTATAAACTACTCCTGGTGTTATTGACTTAAAGATTGGGCGGTGGTGTTGACTCTTGAAACGATTAAATCAACTCAACTCCTCTCAAATTCAATGTAATTTCTTCATTGATGCTTGCTGACCTCACCCTTTACGTACGTGGGGTGACCCGGGTGAGCCATCACTCCTGCTATGTAATTGCTAGTTCGTGGACAGACAAGAATATCACATGTTTTCAAGTGTTAATTAGTTTGATGCTCCTACTAGCTAGCAATCTCGGGTAAAATACTCCATATTAAATCATGCCCAATTTATATATAATTTCAAGTGTCTAGATCAAATTTAGGCATTTCAGATGCGTCACATTCAATTTACATACTCTAAAATGACTATGTTACTATCCAGTTGTGATACATCTTCAATTTAACATGAAAAATGTGAACAATACAACCGTTTGACAAGCAGTCATCTGATAGACAGAATATTATGAAAAAAAATAATAGAAAAAATGGGCACATGTATATATAAACGCATTCAAATCCCGTTTGGTACTCAGAGCGCTAATGAGTTTGGCATTGTTAAGTTAGCACTAGCATTAGCTTGCACAAAGCTAATGAGAGTTAATCAGCATTACCTTATTCAGGCTGTTTTGTTTTCATTTTGCTTGGGTATTGCAATATGCCTGGTCAATATTGTAAATTAGCCGGTGTGCTTAGTGTCGCGGTATTGTGTTTGATTTCGCTATCTCAGTTTACTCCATTTTGCTTACCATTTGGATATCTATCTTATATTGGCAGCTGCTGATGTTTTCCTGTGGAGGGGAAAAAAGGTTACTGGTGGTGTCATTGATGTTACCACTGCAATTTTCTACATGATATTCTCACATCAGATGCTATGTATTTCAGGTCAAACAAGACAGAGCTTTACTTGATTGGACGATGATGGATGGAACTACAGTAAAAACTTTTTAAAAAAAGAATACTTCTATTAAGGAATATACGAATAAACTCATTATAGTAATAAAAATTCTCGGTCCCAACTTGGAACCTGTTATAAATAAGAATGGACTTCACATTGTGATATTTCATAATTTTTTCAAGTCCTGTGTTAAATAATTATACCTCTATATAGTACGAAGTGATACATTGCATACTCCCTCCGTCCCAAAGCAGTTTCACTATTTGCTTTTGGACACAGAAAATAAGGAGAAGATTTAAATATTGAGTTATATTGATATTGGGCATTGCTTTTACTTTATGGATGATTTGTGGCCACAAAAATGTGTTGATGGAATATAAAATTATTATAACCATGTCCAAATATGGCAAATAAATGAAATGGTGCAATTCTAACGGGACGCCCAAAATGGCAAAATGGTGCAACTGTTCTGGGACAGAGGGAGTATATAAATAAATATATGTATGTGTTACACATAACATAAAATTTATTATCCAAAGTACTTGTGCAAAGTTGTCTATGAAAGAGACTTTTACTTTTGAGTTGCAATAACATATTTTAACTTGCGTGTGCTTAGTAACTCATTCACATGTAGACCTTAACTTGTGTGTACTCTCATTCACATGTAGATCTTCTTATTGAACCCAAAACACCTCTAACTTGTCAAGAATGTTTAAAGACTTTTGGTATGAAATTTTTTGTACTTCTACACTATAACTCTTAAATTATCCCCCTCCTTTTCTTGTATGAATTATTCAACGATTTCATCATCAGATAATACATTTACAGCATGTTGCTTCTTTGGGTGATCAAGAAAGACATATATTTCTATGTGGAGTTTAACATTTATTTTTAAACATTATATAGTATGTTATTTTGTTAGAAATAAAATTACATACAACTCTACTTAGGAATAAACTCCTTATAAGAATATTTTTTGTTGGTCCCAACAATATTATTGACACTACTGTATGGAAATTTTACTGTATTGAGCATGTATATAGGAATTTCAATCAATACAATTTCTATTTCAACCTAATTCAACACATGCCTATAACAACATATTACTTACTTACAATTTAAGGTAATTAATTGAAATTTTGCCAGAATTGAAAAAATTCCAAAAGTTAGGGTTTAGGTTACTTACCTTTGAAATTGAGTGAAGTAGATGAAATGAAGAGGAGAGGAGCAGATTAGATACCGATTGGATGCGGAATTGAGCTCGCCGGTGGTGGTGGCATTGGTGGTTGGTGTCACGGTGCACGGTGGTGATGGCAAAGAGCAATGGCAGAGAGCACAGTGGTGGTGGTGAGTGGTAGTGGTGGTGCGGTGAGCGGTGGTGGTGGTGGTGAAAAAAGGGGAAAGATTGAAGAGATAAATTGAAATGGGGAAAGTTCAACTCGTCTATATAAAAGATTTATCGACGGATATATCCGTCGGTAATTAGCGACACATAGATCTATCCGTCGTTAATTAGTATTTTCCTTTTTTTTTTTTTTTTCTTTTTTCTTTCCGGGTGAGTCAACATAAATGGTGAATTTACCAGTCGCTGTTTAGCCAAGGATAGATGATTAGGATGGAACAAAGATGAATTGAGGTGGCAACTCAGTTCGTCACCTATTCGTTTGTAAACATTCGAATAACCGAATGGAAAGTTGTCTATTATCTTAGTCCCCAAGGGGGTGTTTGCAATAACTTAAACTTAAAATAAGTGGCTTAATTTAAGGAGAAGTTGTAAAGTTGACTTATTAGAGAATTTGATGGGTGTTTGCAACTTAAAAGTTAGATAAGTTGTAGAAGTAGTGTTTGCAAATCTAACTTTTTGGACAAAAACAACTAAAATTCAGCTTAATTTGAGGAGAAGTTGCTGAAGGAGGTACAACCCAACTTCTCCAACTTCAACTTATACAGCTTAATTTAAGAGAATTACCAGCTTATAAGCTGTTGCAAACACTTAAAAAGCTGCTTTTGCTTAAAATAAGTGATATGTTGGATAAGTTAAGCTGTAGCAAACACCCACTTAAAATTTTCTTGAATATCAAATAGGTTTCAGATTAGATTCAGACATCCTAGTGAACGTAATACCATTAATTCGAAATCAATAATATTCTCTGCATAAGTGAGCTCTTGAATGAGAATGCAATATAGGGCCATCAAATATTACCAATAAATATATCTTATATATATATATGAGTGGTAAACCTTGTGATAAAACAATGGTCACATTCCAACGCGTGCGTCATTATTTCTATCATGGGTGTAATGCCCTTTTATTTATTTCATGCTAGACTTAGTCTATTACACCATCAAGACATATGATAGTGGACCCCACACATATGAGACCCACATGTATGTGTTTTGGTGGTGTATTAAACTAGTCTACCATCTCATAAACCAATGCTCTTTAATGGAATCTCTTAGTTTTGCACCAATTAGATGTTAATAATGTCTTTTTAAATGATTTGCATATTTAAATTGTCTATATATATGGAACAACCTCCTGGTTGCATTAATACTTGATTTCCTAATCATGTTTGTCGGTTGAACAAAGCCTTACATGGATTGAAACAGGCGCCTTGTGCTTTGTTTCAACAATTTAGTAAATTTCTACTCACTCTTGATTTCGATTTGTAGCAGAGCAGTGACATCCTTATCATATTCAGTCGTGGTCATGTGCTTCTCTATTTTCTCGTCTATGTTCACAACATCATATTAACTAGACTACGTTAATGATGGCAATCTTATTCAACAGTTCATCTTGAAACTTCATTCCACATTTGGTATGAAGGATCTTGGCAAGTCAAATTATTTTCTTGGTTCGGAAATTGGAAGTTTCCTACACTGACCCTGAAAATTTTCCAAGTCAATATGTCAATGACATCTTATTTGTGTGGATCTTTTAGATTGTAAGCCTGCCCAACATCAATGGTGGAAAGTCTTCATCTTAGTTCAGCTTGTACACCGTTTCAAGACCCAACACTTTATCATTCTCTTGTTTGTGCCCTTGCAAATGTTGTTGCTGCTATCCATATTCTTCAAGATCTCTGTGTTTCTTTCAAGAGTACTCCTATTCTTCCTTGTGATAATAAGAGTGTTGTTTTTGTAAGTGGAAAATCTTGTTTCTCACTAGCGTGCAAAGCATATTGAGCTTGACTATCCTTTTTATGCGTGAACTTGCTACTGTCGGTCGTTTTGTCACTCAATTTGTGCCATCTCGCCTCAATCTTGCTGATATCTTCACCAAGAGCCGACTACGTGTTTAAATTTTTCTGTTCCAAACTTTGCGTTGGATCAAATTCCAAACTTCTGTTGCGGAATGGGTGGGTTTTTTGAAGATATTCTAGATTAGTAGCTAGACAGTACTATTATTGTAGCAATATAACATAGACGTGTTTATTGAGATTTAATGAAATCTTAGTATCGCTTGTAATTAATTGTAATATGTATTATCATTCTTGTTGTATAAATATAGACACTGTGTTGGATATTCATAAATCTTTCATTTACACCTTCCCAATCATCTAGAATTCAACAAGAAATAAAAATGTTGGGCCGTCAAATTCTTCAAATAAATCAAAATTTATGCATTTAAACAACCTGGATTACTCATTTATCAAACAAATTCCAAGAAAATAGCCAATCGAGCAAAATTTAAAACTCGCTCTCAATCCTAGCGAAAAGCTATAAACAATGTATAAAGATTGATTTGGGTCAATCACATGAATCTCCCCTACTACTGGTCATAGTCTTTCGATTCTTCCACGAGCTCAATCTATGTAAGGAAATCCGGAGATCTTTCTCCTTGAATCAAATAAGGGCACGTTTGTTTGGTAGATTAAATTGTTGCTCCAAGCCTCCAACATTATCAATGGCCATCAATTAGTCCACCACACGCTAGCTGCTTTGACTATTGAGTCCTCCACATTTCTAAAACTTGTTGGCTCTAAAAAGCCTCCAACGTTCTCCATTTCAAAAATTTCAAATCTCAAACGGCAAAGCTTTACTTTACCTCTCTACTCCCTACTCTCTCATCGCATCTGCCCTAGAATCCATTTTCTCTACTGGAGAAAAACCAAACCTAATTCGAACCCAAATTAACAAATTCCCTTTTCAGATTCATACTCCAATCATTCCTAGATCCACAGTGAATCCTTCACCATGCCGCTGTTCGAGTCCACCAAGAGCGCAATCAAGTCTCGGTTCGGTTTCCACCAGAATAAGCAATCCGAAGCTGGGGAGGAGTCGGGGCTAAGGCCGTCCAGGAGTTTCAGCTCCGTCGAGTTCTCCTCTAAACCTGACGATGCGGAAACGGTTGTGCCTAGAAGTTTCGAGTTCCGTGAGGATCCTTCATTCTGGAAGGAGCATAATGTTCAGGTAGTACCCACATTTTTCGAATTTCTGTCCTCCTGAGCTCGAATACGGATTTAGGTCGATTAGCTAAGTACTCATGTTGCAGAATTACTTTCTATTATTTGGAATTCAGTCAATTCACAGAACTAGGTTCAATTAGCTAGAAATGGTTAAAAAATTGAGTACACTAAAACTGTCTAAAGGTGGAGATAATTTGAATACATTGAAACAAATAAATTCACTGTTCTAACGGGTTACTAGTTATAACTTTGAAGAAACTCAACAATATGCCACGAATTTTCATGTCTTGTATCAAGTAATTATATCTCAATATAAAATAACTCAATACTGCACAAAAAATATAATGTGTAGTCCATTTCATGAAATTTAATTTCCTAAAAATGCATGTGGCAATAAGGTGAGTTGCAATCATATTATTTATTTTTGGTGTGTGTGTGTATTAGATCATAATGAGTGGGTTGAATGATTTGTTATTTTCACACAAAACTCCATTTAGAATGAACTCTTTATTGGAATTGTTGTTGGTCCGGGTCTTGATGATATTATGAAGAGAGTTCTTACTGTATATCAGTGGTCATTATACATACATTTCATGTAGCACTCATTCAATCGATAAAGCTATGCAGTATGCAATATTGCAGGTGGTGAGATTTTAGAAAAACGTACATTGCTCTTGCTTATCTGAAGAACGTATCCCTTTACTCTGTTATAATAAAGCTTATGCATAGCTATTCGCCTGTAAATGAGAATCGAACATAAACCTACTGTAAAATTGCTAAATAGTAGGATATGAGCTGAGGGCCTGAGGCCTAGGTTTGGAAGTTGTACAAAATATGGAAGTTACTTTAAAACTCAAGGCATTAGAATGACATACTGTGAGCAATCACTAACTATTTTCTGCTGGATTTACAGGTTATCATCCGTGTACGTCCCTTGAATACCTCTGAGATTTCACTTCATGGGCATAATAGATGTGTTAAGCAAGATAGTTCTCAATCAATTACGTGGTTGGGACATCCAGAATCAAGGTTTACATTTGATGGTGTTGCTGATGAAAACGTCAGCCAGGTAATAATATATTTCAATGAGGATATGTCTTTCTGAATTATATTTTTTTTGCTGTGTTGATTTCACACTTGTACGTGTTTTCACAGGAAATGGTGTTTAAAGTAGCGGGAGTACCAATGGTGGATAATTGTATGGAAGGATATAATAGCTGCATGTTTGCATATGGCCAAGTAAGTCTTTAATTTATCATATACTCTTTCATCCAAATTTGCATTTTTAAACTAGTTTAAACTTAAATATTGTTTTTATGTAGACTGGGAGTGGAAAAACACATACAATGCTGGGAGACATTGAGGGAG
This sequence comes from Plantago ovata, assembly GCA_028274465.1. NCBI lineage: Eukaryota > Viridiplantae > Streptophyta > Magnoliopsida > Lamiales > Plantaginaceae > Plantago > Plantago ovata. The sequence continues at coordinate 15,885,686 of CM051456.1, read as the reverse complement.
GGACTCGGAGACACAGTGTCAATTGTGGAATGACTCCTCGAGTATTTGAGTACTTATTCTCCAGAATTCAGAAGGTATGCACATATTGTCCATTATGAACTTAGAAATTCCTTGTCTGGAGTCGTACTCTCCATCAGAAATGGGATTAACTCTATATAGCATCGCTTTGTCAGAGTTACTTTAAGTACGTAAGTACTAAGTACCAATCTGTCAACAGTTTATAGTCTTTAACAGTTATTATCTAGTTGCATTTGTAAAACACTGAATAAAATGTTTTTCACTACTGCATATATTTACTGTTTCTTGATGTTAGGATTCATAATAACTATTGTTAAACCTGTGTTTCTCTTGCATTGCAGGACAAGGATGCTCGAAGGGAGGAAAAATTAAAATTTACTTGTAAATGTTCTTTCCTAGAAATTTACAATGAGCAGATTCTTGATCTTTTGGACCCTACATCTTCCAATTTACAGGTGAGTGTGCTAAAACATTTGCATTTATTAATGCTTGCAAGCTAATTGTTATCTTGTTCAGAGCTCTCTGTGATACTAAATAATACTATCTCAACACATTAAGTTACCTACTTGACATTAAGTTATCATTTTATGAAATCAGAATGATATTTAACTGCATAATTTCCTATAACTTGACACAGAAGAGTTATTTATAGGGAAACTAATTATATTATGATAAATTGTTGATCTTTCTTAAAATATAGGGATCAATTTTCATCACTTCAACATTGTAACAAGCAAGATAGTAGCAGGCATATGGGTCCTAATTCCAGGTTTATATTAATTTGTTCTATTTGTAAGAACTTATTGGCTCTCTCCATGCAGATTCGAGAGGACACTAAAAAAGGTGTTTACGTAGAAAATTTGACTGAGGTGGAAGTCACAAGTGCCCGTGACATGATCCAACAACTTCTTCAGGTTCGTTATCTCTTATGTGTAATATTTTTAATCTTGTTTAGTCACAGATATTAATCATGCATATAGTGATCATGCGTTGTAGTTGCACAATGCAGCTAAGGCCTTTCTTTATGTTTAACTTCTTGTGGTTAAGGAATGATTCTTTTTATCCTTAATATTTTTCACTTTGTTATGCTGAACAACTGCAAAGCTCAATGTGTTTATTTGCATACATAAAATGCTTTTTGTTGGATGACATATTGTTAGATGGAACGGGAGAGTATCTCTCATAGTATGTCATTATAATTTGCTGTCCTTTTGCATTTACTTTCCATATATGTTGTGGGACGTTTACTGAGGAACAACTACAGTACGTAACTCCAGTTGATTTACTTTCTCCATATACTTTCCTGACTTCTGTAACTAAGATGAAGGTGAGAAGAATATTGAAACAATTAGGGTGTTTCATAAGTGAATTAACTTCTACACATGACACTGTATGATGCTAGATTTTCTAATTTTCTTTTTGCTTTCTAAAGTGGAATAGTAATATACTGTACATGTTAACTTTTTTTGGTGATGTTGTGCTTGCAGGGTGCAGCAAACAGAAAAGTAGCTGCCACTAACATGAACCGTGCAAGTAGTCGTTCACATAGTGTCTTTACTTGCATAGTGGAGAGTAAGGTAGAAACTTCTTTTCTATTCCTCTTGTTAAGATTGTTGCAAAGACATAACTTTGAACCTACCAGTCTAACTTGGACTTGCATGTGTTATCTCTTTCAGTGGGAGACTCAAGGTGTAACACGTTGCAGATTTGCCCGGCTCAATCTTGTGGATTTAGCAGGATCTGAGAGGTAATAGCGGTCAGAAAAAATCCCAAGAGGATACTACCGTTTCAGAGAGAAACACTGATTTCACATTATTGTCCTACTCCAGGCAAAAGAGCTCTGGTGCTGAAGGCGAGCGTCTGAAGGAGGCTACAAATATCAACAAGTCTCTGTCTACTCTAGGGTATGAATATATGTTACCTTCGCTGCAAGCTTTATGTATCGAATTGAAACACAGATATCTCATCTCCTTTCTGACTATGGATACGAACTGAGCAAACTGTTTGCTAATATGATGCCAGGCTTGTAATAATGAACCTTGTGAGTGTATCAAATGGAAAGTCACTACATGTTCCTTACAGAGATTCAAAGCTCACGTTTTTGCTTCAGGTGAGTGGTCCTGTTCGATCATCAACAATCTGTTTTGGTAGGTCACTGGTTATTTTTATAGGTGTTTGATATACTACATCATTGTATCTTAAAACTCAAATTTCCCTGTAGTATTACATATTGATTGATACTGTTTTCCATGCCCAACTATCTAAATGGTTCCAACACCTGCAACATTTCCATTTGAGTTTCTAATCTTCAATATCATATTTGATAGGAAATTTATACGTAGGGCAGTTTTTGCCCCCGAACTTGCGAACTTCTGCAAATTTCATCTCCTTTATTTGTTTATTGTTGTTGTTGTTGTTGATATTTAATGTGGAATACAAGCATGAAATGAAATCTCTCTGTTGTATTTGCTTTATTTCAAGCTTTCCGGAGCCAAGTTCATGATTTCTAATTAATCTTGTTGCAGGATTCACTGGGTGGAAATGCAAAAACAACCATTATTGCAAACATCAGTCCTTCTAGTTGGTCAGTGCTTTTTTCTGAACTTACCATGTGGAACTTAGCATGCATACTCATTAAGCAATTTCTTTCAATTACTGATGCCGTGTAGATTATTCCTTATAGCATGCTGAACTCATCAATATAGTGCTTGCATAGTTGCATTTGATTATTGTATTAAATGGAACATCCTGTTTCATTGCAGCTGCTCACTGGAAACACTGAGCACGTTAAAGTTTGCACAGCGTGCCAAATTCATAAAAAATCATGTAAGTTGCATTGCTTTATGAAGAAGTTCTTTAAGCATAATTTCAGAAACTTATTTTCACATCAACTATCCCGAAAGAAATGTTGTCATGTGTTTCTCCAAACATTGACCTTAAGCTCCACTTGTTAATTAATGTTCAATTTGTTAAACTTGTGCTCTGCTCTCGAAAATATTTTTATTATATCTCTCCAGCAACTCCTCTAGGTGACAGCTAGTTTGAACTTTGAACTCATCGTATACCTTCCTTTTTGGTTATTGCTGTACTAGGCTATAATAAACGAAGATGCTTCTGGAGATGTACTCGCGTTAAAGCATGAGATCCAAGTTCTTAAGGTATATTCTGCTATACAGCCTTAATACGATGTCCTATAGTTTCTGCTTTTCCTAAAGTATGATTTTGTTATGTATCTTTAACTGTTTTCCTTCTCAGTGATCTAGGTAGATGAATTAATCATGAATCTGTGTCATATTTATTGTTCCATTATAAGTTCCTGTCTGAATCGGCACAAAGTTTTATTGAGAATGATAAAATGGAAGTTCCACCTTTACATGTTTTTTTTCAACAACACTAGTGGGAGAGATGTTACAAAAGTTGAGTTGGAGCATTTGATAGCATTACATTAGTTATGCAATGGAATCCAATGTGTTATCTATTCATGGGAAGGTCAATGTTTGAACTCACAAAATGTTATTTTCTAAAGATTCATTATTACGTTTGCACAATAGTATCTTGTTAATTTGTGACTTTGCTTCGTCCGACTTCTTGCCTTTCTTGACTTTGGGCTGTTTATGGTTTGTATGTGTGCTATTTGTAGAAACAAAATTCTCATCTGCGGAGTCTAGTAAAAGGAGGTGCTGAAGAGTGTGATAGTGATGGTTTATCACTGACCTTTCCGATGTCGCCAGGACCTTGGGATGGTTTACAGGGGTTTTCCACTCCACTTGTTACTGAGAAGAAACCATCACGTGTATGTGGATGTTTTCGACTGATTTAAATAATACATATGTGGGTGTTAGATTCTTATATGGGCTACTTGTTGCAGCTCAAGAATAAAGAATATGAAGTAGCCCTTGTTGGAGCTTTCCGGAGGGAAAAGGAGAAAGACATTGCACTGCAGACTCTGGAAGCAGAGATCAAAGCAACTCTTCAACTTGTATGTGACATCCTATCAAATTAGTTTTTTATTTGCATTTCACAATTTTAAATGCTTTAAAATGTATGAATAAGTGAATCAACCACTTGAGAATGTAGGTTGCATATCTTACTTCCTGAAAGCATGTATATATTTCTGCTATTCTGTGCATGAATTAGTTGCCTTTAAGGTCTCTTTTTATCACCATAGTAAAACTGTAAGTGCAAAAAGTATTTATTTTTAAACTTTAGAGTTAATAAAACTGGTGGATCTCCATCAGGCACTCTTGATATATTTAAATAGTTGATTTACTGTTGTAATATACCAGGCAAAACAAAGAGAGGATGAGATTCAAGTCTTAAAGATGCAGTTAAGATTCCGAGAAGATGGAATAAAAAGACTTGAAGCTGTTGCTTCTGGAAAAAGCTCAGCGGACCCTCACTTGATCAAAGAGAAGGAGGAGCATCTGAAAATAATTGAGGAACTTCGTTCGCAGGTAGACCGTAACCAGAATGCAGCAAGATTTGCAATGGAGAATTTGCGACTACAAGAAGAGATCAGAAGGCATGTGATGTTGTTCCTAACTGTTTTCTTTTACCGTCAGTTTTATAGTAATTTTAACCTTACAATTGTTGAACAGAACATTATCCATTGATAATATTATTGAAGCATCAATATAATTTTTATCTTCTGCTTCTTTTCTTTTCTTTTTTTTTTTTTTTTTTTTTTTTGGTTTCACCTTTCTGTTTTCGGTTGTGCTCTTGATGCAGACACTTCATATCATTTTGATGTGGTTTCAATAAATCTGATATCTTGTCTATTTACCTTTCAATTTGTTCACGTTTCAGAATGAAGTCATTTTGTGAGGACGGTGAACGGGATAGAATGAATGAGCAGATAACAATATTGAAAAACAAGGTGACTATTCTTACTTTCTTACAGTTGTTTTTTAAGCCTATTCATGATTTGCAAATGTTTACGAGACACTAAACTGTTCTTCATTATCTCTGCACACTAAACTCTCGCTCGTAAGTTATTTCAACCTCCATTTTTCAAAATCTCACATTTTAATTATACCAAATTCCATCTAGATTTTTGTATTAATAGTTATTTCAGTGTTACTGTTTCTGATTCATCTTGTCCATGTGAATCAGTGTGGTTTCATAATACATTGCCGTGATCATTCTACACCATATAATTTGTTTGACATTGCTATGAAAGTGTTCAGTTGTGCTCATATTATGTACACTTCAGTTTCTGAGCATTATTGTGAATTCTGCAGTTGCTAGAAGCCCTTGATTGGAAACTCATGCATGAATCAGAACCCACAAACATGCAGGTACTTGTCTTTTCCATATATTAGTTTGATTTGCATTATAGTATATGATTGTGACTTGTGATGCTGATTGGTTATGTTTTAATTGTGCAGAACGATGTTCACAGTGATATAAATTTGCTGAGCTCCAACCAGGTAATAGTTAGATAAGTCGACTATATCATTAGAGATGTCTTGGACACCTAGTAGTAGTACCATTATAAATTTTCTGTAAGTTTCTGAAAATGAATTGATTCGTGTTAGTAGCCCGGTGCAACTTATTTAAAAGTTGGGATTCGTAGCCAGTCAAATGTTTTCTATATCATGCCAGTTCACGTTAGAAGATAGCAGATGCTAGAACAGTGTTATAAATAGTCTGTAAATTTTATGCTGTGAATTATTACTTTCATAATTATGTTCGGAATAATGCTTAACGGTTATCTGAAAGAAATTTACACAATATGTTCCTCTCCATTTATTTAATGTTTCATAGGAGTTGATCTTTTCTTCTCTTTTCCTTTCAAGTCTTCTTACTTTTCTTGGGTTTGGGTTTGGGGGGTTGAAGCTCATTCCTTAGAATATGTAGTGTGGCTTGAGCATCAATGTCGAGCCACACTAAAGCTTCAAGGTCAATGAGCTTTCTTATATGTATTGCGTTCCACTGCAGGAATCTGCATCACCATGGCGGACTACAATGAACGAGGAAAATGAGTTCCTCCGCATGCAGGTACCTCTCAGATCTAGCTTTTTTTCTGTTATCACCTGGCCCCTGTTGTATAAAGAAATCAATTTTGCTTTCTCATCTGGTTCAACAAGTATCAATTTATATTCTTCTCTCAGGCAATTCAGAACCAATCAGAGCTGGATTCGCTTCGCAAAGAGAAAGAAAAGTTGGAAAGGTTGATTTAGACTGAATTCTGTTAATTCATATGTGCTAATCCATTCTTGAGCAATTTGAGTTGTTGATGAACTTTCATCTCCTTCAGTTATGATTATGATTAAAAATTTAAACCTTTTTGCAGACATGTCAATGACTTGGTAAACGAGCTTGAGGTGAAGCGATCATCCAAACTAGCGACTGCTGAACAAGAGCAGAAAGGAGGAAGTGAAGTTGCAATATTGAGTGATCAGGGGGAACTTAAAACTATGGTTGATGCCATAGCAGCTGCAAGTGAAAGAGAAGCAGAACTGTCCAAAGAAAATGATGAGTTGAGAATGAAACTGAAGGTTTTGGTCGAGGACAATAACAAACTCATTGATTTGTATGATACAACGGTCGCAGAGAACACCATTAAGGCCGGTGATAATTCTCTAAATCCTCCAGCTGATCCAATTGAAGACCAAATTCACCACTTCACTGCAGCTGCAGAACTAAAGGAACTAGAGGTCCGAAGGGAAGTTGACAGTCTAAAATGCCAACTTGCAGAAATGCATGAAGAAAACGACAAGTTGTTGAGTCTGTATGAGAAAGCCATGCTAGAGAGATGAATTAAAAAGATTAATAGGCTCTGCGCAACTGAAAAGCAAAGATGATAAAGGAGATTTCAGTTGTCCAGAGAAGCTTGTTGAAATTGGTGGAGGTCAATGTCTTACATTTGATGAAGTTTCTCCGGAATTTGAGCCAAAGTTCAGCTCTTTTGGGGCATATGTGGAGAAGGAAAATGATGACCATGATATGGAGAAAACTCAATTTAATGAAGTAGATGTGCAAAGCGAACATTCAGTTGGTTTGCAGATGAATGATTATTCTGATGCATATGAAACCAACAAACAGTCTCTGGCTGAAAATATGAGAAGATATGTGTCAGAACCAGTTGCACAGGATATGGAAACAGATGAATATAAAGAACCCCAACTGGAGATGCATGAAAAATCAACATGTTCTGTTTCCATTGATGTGTGTGAAAATTTGAATTCTATTAGGAAGAAGCTTGTTGAAGCTAAAGAAGAGCTCTCATACACTACGCAGGCAAAAGATATGTTTTGTATGCTGGAGAAAGCTGCTATAGAAGTTGATGAGCTTACGGAAAAAATTTGCAAATTGCAATCCAGCATTCAGGGTAAAGAGAACGAGTCTGCTTACCTTAGAGTTCTTTGTTCAGAGCTTCAGGAGAGAAAAGATGTGGCCAACAAGAAATTATTAGCACTGAAGAGTTCCTTGAAAAGCTTTTCTTGTTCACTTAGTTACTTTGAGCAGAGGGAGGCCACAACAAGATCGAAGCTAGACTGTAAAAAGAAGCTGAACCGTCTTCAGGTTGCCAAGCATGAGCTGATGGATACCCTTGGAAAGTATAAAGAAACAGAAGCTGAATTGGCAAACAGCATTGAAAGTTTGATGTTGAAATTGGAGGATGGAAATAGAAAACTGGAAAGTGATAGAGTTCTTATTGCAATAGATAATGTGGAGAAGACTAGTAATGACCACAACTGGCGAATGAGCACTACTGAGTTGCTGAAAACTGAAGAAGAGAAAACAAATATGCAGAATCAGATAAAAATCAAAAGTGAAAAACTTACTGGAGTGAAGAAGGATACGGAAGTTGCGAAAAAGAAATTGTGCAAGATTAATTCTGAAATTCAATTGCTCAAAACTGCACTGGAGAAATATGCGTTATTATCTATTGAAGAGATGGAGGATAAGTTTCAAAGCGCCGTGCGGGAGAAAGAAATGCTTTCAGAAGTCAATGCAGATGGAAGAAAAGAGTTTGAAAACATGGTTGTTGAGTATTGTCAGTGCTTGTTTGAAGCAGACTTGAAGGAGGAAGAAAAGAAATTTATGGAAGAGGAACTGGTCGTTGAATCACGGAGATTGGATGAGTTAAAGACAATGAAAGATGAAGCTCTAAGAAAGATGACAGTTCTGGCAGAAGCAACAGCATGCGAATCGAGGTCTTTGTGTGACAAAATGGAGTCAGAGGTACATAGAGTAGGCCAGTCTGTTGTAGAGCTGAACTCATTGCTTGAACAATGTAGTTCAGGAGTCTTCTGAGTTGTGTATGCTCTGAATTTGTTTCAGCATCAGAACTTTTCTGATCTGTGTAGATTATTTGTACTGGTGTTATGTTTGTTTGGTTCTGTTATCTAACCATCTTTGTTTGTTCCACTTCAAGAATATTTCGATTTCTCCAGTATATACACATTGTGTGTTCATACTTCATAGTTCATAGTATACCCAGCAAAGTCAGCTGGTATATTGGGATATTGGCGTGGGGACTGGGTGGAGAAATGGAAAATCAAAACATTATTTGTTCTGAAAAACTGTGCATTTTGACGTAAGGATTTAAGGATTTTAGGTTAAAGAATTTTGTTAATAAAAAAGTATATACTATAGATTATGTAAAAATTAGATTTAAAAGGTGCGAAAGGGGAAAAGATATATTGCATTTAGTAAAGAAAAAGTAAAGTGAAAATTGAAAACTATAATGCGGAGGGAATATTGAATACTAAAATTTTGACTCCGCAAGTATATTCCAAATTGATCGGACTACAGAGCGTGACTCCCGCCGAGAGCAACCAGCCTCCTTTCTTGGTATGGTAGGCGCCCAACCAGTCATAACTCACAAGACACATTTCATGACCAGTTGAGTTGAGTCAGTTGACCCACTCAATGAACTAAAGAATTTTATGCCCAACCTACTATTTGTCATGTGATAGAAAGATTTTGTGGCTAACCTACTTATTTAAATTTTCTTCTTAATACTAATTATGTTTTATTCGTTTGAACCTAACTGAGCAAAACTGAATCAAATTGAATAGAACTTATTTGTAATATAAAATATAATTGAACTGATATGAACTGAATATTTAATATTTTTTTTTAAAAAATGAGCCTAGCATTACCATTTAAGATGAGAATTGAGTAAATCAGTGTTTTCTATTTGGGTATTCAAATATTATGGTGATCTAAAACAATAGGATCTATGAACAACATACTAATTTACAAATTTAAAGTTGACTAAGTGAATTCCATCCCCTTTATTCATCGAATATATATGTGCTTACTGTTTTTCTTATTTTTTTCTTTCATTTGGATGTGCTTTGTTTTGTAATAATATGATATGATGAGCCTGAATTGCAATGTAATTTTCAAATTAAGCACATCAAAAGTTTAAGAAAATATAATATCACCAACTTAAAAGTGTTATCCCAAAATATACACTTATTATTAAATTTTTAAAATAATTCACTCATTGTATATAAATGGCTCATGTATCGTAAGTTTATCAAATCAAATCAAAGTAATACAATCATTTATAGGTCTTAAACTTTATATACGACAACATCAACTTACTTGAAAAACCAAAATCATTCTTCTTGTTCCTCTTCTCCATCTTTAAACTATTATATTCCTTTTTTCCATTTCATTTATTTATAGTTTACTTTCTTTTTTATTTTTCCTTCACTCTTTTTTATTATATATGTGTCTTATTATTATACTTATAGTATACCTTTAACCACGTTTATCAAATATTATTAATATATATTAAACACGAATTAAGTTATTTAACATTTTAGAGTTTGTTGTAGGATTACACGTTTTTTCGAATTTTGTTTTAGAATAAACCTAGAGGCTAGAACCATCTCAACTGTTTCCTGTCAGCACCGCTGTACTTCCAAAAAAGGAACAATAAAAACGTTACCAAAGTACACAATACGAATCCAATACAACAATCAATCAGAGCTCCAAATTCATCCCAAATTTGACGATTCTTCTTTATCAGAACTTTCTTCGATCCTTTAAGATCTCCACGATAAGCTAATTGGAGCTTTTATACTCCTCATCTGCTACTAATTGATTCGAATTCCGACTGATTTCACACGACGAGAATTCGACAGGATGTTTAATGGAATGATGGATCCAGAGATGATTAGACTTGCTCAGGAGCAGATGAGCCGCATGTCTCCGGCTGATATGGCCAGGATGCAGCAACAGGTGGATTCATCCATCTATTAGTAGTTGATTGTTTCCGTTTAGATTGATTTCTATAATTTTCGCCTGTAATTTTGGAAATCTGCATGTTCATTCGATTTGAATTTTAGAATCGGAGTAGCTTGTGGTTTTTCTTTACTGTTATGGAAGATATAGCCTCTGTGAATTTGATTATTTTGATGTTTGGCATCTAGATGTTGATTGGAAACCAGTTTCGCAGCTTAACAGCTTGATTTAGTGATTCGAGATTTGAACGAAAGTGGTCTGATTAAATTAGAGAGTATTGTGATTTCTAGCTAACCGATTAGACTAGGTTTTTGGCTCATGTATGGCATCGAGAAACAGGAGAATTAACATTACATGATCTATAGGATTCGAAACGATTCTGTTTTCCTCTGTCATATTGCATTGTGTATTATTGAAGCTATTATAGCAGACATACTACAAACAGAGGAGTAGTTGTCCTGTTTCTGATTTCATAATTGTCATGTGTGTTAATTGAATTGTTTTATGCTCTCGGTGACTCTTGAGTTTTTGTAAGGAGGTTATGATATGGCTATCTATGGTATGTGTAGTTTACTCTTTCCTATGCATTTTTGGTGTAGTTTCTTACTGTTGGTAGTGTATGGCTGCATGTTTTCAGATGATGTCAAATCCAGAGTTGATGAGGATGGCGACGGAAAGCATGCAAAATTTGAGGCCTGAAGACATCAAGCAAGCTTCTGAACAGTTGAAGCATATGAGTCCTGCAGAGATGGCAGAGATGCGTGAGAAGATGGCAAATGCTTCGCCTGAAGAATTAACTTCCATGCGTACCCGGATGGATGCTCAAGTGTCTTATGAGATTAATGGGGCTGAGATGCTAAAAAAGCAGGTAATACAGAAGTTTTATACTCTAGTAGGTGTAATGAAGTTTCCTTCTCCGCTCTATCTTCCTGCTGCTCTGTGATGCACCCTTCTCCATTCTTTGAATGAACTTATTCAGAGATCCAGGGCTTCTTGCTGGAAACTGTAAAGTGTGTCTCTGAATGTTAGCGATTGCTTCAGGGATTACATATAACTGCCATGAGGCCCTGACCTCTCAGACATTATTAATTTCCACTCTCAAGTTGTAGACAATTTTGCAAGGACCGAGACAATGTGATGTGCTATGCCATGTAGGAATCACTTGTCCAAAAAAAATATTTAATGCTCAGCTATGCTCCACTGTAAAACTTTACGTGCAAGAAGATTGTTGGTTTTTTCATTTTTTGTTTAAAGATATTAGCTGCACTAATTATGTATTCAATTTATTCTACCAGGGAAATGAGCTTCACAGCCAAGGCAATTACAAAAATGCGTTGCAGAAATACATGCATGTAAGTTTTGGCTCGGTACATGTGCTGCATAAATTTCGTCTTTGCTTTTGTCATCCGTATGACGCTTGGTTTCTCTTTTGGATACTAGGCAAAAAAGAACCTGAAAGAAATGCCAACGTCTAAAGCACGAAGTATTGTGATGGCCTGTTCTCTTAATATGATGTCATGTTACTTGAAAACGAATCAATACGATGAGTGCATTAGAGAAGGCACTGAGGTAAAGATACTTCATATTTTCTCCAAGTTGACTTGGATGTTCCAAATGATGTTTCTGTACTACCACACCTTTTGCAAGCGTTATTACTTCATCCTCAATCCAGTGGTTTCATTTTCTAGAAACTCCTTCATCTTCTATATCACAACATTTTGTTGAGTGGAGTGGTTTGCTTCTTGTGAAAAAACAAGTAAAATCTCGTGGGATAGATTCCGTGGCACTGGCCCCTTGTGTCGCATTGCTAATGTTATGTACCTTGATATCAGTAGTCCTGAGGATTTTTTTTATGTATGGGTATCTGTTGCTATGAGTTCAACAGGGTAGAACATAGAATTGTGAACTGAACTCTGTAATACTGCAGGTCTTGGCTTATGACACAAAGAATGTTAAGGCCCTTTACCGAAGGGGTCAAGCATATAAAGAATTGGGACAGCTAGAGGTGAGTAACTGGCAATATGATAATCGATTGTTATTATTTTGTGAAAATGCTTGCTCTTTACACTGATATAGTTTTGTAAACCATGTTTTTTACTCATCTTTAAACACATTGAATATGCAGGATGCAGTGTCTGATTTGAGTAAAGCACTTGAAGTTTCTCCTGGAGATGAAACTATTGCAGATGTATTAAGGTATTGAATTCTCTGGATCAATCAGTTTTCATTGTACTGACATACCAGGCATGCTTTTGGGTTTCCTATTTTCTTTTAGGTTGTTTTTACCTTGTAGTGCACCATGCTTGCTCAATTCCAGCATTAGTTCTCACCTTATTTTGCTGTTGGTATTTTTTGAAGCCATAATTTCTTATATATATTCAAGAAAAACTGTTTGCTTGTGTAGGGATGCGGAGGAAAGGATGGCAACACAAGGAGTTGGGCGTCCTTCAAGAGGTATGCTGGTTTGTGATCATATCACTTGCTTTAATTTTTGTGCCTTAGATTTCAAGTCTCTCAGTTAATTCTGATTTCTCTTCAGGATTGGTTATTGAAGAAATAACTGAGGAAGAGGCTCTATCCTCGGGTCCCTGTGAGAACTCGAATTCCCGAGGTTCGGTGTCATCAGTAAAAGATACCAGCGAATGCAGCACGAGTCAGATTGAGAACATAAGGGAGATTCCATCTGTAAACTCTGAGTATTTGGATAATCTTAAAAACAACCCAGAGTCTGTCAGGTAAGTTGTGCAAAACTTAGATTTTATGTTCTCATTTCTTTTTCAGACCCTTCATTACGCTTTTTTTTTTTGATACACTTTTTGTAACTACTTTATCATGGGTCCCGCCACTCAAACACATACTGTAATATATAACACACTCATTAAAAACCGTGCAAAAAAGAAAATGTAGGGTACTTTCTCTCGCTCCTGTGAAGATTCTTTTTAATGCATGTTCTTCCCCGCCTAATTGTAAGCACTATTTTATTTCGTCCCCCCTCCATATTAAAATACTGTGTTCACCGTTGTCTTTCTGCGTTACATACTTGTCCATGTGGCTTTACTATTATGAACTGGTTGAAGCTTCCAGAATTGTATCCTCTAAAAATAACTTGGCTAATTTCAATTCTTAATGTAGATCATTCCAGGATTTTATTTCTCGCACTGATCCTGAAACCTTGTCTGCCCTTAATGGTGGGAAAATTGGAGATATGTCTCCTGACATGCTTAAGACAGCCTCAAATATGATAGGCAAGATGTCTCCCGAAGAACTTCAAAGAATGATGAAGTTAGCTTCCTCGTTCAATGGGGAAAATAGTCCATTTCTAAACAGTGGGTCGAGCTTTAATCCTGGATCAATTCCATCAGATCTATCACCTGATATGCTTAAGACAGCTACTGACATGATGAGTAAAATGTCACCAGAAGAAATTCAAAGGATGTCTGAGATGGCATCTTCTTTGAAAGGAAACGTTCCTACTGGTACTGGTCCAGTACCACCGATGACACCTGAAATGCTTAACATGGCAACTGATATGATGAAAAACATGTCACCTGATGAGAAGCAGAAGATGTTTGAAATGGCTTCGTCTTTGAGGCAAGTGCCGAGATCCTCGACTGGTACCTCTGATTCCAATGGATTAAGAGCAGATGAATTTCCTAGTATCAGTCAAAATATGGAAAGAAATGGCAGTGATGCTGCTGAAACTAGTTCAGTTCAAGGTCTAAATTTTAGGGGTGCTCAACCCAGCTTTCCAAGTTCCACTGGTGATCTACAGGAACAAATGAGAAATCAAATGAAAGATCCAGCTATGCGACAGGTTCCCTACTTCAACATTCTCTTGTTCTTCCTTTACACCTGTTTCTCTAATTACTCTGGTCAATTCGTCATGCATGCATGTTTACATTTACCTGTTTTTGAGGGATCATGCAGTAAAGAAGTTTTCTTTTCCTGGTTTCTCAACATTTATGACTAAGTTTATAGTATACATATAAATCAATCTCAAACATATGTTGCAAATTTGGAAAAACAGCACCTAAATGGATGTTTGTGGCTGAATAATTATTTTTATGGTTAAATACACTAATACTGAAATGCATAGTGTTTCAATACTAGTCTTACATGTGATAGTTTCTTTAGAAAGTTCCTGCATTTATAACTCATCCAAGGATTTGTTTTAAGCCACTGCTGAAATTACTTAAAGTAGGAACAGGTGTGAAATTTGTTCTTGGATTCCCACTGGTTGTGAGCATTTTACATATTGTTTAAGATTTGATAATAGCATTTTTATGTCATTGATATTGCGTGCATTTTTCTAAAGTAAGCATGATTTGCATCGTAATCCTTTTTAAGCATTTCTGTAAATTCGAGTTATGAAGCATGTGGAAAGCTATTCACGCACATTTGAGTCATTCCCTTCTGTTTATGCTACTTCTTTTTTAATTTATTTTATAGATGGTGTATTAGTTCTTATCGATGTTTATGTTATACTTGTCTGAAATTGGCAGATGTTTTCATCAATGATAAAGAACATGAGCCCTGAAATGATGGCAAACATGAGTGAACAATTTGGATACAAGATGTCACGCGAAGATGCTGAAAAAGCGCAGCAAGCAATGTCTTCATTATCCCCCGATGCATTGGACAGAATGGTAAGCAGTTCGATTGGACTGGCCTGGTGTGTTTATGAACTTCATCTTCTTGTTATAACCCTAATGGTCCATTTGACATGTGGAGTAAGGTTCCATTTTGAGTAGAACCTTCTGGTATTTGTTTTAAATACGCTTTGTATCTTTGAAAAAGGCAGTGGAAAAAGTTGATAAATTAAAATTGGAGCTGTGTTTAACTAACAAAAAAAAAAAAAAAAAAAAAAAAAAAAAAAACTATTTCAGTTTGATTATTGAAAATAACAATGTTCATATTTCAATTTATGACAATTTTATGCCTGTAGCCTGTAGGCCACTGATTTCTCATCGAAAGAACACTTCCAGTCATATCAAAGTTTAGGCATATAGTGATATAGATTCTTTGTCTTGATTTTAATTTTGGATAAACATGAATGCAGATGAAGTGGGCAGATAGGGCTCAACGTGGCGTAGAGGGTGTAAAGAAGACAAAAAATTGGCTGCTGGGAAGACCTGGGATGATATTGGCCATCTTTATGCTACTTTTAGCATTCTTCCTTCACTGGCTGGGCTTCATTGGTCGCTAGAGCTATCTAGATAGGTTGATGCCAACTTACTGAATTGGCTCAAAATGTTCTGTCTCAACTAGATTGATCTTTCAAGGTTAACGCCGCTGCAGCAAGTTTAAGATGGCCGGTGAGTCGCCAAAAGAAAGACGGGCCATTTTTCCTTGTGTGGCGTTAGTATATTGCATAGCTTAACTGTTTTATTACTTGGTCTATTTTCTGCTAATGTTTGGTATAATGAGCTTTACTGCCTGGATCAAGTTATGTGGGGATGTGAACTCAATTGAATGAATCACACCATAAGCCGTGTAGTTAAATAATTCAGTGTTGTACATTAGTCTGATGAGATGGAGACGGAATGGCTGGAACATCTCATATTTTCCTTTAAATATTCTTTTGATTTAATTGTGTTCGGCAAACTCTCCCAATTTATACTCCTATGTTTTGGGTTTTAATGTTTAGAAATACAGTAGATGGTCAAAGTGAACCTGCAATTGCTTATTGTCCGTATGTGGTGCCTGTGTGTTTATATGGTACTGTAGTTCTTAACCCAGTCTGGATAACAAATTCATTGACACTTGATAGAAAGTTATTAAAATAACTTGACAAAAGTAAACTTAGATAGTACTGCCTCAGATATTGTTGACAGCTCCAATCAGAGCTGAAACAGCTTTGGCAGTTCCATCAGGTGTTGCTACCCAAAAAAAATTCTGGTACTGGATTTTTAAGAAGGTAAAAAAAATAAAAAAGGAAAAGGAGAAAAGAAAAGGAAAAGAAGAAAATAAAAATTAAATTATGAAAAATTGTAATATTGATAAGGGCATGTTTGGTGAGCAACATTTCAATAGTTCAACTAAGTTGGTCGACATCAATTAGCACTATTTGGATCAAAATCAATAGTATCAACTAAGTTTATCAACTAAGTTGGTCAACATCAATTAGCACTATTTGGATCAAAATGTAATTGATCTTTTAGAAGGGAAGATTTTAAAAACTGACACAGAATGGTTTCTATTTTGACAAGTTTTAAAGCTCGTGTATAAAAAACACACAGGCACATTTATAAATCTTCTAAAAATTTTAATTCACAAAAATATAAAATGCAGATAATTTAAAATAATCTACTTTAGATGTATTCAATTTTATATACTGTGACTTGATGTCTAGTCAGTTGTCAATATTGATCAAGGTTCGTTGATCGACGATGCTAACTCAATCATTCACTCACTCACACAAGTCGGCTGCCTTTCTACACGTCACCTTCCCTCGTCCTTCTCCCTTTTCCTATTAATATCCATTCTGTTCTTTTTGTCGCAGTAAATTTTATACATAGTTAGTCTTTGTTATTTTCGTCTGAAAATCGATTATTTTCAGCTCAGTTCAGATTTGACTAAGTAGTATTTTGTACTACAAATAAGTTCAGTTCAGTTCAAATCAGTTCAGTTGAGTTTTGTTCAGACGAAGATAACATAGACTTACTCTCCTCCACTTCAGTTTTAAACATATTCCTTCATGTCTACTTCCCGTCACATATTTTTAAGTATTTAAAAATTCACGTCTTAAGTATGATTACCCCTAGGGCCTAGAATGCACCTGCAAATGAATTAATGCTTAACTTAATTTTTTTTTTGAAAAGAATGCTTAACTTAATTAACATTTACATTGTCATTTTTTTTCTTAGAACAAAATGATGTGGTGGTAGTGTGGTACTAGTAATAATCAATTTACGAGAGAAAACCCAATAGGAAGGGACGAAAATCCAGAGCTATTCTCTGAAACATTATCATTTCCGATGACGGAATGTTAAATAAAGGCTCAAGATTAATAGAAGGACTTCCGTAGAAATCACAAGATAAAAGCTAAAGAAAGAAATGTAAAAAAACAGAAGAAAAAAACAAAGGCCCTAGATGGTTACCTGTACCGAGTTGTTAGTTCAAATATGAACTAAATGAACGTTTTCACCTAATCTCTATTCAACTCCATCGTCACATATTATTCTTTTTTGCCGACGAAGTTGTTATTCTTTTACTATGGAACTGACCGTCACCGTTTTACAATGTTTAGGTCATTAATCACTATCATATCATTTTTAATCAACTTCAGAAATGACGCACTAGTATTCATGATCTGTTTAGAATTATAAACTCGAAGTTGGAACGCCTCGGATTCTTAATACCATTTGTGTTTATTATCTTAAGAAGACGTGAGTACTAAACCCCTTTCTTTTTCATCTCCATCTCCTAAAACATGGATCCAAGGACTGTGATCAATATAAGTATAATAAATACTTAATTAATAACACCAAGTGGCAAATTAACAACATGGGGTACCGTATCTCTAACAAAACCATTAAGTCCATGTTTAACTTATTCATCCAATTCAGATATATTTCAGTCATTTGTTTGAAGAGAACGGAATAAGATTAATTTGAATTGAATTAAACTAAAATGATCAGATATGAATTCAAGTTATTTGTAATATGTAAAAAAAAAATTAAGTATAAACTAAACTGAATTAATTTTTTAGACGAGATAACATAGCTTCAGTTAAGTTTTAAAAAATTCAGTTTAAGTTTAATCAACCATAGAATTAATAAGTAAGATACACTTGTTTATTACTTATTATTATATCTTATTATAATCCCTTCTAGAAATCTAAGCAAACACAAATAGACAAACAAGAACAACAAACGTGCTTAGTAACACGACTAAACGCATCGTCTATTCTTACTCGTTCGGCACAATCCCTTCTTCTTCCCTTCTTCTTGATCATCGATCAATCTTAGTTAAATTAAGTAATTAACTAATTAATCATCACCAACCCCGATTAGACGCCACCAAATTGAAATAAAACCTTGTAGTACTAGTAGTATCTTACTTGATTTTTTTGTAATATCTCGATCAATTTAAATTAGCTTCCTTGTTACATTGTTCAATGTTCAATGATTTGTTGTGATGCCGTGTCGCGTTTTTTTTGTATTTTGCTCTCTTTAGCAAACTCAATGTCCACATCAATCAATATAGATATATGTTTAATTTATCATTTTGCACACATATGAAATCAATTATTATGTTCGCACGTCTCTATTCCGTATCATTCTTAGACTACTAAAACTATTGGTAAAATAGGCAATTTTTTCATAAAAAATAAATACCCTAATTAATAGCAGATTAATTGACTTGTAATTTCAAACATGTTAGATTGAGATTAAATCGGATCAAAAACTGACGGATCCTAGAACACATTATCTAGAGAATCTTTCGTTTACCAAACTCATTTTTATATACAGTGTACTACTTTATTATCTATCTATATGTAAGTACACTCCTCTATTGGAAGATTTCTTAATCTCTGAAAACTTTCTGCCAAAATTATACCCCTCAGCTTAGGACAACTATTTATGTCATACTACCATTTTTCTTTCTATTTTACATTTGTCAGCTCAGCACTTAATTATTTTACATTTCTTTTGTCTTTTTCAGATAAACATTACTCTATATTCATTTTGGTCACTAGAACACAAAAACAGTAACATGCATAAAACCTGAATAAATAAATATAATAACCAGTAATTATATATATTTATTCTTTTTGTTTTGTTTTGTTTTGTTATTTTCCGGTAGAAAAGAAAAAATCCCCTATATTTTCTGAGTCCATATTAATCCCTGTCCACATCCATTCCTATTCTCTCTCAATCTCTATCATCAGTTACGACTCGTCAACTTTCAAATCTCAAACTACAAAACAAACCCCTCTCTCTCCTCAACACTTACCAGATTTCTCTCCCTCCCAACAATGCCAGCCCAAATCGCCATACAATCGCCGGCGGTTCCCAACCGTCGGCAACCTCTCCTCATATTACCGGACAAATCAACTCCGGCGCCTCACACCAAACGCCGCTCCCGCGGCAGCAAGTGCGGCGAGGCGGCTGGCGATTGCGCCGCCGTCTGTTGCCTCTGCCCCTGCGCTATGGCGCACCTAGTCTTCCTCGCCGTGTACCGCGTACCGACGTCGATTTGGAAGAAGAAGAAGAGAGAACGGCTGTTGAAGAAGAAGAGGAAGCAGTCCGATGAGGCGGAAAAGGCGCGGGGACCGAAGGTGGTTGAGGAGGAGGAGGAGGAGGCGGATTATGGATTGGTGGCGGAGGACGACGTCGTTTCAGCGTGGGAGAAGGAAATGATGGACCGGTTTTACGGTTTTTGGAGGAGCGAGTCCAGAAGATCCGATAATTCGGAATCGTAAATGTTACGTTCTCGGATCGGATTCGGTTCGGTTTGGTTTGGAATTTGATCTCTATCTCTGGAATTTGTATTTTGTTGTAGTACGTAATTTCCATGAAGAGGAGATGAAATTAGGGCTTTGAATTGTTGATGATTGATCGATTGATTGATTCAGTCCTGGATTTTGGTGATGGTGATGATCATGAACATGAATTGTTAGGGTGGGTGCAGTTTTAGGTACTGTTTGGTTTGTACACATTTCTTTTTTCACGTTTTTGTTGTTGAGTTCCAAATTTGACAATGAAAATGGATGATGGATATACCTATATGATATATCAAGTTAGCAATTTAGTGTTTTAATTGTTTTGCATTTCAACATTTGCTTTCATTTGCCCCTTTATGAATATGCTGCATATATATGAAGAATATGTTGCTTATCATGTTGGGTTAAAGAGTTCAAGCATACTCTGCTCCCGGTCACGTTTTGTAGTAAGATTGATTCCCGTTATGATGTACTACACTTCTCTGATGTGGTTTTAATTCGAGTCATTAATACTGTGCGAATTTGCAATCACTCACTGGGACCGGATTTTGAGCTAATATTTTCCACTTTCTTTCACATGTCCTGCACACTAAACTCCACGCCATAAACGCGACTTGGATTTTGCCAAAACAGGTGTGAAAGGAAATGATGCTAATCTAGGGGAATTTCTGGTGACACAGATCCAACAAAGCCATTAAAGGAATATACCATGACATGATTCAAAGTTGGAGGAGTCGACCATAGATCTTTGGGCTTTTGGCCTGGGAGAATATAGTACTGCTACTTGATCAGTTCTAGTGTAAATATCACTAGTTTATTGTGCTGGTCTGATTCCATTTCTGGTGAGTTAGATAGATTCCAAGTATATGTATTATCAAAGTTCAGAAAAGGTATGTGAACTTTTACGAGCTATACTACTGTTATCATTAATATTACTTAATCTGGATAACCCATAACTGATAACTTCCACCAGACTTGAACTTAGAACAGTACGTAACACTTAAGTTGGGCTTCCAAATTTATTGTTCATACAAGACATGTACCGAACCATTAATTCATTGACTTCAAGTTTTATGTTTGTGTATGAACCTTATAAAAGTAGCGTGTGCAAATAAAATTGAATATATGGCCAAATTGTACTTGAAATAATAGGAAAAAAGGTCGGATTTTTTTATCATTCTAGTGCTAGTATCATTCAAGGTGAGTAAATTACTAAACATGATCACCAGTATCATTTTCTCGTTTTAAGGGGTGCAATACACGACTTCCTTCCTGCTTTGTACGAATTACGAGTAATTGACCATATCCGCTGGCTCACAGGATTGAGAATTTCTAGCTTATCCGCAAAGAGCATTTGTTAGCCTGATACATGTGCCAAGATCTGAGATTTCCATGAGACAATATAAAGTTGGGATTGGCTAGTGGCTTTCTAGTCCATGTCGAAACGTCATTGTTGCAGGACGAGTCCACAGTTTTGGAAGCATATAGGGGTACTCCATAGTCCATACAAGTGGCGTTCCGTATGCTTCCTTGGTCCCAAAGAACATTTCCATGCAATCGTAGAATGACGAATCATAATTGGAATATAAATTGAACATCATTGATCTCATTTTACGCCTTCGACCACCCCACTTACTAATCCTAGATAATTAATAGCGGCTCTAGTAGATTTTAATAATACGTTAGAAATTATTCTAAAAAAAACACCAAATATATAAAATGTTATACTATTAACAAGTTAACATGGAGAATAGACACATGAGTTGTCTCAATTGGTTAAAAATATGAGTATATCCTTGGCGGTCACATTTACGAATTTTTCAAGGTAGCATAATTTCTTATTATGTTTCTTAACTCTCTTCACTTTTCATTAATTTATGGTACTATTACTAAATTGAACCTACTCAAAATAAACACATCCCAAACAAATCTGAAAAACCTTATTGATGAGGTGAAACTCTCTTTTGGGGATAAGAAACGTTTGGATTATGAAAGAATGAAGACAGTAGCCGGAAACCAACCGTAGATTACATTGTAATATATCTCAGATGGTTTATACAAAGAAACTGTGTAATGATCAATGTTACTTATCTTTCTGAATTGTGAAGTCCCTTTATATAGAACCCTTAGCTCAATGTATATCCAATCATATTTTGTCAAATGTATTTCTGTTAAATATTACAACTAGATACAGTGAATGTTCAGGGTGACATTCTTGTCGGCTTTTGTTGGGCTCGAGCTTTGTTTCTACTTGATTATCTCGATAATCACACCTGACAGTACCACTCTCGGAGTGTATCAAGTTGGAGTCATCTTTCGGAGTGTACATAATTCAGCCTCGTGTAGGGATGGCAATGGGTCGAGCCGCCAGAGGCCCGGTCCTGGCCTGGGACATTTGGCCCAGGCAAGCCCGGCCCAAGCCCGAGAACGGGCCTAAAGTTTAGGCCCAAGCCCAGCCCGTCATGGGCCGGGGCTGGCCCAATTAATTTTTTTTTTCAAAAAAATTCAAAATCCACACATTTTAGGAATTAATTTGTTTTTTTTTAAATTCAAAATTAAAAGATTTAAGAAATTAGAAACAAAAAATGCTTCAAAATCTTATAAATTATTGGTTGTAGTGTATATTAAAATATAGAAGTATGATTCAATAGAAATTTTTTGTGAACACATAAAAAAGTATGAAAAATGTATAAATTACAACTTAATTTAATAATACTAGTATATATATATAACAAATTAAATAGGCATATTTACATATATTATATATAATATATAAAGAAACATATATATACTTGGGTCGGGCCTAGGCTGGGCCAACGGGCTAGAATTTTGGCCCAGGCCCGGCCCATGAGCCTATATAACAGGCCCAAGCCCAGTCCAATATGGTGATCGGACGGGCTGGGCCCGACAAATTTGGGCCGTGCCTGGCCGGGCTCGGGCTGTCCGGCCCAAATTGCCATCCCTAGCCTCGTGTCATGATATGACTGTGGCTAATCTTTATATGTCTTATTCTTTTCACTCCGATAGCGAAGTTTATCATGGATGTTTGTTCCAGTCCGGATGTGTAACAAGTTCCGAGGTACGATAGTAGTCATCGAACATTAGTTAGAGAAGATCGTCTTAGTTCGTTTAAGACATTCTTAGACGGATTTGACATATTTTTATATAATCACTTATTTAAAACATACAAATATTTACTTATAAAATTATACATTTCCTCCGCACCAAATCAGACTTTTCACTTGTTTGTAATTTATTTGCGATTTATGATTAATTGAAGGTTACATGTAAATTTAAAAGAAATTAATAATTTAGGCTTAATGTGATGTCATATGCCTTACAAAAGTTAAAGATACAGTGGGAAGCTTATGGTGGGGAGGAAGTAGTTGCGGAAGCTAAAAAATAAATGGCAGAGACGCAGGATTTGCGAGCTGCAACTCAGGATAAACAGTTAGAGGAGATTCGAGCATTGCTGCTTGTTTGCGTGGCTCACGACTGGCAGAGGACCATCAAACTCGTGTCAATTCAGATGATCGACCGAAGAATCAACGCGAGGTACATACTAATATGAGACTCCTGTATTGCCTTTCAATAATAGTTTGCGTATGGATTTTCCTAAGTTCGACGGAGTAGATCTACATGGTTGGTTGCGTAGGTGCCAGAAAATATCTTACTTTGAATCTTGTATCCGAGGTGGTGACATTGGTTATTGCAGGGATGCATTTAAAAGGTTTATCTGAGTTTTGGTACCTGGATCATGTGGATGGCCGTGAACCCATGGGATGGGTAAAGTTTACTAAATTGTTTATTAAAAGGTTTACTGATGTGGGAGGTGATGATTTGATAGGAGAGTTCAATAAATTGAGACAAACCGGATTAGTGGAGAAATACATATAGAAATTTGTTGAACTCAGGTCCTTTATGCTTCAAAATTACAAGCATTTGGATGAATTCTATTTCATTAGGATCTTTTACGGTGTTTTAAGAGGAAATCAAACATATGGTGGAGATGCTAGCCCCATATTTTCTAGAACAAGCATACTTAACAACGCTAGGAAACAGGAGGTGCGGTGCTTATTGAGTCATTGGAGAGAGTGCACAATCTGTTAGCAAAGGTGTTATTGCTTGGCCTAGAGATGAGAAAAAAGAATCTTAGGATACATCTAAAACTATCCCAATTAAGAGGTTAAGTAAGGAGGAGTTGGATGCTAGGAGGAAGAAGAGACTTTGTTTTAACTATGATGTAGTATATAAATTTGGACATAAATGTAAAAAGTTGTTTATCATCATGGTGGTGGAAGAGGAGGGAAGCACCCGTGGTGGTAATAGCTTAAACATTGGAGATTATAGTTGTGAGGATGAGGACTATGGAGTCTCCTTGCATGCTTTAAAAGTCCAAGTACCAATTGATACTATTAATTAAGCTACTGGGAAGGTGAAAAACAACGAGCTGGTGATATTGGTAGACTCGGGGAGTACTCATAATTTCCTGGATTCTAGCACACCTGATAGAATCAAGTGTGATTTGAAAGTGACAAATCCATTGCAATTGCAAGTGATCGTTGCGGGGGAGATTGAATAACTATAAGTGTCCTTGAGTTGGGAGATGGCACGTCACTTCTTCTTTGCTAGTGTTGGAGTGTTACCATTAGGTGGCTAGGAGGATGGTGAAGAAAAACAATGCAACGGTAGGCTAGATTCTGGTTGAATGGGAGCACCTACCTGTTGATGAAGCCACTTGGAAGGACTACCATATTTTGTAGCCAAGTTTCCCAGCTTCAGGTGACGCTTAGTCCGTTGTAATTCATTTAGCTTAGTTCGTAGCATAGAAACCATGATTTGTTAAACACGCTTTTGAAGCAACCGTGCTTATCACAGGATTAAGACATGTGTACTCGATTGGACGACAACTATGCTTCGTTTTCGATCTGACTCTGAAGCTTTAAATAAGCTTCGTAGCTCATTTTGAACGGTTAACAAGTTTGATGAATATAAATTTGTTTCTCTCAGTAGACTTCTTAGGTTGTTAATTCGTAGAGTTCTTTACTTCTGATTCAATCGTTACATAAATTGACCTCTTATAAGGGGAAATGAGTATAAAAACTGAAAATACTTTGTATAGAAAGGGGAAAACATAACTCAAAAAATATACTCCCTCCGTCCCGATGATAAGTCTACGTTTGATTTTTGCACGGTTTTTAATGAATAATTTTGTTTGATAGTGTTATATTAATATTGTATGTAAATGTGGGGTAGTTGATTAAAAAATTGTGAGGTATGAGTGGAGATAAAGAAGTGTAAATGTGGGGTCCATATTTAAAATAATATAGATGGGATGTGGGGTACTTTCCAAAAATGAAAACGTAAAGAATTAATTGGGACGTCCAAAAAAGGAATACGTAAAGAATTGATTGTGACAGATGAGTAACTATTGGACAGGATGATGGTCGAAATAGATTGAGCCCAAGGTGGAGTATTGCCCAACTCAGGTGAATGGAGATTTTGTACTCATGGATATTGTTTATGGTTTATAAATCATTGTATATTTTAAATTTAAATATAATTGCGAAGCACTTCTGTACAACTTAATAAAGCATTTTAGAAGAATAACTTCAAATAATCCCCAACCGAGCCCCTTTCTAGAATGTTCATAAGAGTATGGAATATTATGAATGACTATGTTCCATGACCGTCAATTCAAGCAAACTGTTGATGTTGAGATTTATTCGTACTCTAGACGTGGTTAGTTTGCGAGCGTTAGATTCTACGAAAATTTGTTTAGATAGTATCTTTATATGTTAGCAATAAATTAAGAGCCGTATATTTAAGTTAGTTTGATATGCCAAGGACAGTTATATGTTGCTCTATCAAGGGTAACTGGACGAAAAGTTCTCAAACTTTGAATTTGTGACAAAGATGAGAGAAGACCTTAACAAACTATAATACATCCGTGTAAAATTATTTATAAATATTTACGTTCCAATCTCTTATTTATTAATGATGAAAAAATTTAGAGTGTGGTTTGATAAAACATCCTCCATTCTTGGTTTACATTTTTTGGTTGATGTATAATAATAATTTCTTCTATATACTTATCTCTTTGGTCCAGGACTCTAGTCCAGTCCCCCTTAACGACAGTCGTACGCGTCCTTGTCTGTCTTCTCCTTTGGTGTTGTTTCTGTGGGCTCAGTCAAACTAACCTCCCAAAAGTAAATACTTACTGTGATGAAAGGAAGAAGCAACAAAATTGAATTTGAAAAATTTAACAAAAGATAATACTAGTAATCCGTAAGTAATAAGAATAATTAATTAATCTCCAAAAGTCATCAACAAAAAGAAAAAGTCTACTACTCATTCATTCTTTCTTTCTTTTCTTGCTTTTCCTCTCTAATTTCCATTAGCCCCAAATTGTCGTCGGTTTTTTATCCTATACTCTGTCTTTTCCTCCTTTCTCACACTCTATATCCAATCCATTCCAATCCAAAACCATCTCCTTAATTTCAGTGGACTTTGATCTGCTGCTCATTAGCTCTTTTTTTTTTCCGGTTATTTGTCCGAAAGACGCGTTTTTTATTCCTGCTGAGGTAATTTTATTTTACTTGGGATTCTTATTAGTGATGGGCTGTAGCTGAATCATGTTCTTGTTTTGTTTCAATTCACAGTTATGGGTTAGAAAAGATAGGCTCTTTTATGGGGTTACTTTTAGCTGTTGTTTATCTTGGTTCAGTATTATCAACACAATCTAAAACTCCTTCGAATGAGATTTTTCTTTTATGCTGGCTTTTGTTGTATTTGACTTTTGGTTTCTGATTGGATAATCTTGGTCTGTGTGTTTTTCCATTAGTAATCTCTAGCTTAATCAATATCTGATTGGAGGATATGATACTCTTTTGTAAATTCATACTGTGCTTTAATCTTTCTATATGGGGATTTGAGTTTTAATGTGTTTTCATCACTGTGAATTCTGTTTCCACATGTCTAGTGCAATACTTTCTGTGTAGCTTTGTTTCCTGTATGTTTGTCTTAGGGACTCCATTGGATAATCATTACATTTGTATTCACATTCGCTATTGGATAACTAGTTTTGCAGATGGATGAGGGAAAGTTGCCTGAGAACCACTTGACTTCGGCTGCGGCCTTCGTGGAAGGAGGAGTGCAGGATGCCTGTCATGATGCTTGTAGTATATGCCTTGAAGATTTTTCTGACAGTGAACCTTCAACGGTATGTTTGAAGGTTTTTAAGGTCCCAATAATGGTGGATTCTGAAGTGCATGTTGTGAATTGATGTTTTTTCTTGTTATTGTAGTTGACCACTTGCAAGCATGAGTTCCATCTCCAGTGTATTCTCGAATGGTAAGAAGCTTCACTTGCGCTTCAGTTGTTATAATCTCCCAATAACGTATTATTCTGTGTTAGTTTTATCATATTTCTAGTAGCGCAAGTTAAACGGCCATTTTACTAGCTCTTGAAGCAATGAATTTGAACCAAGGTTGTTGCATATGCAAAATTGGTTTTGTATGGTGTAAATGTGTGATTTTACTCCTGTTGGAGTTGCTTCTGTTATACAGTGATTAATCACAAACATAGGTCATGGTTGTTTCCCAGTTTCATTGAGCCTTCCCACGCAGATAATGTTTTCTTTTTATTTGCATTTGTTTTGCCTTCAGTTTTTGTGGGTCTGATTTGTTCTTGAATGCAATCACATGCATACACACTCACACACATATAGTGGTGTTATAATTCGATAGAAGGCATAATGTTTGTTTCTCTTGATTGTAATCTTGGTGCAATTAAAAGTTGGCCATTTTACTGACAATATTGATCATAATACTGGTATGACAAAAAGTTTATCACTTTATTGCATTAATATGTAGGTGCCAGAGAAGCTCCCAGTGTCCTATGTGTTGGCAGTCCATTAGCTTGAAGGATCCGAGCAGGTAACTTATCTACCATCCCTGTTTTTCACTTTTCACTTTTATTAATTTCTCCTGACAAAATTTGGTGTTTGACTATTTTGGCAGCCAAGAATTGCTTGATGCTGTGGAGCATGAAAGGAATGTGCGAATGAATCCACCTCGAAATACTACTGTCTTCCATCATCCTGCCTTGGGAGACATTGAGTTGCAACATGTTCGTCACTCGCCCTCTACTTGATAACGTCACATCATTATTGTTTCATTATTTCAGCAAGCACTTGAGTTATATATAGCTGTCTACAAGGTGGCCTACATATATGCTAATCATACCTATTTGTCTTAAAAAATTTATGTAGTTGCCAGTTGGTGCAACTGAGTCTGAACTTGAAGAGCGCATAATTCAACACTTAGCCGCTGCGGCTGCTATGGGAAGGGCTCGTCATATTGCTCGTAGGGAAGGTCGGAACAGGTCCTCTGGTCAAAGTCGTCCTCATTATTTGGTATTCTCAACTCAACCTGATGGAACATCTGTTGGTCTGAGAGATGGCAATGGTCAACCTTCTGCACTTGTGATAGGTGACTCAAATACTCCATATATTACCATTGGAGGAGATACGACACATCTCATGGGAAGGCGTTCTCTGCCCCAAGCTGACCAGCATATCGCCGCATCGGCAGGATCAAGTGGAGGTGCAAATCCACATGGAACACCCTCGACTAACAGGTATTTAATGTTAGTCGAAAGTATATACTCATTTTGTTAACATTATGTTGTTCTTCATGATAGTATTTTCTTCATATAGGTCTGGATCCCAAACTTCCCCTAGTAGCCAAGATCAAGCCGGACCATCAGATTTCCAGTCATTTGCAGATACAATGAAATCCCGTCTGAATTCATTGTCGACGAGGTACTAATTTATGTTCTTGAACATAGTAATTTTTACGCGAGTAATGAAAACAAACACTCCAGAATATCACAAAATACCTCTGTTGTATCGTACAAACCTTTTTTCACTGTGAAATTACTAATTAAACTTGAAAAAGCTCTTCGGTGGATCATTTGAGAATATATTTTCAGATATTTCACTTTTGACATTCTCGTCCTGTAATTTCTCAAACGTGAAGTACCTGCATTAGTAAATTAGTGTCTTTGTATAACTAAGAACTAGTCGAATAATTATATAAAGTATGGACAGGATGAAGGGAATAATGTGCATGTGGATTCAATTAAGTTAACAATTAATAGGCCATTGCTTTTGGGGAGGTGGGCTAATAATATCTTTCTGGTTCTGTTTCTAGATACAAGGAGTCAATAACGAAGAGTACAAGAGGATGGAAGGAGAGACTGTTCGCTCGCAATAGTCCAGCCTCCAACCACACTGATGAAGTTCATCGGGAGGTCGATCAAGTTACTCCCACAGTAACTCGAATGATGGATCATCTTGGGATCACTGAGGATGCTGGAACCACTGTACCTGCTGCATCAAGTGATTCAATGAACAGCTCCACTCGAGATCCTATTGAACCGCAGACCATAGAGCCTGTTCGCTTCTCTTTGGATGAAGCTGGCCCGCGATCTCCACATGCTACAAGTACTGTGTCACACTAAAGTCCTATATCTGAGCACCTGCATCAGATTCATAGTGTCGTCTTGTGTTGGTAAGACTTCTCAATTGTACAGTTCCTTTGTCTTTGTTGCCTGAGTTCTCCAGGCATCCATCCAGCTTGTTTGGCTTATTGATGGTGCATAGTTTAGATTTGGTATGTGTTTGCAAGTTGCAACTGGTTTTGTAAAATGACTTCCGACTATTTTAGGTGAAACAATGGTTTTGCTGCCAAAAAAACCCTGTGGCTTCCTTCTTTTTTCTTCTAAAATTCAGCTCATGGAAACTCAATAGTAAAAGTTTTCAGAAGATCTCCAACTATTGCAAATACTCGTTGCATCAATATCGGTAAATGTAGAGTTCTAATACTCTGGAAAGTTGGTTTTGCCTTATGTAGAGTTATGTTGCCATACATTCTGAAGTTCTTGCAATTGTGAAGTACGAGTATAAACAACAGTGATTTTCTGTCTGGTGTTCCTGTCTGATGCCTATCGTTGATATGTTCATTCTTGTACTGTTTGTTTGTTTGTTGTATCAGATGCCTGCTCGATTATGGATGCTTGCTTAGCTCGCATGCACAATTCACCAGGGGTTCGCTTATATATATATAAATTGTATAAACCCGATATGTTAGGTGTATAATGTCTGTCCTATACAATTTATTAGTGGATGTATGTCATGTATGTTCGGATTAGACCTGTGCGTATGTTACTGATGAGAAATGCAAATGTATGTCCTGCTTGTGGATGCATCACACATGGTAGACTGGTACTGGTGATTGATGCTCCTTTAACTTTACAAATGTTTTAAGACAGTTATCTGTGATTCCGATTTAAAAGGTCAGTTATCTGTGCTTGTGACGTATTGATGAGATTGAGAATGGCACATGTTTCGGTGACTGGGTGTGTACCAGGCTACCAGTGGGCAAGTTTAATCTATGTCCGCTTGTTTGGGGCAACTGAATTACGCAAAAGTTCAGTTGAATTCGGTGCTGGTTTTGGCTGTGAATTAAACTGAAGTTCATTGGGTATCTTTTTAGCTCGTCTTTTTGCAATTTGATGTTGATTTCACTACACGACATATGGTAATAGACTAATACTTCCTCCGTCCCATAACAAATGTTACACTTCATTTTGTTGACTTTTTGATGGTCAATTTAACCTCGTATTAATCCCAAATTATACATAAAAATAATTAAGAATTTTATATAATGAAAATATAAACATTCTAGTTTTATAATATAATATTTTTAATTATTTTTATTGTATAATTTGGGATACGAGGTCAAACTGACCCTCGAAAAGTCAACAAAATGAAGTGTAACATTTGTTATTATGGGACGGAGTAAGTAGTGGTTTTTTTTTTCTCCTCAAAACGGCTACTTTTTTTAAAAGAACAAGAGCATGAGTAGTGCTAGGAAATTAAGAAAGTCTTACAACAATCCAAGAAAAATTACAAAGCTTTAGGCTCTCTATTTAATATCCATTTTCCATGAACAATTAAATAGTAGCCCAAAAAAAAGTATACTACATTGAAGTCATTTTTGAATTAAAAATGCCTCCATAAAAGGTGCTATTAGTCTTAGTCAAGGAGTTCGGATACAAACATTTTGACCACAAGGCATCCCTCGACCAAAGCTCTAACCCTCCACACCCCTAGCCTCCCATATTCAAATAGAGTAGTGGTTCCAAAAATCACAACCCCATTTGGACAAGCTCCGTCCGATTTTCTCAACTCTAACTTCAAATGTTATATCTTTGACCTTTCTTTTAAATTTTTTGGTCAGAATCTGTTTTGTATGTCTAAGCTTTAGGTATACCCCATCCCCAACTTCAAATGTTATCTTTTATCTTTGCCTATAAATCAACATCTTCATTATTTACTTAGCTTGCTTCAAAGTTATCCTTAACTCTAGCCGGTATTTACTGCAACTTCTAGTTAAACCTGAGATAACCAATTTACTCTCTCACGATTAGTGGGGCTTTTGGCCACAATCACTCCACAAGATTTGTAGTTTAACCGTGTTTGAGACACTTAACTTACCATTCACTACCCCACCTAATTTTCAAATTTGCATTTCATATTCCTATGGTACTTTTGATTACACCCTTTCTTCTGTTGTCGGAAAAGCACCAATTTGAAATTTATAGCTCGGTTAACAAATGCTCACCGTTAGGTTCATTGATCAATGATCATCTAATGGATCAATGATAATTGACGGATGTAAAAAACTTCGGAACATTTGATATACATAAGTAACTCAAACAGGGCAAAAGAAAGTACTTTTTTTTATTTTCTATTTTCTATTTGTAATAGCCAAATAGGAATAGGAGACCTGAATTGTACTATTGTCATCCGTCTACGTTCAGGACTATATGGGTGTATATCGACCCTAGGCCGGTGCAACATTATGTTGTACTCCCCAATTATCAACCATTACACATGGTTAATTAGCAACCTTTAAACTTTGTAGTAGATGTTCTTGGTGCTGGAGGTGCAGTAGTCCAGGCCAATGTCAATGGAGTAGCAGCCCAAAATATTGGAGGTGGAGCAGACAATAGGGTAGCAGGCCCCAAATGTTGGAGGTGGAGCATGCAATGGACTAGCAGGCCCCAAATGTTGGAGGTGGAACATGCAATGGACTAGCAATCCAAAATGTTGGAGGTGGAGCTGATGCTGGCCACCCCAATGTGTTGTTGGAGCACTGTTTGTTTTCAATGTAGATGTCCCTCCCTACATTCCATTGAATGCTTATGCCCTTTCGTTTTTTGTTGGCGTTCATGTAGGTTGGGACTTCATCCCTTGCCCTATTGGACTGGCTGGCAGGGCCATTTCTGGGCTCTATCTGTGCTACTGTGGAATGGGTTCATGCTGGCTATCCAAGGGACCACTGGGATGGTGGGTTGACTGAGGACCCATTTTTCGAGGCAAATGCTGCCGGTTAAAAATACATAAACTTGAAATAACCGATTTACTCTTTTGTCGATTAGCCAATAGCAGGCTAGGAACACATGTAACTATGTTGCAAGTAACTCTAAACAAAACATCTGCCACCTTATTATCTGGCACTTATTATACTCTAATCCTAATCTATGGTAACTATTTAATACTCCAATCCAAATTTACGGTAACTATTTAAGTCATGATTTATTTTTACACAAAATATACGATCGAAAATATAATTTCTAAATTTTATAATTGATAATATAATTTGCTAAATGTTAACGAAATTAAAGAAGATACTGTTATGGAGTATATACAAGCTTATTATCTCCTAGGTATAGAATATGCCTATGTATAGAAAATGACCAAAAATGGGTGATTAAAAGTTTTACAAGAGTTAAGACGTACTGATTTTTATTTATTTATTTATTTGTGAATAAGCTAAAATATGTACTAAACTTTAAATTTCACAAGAATACGAGCAATTTGATATATACACCGATTCTTTTGCTTTTTGTAATTAGGGCTTATTCACGAGGGTCATTATTCATTAAGTTGTTGGACGACATGTGAGGCAAGAAGGGCTACTACCCACCCAACCTCCGGTATATCGTAACTGTAAAGTGCATATTTTTTAATAGAAATAGACTTCTTTCATTTATTTATTTGAATAATTTTATTAACTGAATTTCGATGGATCAATCGAGCAGCGAATGGTTGTGCAGATAAG
Source organism: Plantago ovata (assembly GCA_028274465.1). Classification (NCBI taxonomy): domain Eukaryota; kingdom Viridiplantae; phylum Streptophyta; class Magnoliopsida; order Lamiales; family Plantaginaceae; genus Plantago; species Plantago ovata. The sequence continues at coordinate 15,852,818 of CM051456.1, read as the reverse complement.
ATGTCGAAATTGCATTTTTCTGGGCCCTGGGGATGGTTACCTTAGGGAAACTATACCTCATTTACTTGTACCTTTTTTGGCCTAGGATAAAGTCTAAGGAGGACTGATTGCTTTTCTTTAAAAAAAATAAAAATTAATTATTAACTTTTCATTTTTGGAATGATTCAAAATATTTGATAGTTGGAATGATTCTTTGATCCACAAAATCTTTACTATATATATACTAATAATCCTAACTTTAATGTACTTTGCCTTTGTTTTAGTGACCCTTGATTATAATCATAAAAAATGAACGGAGCTAATGTGTTCCCAATAGAGATTGGGAAATGTTTAAACCATTCCATAGAAGATGTTGAAATGTCGTTATCTCTTTTACTTGTGGTTGTGGTAAACGGAATATCTATAACTTGGGTATAGATATAGGATATTAATATAGGAAAGAACTAAAATTACTAATGTTAAAATAATTTATCTTTTTCATGGATATTAATCATTCTTAAAAATGTGTAAATTGTTTTGGTATTAATTAGTAATTTTAGCTATGACTTAGATATATTGTTAAAATAACTATAATATTAAACACCTATATTGTTAAGAAAATGTATTTTTATTTATGAAAAACAACTAGAACTTTTTATTAAATAAGCCCATAATGTTCTCGATAATAACCTCTCTAATTGTCCATCTATTTTAGTCTATCCAGCTGTTTGGAGTTCGATTCCAAAACTCAATTTGACAAAACTCCTTTAAAGAGTAATAGTAAAGTCTATTAAGGAGAGGGAGAATAATTGTGTTTGGAGTTAAATTTAGGGAAAAATAGATGTATAGAGTAGGGTAATAATTAGGTTTAAGAAGGAATTTTTTTTTTTGTTTTGTACCAGGTACGAAATTTGAGGAGAATATGTGGTGGAGGTTTTATTTGTGGATGTAAAATAACAGTAAAAGTAAATAAAAAAAAGTCAAAATCTGAAGAAAAAAAAAGAAAAAAAAAAAGAAAGAAAAAGAAAAAAATTCTAAGTAGAGTTTTGGGATGAATAGTAATGTGTCTATTTTGGAATTGAACTCCAACATGAAACTCAATTAAGTTCCAAAAGAGTTCATTAATTGAGCTCCAAACTTACCGTATTTGTTTATGAGACACAAACACACACAAATAAAACAAATAAAGTTGGTAACCAGCCTTCTTAAAAATTTGTATACCTTTTTGAGTGCACATTAAATAAGCCTCATACACTCACATAATAGCTAGTATAACACGTCAATTGAATTAAAATATGTAAAACTGATTGATCAAGTTATGTGGGATGTTTGCAAATTGCAATCCAAAAATTAAATATTGTCCACATACCCGTATCTTAGTTTTTTGAATTTTTATATATCAATGTACCTGAATGGGTTGTTCTTATATGCTGCTGGAGATGAGTGAGGCCCTCTCCATCAGAGGATCAACTAGAGAGTTGAGCTCCATGTTGTTCCTCCAATAGATGCTCAATGGGCTCAACAATTGAGCTTGAGCTCAACTAATATTTTATTATTTTTTCTTTTTATTCTCTTATCTTACTTGTGTTTGAGTTTGTAGTGCATGTTTTTTCTTTTCTCTTTTTCCATTTCACTTCTTCCACGTTGTTTTCAAACTTTTTTTTTTTCCTTTTTTTTTATAATTTTCTTTTCTTTCTATTTATTGTTTTTTACTTTACTTTTATTATCTTTCTTATAATTAATATATAAATTATAATTTTCACACAAGTGTAGTTTTTTATATAATATTTTATGTTTAACTCTTAATCTTTTGTCTTCTTTGACTGATTGTGATAAACATATATATTCTATTTTCATTTTTTTCTTTTTTATGTTTATTACTCTATTTTCATAGTTAATAATTCATAAATAAAAAATAAAAAATACAATTTGTAAAATAAACCATTACATTATATAATTCTTATTACAAAAATTCTATTAAATAAAATATTACTTTATTGCATTCTGAAATATTTTATAATTTATATGATGTTTTAAAATGGAATAAATAATAAATTTATAAAAAAGACTAATGAGAAAAAAAGTGATTAAAGAAAATAATAATAAAATAAAATAAAATGGGATCAATGGGATCAACTGTTGGAGCATGTTGGAAGAGTTGGAGATTAAGTTAGTGTAATGCTGACGTGGCGCAGTTGAGCTCCACTTTTGGGATCAACTGTTGGAGAAGGCCTGAGATCATCACCTCTCACACGCTGCTAGGCATGTGAGTGTAGATGAGAGGCTCATCCCAGGATGAACTTATTTTATTTTTCTTTTTCATTTTATTTTTTTACTTTTACATTTTCAATTGACTTGTTTTTGTATTTATTTAATAAAATAAATAAATAAAAAATAGAATGAGAGAGAATGACTATTGGAGTAGTTTGTGATGAGTAAGTGAGACGCTGACATGACATAAGAGAGAGGGGATGACTGTCCGAGAAAAGACTTTATTATCGAGCGGGCTTAATGGCTTATCCAGGCCCAATTGTTTTTCTGTTCCAAGCCCAAGTATTCTCCTACTCGAGGAGGATTAGGAGAGAAATAAAAAAAAAAAAAAAAACCGACCCGGTTATAAATTTCAGCTATAAATTCGGACCCTCTTATTCTCTCCATTGCCCGTGCGTGTCGTCTCTCTGCTTCTCTCACTCAGTTCGGTGAACCCCCAAATCCTGCTAATACAAACCTAGCCAGTTTTCTATCCAACGTATAATTTTCAACCCTAATCTTTTTTTTGAAGCTTTTTATACTTGGAGCATGAATTTTGTATAATATGATTTGTGTTCTATTGAATTTTCTGTTTCTTTTGCAATAGATAATGTGGAGAAAGAATTAATTTGTGTTCTATTGAATTTTGTTGTTACTTTCTTTTTGTAATAGATTATGTGGAGAATTTGATAAGTTTGAGATAATGCTATCACCGATTAACCATCTAAGTGATGCTCCAACTGCTTTAGGCTTGATAGCTTTTACTAAGACTAGGGTGAAACTGTTGCAAATTATACTCCATTCAATTTCAGTGTTTAATACCATTAGAAAGAGGTTAAGAGTCAGAATCTAGTTAACTCAGGTATTAGTGCCGGTAGGGCTCTGTGTGGTTTTTGTAGCTGTAGCCTTTATATTTTTCCTGATTGAGTGGTTGCTTCCTGTGTTCCTGTGTATCACAGTATTTTTTCCTTTTCTTGAAATTATTTATTGGTTGTCTAAAATTGGAGTGTGTTTTAGGCATCTAACATGTCGGGTGAGGAAGAGGAAAATGCGGCTGAGCTCAAAATTCCAGATGGTAATAATCCTTTGTTCTACTTTTAAGTTTTGTCTCATGAATGTTAGTTCTAGTTTTGTTGTTTGAGTTTCAGATTGTGTACTTTTTAGCATGGTTAATGCTATTGATTTAAGTCAATTTATAAGAGCTTGTAGGTTGAGACTCTGTCTACTTATAGCAGAATGTTAATCTTCATACTAAGCATTCCACAGACAATTTAAATACTTATTTTTCCCTTATGCGGTTTCCATTCTTTCAAGATCTTTGAGGAGAAAATAGCAGTTTTGCAAATTGTACTTGATATGTTATAGTAATAATAATAGCGTGGCCTTTTTGTTTTAGTAAGTTGGATTGGTCATTAGCATGATCTAATTAGCACACACACGTTTTTTTGTCATGTGTATTCGTATTAATGCTGTAACATACCTTAATACGTATTTTCTCCGCCTCGTTTTTTTTTTCCTCCTTTAATTTCTGAATCTGATATCAATGTCCCTAATTTTTCTCCTGTAATTTATCAGGCTTTGGATTCTTGATATTAATAAATAATGGACTGAGTTATTCATTAAGTGTGGAGTAATTAGTTATTAACTTGGCTTGGTGTTCAATAAAATAAGAAAGTTTTTTTGTAACGTATTTGTATCTTGATATCTTGATTTTTTCCATTTTTTGTATTCACATCATATTCGTTTTCGCATTTGTATTCGTATGGGTGCTTCTTAGAGTATGATGCCGGTATGAGGGGGCTGTAATGTACTTGTTTTATGTTAGCTTTTGTGTCTACCAGTAATTATAATCTGCTGCAAAGGCCTGAATTTGGTCATGAGCCTTAATTTTGTAATACAAAAGATGGCCAGTGCCTAGTGACTCAACTTTGGCAATCTTATAATTGGTGGAATTGTTAACGTAGTTGTGATTTGGATTTCAATATATAAGACATGTTCATATCTAGACCCTTGTAAGTGGCTTACATGCATGCGTGAATTATTTGCAGAATTCCTGAAGGCGAAGTGTCTAATGAATTGTGAAGTTGCTCTAATTCTTGAACGTAAGTATGAGCAGTTTCAGCAGATGGCTGATGACCCCATGAATCAAATGTCCCAGTAAGTAACTTGATTATTCACATTTCATCTTATGTTATATGGAGTGTTTTTTTTAAAATTTCTTATTTCACATTTTAATCATTTCTTACATTTTCTTGTTATGTTGCTTTTGGTTTATTGATATAAACATATAAAGATGGTTCTAAACTAAAATCACCTATCTCTTTTTCTTTCAGGGTTTTCGAGAAATCACTGCAATATGTGAAACGCTTCAGTCGATATAAGAATCCTGATGCTGTCAGACAAGTTCGAGAGTATCCTTTGGTCGTTTCAGCATGTGATAACTAACTATGAATTTCATGTCAAACTTTGTGGGAGCAGTGTGCTTTTAAAATAAACTCAAAATGCTTTGGCTTCTTTTAGGGAACTTTCTGTGCACGACTTAGGTGTCACCTAGACATTGGTTTAATACTAAGAGAGTTGGTTTTCTTTTTCATGTCCATTTCACGTTTCTTCATTTGTGCTCACATGATTAAATCTTGCCAGAATCACTTGTTTTCTTTTACACTCTTCTACATGGGCTCACATAAAATCGATAAGATTAAAACCAGGAACAAATTATTTGCATTCTGTCATCTGTTTGCTCTACCCTGTAGTCTTGAATTGAGAGAGGACATTTGTTCCTTTCTGGTGTTGCATAATAGCATGTGGGTGCTTTTATTACTTTGAGTTATATGCTTTTATTGATTTTGGTTTGCATGATTAACTAACTGCATATCATATTATCATCAACTACCAGAGTTATCTTTTTGTATCTTTGATTCTTCATGCTTTTCTACTAGTTCCCTACTATACACACACACTTCTTAGCTATATTTGTGTAAGTTATTGTTCTTTAGATTGTCTTAGCCTTAACAACAATTCAGAATTCTGAGTAGGTATCAGCTGGCTGAGTTTGAGGTAACTGCTTTTCACTTTTCCACATAAAGATTGTAAATGAGATTCGGGACTTGTATTAATTTGTGCATTGTGCAGCTCTGTGTACTTGGGAACCTTTGTCCAGAAACGGAGGACGAAGCTATCGCTATGGTTCCTTCCATCAAGGTACTTCTGCCTTTCTCGTACAAGAAAGGGTGACAGATTTGTTTGTAGTGTCAACATGCATATAGCATACCATTTGGACAATGGGTCAAGTAAAATTTATCCAGTTTTAGATATAAATAAGCTGAGAGAAAAAAATGAGAAGGGAAGCTGGAAAGGATGGGAATAATAGTTAAAGTTATCCAACTCATAAGATGTGTGAAGGTTGTGTTAATTGGGTTAAATGTTTCCTTTGATTGGAGGGAGTGGGGTGTGGTTTGATGATAAGCCAGACGTTTGAATAGTTTGTCTGGAGTTTTGAGTTAAGGATTAGGCTAGCACTAATTTGATAATTGCTACAGCCCGTTGAATTTTCAGCCGACCACAGTTAGCTCCAAGCCTCCGACCACCATTAGCTCCAAGCACCTTTAAAGATGCTCCCGGGCTAAATATTGGAAGGTGGTTGTAGACTTGGAGCTAACTGATGGTTGGCTGGACTACATCTGGTATGCTTTGAGGAATTTGGGGGTGTTCACAGTATCCAGCTCTGGAAAATAAGCACATGCGAGGTGTATTTTATGTTGAATTTCCAAGAATTACATCTGGTATGCTCGAGGAATGTGGGGGTGTTCACAGTATTCAGCTCTGGAAAATAAGCACATGCCAGGTGTATTTTGTGTTGAATTTCCAGCCAACCACCTTTCAGGATGCTCTCTAAATCATGGAAGGTGGTTAGATGGTGGTTGGAGGCTTGGATCTAACTGGTGCTTGGCTGGAAATTCAATACGAGGCTTGGATCTAACTGGTGCTTGGCTGGAAATTCAATACGAGGCTTGGATCTAACTGGTGCTTGGCTGGAAATTCAATACGAGGCTTGGATCTAACTGGTGCTTGGCTGGAAATTCAATATGAGGCTTTGACCTAACCGACGGTTGGCTGGAAATTCAATACAAACTACACTTGGCATGTGCTGATTTGCCTGATGAATCTGGGGGTGTTCACAGTATTAGCTTTGGCATTGCTGCTATATAATTTTGAGTAGTAGTAATATTTTGATAATTCACTTGCCTCTGAAGCACAACACCTACTTGACTTTATAACTTTTTGAAGCCAACCTCTGTTTCCAAAACATTTACACCTCCCATGAGTCGCATAACTTAAATATTTTCTCTCAACTTATTATTATTACTCCGCAGAACTTTTACATGTTTCTAGGAATCATGAAATAAGGTTATTCTTAACTAGTTTCCTTTTGCAAAATGAGTTGAACAAAGTTTATCTAGTTTTGTCAAGATCTCTTTGAGTCAATCTAAGATATTGAGGATTCTCCATCGGATGATTTCTCAACTAGCTATTACTTCATCAATCTGCATTGCTCTCTAATCAAACTGGAGTCTGTTTACACATTGCAGACTAGAGGACGGACACATGATGAAGAAGCGATCAAGAAAATGCTGAATGATCTCGCAATGATTAAGAGATTTGAATAGTGTTTCCATCTTCATATCGAGAGATCATTTATGTGTTTTAAGTAGTTGGAATCTGGTACCTTTGTTTCTATAGAAAACAGAGGTTGAACCTGTTTTGCTTGATACAGGTTCAAGTCCAACTGAAATGATTGTAACTTATAATATTTGACACAATCTATACAATTCTGGTTCATTATAAATTATGATGAAATGTCGTGTCATGTCTATGCTGCTGGATTTGCCTTTTCCGGATATCCATAAAGCTACAACTAAGTGTTTGTTTGGCAACATGAATTGAAGGTGACTAGTAGCTCACAATAATGAAATCTAATCGTAGGAGGTGATTGGTAGTTAATCTGTCATGTTATTTTCAATAAGCTATATAGCTTTTCAAATTCCTGACTCTTAACCTCTTTCTAATGGTATTAAACACTGAAATTGAATGGAGTATAATTTGCAACAGTTTCACCCTAGTCTTAGTAAAAGCTATCAAGCCTAAAGCAGTTGGAGCAACAAATAGCAGGATGTGTCTCTCACTCTCACTCTAGTTGATAAACTGCAACAAACGGCATCAAGACACTACCCATCCAGAGTTTCCCATCTTTCTCCTCTACTTCACTAACTGCTTTGACTACTTTACCTGGTCTGTCCTCCAAAATTTTCAGAAGCTTTCCTTCTGGGCTATATTTCACGATCACTCCATGGACACGGCCTCCAATTTGCATCAGGTAGTGGATTTTTGCAGAAATTGGAAGTTTTAGTATAGCAGCACGGACTTTGGGGAATAGAGCCGATATGTAAGCATATGTGGTACGGCGGCAATGGATTGCTACCCAGAAATCACCATCCTTGTTTGTACGTACGTTGTCAGGAAAGCCAGGCAGGATAGCCATAACCTCCGAAGTCCCTGCCTTTTCGCCCTTCAACCAGTACTTACTCAACCTACATATCAGTTATATCAATTAATTAAGCACGTGCTGTCTGAATAATGGAGTTGTAAAAGTTGCAACTCGGACACCTACAATACAGGTTTAAAGTAGTCTAGAATTAAACTGCTGTTGTTTGCAAATCTGAAGAAGAACATGTACATGCTCTATGTGGAGGTGCTCTCAAAACCAACTTCTAGTAAAACAGGAACATGAAAGTCATAAGTGCAGTAATGTTGAAAACAGCCAGAAGCTAGAGGAATAGGCTCCTTCCCCTGCTTCGACCTGACTTCCCCATAACTTCAACTAACATTTGGAGGAGCAAATCTATAAATTTAGCTGGAAAACACATCATTAACATCATTCGACTAAAAAAAACAGATAAACACACTAAAGACTGACTCCTACAAGAAAGGAAGCACTACTTGAGTACTCTTTGTTATATGTATCTTAACTATTTTCTCTAAAGCCTCACTCTTAATTCATAACCTATATTTATTTGGGAAAGACACTTCACACTGTGTACATGTCGATCTATTACACAATGCATTGTTAAAATGTGAAAAGATTCTCTTCTAAGATAATTCCTAAAGCCCCTTCTACTACAACATAAGATTGCTCTATATTTTTTGTCCTTAGTTTAGAGGATCCACATTCTTCCCTTTAAATCTTACAATTAGATATGTTGTCCTTTTAGGAATGATTTTAAGAGAGACCTACAAAGAATGTTCTTAGAAGTTGATTGACAAAAATAATAAAGTCCTGTATGCTTAAAAAGTTATGCAAAAATCACCAAGCCATATGGGTATGGGCCAATCCGTGGGACTGGTTACTTCAGAGGTGCTAATACTATGGAGTTTTTGCAGCTTGTGCCAAGAAGTACAATATTAGATATTATGTCTCCAGAAAATAAAGACCCGTCAGTTTAATTAGTTGATTGAACTGTCCAACAATTAGTAATAACCGTAGCCATTTTCATATATGTATTTCAGCTACATGTATGACACCCAAACCATAATAGACACACATAAGACTACTGTAAACATCACATTCCTGATAACTATGAGTGTGTTGAATGACAAAGGCCCTCAGAACTAAAATAACAAAACATGTAAAATTAGGATGTAAACAAACAAACCTGCCAACAGAACCCTCACAGAAAACAAAGAACGAGCCGTCCTTACTTAAGGAGACACCATTTGGAAACTGACGATTGCGGACTAGAACAGTGGTCTCCTTGGTTTTAGGATCATACTTGAGCACACGTCCAGTCGTTTCACTAGCGAAAACCAATTGCATGAAGTTCCTGGAAACAAGTAGAGCACAGCCGCATTAAATGATAGTGATGCTAATATATAGCCAAGAACAACGGTATAACTATAATGATTCCACTAACTCACCTTCTCTGGTAAACTGTGCTACTATCAGTAAAATAAACATTTCCTTCATCATCAATGTCCAAGTCATTTGTAAACCTTAGTGGAACTCCTTCAGCCTCATTTGTCAATAATGTTGCCAAACCACCTTGAGGCCCAACCTTCATCAAACCAAAATAAGCATCGGCAATGTACAAATCGCCAGTTTTCTTGTCGAACCTTAGCCCCAAAGGCCTGCCACAGATGTGCTCATTCTTCAAGTAGTCCAAGGGTGACGGCTTTGGATCGCAAAGGTTTGACCTGAAATAGCATCCATCACCAACATAATTGAGCAACAAATTTATACATACATACACATTTCTGTCTCAGGGGAAATATAACAAACAGGTGATGAGCAATTAAATAAATGATGGAAAAACTGACCGATTAGCAGAGGTGTAAGCGAAATCAGTCCACTTGTTACCATCCCAGAAAATGACCCTCCCATCAGCAACCCCAGTATATGGGCCACGGCCCAAGGGATCAAACGCCATGCTCTCAGGCCCTTGAACCTGGTTCAAGAACTTAATCTCGGATTTCTGGAGCAAATTATCTGTATCCTTTGCTAGCGGCATCTCGGACCAGGCCGGCATATCGACCTTAAAGGCCTGGAAATTTGGAAATTCGGAAATTGCGCAGTGTTTGAAAGGGTCCACCGCGCAGTAGACCGCGAGAGCGAGACATATCGCCGCGAATATTCCGGTGGAAGGTCTCATTCTCTCACACAACAGAGGACAAGAACACACAAGACAAGAGAGAGAGAGAGACACACACAGAAATTGATTTAGTGGGAACTAAATGAGGTTTGGAAATTTGGATACTGGGTTGGTGGGTTTAATGAGCTAACTGTTAACTACTACTCACCCATCAGATGTATTAATATTATTAAGTGCAAGGCGTGGAGTCACTGGTATGGTATAAGTGTACTACCATACCATAGGGGGTGGTTAAGTTGTGAAACAACCATAACAAAGAGGTAGTTCGAACATCATTTTATGATTTTTTCGGTTTTGGATGGAGTTTTCTCGGTTTAGTGTTTATTGTGTGCATTTTTTATGCATTCTTGTATACTTGTACACTTTTTTATCTATCTATTAATAATTTTGCTGTTTAAAAAAAAAAAAAAAAAAAAAAACTGTTGGGTTTGATTTGCTGGGTACAACATTTCGCTGTAGATAAAATTAAAGAAAATTTATGGGAGGGGATTATGTGAACTACAGTCTCCTACACCTACCTTACCTATTGGAATTCAATTCAATTGGATTGGATGGTAAGTAGCTTCTTTTTTTTATCAGTTTCAGTAAGAATGTAGATTGGCGATGATTCTTAGGCTTCTCGGATCATATGAAAATGACATTCATCCAAAGTTAATACAAAATGTGGCAGCGGACACATGCGTCCGACACATACACACAAAAAGATCATTTGGAGTCACCGTGCATTCTATCCGACAAGCAAAGGTAGCACCCAAAACTGCAATTCGCAACCCTCTTCTGAAATCATCAGGCAGCTACCGACTCAAGCCCTCAACCCGAACTGCACCATTTACCAAACTACATCAATTTTCAAGTGCACCGTCATACATACATGAAGGATGTGAAGCAAAAGGGGATGGCGGAGTGGCTTGTGATGAGTAAAGAATTTACAACAACACCAGTAGATAGAATCAAGCTGACTGTTTGGAGCTCGATTTCAAAATTTAATTTGGAAAAACTATTTTAAGGAGGAATAATAAAGTCTATTAAAGAAATGGAGAGGAATTGTGCTTGGAGTTAAATTTAGGGAAAAATAGATGTATAGAGTAGGGTAATAATTAGGTTTAAGAAGGAATGTTTTTTTTTTGTACCAGGTACGAAATTTGAGGAGAATATGTGGTGGAGGTTTTATTCGTGGGTGTAAAATAATAGTAAAAGTAAATTAATAAAAAAGTTAAAATCTGAAAAAACTAAATAAATAAATAAATAAAAAATATTCAAAGTAGAGTTTTGGGATGAATAGTACTGAGTCTATTTTGAAATTGAACTCAAAACATGAAACTCAATTAAGGAGCTCCAAAAGAGTTCCTTAATTAAGCTTCAAACGTACCGAAGATCTTTGAACTAGAGTCTCTACGTACATGTAGTCGTGAAACAACATTTTACACCGTTAATAATATTGACAAATTTTTGCAAAGTGGCCCGTTGCAATTTACTTTATTAAGTCCAAACTTTATAATCTATTTGTGTAAACCAACCCCTTAAACTTTTAGAGCTCCATGAAGGTAATCCTTTCAAATAAACAACTATACTAATTACCTCCAACCTTTTTACCCCACGTTTTAGCCGTTAAATGATACTATAATATTGTAAAATTATGACCAATTACCTGTTTTTATGACTTTTTTTTGGGACCAAATTGTCATTTGAGAAGAGATATGACGATAATCAATGCATACATGGCAAAATATATACAAGTCGAGAAGTTATACGACCGTGAAGATAAATTCATACAAGGAGCTTTGAATTTTGATAATCCAATGAAGACGTGGGGTATCCACCGTTGTGAATCTTTTTCAACGTACTAAAACATTGTAGAAGACCATTTTCGAAGAAAGAAAAATTTAGACGTTCCAACACTCACCGGAAAGAAACTTGCCCACAAGGGGGCAGTTTAAAATGGCATATGCATTCCACTGTCAGACAACGAGAATGTTTCTTTGGTCCTGAGTTTTGCACGTGTTTCGGCTTGCGATCCACCACTTTTCTAACCCTGATATGGACGAAATTCTCAACCATTCCCGACTATAAATACCACCCCCCCGTAACGCTCATAATTCACATACCTTCTAAGCCACTTCAATAGAACACACTACCTTAATTAATATTTCCCGTCTATCATCCATAAAACCTAGCCACCACTATTGAAAAACGAAGAAAAGTCGTCATCTCTCTTCTTAACTTTTTTTGTTTAGTTTATTATATTGTTGCTATGTTTACTACTCAAGCTATGAATATCTAAACAATTTAAAGGTGAACCGCCAAACTATGTTATGATGTTCTTTGTATATTTACATATGTGATGAACTAATTTTAGTGATATTTGTGTGGTGTTAGAGTTATTATATATCCTCATTGGGTATGATGAGTTGACCGTCGTGACATGAGTTAAACGTTGGTGATGTGTTGGGTGCAAATTACCACTGCATGTTGTTTATTTGCATGTATCTCACAAGCCCTTCTTCAAAATTACACGTATCGCTAGTATTTAGTATGCGTCACGAGCATTATAATAGAGTGAGGTTGGGGATCATTCACACCTTTTACATATTGGTTAAAACCGTTTGACTACACATCCATTAGTTATAGAATTGCTAGAATCACTACTTGCATTATTTTCCATTGCTCATCATTACTCACATAGCTCGCACATGAGAAAATAACCAATTTTGTGTTTTGCTATTCTTGTTTCTATATATGCTAAGTGTCTGAGAGAGAATGACACTCCGAGTCAACTTTCACTATACTAACTCTTGCATGTTTGTTTGTGATTTGACTTCCATGAACTATACATTTGAATTTGTGTGTGCTCTATAGTGTGTAACATTTTTGCGAGAATAATTGTAACATAATTCGACAATTTGCTCCTAAAAATGTAATAAACACATTGATGAAATGGTTGTTCAAGACCTAAACTCGTTTGGACTCTATCCAGACCCATTTGGACCCGTGATAGCTTATACATATTTGGTCCCTACTTGAACCAATTTGAGACCCACTTAAGACTCTTCTTATTAGATCATGACACATATCCGATGCCAAACCCGTCTTGGACACATGATATTATCACTTAGACAAGTACGTGTATGGCAATTAAAGGTTCATATTTCATACTCACTCAACAATAGGGTATGGAAAAGGTTTATACACCACCGTAAGACGCACGCCCCCGTATGACACTCGTCAAAAAGTAACAATGTTCCAGTGGTGAAACCAATCCCAAAATTTAAAATTGTTTCACCAATATTTTCCGTTTTGTTTTAATTTCACTTCTCTTTTCTCTCTTTTTTTCATTTCTATGTTTGTTTTTTCATCATTATTTATTTCATTGTTTTTGTTTAGTGTTCCTATTTTCAATTTTTTGTCTTTTGTAACGCCCCAAAACCAAAATGTGGTGTGTTCGGCTGTGTATCATGAGATGGGCTCACGCCAACACAAAGTCTCTACTTCATATCCTAAAAAACAATAAAATCAACTCGAATGGTACATCACAACAACTAAATCCCATATACAATATATACTGATACCCGCTCAGAAAAAATATATATATTTTTTTAAATCCTGGATTTTTACATCCTTCCCCCCTTAAATAAAGTTTCGTCCTCGAAACTTGTAAATATTCACAAATACGCACCTTCATTTGATTCAGTATTGGTGGAATTTTCACTTCTAGTTCAAGCGAACATCCTTCCATTGCCTTTTTTTGGTCCTACATCTCGCACTCCGATGACTGGTTCCTTTGCTCATTTATCATTCGGACAATCCTTTACCAAATGATTGCTACTACCACATGCGAAACAACCATTTGTTTTCCAACGACATTCACCAGGGTGTCTTCTTTGGCAATCGCTACACGGCTTCGGTGCGAAGCGATTCCCCTCACTACTTCCCATCTTATTGCTTCACGTGGAATCATCTTCTTGATAATCCCACCAGAACATAGCATTCTCAGCTAAATGAGGGACAGTGACCCTCAACCACACTTTCAACCTTAAGTGGATCCGAACCACCCTCAAACTCTGGATAGTGAGTACTCTAGAACCTTTCAAAGCAGGACTGTCTCGGTGCCAACAACTGTTGTTGCTGCTCCAACAAGGTTTCCACCACATTCAGTGCCCTAGCAGCATCATCCCTCATATAGGTGGTGATGGAGACCGACGAATCGATTCCGTTTCTTCCTGTTCAACTCTAGGGCGACTACCACTTGGGCCTGCGTTGGGTCCACCTCTGCCTTTCTTTTTACGACCAACCATTTTTGCACTGTTGAAAAAGTTCACTTAACGGAATAAGAAAATATCATAACTTAAAGGTTCTACACGCAGACGAAAACTCTCACACAAGAACTAATCCTAACAGAGAATTCAAATCCTAAAAGGCACTAGACTTCCAAAATAATCAAGAACACACTACTAACAGATTGAAGCCTAGGCTATGATACCACTTGTAACGCCCCAAAACCAAAATGTGGTGCATTTGACCATGTATCGTGAGATGGGCTCACGCCAACACGATACCTCTACTTCATATCCTAAAAAACAATAAAATCAACTCGAATGATACATCAGAGCAACTAAATCCCATATACAATATATACTGATACCCGCTCACAAATAATATTTTTAAAAAAAAAAATCTTGGGTTTTTATACACTTTTCCTTTATATTAAATTTTAACTTAATTTTGAAAACTAAATCTCAATATTTACATTGCAACATTCATTTATAATTTTACATTTAAAACGTAAATTTGTGACTAAGACGAAGTAGCACGAAATACTAAATGTAATTTATAATAAATAATAATACTTGAAACAAAACTCGATCACTTGTAAATTTTAGTTATTAACTATTGTAATATTTTAAATTAACATGATATTTATTATAATTAATTCGTGGTATTATATTTATTGATGGTATTAAAATGGAAAAAAAATGTTTAAAAGAAATGAAAAAAAAATTGGGTTCCAAAGTTCGAAAGAGTTCCACTAGTGGAGATAATTTTTAGTTATTGGGTTGTAACTAGTGCAAATATATGTGGCGAGGGAGACTCTCCAAGTATATGCAATTGAGTGGGTTGGTTAAAACGACTTATATGGTTGTGCCCATCCCTTAATACCACATACCTTTGGATAGTGAAATTGGTAACATAATTATATTTCTTATAGGAGATTCTAGCTTTCTCCTTGACACACATGTTTATTATTATGTTGAACAAAACTCAAGACTGGAGCAACACAAGAAAATATATGTGAAACAATGTTCTAACTGTTCTAACGACATCTTCATTATAATATTTTTTAATAGGTAGTATGTAGTTATTTTTTAAAGTACTTTATAAGTAAACTAAAATGGGGAAATAAAAAAAATAATTGCATAGTTTTGATTTAATACTCAACTCCATGTATAATTTTTTTTACTCTTGTATGATCATATCTTTATTTTTACGAGCATGACCTACATATTCTATATATTCTATATAGTAAAAATTATTAAGTAGTTAATGGAATTTGTTTATTTATATTGGAAATTTATCGTATTATAGTTTTATAAGAATTTTTTCTCAATAACATTGGGAACCTGCGAACTGCAACTGTTACCCTGTAATAAAAAAGGAAGAAAAATTACGTCAATAAGACTCGAACTCTCCACCTTCTACCATGTAATTACAACGATGACAAATTTGCATATGAAGTTAATTCAAATTTAAATGTAATTTCGTTTGTAAAAAATGTAATCAAAATCCTACATCACTAAAATACGACATAATATATATGATTATATATGAAAGTTAATATATAGGTGGAAAAGCCAATGAGTAGGATAATTAATGTGTTGGGGAAAAACATGTTGGGTCACATTCTCTTCTTTATGGAGGAGGAGCGAGCGGTAAGATTCTATATATGGGTTTGCCAATATTTAATTGTATAATTTTATTGGGTATAAGTTATTATCTTTCTTTTTTTTTTTTTTTGAAATAATATGTTTTTTAATCTACAATAATCTAGGAAATATTATGTTTCAAAATTTTTGAAAATTAAGTTGTTATTTTAACCATATATTTTGATTATTTACATTTTTTGTAGTAAGTAAGAACATCGATGACAAATTTACATATTAAGTGGACATTCTTGTCCCGTGCACACACCCACACACAACATACACACATACACACAACACACACCGTCTTGCAAAAGAGCTTAATCTTCCATAAAAGGTTAAGGATTTGTTACTTTGCACACATCTAAATCAATTAGTGGGGCAAATAGTATAATTAACACTAAGGTTACCGGTGGATCCAGACCGTTCAACTGTTGAACATATATTACTGATATATCGGGATCAAAACTTTTATGCAATCCTAGCTCATAAATCATAATTAGCTACTTTAGTTATATATATATGAAGTTTAGTTCTGTATATTACCTTCAGTTTAGATTATGAGATTCAATTTAATACAGTTAAAATTTATTAAATTCTATTCGATAAATTCTATTTGGTTGTAGATTTTCAAGCGAATCAAACGGGCCCTAAGTTCATAGTAGGAGTTCTTGAGTAGGGAAAATTGGTCCAAAATTCCTCTAATGTGCCTAGGAAACTATTTGAAACTTTCATAGGTATTTTTAATCTTGTGGCTTGGTGACTCTAATTTGCCCTAGAAAATTTTGTTGAGATTGATCACTTAGTTCTTGAAAGTGGTCTGACGCACTTCTTATCAGGTGGCACAAGAAATCTTCACTTAAACTTGTGAGGTTTGGTGGCACTTAAACTTGTGAGGTTTGGTGGAAGCTTAATATTTGTTAATGATAATGCAATTCTAATGCAGTAGAAAAATACACACTACAATACTGAAATTAACTACAAATGTTGTTCAGTAAATTGTCAACAATGTTGCCATCATAAAGTACAACAAGTATGAAAAGTGCAAAAATAAAATAGTAAAGGAAATGACACACACAAACCTGAGTGGTTTCAATCTTCAAGAATAATAGAAATAATTATTCCTCAGAAATCCTTCAGGGCCAAAAGACTGCAGAGTGCAAGTCTACAAAACGTGTAATCACCAAACACAGCTTGGTGATCACCAGTGCGCAATGCACAAACTCAACTAAGCCCACACACAAAGGACTAACTTGTGAAATCCACCTCGAAAAGAAGACTCATGTCTCTATCAAATGAGATAAGTGCTATGAGGATGTATTTACCTCTTAGTAACGATTATTGTGAAGAAACTCAACTCAACTCAAGTGTGTGAGTGCAAGTGTTTCGACTTCTTGACTGATGTGATCGTGAGTGTCAAGAGTGTTTGTGGTCGTCAAGTGTCTAGTGTCATATGTCCTTGAGCAGTCCACCAATATATATAGGTAGGAGTCATGGAGACCAAGTAGAAACGCTTGGTGCAAACATAGAAGATTGGGAAACAACCGTAGAAAACGGTCCAAACGAGTCTAACCGTATATTATCTTTTTCATGTCCATCATGCCATAAATGCTAAGAGTTAGTTTTGAACCGATCACAGAACTGCTTTGACTGAGTTGTAACAAACTCTACAAACCAAGCACGCTTTTAGGAACAAACTTTCTATTTATAACTCGAGTATGACTTGGTCTTCTGCCAGACTTGGAAAGCAAGTAAGGCTTCAAAGTACATTAGATGATGTCTAATGTACTTGCCAACATTGGTATTGAAACGGTTTGGGGTCACATTACTTATGTTGGGAAGAACACCAAATGAATATGTTTCGTCTCAAACCACCGACCTTATGCATTCTTGGTGAAAATAATGCGAACAAGGTATCCTCTTGACCATGTTCTAACCATCGATATTGTTCCAAACACACGGCGCAAGAAGATTCTTCACCATTGTCCAAAATCACCATGTCCTTTAGTCCATCCGTCGAAGCCAATATTGCAAACTTCTGGTTTGAATATGTGATGGCTTTGTCAATCAGCTCACTCTGTGTTCATGGCCTAGTAATCGCCCCCGAAAACATCTTCTCAAACTCCTTATGTTGTGTTAGAAAATTAGGGAGCAAACAAGAATGTATCGAAATGTATAAACTGGAAAAGAATAAAGTAACAAATCTGCAGAGTTGAGCGTCAACACTCTGTCTTTAAGACTTTATTCGCCATACTCTCGGTGCTATAGTTATCCTGCGAACAGTCTCCCAAGATAAAACTACAGTGAGATTGTATACAAGCATTTGAAATACGATTCTCGGGTGGATTACTACAATATGGAAAGACAAGCTTTTAGAATGTAAGAGAATGGGAAAGAGACATTGGATTTCTTGTTATTATTTTTGTCCAGAAAAGTATCATGTAAATCCAACATATGGGTTTATTTATAGTTTTGAAAGGTTGTAAATGAAGAGGTGCAACTCTTGAGAATGTAACTTATCACTCCAAAATCTACTTATTCATGTTGCAACACAACCTTTCATCAAAAGGTGCATTGGTCCAGTGGAAAGTCTACAGCTCTCAATCAAGAGGTATTGAGTTTGAAAAGTATTGGTCTCAACTCTTCCCACTTATTATTTTTACAAATTTTCAACTATTACACACTTTACCAAGAGTGTTCATTCAAATAACCCCATAACAAAAAATTATTTTAAGATTTTGCTTCTTCCTTTTTAATTTTAGCTACTTCCAACTTTTAGTTATCCATAACTAACACACTAACCAAAACACTTTGAGCATTAATTACTCTTTCACAAATGAATTTTAGTAACAAATGTTCAAGTGACTTATACTATTTTAGTAGATTATTCACGTTCAAGAAAACTTAATTTCCAACGTGTGAGACCTCTCTTGATTAATAGTGCATCTTCATGGATAGACCAACCATGGTTTGGCTAAAATTTCAACATGTTGCCTCTTGTTCTGTTCCATGTATACAAGTCCAAGCATCGAATTCACTCTCTGGCAACTTAACCTTCTTACTAATGTCCAAGATTACTTCATGAGCGGTCTCACTTCGTGCAGAAAACAGAAAAAGCGATGGATTAATTCCCCTTGGTGCGTCAAAAAGCAACTATTTTTGTTTACCTTAATTACACTTTGACGTTGTTTCCAACCAAGACTCCGAGTATGTGACTACTTTATGCTAGAATTGGACCATCTGTTGGTCTTGAACCGGGGCGGCTGAAGGCCCGTGCAGTCAACCCGACCGCACAGGGCCTCCAGAAATTAAGGGCCTCAAATTTTATTTATACTTATTATATATTTATGTACTTTTATGGAAAAGAATTAAAAACTGCATTGGCTCAGTTGGCAGGAAAACTAGTTTAAGTGTAATTCTATTTAAAATGTCTTTGGTTCAATTCATGATGTTAATAATTTTTGTCCCCTTTTTTCAATTCATTCTTTTTTTTTTTTTTTTTGGTTATAACATTGTTTTTGGGCCTATCATACGAGATCGAACAGGGCCCCTAAAATCTAGAGCCGCCCCTGGTCTTGAAGCATACGGTAAACCAAAAGATAATATAATGCGAAAAACGTATCTTAGCTTGGAGAATGTTGGTTTCTCTGGATACGTAATCTTGGCCAGTAAAAGAATTTCCTTCGAATAGGGCATTGGAGTAAAACTCCAGGCGGAGTTTGAGTCGAAACCTTAGACCTGTCGCGGAGCATGTAGCTTGGCTGCATGGGCAGTAAGGGAGAAGATTTGGCGGGAATTAAGGGGCGGAAGAGAAATTGCCGGAGATGTGAGAATGACAGCCACTTAAATTGGGCTCATCCAATTTCCAACCCACCCTATTGGATCCAGACAAATGGCTTCCAGTCAGGTGAAGACCCAACGGGTTCGAACAAAGTGATCCTAAAGTTTAGATCAACTAGTTCAAACGAAGTGATATGTAAGTTTAAATATCATCAGTTCCAATCCAATAATGTTACGTATGATAAAGAAAAAATAATGTGACATATACGACATGTATGCTGTCAAATCGTTAGAATTCTTCTCATTCAGTCATGTGTTAATGCATTTCTTTTCTTTTCTAATTAGACGGATTATAAGACAGACACATGAGAAAGTTAAATATGGTGGGATTTTGGGAATAGTATAGAAATCGTCGTTTTGTGATGGATCCTCAATTATATTGTAAACAAGAGTGAGTATGATATTTAATGTTGCTTTCTTTGATTGATAACGTAGTTTTGCTTTAATAATGGGATCTATGCATTATTGTTAAAGTTACAAGTACCATATACACGGTTAAGGAAATTATACAAGTCATCCAAGTGTTCGTCATTCACCTAAAATAAGAATGTGTCCTTATGGAAACGTGACTTTCATTCACCAATACTAATGACGTATATCATATGCTTTCTTTTATGTGGTGTGGTAGGCTATTTTGTACAGTATTAGTACAATATTGGGTAGTTAAGTAATTAATCACTAGGGTTTTATCAATTTCCAATTAATGAGCACACCGATATATAAGTTACACGTGTCTGCTATTTGCATACTATATTATATACCTTGATTTAATTTAAATTAACGAAAATCAAGTTGTCAGTAATTAATCACTACGATCTCCGTCCCGGAAAATTTTAACCATTCTAACTTTTTTCTGGCTAACAACTTTCGATTTTGACTACAAATTACTCTTAAGCGAGGTTTTAGCTACCGGCCCCAAGTCGAAAGAGTAATGGTAAATATATAATAAAATTACATAATGAAAATTTAGGTTGTAAAGTTTCATGATATAATTTTGTTATATGTTTTACCATTACAATTTAAAAGTAATTCGTAGCCAAAGACGAAAGTTGTTGACCAAAAAAAGTCAAAATGGGTGAAGTCTTCTGGGACGGATGGAGTAGGGTTTTATCAATTTCCAATTAATGAGCACACACCGATATATAAGTTATACGCGTCTACTATTTGCATTATATTATACCTTGATTTAAGTTAAACTAACAAAAATCAACATGTTTATAAAAACTTTTTTTTTTTAATTTGAAGCGGCAAAGCGAGGATCAATATTGGTTCCCCATTTACTTCCGTGGTGACTCGAATCCCGACCTATTAGTTGGAGGTGAATCAACTAACTGAGCTATGTTTCGTTGCCGTTTATAAAAACTATTGTAAGTACCAATATTAGTATACAAACTCGAAAAGTTGAAATTGGAAGTATGTATTTTTCACACGAAATAAACAAACTTATATTATTGTTATTTAATACTATTATTGGTAACAGATAGTACGTAAAAATTAGAAAATTTAAGTTACCGGTTAGATGAAGCCAATTTTAACAAAAGTCTGGTTGATATATACTCCGATTGAGAGTTTCGTCATTTCCTAAAGTAGCGTTAGGGCGTTGTTGGAGACAATATTAGGTGTAGTGAATGAAAACCATGTCTTTCTAAATGTGTATATATTGGTGTTTCTTGATAGGCAATTTGTGGTACAACCCCTTACTTTGTGCGAGCGATTGGGATGGGACTAATAAAAAGAAATTGTTTAGGCCTCGATCCCTCCCTCCCTATTTATGTGAATTATGTCCTCTACCCAAATCTCAACTACAATGTGTGTGTGCCTGATTTGAAATTCTAAACAACTTCGAACAACCATGTTGGGTGTTTTCGTGCTAAATTATGCAAGGGTTACTATGAAATGGTAATTAGAGATGGGCAATCTAATGTTTTTCAACATTATTTCTTTGAAAATCTTGGATGATTTTCTTTACATTATTGAATGTAGAGCTTTATTATATAAGACCTATGTCAAAACTTTGAATTGTACTATATATTTACTTTACTATATGCGAGAAAGAAGGAAAAATGATACAATATTATGAATTTGAATGGGGATTTTGTGCAAAATTTTAATTCAATATTCGTACTCATTTCGTATCCAAAATTTCATGAAACTCCGTGCAAATTTCCAATTCTATGTTGACACTCTTTTATTCGCTAGATTTTATGTAATATATAAATTTATTGCTTGTATTGTGATATATTACGTATCCTACTGTTCCTAAATATATTGACAAGGATACCTCTGTGATCCTGAACCAGTTTGCAGAACAATGTTGTTCTCTGAAGCAATCTTCTTGAGTATAAAGTAGGCGTCCTGGACTCCTGGTTGACAGCCTGTGTATAATCTGTAAACACAACACAGTTAGGCATAAATCCTTCTTGCACAGTAGCTACTTCATTTGAGTTATTATCAATGACGTTATGCAGAGCTAAGTATACGGTACGTATCCTAGTTCTCTACCTTAGTTTTAACACCACAGTTGGTGGGCAGTTCAATTGCGCGACTAGCACATTCCTTTTTCGGACCGAGATGATAAAATCATCCTACTCTCTTGAATTCTCCACATCTTGTGGAAGCAAATATCAAGCTTGATATTGCTTCTCTTGGTTCTTCCGGGCAAACTCTGCAACAAGATTCCGGTAAACGCTAAAACACCAGACCAATATAATTTCTAAACGGGGATATGAGGGATGTTCTTGCACACAAATGGGGATGTGATGGATCTTCACGTCAAATAATTTGATACATTTCGAGTCAAAGATTTTGCACACAAAAAATGGAAGAACATATGGTATTAATGCTATCAAAGAGGATGAAGATGAAAGAAGGGGATATGATGAATAAGAAGATGTTCGGGGTATACTAATTGAAGATTGAGGATATTTTTGGGGTTTCAATTCTAAATTTGAGAGCAAAACCGTAACATGAAAATAGGATAACACTTCCTTTCTGAAATTCATGACCCCCACCCCCATGAATTGAAAGTAGGATAAATTAGGGATTTTGAAAGAACAAATTAAATTTCCGATCAGATCTTAGGAATTGTGGTTAGACCAATTTTTCACATTTTCGACTTGAAATTCCATGCAAACCAATCATGGAAATGTGACAAAGTCAACTGGTCAAATTTACATTTCCTACTGAACCAAACGCCCCCAAATAAAGGGCTTTAAAAATTTTGAATTGTCCTTCCCCACAACCTGACATTTTAGTTATGACCAACATCGATTTGGTACATTATGTGACCCAGCGTTGATTCTATTGGTGTTGCACGATCCTTTAAGACCTCTTCCAATGGTTAGTACACGGCATGGTGGTTCAACGTGCTTCAAACGTACACGTCGGCATCATTCGAACTAGATGTCTTCTCTCGCCAAACCAAATCGCGACACGATATACTTGATAAATTACACCATTTCATCAAAGAAACATTTTACCTAAATTCAAGACTCATATGATTTGGGCGTCACTTCTTCATGAATGAGTATATATTTCCATGTGCAGTTGATTGACTCCACTAGGCTTACACTAGCTAGCACATCCGTACACCCCCACTGATTCTAACTAGCCCCAATACCGACCGGACCAGTCCCATCTTCCTCATCTACTACATAATTTCTCTACCCAATACAAACTCACTTATTATTATCTATCTATATATATCCTATCCCATCTCTCTCATCTTTCTCTCTCTTTTTTCTTCTTCTTCTCTTCTTCTATCTTGTCTTCAAGTTGAAGCTACTACCTAGCTAGCTTTTATTAATCTCCCTCATCAATCTACTTTAACCTAGATAGCTAGCTAGCCATTTTACCTTGTCCCTGAACTTTCTTGTCTTAAATTCCTCTGTAACTAATTAACACGATTTCGTCAATCCATCGGCTTCTTTTCCGGCAGTGATTGGACGATCCGGCTAGTATGTCACTGGACATGAGCTCAGAACGTGTTTGCTATGTTCAGTGCAACTTTTGCACCACCATTCTAGCGGTAATGGGATTTTTTTCTTTTCGGGTTTTCTGTATGAATGATCTCACTTTTGCATGCACCAAGACCCTGGAATTTTATTAATTTCTTGTGAATTTGTTCACTAGAAATTAACTTGTGTTGTTATTAAGTTTATGTTTGAAGAAATAGCAAAGGGCAAATTGTGTTGCTCCAAGAGATAATTAGGCCTTTTTTTGCTCTAATCAAGAGCTTTCATTTCCATTTTTTTCCAGAAAAGGAATAGATGCTTTTTCCAAAAGAAGCTAACATATGTTGGAACCATCAGTTTAATTTCACTTGCTTGATTATCTATGCTTATTACCCAAATCATTTTTTATTATTTCATGATATACTTCCCCCCAGGAATCATACAAATCAATTTGGATTTTTCATCCATTAAATCTCCTTTAAAGATCTGTTACATTCTTGATTGGAGAAGGAAAAAGATTTTTTTATTTCATTTTTTTTTTAATGATCCATCCTGAGAGATCTTAACACTTGATTTAATGGAAGAACAGAAAAGACAGATTGTGTTTAATTTCTCAAGTCAAGATATGATATCAATTTTGCTAGACCATTTAAAAGTAGAGAGAAAGTAACTTTTATCCTTTTGGGGAAACCTCATATTTCTCTACTAGGATTGCCAAACCCTAATGATCTTTAAATAATTGAAGTCTCCAAAATAAACTTTGACCTGTGGCTACTAATCTAGGGCTCCCGTGTTTTCTCCAGCTTCAACTTATTGGAAAATCAAATGATTTTGTGTCACCTGCCTTAATTGTTAAACACATTATATTTCCTGCTTGATCTTATTTAATTATTTGTCCGTACATTTAAATTCTCATTTTTCAAAGTAAATTTTGGACTATGAATCAATCATTCTTGAACACTTCAATTTAATGTTATACTGGAGTAGTAACTAAGAAACATTAATTTGCTAAACTGGTGAGCCTGTGACCCAGATTTCTGTTTCAATTCATTTTAAAATTTGGTTCAGCAAAAAATAAAAAATAAAAAGTCTTTTCCTTATTTTCCCCATCACTCAAATAAAAATTGCATTGTTTTTTGAAAATATTGTACTATGCTATTTTGAAGCAAACACAAACAGGTAGATGGGAGTGTACTGTATGTGAAATGGGTTCATCTGTTGAAAGCATTTCACTCTCGACTTTTCCTTCTGATTACATACAGTACTGCACCACTTTTGTTTTTTTTCATGATTCTTATTACCGCTTTTTTTCCTTCACATATGGCATAGAGAATTGCAATCATCTTTTTCTTATCTTTAACAACCTCCCTTTTTCTTATGAATTAAACACAAACATTGATAATCTTGTATTACTTGTAAGTAATTAGGTTTATAAGAACTTTCATATATTATGATAATTTAAAATAATTTTCTAGTTCTAGGTTTAAAAAGATTACCTACCCTGCAGGTTATTGCAACTTATAATGTTCACAATTCTTTTTAATTAACTTCCTTCAATTGCACGAAAGATATTTTTTATAATTATTCACATTCCTTTGGAGAGAAATTTACAAAACTTCTTTACAAAACATCCACGACATTCAATTGAAAAATATTTTTACCTTATTACTACAGTTCATTTTAATCACTTCATAATAATCTGAACTTTTTTCGTTAATTAAGAGTTCAGACTCACACCGACAATTTGTACCTTTAATTTCTTTCCAAAAAATTCATTCATAAGAAGTTATTGAGAAGTTTCCGTGTGTATATTAAAAGCAAAGTGTAACATGAATTACATGTACGGGTAGGTTGGTCACTGTCTCACCCGGAAATCATTAAATTACGTACATTCATTTAAACTTAAATCTAGATTAATTAATGTTTTGAAGGGTTTAAGGCCCAAATAAAAAGATAAAGGAGGCGAAGATTCCATGTGTGTATCTATGGTAGCAATAGATTTTTTGGTCCCTTGATGATTTCCGTTCCAGTGATGTCGTTGTCTTCACAAACATTGCAGTACTGATGCTTGTCAGACCACTATAAAAGTCAGGAGAGACCACTGAAACCAACTGATCACTAAAACTCAGATTGAAGTAGATAGATAGGATGGAATAGAATATAATATATACTATAATAATATTAATTAAAAATAATAAATACTATATAACTACCGGTAAGAATTTTCTTTTCAATTTTAGTTACAGTCATATGGTAGGTATTGTTGGTTAGATTCTTTGTTTAAACTGCAATTACCTGTGCCGTGAATTGCCCTAAATTTCATATTAAAAATTAGGGGTTTACTTTTAACTAGGGTTTTGTTGACCTAATTTTGTTCATTTGCATTTGAGATTTGGGATTTACATTTTTTTTTGTCCATGATAAAATGTGTACGTACGTACAATGCGCAGGTTAGCGTTCCATGTAGCAATATGTTTAACGTTGTGACGGTTAGATGTGGGCATTGTGCTAATCTCTTGTCTGTCAATGTTGGTGCTATGCTTCAGTCTGCTCATATTCAAGATCTCCAGGTACAATCTGTTCTAATAACTAAGTGGAAAAGTGATATATATGGTGCTTGCCTTGTCAATTTCAATATCAAAGACATGAAAACCTTTATGCTTTTACACTTTCCGACTTACTATATAATGTTCATTTCTAGAAGAACATCATGTGCATAAAAGAAATGAAAGTTTTCTACACCCTATATATATCTGTGTACTACTCCAATATTCATCATACTTTGCTGAAATCTACGTCAATTCTAACGTGTAAAGTTATCAAGGACGGGGGAGCACAAAGAGTATCACACCTAACTTGTCATCTGATTCATCATTTGGTTAATTAATTAGGAAAGCTTTAATAAGTATCATACTTAACTTGTTTGTTATGTTTACCAGAAGCAACAATCAACTGAAGCAGCCAGCAGAGACGGAAGTAGCAGCTCATCTTCGAAATACACCAGATACAGTCCTCTACAGGCTGAGCATCATGAGCAATTACCCAAGTCTCCAATTCGCCGTAAGCTATTTATTCTTCGCCTCTAGCTAGTAAAACTTGCGGTGTAGAAATTGATCATCCGGTATGATGTACATTGTTAGTTATGCATCAACACTTACTCGATCTCACATTCAAGAAACTATGCGCACTCTCTGTCGTAGGGATTAATTTATATGATCATTTGAGAGTCTGTTAATTAGCAATTCATAGCAACAATAACATGTATAAAATGATTAGTTTAATTTCTCAATAACTAAATATACAGTTGCACTTAAATTAATCATCAAGTATGGATGGATCATGATGAATTTCATCATTAGAAGTACCTGAGTAGTAAGCATCATTCATTGCCTGTTGGGACTTGGGAGTGTGACATTACATTTCCAATTTTCTGCACAATAATATATACCAGCAAAGAGGAATCTAAAAAATTACATGGACACATATATACATAGGGGCCTATATACATATATACAATGTCAGTTGTCATACCTCTTTATTTACTAGTTATTACCCATTTTCATACTATACCATGACCTCAAGTTTTTGTCACCATATGCCACAAAGCACACTAGTATCTTTTGTGCCATTATGTATGTTCGGTGTTCCTAATTCTTTTTGCTATATTGTTCAATTAAGATGCTGGGATATTCATTCTATGATTGTGATCTAACTGATCTACCACAATGTAGTATCATTTTGTTTACTAATTTTGAATGATTCATTAGATTACATTTTATTTGGCTAAAAGTTATATGCGTTTTTTCAGCCCCGGAGAAAAGGCAACGCGTTCCATCAGCATATAACCGGTTCATTAAGTAAGTCTGGATGTTCATTCTAGCCATTTGAAATTCAACAAATGTATTGAGACGAATTGAATAAATAATTGATTTTTTTGTTTGGTAGAATTAATATCAAAGTAATGTGTTAAATTTTTCAGGGAAGAGATTCAGAGGATAAAAGCTACCAACCCGGAAATCAGCCACAGGGAAGCTTTCAGCACAGCTGCTAAAAATGTAAGACAAATCATCACCATCAATTGTTTTATCAACTATATGTACATGAAGTTTGAACTTTTAAGTATGTACCTGTGAAATTAAAACTGATTTCATCTGGATTACGTAAGCGATTAGTTGGTTTTACGATATACTTATGTGGAATGTAATGTATATAACTTGAAACTGAAATACACAGTGGGCACATTTTCCTCATATCCATTTCGGACTGAAGCTGGATGGCAACAAATCAGCAAAACAGTTGGACCATGCAGTTGTTTCAGCATCAGAAGGCATGACAGCTCAAAAATCTCTTGGATTCTACTGATCTGCTGTCACCTTTTAATTTTTCATAATAAATTGGTAATTTTCTAAGATATTTGAATTTGAGACTTTGAGAGATTATGTGATGAGCTAAACCTAGCTACCCAAGATATTAAGGACCTTTTTATGTCATATTGCACTTGTAATTAGTTCCGCCATTTTGGCAATGTCAGTGAATGAATGCTTGAAATCTTGATTATGTATTTGATCATAAAACAACTACAAATGCGCCGTGTATTACGTGTTACACTTTATTACATATCCAGCTAGACGTTAGTATGAATGAGACACTAGAACATGTTGTAGTGTCTCATACTGATATATGTGTGACAATATATCGAATATATTGGCATACAATTCTCCAATAATCCAGCGATGTAGGTCTATTCTTGAATAGTTAATGTGAAACTTGGTGGTGTCAATTTAAAATAAATACAGAAAGGGTGCGCAGGACCAGTATAGCAGTAGCTAGGTACTGGATTTTATGTGTGTGCATGATCAGTGTATGTTTGTGTTTAGAGATGATGCGGTACATACAGGGCTAGGGAAAGTGGGGGATGGGCCGGGGGTAATTGAATTGAATTTGATTGTTACAGTTCGAGCTATCACAAGTCACACTCAATCATATATCCATCCATTCAACACTGAAATCTGACACTACTCTCTATAAACAAAACACCCCGATTTGATAGCTTCTTCATTTTCATGAAAGCCGTCCTGCAAAAGCCTCTTTTTCTTGTTTCCCATATTCTTTATTTTCCATGCTTATTTCGATTATCAGCTGCATATACACCTCTAATTATTCAAGACACTAGTATGCGGTTTATCTAATGCGCATCTTAAGGGTGTCAGGTTTTCTTATGTCATTTCAAAAATATAATTGAAAAAATGTGTTAAACATTTAAAGATATGCGGTGGTATAATCAATTCTTACGTGGGATGTCTTTCTTTTTGGAAGAAAGATTTTTCGTTATTCAATCAAAACAATGAATGGACATATATACTAGGCGAGGGGGTCAGGTAGAGTTACGGTCATAACGGTGTTGGGGTTTGATCTTGTCTATTATCCTTCATTTGCTAGGTTGTTTTGGTTCTTTAGGTTTGATTTGGTGTGCATCCCTTATACACCTAATTGTATTGGCTATTGTTTGGTGCTTAATAATATTTTTAGCCATTTCAAAAAAAAAAATAATACAACAAAAATTGTTTTTCTATTGTACCACGAGCATTGGCCATACTCTCTTTTTATTATTATTATTATTATTATTATTATTATTATTATTATTATTATTATTATTATTATTATTATTATTATTATTAAATTTTAACCCATTAAAAAAATAAAAAGTTACAAATACAACAAACATTGTTTATGCATGGTACCGGAACTAGGCGCCCCAGTACCAGTAGCATTGTTTATGTCTGCTGCTATTACAATCTTATTTAACCAATGTAGGTAAAAGTCACATTCTTGAACAAATGTTTTAGGTGATACACATAAATCCTTACTTGGGATGTTATGAATTCTAAAACCTTCAAATTCTCATATGCTATATAGCTAATCCAGGTGCATGGAGATACAGCATATGAGGATTTTGGAGATAGAAATGAAAACCTTATAATAGAGCGCTCAAAACGGATCAGAAGGAGTATCACTTGTTTTAATCATTCTTTTATAATTTTTTCTTACTTTGGCCACCAAATGCTAGTTTGGGACAGAGTAAATATTTGAGAAAGTATATTTGTGAAGGATACTGGAGTAATGCAGAGTTAGAACATAATCAGTTTAATGAACAAGGCACGTATATATATTACTCATCCTTTTATTTTAGATTTTTCATGTAAGTTTTTTTCCATCTGGTTTAAATATATTTAAGTTTACTTTTTATCACATTTACTATATAGTACACTATACAACATTAACACCTCACCATTAATGAGTCAATGGTCTGAACCTTTAGGTCGAACGGTTACTCACTTACTCCTAAACTTCTCTTTGATATGATATGTTGGTCCATACACAAACACATATTCTTTACGGCGCATTTTGTCCACATTTGTCCCAGAAATCTCCATACCCATCTAAAACCAAATTTGCTTAATTCTAAAGTTCGTTGAATGAATTTCTCAAAAAAGAAAAAACACTTATCGATATAAATTGTGTTTATAACCACTTTAAACGTTTTTTAAATTTTAGAACATTACACAAAGTGATAAAACTTTTCATAGTTAAACATAAATAATATAAGAACAAACTAATTAATTAAATGGGGAAGAATCTGTAACGTCAAATCATGTAGTTGTGGGTTTGGACTTTAGTGGTATATAACATGGTGGACCATCACTGTCGTCCCGTCTCGTCTCGTCTAATCTCACACATTTTAACATTTAATATTATTATAATAATCATAGCCAACTGTCACATCTTAAACTATTCTTTATAGTTTTATGCTATGCAACAAATAATGCATGGCTTAATTTTTTTTTGTTTGTTTTAAAAAAACAACTTTTGTTCATTGCGTTGGTGCCAATTTCCAGTCTTTTTTTTCGACTTTCATAATGGCATGATGCTACTGTTGAATATATACCAACAATCCCCCATTTCAATGGCTCTACGTAATTCACAACCTATCATTTTTTATACGCGTGCAAACATTGATATTTTATGGCTGATGGTGTCGGATTTCGTTTCATTTCATCATCGCTACTTTACGCTATTTATCTTTTAAATCATAATAATGCATGATTTAACATGCATCACTTGCTTATAAATAAAATATAATAACATACAAAATTGAATCTGAATTCGATTAATATGGATTTGTATTGAAGTATTGATTGTGAGTAGAGTTTTTGTATTAGTAGTCCATCAGAAAACTTGGCAAGTGCATTGATCGACACATTGATTGCCTATGTTTTAATTGGTGTGTCCCAAGGCGAACAACGAAAGGAAAACTTTGATAAGAGCGGATGTCAATGAGAATTGCGTACCATGGATGGTATGTTTTCGCGTCTTTGAATTGATCAGTTGGAAAGGGACCTCGGTGTCCGTCTCTACCTTAATCTTTCTAAATCATTGTTGCTAAGTCTTCTTGTGTGACTATCCCTCACCTGGTGCCATCACCTCCAAAAGATCAATTCATGGCATACCATGTTGGCATGTTGTACCAAAGGAAAGCGAAAAAATAAATCATTGAAATAAAGATGAAAGTTTCGGGATGGAAAATAAGTTAGCTTAGCTCCAATTATACGAGTTTTACGAAAAGTACGTTGAAGTGGGCTTGATAATTGCTTTATTGACCACTTTCCTTTATTTAAAAAAAAAGAAAATCATATTATTAATTCTTTTTCAATAACATTAATAACATTATGAAATCGCAACCGTTATCCTTCGAGTCTACACTGGATAAACTCCGTGAGCTCACACAAGTCGCAATCCATGTGAACCAAATTAAGCCGTACAAGTGCGACACCCTCTAACATAGAGTGTCTTAATCACAAATTCTTCTCCCATGAGATTTGGACATGTGACGCAACCCTTGCTTGCTCTTTCCGCTATGTTATTAGTTAGACTATAGAAGTATCTTTTATACAATATTACAATTATAATACTTGGTTGAACGTAAATTTATATCATCAATAAATTTCTTAAGCATTCGTTATACGTAGCAAATATATAATCATCTATTTTGAAAAATGAACTTTTAGATATGATAATCTTGACACTCGGGTAAAAAACGTTTGGAAGAGTTATATTTAGATGATTCCGTAGAAATTTGGATCTCATATAGAAATATAGAGTAGTCTTGATGCAAGATGCAACCTGCTTTGGCATCGAAGTCTAGAAACATTATGCTTACTGTACACATACATATCATCATGATGAGTGTCAATTTTAGTATATTCCCACGAATAATAATATTGATTGATTATAGGTATATTATGATATCATGATGAATGGGTAAAAAGTAAATAGACCGACATTATAGGTTACTTGTATAGGTTGAAGTTGTACGTACGTTTTACAAAAAAATCAATGTACAGTGAGAGTAGTAGGACTAGGTAGGGAAGGGAGACTAGCCAGATGGATGGACAACCAAACTGGAACTCGCTATTGTGTCATTGTGTGGGAGTGGTCCGGTCCGGTCATTCACAGATTACAAAGGATTATTAAGGACAAAAGAAAAAACGGATATACATTGCACACTGCAGATTGCAGTGCAATTTCAATAATTCAATTCATCTCCTTCTTGCACATGCCATGCAGCAGGATAAAATAAAACCCTCACTATGGTCCACGTGGGTCAACTTGATGAATTTTCTTTTTCACGATGGAGATTATTATGAGTCGGTAAAAAGTGAATTCTGTATATATCCGGGTATTTATTTTTGGGTCATGATAACTCTCAAGAGTAGCGGTAAAACGGGTTTGGATTCAACACATGAATGAATAAAGGGGAGTGGCAAGCGTGTGAGGCATTATGCAAGGCAAACGACACCATTGGTT
This sequence comes from Plantago ovata, assembly GCA_028274465.1. Lineage (NCBI taxonomy): Eukaryota > Viridiplantae > Streptophyta > Magnoliopsida > Lamiales > Plantaginaceae > Plantago > Plantago ovata. The sequence goes on along the minus strand of CM051456.1, from coordinate 15,820,313 downwards.
TGTTTGAATATTGGTCATCTTTGTGGTAAATTAGAGTACGTCAAAATGGAAGATGGAATAAGACATAAGGGCATGCAGGATGGAATAGTATGATCCACTAGAAATGGTTGCAACATAAATTCCAACTGTTAAATGTTACTCCTACTACGACTCAATAGTGAAAGTATTGATCCTTTAGAAACATGTACACACACAAAAGAAGAGGGAGACTTAGTTGATGCCACAATTCCCCACTACGCAAATGAAAGAAACGGTCAAGGCATGAATTATTTCCATTCTTTTCAACCAAGTGAATTCTATTCTCACTGCACTCTTCTGTTATGATGGCGTATGCACCATCTAAATTCAAACTCGGACTTTCATTCCTCGCAAACCCCAAAAGATAAAGGATAATATTGTATGATGAGTGATGACCAAAGACTCCGATAATTCCCCATGCTAAACCCACACAACCTATAATCATCACCATGATCATAAATAATGGCCACTATTGACCGATCCAAATCATCAATCATATCACAACACGCATCCAACCCACAACTTTCCTTTTCCAAACTTGACCTAATTTTGCTAAATGCATCAGTGAGTGCTTGGGAGAGGGTTTTGATAAGTGTAACAAAACCCTCTCCCAAATTAACAACACTACTCACTCCCAATCATACAGTCATAATCACAACAGAGAATATAAGTACTCTGCAAGGCCAAACTCAGATAATCGATCCCGAACTTCTCACAGAGGTCCAAGCAATTGCAGTACAGCAAAACAGAGAGGCAACTGAAGTCTCATCATCAGAAAAAATGTGGAAATTCGCAGAAGATTTCAAAGATTAGCAAAAGGTGACAAGTTCATCACTTAAACAGTTTTACAAATCAATTTCATTGACAAGTTCATCACTTCCACAGTTTTACAAATCAATTTCATTAAATGAGCAAAATTACAGGTACTAAAGTTTATATTTAAAATAAACCCTCATTTTCAATCCCTAAAATTACAAGCCATAACTATTCCAGAGAATTAATAAACACATGGCAGGATGATAGGGTGAAAAAGAAAATAAAGACAAATAAACACCCTAGATGGCATGAAGTAATATGCATGATCTATAGAAGTATTGTTATATGTTCTTTAGGCTCGAATAAAAAAACACAAACTTTAAAATGACTAAATAAAATCAAATTCCACCATTATTTCTTTTTTCAATTTTAAAATGAAAGGGCAAAACAAAAAGATCATGTAAACAATCTATTTATCAAAAGGAGAAAAAAAAAAAAAAAAAAAGTCTGCTAACTACGGCCCAGTGTATATTTCTGTCTTCTAAGAGAGCTTCCGTAACGAACTTGTCAAATAAACCCGTATCAAGTATCAACTTAACAGAAGTTCTATCATCCAGCCCAACAAAGCTCATCTGCTAGGCCCAGACTAATCATTCTTGACTCAACCCGAATAAGCTGTCTAGCTAGGCTACACACTAGTAGTAGTACATGGTATTACAAAGTGAGGACTGGAAAACTTCGGCCTTCGATAAACAAACACCGTTGAAGTACACGCAACTCCAACCAAATGTCAGGAAATGCTAAACAAACTCACTCAACATACATAGGGAAGATTTGAGAAGCCGAAGATGCTACGTACCATACAATGCCAAGTTAATAAAAGCGGGAGCTATTATCATAAGTGCGGCCCCTTGGATATGGAACTTTAGATTCATATCCGTGGTCCCTAGCATTGCCAGGAAACCGGCCTCTTTCCCTGTACGAGTCTGGATAGTATTCGGAACTGTAACCTCGGAGTGGTTCAGAACCAGGTCCTGGTCCTGCATTGTATCCACGGGGATCATTACGGGGTTCACTGGGACCCATGCTGCTGTTAGGGTATTGGTCTACTGCAATCTGCTGGTACTGCTGAAGTCTTGCTTGGGATTCTCTATGAAGGAAATCTTCTCTCCGACCGGCATGCTGGGCTCGGAGTGCAGCTAATCGCTCTTCATATTGTGCATTGATAGCATTAATTCTCTGAAATGAAGCATACAGCGTATAAGGATAACACTTTGAACACATTACACATGACAAGCTTCTCAAAGTAGGAAACTATAAAAAAACCAATTAAACACAACATACAGAATCGGATTTTTTGCACCTCCTGAAAATTAAGTGGCAAGTACTTGTTCTCCTGAAAGTAAGTTTTTTTTTTAATTTTATTTAAATATATATAGGCAGAGGCATATATAATGGTCTTAGCCTTTTAGGGTGGCAAGATAAATCAGCATCAGATTTCTGAAGTTTTAGTGGGAATACACAGGCCAGACTCCAGGGTATTGCCTATACCTTTTACAACAAAATGCTACCACAGAAGTACACTGATATGTGAGAGGAGCTAGAAAGGACTCCTACAATAATTCATCAGCCAACAGATTTAGTTTTCTGCAAATGTACGTGTAAAAGCATGTACTTCAGCTTGACAACAGTATGTGGTATTGTGGTGCATACAGCCCGAATTCCACTATGTAGTAACAGGTGCATAACCATTACATAGTAGTGCTTCATTTGAAGTCCAGTAACTCATGTCGAAATTGCTTTAAATATCGAGGCATGTCCAACTTAGATAAACATATGGAAGTAATTACAAACTCCAGGGGTTATGTATATTGGTTGAAGTTTGTGCATTGACAATATTCACATTACATTTAACACAACACATGTATGTATCTATGTAATGAAACAGTACGAACCAAATGCAGTTCTTTCATTCAATAAAGTTTTTGATTGTGTAATCAGGGTCACAGAATTCTTCCAAAGGGTGGCGTATCGCGTATCGTAACGAATCATATCGAAATGCGATACGATTCTCTCTGATTTTTCAGATTTGGCGAATCAGAGACGAATGGATGTTTCCTACTTTCATTGTGTTTTCTTGATTTTTATTTTTATTTATTTAAATAAAAACCAATTGATTCTTACTTTTTCTACCAACATCATGATTCATGATAAATCTATTAATAGCATGTTAGCAACACCACGATGAATTTGTTATTTTGTTAACATCGGATGGTAAAAAAAAAAAAAAAACTCTTCTATTCATCTTTTGTTCTTTCACTATGTATATGTATCTTTTAACTTTCTACTAGATTGTAATTTAGTCATATACTATATTAGAGAGTAAGTTCCATAATATCGATTAGTAGCGAATCATGCTCAAAATTAGCGAAGATACTCTGTAATTCTTGAGTATCGATTCTCTAAGAATCGGATACTTCCAAGGTGGCGAATCGCGTATCACTTTACCGCATCGGACGTATCACGAATGTACAGAAATGTAGAGACAAAGAGGGTCAGTAGTAGGTATACGATTAGAATCCCCTAAATCAAAGATTGTATTTCAAACCATTGGAGTATCATGCCATTGATATTACGCAAGGATGAAGATCTCTCATTTTTTAATTCTTAGCATTTCAATTAAAAAATTCTGTAGTCCAACAAATCAGTCAAAAGTTTTAGTCATGGGAACAAGACATGTTTACCAGCTCACCAATGTTCTTTCTTGAAATTACACATAGAACATGATTATAAAACATTGAGAATTAAGAGAAGGATATTACTCAGTAACCAGGAAAGTAAAGCATACAACAGAAAAGAAGCATTGGACAAACCTCTCTGTGTCTTGCATTTTCAGCATCCTCTGCATCAGTTTGTTCCTTGCTCAGCTTCATGACATCGTCAAGGAATCTCTGCTCAAGTCCGTCAAAGCTAATCACACGATCATCTTCATATCCTATTTCCATGTCCGCTTCATGAGACTGAGATCGAGGATCTCCACCACCCTGCTTCTCAGAAGCTACTCGGTGATCTATCCTTTGGTGTTGGTAATATGATGACGATCTAGAAGCATCACGTCCTTGGCCTATAACACAAGTCACAAGCAATCCTTTCAGAACTAAGAAGAAAAATAGTCTTATATTAATATATTCCTCTATTCTTTGTGCATTCACACGTGGTCCATCATGCAACTTATTGTCCAGTTTCATTAGTAAGCCAAATCATTTTATGATCCAACATACACTGCCAAGAGTTCTACTCGACTCAATCGTACAAACTTCATCTCAATGGTGGATAACATATAGGAGTAGAACATAAGACGGTAAATAGGAGAATCAGACATTTCCTACACAAGATCGACTTCATAATGGAACATTTAAGATTATAATTTTGTGTATCTTTAATCTTTCTCTCTCTCGATATAACACTTGGTAACGTATGTCTTATCTAGGTACCAATGAGTCTAGCTCAATTGGTTAGACTGAGGGTTCAATTCTCGCCAAGTGCGGGATTATTTATAGTTTATTACTAGCTTTGTAATGGTTCGATTATTAAAAAAAATGTATGTCTTATCCAGGTAATTAGGAGTACTACACAACCAAATTCTATGCATATTAACGCCAATGAAGTTAAGTTTGGGTTGCTCAAGATCGTGTACAAATGGAAACATTGCTGAGACTTTTGCTAGTTAATCTTAAATATTGACCGTCCAAACAAATATAAGTACTAAGTACTACTTCCGTAACACTTACTCCGGAAACTTTATACCGGAAACTTTATAGGTTCACATATTTGGTTTTGTTACATATTTGGTTTTGTTGAATTTTTTTTATGGTTTGAACTCAAATTAAACATAATTTATAAATAAAAAAGTAATTTTAAAAATTATATTATAAAAATATAAGAAATATAATTTAATAATATAATTTTTAAATTTTTTTTTCAATGAATATGAATTATGATTAATTTGAGGTCAAATATCGAAAAATTCAACGAAACCAAATGGGAACCTATAAAGTTTCCGAGTAAGTACAATACTACATAAATCAGAAACAATTAATCGGAAAGATTGAAATAAATAAATAGTAAAAGGGAGAAACAAAAGCTTGCCTTCGGCAAAGGGTGAAGCTGGAGACATGGCAGGTGGTTGAGGCAGCTTAGACTGGGTGGCATCTCTTTCCCACCGTTGCCATTGATTATGATGTGGTTGCTGGTGGCGTTCTTCCTTGTCAGTAACAGGCAGCTGCTCCTGGTGACGCCCCTGGTAACTTCCGGGCTTGCTGTTACTCTGTTGCATTTGAGTGGCGGCGCCACCGTACGAGTGTCCGCCGCCGCCGCCAGAATCACCGCCGTATTGGCCACCTGGTCTTCTCATCGTCTGCTAATTTGAGTGAAGTGATTGATGATTATTGTGTTTCTGTGGTGCAATGTTTTGCCAAAATTGATTTGGTGGGGAAAAGGGGGATTTTGGGGTTTGTGAGCATGAAAGAAAAAGGGGTATTTTCTTGAGATGGGCCTTGAGCGTACAGACTTTCCACGCCCAATGCTAAAAGACTAAAAGGGCCAGTTCGGCTTCTAGTCTATTGGAGGTAATGGTAAAAAAAATTAATTTTAACTATTTAACAGGGTGGTTAATGATTTTTATAATAATTTATCGTTTAAAAGTTTGAAAATGCATGGTAATCGTTACTACCGGACTGGTATTGAAAAAAATGGTAACCATACCAGTGGTATGATGGTAAACATTCATAACTTGTCAACACAATTAAAAAAAAAACTACATAAATGTGGTGTTAAATATATAATCTTGAATGCTAGTTACTCATCTGTCCCGGTCATTTCTTTACGTTTGTTTGTGTTGATTTTTTTGTGCTCCGTTTGACCCCCGTTTACTGCTAAACTATAACGAGAAATTTTAATTTATGAAAGTATATTATGAAAATATGGTATCTCTACTTTCGCTGTATAATTTTATTAATTATTTATTCAATAAGATTTAGAATTTATTAAAGGTCAAACTAAGTTTCGAAAAAGTTAACAAAATAAACGTAAAGAAGTCACTGGGACGGAGGGAGTACATAGAAAGATTTTGTTTATAATAATGTCATTTAATTCAAATAGTGTGATACTGAGTTAGTCCCATCGTATCATTAGAAATATAGTTGTATGTTGAGATATGTAAGTTAAAGTATTGAAATATAACATTACTTAAAGTATTGAATATGAAATAATGTTAGAATCATTAGATAATATTCACAGTTGTTTAAATAAGCATTCACTAATAACCCAAATATATAAGGTCAAGGTAAATCTATTTTACATTCATACTTGTTTTTTTGGTAAAATGAATCACAACTATTTGAATACCTATCAAGATTTTCAAATGATCTATTAAGGTGAGATAGTGAATTAGTGGGAGTTTCAAGTAGCATATTGTAAACGGGTGAACATGTATGACATGTGCACATATGTATGTTTTGATATACGAATGATAATACATGTCTTAAAAAAACAAAATACACATGAATATATTACTAAAATATTAAAATATATTAATAATATTAATATTGTGTCGTAAGATTCATGATAATGGTTACCGTGATAACTACACATGTGATGGTAATCATACCGTACTTGAGTGGTATCTGTAAAATACTAACCGTTTACCGCTCATTTTTAGTGGTTACAGTTATCTATGGTAAATTTATCGTTGATGAGTGGTAAACCGATTGTAATGGTAAATTTATGTTCATCCCTATCCTTAGCCTTTTATGGAAGATTAAGTATCGCTGGTGAGTGGTAAACCGATTGTAATGGTATAATTCAAAGAAAGGAAGAACGAAAAAGCGAACCTTAGCCTTGGGTGTATGTGTGTGTGCGTGTGTGTGTGTATGCATGGGACAAGAATGAGGAGATGATATGTCCACTTGATATGTAAATTTTTCATCGTTGTTCTTATTTACTAAAAAAAATATATATAATAATGGGAACATATGGTTAAAGTAACAACTTAATTTCAAAACTTGCAAAAATAATATTTACTAGATTATTGTAGATTAAAAAACATATTATTTCAAGAAAAAAAAAGATAATGACTTATATTGAATAAAATTACACAAATAAATATTGACAAATAATTAAAAAGTAAGTTTTAATATTCCATTGAAACCTCTCTCCCATTGAATTATACTATATACATTGAAACAAGGGGAATTCTGATTACATACATAGTAGATATACATGGATATACATAGTAAATGATCTTTGCTCTCCCATTGGTCCAGCATAGTATGCTCTGGTATATTGGAAGATACCTCAACTATTCCACCTATATATTGAATTTAATATATAATCATATATTATTTCGTATTTTAGCAATGTGGGACTTTGATTACATTTTTGCAAAACTAAATTCGCACTAAAATTGAGTTAACTTTATATTCAGAATTGTCATCGTTGTAATAATTGCATGATGAGTGGTAAACGAATGGTTATGGTAAATTTCTCCACATCCCTAAGACCTTAAACTTTTATATATCAAAAATTAAGCTATTTGCTTCCCAAATAAGACAGATTATGTATGTATGTATGTATGTATGTTGTGGGTGTATGTGTGTGTGTATGTGATAAGAATGAGGATATGATATGTCCACTTAATATGTAAATTTGTAATCGTTGTCCTTATTTTACTACAAAGAAAAGAAATGTAAATAATCCAAATATATGGTTAAAATAACAACTTAATTTTCAAAACTTGCAAAAAAAAAATTATTTACTAGATTATTGTAGATAAAAAAACAAGGCAACTAATTAAAAAGTAAGTTTCAATTCTAATTCTATTGAAGCATCTCTACCATTTGGTTGTGTTATATACGTATACGTGTTTGCATTTTGGTAAAATTGCGCTTTTGTAAAAGTGACGTTTTGCATTTTGGTAAAATTGCGATTTGGTAAAAATTGTCTCTCGTTGGGTTATACGTGTTTGCGCTTTGGTAAAAGTTGGTCTTCCATTGGGTTATACGTGTTTGCGCTTCGGTAAAAGTTGGGTTATGGATAGCACTACCTGAAGTACTTAAACGTTATCCGTTACTTTCAGCTGATGAAATAGTTAAGTTTTGCATTACCCGTATAAAAAGTATCATACCTATTTTGAATGATTATTTATTGGATGAGTATAGATGGCGTTGCATTTCTCCAACATTATAGATTTTATTATAAGGTATTCAGGTTGGTATTGATTAAATCCACATTTAAAATTGAGTTAACTATATATTCAAATTTGTCATCGTTGTAAATTGTAATTGCAGTGTAGAAGGTGAGAAGTAAATATTATGTTCCATTATACCTATCAAGACTTGGCTACAATTAACAACCTTGGTATGTCTATATATATTAGTATAATAGGTGGAGTTTGAAATGGAAGGTGTCATGGCTTATGATATGTCTACTTCTTATGGCAATACCAAGGCAGTCGCAAATCGAATTTCTAAAGGCATTCTCATTGAGGATGACTAGAGAATGACTATTTACCTTTGCATCATGAGGGAATAGTATATCGTTACTGGGATGCCCATGTGATTGATGATAGTAGGCAACAAGAGACCGATCAAGTTCTTTGGGGACAAAAACACCAAGCATGGAAATTTCACCCTAACGTCTTACAAATGTATAAAAGTGATATGGATTTCATAATATATTTTACTATCATATAAAAGTTATTCTAGTTTGAATTTGTTCCTACTTGTCTAGCATGTTCCTGCTTTATTATAGTTAGAAAATTTTACCCTAGTTTAAACAGTCATTGTTATACTTTTAAGCATCAATGTTTACTTTCTAGCTTTGTATTGCATATTATTACTTTGTTCTAGTTTTAAACACGAATGTGATAGTTTTAATAGTACATGTTATTGTTTTAACCGAGTTAGATTATGTTTTAAGCAGGTGATGAATACACTCAGTTTGAAGGTGAAAAAGCAATTAATCATTTGCAAACACCATCTTAAAAATGAAGTTTCAAAATTTTAAGTATGAAGAAATGGTCCCACTTAAATTAGTTAACAAATCTTTTTATAAAAGCATGTAGTATGTATTTTATTTGGCTCTAATTTCCAATTTGGTTTTGTAATATTTACGTTCGAACAGTTGTTCAGGTAAATTCCGAAGAATCTCAATTACCACGCGAATGAGCATGTAATTTATGGTTGAAGCTTAGCAGTGGATTACACAGGCCCAAGAATGGACAACATCATTGTTTTTTTTAGACAACTAAATTTTTTATTTTATTAAAAAGATGAGAGAATTTACAAACAACATACACATCTCCATAAAAAATGAAACTGTTATTTTCGTTTGAACAAAACAGAGCTGAATTGAAAAAATTGAACAGAACTGAATGAAGCTGAACTAAACTGAATTTATTTGTAGTATAAAATATAACGAAGCAAGTCTGAACTGAACAGAACAAGAACTAAATGGATCTGAACAGAATTGAACTGAACTGAAAATAGAGTTTTAAGACGAAGATAACAGAGCCTAAGTAGCAAGATCAACAAAGCTTCACAACAATAGCTTGAAAGTTTGCTAACTCTACAACGATTGAAACGGCCCAAGAATGGACAACATCATTAACTTAGGGTTAGGTCCACTCGATGTGTACAAATACTCGTACTACACAAGAATATATGCAACCACTCATTTGTATAGTATTTCCTCTGTTCCATAACAAGCTTCCTAAGGTTAACTTTTTTGCGAACTTTGACCGCAAATTACTCCTACATTACATACTCAAAAAATATAATAAAAGTATATTATGAAAGAAAATTAAGTATATTTGTCTAATATAACTCTATTATATACTAATCATGTGTAATATAGGAGTAATTTACGGTCAAAATTTGAAAAAAAATTAACCTTAGGAAGCTTATTATGGAACGGAGAGAGTTCATTTGAATATACACCGAGTGACCTAATCAAATTATGCTGCCCACTTTTAAAACTGGTCGAACGATTCCTGTTAGTATAGTTGGTTAGAAAAACCCAGAAATGAAAGTCCATTGGACCTTGGTTAGGCCTGGGAACCTAGCCAGTCCACAATCAGTCTCTTCTTGCTTGGATAACGTTTTACTTCGAAATGATAAAACTGTTGTTCATTCTCACTCTCTAAACCTTCCCAAAACCTCTCATCATCATCTGCCATGGCTTTCTCCGTTCTTCCTCAGTCACCGTGTAACTTCTTCTTCAACCAGGTCAGTCTCCGACTGCAATTTTATGCATCAAACACTTAAATTACTTACTTACACGAGCTACATTTGTTTACAGCAACAATGGAGTAATAATTCGTCGCTAAAGCCCTCAATCAGCCACAGAGTTTGTCCGGCCAGAACTAGAACAGTTTCCGCCGCTATGGTTGCAGACGAGGAGGCTTCACTTTCGATCGAATCTCTCCCAATCTACCAGGCCCTTTCTCCTTCTACCGAACGTACTCCTGCTGATGAGGTTTAGCCTCACACTCTCACTATCACTTCCTGTTTGAATTGTTATCTTCATACTGAATCGTATTTCGGCTACGTGTTTGAATTCAAGTATTTCGTGTTTGTGTTTGAATCATAATTGGCAGCTACTGGTGCTGTTTGTTATTTTGTGAACTTATATTATTGTTAAAATTACTTGAAAACAGATGGAGCCGGTGGATCCAGATTTCTATAGGATTGGATATCTTAAGAGTGTGAGAGCTTATGGCGTTGAGTTTAGAGAAGGACCTGATGGTTTTGGAGTGTATGCTTCCAAAAACATCGAGCCTCTGCGCCGTGCAAGGGTAAGAGTTTATGCAAATTCAAGGGGGAACTATCTGGTTTTGTGCTGTGGTCTTGGGAGATTTAATGTCAAACCTCAGTTATTTGATTATGTGTTTAGGTGATTATGGAAATTCCATTAGAGTTGATGTTGACTATAAGCGAAAAGCTACCATGGATGTTTTTCCCTGATATAATACCGATTGGTCATCCTATATTTGATATTATAAACTCAACCAATCCTGAGGTAATGTCTCATTGATTTTGTACTTTCATCTCTTAGAATGTAGAGTTTTATATGTTGCTCTTGTTTGTTGATTGTTTAAAGCAAGAGATTATGATATTATTGAAGATAATGTTTGTTCTAATCTTGGTTTGTTCTACGTTATGCATATAATGTTTCTTGTTTTATGTCAGACAGATTGGGACCTTAGGCTGGCATGTCTTTTGTTATATGCATTTGATTGCAGCGATAACTTTTGGCAGTTGTATGGTGACTTTTTACCCGGTGCTGATGAATGCACTAGCTTGCTTCTCGCCACAGAGGTAAGAACATGCCTTGTTCTAACCTGCTTTATGATGCTCCTTGACATAAATTCTATGTACCATTTGGCAAGTTGCATTTGGCTTTGTAACTTGACCTGCTGTCTTAATGCTAAAGCATTATCACGGCCTACTTAAATGCTTGGAGATACTATTGGCTTCTTATGAAGAGAATATATCCTATCATGCATTGTTATGATAGATATCCAAACTCCTTGCTTCGTCGAGTATGTTTAGTGTAATTAGATTCTATTGGTTCCACACCCTGACTGCAGTGAATCCAATTAATTAGTACTCAGTAATGGTAGGAAGAAAGAAAATAATCTGCTTCTCTTGGAGTTGTATTGACCTAAGTGCTAAGTGATGTAGGGCCTGAGTTTTGCCATCAGTATGAGAGGTGGAGGGGTTCAGAGTGACTCATTGAGAGGGTGCTCTGTGTGTGAGTTTACCTTATATAAAAATAAAATAAATTAAAAAAGAAAGAGAAAGAAAGAAAAAGGAACTAAACGAGTGTGCCCGGGAACTCAGCCTTTAGTTGAAATTTGTGCTGTGTCACATGTCAGAACCATTTACTACTTTGATTGCTTCATGGCATCACATAACGTACTCATCCTGGGTGAGTAGCTTCTGCAGTAACTAGGTGAGTAATAGCCTAATAGCCATGTTGCCCATTTGAAATTCATATGCTCCTAGGGTCTTCTAGTAGAGATAAACATTTGCATCTGCATCTGTCTTGGTATGCTCAACTTGCAGCTAAACACTCTATATTATGTTAACCTACTGGAATGTCCAAGAATTTTATGAACAAAAGTCTAGTCTTAATGCCCTTCAGCTGGATTGTATTATCTTACTGTCTGAGAATCCTCTCCCCCCATCAAAAACTTGTAGGAGGACCTCTTGGAGCTGCAGGATAAAGAACTTGCATCCACTATGAGAGTACAGCAACATCGAGCTTTAGAATTTTGGGAGAGAAATTGGGTATTTATAAGTTTGTATTTCTTTCCCTTTTTTTCCCCCTTCAGTGTCCAGTATTCTGAATCTTATACGAATATTTTCTGCATCATTATGTCAGCATTCTGCCGTACCTCTCAAAGTAAAAAGGCTTGCTCCAGAGCCTGAGAGATTCATGTGGGCATTGAGTATAGTTCAATCTCGGTGTATCAACAAGCAAATAAGAGTTGGTGCTCTAGTTCAGGATTCAAATATGCTTATTCCTTATGCTGGTTAGCATCTTAATTCTCTTCATTATGCTTTTGAATAGACCATTCACAGATACTGTGTCATAATTCTTTAGTGGTCCGTTCATGAGTTCCATGAGGGTTATTATACCTACCCCTGGATAAAAATTAATCCAGTAGATAATACACTGTCCAAGATGATGGAAGTGGGATAGGTCACTGACCGTAGTAGAGTTACAATAAATTGCTAGTTGATTAGTTTGATCTTTTTTTTCTTTTTTTTTTTTCTTTTTGTTAAAATATCTCGTAAGTTTTACGTCTATCATGTTTTAAATAAATACACGGCTAGTAATGCTGAGGTTATGTGGCATTATAGAAGCCTTCTGAAGGAATATGCTTTCTCCATGCCTGTAGATATGCTGAATCACTCTTTTCAGCCAAATTGCTTTTTCCACTGGCGTTTCAAGGATAGAATGCTTGAGGTGATGGTCAATGCTGGGCAACGAATCAAAAAAGGAGATGAGGTATCTTTGCTTCTTGAATTGATGTTTCTTTCAAGAATAGAGTACAAGATTTTTCTCATGTTTTATGAAGAAATAGAATCACGGTTGCTGAGAGCCATGCATCTTGTCCCATCTATTATCTACTTTCATGGGTTCATCCAGTTAATCTTGTTACATGGTTCTTATCTATAAAACTGGATTTGGAAGTTTAGAAGACAGCCAATACCTGTGTTTTCAAGTCGTCTGCATTTGGTGTATAGCAAAGCACTTTGTTAGCTATATAAGACTATGACCATATATATCAATTGTGTGTACTGCACTTTTGCGAGAAGGCAATGAGGTGCTATTTAAGTTCGTTCAATGTGTGCTGTTTGATACAAAGTGCATATACTTGCCATAAACTTATAGTACTCACTACTATGTATTGTATCACCAATGTTCATATATCTCATTTATAAAAAAGAAATATAAACACCTAATGTAAAAAGAGAATCAACAAATAAAGGCTTATTTGTTGATCATTTCACTCGGGAATCTTCCCACTGGACAGAGAGAGTAGTATTTTTGTATTAATCCACAACTAACTATACCAGGATTTTACATGTCTGGTTTTAGTATTGCCATGGGCATGCTATATTATTTGCTGTTTATAAAAGAAAGATGCAAAACTGAAATTCTGAAAGAACAAATAAGCTTAATGTGTTCATGATCCCACACGAGAAACAATTGTAGTTAAGAATAGTAACATTTGAAAGCAATGGCGACCTTTAAAAACCCCGGATTACAACAAGTCATGGCATGCGGGAGTATGAACTATGAAGCATGTTGTGTTTCTTGACCTACCTTGAGACTTTTCAAGCAAAGTGTTAACTTAATTGTTGATTACGTTTATGTTCTTTGTTGATTACCTTGAGACTAATCAAACAAAGTGTTAACTTAATTGTTGATACTTGATTACGTTTATGTTCTTTGTTATGACACTTGTGCTGGTATCATGTTCGTGCAGATGACTGTAGATTACATGAATGGACAGATGAACAATTTCTTCATGCAACGATATGGTTTTTCATCACCTGTGGTAATTTTCTAGTTGTTATTCTTCATCTATATATGTTTATCTACTCTTCTAAATAGCTGTATTTCCAATTAATATAGTTAATACTACGGTTTCACTGGGTGACAGAAATATAACAGAGAGAAATGTAAATCACATTGAAGATGAATAACATACTAAGTTATCATATTGAGGAATTTAGATATGGATACGTATCATGTCGGAAAGCAGATAAATATGTATCCATGACATCAGGAAGTCTACTGTAGGCATTGGGCATTGAATGCATAGCGGTATTTATGTTAGTATAACTTAATTAGAGTTCTCAATGTTGAGGAAATTTTATGATTACTGGCTGCATTATGCCAATGGAATACTCGTTAATTGTTGCCATGGTGAAACCTATATTCTTTGAGTTTGATATCTGAACATCTGCTGGTATTTGTTTGTCCATGCCGAGAGTGATAATTGTTAACCAATATTATGTGATAAGTTAGAATACAACCAAACTTGCTAGATGTGTTCGGGTACTATTAAGTAGAGAGATGATGATGTGAGGCAAAATTTTAAATTAGTGTGTATTCTGGAAATTAGGCCGCCCTTGTAGAAATAGGTTAGAGATCTTGTGTTATCATTGAATGCTTCAGTCTTAAAAATATTTCTAATGATAAAGATAATAGTCATGTTGAGTTCCCTGACATCTGATCCTTGTCCCTATACCTTCAAATGTGAGATAAACCTTTTTTTTTTTTTTGAGATTCTTGCTGTGGAAGGACGTGTCGTAATCAATAAGCTGGCTTTATTTATTATGAATGCAACATTTAGTTACAAAAATAAAGTTCTGTTGGCGTTTCAAATTCTAGTCTTTATTTATCTAGCTTCTGCAGGATGCGATTGTTTTCATTTGGTAACGATTGCTTTCTTGTCTGACATGAATACTACAGAATCCATGGGATGTTATTCAGTTTTCTGGCAATGCACAGATCCATTTACAGTCTTTCTTATCCGTCTTCAACATTTCTGGCCATGCCGAAGAATATTATTACAATAGTAAACTCTTTACACTTTCCTGATCAATTATTTAGAAATATCTCCTATAAATTAAACTGAATCTGTAGATGATATCCCATGTCAGGTAAACTATCTTATGGTAAGAGTGGCTTTGTCGATGGGGCCGTCTTAGCTGCTGCTAGAACACTGCCGACTTGGTCAGACGGGGACATCCCTCCATTACCAAGCATGGAAAGGAAAGCCGTGAAGGAGTTACAGGAGGAATGCCAGGAAATGCTTGCTGCATTTTCCACTACTTCAGGGGAAGATCAGAAAATTCTTGGTATGTCTTTAAGTTGCAGGTTTCAGTTTAACTGAGTAAGCATACTACTCCTCAGTAACTGGAGTTAATTACCTGTCATGTTAGATGCATTAATAGACGAATCAGATACCAAATTCAGTTACACTAACAAGCCTTGATGGGCAGGTGATATTTGAAATGGTTTCTCAAATGGAGAAATTTGTATTTATTTTCCCAATTATAATTTTCTTAAAAGATGGAAACTTCCAAATGTTTGGAAGTAGGTATGAGCTTTGGAAATAAGTAGTAGTGATCAAATGTAAAAAGCTTCGAGAGACGTATTTCCATCCGCGTGGCTATTATTCTCATATATTGATTAATTTGCTATTACTCCCGCAGAGTCTATGCATGAAGGTAGGAGGACACTTGAAGCTGCAATAAAGTATGTCACTGGCACTGCCATCTGAAACTTGATGCATACAGTTCCTAACGGATTTATTGGAACCAGACTGAGCTGATCTGTTGTTGTACTTATTTGCAGGTACAGGTTGCATCGAAAACTCTTCACAGAGAAGGTGATCCAGGCATTGGATGTCTATAAAGAACAAATACTATACTAGGGGATAGGAAACTAGTTAAAATAGACATGTTGGAAGAGCAAATGCTGAAAGTGAGATGAAGATCATGAGTGCTGCAGTTATTTAATGCTTCCATTGCTACTCCCTTGGGATTCCCTTCTGCGTTTTAAACACGTTAGATCATACAAGGGTTGATCTGCACAGCATCTTCAGGTAGACTTTGTCTCGGTGAGTGTATGTATACCCCAGTCAAAATTGTTTGTACCGCTAACAATTTTTTTTTTGATCGAAGAGAAACTCTAGGTTACTCGATATTCTCTAGATAGGAGCTGATTCTACTGTGTTTTTATGGCAAAAAGTATTTGGTATTAAAAACAAAGCTGAGTTCGAGTTCTAAGTGTGCACCCGTAACTACTCGACTACTGATTCATTAAGATCCTACCTCATAACTACCGAATTGGGGTTACACTTCTTGATCTTA
This sequence comes from Plantago ovata, assembly GCA_028274465.1. Classification (NCBI taxonomy): domain Eukaryota; kingdom Viridiplantae; phylum Streptophyta; class Magnoliopsida; order Lamiales; family Plantaginaceae; genus Plantago; species Plantago ovata. Next base: position 15,804,081 of record CM051456.1, on the reverse strand, counting down.
TATTGTTCAATTTGCTTCGGAATCCTTACATAAAACATCCTCTTTCAACAAAATCGTACGTTGTTATCATACGCCTACCCTCAATACGACAAGAAAGTTGATCGAGGAACATGATTCAGTATGGCCAAAAGTAGCAACCAAAGTGAAGTATGATGATATTTTACTTTATAGTATCAAATAATACTTGTATTAGTTAAATACTCTTCCAACTAACACAAGCAACTTGATCAAGGGTTATTTTCTCATAGAACTGATCCATGATCCACAGTCAAGTAGGCAACTTTGTCGCAACCGAACTCTTACTACATTTTAATCAGTAGGCGTACATATTATATTGTTTGTCTACATTTTATCAATATAAATTATAATGACACTTTTACAATTTGATTGCTTCACCAAAGAATCATAATTAATGTTCCATCTTTAGCTTAAAAGTGTGACGTAAAAGTAAGAAAATTATTTAAAATCTGCATGCATGAATGTCACTATATATAAAAATTTGCTGATGTACATGTACATGTCAATAAAGAAAAATGAAATCCACATTAGGCCTACCTTAGCTTATCAAACTGGAGAACTTAGGGAGTAAGCAAGAAATAAAGTCGATCACCGAGAAATCATAGTCATGCAGATTGATAGTATATATCTTGACCCATATAAAAAAAAAGCTACGCTATAATCGCCACATGAAAGCACCATGCACAAAATACTAATGCTATAATCTTCGTTTCGATCTTAACTTTGATTGAGCTGAAGACGAAAGATTAGAGGTAGATTGGTTATAATTTTTTGTTAAATTATAAAGTGGTGTTAAACCCATCCCACATTGCTTGAGAGATAGTCATGACTCCTAAAATCAACATATTAGAAATGGATAACATTTACCCCTTACAAGGCCTTATAAGAGTGATGACCAAATTCTAATATAGTATCACAATAGGGCTAAGTCGATGATGAGTTTGTTTACCCATGTTGGATTTGAGCCGATGTGTATTTCGACAGTTATTATTCACGTTATAGAGCCGATGTTCTTACCGACCTAGGGTCAATTCTAAGTCTAATAATTCTAATATGTGGAATGAATAAAAGTAAGAGAGAGAATAAAGTATGAAAGCTAATTTTTCTTTGTACATATATATATATATGAATTTGAATTTGAAAGAATGGAGTATGACATATTGACATATATGCTTATATTGTTTGCCACAAGCCAAACAAGAAATCAGATTATGGTGTCTCTTCTTGTATATTTGTGTATGACATGCAAACATGTGATGCTCAGATCTAAAACCATATGGTAAGATTTGGTGTAATATTGTGTAGAGCCCAAATTATGAGGATTGGGAAAACAACATATAGGACTATAAAAGTACACTTCACAACCAGTACTGTACTGATATAATATAGGGGTGGGGCGTCCTACCTCAAGCTCTCAAGAGATTGAAATAGTTATGAAGTCTAGAGAGTCTGAAAGCTTATGATCTTAAAAATGAACGTTAAAATTAATTATATTTAGGTTTGCTTTAACAAAACTACTTGGTAACGGATTAATTAGGTTTATTTTATGGTTGATGAGTATGCTATAACATTACATTGTTACATGTTACAAATCATCATTCAACATATAAAGCTATTTATTATCTATGAACTAACTAAACGGTCGGAGCTACCAAAAACTCCACACGGAGAAAATACAACTTCACCTTCAATATAAAGTTTAATTTCCACCTCCTCTATGCTCTTTTGACTCTCTCTTACCATTCAACCACACTTATGACTCCCATAACTGATTGCTCAGTTAATTAGCTGAAATTGAGAGATGATGTATATAAATACTCCATCTGATATATATTAAGGCTTGTATTAGCACCAGCTAGCAATAAACCTAATTAATGAGGATATTATTTCATGTCAAAAATCCAAGCTGGGAACCTGCTCACCAGGCCTCACATTTTGGCATCTAATTAGCTTTCTTATGATCAACTTCCCATTAAATACTTCATCCGTCCTGAAATTAAATTTTAAATTAATAATAAATAGTTATTCATTTGACAAAATCGAAATTAAAATCACACGTCTCTTACAATATGTATTGTTAAAAAAATGTGGGTTTGTACGAAACCAACGTAAAATGGATTATCTTAAAATGGACAATGTTATAAACAACTTCGTAAATAGTGTGACTCAAACCACACAAATCATAACGGGACACTGCGCTGACAAATTTTCCGTTGTTAGATTAAAGCTTTCCATAGTCATGTAATATACGAAATAACATGTAAAATCAACACGTGTAGAGATATAGAATGTGGAATAAGAACATGATATATATGAATGTGATATGGATCGATCAATACAGCTATTGCACAACCTCGATCGTGGATCTGAAACGTAGAGTTGGGTATCTTCTTCTTATCTTGAACAATAAAATTTCTTGTTGCAGAGAAATATTAGCGACGAATGATATGTCTTTAAATCATCTTGTCTTGCCTGGTTTGGGTAATTATTTTTATCAAGATACCTACCTCTTGTGGATCGCTAGATTTGGTCGACAGCGTGATTTTTGATCTCGCAAGGTGGAATGCTTGGTGTACCCACCATTGCAAATTTTGCATGGATATATCAATTCTCTGTCTTTTTCCTTTTTAATTTCTTTTTTTTTTTTAAAGAAAGGTCAAAAGTTTATTTCATGCACGTTGTATATCCATCCAATCATGAGTCGTACTAGGCTCCTAGCTATGAAATAGGCACCAATGGGGAAACTGCGAACCACAATTCACATGGACCATCAGAGCGTTTGTTGGTTAAAAAAAAGAAAAACAAAAGATCGTGCTACGGTTGTTCTTGCTTCTATCACCTATGATATGAGACTGGTTAATTCTATGTGAAACTAAAACTAAGAGTTATTAAGCCACTAGCTAAGGGCATACGTGCATGACCACATATGATAGTTAACCTTTGGCTATTCGGCATTGCTTGGTTTTTAGGCAGCGGAGAAGTAGTAATAGGGAGGTTCGACACTTGGTGGATTGGAAAAAATCTGATGAGTATGAGGGTACATAAGCACGAGATGGTTATGGTGGTTGTACTACGGGTAACAAGATGAGAGAAATATACGATGAGAGACATGATGAATTGTTGATGGTTAGGGTATTGGTTTAGGAGTTTCAAGAAACAGGTGGTGAGTATGGTGGTTATGATAATGATAAGAAAATAAGTGACAATTACGAGGATACAGAAACAGGTGAAGGTTATGGTGTTGTGAAGGTCTTGATTTCTCTGACTGGAAAGCGAGCTTGCTTCTTTCGGAGGATGAATTTTATTATCTCTAGTGGTTTTGGATAGGTTTTGGTTGTGACAATTTATTTCGAGTCTTGGTTACGTGTGGTGAAGGTGTTGATCTTGTACGTCTTTGTAATCGTTTTGATCACCGCTTATACTTTTTCTTTTAGTTAATAAAAAAAAAAAAAACGTTTATACTATATTGGACTGCGGTGGGGTGGGGGCTAAGTTAAGTCCCGTAAACTTACCTAAACAATTTGCAAGGATGAATCCTTGCAAAAGGTGATTTAGCATGCATGAGTCGTCAACCTCAATATATAGTGACCATTTAGCCCCTCATGGATATAACCATTTTTTTAGTGTAGAAGTGTTCAGCAGCTTCCCTATAATTGCCTTCTCCAGATGTGGTGGCTCCATCATTCTCCAAATACAAAAAAGAAAGTGCAATTGCAGAGTGAATTTTTTATTGAGATATTTACATGATAATTTTAATTCTTTATACTAAATTAGTGTGATCTAATTTCCTTTATTATAAATTAGTGAAAACTTATTTACAAATTAGTAATTCTACTAATTTTAGTATAAAATTGATAACTTCACTCCTAAATTTTCTCCAAAAACCCCATTGTCAAAGCGTTTGTAGCCGAGTGGCAAGCTGAGACACCCCGTAACCAAGTGGTCACGGGTTCGATCCCTGAAATGGGTGATTATCTGCCCTGTATAGAGATTATTGAAATGAGGTTGATTAGTAATTTATTGATGCAAATTTGTAGGCCAAACATTGTAATTATAATAGTATTAAAAAAAAAATATATATTTTCCACTCATTGTCATGTTTCACCAAATTAAATTTTACTTAATTAAAGACACTCGAATCATGGCCTGCAAATACCAATAGAGACACATAAGGAAACACTCAAACACACATCATTTACTGGAAAAAAGACATAAATAAATATCGCTTAATTAATTCAACAACACATAACATATCTATGCCCATAGGCTATATATATATACTCCGTATGGCAATTGTAACGGTAAATGATATGGCAATTGTAACGTTAAATGCAAGAATCTTCATATTCAAAAATAGTTAATTCCCAAGTTAATTAAACATGTATCATTGCAACAACATTATAATTGGCATAGCCTATGCAAGCTCCTTTTAATTAAATCAAGTATCATGCAAGTAAATTATACCTTGATAAATAAACATGTACTCTTTGTCCCACTCTAAATTACTCACTTTAACTTTTTCGGTCAACAACTTTCAACTTTGACTCCCGATTACTCTTAAACTATAATGATAAAATATTTAATAAAATTATATTATGAAACTTTAGGATCTGTATTTTCATAATATATTTTTTTAAATATTTTACCAATATAGTTTAAGAGTAATTGGGAGTCAAAATTGGAAGCTGTTGACCGAAAAAGTCAAATTGAGTAATTTATAGCGGGACAGATGGAGTATCACTGCGAAAACATTACAATTGTCATAGCCTATGCAAGCATGCATCTTTTGCGAAAACATTACAGTTGTCATAGCCTATGCAAGCATGCATCTTTTAACTAAATCAAGCATCATGTAGTAAATTGTACCTTGATAAGCTTTCAACCAATTTCAATCAATTTGGATATGCCGTCTATTTTTTATGAGAATTGGTATCATCCTAAATATGGTAAAAAATGAAAAATGTGATGCTTGACACAAATCAATAGAAAATTAATTTTATATTACTACAGTATTAGTTAGTATTAGATTAGTTGCTAAAATCAAGTAAAGTTAATATAGCCAATAACTATTTAAACACTAATTTATAATAAAGTTATCATATATCACTAATATGTAAGAAACTTTTAAGAACAACACTAATTTATAATTCACACTTTTTTATTTCTAAGTTTTTTTTTTTCCAAAGTCATGTTAATATATGTACCAAACTCATTCTGCTATAGAACCCTTTTGTAACAATAGTTTTGTAATTACTCCAGTAATACTAATTAAGAAAATTAATTGGAGATTGTTGGGATTTTTATCCGCACGTACCGTTAAAGTTGTAGTTAGTTTGCGGGATGATAAGTTTAACGGTGGGAAGAATCTATAATAGGCAATATTTAGGACAACGAAGCATAGCTCGGTTGGTAAGCTACTTCACCTCCAACCTATAGGTTGGGGGTTCGAGTCACCACTTTGGATTCAAAAACAAAAAAAAAAAAAAAAAAAAAAGAGCCAGTATTTAGGGTTTTTTTTTTTTAAGTTTTCTAATTAAGGTTTCTAGAAGAATGCTAGAGATAGGACGCGTAGATTTGCTTTCGATTTCTTTTCGGTTTATAGTTCTAGTTAACGAAGATTGTTACCCGGTTACTACTATTTATATGTCACCTACGATTTGACGATGTAATAAGAAGATGACTTCCCCGAACCGGCATGTCTATTTTAATTTCTCTCTCTCTCTCTCTGATAGCGTCTGTCTCTCTTTATGACGTTGTTCCGTTCATGCAAAAACGAGACCTCTTTTTCCTTTTTGAGTCCAGCCATGTCTAGAGGACGTTCAATTAGCGCATTTTAAAACGAATTATCGAAGAACCATCTTATGAATTTAGCAAGATGCCAACATAAATGACGAAAATGCAGTGACACAGTTGGATATTTGAATGGTTTAATTCAGGGGCGGAACCAGAAACTACGGTTAGGAGAGACGAATTTACATATACGTCACTTTTGAAGGTTCGGGGGGGGGGGGGGGGGTGGGGGGGGGGGGGGGCAAACGTTGAAAAATTGTAATCGTATGTTCTTCCTATAAAAAACTATTTGGGAGGGAGGGGGGGAAGGCCCCGGCCAACCCCCTTGTTCCGCCCCGGTTTAATTGTATAAGCACGTAATGATTCATCTTATCCTAATGGGGAGTGCCCATCAAAAAAGAGCGTGGCATGGCATCTTTCCCAATTATGCGTTTTCCATGGCACAGAGAGCTTATATTGTTTGTTCCACTAATAGATAATTAAATAGTACTACTCTCCTGTTACTATTGGGCATTGTCCTTTTGCTTTTCTACCTAGCAGTAGCACTCAATCTGCAGGAATGAAAGCCAAATTGCTCGACTCAATCATGCCATAGGAATCCCATTTCAATTCCAAACAAAACGCACAAGGTATAATATCGATCGTATCATCACACAATTCACATTCACAATCATCACACTACATGTACACATCTACTATAGTGTTTGCTGATATTTACTACACTCACACATGATATACTTATTCTTTTGCACATTCCTTTATTTATACTACGTACATCCCTTTGCTTCGAGTTCATTGTTCTATGATTTTTTTTCTTTCAATAGTTTATTAGGTTGTATTGTAAGTTAATTATATATTAAAATTGGGTTATTATCTCTTTAAAATAACTTGTTTAGACCCGAGTGAGAGTTATCCAACACATATGTCGAGTTCAAAATCCTTAGTCAAGCATTTGAAAGGGATCCTAGTGCCTTGAAGCTTAAGTCTACTTTTTTCGTTTTGTTTGTAATCTCTCGAGCATATCTAATGTTCCTCCTTCATTTCAAGTAATAAATTTTTTTTCCGATTAAAAAAAATCCTTAATCAAGCAATGTGGGATTTGAACCACAAAATGGTGGCCCCACAAGGAGGCCAACTCGAACCATGTTTGGTGGCGGGTTCATTAGTCATACCTACTGATGTTACACGAGCTAATATTTAACGAGTACTCAGATCTGTTGATAAGGATTTCGAGCCGAGGTTGAGCCTCTTTTTAAGTTCATCTTACTAAGAAGTCAATCCGACTTAACTGATAGGCTCGGTAAGGATCATGATATACCACATATCCATTTTTTATTGAGTTAGGATCAAACTCGACTAGAACTCGAGCTCATCAAAACAAATGAGCCAAAATCAAGAACATAAAATATGGCTCAAGTCTAAAAATTTAATCAATTGTTTCTAACAAAGCGAATCCAAATCGACTCATATGTTATTGAAGCTCGAACTGATGAAGTCGATGATACTCGATTGCGGTCAAATAACATCAGGAATCTAACTTTTTATTGTATGAGATGAGATAGTACTATATAGGAAAGGTCCAAAGAGTTAGAGTGACATTGAGTGAGAGATTCTTAAAAATTGGAAGCCAGCTAGCTAGCTGTTGTAACTAGCTATAGGGGTAGCAGAATCTGTACACAGAATATCCCTATCCTAACTCTTTAATATATAAGCCTACAAACTCTGTTACGTGCCTTCCTTCTATACATTTGCATTTGTTCTCAACTTTTCATCACCTTTTAATTTCTACGACTGCAGTTTTAATTGTATAATCATGTCCCACAATTCATTTCAGGGACATTTCAGTAAAAGTAATTATAACATGTTCAACTTTGCACTACTTCGAGTTTTTACCATATCAATTTCATCATTTTACATGACCACATGATATTAGTCTTTACAATTGAGGCTTTAGAACGTACGTATATTAGTTAATCCATTTTGAACTTAATTCTAATTTTCTTTTAGGTCATGAAATTGCCAAGTATATTAAAGACTAAGATGGTAGAAACTGACTTCAACCAACCAGGAGCCTAGGTTGTGGATAATTATGTATCTTATAAGAAAGGTGTTTCAAGGAGGGATATATACAAATTCGATTGTATTAGACAATTATACCCCTTCGCCCTCAATCTCATTCACCCTCATCACATTCACACCACACCAGCCATTGGGGAATCCTTTCTTCTTTACTACCAACTTGCCTTCAAGTTGTGCCCGTCACACAAGTACCATTTCATGATTGTTATCATCCCTTCCCCAAGTTAAGTTAAAGGGCATATGTCTTTTCAGCAAACATGGTGAATATTACGAAATACCATTCAAGTGTACAACAAAAAGAAGGGTAGTGCAGTGTGTGGTGATCTGCCTTATGCCTCCCAAATTGCGAGATCGTGCAGTGGCATAGAGCTAGAATAGGAAAGGAGATGTGCAGTATTCGATATATGATAAAGTCATAAGCTGATTTAGAATATTAGTATAAGTGTGGAAGTATAAAGTGGTTTAGGATGTTAGTATATAATTAGTGTTAAAAAAAAAGCCCAGTTTGATGTAGCAAGTATTATGTTCAAGTTATGTATGTTAGAAGGCATTGCATCAAGATAGGAAAAAATTTAAAATGAAAGACATGAAGTCTGTTAAAAATGAAAGTGAAATTGATCAAGATTTGAGACTGAAAACAGAGAAGAATCCTATTGACATTGAAGACGACCTAGCAGCTAAAAGGCGTGAGCATCCAGTTCGGTGATTTCCTCAGCACAATCCGCCTTGATTCATTGGAGCACAAGGCTGCGTCACACCGGAACAGAACGCATGAGAGGGATAATTTGAATGGAGAGCGCAACATTTGTGTAACAAACTTTACTACTGGAATTAATCCTTAGGAGCAACAATGAGTCCTCTTTTTCAGGATAGTTCTAAAATCACTCTTGTAATCTGTTATGACTCTTTTCGTTGTACTATTTACGGCTCTTGTATTTCTCTCTTTCTCAGACTAGACCAGTCTATTTCTAGTTATAAATAAGCTAGGCAGTATACGTTTCTCATTCACTCAAGCTTTATGTAAACTCATCACTTGAAACATATATCAATATTCAGTCTCAATCTTTCTTTTACTTATATGGTATCTCGAGCTTAGGTCATACCTAGGACTCTCTGATAACATGCTTTTGTTTATTTATTTATTTATTTTTATTTTTTCACTTGACCTTGGCTGGTGATTCTGACGTGGGTAAAATCCATTTTTGGTACTCCAAAGTGAGACACGTCCAATTTATGTACTCTAAAGTGACTATGTCCAATTTAGGTACTTTATTGTAACATACTGTCCAATTTTGGTATTTTCTCAATTTAATCGTAAAAAAGTAAACAATATGAACGCATGACAACCAATCGCTAGACATCTCAAAAATTTCAAAGAAATAGGAAAAATATACACGCATTACAAGCGCATTTTCATACTTTAAAATACCAAAAAGTATACATTACACACCCATTTTTCTATCTTTTTCATAATTTTCGATTTAGATTTTTTCGCCATTTTCGAGTTAGGTTGTTGTGTGTTTGTCATGCGCTCTTATTGTTCAATTTTTCAAGATTAAATTGAGAAAGTATCAAAATTGGACAGTATGTTACGATAAAGTACATAAATTGGACATAGCCACTCTAGAGTATATAAATTGGACGTGTCTCACTCTGCAATACCAAAAATGGATTTTACCCTTCTGACGTTGAACATGCTGAGAAGTCGACTCTCCAGAAAACTGGTGAAAAGGGTCCGTCTTTCGGGAATCATACTGATCAACGAACTAAGCAAACATCGGGCTTCTAAACTATGAAGATCCTTACAGATGTTACTACTTGCATCATTCAGATAACACCACATCTGAAGCTGTTTCTCCGGTGTTGGATGGAAATAATTACCACACCTGGTACAAAGCCTTTATGATGTCAATCTCACCGAGAAACAAATATGATTTCATCAATGACAATCTCGAAACTCCAGGCAATGATGATCCCAATCTCAAAGCATGGGTGAAATGCAACACTTTGATTTTGCCTTGGCTCATACACTCAGTTTCTCATGAAATCAAACTTTCATCACTTGAAAAATATATCAATATTCAGTCTCAATCTTTCTTTTACTTATTTTGATAAAGTCAATATAATGTTTATTTTATGCATCGTTACTTGTTCGTCATTATAGTTTAATGTTTATTGGAGTATGATTTAGGCGATGTTAAGCAGGTTCGAGTGAAGATGTGATTCCGCTGTAACTCTTACATATTTTTTTTTAGTTTTTTATGCAGAGTGATTTGAAAAGAAGAAGAAAAAACAAAATCCAGATGGTTAGGGCACATGGCGAAACCTAATTGGTAGTGGGCAATTGGCACAAATTGAGAAGGAAAAGACCAAAGAGGGAATTTCGGTGATGATATTCTTGACATGGTTTGTTTCACTATCAGTGTCTTTCCATCTGTGCCAAACGATCATCCAAATCAGTCTGATAATGGCAATCAGATGAGAAGAATAACAAAATGTGGTGCTCTGCTCTTTACCCTTTCTTGTAAAGCTATATATTCCTTTTTTTCCCTTCACAATTCATATGCCTATATACATTATAGTAATTATTATATATTGTTAGTAATAATATACCTTTTCTTTTGTTTGTGTCTGTTTTTATCATCATTAAAGAAAATCCGACCTAAAAAGTTGCATGCATGGAATCTCTTCTTAATCAACAAGTGTGTATAATGTGATGACGTCTCTCGATTCAATGGCCACATATAGCTACTAAAATATATATATTTCTTGCATTATAAGTATCTTCGTACAGGCTTTATGGAAGCCAATGGTGGCTCATACAATATGTAGAATCTCGATTTGTTTTCAACGAATTTGTTGGAAAAAGAGAAATGAAAAATGGAAAATGGCAACTAGCTAGGTTATAATATAATTTTTGAGAGAGTTAGAACAAATCATAAAATTGAAGTTAAATGGACTCTCTCATAATATAACTTTCGAAAGAGCGTTTACTACGAAAGTCAAGTTAAACGGGCTCACTCAAAAGATATATCACAAAATTTTATATTAGAGGGAGTTCACACCAAGAACCTCTGACCTAGAGGATATCACTCCTCTAATTTAACCTCTTTCCTTTTTTTAGATTACACTAGGTATCATTCCCATAACATTTATCAACTATTACAAATTATCATTTCCTCAGCTACTTAATAGTGAGATTCAATCGGAGCCAACACAATTCTAATTCTCTATTTGAGAGAAGGTCCTTCATCTTCGATGAAATTAAATCTACTTATCTTTTGTTTTCTGATTCAACTCCATGAACACATTGAAATACATCTATATAAATAAGCTCGGCCACCACTATCACAATGGCCAGGCACATCGAGTATAGGCGAGTTTAAAAATGAGTAATGGTGGAAATAAGATTCAAGTTGTACATGTAAAAGATTCAATAGATATAATAAATAGGTAGAGCTAGTCGCGGTGAGTCTAAGAGAAGCTGTCTATTGTAGCTACCAAAAATGAGTAGTCAATCAAAAATAAAGATGTTTGACTGTTCAAAAGAGAGATCTATATATGATCATATCGAATGATTTTTTGATCTTCAATAATTATAAAGCTAGCTAGGGATACCCTATACATACACACACGTTAACCTCAAATGTGGTCCTCCTCCTAAAGAATACCGAAAGTAACTTCGATAATGTTTTTCACGATCCAAATTGGCTCTCAAAATTCACAATTATTGTGTTCAACTCAATTTAACTTCTGTGTAATATAGTAAGACCATTCTTGTAATTCAAGCTCGATTATGAAACTACATACAAAGAGCAAATGTAGACTTGCAGCGGATTCCTCATCCGCACACATATATACTTCGAATATAAATGTAATCGTTAATTCAGAGGGTAAGATTTCTATCAATAAGTAGTTGGTGTGTTATATTAATAATTTTGTTTCACAATTATCGGGAAAATAAGTATGTACGAATAACTAACAAACACTTTAGAAACTAAGGCGGAGGAGCTAAGTTGGTGCATGCACTGGCATAGGAGAAGTATCCACTACAAGGAGGAAGGCCTTTAGCGACGGAACCATCCGTCACTAATGAAGGCCGATCGGTCGCTAATATTAGCTAGCGACCGATCGGTGTTTTTAGCGACGGATAAATTCGTCGTCGCTAAACCGTTGGTCGCTAGCGAATTAGCGACCGATGAAGTTTCCGTCGCGAATTTGCGACGGAAAATGAGGTTTACTTTTAGCAACCGATGACTAATCCGTCGCTAAAGTCACCGGACTTTTAGCAACAGATGAGTCTCATCGGTTGCTAAATGTTAGCAACGGATGAGCTTTATCCGTCGCTAAATGTCCGGGACTTTTAGCAACGGATAAACTCATCCGTCGCTGGATATAGCGACGGATGAGTCCATCGGTTGCTAATTTTTTATTTTATTTTTTTGATTTTTTAGATATAATAATGAGACCCAAAATCAAATGCAACCTGTTTAATTAAGCAACATGTTACAGAAATTCTATAGACCAAATAAACCAAAAAATAATCCAAAAAAATCATAATAAATGTACCAAAACCCTCCATACATATAATAATAATCATACGTACATAATACTAATCCAAAATAATATCATAGTGTACACAGTATTCATGTAGAAAATAGTAAATAAAGTCGAAAAGGATAGGGGTATCATGGAAAGGGAGGTGGATCCATCCCCAGCTTCGCATACAGCTCAGCAAACATAGTACCATATTGTGCCTTCTGCGCAGCCTGCTCCGCAACTAGCCTCTTCACCTCCTCATCCCTCTCCTGCAACTGAAGTAAGAGGGCCTGCTCTCGAGCGGAAGCTGCTGCTGAAGATGATGAAGATGTACTGGCACGGGAACGACGAGTCGGCCTCGAGTCCAATTCAGGGACGGCTGTTGCACTCCCCAGTCCCAAGCGACGGCCCTTCTCGTCTGGAGGATTCACCTCGAGGAAAATGTCATTCATTTCCTCAACAGTGAGATCCTGATCACGAATCCTGTCCTCGTAGGTCGTCTGAAATTATAAATCAAGAGTATAAGGTGTTAGTTATGTTGTTAATTAGTTATGAAATCATCAGTATTTAATAAACACATGTATTGTTGATACTTACCGCAATTGTTGTGGCCTCGTCACACAACCACTGTCCGTTCTTGGCCTTCTGAGATCTCGAGAACAGGGTGAATAGGAGACTCTCCTTATCCTTCAACTGAATGACACATGAAAGCATCATATACTTAGTTTGAAAGTTAGAAATGCAAGTAAATAACAAGTATAAGAATGATGAATTCACAAAGTTAATATACTTACCTTCTGCCTCACATGTGCTGTAGCGATCGACTCAGAGCCAAAACGGTGTGTCACCAGGGTACGTGTCCCATCATTCGGCTGCTTCTTCCGGTTCTCAGTGTTCTGATCAGCCTGCGCCTGGACTCTCCCGTCAGCCCAATACACCTTCCACGCCTCCCAAATTGCATCTCCGGGCCAATCACCGGTACGTGGACGGTTTTCTTTCCACATTTTCTTCAGGCTATGAACCATGCACTTGTAAAGGGCACTACCGTGAGAGTTGAAGCTCCACCAGAGATCCATCAGCAATGCTTTCGGAAGGAAGAATTCTTTCTACACAATTACAAATAAACATCGAAACACATACGTTGGTGAATACTTAAAAAAACATTCAAGTATAACAAGGGGAGCTAACATGTATCAAATATATAACAAGGGAAAACAACATCTATTCAGGTATATCGGTGACTAACATATCACCCAAGTTCAGTGGCTAACATACCACTCAAATATAGTGGCTACCATACCACTCACATTGTCCTATATTTTAATATAACAATGGTGACTAACATATCACCCAAGTACAGTGGCTAACATACCACTCACACAAAGTGGCTAACATACCACTCACAACACAAACAATTCGGTAATTATTGTACGATTATTAACTCACCCTCAGCTCCTCGAACAGCTCTCCCTTAATTTGGTCCGGGATGCAATGCCACTGGCTGCCACCCTCTTGCGGTGGGACCATTCTGTTCCGTATTATCGCACTGAGTACTTTAGCAGCGCGCTCCCCATACAACCTGTGAAGAACAGGTAAGTCAATAGTGACAAGGTTAGTTCGGTATATATATATTAAAAGTTCGTAAATCAGTTAATGTCTAATACTTACTTCTCTCCATTGGGGTAAAGGACAGGGCGACCATTCCACATAAGACCATCTTCCGACCTTTGAAAGGGACAACCGTCGTCTGGAACGTGGGCCCACGGGTCGTGGAGGGAGGAATGAGGAGTCGATCCCCTGCTCGACCCAGGTGGAGTCCCAAAAACAGTAGGGGAGCCCTGCTGTGAGCCCTGCCCGGTGTCCTCTCCGTCGGTATCATCCCTCTGGGACTGCGGGGTCATGTATCGTGGCCTCCTGGGTCGTGGCATCTGCAATACAAAGATCCGTGTTAGTACATACACAATTGAATATAAAACATGTACAATCAGAGATATAGCAAGGAACGACACTAGACATTCGGGTGGTCACGCCAGTAGGACTCCCAAACATCATGAAGGGGACTCGGCATCCACTCTTTGGGCGGAACTCCCAAAAGCCAGTTGGCTTTCCAAACCTCAAGTAAGGGAATCCTCAGTGTACATTCTGACATATTTGAATGCTAAACCTGACCAATGGTTGCAAGGACACTTCATCATCCCAGTACTCAAACACTCGGGTTTTGACAATGCAAATTCGACAAATGCATTGACCCCTTGTACAAACGTAGGCAAAAGTATTCCATCTGCAATCCTACTGTACAACCAAGTACGATCGGGATTCATAATTGAATGCTAAACCTGGCCAATGGAAGTTTAGTACATTGCGGCTAACGTTGTTTTTCACCAAGTACTCATTTTAATTATCAATTTTTTACATTGCATTATATATACTCCCAATATTTCTACATTAGAAATAAAAATACTCATATTATCTTCTAACTTTAATTTATCAATGAGTTATTTCCTTCATACTTACAATTTTTTTAAACAATAATTACCTATATTTATCTATATTTCTATTATACTTGTACAATTTTCATTATAATAACTACTTACAATACACTATAATTACATATATTTTTCATTATAATTATGCAATTTGCATTATAGTAACAACTACCAATACACTATAATTACCTATATTTATCTATATATTTCCATTATACTTATGGAATTTTCATTATAATAAAAACTTGCAATACACTATAATTACCTATATTTATCTATATTTTCATTATATTTATACAATTTCCATTATAATAACTAATTACAATACACTATAATTACTCATATTTTCATTATAATTATACTTATGCAATTTTCAAATCTAATTAGTATATCCCAAACAAACTACACTAATTGAACAAAACTATTACGTAGATAATCCCAAACATAATCGAACCAAATTCAAATCCCAAATATAATCGAACCCAATTCAAATCCCAAACATAATCGAACTAAACTATAAAATACCCAATTCATACCAAATCTATCAATTCACCAACTAAAACTTGTTCATCCCCCTAATTTGAGCTAAACAACATGATAGATACTAGTAGAATGCATACAATTCAATGAATTGAAAAAAAAATGAAGAATACTAAAATTTAGACAAGTTAGGGTTCGAAATATATACCTTTGATTGCGGAAGAAATGGGGAAATAATCACGCAATTGAATAGCTACACTTGTTCCTTGATGGAAGAGCTTCAAAATGACTATAATATTGATTGAAATGGTGAAGAAACGAAGAAAATAGGGGATGAGAGATTGGAGCCGCGGATAATGGCCGTGTGTGTGTTGTGCGTGTTCTGCCGATGAGGAGCGGAGACGATGAAGATAAAGAACTCAGCGACGGATGGTGGTCCGTCGCAAATATAGCGATCGGTCGCTATATTTGCGACGGATGACACCATCCGTCGCTGCCTTTTTTAATTTTTTTTTTAATGTATTGTAGCGACGGATGGAACCATCCGTCGCTAATGTGTTGACCAGCCTAAAAAAAAGAAAAGAAATTAAAACCTTGCGACGGATGGTGGCATCCGTCGCTAGTTAGTGACGGATGGTGTCATCCGTCGCTATTTAGCGACGGATAACCCATCCGTCGCTAAATTCCGGACGCTCTAAGGGCGATTTATCGCTTCCGTCGCTAAAAGACCGATCGGTCGCTAATTTTAGCAACCGATCGATCGGTTGCTAAATGTGGTTGCTAAAATGCTGTTTTCTTGTAGTGATCTAGCAATGTGTGTGACTTGCTAGAGATGACCTAGCTCATCCCTAGTCACGCCCAACAGGCGTGTGAGTTGGTATGACAGGGTCATCCTGAGGTGACACCATATCTCCAAGGGTGAGCTTCACTTTTTTTATTGTCTTTTATTTTATTCTCTTTGTGATGTGGTAGTCCGACAATGACCCAAAAAGAAAATATTAATTATTTTTCAATAGTCGAAATCTTACATTTACACCCCCTTTCAAAACCCTAAAATTGGCTAGCAATTTCAGTCGAAAAACATTGTGATGTCCATGATCCAAAGTTTTTTTTTTCAAATGTCAAGATCTTACATTTACACCCCCTTGGTTAAATTCAAAATTACTACGAGTTTTATTAATAACATCATTGTGATAAGAGTATGACATCATCTCTAGGGTATATTTGGTCAACCACATCAAACATTGTTGGCACCATTAAATTTTGAACTGTGGGGTGGGGGGAATTTGTTATAAGTGACTAATGGCACAGGGTTTAAATATAAAAAATTAACGGATAAATGACCTTAAAGGTTAATGAAAAAAACTCACGGAGTGTATACATAGTGTTTCCTTACTTATATACCAATTCTACTTTACTGTTAAAATTCTGAAGTGATGACGGCCCAACCCCTCCAGAGCCTGACCCGTTGATAGTTACTCATGAACCGGTCTTCGGATAATTACTAACTCCTTAAATCAACACATATAATTTTACAATGACAAACAAACAAAGTGCCTAATTAATAGTAGGTAATATAAAACCTCTTAATGTAAAGTACATGTACATCGAAATTCAAATATGCATGCATAATGCAAGTTGCATCATGTGTTACTTCTTAAGTTCTTATACTATATTTCTTTGGCAACTTGGTAATATTACAATACTTTGAGAGTGAGAATCTTAACGTCAGTACTGGAAAGTATAGTAAACTTGCAATATTAATATGGCACTACTACTCTTCTAAAATTATAAACTGACTTTTGGAACATTATATTGTTGGTGCAATGTGGAATTATTGAGAGATGGAAAAATAGAAATATTCCATTTCTTTTTGGGCCAGTTATTTATTTTTTCCCTTTCTTTAAAAAAAATATGTTTTTGTAAGAAATTTGGTGTTTAGGACTTTTAATATGTTCTAGAAAAAAAGAAAAAGAAAAGAGGTAATCAAAGGCTTAATGAATAATATTTAAGATTTTGGGTTTCCATCCAATTTTATTGCACTAAATATTGATGGTTGGGTGCTGGGGTGTCATTCAATATATATCTCTGTAGGGTTATAAGTTATAACGTGAAGACCGTTTTATGACTCTTTGTCTAGCATGAAGGCAATCGCATGGCTAAAGCATGATTCTTCCAACTTATGTTAGTGTTCAAAGACAGCTTCTATGAGCAAATATATGTAGGGGACATGTACGACATATTATATTAGATAAGGGGAAGTCAAGTATTGTCATGATCGTTTTAGCAAGTAAATGTAGGGGAGTATCTTTAATTTGTTGTCCGATTTGTGAGTTTTGAGGTTTAGGTTTTGAGCATTTCTTGTGCATCGGATTTTATTTTATAACGTATTTACTTGTTCATTATTATTTAATTTTTTTTTTTTGCCGTTTCCAAAAACAGAAAGTATATCTTACTGGTGACTAATCCGGTTTATCTTGTAAACGCCCAAATTGCTAGTAACAATTACAACTTGTAAACGTGCAAATTGCTAACAGTTACTACTTATAGTCATTTTGTCTAAATTAGAAAAAGCTCAAGCATCAGTATCTCATGATGATCATTTGACTTAACAAGGATGCATAGTTAAATTAGCAATGGACAATAGTCAAGACACTAAGTTAACAATAACTAAAATCTTAATCCGTCCAAATGCTTTACGTCTAAAAAATTTATCTGGAGACTGAGAACGACACGACGATCAATGGATATCATTGTCCGTACTGATTTTTATAATATTATATTAATTAATTTCTGGCCAGAATATTTTAATTTGATGAACATAACGAGTCAACTCAGAATCAAACCATTAATTTTAGCCATAGGACGACTAATTGATCGATCTAAATGTTTTTAATGATCATTTTAAATTTGCGAAGTACTATGAATTCATAATTTCACATTGGCTGGAGGCCTGCTAAACCAATCACCTATTGTGTTGACTTGCCAATAAATTAAAAAGTTAGTATAATGGAATTTAAGCATCTTATTATCACTAATCACTAGTAGTAGTACTACTACTACTATAATACATATAAGAATTTCATTTCATTCTGACGCAATGGGGATCTTCTTTTCTTTAATTTCTAACTTCAACTTGATATATTTTACTATATAGTTTAACAAAGAACCAATTCTGAAGTATGCATTAGTTTTAAATGGTAAAATTCCTACTGTTTTTTAATTTTTAAATTGACCACTTTAAATAATTTATTTACGGAATTTAGAAAGTTCTTGTTGCAAGAGAGTTTATGTTGCTTGAGAGAAGAAACCTAACATGGTAAATAGTGTCGTCGGGTAAGTTCATTTTTCCAATAATTCGTCAAAGATAAGACTAAGAGTGTCATTTCAACCTAAATTTTTAAATCAATTCACTTTCATGAATGATAATTAGGACCTGAAAGGAGGGGGGGTTAATACCACAAACCTACCCCGTATACCCTTGGGTCAAATCGGTGGGACGAATTTACGTGTAGGGAGTTGTAAGCTGCCCTACTAAATATATATAGTGAGATGGAAAAATTAGGATTGTTTGTTGATTACCCCATAGGAAAGGAATGTAGTGACTATTTATACCTTTCATCCAACTATCATTTAATGGCCTTGGTCCATTTTTCTAAATGGGCTAACCAAGGGTATCATAGTCATTGTACTGCTTCTCGAGGCCCTCCTTGCCTATTACATGGGCATGGTAACTTTACTCGGCCCTATTGAATCTTGGTCGAACCTTAATAATGGGTATCGGACATTAGTGATGGGTATCAGACCTCATCTACGACCTTATATTTTTAGTAGGGCCTTAGTGATAAGTGTCGGACCTCATCACTTAGTAGGACCTTGTATTTTTAGTAGGACCTTAGTGATGGGTGTCGAACCTCATCACTCGGTAGGACCCTGTACTTTTACATAGATCGCCCTTCAAACGTCTAAACCTATAGTTGACATATAAAATAAGATTGGGGGGGGGGGGGGTGTTGAGGAGGTAAAATTGACAAACCACAACTATCTTCTAAAACATCATGGGCTAGGAGGGAATTCAACTTAAAGATAGTTCTCATTTCAAATCCGCCAGCTTTGATTTGATTAGAGTTGAAATTTATATTTAAAATAAATTTTGTTAGTTTAGTTTAGATTTTTTCGGTTGAATCAAACGTAGTCTTAATATGATTTTGTTCTTTAATTTATCACAATTTACACGTTATTTGTTCAAGGTTTTTTTCTTTCTATTTTCCTTACTTGTTTATCAGATTTTGTTCTAGTGATGAATTATTGCTAGTTTACAAATTATTATTTTTCAATTTATACTGGTATATCCACTTTGGCGACTAATCTAGTCGACCACTGTCGAGTCCTTTCTAGGGGGCGGCTCTCCCAACGGTGTTTTTTACATCCACATGACTCAAACCCGAGACCTTGCATAAGTGAATACAAGTCCCTTACCACTTGAGCCAACAACCGTTGTTGTTAGTTTACAAATTATATTTATATAATCAACTACCGTTTCATCTTTGAAAATAATTCGATCCTTGAATTTCTTAATTACTCACTATATATTTGAATTTACTTAATTACCCCTCATCCACCTTATAATATTACTCATAAAAATGGTATAGTATTTGATTAGATGCATGTTACATTTAGAATATGATGGTAATCTTTCATTTACTTAGACTTTTAATGGAAAACTATATGTGATTTTGGCAGTTCACATATAAGTTGATGAAAAGAATATCATAAAAAGAAAATATTTAAATTTGTAGAAGATAAAACAAGATATTTATCATTTCTCCATGAAGGATATATAATGTAGTAATTGAAAAGAAGAAAATAATACTTCTCACTAGCTAGTAAGCAATAATAATAGATAAGGGTAGAGGATTCGGGTATTTTGCCATGCTTTATAGGCAGACAAGAAGCATCCTGTCTCTCTTTGCGTTCCTCAGTCTGTGGCAATTAGCAACTCCAGATTTTGGATTTTGCACTGGGCTACTCAGCACAATCTACATCCGTTAAATCAATCATCGAATAACATAAAACCAAACCTATTCATTTATATTCTGTTAACAATTAAATATTATCCGTCGGCCCAAAGCTTAAATGCTCCAAGGGCCGGGTAGATAATACTACGTATAATGCATGCACGGTGCTTCTTTATTTTAAACCATTCATAAAAATCTAAAGTGAAATTTGTTTGATCAGAGTAACTTGAGTGTGCATACATATTATCACTCCTGAATTCACTTCAACCTTGCTAATACTCATCGGAATATCTCGTAGAATATTCTACTTTTCGTAAAGTGCATGTGATATTCCGGTTCTAATTGGATCATCTATACCTATACCGAATGAAAACGATATAGCATACTTAGTTAAATATCTCATATACAAAAACATTTGGACTAACTCTAGCCCTAAAGTGATACTCCATGTAGCTAGCCAGTATAATAGTATTGTTGCTCGCGTACACTTGCACTTGCACATAAATTGTTCTTGAAGAAGATCAACATCACAAACTTTTGGCATCAATTCAATTCAATTCAATTCAAATATATATATATATATATATATATATATATATATATATATATATATATATATATATATATATATATATATATATATATATATAACATGTAAGTATACATACACATTTGTCAGGGGCGAAGCCATGATTTTAAATTAACCCGTGTGTCTTAGTAAACTAAGTCTAAAACTCTAAAATGTTGTATACTAATTTATGAATATAATTTATTTTTTTCACAAAAGAACAAAAAGATGTGTGTAAATGTATGATATCATACTTACAATGACTAAAAATAGCACTATCAATTAACTAAAATTAAGCCTAAAACTAATATAACATACTCAAAATGACTAAATATAGTACCACAAATGACCTAAAATTACGTTAAGAATAAACTAACATGTACATTACTTGTAAAATTACTAAAAATAGTACTACAAATGTTTTTTCTTCCATTTGAACCCGTATAGCCCTGTCCCTGTGACTAGATTTTTCATTAAACAGGGGTATTAAATTAATTGGTTCCATAACATCTTGAACGTGATCTCATGCATGGTTTAACAAAGCCATTATTCCTAATAATAGTAAATAATAAATCTATAATAAATATAAAGGAGTGTATACGTGTTGTGCTTGTCACATATGAACATTTTATGTATGAGAAAAGAATAGAATATAATAGAATTGAGTTTGTGTGTGTGACATATATATTATATAGTATACTTTTAATGGAAGGGTTTATTAATAATGGAATAATGGGTGGCCAATCATATGGTGGCCTGTGAAAGTTGATGATTCCTTTGCTTCCTTCTTAAGCCAATATTTTGTTACATCCAGTCATCGATGGGGTTAATTTATTAGTAATTTTTACTTTATAGTTTATACCTTTGGCTTTACCTAACTAATTCATGGATGGATTTGTGATATTGTACTAGTAAATTTTAGAGTTCAGAATTTAGAATTTGGAAGGATGAGATGAGAGGATCTGAAAATATTCTTGTGATGGAAACCTTATCTTGTTTGTCGTGAGCTCTCTCTTTCAGAGGATTAATTCCCCTTTTCTTTTTTTTTCTTCTCTTTTATGAACAAGAAGAAGAAGATGATAATGATGCAGTACAGGTAATATATCACTACAAACTCCTCACTCTCACTCTCTCACAACATCTTCAAACAGGTGACATTATACTATACCATTGGAGAGGGTTAAAACTTAAAACTTTACCGTTGTCACCGAAACGAATCATCACCGTTTTAATTTATTCCATCCGCATGATCAAAATTATTTCAACGAGAGAGTGAGAGTATGTAAGATGGTGCGGTGTAAAAGTGTTAGAGGGAAACACGCATACTATTTAAATTGACTTTACTAGCTAGTGCTAGTGCGGACTGGGATAGGGTTCCCAGGAGTCTAGGACATGCCATTTATATTAGACGGACATGTTTTAAAAATATATTCTAGAAATGGTATCCACCTGTGTCAGTAGTCCCACTATATATCACATTAAATAAATTAGTGGCACGTATGCACATTCTTTGGTTAAGAAAGACACAAAACAGCGTACATATTATGCCTGTACATAAGCCTAATTACTTTAATTACCTAGGGACGCGCGAGATTTCCATTATTAATTACCATAACATAATTAGAAATATCGAACAAAGAATTTGCACCGATTCACCGACCAAACCACGCACAGCCTGGAAATTATCAAATCCTTGTTTATACTTTGAAATTGCCAGAATACCCCTTAACAATTAGCCGATCGATCGATCATCACGTGATTTCGCATTTTGCTGTCCAGTTCAGCTGTCTTGGCTTTGTATTCAGAATCTGAGATTGTTAGATTATCTTCTCTTTCCATTTTGTTCATCAGAAGTAGAAGAAAAAAGACTACTCATATGGGAATTTTAACCCGAAATAGAGAATCAAATTGCTCTGGTTTTACCAAGAAAAAGAAGAAGAAGCGTATCTTACTCTAAGGTACTAGAGTATGAGCGTAGAGTAACTCTAGTAAATATCAAATCGTGATTATTTTAAATAATAAAAAAAATTAATATTTTATTATTATATATTAGGGAAGTTAACCTAACAATTAAGTAGTAGAGGTATAGATTATCCTTATATTAAAGAAAATTTTAATTTTTATTAAAAATTAGCTTTTTAGTAATTATTTCCGGAGCATAGAACTACTTCTGGAATTTGTCAAAACAAGTCTTAAATTTCATGTAGGCTCTATTCTTTTCGTTGAATTGAAGTGAACGGAATCGAATGAAGTTGAAGTGAATTAAACTGAATTTGTTTGTATAATAAAATATTAATATGTGAATCTGAACTGAACTTAATGCATATGAACTAAACTAAAAATAATCCATTTTCAGATGAAGAGCACAAAGTAAGTGTGGGTGTTTTGCTGCAGGTGTTGACATAGGTGTTGATACATCATCGTTTAGGTGGCTTATTATGTTGCTTTGATCTAAGAGAAAAATAGAGAGTACGAGGGATTGTACGAACGAAATTCTATCTTAGTGATTTTCCTCTTTGACTACGCATCAACTAGCTACGAAGCTTCTTGAAAAAATTTCAAACACATTTCCTTATTTACATTATGTTGTGCTTTAACTTTCAACTTTGATATATATTACTTATGTTTGTTTGACTAATCTGTAATTTTACAAGTTAGAAAACTAAGTGTTGACTTAGGTGTTTACTCAACACTGTTGTCAATCCCAACTGACAGGTGTGTATCTAATTACAAGTTGTTATTGATTCTACATTCTTTCATTTCCTATAAGTTTGTTGTGCGTAGGCAACTCTATCGTCCAATTAAGTCCAACGGCCCGGGGTCTTGGGCCCTCTATCGTCCAACTAAATCTCATGGCCCGGGGGTATTGGACCCTCCGTCGTCCAACTGATTCTCGTGAATCGGAACCTGAAAGGAAACGAGGTTGGGGGTTGGTGGTGGTTAGTACTACAAAATCGATAAATTAGACTTTACTTATTATTGAGAGTTATTAGCTAATTAATTGAGAGCCAAGCTTCAATGTATAAATGAAGAGGAGGTGGAATGAAAGATGCCTTGTGTTCTCCTTAGACTATCTCCACCAATAAAATCCATTCAAAATCTTAAGTCCCGATTTATTTTAAATACTCATCAAACTCTTCACCTGCAACAATCAAATTATGTCCAACACAAAATATACTTTATATTTCCTTATTTTTTTAAAACTACATATGCTTTATCCACGCAGAACAACCTAAAAGAAACTGTGTAGTTTTGATTTAATACTCAACTCGATTAAACTTTATTATGCTCATATCTTTACTTTCACAAGCCTGGCCTATATATTTCATATACTAAAAATTATTAATTAGTTAATGTCATCTGTTTATTTATGTCGTTGGAAATTGGATAGTACTATACTTTAAAAAAGATTTTTCCTCAATGACATTGGAAACCTATAGCCACTACCCTGTAATAAAAAGGAAGAAAAATTACGTCAATAAGACTCGAACTCCCTAACTTCTACCCTGTAATTACAACGATGACAAATTTGCATATGAAATTAACTCAATTTTAGATGTGAATTTGGTTCAGTAAAAAATGTAATCAAAGTCCCATATTTCTAAATATGAAATAATATATGATTATATATGGAAGACAATATATATGTGGAAGAGTCGAATCACATAGAAGGTTGGTGGTTAGGATTATGTAGAGGGTCTTTGATTCATAAGGGTCACCTCTATCCTGTGAATGGAAGATTTTCCCCCAATTCAATGCCCGATCATCAACAGTTTATAATCCTATGAATGGAAGATTTTCCTCCAATCCAATGCCCGATCAACAATTTATTGCACTGCAGAATTATATCAATGTGTCGAATACCGGATCAACAGTTTATAATCCTGTGTGAATGGAAGGTGTTCTTGCAATCCCATGCCCGATTATATCAATGTGCCGAATGCACAATAAAAGTAGGACTCCAATCCAATGCCCGATCATATCGATGTGTCGAATGCACAATAAAATTAGGAAGCTGAAAATTATCAACTCCAAATTCTTCGATATTAGGCATGGGAAAAGTGAGTGTACATGATTATAAGTATGACAACTCTGTGAAGGTTTGATGCTCCTTCTTTTCGCAATTTATTATGCTCCTACTTTTCATAATTTTTTTCTTCATCTTCAATATTCGACATCTTCAACACTCCACTTTGTGAAGTACTATGGGAGGATTACATTGGAGATTGATCCGGAGAATGGGAGAGAGGTTTGACCGGATGGAAAAATTATAGGTTTATTTGCCAATATTTATTTGTGCAATTTTATTCAGTATAAATCAAGTCGTTGTGTTTTATTGAAATAATATTATTTTAATCTACAATAACATAGAAAATATTATTTTGGTATTTTCTTGCAAGTTCTGAAAATTAAGTTGTTATTTTAACCATATATTTTGATTATTTATATTTTTGTAGTAAATAATAACAACGATGATAAATTTACATACTGAGTGGTCATATCATTTCCCCATTCTTGTCCCGTACACGCGCATGCATACATACACACAACATACATACTCTATCTTATTGGGGAAGCATAGCGTAATCTTCCATATATAAAACAAACGCTAAAGATTAATTAGTTGCACACATGTCGATAAATTAGTGGGCAAATAATATAATTAACACTACGGTTATGGTTAACGGTGGATCCAGACTGCTCGACCGCTGAAAATATATTACTGATATATCGGGATCAAAACTTTTATGCAAGCCTAGCTCATAATTATAATTCGCTACTCTAGTTATATATACGAAAGATAGTTGAGTACATTATCTCCAGTTTAAATTTATGAGTTCCCTTCCGTTTAAATATTCCATTTAGTTAACAGATGCTCAAGCGAATCAAACGGCTCTAAGTTATAGTATGAGTTCTCGAGTATGTGAAAATGGGTCCAAATTTCCTCTCGGTCTGTCTACAACAAGGGTGGTTACATACTCGGTAAAAAAAATGAAGCACAAACAGTACAAAAACGTAGAGTTAGACTAATTTGACAGGTTAACTGAAAATATAACTTGTAATTTCTCAAAATTGCAGAAAAGCAATATTTTAATCGTTGATATATTTATTTGTTGAGATTCCAACCAATTGTTTTGCTCCAATTTCATGTAATATTGAATCGATTATTTGTTTCTCCGATGGAATGGGATAGATTCATCCGAACAACATTGCTGCAGTAGCTACCAAGATCAATCGGATTCAAAAGAAAAGAAAGAACATTTGCAGGTATAAAAAGAGAAAGAAACAAAAGAAGTGCGACTTTGGAGAAAACGTGTTACAGAAAGCGCAGTCGTTCACGCCCTGAGACGAACTAGTGCGGCCCGAGCAAAGCGACAGAAAGAGGGAAAATTTTGAATTTTCCAGACATGAAGAACGCATGAAGTACTGCTAGGGTTTGCTATCGTCATCACCACTTGCAGCTCTGAAAAATTGTATTAGGGTTTTCATTCTTTGTACGATTGCGCGTCAATTAGCATAATCAATTAGGGTTATTGTTAAACGTTAGGGCAACAATCGATTGCTATATAAAGCAAGACGAGTTGCTCTGTTTCTGTAACACGAGCTCCGCCGCTTTTCTCCGAAATACAAAAATTTCCATTGCAAAACTTAGCTTATTTTAGCATGGCATCACGAGCCTAGGTTACTGGTTCTGATACCTTACACTCAAATTCTCCTAAACACTCAAACACTTCACTACACATTTGAATGATGACTAATACCGGCTCTGGCAAAGACAGGGCCAATGACAAAGATGCCGAGAATCCACCACCGCCTGTAACTCCAAGCCATGAGGATCTTCTCAGTCCATACTATCTCCACCACTCTGACAGTGCCACATCTGGAGCCATACTTCCGGTTCTTGATGGTGCCAACTATCACACTTGGCATAGAGCCTTCAAGATGAATCTTGCTATAAGAAACAAAGTTTCTTTCATTGATGGCACTTTGAAAAATCCAGAAGAAACTCATGCTGACCACAGGTCATGGGTGAAGTGTAACACCTTGATTTTGTGTTGGATGATTCATTCAGTTTCGAATGACATCAAGAACACTATCTTGTATGCTGAAACAGCTGCAGAAGCTTGGGCAAAGCTCTAGAATAGATACTCACAACCTAATCAAGTGAGGATTTATGAACTTGAACATAACCTCAATGCTGTCAAGCAAGGCAACATGATTGTTTCTGAGTACTTTAACAAGCTAGTGAGCATGTGGGATGAGCTTGGTGATTATCAGCCAATCCCAGCTTGCACCTGCAAAGGTTGCAAATGCACACTCACTGAGTTCATGGAAAAGATTCAGCAGGTGAAGAAAGTTTTCAAGTTTCTTATGGGACTCAGTGATAGCTATGAAATGGTTAGAGGCCAAATAATCATGACTATGCCTCTTGTCACTCTTGACAATGCCTACTCACTGGTTCTTCAAGAAGAAAAGCAAAGAGAGGTGAGGTCGGAGACTATGACCACTGTTCAGGAAAGCATTTCCATGATTGTTGGCATGAAAAGAAAGGAAAAGAACCTCTACTGTCCTACTTGCAAGATGACTAACCACAATGCTGAGAACTACTACAGACTCATTGGCTATCCCAACACCTACCGAAGACAAGGCTATGGTGCTCCAAGAGGTGGAAGAGGTGCCATGAGAGGAAGAGAAAGAAGAGGTGGTTTCAATCCAGGTGCAACTGCAAATCATGTTGCAAGAAAAGCTCAGAAAGATGATGGTGCAGCACACTTTGTCACCCAACATGGACTCACTCTCACTCCAGGCCAGATGCAAAACTTGAAGAAGTTGATGGCCGCAGCAGAGAAGAACAAAAAGCAGGATGGAGTTGGTCCATCCAACTCTGAGCCACCATCCAACAACTTTGCTTCTGGTATGTTGTTTAATCTCTCTACTGAACCATGGTTGTTAGATTCAGGTGCATCACATCATATAGTTTGTTCACATAAATACTTTACTAGTAACATTGAGAATGTTGGCTCTGTGGTACAACTCCCTACTGGATTCACTGCACCTATTTCACACACATGAGACATTAGAATAAATGATGATATTGTGCTTAAAAATGTTCTTTGTGTGCCAACTTTTAAGTTGAATCTGGTATCTATTAGTAGAATGGTAACTGATAATGAAGTCTCAGTAATCTTCACTAAAGAAGGTTGTTTAATAACTCAGGAAATTTCGATGATGACGACCTCCTTGAAGAAGGTTGGGCTGATTAAACACAGCAAGGGACTCTATCAGTTTCAATTTCAAGAAAACGAAGAACAAGTACAAGATTTTTCTATTTACAAGAAGGCACTAGCTAGTGATGAAGGTTCTGATCATGTCAATAGCTATCTATGGCATTATAGACTAGGTCACCCTTCGTTCATTAGATTAGAACTATTATCTAAGTTGATACCAGACATTAAGTGTTGTAATCCTGATTATTGTAATATTTGCTTTCAAGCTAAACAAAAGAGGAAGTTATTCCCTCTTAGCAATTGACTTTGTTTCCTCTTGAGCTTATTCATGTTGATATTTGGGTCCATTCTCAGTGAAAACACTAAATGCACACAGATACTTTCTAACAATTGTTGATGACTTTACAAGAGTCACATGGGTTCAGTTGATGAAACAAAAGTCTGAAACTCAAGTGGCATTGTAGAACTTTGTAAAGATGGTTGAAAACCAGTTTAATGTCACAATCAAAACAGTGAGGTCAGACAATGGACCAGAGTTTAATATGCCAAAATTTTATGCAGAAAAAGGCATAATGCAACAAAAATCTTGTCCCCTACACACCACAACAGAATGCAGTGGTAGAAAGAAAGCACCAACACATATTGAATGTTGCTAGGTCCATGTTATTTCAAGCACATTTGCCACATAGATTTTGGGGTGATGCAGTGCTCACTGCAGTGTATTTGATCGATAAAATACCAACACCTAAATTGAATAACAAATCACCATATAAAGCTCTATACAAAAAGATACCACCATATAAGCACATGAAAGTGTTTGGTTGTCTATGTTATGCTTCAACATTGCCAGTTCAAAGAACTAAATTTGATTCTAGATCAAAGAGAGCAATTTTTATTGGATATCCAACTAATGTTAAAGGATATAAATGCTATGATCTAAGAACAAAACAAACTTTCTACTCTAGAGATGTCTACTTTGCAGAAAATATTTTCCCTTTCTCAGAAAGAGAAATGAGAGGAAGTCGAGAAGAATCAATTATATACTCACTTGGAGAAATTATTGATGATGCTCCCATAACAAGAATCTCTAGAATGAAAGAAAGTAATAACCAGGCACAAAACAATCATCAGTTTGAAGAAAATAGAAATCCCACTGAGTATGATGAACTTCAGCTGATAGATCAAATAAACTCAGACATAGAAATAGACAATACACAACCTGAACAAGAAAATGAAGAAAATGATGAAACACTGGTGAATCTACCTAATGAAGAACCGGCAATAGAACAAAGATCACCAGCAAGAATAGAGACTCAGAGTGCTAGAGAAGAAGAACATGTTCTATCTGCAGAAGAAGAACATGAAAGTTCACCTAATACACAAGCACGTCCAGTTCAGATCAGAAGATCAACTAGAAAGATTGAGTCCCCAAAGAAGATGAAATTGTTTCATCATTATAGTATACCTAGATCAAATGTAGTATTCAAAGAAAGCACTCATTATCCACTACATAGATATCTAGGATATGAAAAATTGTCTGAGTCACATAAAGCATATGCAGTTCAATTATCAATTCTAAATGAACCCCCCAGCTATGAAGAAGTTGTTAAAGAGAAACATTGGGGAGAAGCTATTAAGGAAGAATTGAAAGCCCTAGAAGCTAACAAAAATGGTCAATAGTTCAATTACCACAAGGAGCTAAGCCAATAGGATGCAAGTATGTATTCAAAATAAAGCTCAACTCAGAAGGTAAAATTGACAAGTATAAAGCAAGATTAGTAGCAAAGGGATACACATTGAAATATGGTCTTGATTACACTGAAACCATCAGTCCAGTAGCAAAAATGACTACAGTCAGAGTACTACTAGCTGTTGCAGCTAAAAGGAACTGGATTCTTGAACAGTTAGATGTACACAATGCCTTCCTAAATGGAGAGCTAACAGAAGAGATATATATGACATTACCTCCAGGCCTTTCAATTCAGGGGGAGAACTCTAATACAGCTTGCAGATTACATAAATCATTGTATGGGTTAAAGCAAGCATCCAGATAATGGAACCATAAATTCTCTTCTTATCTTCTTCAAATGAGATTCACACAATCCAAAAATGAATACACATTATTCACCAAAAGGGAAGGCTCAACATTTACATTACTTTTGGTGTATGTAGATGACATTATCATAGGAGGAAATGATTATAGTCACATCACACAAATCAAGAATCTATTGCAGAAAGAGTTCAAAATTAGAGAACTTGGAAAGCTGAAGTTCTTTCTTGGACTGGAAGTAGTAAGAGGAACCAAGGGCATTCATCTCTCACAAAGAAAATATGCTTCAGAGATTATTGAATCAGTAGGATTGCTAGGATGCAAACCAGCAGTAAATCCAATAGAACAAAATCATGGTTTGAGTGCTTATGAAGATGGAAAGAACATGGAACAAGAACTGCTAAAAGAACCAATTAGATATAGAAGACTAATTGGTAAACTCATATATCTCACCATAACCAGACCAGACATAACATATGTTGTGGGAATATTGAGCCAATTCATGGAAAGCAATGAGAATTCATATGGAAAGTCGGTTAAGAATAGTGAGATATCTAAAGAATGATATAGGAAGTGGAATTCTCTTCAATACAAATGAAGAACAAGACCTATTAGCATACAGTGACTCTGATTTTGGAGGATGCAATTTCACTAGAAAATCTCTCACTGGATATTGTGTACTGTTTGGCGGATCACTCATTTGCTGGAGAGCAAAGAAACATCAATTAGTGAGTAAGTCATCTGCAGAAGCAGAGTACAGAGCAATTTCACATACTTGTTGTGAACTTATATGGCTAAACAGATTGTTTCAAGATTTTGGCATAAAAATTGAATTGCCAATAAGATTGTTATGTGATAATCAATCTGCAATACACTTAACAAAGAATCCAGTTTTTCATGAGAGAACCAAACATATAGAAATTGATTGTCATGAAAAGATACAAGAAGGAATTATAGATGTGAGGCATGTTTCCACCAAAAATCAGTTAGCTGATGTATTTACCAAAGCTTTTTCAAGAGAAAATCTCATGTTGTTCATTGCTAAGTTAGGTGTTATCAACATCTACACACCTAACTTAAGGGGGAGTATTAAGAATCAAAACAACATTGTTGCAGTAGCTAGCAAGATCAATCGGATTCAGAAGAAAAGAAAGAACATTTACAGGTATAAAAAGAGAAAGAAACAAAAGAAGTGCGACTTTGGAGAAAACGTGTTACAGAAAGCGTAGCCGTTCACGCCCTGAGACGAACTAGTGCGGCCCGAGCAAACCGACAGAAAGAGGGAAAAGTTTGAATTTTCCAGACATGAAGAACGCATGAAGTACTGCTAGGGTTTGCTATCGTCATCACCACTTGCAGCTCTGATTTCATCCTTATCTTGATTGATTAGAGTAAATTGTATTAGGGTTTTCTTTGTACGATTGCGCGTCGATTAGCATAATCAATTAGAATTATTGTTAAACGTTAGGGCAACAATCGATTGCTATATAAAGCAAGACGAGTTGCTCTGTTTCTGTAACACGAACTCCGCCGCTTTCTTCGAAATACAGAAAATTTCCATTGCAAAACTTAGCTTATTTTAGCATATTGTGTTTCTCCGATGGAATGGGATAGATTCGTTGAGTAGTTTTCTACTATGTAATACGAAGTATATATGTTCATACGGTCATACCCATCTTTCTTCGATATCATTTTGTGTACTTGATAATCTGTCCTCAGTAGTTAAACTGTTTGTACTATATATGAAAGAAGAAGGTTTAAGACGATCATATTTGCTTTCCATGATAATATTAATATATTCTGTCCGTACACAATACTTGAGAGGCAATTCTAAACCTGTGTGACAACAACATGTTTATGCTCTTTAGTTTTTCACCTCAAAAAACAAAACTAGTAGTAAAAAATGATAATTAAATAGTTATAATTATTATGTCAAAGTGACCTGCAGAAATCACCCGCCAATGAAGAGAAAATGCTCTAACTTTCTAAAAGTTACTACCATTCAAACACTTGCCTGTTATACATTGAATCT
The DNA here is from genome assembly GCA_028274465.1 of Plantago ovata. Classification (NCBI taxonomy): domain Eukaryota; kingdom Viridiplantae; phylum Streptophyta; class Magnoliopsida; order Lamiales; family Plantaginaceae; genus Plantago; species Plantago ovata. The sequence continues at coordinate 15,771,792 of CM051456.1, read as the reverse complement.
ACATCATTCATTGAAAATTCTCACCTAGGCTTTGCTGTTGTTGTAGTAGGAAATTGAAGAATCTAACAAGTTAAGATTAATCCTGGATGCAAGTATAAACAAATAAAGTATACTATTCTATAATCTATAATTCTATACCATGGAATTTGTATGAGGCAGTACAAGTAGAAAGGCAAATGGAAAAAAAAGGTAGTAGTAGGGAACAAGTGAAAAAGGTCTTTTCATGGTGGCGTAGGGTGATAGAGGACAGGGTCCCATCCCCACAGACGCGCTTCCATAGGCCTTCTCGGGTATATATACCTCACTCCCCTCTTCCCCTCCCATTCCCATATAACCATCACAACTCATACACAAACACACATACAATTTCTCTCCATCTCTTCATCAACTATCACACAAGGTAATATAATACATTAGTATTTCTTGTTGCAGTTCACTACAATTACATTTTACTAGTACTAGTAGTAGTTGATGATATAAGTCATGTTGTGTATATCTAAGTATAGCACTGACTCCCAAATATTCACATGCAATCTGATATACACATAAAATGAACAGTTCAGTCTTTCAGTCCTGCAACTCAAGATTTTGTACCTTTTCTAATTATTGATTCATTTCTTGCAGGGAAAATCAATCTTACAAAATTGACATGCCTCCTGTGAGCAAGAGCGTCCCACGCATCCCATATCCACCTTCTCCCAAGGTGAACGCTAATTCCACCAAACAAGGCATCGGGACCATCCTCCGAACCGACCCCGAAAAGAACAACAAATCACCACCTTCTTCTATCCGAAGAACGCTCTCTGCCGACATGTCTTCCAAGAAATGGCTCGAGCAGAACGGTTTCCCTTTCGCCCCCACCATGAAGAAAATCGCTTCTTTCAAGGAACTGGCAGTGAACCATCACCCTGACTCTTCGTCTTCGTCTGAGAGCGATGAGGAGGAGAGGAGCAGGCCTGGACGTGACGATATCTGGAGAACAATTCAGCAGGGGAAAGAACAGAACGCTGCACAGACACCCAATATCTGGGGGTCGTTAATTCATGATCAGAAGGAAGATCAGAGCACCAAATCCGTTTACGTGCATCCTCTTGTCAAGAGATCAGCGAGCACGTTGAGCGAGAAGAGCCTGGAGATTTGTACTGAGAGTCTTGGGTCGGAAACTGGGTCGGACTGTTTTGCATCGTACCCCGGTTCTGAGGAGGACGAGAACGTCGAGAAGGAGGAGGTACAGAAGACAGAGCCTGTGATCAGGGAATCGGATCCGTTCGAGGATTTGCAAGTTCAGAAGTATAAGTTCTCCCCTGTCCGGCCTTTTCCACCTCCGATCCCTTCGATTGCTGGTGGCGATGGAGCTTCGCTTCAAATGCATTCCAAGAGGGAGAATGGAAGGTTGGTCCTGGAAGCTGTTACAGTTCCTGCCAGGAACTACTTCCGTGCTGAAAGGAGAGACGGTCGCCTTGTCCTGACGATGATGAATAGTCCTAATGAAGAGGTGGAAGAGAACAAAGAGGAAGTGTTTGGTGATATGGAAGAAGTTGGTGAAAATGTTGAGAATGTTTACGATGGGGTTATTACGAGGAGGATGAGGACGAGGAGGAAGAGGAAGAGAAGATCGAGGAGTCGAAGAAGAATACGATAGTCAAAGAATTCGAACTTGTTAAGAGTACCCGTTCATCATCATCGGGGATGATAAGCGTGCACAAAACAGGGCTAATGATGAAAAAGCTTGTGGCTCAAGGGAATCAGAATCCCACATGGACCAATAAAGTGGTCAATATGATCGTCGAGGATGAAGGTCTCGCGGTCCCCCAGTCACTACCACAGGCGCCACTAGTAGCCCGCCTGATTCCATCGCAGGCACCCTCTGCTGCCGCATCGTTCAATGCCTATGACTACTTCTGGCGGAAGAGTACCGTGGTGACTCCTAAGATTGTGGACGCGAAACCCCTGCCTATAAAAAACTATAATACCAAAATAAACGGCGCGAATCAGGATTTGGTGATCATAAAAGAGAAGAAAGCGGACCATTTCGCGCCATATTTGAGGGCATGCAAGGATGGGAGGAGATCACTGTTGATCTGGGAGCCATACTGCATTGCAACATCCTGATTTTAAGACCAAAATTGCTGAAGAATTAAATGTTTAATTATATTACGAATCCGAATTAATATGGATTTATATAGTACTTGTACTATGCATGTAAAAGCCTCCCTATCGTGTAACAACCATTGTATCCAAAGAGATTTGTGTATCCAAGAATAATAAGTGTATTTAAGGGGAGTTGAATAGTTTAGATAAACAAATTAAAGAAATTCACATAAGCCTGCCAGCCTCTTTGTGTTGTTGTTCAGTTTTAATTGTTTAATTGGTACGTACTACTAATATGAACAAAATTGTGATCATTATTATTACTTGGTGGATGTTTTTTTTGTCTGTCTGTCTATCTGTCTCTTAATGAATTCATAGTTACAAAATAATGGAATTCACTTTTATTCTCCTTTTCCACAACTTTTGCTAATTTTCAGCCAATTGGGTGACGATTTGGGTCATTTCTGGTTTATCCCATCTTCAACATGGGAACAAAGTGATCAAAGATTCTTGATTTGTTGGGGACCCTTTTGGATTATTGTTTAACATCATGTCTCCCGGACTTGCATGTTTTAGTTGAGATCACGGGAAGTTAGAAACTAAAGTTGGAGAAAAAAAAATAGCTTAGGAAAAGTTTAATGGGTGAAAAAACACATTTTAAAATGTTAAATGATGATGTTAATTAAAGTTTTACAGAGTGAGAGAGTTCAACAATTGTTGACGGGATAATATTCGTAGTTTATTTCAGTATTGTATTGTGTGTTTTTTAGATATTATTACGATTACAATGTTTGATCTACAAATTTGTATCAATAAATTTCTAATCAACCTCATTTCAATAATCTCTATGCAGAGCAGATATATCACCCATTTCGGGGACCGAATCCGTGACCACTTGGTTCCAAACAATACGCTTCCGCACCAAATCTTACGAGTTTAAGAGAATGTTTCTTGTGACATATGATAAGAAGTGCCTCATGCCAGTTTCAAGAACTAATTGATAGATCTTAACAAAATTTTCTCGGACAATTAAATTAGAGTCACCAAGCCACATGATTCAGAAGAACTATGAAAGTTCCAAACAGTTTCCTAGGCACATCGAATTAGAGGAAATTTGGACCCATTTTCACATACTCCAGAACTCCTATTATAAACTTAGGGTCCGTTTGATTCGCTTGAAAATCTGCCAACCGAATGGAATTTAATATATTTAAACTGAACTGAACTAATTCTGATAAATCTAAATTGGAGGTAATGTACTGAACTAAATTTCACATATATAACTACAATTTTGATCCCGATATACTAGTAATATATTTTCAGCAGTCGAGGGGTTCCGATTCGACGGTTCGATCGATTATTTCTCATTCATGGATGTTGATAAAATCCATCCATTTAGCAGCACCTTAGGATGGCATAGCCTTATCAAGTTAAGGTAAGGGCGATTAGGGCGAGGTTTAAAGAAGGAAAGGCTTATTCGGTGGATACCTAGGCACCGAGGATCCACCTTTAACCTAGTGTTAATTATACTTGTTGCCCCATTAATTTATTAACATGTGTGCAAAGTAACAAATCCTTAGCCTTTTTATGGAAGATTAAGCTCTCTACTTTCCATAAGATAGAGTATGTATGTATGTTGTGTGTGTGTTTTGTGTGTCTATGTGTGGTTTTGTGTGTGTACGGGACAAGAATAAGGAGATGATATGTCCACTTAATATTTAAATTTATCATCGTTGTTCTTATTTACTATAAATAAATGTAAACAATCAAAATACATGGTTAAAGTAACAACTTAATTTTCAAAACTTGCAAAAAAATAATATTTCCTAGATTATTGTAGAATAAAAAACATATTATTAAAAAAAAAAGGATAACGACTTATACTGAATAAAATTACACAAATAATATTGACAAATAAATTACAAAGCAAGTTTAAGCGCTTTCTCCGAGTCTCTTCCTCTCCTGTTAGTCGAGCAATTTCGTAACCTCTCTCAACTAGTTAGTAGAGAACAATATTAATACCTCTCTCAACTAGTTAGTAGAGAGAACAATAGTACTGAGAACAATAGTACTACCGCTGCTGCAATTATAAAATGACCACTAGAATTTCTAATTATAGCACCCGCTCCTGAATTTTCTGTTATGGAATCATGAGAACCATCAATGTTAATGCAAAGATAATCTGTAAGAGGTGGTTCCCATTTACAAGGAACTGTTGTGGTAATATTGTTGTGTTCCATATTATGTAACTGGTTGTTGTCATCTATAAGTTGTGCTAATCTTGTTTGAAAGGCTGGGATGGTAATTTCTTGATTTTTGAAGATTTTTTCATTCCTTGTAATCCAAATTAACCATGCAAATAATATTGCCCGGTTTTGTTGGTATACTTGGTCTGTCATGCCGAATATTATATGTTCGAAGGAGTTTATATTAGTAAATAATCCCAAATTCCTTGTTCTTTCTGATTGAAATACCTGACATTGAAAAATAAGGTGATTTATGGTTCAGGACGACATAACATATAAAATTCTTCTAGACTATTACAAGAAATTAATTACCTCTGCCGAACAGAGTACATAATCCTATTACAACAACTCCCACCACTGTAGCTCCGCCAATAAATGCCAGTGTTGCAAGAGACTCAGATTTAGCAAGATGATCATATTGAACCTCTATAGTTCCAGAACAATAGTACTACCCAGAACAATTAGATATATTTAGGTTATAACACAATACTACCCAACATCTTTAGGTTATAGTAATTTGATTGGATCCACCCAGCATTCACATATTACCCAACAACCCTATAGAGTTTATAGTGATGGGATTGTTGCACCTATGTATTGACCTTCATATGTAATCATATATTATTCCGTATTTTAGCGACGTGGGACTTTGAATTTAAAATTGAGTTAACTTCATATGCAATTTTGTCATCGTTGTAATTACAGGGTAGAAGTGGGGAGTTCGAATCTTATTGACGTAATTCTTTTTCCTTTTTATTACAGGATAGCGGTTGTATGTTCCCAATATTATTTAGAAAAAAATATCTTTTAAAAGTATAATACAATCCAATTTCCAACATAAAAAAATAAATGCCATTAACTAGTTAATAATTTTTACTATATAAAATACGTAGGTCATGCTTGTAAAAATAAAAGGAAAAAATTAATCAAACCCCCCAAACTATTACTCATTTGAGATTTTGCCCCCCAAACAAATAAGTTTGGTGATTAACCCCCTCAACTATTATACTTTTGAGACAATGCCCCCTGAAGTGAATTTTTTAGTTAAATAAATAGATAAAATAACATTTGCAAGTGTTTAAATTTTATTTATTCAACACATAAAAATATTTATTCATATTTCATGGTTACGAATTTATATTTCAAATGACATATAAAAAATTACAAAATATATTTCCTTCGTAATTACTTTATATTGGCCTTTTCAAGTTATTTTTGCCACAAATTACTTCAAATTACATTGAAAAAATATATAAATAATATTATATTTATCATCAAAGTACTTTACATATAGTTTCACAACATTTTTATATATTTTTTTACATTATAAATTAAAAGCAATTTGTTGTCAAAATGTTTTCAAAACATTTAATAAAAAAATAATAAAAGTGATGGAGGATGAACTAATTATAAATTATTTCAAAACTATAAAATAAATTGTTGAACGACACTTAAACATTATGATAATCGACAAAAATGAATTTTGTATCACAACATCTAAAAAATTAACATATTTGGTTGATTTATTAAGAGTTTATTATTAAATTTATTAACTTGCACTACAAAAAATCAGAACTTTACCGACGGATAAAATGACGGATTTTATCCGTCGGTAAATAGCGACGGATCGGGCATTATTAGTGACGGATGACGGATAACGAACAAAGTTGACCATTTTGTTCGTCATCCGTCGCTAATAGTTTTTTATCCGTCGGTATCTTAGCGACGGATAACTTATCCGTCGCTAAATATTAAGAAAAAATAAAAAATAAAATTAAATTACACTTACCGACGGATAAGCGTATCCGTCGGTAAGCTCCATTTATACCGGCCGCGACTGGCAGAACGCCATTGCCATCTTCTTCTCCTTTCTTTCTTCTTTCCGTTTTTCACACTTCTCATCTCCATTTCTCCTTCAAAACTTCACCATTTTCATCCATTTTGGTAGCAAATTGATTGCACAAGGAACAAGGAACAACCTTCAATTTGGATTTTTTTTGGTCAATTTGTGCAAAATCAAAGGTATGAACTCTAACCCTTATTTGATTTTTAATTTGGGAATTATCTAATTGTTGGTTAAATTGTAAAATGTATGTTACATAGTAGTTGATACAAGTATATTTTGCTTAAATGTGTAGTTGATTGTTGTTAAAATTGAGTAATGATTCGATTTTGGAATTTTATTAATTTGGGGATTTCTTAAATTATGGAAATGTATGTTAGTATTAAGTAGATATTAGTTGTTATAGTTGAATGTTAGTTTTGGATTATGTTAATTTGGGTTTGTTAATTAAAATCGAGACTTAGATCAATTTAGGGCTTTTTTAGTTTTGTATTTAATCGAATTTAATGTTCCATATCTAGGTTATGTACTTATATAAGGTTAATTTTGTAGTTGAATACGATAAAATAGAGTAATTTATGAAAATCGAGACTTGTAGCTCAATTTGGGGGTTTTGAAATAAAGTGAAAATGGGTTCGAGATGATGATATGATGATGATGTTAGGTTAGAGATGATGTTCATATGGTTGTTGTTGACAATGCTAGGCTAGAGATGATGTTGTTAATGGTTGGTTGATTGGTGATAAGGTCGATGATGTTAGGCTAGAGATGATGTTGTTATATGGTTGATTGGTGATATGGTTGATAATGTTAGGCTAGAGATATGTTCATATGGTTGTTGTTGATGATGCCAGTCTAGAGATGTTGTTGATGGTTGGTAAAATTAAATGAAATGATTATAACATAATAATAAAATGATTATAATGTTAACTTCAAATCTGTATAAGACATATAAATATCCTTAAAACTACATTTCAATTCTAAATATGAATATTGAAAATGTATGAATTTAATAATTAAAGAATTTCAGGTTAGTCATTGTTGAAATGGAACCCGATCGGTCTTGGATGTATAAACGGACCAAGCATGGGATGATTCTGCCTAGTTTCGAGCAGGGGCTTGATTCATTTATTGCATTTGCACTTGCACACCCTGATTGTTTGAAATGTGGGGATATGAAGTGTCCTTGTAGTGCAAATAAATGTAGAAACACGCAATGGTTGAGCCCCAATATGGTTAAGCAGCACGTGAGAAGTAGGGGATTCGTGCCTGATTATGAGGTATGGAATCATCACGGTGAGACTGTTCCTTTGCTCCTAGACTATGGGAGCGCGAGAAAGATGAGACGGACCAAGGATTTGTCCGCCGTTTCCTCGGGTCCATCGTCAGTACATGGTGATATGGATGCCATGTTGGAGAATGTTGCACATGGTATTGATTTTGGTGTCAGTAATATGGAGGATGTTGAGGAGTCTCCAAATGCCGAGACTATGGCATTCTACGAGATGTTAGAGTCCTCAAAGAAGCCTATCTTTCCAGGCAGTCCTATGACCGAGTTAGAGTTGGTGTCTCAAACTTTGAGTGCCAAAGCTGAGGGTGCCCAATCAGAAGAGAACTTCAACACTTGGTTAAACATCCTTAGGAAGGCGTTTCCCGAGCCTAACTTGATTCCTACTAATTTCTATCACGCGCAGAAGAAGATGCGTGGTTTGGGGTTGCCTATGGAGAAGATTGATTGTTGCCCCGATATGTGCATGATTTATTGGGAGGAGGATGCAGAGTTGCTAAGTTGCAAACATTGTGGGAAGGAACGATACAAGCGTTACAAGCCTGGGGCTTCTAACAAACGACAGAAAATGAATCTTTCCCACAAGAAGATGTGGTACTTTCCTTTAGGTCCGCGTTTGAAGAGGTTGTATGCTTCAAATGCTTGTGCAGATAAAATGAAGTGGCACAAGGAGAGGGTGATACCTGCAGATATGGCGGGTAAGATGGAGCATCCAGCTGATTCACCGGCCTGGAAGGAATTTGATGAGAAATATCCTGAGTTTGCAGCGGAACCGAGGAATGTAAGGTTGGACCTTAGTTCTGATGGTTTTAACCCTTTTGGGAATGAGCGTAAGTATTCCATGTGGCCGGTAATGGTAACTCCGTACAATCTGCCGCCGAATGATTGCATGAAAGAACCATTCATGTTCTTGACTGTCTTGGTTCCCGGTCCTGATGATCCGGGACAGAAGCTGGATGTGTTCTTGCAGCCCCTGATCAAGGAGCTTCATGATCTATGGGTGAACGGTATACCTGCTTATGATGTGTCTAGCAAGAAGAACTTCACTTTGAGAGCAGCTCTTCTGTGGACTGTTAGTGACTTTCCGGCTTACTCTGTGCTTTCTGGGAGGAAGATTTCTGGATTTCATGCTTGCCCACATTGTTTGGAGGATACTAATGCTTTTAGACTTGACAAAAGTGGCAAGGAAACTTGGTTTGACTGCCACAGAAGGTTTCTACCGGATCATCATCCATTTAGGAACGACAAGGATCGATTCCTTAAGAATAGAGTTGAGACCAAAGGGCCCCCCAAACAACTAACCGGTGAGCAAATATTTGCAATTATCGAACACTTGGGACTTATGAAAGTGACGGAGATTGGTTGGGAGAAGCATAATGCTAAGATTCAGAAAGGTTGTTTAGTTTATTGTTTAACTTGTGACATTACGTATACTTTATTATGCTTATTCATTCTTATTTGTATTTAACAATCATAATAGGTTTTACCCTGCATCTGCCCATTCGAAGATCGGTGACATCATCAACTCCAGGTTCATCGCTCCAACACCATCTGAGGACCGTGGTGGGGAGAAGTGGTCAAGGCTGCCTGACCATGTCATTGGCTTCTACTTCGATGAGCTGCGGGTATTGTAACAATCTTAAATGTTTAGTAAACGTTGTTTTATTTTTATTCTAAATTTACGTGATTGGTATGTTAGCCACTATATTTGGGTGATATGTTAGTCACCATGTGTTAGTTGTTTTTTTAGGGCAATGTGAGTGGTATGTTAGCCACTATATTTGGGTGATATGTTAGTCACCATTGTGCTTACGTTGATCTTGTTCTTGTTGTATTGATTGTTGTGTCGTTCTAAATTGGTTGTTTTGGTGGTTAGAAACACTACTACTTGCCAAACGTGCTATTGAAGGAGCTTTGGTTTGTTTTCAACACTGTTGGTGCTCGTTGTTACCGAGACAAGGTCCACGACCTTAAGGAGTCTCGAGTGAGGCCTAGATTCATCCACGAAAGCGAGTGGCCTCTGTGGTTGGCTTACTGGAAGACACAGGATGCCGAGGACCTAGCAGACCAGAACAAGAAGAATCGAGCACGGGCGGACAGAAGCAGCTCCGGTGAAGACGAGGACTATTCGAAGCACCATCTCGGCACACAGTCTCAGGCCACTCGTGACCTCAATGCAGTAAGTTAACTTGTGCTTTACTCCAGTCACTTTCAATATTCTTAAAATTTTATTGTAAACACTGACACTTATTACTTTGCAAAATGAACAGAGGCTCACTGGACAAGGATGCTTGTCGTACTTGACCATGGTGAGAAATGCCAAGTTCAAGAACGGCAAGTGGACATGCAAGAAAGCCAAGAAACTGAATGTAAGTACATAAATGAGTACTTTGAGTTACTTGTACTGTATTTCTTTTTAAAAAGTTTCTATATGTATTGTAATATATCAACTCATGTATTGCTTAACTGCTTGTAGGAGGAGGTTGAGGCTTTTTACTTGGTTAAGATGGAAGAGAAGGGTGACATACTTACGATGGAGGAAGAGAACGCTGCCTTCCTCGAGGTGAACCCTCCTGGCCCTAAGTGGTCGATCTATGGCTTAGGGAACTTGGGACGTTCTCTTGCAGCTGAATCATTTCAGCACTCATCCGGTTCTACCTCCAGCACAGATTCTCGAATGGCTGAGGAGATGGCAGCACTTAGGGCCGAGAATGCTAGGATGAAGAGCATTCAGGACACACTTGTGTCTCAGGTATATTCATTTGTATGCTAATATTATGTTGATATGTCATGTAGATGTATAACCACTTGTATGCTCATTTACATTGCTTGCATCTATCTTTCATATTCTTAACTACATCGATCATTACTTGTGTCAGGTGGAGACGCAGAATTTGGTGCTGAAGAAGATTCTGGAGAAGCATCCCATTGGCATGGACCCGTTCGCAGAGGGAGCTGTGTTTCAGACCGGGGAGGGGAGCCCTGGTACGGCGGGGAGTGCGGGTTTGCAAGGCAGTTCTCATGCTCCTTCGGGTTCCAGTGGTCGTCGTCCCTAGATTTCTACATTTTAGTTGGGCATTTGTAGTAAAACTTTCACATTTACATTTGTAGTAAACGTTTTTCTATTTTGAAGAATCGAATTTTATTGAATTTTATTTTCAATTCAAATTTAATGATTTTTAATTTTTAGTACGTAAATTTATATTATTAAACAGGTTGTTGTACAATTATCAAGAAAAATAATAAAAAAAAATTTTAAGAAAAAAAAATATACCAACGGATAACTTTATCCGTCGGTAAGTTCCGGTTGACTAAGTCAACCGGTCCGGTCATACCGACGGATAACGTTATCCGTCGGTAATTGTCACCGACGGATAAATTTATCCGTCGGTCAGACGAATAAGGGCTGGTCAACGCCCCTATTCGTCAGTCCGTCGGTATTATCCGTCGCTAAATTTAGCGACGAATAAGAAACGACGGTAAAGGCATTACCGACGGATAAAATAGCGACGGGCTGTTTATCCGTCGGTAAGTGGTTACCTATCCGTCGGTAAGTACTTACCGACGGATCGGTACCCGGATACCGACGGATACCATCCGTCGATAAATTAGGCAGTTCTTGTGGTGTTGGGGGGCATTGTCTCAAAAACATGATAGTTGAGGAGGTTAATCACCAAATTTATTAGTTTGGGGGGCATAGTATCAAAGAGTAATAGTTGAGGGAGTTTTATCCATTTTTTCCAAAATAAAAATATGAGCATAAAAATGTATATAAAATACATGGAGTTGAGTATTAAATCAAAACTATGTAATTATTATTCTTTATTTTTCCCTTTTAATTTACTTATAAAGTACTTTTTAACTATAACTACATACTACCTATTTAAACAAACAAAAGAAAGATTACAAGGGTGTCGTTAGAATATTGTTTCGCATATATTTTCTTTTGTTGCTCCAGTCTTGAGTTTTGTTCGACATAACAATAAACATGTGTGTCAAGGAGAGAGTTAACAGAAATATTGCTTTAATATTATTATTATTGAAAGTTATATTCGGTTACATATTTCAATAACAACCCAAACCATGACCTCGATTCGCACTGCATGATATCACACCATCCAAATTCCAAATCAGATTGCTTCCTTAGGCTAGCTCTTTATTCCACCCAGGCCACAATTAACATAAGATCAGGATAGCACGAATCTCTCAGAAGAAACACAATTATATGTTACGAATTGCACTATCCAAAGTAGGGATGAGTTAAGGGACGGACACAACCATAGAAGTCGTGTTAACCAACCCACTCAATTGCATCTACTAGGAGAGTCTCCCTCATGCCACATATATTTGCACTAGTTAGAACCTAAACCGTAAGGAATGCTCTAATAACTAAAAATCATCTCCACCGGTGAGACTTTTTGGTACCTTGGAATCCACTTTTTTTTTTTCATGTCTTTTAAACATTATTTTGTTGATTTCATTTTAATACCATCAATTAAATGTAATATCAGTAATTAATTATATTAAATAACATATTGCATTAAAATATTATAATAATTAAAAATTACAAGTCTGTTTTGTTTCAAGTATTATTATTTATAAATTACATGTAGTATTTCGTGCTACTTCGTCATAATCACAAATTTACATTTTAAATGCAAAAAAAAATTAAATTATAAATGAATATTGCAATGTAAATATTGAGATTTAGTTTTCAAACTTAAGTTAAAAATCAATATAAAGGAAAAAACAAAAAAAAGAAAGCCAGACTAAACAAAAACAAAGAAATAAATAAAGAAGTGAAAAACAAATAATGAATTGAAAAAAGAGAGAAAGGAGAGGTGAAAAACAAAAAGGAAAATACTGGTGAAGCCAATTTCAAACTTTTGGGACCGGTTCAAGTATATTTTATTTAATCTCACTCATCGTACCTATTTTAGGTTGGGCTAAACACATATGGGCCTGCAAAAGCCTAAATTGAAGCCCAAATATAAAAACAAATTAAAGCATCTTTTGCATAAAGAATCTCTCTTTTATTTATCTTCTTCTTCTTCATCAGTTGTCCGATTTTGATTGATCGATTACTTATTATTACTAATAATAATAATAATAGTTTCGCAAAGCACAAAATTGGAAACCAATTTCTCTGATGGGAGACGCCAATGGAACCTCCGCGAGCGATGATCATTTACTCAAGCAATTCTTCGCTGAAGTCAGCGAGGTTGAGCGAGACAACGAGGTTAACAGGTTCTATTTCCAATTTCTTTTTTTCATATTTCCATTAGGGTTCTTGTAGTTTCCTAGTTCTGGATTTCGAAATCATAATTTATTGCATCCGTTATGTTTGTGTGCCGCAACTTCGAAATGGCGGTATCTGTTTGTTTGTGTAATTGTAGCTAGGGCACTTCCGAGCCGAGCCTCTCTTGTTGGAGATGATGATAATGAATTTTTTAAATTATTTCTACTACAGAGCTTAACCTTAGCAATATTGTAGCTTGATTTTGTTCAATTTGTACCAATTTAAGGAGATAACTAGTGGTTAAGCACTTTTGCTTGGATGTGCTGATCTATTTTTGTGTTAGTTTTCTGATGTAATTTAAGCTATCAACAAATTGGGGGTTTCCGATTAATTGGAGTTCACTGTAGTTTCTGAGCATGTGTACGTGTTCATTGCGTACTGATGATATGTTTTTCATTTGGATTGCTGTAGGATTCTTTCATGCTTCAAGTTAAACGCATTCGAGTATCTGAATCTTTCGTTTGACTCGTCTATAGATGAAGTCAAAAAGCAGTATCGTAAGGTAAATTGAATTATCTTACTTCTAGTAGAATGTTGGCTCTTTTTTTTTAATACCCTTTGAAGCATTCGTAAGATTGTAATGTCGCTTCTTTACCTTTTACAGTTATCTTTGTTAGTCCATCCTGATAAGTGCAAGCATCCACAAGCAAAAGAAGCCTTTGGGGGTAAGAAACTACTCTTGTTTGATTTCATGAAATGTTTGATTATTCATTTAGAGGCTTTTCATTATCATTGTGCCCTGCAGTTAAGTTCAATAATATATAGTCTTATTAAATGAAATTGCTAATATATTAAAATGTGGATGGACTGTAATTTTTTAATTGCTTGGTGAATGGTGATCAAAGGATCCTCTAATACCCGTGCACTTGCTTTCTGTACCTATATTATTTACTTACATTATGATATTTAACACTGCTAATTGTTGTAATTATGTTAAGAATTAGCATGCTTATGCACACTATTGAAGTAATAGCCCACATGCTGCCATGCATATAAATCACGAATGTCTAATTATAAGTGAATAAACAACAAAGTTTCAATGACAGTAATAAATAAACTCTATAAATACAAGTTCAAAATGAAAATGTACTAGTGATATTTAATTATTTATATTACATAAGTGTTGAAATTAGTAAAGACAACAAGTACTCTAAACTATAATTTATAATATCCTTAACCCCCCTTGAGCCACATCATCCAAATAAAGCTGATGACCATCTTCATCATTGTAATTATCATTATTGTCAGATAGCTCCTCATTTTCAGTTTCTTCTTTCTACATCAAATTAGAGCTCTTGATTCCCTCTCATAATCAAGAGGTGTCTATAAACTGGTTAAAACCTATAGAATGAACTCAAGGTTTTGCCCATCTCAAATGCCCATTTAACTGATGTCTTATAGCTGTCATATCAATAGAGCGCTATTTTTTTTGTACAGACGAAGCAAATAGCGTACTACAGACTAGAATCGAACCCGCATCTGCACTTGCATTACATTAAATCGTACGCACTATATAAATGTGAACGTAATCTTGTGCCTTGTGTTAGGATCACCATCCTTTGCAAAGAACAACATTGTGGAAATTCAGTTTCACTTTACTTGGCATTAGAGGATAGCACATGTTAGATATACACTTTGTAATGGCTGTCTGCTAATATACTTAGTTGCCACTTTATGGCTCTGGAGTTATTTGATGTAGATATTGCAGTGGTTAATATGAAGGACATGGTTGCACTTTATGTTCCATTCTAGTTATTCGGTTCATCTTTTTCAGGTCATGCATGTGCTAAAAATCATGATAAGTTTTTAATTAACATTGTTCTGTTGTTACAGCATTAGCAAAAGCTCAACAGCTATTACTTGACCCACAAGAGAGGGAATATCTTCTGAACCAAGTGAATGCTGCAAAAGGTTGTTCCTTGAACTTTTCCTTTTGAGTTAAAAATCATGATTCTGTTATTCCCTTTTTTGTTCTGTATGCACACCTGACTATATATGCCAAAAGTGAAATTTCTGGATGGACTATGTTGTCAGCATTAAGTTGATAACTGCTCTCATCCTATACCAATATTCTAATGTTTCTTATTATCTATGTGAAGTTGCAATTCAGTCATACTCGTTATGAAGTAGGATAAAATAATGAGAAAGGTAACAATGTTTATCAATGAGTTAAATGTAATCGAGATCTAGTTATTATCTAAGATGTGCATGTTGCTAGGATTCTAGTTGATATCTTCTGACTATCGTTGCTTGTGTTGCCATAGTTGATTACTGGTCTGGCCTTACTTGATCTCTATTGTTTTTCTTTTGTAAAGCATGAAGCGTCATCCGTTCAGTTTTTATCAAAGTCTTCATTTTCCTATTAACCTATCAGACAGATTGATAACATGAAATCACCACCAACATTTCATTTTGTCTCCCGTATGATGCACTTGCAGATTATTTTCCCGGATATGTCATGATGAATTTCTTCTGCTAGATCACTGTTTTCGATTCTGCCTTTTAATATTTGATATTTCTCTCTGGCCCACGAAACCATTCACATTCCTCTATATTCCAATAACAAAGCAAACGTTCTAGTAATAGCTTTCCTCGTTTACATCTAACTGTAACTTATCTTATTTAGGGGGTGTTTAATACGTCAATAAACGGCTGGTGCTATCCAAGAATTATAGATGATCTATAGCTATATCTTAGACTTGTATATGTCTATATTATTCTTCGTGAACCCTGCTTTCGTAATGTTGGATCGCTGGTATGGCATGAGTGATGGCTTGAATCAAAATGGTGACAAATTTCACGAAGTATAGAGCTTTATTCTGCAGATTTGTTTGAATCTTTGTAATCATGCATCATTTATGTTCAGTGTCTAGTGAAAAGCTCATTCTTCTAACATTCATGCAGGTGAACTTAGAGCGAAAAGAAAGAAGCAGCTTAAAAAAGACACTGCTTCAAAGTTGAAGTCATTGGTGGATGAGGTAACATCTGTCACCAATTTTTTCTAAGGGTGCATGTTTTCTTCTGTATATATGGATCTCACCATTCCCCTCTAGCATAGGAGACATCCTCAGTTATACTGAAGGTGGAACTCTAATTGTAGCAATGTAGTTAATACTGTAATTTTGACAATTACTCCTGGTAAAATATTCAGGGTAAATATGAGCAAGAATTTGAACAATCACCGGAATTCCAGCAGCAGTTAAAATTGAAGGTTCGAGAAATCTTAACTGACCAAGAATGGAGGAGAAGGAAGATGCAGATGAGGGTATGTGGGGCACTTGTGTAACTCCTGTTATTCAATTAAGTAAAGATAAACTTATATCATCACACTCTGCCTTTTAATGTAGATATCGGAAGAGGAAGGTAGATTAAAGAAAGACGAGGAAGAAACAAAAGAGATGTGGAAACGAAAGCGTGAACATGAGGAGCAGTGGGAAGGCACAAGGGAGAACAGGGTTAGTTTTTTTCTCGTACATGTGATATCATGACCTAGTTTGATTTGTTTCGACTGCCATTGTTGTTGTTGTTGTTGTTTTTATTTTTTTATATTTTTTAATATCAGTTCCAATCTTTAAGCTCTTATTTACATTCATAGCACCTATATACTATTTCATGAATTTATGTAGGCATGACTTGTGTTGGAATGTCAATTTACGGGATAAATCTTAAGGTCTCTAATGGAAGGAATTAGGGAGGGAAGTTAGTGTAATGGAACAGAATTTAGCTTGTTACTGTTAGTTAGTGATGATAAGATGGATACTTCACCTTTAGTGCAAAATGTACACATATATATGCATTTGTATGTGTTTGTGTCTCAGAAGTTCCCAGCTTTTCATGTGCTACACCAAGTGTATTTCATCCTGTGTGACATTGACCTCTCACTCTCATTTATCAACAGGTCTCAAGCTGGCGGGACTTTATGAAGGGTGGAAAGAAGGTAAGACTATTGGATCTCTTGTAATATACTACTGGAGTATATATTTTCTATAAATTCATTGAAAACATGGTGAGTGATGCGGTTTTGGTTTGACTTTATGTATAGGTTAAGAAAGGAGAACTTCGGCCTCCAAAGCTGAAGACAGAGGATCCAAACAAATCTTACGTCCAAAGGCCAGTTAAACGAGGATGATAAAAGCATTATTATTGTTGCTAATCGATCAATAAACTGTACTTTTTAGATCCTCAGAAGGTGGTATAGTCTTAGCTGTTGTAATATTAAACTCTTTGTGCTGGGCTAACTCTGTACTCAAACAGCAACTTGTTGAAGATTTGCGGCCTCTTTGGCAGAACCGACACGGCAGTGTAGTCTTTCTTCATCCAAACCCAGCTTGGGCGACTGGCTGATGCCTTGGCCTATAAACCCCAATCTCCTGGAGAGCCCAAAATTTTTCTCTAATTCCATTGTGTAGTCTGGTGATAATATCAAATTGTCTTGTGTTTCTCTTCTATTCCTTTTGATTCTAAATAAAACCCAAGTAATTCTTCCATTTCAATACAAACTTCCTCTTTGGTCAACAATAGTTATGTTTGACTTGAATATTACACCTAAATTATATTGATAAAAAATTAAAAAGAATATTAATTGACTTATGAACTTTAATTATATATAATTTTAAAAAAGTGTTTGGTCAAACATAAGACCGAATAGAAAGTTATTTTAATTAGTACCCTTATACTCACGAGTCTCATTTGACTTTTTTGGATACTACAAATAATTTATAACATGGGTAAATTTTTTATTAAAATAATTATACATCTTTTCAAAAAAAAAGAAAAAAAAAAAACTTGAGTCTATAAATCTTATTAACAAAATATTTGATATGATATAAAAGTAATTTCTTATTAAATTCGATCTCAGAAACTGAAATAAACATTTTTTAGCGAGACTGACTTAAGTAAGAATATAACTTCATTAATGTATGTATGTCTGTTTTTTCTTAATAGAATAAAATGTACACTATGCTCTCACTAAAACAGTAAACTACGTTTGTCTGTCTAATTTTTATAATTTTTATCATCTTTCCTGTGCAAGGAGAAATCATCACTACGGAGTACAAATTTTCAGTAGTCGAACACCAAGGAAAATTTCATGCAAAGCAACGTTAATTAATGGTGCCGGGGAATATATTAAACAGAGGTTTTTGGGATCTAAAGACACGGTTCTCCCGAGAACCAAATTCTGATATCCAAAACCAGAGTAAACTACGGTACAGTATAATTTGTCCACTCAAATTTTCATGATACAATGGAATAGCACAAAGTTACACCAGGCAAAAAAACCCACCTTCTATTATACATGCAAGAAACTTAGAAGGATAAATTAAAAACACCTCACCAACCACGTACGTATACAATCCCTTATCCCATTAATCACAGATGAATAATAATGATAATAATAATAATACACCTAACATCAAGACACTAACCAAAGCTACCATAACTAACAAGAAATACATAGCCTGTGCACCACACAACCAAATCTTCTACCCTTTTATAACTCATGTACAGATGACATCTTCGGTAACCCTTTTGATCTCTTTCCGCACAACAGAGTGTACACCTTCATATTCAACCTTTGCATCCTGCATAGGCTTCTCGTGTCTTTCATACGATACTTGGGAGCTCCGACAACCCCAAGAAGAGTATAGCTCTTTGGAGAGAATTCTCCATGCAGCATCATGCTATGTACAATCCACTGGAACATTCCGGGTGCGAGCATGATCCTGAATCAAGGAGGAAAACCAACTGGGATCTAACCTAAATCCAAGCAAGAGAACCTCGATCATTGGCTCCCTGAGGGCGTCCTCTAGTAGGCGTAGGCGGCCTGTTAGCATTGAGTTCCTGCATCCAGAAAACAGAGAAAAACAGGCAAATTCAGGGTCCATTTAGACAAAACTGATGTGAAGTGGGGAAAATGTATATGAACAACACTCGGCAAAAAGGATCAGAGACAACTGTTGAACCTGCATCCATGTGTCTTCTATATGTCGTTCAGGGGAGTTTTCTGGTGATAAATTTGCGGGTGGTAATGGATGTATTAATTTTGGCACGACCACTAAATCTCTACCCAGAACCAAGATAGCACCAGCATTGTTGGCAGTACCTTTAGAAAATCCAAAATGCATAAAAACATAAGGAAAAAAATTCAGCATTGAATAAATAGAGAATACTGTTCATTAGGACATACCACAGTAGTTCGTGGCAGAAAAGAGAGTTATTAGATGTCCCTGAGCAAATCTTTCAAATCCATCCATGACACACTCATGTGCTCGAACAATCAATTGGAGATCATTGTTGTTACAGAATTCCATGACACGATCAGGCTGCAACAAAGATGAGAGGAGCTTAAGAAAATTACAGTTTTCCTGAGAAAAAAAAAAATCAATACTGTACCTAAATTTAAGGGGAGGGGTAAGTAGAATCAAAGCATGATTCGCAAAAGATGGAGCAAGTCTTTCATGGGAAGTGTACAACTCATTCGTCATTACATGATCAAGGGATAAAAAAAGATTAAAAAGGGATATTCAGTCAGCAGAGATACGGATGAAAAACATATAAAATGAAGAACAACAAAGCATGGTAGGCTTTTTTTCTCAGTCAATATAGCACATTAAAACATGATGATGATGATATCCATGTTTCCAAGGGGGTTGCAAATGGATCTGCGGGTTCACCAAGCATTGATGGGCATGGAGCCATGGAGTACCATGCAGTGGAAGAAATAACAGCAGCAGAATAAAAAAGCTATTATTCATAGAAAAGTTAACCTAGCTAAGGCAAATTCTGTTTTGAAAAATTATTAAAGAACATAAGATGAAATCTGTAGGCGCCTGTGGCTCAGTAGCAAATCCCAGAATGATTTGAAATGAACAGGAAAGGACTATTAAAAGAAACTCATATGAGAGACACCCACCCCAAAAGTAACCAATCCAGGACCTCTTGCATTGGGACGTAATCCTTCTACACTGTCATTTTCAGTGGGATCAGACCTGCAAAAGAACGATAATATTAAGAATGCAACTTCGAGAAGTGAGTAATTAATGGGCCAATTCAAGATAGTAATGAGACTAAACACACACTAACCATAGTAAATCCATAAGCACAATCGAACCCGCCTCCATCGTAATTGGCCGCTGAATACTCTCAATCTGTTCTACATGGTTTATTGATCGCCCAATACCACCATGCATACAGATTATTTTCTTTTCAATTAAGGCAGCCAGGGGAAGCCAGTTAAACAATCTGTTTATCCGATGCCATGCCCATATTCCATCTCTCTCACCCTATTAAGAAAATCGTTATAATGTGTATTGTTGAACCAAAAAGATAGAAGAAAAAAGAGGTCGGGAAGATTTAAGTGACTTACCATGCGTTCAATGCACTCAATTCGAAAGCCAAAAAGGGCATTGATATCTGCAGCCTCATGATTACCGCGAATTAAATGTACTTGATGGGAATACTCGGCCTGCATATTGAAGTATTGCACAACGGCATACAATATTAGTACGTATTAGAGCATCATCAGGCTGACAAAAAACAGTGTCAAAAGAAAAACGGGACAATACCTTCAAAGCAAGAAGAAGAGTTATTGTCTCTAAGCTGTGTTGTCCCCGATCAACATAATCTCCCAAAAAGAGATAATCTATATATCTAAGGAAACAAAATCATAATCAGCGGATGTTCAGCAATCTTTCAGTAAAAGCATCCAAGTTAAAGATAAGTAGAGTGTATCCAAGTAAAACTGAGAAGAGAAAAAAATGTTTGTGAAGGTAATCCAGACGAGTCCCTAATAATCCGGGATGAGACGAGAGATATAAATTGGCTCAAAAAATATTTCAGTTTCAAGTACAGTTACTGTAAACCAAACTCAGTACGTATTGCCTGTTAAAAAAGAAATGGCACTTCATCTTCCCACAAAAAGAAACATGAAACTGAATCTTACACTATTTAGGTGTCATGGACATGCGACAAATTGTAAAGGTACTTTTAAAGTGTGCCAACTGTCAAGTCATTTACCCCAACAACAAACTGGGAGTGAGTTTTGGTAAAATACAATAGGCATAGAGTCCACTCCACATTATTTCAGGATAATCGTTCCAAAATCCAAACTGAGATGAACATGTTCTTTTATGAAGAGCATTCTTATAGTACAAATTAATTTGTTATCTAGCTAATTTGAGCAACGTGAGTGCAAATAAAATGTCAAAACTCCAGTCAGGATAATAAAGCAGGTAATAGAGAAAAGGAAAACATACGCTATATCACCAGCAGTAGAAGGTGATCCATACTCATCGAACAGTCTCATCAGATCCCCAAACTGGCCATGCAAATCACCAAAAATTTTAATGGGAGCTTTCAGCTGCAATACACTGGGCTCACTAGCAAATATTCTCTCAGCGCTATCACAAAGATCTGCAATCTCATTGCAATCCAGAAAAAATTGTCTGCGGACTGGCGGTTTCCACCCACGAGGTTTTAGAAGATGTGCAATCACCTAAGAATAGGAAGAGAAGAATGTGAGACAAGTGCAAAGGTTTTTTTTTCCCTGCTTCATAACACGACAACTTTAATCATAAAGCAAACAATCACTGACACAGATCAAAGAATAATAAGGGAAACATTCATATCGGATACATGCAATCCTTGGTTTTTAATATTGTAGCAAAGACGCACCTATTGCAGTTAGAAACTTGATGTAAAGAAGAGAGTAGCTAAAATATTCAGCATAATTCAGAATCCACGACAATGATCACTTAAAACAGATTTGATTTACTTTAAAAGGTACCTTTTTTGGTACACTGTTAATTGACATTTGCCGATCTAAAAGCTTCCTTGCAGCTGTTGCATTTTCAGGAGTACCATAACTGACCCGCCTACCTTCATTTTCAAACTGATCAATTGAAAGCTGCCTGACCATACCACCTAAAGCGCCACCAGTCTCTGCAGCTACAACGACCTGTGTATTTTTACATATAGCATTTTAAAAAACGATCAAGAATGCAACTGCAAAAGTGAAACATCCGAATCGTGATACTGACCGCCCGATGATGAAGTCTAACTCCTGCTGGGGCAGAATGATTTGATGCTGCGTCATCAGGCTTGATCAAAGTAGACATCTGTTTTCCACTGGGTGTTGCCTCTGCACCACGATCTCTATCTGGCAGTTCAACTTCTCCATTAACTTGTCGAGCTTTAGCAGCCGCTAGCGTAGCACTAATAGCCTCACGCTCTGC
The DNA here is from genome assembly GCA_028274465.1 of Plantago ovata. NCBI lineage: Eukaryota > Viridiplantae > Streptophyta > Magnoliopsida > Lamiales > Plantaginaceae > Plantago > Plantago ovata. The sequence continues at coordinate 15,749,792 of CM051456.1, read as the reverse complement.
TGCAGCCGCCTCGACTAAGTATTCCACACCTTTGTTCGATCTGAGCAGGATGAGAATTAGTCAAGGAGCACAAGGACAATTCCAAACTAGCAATAGTTAATGACCCAAGAAAATTAAAAACATACCTAGAACCTTGGAGCATTGCATTCTCCGTGCTTATATCAGTATAATGGTCACCATTTACAGGTGGAGCAACTGGATTTCCAACCACAACTGCACCATCACCAGAACCATCAGACACAGGCTCCCTCGTCCTATCACCCGTAAACCCATATCCACCTTGTAACCTCCCTAGCTGCACATTGGAAGCAGCCGCTGCAGCCGCATGAGACGCAGCACTAGTTGTTTCAGCAGCAGCTAAATCCTCAGCAACAAGAAGGTCATCAAGTAGCACACCTGTGGCGACAAAACACCCTATGCATAAACAAAACTTGCCAAATATCCTAACATATAGAACACAGGTCCGATTGTAGGCGACTAACTTTATATCAAGTATAAATTAACCTATGCAGTTGTTTGCAGTAGCAAACCTGAACAGAATTGCCAATTGTTTCAGTACTAGAATGCCAAACACACATATATGTACTGTGTATTTGTGGCACGCATGTCTTTCCTGATTAGTTGGCGTCATTCATGTGTGAGATTAATATTAGTTTATCCATTACAGCTGCAGTACAACAAAAGAAAGAACCCTGAAAATTATCTTATTAGGTTTGCATTTATATATATGACATTATGACCTCATTCAGAAAGGCCCCACCCAAAAAAAAACCAAAAAAAAAAAAAAAAAGAAATTACCATGAGTAGCTTGATGACAATATCATATAAGTCGGTTGCTTGTGTTACAGATTATATAAGAATCACCATAAGTAACGTGATGACTGATGACAATAATGAATATCATGAGCCCATATGTATCAACTAGAAAGTCCAGACATGGCATCATGTCCTTATTGATTTAACTTTAACTTAAATTTAACGACTGTTAAGCTATTGTAAACTCCCTCCATTCTAACTAATTATTTTCATAAAATTATCACAATGCCCTTATTGATTCCCCCCTCATATAATCCTAAATATAGTCCCCCCACTCTTTATTAGTAGGGGTATACGTGGTGGTGGGAAGTGAGGGGAGTAAAAATAGTCCTCAATCTGTACAGAGTTATAATTATTTTAGGAACAACATTATGGATCAAGTGCTTATGTAAGAACAGAGGGAATATAAGAGAACCAATACAGATGGTCACATACAGCAATAGCTGTTTATACTTGAAAGATAGTAACTGGTACAGTATGAGAGCACGTATATTATCGTATATGATCAGGATTTCCAAAAAAGTTCCCTAAAAAGATCAACTTATTCCTCCTAGCAGGATGAATTACATGTGCCTTAACTTTTAAGAATAAAACAAATGTAATAATTTAGCCCATTGAAACAAAGCATTTATCAATCTTTCTGTATATAATAAAGTAATAAGTATCACGGCTTACCACCACGTAGACCTCCGTAGATGAAGATCAGGTCCCCAACAGCTGCAGCAGCATGCCTGCAACGTCTCGTCAATTCAACTGCTGCATCCCCACCAGCAGCATCAGCGCTGTATCTGCCAGTCCTTGGGGTAGTAACAACAGATTTTGTATCACACCAAACTCCGGCTGCTGTATCCAAAACTACAGCGCAAATAGAATAGATGTGTATAATCAAATCACATTTTATATAGACTCCCAAAATGAAATACAACCAAGGAGCAAACTCAGTAAAGATGAATACCAGCAACACTTGAGGAGTCCTCTACCATGCGTCCACCACCTAGGGCCCCTCCAGATACATGAAGACGCGCATTGACAAAAACCTAAAAGAGTAGAATATCAACACGTTTGAACCCCACATAAAACGACAGTAGTTTCACCATGACCTAAGATATGTACACACAACCATTTTCAGAGAGATCTGATATGTTATAGAACTCACCGCTGCATGTTGATACCTCGGGGATGGTGAAACACCAGGAGCAATGGCCCATTCCCAGCGACCATCTCTGTGTTTAGCGAGACCGTATGCACTAGCAAGTGGCTGAACATCAAGTTGTGGAAAATTATGTCTACTAGAGAGTTATCACCAAATAAACAGCAACTACTCCATATAAACAAACGTTATACGCGCATGTATTTGACATTGCAATATGATACAAAGAATGATCTTGCAAGCACTATACCATTTTGTTTTATTAATACAGAATTTCTTCAGTTGTGTTTTACCCAGATAATCATTCTATCACCAGAACCTTGGACGAAAGTAGGAACGGGAATGGGTAAATTAGATATGCAGCTAAAGAAAATGCAGGATAAGAACCTAAAATGTCTACCCAACCAAGCCATATAGGCAGTTCTTGACCATGAGATCAAACAAATGATGGCTTGCTTCTGAATAGAGAGATACTCATCACGAGGTTAGCTAGGTGAGCAACTTTCCTCTTTAAGAAAGGTTATCCTTTCAGTATGAAAAAAGAAAACTCCACAATTATACTGACACTGCAATTCCCTTCATTTAGTACTACTAGTAAAATTACACACAGGATAGACAATTATCTATGCGTCAATATGTAGTGGCACTAAATATTAAAGGAAAATTAAATGTGCTAAGTTTCTTCCAAAAAAATCAATTAATAAAATCTAATATTATTAAACTACATAAATAAAATTAGATTTGCAACATCACTTATAAATTATGTCTCTCAAGTGATAAAATATCTGAGTAACAAACTAATACTAAGATTCAAGTTATATTTATTAAGGGTGACAGTACTGAACAGTTGGAATGGAAAATGAACAGATTGGATAACAATGGTGGTTATGAATTTAAAAGAGAAATTGATTTTGGACCAATAACTACCCAGGGGTTTCCTTTATACAGTATAGATTAGAAGACAAATAAGAACTATAGCATAAGAAGTTCACCAATTTTCTATCTGCATAGCTCACACACTAGTGCATTAATATATCAATGAAATTATCTGCGACCATTATTCTGGTAATAGGAAAAAATTATAATCCAGGTTAACTGGAGGAGCCACAATGTCACTCTCACAGGTAGATAGCACAAGTCAAGTAATTAAACATAAAAAGACTTTGAGGAAACATACACAAACATATTGCAGTATAGTATCCTTTGCAGGAAACGCCGAATGGCTCACATGAAAATAGAGTAACCAATAGATTTCAATGCTTAAATTCATCAAGTCTGGCGGAATCTTTGTTAACAAAATCTACATAATATGTAATTCCCATGCAGTTACATGAGCATATGTATGGTTATCCACAAAGACAGAAAAGTGAATACATCTACATCTTATACGTGTATATACAATTTTAGAAACCAGAAGGCTCACACACAAGAGGGACCACCACGAGACACTTCTTTAAGTTTAGTTTATCACAAGAGAGTAAGAGAACCAATTCATGTCATATCGTCCACAGATTTGCAGTAACACGCCTAAGATCCTTAATAAATTAGCTAACTCAGACATAATATTCTATGTCTCAGTATAGATAAAGGAAGGAATTAACATGCGAGTGGGGAAAAAAGGGTATCTGTTCAATAGTAATGTGTTACATTGGCCTTAGTCTGGGAATAAAAGCCTATCCTCCATGAGTTAGTAATCTTTTTAAAAGTTCATTTATTTTCAGTTGTATCTTCATTTCATTTAGCATACTAAAAATAACATATTAAGGTTTGAGCTTGCAAGCTGCACACGCATATTCGCATCATACTAACAATGTACCGTGGAATATTTTGTGATTGCTGTTCCAACTAGGCAATACTTAGAGAGAGAGAGAAAAAAAATGAGGCAGAAAACATAAGAAGATGATATCCTATTCTGATCAAGATCAAATGAAGTCAAAACCCAGTTGAGTACTTGATGATGAGACACAGTGAAAGAAACAAAACACAGCTGAAAGGATAAGAAATGTATTCAATGGCCAAAGCATAAGAAGCAAAGCAGGTGGGTCTGAAACATCTCACGTTATGCATGAATCAAAAGTTCCAGAAATAAAACTAACCACACTATTTGCATCCCTTCCACCGCAGAGAAGAAGAAGACCATCTGAGCGTGCACTAGCAGTTGCATACCTGCACAAGCACGGAAGTGAAGTATGGTACTGGTAAGTTTCAGTGGTTGCAGCATAGTACTACTATAAATGCCACATAGAGAAGGATACTTTATTTACAGAGTAGATTTCAAAATCAATAGTAAGAAACTTAAGAATTTTATAAAAGAAATACTGCCATATTAGTTCAGAAAGCTGTTCTAAGCATAAAAGATTAAGCAATTATTGCCAGCACGAATACTCAATTCAAGACCATAAAGGATATGATCCCATACAAGCTTGAAATAGAAACGTGACACAAAAGTTAATGTGAGAAACTAAGCTGAGCTAGAGTGTTTCGCATACATACATGCATGGTGGAGGACCCTCGCCTTCTGGCTCCAATTTTCTCCATTCATATGGCTTTGCAGCAGTATCCAGCGCCCATACATCAGCTAAAGGACGTTTTCCTATAAATATAATAACACCAAGATTATTCATCTGCAGGAATAACAGCAAACAAAAACGAAAGCAAATACAACAGGAGCCGAACCATCATTTCCACCAATTGCCATCAGATACCGCTGTCCAACTAAAGCCATTACATGTCCATAGCGCGGCCCTGGCCCGGGACCTTGGACCACAACTCTAGAATAAAGCAAAATTCATTAATAAGAGAAGACAGCTAAAAGAAAGATATCAATGAATTTGTCCATGCAAGGATGACAATTTTCAAAAGGAAGTCTGTGAAGTAGCTTTTTGTACTTATAGATGAAGCCGTACCTATGCCATCTTGGTCGTTGCTGAGTAAGGTCTAAAACATGAAGATCTTCAGCGGATAAACCAGCTGGACCAATCCCACCCTAAAGGTAAAAAAAAACATACTCAATGTCACATACATCCGAATCATACGAAAAGCAGAGAAGTGAACTGTCTAACACCTTTCAAGTATACACAGACCTGAATGACAACCATGGTACCTACAGCAGTTGCCACATGAGCTGCTCTCGGTGTGGGTGGCTCTCCAATTGGGGTGATTCTGTGAAGATTAGGCCAAAATTTTCAGTATAGGAGGGCTCCAACTAAGATCAGTAACAAGAGAAACAGGAGGAAAGGTATCATCGGACAAACAACTCTACTAACAAATTGAGTTCTTACCTGGACCATTTATTTGTCAAAACATCATAAGAGTGCACATCAGCCGTGGCACCAGCCAATCCTGCAATCAAAAGCATGCTTAAATCTCCTAGATGACATGAATCGGTATAGCATTGTTGATCACTTGTGTGCAACTTGAAAGAATTTGCAAAACTTCTCTACTGTACCTCAACCACCATACACAGGAATATATTGATGTCCTATTTCCTAGTAATAAACTTTAGGATGAAAGATATTATCTAGTAAATTGGCTATACAATTAGAAGCAGATTTCAAATCTAAATGGAACCCCTCCCCTCAAGCTTAGCATGTTATAGTAGTAGTTACTGAGACCTCAACAATTGTAAACCTCAGAATTAAACCAATACTACTAATTAATTAGATTAAAACAAGAAAGAAACACCCATATGAACTCATAAACAAGATAAATGAAAGAAGAAAGACACAAATTATATCACAAAAAGTCGAAAAACATACGAATTCCTGCACTTCCAGCAGAGGAAGGGGTTCCTGAGGCGGCAGAATTTCCTTCCAATGCAGTAGCTCCACCGAATAGAATCAGTCTCGGGCCAAGATACCCCGGACTACCCTCCTCTCCAACAGCAGGCACAGCCGTCAAGGTGTGGCCACACCGCGGGCCAGGCCCATCCTCCTTCTTATCCATCAAAGCATTCACCACTGTATACGACGGAGCACAGCGTGTCCCTGGGACCACAGCTCCTCCCGCGCCATTACTGCCACTAGTACTATTGGAATCATTGCTAGTCTGTTGTTGTGGTGGTTGCTGCTGACGCTGAGATTGGTCGGATCCTGTGTTGTCATCCCCACCGTTGGCAGTGGCAGATTGCTCGGACGGATCCTGATCGGGCTCCGTAGCCATAGCCGAATCGACGTCCATTTTGAACCGAACAAACCCTAAATTGAAAGGAGATCGGAGGTGGTGGTAATTTGAACAATTCGCATTTGCAAATCTTCAATTGAGAGAAGCCCTAGCTAGCAGCTAATCCTTGGAATAATTCGCCCCCAAATTCAGAAGCAAAATAGCTCCGCTTCCTTTATTTTCTTCTTCTTCCCTCTGTCTGTAGAACCGACCAATCAATCAAAAAAGCGGTGAGTAAGAATAGAAACGGGACGGCAAATCGATAGACCGCAGGCAGTTTCTCTCTCTCTCTATAACTCAGTGGCTTTTGTTGCGTGTATATATATATGTATGTGTATTGTGTATAACTGTGATTTGTGTATCAAAAGGAAGAGAGTATAGTTGTATATATGAATCTATGTCTCTGTGGAGCAGAAGAAAAGGAAATCAATCCACCATTTTCTTTTCTTCTCCTTTCTTTTTACCTTTTTCCGCTTTCTATGCTTGTCTCCGTAGCGCGTGGCTTTCAGATTGCTCTATACGAAATGACGGCACAAATTCTTTCGTCTCTTTGTTTTTTATGGTTACAAATACAATACAAATCAAATTAACAGGAAAATAATATAAACTCGGTTTGTGTTGAATCGGTTTGTGTTCGTCAAATATCAAAACGATCCGTTCGTGTTTGGTGTGTTAGAATTTTAGTAATTCGTGTGTTCAGTGGAGATAAAATATAAGGGTGGTCGAGTTGTAAAGTTATTGGAGTAGCATAGAAGATAGGTTGGAGGCAGGGGCGGAACCGGGGGGCAGGCGGGGGCCTCCAAAAAAAATTTTTTATAAGGAATGTACGATTTTTCAAACATTTTAAAGGGATTTTTTTACGATTTTTCAATTTTTCGCCCCCTCCCCCAAACTTTCAAAAAATGATGTTCGCCCCCCTCTAACAATAATTCTTGGTTCAGCCCCTGGTTGGAGGTCCAAACCCCAACGGTGGCATAAGACCATCTCCATCGGGGTCTGATGGAGGGTCTGGAAGTTTTCCAGACCGTCTTATGAACTCCAACTGCGGGTTTGAGTCTGGGTCTGGAAAGACATATAGTATATGATGGGACTGGATGGATTTTAACAATTTTTTTTATTTTTTTTCTTATTCCATTTCTTTTTTATGGTAGTATCTATTTTTTTTCTTCTCCTTTTTCTTTCTATTTACTTTTATTCCTTTTCTTTTTCTTCTTTCCTTTTTTTTTTAAAAAAACACTTACTTAAAAAAATATACACTTACATAAAATAAAATAATTAAAAAATAAAAACACACTTGCACTTAAATTTCAATTGCTCGATTTTGCAGAGTATTTCTTATGCTCTTTTTATTATTTATATTAATGAAATTTAGCCAATTCAAATAAAATAAAAATAAATGGTACCCTTCATATTTGTAATGTATATTTAATTTCTAAAATATTATTTTATTTTATTATCAATCATTGTAATTTTTACATTTTTATTTCATATTTATTTAATTAATTAACAACATTTATACTCATGTGAAGTATAAAAAATAGTGTAGATTAAAAAGAAATGATAAAATATAAATGTAATTTTGAAGAAAATGAGAAAAGAAATGAAAATGTGAGTCTGATGGGTCTGAACGTATGGAGTGCAGAGTATGTTAGAGTCTGGTGGTTAATAACATAATCTGAAATGTTGATGTGGAAGGGTCTGAATAGTCTGAACGGATGGAGATAGTCTAAGGTGGTATGGATGTATTTGGAATTATAAAGTGGCAGAAAGATTAGTATAGGGAGTAGGAGTAGAGTAGGTTAGAAAAACTAAAAATTACAAGATATAATAATAAAAGAATATCAGCGTGAGTAAATTTGTGTCAGAACTTAGTGTATTTAGTGGTGTTTCCCGGCGCCTCTCTTAGTGATGTCCTTGACACGGGCCAAAAGCTTATATATTTTGTCTTTTTTAACATAACAAGTAACCCGATTACAATTTTGGTTTATTGCATGCAAGATCTTGAACTTAAAAGGAAAGGCAACAAAGGTGAAGGAAGCAAAGCAAGCGTCAATATGGAGAAAAAATCTTTAAACATCGTATATAAAGAAAGAGTCTGATATACAAAAAAGAAATATAAGGATGTGTTCTAACAGCTACAAGCTTACATGGACATTACTATACAAGTGAAGGACGACATTGGAAGACTTACCTTACTACGGATACCATCAGATATTAGATAAGCAAGAGCAAGAAGTCGACTACAATTACACATAAAGTTTCAAGCTTAAGCGTCTCTTTGTTTTTAGGTTTTTGTGTCTTTGTAACTAGTTGTGTAACTGCTTAGTAGATTGATATGTTCTCTATTCCGCCTATAGTAGGTATTAGAAAGGAGCTTAGTTATCTTCTATAGTGAAGTTTTCTAAATAGGGTGGTTTCAGTATTTCAATCATTATTTGTAAAACTATGTTTTCTGGTATAGAGCTGCAAGGCTTTCCGGGCAGTCCGTTAATGATACTTGAATATAAATCATTGAGTCTTTACTTAAATGTTGCATATTATTAATTCAACTATTTGATTTTTTTTGTAGGTGTCGAACCAAGTCATTTCAAATCCATGTGAAGTTTGAAACCAAACTGCAAAGGCCCTTAAATCGACGCACTTAAGTCAAACTCTCAATTATAATTATCAAGGTCAAGAGCAAAATCCCTTGGAGAAGATAGAGATACACAAATCAAGAAGCTCAAGACAAAGAAAGTGACATCCGTCACGAAGTCTATCAAGGAAATAAGAAGTTAACAAGTGATCATCGCCAATTTGAGGTGAATATTCAAGAACAAGTTGTGAATGACCTTGATTCAACAAGTCAAGAAGTTTAGAAGTGTCAACCACCAACTTCAATCAAGTAAAAGTGTTGTATCAAGAACAAGTTGCAAAGGCTATTGAGTAAACAAATCTAAACTTCCAAGTCACCTGCCGCGGTTAACTGTTTAACCTACCCACCATGGGTAGGTTGAAGTCGGTTAGAATTTTTGTAAAAAAGTCACTCATACCCATCCCGCATACACCCCTAACTGAAATGACGCTAGTGATATTGAAACTAATGAAACTAACTGTTGGTCCCTTAGATAACAAAATTAAAAGACTATAGGGGTTAGTAGTCTTTTAAAACTTTTGAAGTCTAACAAATTTTTCAGAAAACTCTTTATCTTTCAATGTGCGGAAAACTTATTTAAGTGCTTGCAGTAGTATTCAGAAAATAATAACATAACACAGTTAGACAAGTTGCTTGCTAAATAGTAAAGTGCAATAAGTAAATAACACCAATTTATAATGGTCTGAGGGTGGCGTAATCCTTCAACTAATTCAGTTATCCTTTTTAGGACTAACATTCACTATCACATTAGTTTAATTTTGTTACAAATCCTATCTCTAGTTGAATCTCAAACCACAATTCTTTTCAAGCCTTGTACTAAACCTAGGGGTTTTCCTTCTACCCTAATATATCTTTCTTTAGCTAATCCAAGTCACAAGAATCTTCCTTATCATTTGATTACACACCAAGTGTGTTTTAAAGGTAGGTGTTAAAAGTTCTTTTCTTTTATTATACTTAACAACCTTTACCGGGAAGAAAGGTAGAATGATCAGATTTGATCGCACATACGGAGTAAGTTTGATCTTTCTTGCAACAAGACTTCTACTTGTTTAGGATAATGAACAATATCTTGATCGCAACTTAGTTAATTTGTTCAACTCCTTCACATAGTAATATAATATAGTTTGACACCAAGAACTTGATCATATATAGCAAGTTAGTCGCAACTAAATCTGACTTTCTGAGAGCATGAACACTTGAGAAATTTGCTTGATTGCAAGTTGTGTTGTTGCAGATTGCTGGTGTATGTATTAAGTTCTAAGTTCTTGTATTTATAGTGACAAATAGTATCGTTTGAATTTTGAAGTCGTTGGACTGAAAATTCAAATCTCTTGAACGTTACTTTCACTATCATAATAGTTTCTTGAGACATATTGTCTTCTTTTGAAAAAGAAGATCGAAATACTTAGATGTATTAAATGCATTGTACTATCAAATGAGTTCTCCTTATTTGTTTTACTCCAGAGAAACAAACAATAAGAAAGAGTATCACTTGTTCAGTTAGCCATTTGTAGGAATTGGCTTTTGAGTGTGTTGAGTATGTTTGTCTATTTCTTTCAATGAGCATAAGTAACACTTTGAATCTTTTATGCTATTGTCTTCCAAATCCTTTTGATAACTTAGTCATTTGTTCTCATAGAGACTTATAAGTAAATATTTTCAAGCAATTATGAAAGACAGTAATTATGAAGGACTGCTTTCCGAAAGAAAAAAAAATACTTGGGTTCCCATAAAATTTTAATTAGGAATTATATATGTATATATTTCTGAAAATTATACTTTTTCACCCCTTAGTTAATTATTAGAGCACTCCTTATGATTGGGACTCAATTATAGGGATTTTAACATAAGTTCCAAAAAAGCTCATCGTAAATGATGTATACAATAGTTTGGGACTTATTTGAGGCTTTTAATTGAGTATCTATAACCAAATTACTCCATATTATTAGATATTTTAAGGTGGGTTCCATAGCTGGGGTTTAAATAAGGGCTATTAAATAATAGTCCATTTCCAATGGACTACTAAATAGTAGTCCCATAAAATTCTCCATTAAAAATATTTTTAAGTTTAATTGAGTATTTAAATTCAATTAAACCCAAAAAATAACTATGTGATCTTACTCTACTTACTACGAGAACCGCCACTTCCATTTTCAGATACTCACTTGACTTCCCCGGCCTACTCCCACCTAGCAAAGCTAGAAGTGGGGAATTCCCCAAAAGACACGAATCAACCATAGCTAAGCATTATTTGACTATTTGACCTGTGTTTTACTTTTACTTGCATAGACTGGTAGAAAGAGTACAATTTTACCAGCATGTTAACGGGTTCCAGGAACAATTTGGAAATGGGCCGAGACGGCATAGGCCAGGAGACACACGCGAGGAGAAGCGCGTGTGATTGGATCGTGACCTAGACTGACAAATTCATATGGGATTGGAGCTGGCTTTTAATTATATTTAATAGGACTAATTATATACTGATGTTTCAATTAAAATAATCACTTTACCTTTGGTACTATGTGTCTGTGTGTTTTATTCTACTACTTGCAAATACTTTTCATTGGTTGTGTTTCCCTTAAATAGGTTGATGTTAACGGCCAATTTATTACTTCCTAAGTTCCCATTTTATTTTGTTAAATTTTAATGTTCGGTTTGACCTCAAATTAATTATAGCTCGTTGCGAAAAAAATAATCTTAATAATTATATTATAAAAGAATACTTCTTATATTTGTATAGTATAACTTGTAAAATTATTTTTTTTCGCAATCAATTATGATTAATTTGAGGTCAAACCGGATATAAAAAAGTCAACAAAAACAAAGTGGGAAACTATAAAGTTTCCGGAGGAAGTATGAAAGATGTCATCAACAAAGGATGAAATTTATTAACGACATCGAGAGCACTAGTTATATAGTCTTAAAATCTACTCCAATCCAATATTATATTTAAGATGAAATTGAAAAAATTGTATTAAAACCCAACCATATTACGAATTCTAAATTCATTGTATTAGAATTGAACCATCTTCCCCTTAAAAAGGACTTGTAAGAGGAGAAGGTTATCTAATCTTATACTCCGTATGTTGATTTCAGGTCCTACTATCAAGCGATGTGGGATGGAGTTTAACACGCCCCGTCACCGGTATGAACATCGGGTCTAAAACGTGGACAATAAATGTCGGAATACACATCGACTCAAACCCAACATGGGCAAACAACCATCATCGACTTGGGTCTGCTCTGATACCATATTAGAATTGAGACATCTTCCCCTTAAAGGGCCTTGTAAGAGGAGAAAGTTATCCAATTTTATATGTTGATTTCAGGTACTACTCTCAAGCGATGTGGATGGGGTCTAACACATTTTTTTAATAATCGAATCATTACAATTTCATAAGTAGCATTTTACAAAGCTAATAATAAACTATAAATAATTTCGCACTTGACGAGAATTGAACCTATGACATTTAGTGTCATGACACCTCAGTCTAACCAATTGAGCTAAACCTCATTAGTAATGGGGTCTAACACATTGGAACCCATAAAATTAGAGTTCTAATTAAATTTGAAACTCCCTAAAGACTACAAGTGATCACTCATTTAACTCTCCCTACCTATTCATTATCTATGTGACACCATATATATTCTCCATGTGTACTTTTTTTATCACTAAAGTATACAAATTAGAAAACCTAACTATCATATGTGAAGTTGATATATTAAATAATTATAAGAAACTACTTAGGGGCAGTATTTAGAGAAATATTATAGGATTCCTATATATAAAGAGTGCTCTCAAAACTGCAATAAAATTTTACTAGGTTTGTATAAGAAGTTGGTTTCATTCTATTATAGAAAAGTAGAAAGCACGTTAAATTCGTTTATTACATCTGAATCTATATTAATTCAAGTATTACGTTTTATACCCTTAATAGACGGATTAACTAAATTCAATAATCTTGCAAATCTCAAATTAATTCATACTACAATAGAAGTTCAAAATCCCGCTCCCCTTTCAAATGATCCCTAAATTAAAAACGAGCGTAGCTTTACGAAGGATAACACACCCGCCCGCGGGCGAGAAGAAGTTGGCTCCACTTGGTGAGCAATGAGATTTTCTATCTAATAGGAGAAAGAAATAAAGAACAAATTGGAGTACCAATCGGAATGGAAGACCACCCAGCTTCCCTGCACCTATCGAAATTCGTATAGCGTTTTATTGTTGGGGATGATTATTGGTGTTTGAGTTTTACTAAGTGGAAAGTACAAAGAGAGAGAATTTATATAATATGGGGTTGATTGTTGGATGACACTATATAAGATTATGTTATTTTTTGAAAAATTAAATTAAACTAGCTAGCTAAATGTATCTGAATTGAATTTATTTCAAATTAAAACTGATTTAAATCGCATGTATTTTAAGATAAAAGTATCTGGGGCTAATCTAAATCACTTGAGTGCCCAGAAATTATTATGATGGGGTGACGCTAATGTGTGTTACTTGCGTGTTTGTCTCTCACACAAACAAAAGTTAGGACCAAATTGTCTCTAATAAATGCATGTAAAATAAAGATGCCATTTACAAACGATTATTCATCTCCATGCGTTGGTAAGATTTGTCAATGAAGCTAATCTACCTAACCGGAGTAGTATATATTGTGATCATTCACTCAAACATAAATACGGCAAATTTTGAGGTCTCCCCTCTGTTTATCTTAAATTCTTAACGGTCTGTACTTGGGTACTGACAAGAACAAAGTTCACCAATGTAATGTGTTAACTATTTTTGCTCTCCACCTAACAAGATACCATCACTACCACTTTTCCTCAAAATACAGCTCCTCTTAAAATAAAGCAATGTTGCTAGTACACTGTAAAAGAATAAGGAGAAAGTACTCTTTTTCTGGCACACACTCTCTGTTAAAATTCATAATGAATGCCACTTTAACAACGTACCAAAGTAGGTCCAAAAGCTTACAAAGTTTTGATAGAATCTAGTACCAGGAGATTTACATGGAGTAATCTAATCACATACATACATAAGTAATCTTATATACTTCCATATTTTACATGTTATTATAGATAGGGCAATTAATTTGGGACGGATACATAAATTAGATTTTGGTCCGATATGGATCCCAGTTCGGTCAAAATTAATTGATTTCGATATAATCTGGACTGTGCCCCTAACTATGAAAGAATTCCAACTTATACTACTGGAATCACATCATTAAAGCACACTGGGCCAAGTAGTTTATAAACGATTGCTATCAATAACTACTCCCTCCTGAATACAATATAAGATGTTTTATTTATTTTACAATTTGCAAAATATAAGATGTTTTAAGTTGGTGTCATGTAATTGTGTGGTTTTTTACAACTTTTTATGCACTCAATCTCATTTTTTTATATTTTGTCTACAAAAGCTATGCAAGGTTCTGATCTATCATTAGTAATTTTATTTTTACAAGATACCAACATGTTTTTTGCAATTTTTTCAACAACAAAATTGATGAAGATCACATTTTTTTAATGTGTGTGAAAATGCTAAAACATCTTATATTGTATTCCGATGGAGTAACAAAAGGACAAACAAACAAGAGTAGCCATGTAGGAAGAGAGGAAGAGACAAGAAAACTCAGGCAGGAAAATACACTATACTATGATAAACAATGTCACGAGTACAGTTGAGTTCCCAAACAGCACAAATTTCCATGTTCCTGAAATTCCCAGAAACCAATCACATGTTTTCTGTGATTTTGTTCACTCAAGGGACACTCTCATTAACTAACTCACTCTGTAGGGCATCGTGCCCGTCTCTTCTAGACTTCTAGTAGTCTTTATATACTTGCATGCTTAATTGATACTCCTACATCCATACCTCGGATGAGTACTGACTGATCAAATAAGGGAACTCATTTCATTGGACCAACTCAACTCATGCCCAATTTATTCTGGTAGTGCTGCTACCTTTTGGCAACATGTCAATTCTCTCTACTCATATATATCCCCACGTAGTACTATATCATAATACTCAGCTGTTAGGAAACCCCCCAACCCCACCTCTAAGATCAGGTTGGTAACAATCTAATCTACACTTCCTTATCGTATCACAGTTGCTAAATGATACGGAAATCATACCCTGTTGCAGATACCAGCAAATCACTTCCCTATTTGACACGGGAAAGCTTAAAATAATCAAGCACAACAAATGTGCAGAACATTTAAAACAAACGCAATCCTATAGAAATGCGACGTCATACATTACAGAGAACTCGGTTTATAGAGACAGGCCTTGCTTAATGGTAAAGAGTGTTTATCGATACCTCACACGTCGCAACAATTCATGAAATCAACACATAGAGTATTGATGATTCACAGAGATCAGCAAGTACACTCCCTGGACGGCCAGATCCCAATTTTGCAACACGATAAGAAAAAAAAAACCCATCTCTGGAACAAATATAACTAAAATGCAGTGCTGCTGCCATAGATTCAAATATAAGGTTATACAGTAAACTCATACTTCATAGGGGAAAGTAGAAAAGTTACACGCTGCTGAGTGTACTGTACACCCCCAAAAAGAGCACTGGTTATCTGATTTAACATGATACCGCTAAAAACACCATCAAGCCTTCATGAGCATTGCTTATCTGCTTTAACATGATACCACCACAAAACACCATCAAGCCTTCAGTTGTCCGGTGTTTGCTGGCTTGTGAAAGACCCTAACCACTGGCATTCCATCATCCTCACCATTTACCACTCTCCAAGTGCGGTCTTTCTTCCTCTGAGGCTTCTTGTGCTGCTTATGAGGCGCACGAGCAGGCTTCTTCGCTGGCTTGGCAGAAGCCAATCCATTGTTGATATCGAAAGACTTCAGATCACTCAGTACGTGTTCTAAACTAGGTCCAGCCTCATTCTCACCAACTGAAGGTGCTTCACCATCAGATGACTCCGAGCTGAGTCCATCTGCTTCGTCTGCCACATCTTCTTCATCGTCATACATTTCTGGGGGCATCTCGTAGTGAGGAAGCTTTCCATCAAGATAATCCTTCAACATTAGTCGGGCTGCCTTAGTTTCATCAGGCAATCCACTGGAGGCAACATATCCACGAGAAGCACAATACGCTCTCAAAAGCTCTGCGGCTAAAGGTGGCCTGTTTTGCGGCTCATAAGGCTTTGGTGGAGGTAAAGATATTCTGTAAACACTCTCGATAGCGGTCCGCGCAACTCGATTTGCAACAACCTGTACTGCCTCTCTATGCTCTGTCATGCGATCAATGGGCAAAACCCCAGATGCAATCATCTCATACCTTGAACTAGTAAATGAAGGAAATACAAGTCCAGGGCAATCACAAAGAGTGAGTTTCTCGGAGATTATTAATGTTTGAAAATGTTTCGTTTTTCCAGGAGTTGAAGTTACGCCTGTCTTTTTACCACCCACCAAGGCATTGATGGTTGAACTCTTTCCTACATTTGGATAGCCAACAAATCCAACTACAACAGTTTGCACTCGTACATTCCCAGCCAAGCTTTCACCATCAGAATCAATGTCTGATGGGCTTGGGCTGGCTGTCGACTTGGATCTGTTTCTCAATGAAGCTATCTCCTCAGCTTCGGATTGCAAACGAGCAAGTAGCTCATCCCTGCCATATATTTTAGTAGCGGCATTGGCAGACTCTAGCTCATTATTTTGCATGCCCAATGACGGTTTGAGATTTTTGCCCTCTAATGCAGCAGTAGCCGCCTTAGCTGACCAGAAAAGAAAGAGAATACCGTTCTCTTGGAAATATTTAGCCCATTTTTCTCTGAAAGATATGATCGAACTTTAGCACACCAGATAGGAGATTAGAAAGCAAGGTTAAAGATGTGCAGCTGAAACACTGACCTAACAGCAATAGGTAGAAGATCTGCCTTGTTCACTAGAAGCATTGTCCTTTTGTGCTCATCAATTTCTCGAGCATATGCCTGCAATTTTGTGAGATGGACTTGGCATGATAAGTTTTATGTCAAGGAGATAATTATGGCACTTCTTGAACATCATTTCTCAGAAAATTAGATGGTCCCCTATTTTTGGTTAACATAGTAATACTGAGAATCCAATAGAAAAGCAAAGCGAGTATTTACAATGACCAAGCATTACCTCAAGATCAGGACAGCGGTAAAAGAGAGGATCCCTCGCATCAACAACCATCACAATCTTCATGAATACAAATTACAAGGAGTGTCAGCATTTCATAGAAAATTAAAGTACTCCATGAAATTCCATGACAGACTTGAGAGATGCAAAAAGTAGCAATCATCGGTCTGAAGAACACAGTTATGATGTAGCACGATCTTTGAGCAAACAAATTAAAGGATGTGCAACAAACTTGATCTCATCTCCACTTCACAGAGACATTACTATTTAATGTCACTTTCCTAGGCATGTACAATCATAAAAGGCATAACTACCAGCTTCTCGTGGAAACTGATTGTTGTAGGTTTTATTTATTTATTTCTTTTTCTTTTCATTTTTGGGGGGATTTTTTTTGGTCACTTTTAGTTTTTCCTCCAATAACTAAATTGTGAACTATAAAGAGCTAGTTATCCTGGAAACGAATTTGACATACTTCTTACTTAGGGTTCTAACCAGAAGAAAAGCAAACGTAAATACTTAAAATGCGATTACCCTCTGAAATTTTTTTGATCCCACTGGGTCAAGTTTAAAGCAAGTCAGGAACTAGAAACCAGACATGTACTTAACATCAAAACCAATAGTGGAGAAGAGGCCATTATGAATTTCTCACCCAGTTTGTTAAAAGCAGAATTAGAACTAATCTTAGCGATTCAGATTATGTTGAGAATCCGTAAGGTTCAATCTGATCTTAATTTATGAACTTGGATTGTTAAGAGCATGACGATTCAGAAATGTCGTAAACATATAATCTCATGTGAGTTTTGGATCAATTTCAAATGCACAAAACCTAAGAAAAAATCCCATAGCTCCAAAGTCATAAATTACTAAAAAAATCCAAACATGTGGACCAGAGGCATTAAGAAATGTCATTTCTTATTTTCACTGGTACACCTTCCTTGAAAATATACTGGCTACTGTACATACAATATACTTGTATTTAACTTTGAGCGTCAAATTAACCAAACATCAGAAGGAAGAGAACTTTTGAAGAAAAACAAAGACTAATACTGTTGGCTGATTTGAGTCTGCAAAACGCTATGTTTCTTTGCTCCACGAAACATTAGAAAACTAAGTTATATGAAAACGGGAATTAAAATTGCTTTTGACCCATTAAATGAAGTAGCATCAATACAGTATGAAGATTTCATTAAAAAATTATATGAAACATTAAAAAAGGTACAATTTAATTTTCTTTAACCTATATATCATAGAAGTCAGACTCACTTTTTTCAGAAGGATCATTTCATTTTAGCCAACACCCAAATCCAAACCAATTTAACCCCTTAACACCTCATAATATCTCAAAGATAAATGACAACTTACCAGATCACTGCGCTCAAGAACTCTCCAAAGCTGTCTCCAGATATCTAGGTTCTTCTCAAATGGAGTAAGAACTAGATTCTCATTCTCCTCAAGCCTGTAATGGCCATAGCAGATTTTTTTTTAAAAAATAAATCCGTGAAACACACAAAAATGAAATGAACAAGATTGGCTTTAGCAAAAACCTTATTAATAAACTCCAACCGAATACGACTAGCACATACAAGAATAGCATAGGAACAAGCAGCAAATCAAGTTTTTTCGAAGCACAATAAAATGTCCACATTAGTGCATTGTGAAACTGCTTTACATATTCGCTAAGCTGGACACAATCTAAAAACTAACAAGTTTCCGAAACAACTATATAAAGCAACCGGCACAGCATATCAATGTCGAAATAACTTGTAACATATACAAATGCATTTCGAGCAACCATTTTAAAACAGTTCTGCAATAGGTCTCTGGAGACTAACCCTGCAAGGATGCGGCGCCACTCTAGAAAAGCCTCTTTCTCATTAGAATCAAGCTCTTCGAACGACATCTTAGCATTCCACGGAGGCCTAGACAATTATAAACACATACATCAGCCTCACCAGTAACAATATACACAACTAAATTAAAACAATTACAAAACAACAATGAAATGTGCAATAGGTATACCTGCGAGGAATCCTAAGGCTACTAGCGTGTAACGCTTCCTCTTTCTTCTGTTGCTCCCTCCTTTCCTCAGGTGTCATCTCACTAATACTCGAGCTAGAGTCCCTGTCACATGTCCAATACACAATCAAATAATTTCAAATAATAAAATCAATTGATTAACCAAAAATAAAGGAAGCGAACAATTACAGGTTGATGGTGGTGAGGTTGACAGGAGGATTGACGTCAGTGTAGAGGCGGTGAGCCTCATCGGCCTGCTGGATGACGGCGTCGATGTCGCTGATCTCGGTGACGGATTCTAGAACCTTCTTATGCTGGCTACGATATAATTTACCTTTCTCCTTGGTTTGCTGTATCATCTGGTTGTGGTGCTTGACGAGAGCTCGACCTAGGGCGCTTTTTTCCCCTTTTCCAACCATTGTTGCAATTCACTTCTGTTCGATTTGATTGATTTTCTCAGGTGAGAAGAGAGAAGACTACCAGCGGCGGTGGAGAGAGGAGGTAATTAGGTTGAAAACGCGCCACCCAGTGGAGATATATTTTGACAGTAAAAGCGTGTTACATTTGGGTATATGATGTTAGTGCTTAAGTCGCACATATAAGCGGGCATATGAATCATATGATGTTAGTGCTTACGTACACTTTTACCCGACCCGTAAATTCGACTAGAATGAATTGTTGAACTTCTTACATTGTGATGTTGGACATGAAATGATGAAATCATTTGCGTAAGGTATAATATAGTTTGAGTGTTGACTATAGAGATACAATCGAATTGAGTAGCGCCCTACTTTAAAACTGTATAATAATCGAATTTGAATATACAAATGTTACTCAATATATATATCAAAAACAGTGTCGATAGCCTTTTCGCATCATTGAAGAAGGGAAAACAAATGATTTCGAATTTTTCTACTTCATGTGTTTTTAGACTTATTGGTATTTGTATGACAGGATGTGATGAATTATTAGGTTATGAGTATTTGGGTTTAACATTCCTAACCCATCAACAATTTATCTAATGTTGATCTAATATGTCACATAATGTGTCATCTCGTGATTTACCTATGAAATGTTAAAGATTCATGAAATTCACATTTGGATTACTCAAAACTCATGTACTAGAGGCGACAAGTGGGTAGAGCTCCCATTGGCCTGAGCTCTCATCATACCCATACAACTCTCCATGTTCGGTGATCATCCAACGAGATATTGGTCGATCCAGCTCCGCGTCATACGCATCAAAATGATACCATTTGCTTCCAGCCCATTGTACGTCGCAATAGAATAAGGTCGTTAACCAGAAGTTAACGTTGAAGCTCCATATGAGGCTTTCATTATCCGCCAACTGGTGGTATCCGAGGTCATCGTTTCTCGATTGACAGTGCAAGTTCATGAATGTACCATTTCCTAGCCGGTTTATCACTTGGACGTAGACTTTGGCTTGAATGCATCTTGTAGAGAATAATAAAACAAGGAAAATGCAAAATAGTTTGTTGTGTAAAATGTTGATCATCATGAATGAGTTCACTAAGAATGTATCAACTGTAACAATGCAATATCAAAAAGGTTGTCTTATCTTTTTTTTGTCATTGTGGTGTATAACAAATATTTATGAGGATGGGAGGGGTGAAATGTATATCTGCCCTTCTTTAATTCATCCAAATTCTATGTTAACTAACTTGGTAGGTTGTGTTGCATATGTAACAAGAAGAATGTACTGTATTTAATAACTCAGGCAAAGAAAATGATTTCTTGATCGCATTTGATTGGTAGTCTTCAAAACTTGTGTAATATATTATGCAAACAAAATCCAAAATAGGGAGTAGTGATTAAATACAACATATTCTCTTTCCACCATCATAATTTTGCCAACATTAAAATGCTTCATCTTTCAAAATGGCCATATAAAATTCATATTTACTCATACTTGATGCATTTATTTATTCTTCCATTTTTTATTCATTCTTTTTAATATAGTACAAGTCAAGAAAGTATATACCCATTGACATTGATTATTTTTTTGGAAAAGGTATTGATATATTAGCATACTATGTAGGAGTTTATACAAGCATATTTCGAGTATTGTTATACATTGACATTGATTTTGCTCCATAGTCATTCCATAGTTGTTTGCAATATTGTATACATAAATTTCTTACTTGATAACATCAATTGAATATACATCTTCCCTAATTTCAAGTACGAAACTCAAAGACAATTGTGTTTAATTGTTCAATGGTGATGAAATTAAATGTTGGTCATTTACACCAACACCCAAATATAATATTTTTCCCTAGTCTTTAGGCTCATTTCACTCTAATTAACGTGGACATCTCGAATAACATAAGAAAAAAAATGAAAATTACAAGTGACATTAATCAAATTAAGTTGTAATCTCCAAAAATGACCTAGTCACACGATTTTTACATGGTTGCAGAAAGACTATATGACCCTATAATAAAAATATAACTTGCAAAACCTTAAAACACATTAGTCGACCCTGTTCACTTTTCATTCCCGCACTTTTTCATATGCACTTGTTGGGAAAACTTTCCAGCACTCTGTTTGCTCATTGAGCTCAAACAATGTGTTACATACCAAAATTGATAATAACAATGGGTATTATATGCATTAAAGTAATACGAAATCTTCGAATCACCCAAAGAGATTATTATCAAAGCCAAACATAGATTTATTCCTTTTTAAAATCTGTTTCACATAGAGTACAAGGTACGTGCTAATACCAAAATCTCATGGAGCGAACAATTTCCAAGTAGCCCGAAAGAATTAGCCCATGATAGGCCCGACAATTTACGGCTGACCCATGGACATCGACCTGAGCCTGACCTAGGGGCAGGGCAGGTGGGGGCGTCCGCCCCCCAAACTTTTGATTTTTTTTTTTATATTTAATATTTTCGATTTTTCAAACTTTTTATAGGTAATATACCTGATTTTTGAAGTTTTAGCCCCCCCGAACCTTCGAAAAATCATGTATAATTTCGCCCCCTAGTTCTAAATCCTGAGTCCGCCTCTGGCCTGACCCAATCTAAAAATATTTTATTTGACCGGGGTCTTATCAAATTCAGGTCGAGTTCGGTCTGAATTCAAATGGACCCAATCCCAAAGTATTTTATTATTTTAATTGTTTTATTGTAAATTTTTTCTTCTATTCCAAAATCGAACCGAACCCCATCCAATTAAAATGGAGCCATCAGGGATCCAATTCCGTGGCGGACCAATCCGACCTGGTCAATCGTTCGGGCTAGCCCATGATGGAGTCCAACATCTCCACGTGCAGGGAATGTATCATCTCAAAGAATCAAATTCCATCCAGAAAAAATGTTATGTATCGAATTAAAATCAAGAGATGAGGAAAGGGATAACTTCCAGTTGTGGACAAGCACGATTAACCTTTTCTCTTTTCACTTCATCATTGCTTTTATTTTTTGTTGCTTCATCACTGAAATTAAATAAAAATAAAAAATGAAATGTTGAACACTTGAATTGAATGCCTGTAATGGGATGGGAGCCAAGAAAAGTATTCATGCTGGAAATGGTCTCTACTCTTTTCACCTTCTCACCATTATTATGTATGTATTTTCCGTTTCATTTTTCTTGAAATGTGTATTAAAAATTGGATCATTTTTTGTGTTCTTTTGTAGCCAAGGTAGACTTCAATGTCGATTTCACACACAAAGTATGTGCTGCTTTGATGTATCAGCCCTTCAGGTATCCCTTTCCCTTGTCAATTACAACTTCTATAAACTTACCCTAGCTGAAATTAGCTTGACATTCGTGATTTTGTAACAGGAATGCTAATGGAGTGAGTCCGCTTTCGCTTGTTATTGGGAGGTAAGGTGTTTGACAAAATGCTTCGCAGAGACAGTTTATGTTAGCTGGACCTGTGTGTTGATTGTGTTCTTTTTCTTTTTGTTATTAACAGCCTCTGCATTAAGCATCCGAATTTATTTGGGAAAAGTGAGAAGCTAGATGTGTTATGCGATAAAGGGCTGTGTCATTCCAGTGTCTTGATTACTTATCGGAAACCTAGGCCAGAATGGCTCCAGCAACATGCCTTTGTTATTCAGGTACTTGCTAAATGTTGCAGTTGTTAGTTGTTGTACATAATATAAGTATATGGTGCATTGTGACTTTAGCATTCGGGTGTCGTAACTTGCATTTACCAATTGGTGACAAGGTTACGAATAGTAGTATAAGGCAGTGGCTTCGATTCATGGAATTAAGTTCATTAGACTATTGTAAATTTGGTGTATTATCTTGTGTCACGGATAGTAATTGGGACCATAATATTGGCAACATGTTCCATTATATGACAAGGTTCGTTGCCGAGGAAAGATCAGGTCAGGGACAGGCATGGAGTTTGGTAATATAAGAAATCTTGATGCAGTGCATATAGTTCTTAATTTGTGTTGTGGTGCTCATTAACACGGTTCAAGCTTCTGAATGTTACATTTATTCTATTTCACCTTTGCGTCTTCGCTCTTGCCTACTACTTCGAAGATTCTGCCAAAAATTTCTGATTTGAAAGTTAACATCCTTGCAGCACTCCGTTTCACCTGAGATTGGCATTCATGGCATCCCTGCTAATAAATTCTCTCACTCAGAGAGCGGTGGTGTCAATCTTTGTCGTTTCTCTGCTGGTGTGGATCTGAGAGATCCAGCAACCTCGAATTGGAGCAGTAAAACCAGTGTCAAGTTTGAGGTGTGTCTCTTGAATTATTTCAGCGCGCAACTTATTTCCATTGCATTTTGTTTCCATGAAGCAATCTCTTGCTATGGTAACCGTATACCAATGCAGCATATTCGTCCTGTTAACGATGACGGCTGCTCGATAAGCCGAGATTTCCATGGATTTCCAGTGACTTGCAGGTGGATGAATCTTTATTTTCTGTTTTCATGTAGATGACTTTACTAATTATTCTGTCATCACACTGTTTTGTGGCTAATGAATGGTTTCTGTGTTGATATTCTTCTGCAGCGGTGGTAATCATGACAGTATGTTAGTACTTAGACAGGAATCTCGATTTGCAAAGGCAGATGATCACAGCTTCACTCGTGTAATTTGCTTGTGCTCTTCTTCAAATTATGCATTTTGCTATAATAACTCTGAGACCAATAAATTCAAGTTCTAATTTGTAGAATATTCTTTTTCGTTTTACTTGTAGTTTAATCTGCAAATAGAGCAAGGACTTCCAATTCTTTCTAAGTGGCTGATGTTCAATCGTTTCAAGTTTGTTGCATCGAAAGGAATGAAGCTTGGGCCAGCATTTTTCTTGACAAGGTTTGATTCTTTTGGCATGATGAATTAGTATGTGAACTCAACTTTCCAGCATTTTGATATGATGCAGCAACACTATTTATTTCATTTTAGCCTTCTGTTGTGAATCAGTCTCAAAAGAAACAATTGGCAAAAAAAAAATTAAAAAAAATCAAATGCCCGTTGGATTGCAGAAACTAAAGCAAATCAGTAAACTCTTATTATCTTTATTACCAAAATTTACCAAAAGTTCACCATATATTCCTATCTACTTAACTTCCCTACCATACCTCATGAATATGTGTTTGCCATTTACGCCTTTACACATAAATTGGAGCAATTACTTGGGGGTGTAATACCCCGCATCCCACATCGCTTAATAGTGAGTGGAATAAAGAATATATATGTTAGACCACCACTCTCACATGGTATGAGGCCTTTTGGGTGATTCCAAAAGTAAATCCGTGCGGGCTCAGGGCCAAAGCGGACAATATCATACTGTGGGGACGTGTGTGGGTCCGTCCAGGAATAACCACGCCGGCCGGATTGGTCGGGTCGTTACAGGGGGTGTAAAAAGGAATAAGAATGCACACTATCTCTTATTTTGCTTCTTTATTTGTATTATTTCCCTATAGGTTCTCATCCTTCCCAGTTCCCCCTATATTTCATGCAGCCTCACTGGTGGCTCTGTTGTGGGAAACATTGCTCCTTATCAAGCCTTTTCAATAGGTGGGTTGGGTAGTGTGCGGGGCTATGCCGAAGGTGCTGTTGGATCAGGCAGATTGTGCCTTGTTGCTAATAGTGAACTTACAGTACCATTGGTAAGTGATCTTCAATAGACATTGTTTATAATTATTCGTGCAGTTGGTTGTTCATCATTAAGCTAACTGTTGATGATATATTTGTATATTCTTTGGTGCATGTTTGAAACGTTGTTAAAGTAGTGCAGCTAGAATAATTGAAAAGATAACACTGCTTTCTTACCATTTGGCCTTATTTATTATACACACACTGCTAGGAGCATGAGTTCATACCCCCTCACGTTTTGTAGTTGTTGCACTCTAGGAATTTTGCATAATGTTGGGAAATTCCTTTAAGATGCTCTTCACCCAGAAAGAGAAGTGTAGCGATTTATTGGTATTTTGCATAATGTTGGCATTATATATTACACAAGTTCTTGAAAACTACCAATCAAATGGGATCAAGAAACCATTTTCTTTGCCTGAGTTATTAAATACAGTACATTCTTGGTTCAGATGCAACACAACCTACCAAGTTAGTACAGCAAAACTCCCTTCTTTGACAGAAAATAAATGTGGTTAGCATTAATGGTAAAATATGTGAAAATGACACCATTATATTCTGATTAGTCCATATGCTTAATGTAGATGTAGAGTTCTTTCTTTGAATTTTATCTGTTTGGGTTACTTTGATCAGGCAGCACAATTTTCTCTAAGATTTCAAGGCAAATTTGAAATTCTCTGCACTGTTAGTCTCCATGATGTTCTGTGTTGTAAATCTGTATGCATAATGTGATAACACTAGCCAAGAATGATACCCCAAG
Organism: Plantago ovata; assembly: GCA_028274465.1. Lineage (NCBI taxonomy): Eukaryota > Viridiplantae > Streptophyta > Magnoliopsida > Lamiales > Plantaginaceae > Plantago > Plantago ovata. The sequence continues at coordinate 15,724,023 of CM051456.1, read as the reverse complement.
TATTTGTTATTTACTATTCCAAGTGAAACATAAGTTCCCTTTGAAGAGCTATGTGCTGTTAGAATGAAAATGTCACTACAGAAATATAATATATGTACAAGCTTTGTGGCATTCAATTCTCTGTTATTTTCAGAAAATAATCATGTAAATGAGCTTATGCACACTGTTGTTAAAGCATTCATCATCAACTCATCATTCTTCTCTTACCATGATTATTAGAGTCCTGTGCTAGAAGGTGCAGTTTTCTTAGATGGTGGGACTGATTGGGGTTCTGGTCGCCATGTACCTGGTAAGTTTACTTGGCAATATCAGAAACTCTTGGCATTTTATGCTATAAAACCAATTTTGATATCTTCATTCTTTCTTTTTAATCAAATATTATCTGCTGATAAATGGAATATCGTCTGAAATCGACTCCTGTACTTTTGCCTGAGTCGGTAGAATGCCTTCACTTTATACTTGTGTCCATGATTATCACCAATTCACTATTGTCAACTTAGATGATTCAATGGTGCACACACACTTCTTCTCATCTCCTTCGAAAGCCAGTATCATCCTGACATGATATTGGGCTATGCATAATTGCATATATAGTACTCAAGGGAAGTTCATGTCATCACAAACTGAATCTGAAACTTTTTGCCTCTAAAGTGTTTACCAAGTTCTCGGTACCCCCAAACACCCCTTCTTACTATTACCGTTATCCTCTTTACTTATCAGCTATCATGATTTCTTTTCGAACTCAGTCATCAAAGTCCTTATTTACTTCTTCCAGGAAATCCTGCTCTCAGGCACGGTAAACCTGGCACCGGCTTTGGCTTTGGCTGTGGACTTCGATTTAAGTCTGATTTTGGGCATATTCATCTTGACTACGCTGTTAATGCGTTTCAGCAAGGAACCCCTTATTTTGGGTTTAGTACTGTATAGCTACATATGAGTGGTCTGTCTTCACATTTCTAACCTCATCATTTTGTCATTTAACCACTCATATTTGTATCAGAATTAGAAACCACAGTACTAAAAGGTAGTACATAATTGTTGCTTGTAAATTGAAACCATAGCATGTCATATGCAAGAATTGGTCTGGTGAAGTTGGTTAAAAAGGACAAGTTCCTGCAGATTAGTTGAGTTCTTAAGTGTAACAAATCTGTTTGTTTGTTAATTAAGGAGACATTTAATATTGTATCTAATGAAAGAAGGCAACCAAACCCAATTTGGTTTGTGGTGAATCTTTAGGTCAAATGTGATGTTCAATTCAAGTAGGTGTCATCTTCAGTTTTTGTTTAGTGGTTAGATGATGTTAAGTGATCAAATACTCCAAGTGATTGACCAACAACTTTTTTCTTTTTGCATAAGTAGCAAGTTATAATATTAAGACAATCATGGTCCTTAAATTTCTAATTATTTGCGGGTCCTTAAGTTTACGTGTTGTCCTTCAAAAGAGAAAAAAGTAGCGGGCTGCGTTATCATTATCATTTTGAATTCTATGTTCACAAATATTTAAGTAATTCAAGTATAATACTCAATCAATCCGTTCCATCTAAAGTTTTTTATTAATTCATTTTACGCATTCCGTTAGAAGTTTCTCATTAAAAAAATGGAAATGTTGGTTATAGTCGTTACCCCCACCATACAACTATACTGTGTACGGTATAATTTTACCATCAATATGTACTGTATAATTTTACTATCATACTCCTCACCACATAACCTTACTTTTATCATTCTTTATTCATAAGACAACGAATCGTAGCTCATTTGGTAAGTTGTTTCACCTTCAACCAATAGGTTGTGGGTAAATGGGGAACCATTATTGATCCTCGTTTTGCCGGTTCAAAAAAAAATACTTCACTCATAATAATTTTCTCATATTCAAACAATACCTCAATTTCACTCATTTTTCTTAAAAATCGTATTTGCAAATTGCAAGATAAGAGCACTCCTTATGCCTTGGGGCTTAATTAAGAGGCTTTTAACATATAAGTCCAAAAAAAGTCTATTCCAAATGAAGTCTCAAATGGTTTAGAGTCTTTAATTTGAACTTTTTTATGGGACCCACATTAATTCTCCCAAATGTAGTTGTTTTTTATTTGTGGGTGCCATATTTGGGGCTTAATTGGAGCTACTAATTACTACGTAGTAGTCAATTTCCATGGACTACTAATTAATAGCCCAATTAGTAGCCCCTTTATAGCCCACATTGGAAGCTATTTGGGGCTCAATTTGAGATTTTTACTCCAATTAAGCTCTTTTATAGACTCCCTAGGGAGTGCTCTAAGTGAGAAGATTTTCATGGAGTGGAGGGATTAATAAAATTTATATTACTCCCCCATTAACTCTCTAAATATTCTAGTTTCATATTGTCAAAATAATTTTTTAAAAATAATTAAAAATAAAAAAATTATAATTGGTGATTTTATGTCTATATTGACTTAAATTTTACTTTTATGGCCCTCACAAACTTTTATCAAACTCCTTTCTATTTTTAATTTTTTTAGTAATTATTTTGATTATAGTAAATAAGATGATTTAGAAGGAACAAAAAGACTAGTAAGTAGTAAATGAGAATCTTATACATGGACGGAGTAAGTAATACTTTCTCCGTTTCATTAATAACTTTCTAAGGGGACTATTCATCGCGACCTTTGACCACGTATAACTTTTAAATTAAACTGTATCAATATAAATTAAAAGTTGATTATGAAAATATACTCCATTTAATTTCATAATATAATTTTATTATATTTTTCTCTAATGTAATTTACGAGTTATACGTGGTGGTCAAATGCCGCGATGAATAGTCCCTTAGGAATTTTTTAATGAAACGGATGAAGTATAATACAATTCGAAAATTTTTGATACAAAACTGTTTGATTGATTCTCGTGCATATATCACTGACAAATGAATAGAATGGGTTGACATGTATGTATGTGGTGGTAGCCTGGTAGGGTGCAATATGAGAAGAACCCCTAATTAGCTTAGACATAAATATGAAGTCCTGTGGATATTAAGGCTTAAGTTAATGATGCTTTGGTTGTGTTGGTTGATGAGTTTTTAAGCTTGATGAAATAGAACACTCCTTTTAGGATAGGAATATGGAGTTGGTTACACGCAACTTTGATCACACCTTTTGTCTTGAATTCATGAAATCGGACACATAATAATGGACACTTGGTCGGATAATATCCTTTTCTTTCATTTTTTGTTTAATTTTTAATATCAAAAGTCTAAATGCAATATAGGGGTAGCTAGATGATGATGATGGTGATAATAATATATAAGGCTTTTTTTTGTTTTTTAACAAATATATACGGTTGATGTGATGTTATATGCTATAGTCAGTTTGTTACATGTCCTATTATGAAGATTCAAGAAATATAAATTGCATTGTAGGCTTTGTATTTATCCGAGCCAACCAGGGATGGCAATGGCCGAGCTGGGATTTCAGAGGCCCGTTTGGGCCTGGGAAAACTAGCATCAAGCCCAGGCCCGGACCATGTACGGGCCTGAACATTAGGCCCAAGCCCGGGTCCGCCATGGTATTAATTTTTTTCCTTCAATTATTTAGAAATAAAAATGTTTTTTTAGTTATGTAGTGTAATAGTATAATAATGAATCTAATTAATTTATATATTTTTGTTTAAGATCAAATATTTTGATATCACTTTATATCTTTAAAGTTTATCATGAATTTTCTTGTTTGGCATATTGAAATTAGTTAATATTAAATTACTTATTAAATTATATACATAATCCGTATACTAAAAATATAGTGTATGAAATGATTGTATACGATCACTTGGAAATCTTATAAGTATAGAAAAGTATTACAAATGTATAAAGTACAACATCATTTAGTACTGCAACTACAAGTGTATGAATTATAAATACATGAGTTTTATATGTACATATTTATATAGATATAAAAAATATAAAATTTATATATAATCATGGTCAGGCCGAGTATACGGGCCTAGATGTTAGGACCGGGCACATGGGCCTAGCTATAAGCCCAGGCCCGACACATTCTCTACTCATGGACGGGCCTGGGTCCAGTATATCGGGCTAGGCCGGTAGTCCAATCTACCATCCCTAGAGCCAACCATGATTAAAACTCAATCCATCCATACCACAAAACTTAAAAGTGAAACATAGTGGTAAACAAAGGAAAAAAAAGCTTTGTTTGTTTTGTCCCAAAAATTCGAGCTGAATTTAATACATCTAAGCTTCGCTCAATATGATGAATTATTCAGATGAAAATAAGATGATGGACCTAAAATGACAAATATTAGTTTTATAGCAAATTTTATAAAAAATACAACTAAAAAAGATAGGATGGAGTATCACTCTACTAGAACATCTTTGGGTCTTCTTTGTGGAAAAAGCAGGTAAGCAACAACAAGATATACTCTTAAAAATATCACATATGCTTTGATATATTATTGACACTCACTTACACTCCCAAGATGTTAACAATGTAGGCTTTCCATTATTCTTCGAATAAAATCTCTAAACTCCAGTTTGACCTCAAGTCAGATCGGACATCCCCACCCCCCACACTCCCCACATGCTAGAATGCTAGATATGGAAGTTGACTGAAGATCCAAGGAGAAGGGAGCTAAGCAAGTAGGTAATCGCAACCTCGGCCAATATCGAAAGGTATCGACCCTCTGCCCAGCCCTTCCCCGTAGTTCGGAAGGCTACCCAGTCCTTAACTTCCGAGGTCCTTTGAAGGATTTTGAAGACCCATATTTTATGTTTACTCTCCAGGAAAAATCACTTCCCATCACAAACGTGGCCATTTTTCCCGGTTGAGAAATAAAATTCATTGAATTAATTTCTTATTAGTTTGTTTGTAATTGATATTTTAGTGAATTAAATATTAAATTAAATTATTGTAATTTTTAATTTTTTGTAAAATTCTTATATTAGTTAAATAATTTAAATTTGAAGAAATATAGTGTTGGAAAGACTAATTAATAACTAATTTCAACGATGTGTAGAGTGTTGTTGACATGTGTCACGTTAATAACTACATGTGTCATTGTTTAAGTAAAACGTGTAGAGTTCTGGTCTTGTTGACATGATTATATTATCTTTATTTATTCTTTTAATGTTTTTCAATTATGTCATTTTTTGTCACTGTTTAAGTAAAAGGCGCGGAGTTCAAATCTTGTTATATAATTTTTATCCCTTTTTATTATATTTAAAAAAATTAAAAGTACAATACTATCAAAATTATTAATACAAATAGACAAATATCATTAAATAATGAATGATTTCCCTATAAGAAATACCTATGACATGCTTCAAATGTAATAATAAAGTTAGAGGCATAAAAAAATTTATTTATAAATTTTGTGTCTACTCCCTAAAAAAACATTATGCGTTTGCCCCTATGAGCGAGGCAAAGTTAAGGAATCTTCAACAGTTCATACGGTGTTGGTGCTGGATAAGTAATCTATTTTTTTTTTTTTTACCAAACTCCATGAGGCTGAGTATTACTCGAAAGAAATCAAAGTTGTGTAGTAATACCATGCAATTATTCTTCTTTATTTCCCCGTTAAGTTTAATCTTAAAGGATTTATAAATAGAACTACATACTACCTATGATACACACACATATATAACTTCATGGACTAGAATGAGAAGATGGTATGTCTACTTCATAGGTAAATTTGTCATCGTTGATCTTATTAACTATAAAAAATGTAATAATCAAAATATATAGCTAAAAGAACAACTTAATTTTTAAAACTTGCAAAAACAAATTCTAGACTATTGAGGCTAATAACATAGTATTTCAAAAATTAAATAGAAAAATTACATTAAAGATAACATTGTCCGTCCCTCCCACCTTAAAAGCTAGGAGGATACCATTTATATAACATTATTTCATTCCTTCCACTTAAAAGCTAGGAGGATACCATTTATATGACATCATTTCATTTGTTAGTATATTCTTTTACCTGAAGATGGAAACCGACCCTTCTGGAAATGAAATTGTCAGTTATCTGATGATATTTTTTACCAAATAGTCATTGAAACCAACTGAGGTAATAAGTTCGGCAGTGAATGGTATAAACCCAGAGAGCCTTCCAGTTTGAGGCAAAAAATACGTAAATTATATTTATAATCATACACTGTTCCATACTTTAGCGATGTGGGACTTTGATTGTATGATTTACAATCAAAGTATGATTTACAAAAAAAAAAAAAGAAAAAAGATTGTATGATTTACAACACGAGATTCACATTTAAAATTGAGTTAACTTAATATACAAAATTATCGTCGTTGATGGATTATTTAGGGCATTAGGTTTTCAAGTTTTTTGCGCCTCCTCTCCGATTCAATTCACCATGGAAAACGCATCCATTGCGAGCTTAGTCGATACTTTTCCCTTGCGAGCTTAATGGATGCGACTAAGTGATACTTTAGCTACTAATGTTTGCTACTTTAGCCTTGTTAGTAGCAAAAATAAAATTATGAGTCTGTTGTGTCGTTCAAGAATATTTATTTGCTAATTTTTGTTCAATGTGTAAGCGTCATTTTACTGGATATGTTGATTTCTATAAATTTTGTGAAAGTTTATTGTCAAAATTATCGTCGTTGTTATTATTTTACTACGAAAATATGTCAAGAATAAAAATATGCAGTATAAAAAACATCTTAACTTTCAAAACTAGCAAAAATAATATTTCCTAAATTAAAAAAAAATATAGATCATACTACTATTTCATAATATCTAAAGAAGATTGATAGTTTGACCTCGTATTAATTCTAAATTATACAATAAAAATAATTAAAAATTTTATATCATGAAAATATAAACATTCTAGTTTTATAATATATTATTTTTAATTATTTTTATCATATAATTTGAGAATAATTTAAGGTCAAACTGACTCTAAAAAAGTTAATAAAATGGAGTGTAACATTTGTTATGATAGTATTAAACAATTGGCATCAGACACTCGACAATTGGATAACTTGGACCATCATAACCACTAAATTTCATCAACTGGTATTGCCAAGAATCCAATCGTATCCGGAAATTAAATTTAAAATTTAGATATACTTCCTCCATTTCATTAATAACTTTTTAGGTTTCTATTTTGGGCGTTTCCTTACAAAATTTCTAATCCAAATATGACAAGTTTTCCAACCCACTTATCAATTTTTTATTATTTATCTCTTCTTCTTTATAACCACTTTAACAATCTATCTCATACTTTATCACTCATTTACCATTAAATACTCATAAAAATCAATTATTTAATATTATTCTTTAAATTTGATAATTTTTACCATTTAGGAATATTTTAGAGTAAGTATATCGCAAATGTTATTCCCGAAAGTACATATAAGAGCAAAGTACTACTAGTACTCCATGTAAACTTGAAAAATTCATCGATGTGCGTGTTAAAAACAGGTTATTAGACCTTACGTTCATGCTGGTTGGTAATTAATGCGATTAATTTAAAACCATTCTATATGAAAACCAAATGTAACGGTCTCCATATGTGCATGGAACCGAATTTTGAGGTGAAAATGCAATACCATAAACTGCAAGGTGGATCAGTTGTTAAAATAATAACATAATATACTTTTGTTCATAAGTTTAAACTTTACCGTGTCAGTTTTTCAGATTTATGAGTTTTGTGTCGAGATTGTCACAATTTAAATTTATTGCGGTTTAGCTTGGATTGTTAAAATTTATGATTTCAGTTGAGACTGTCGAAATTTATTATAGTTTAACTTATCTTATAAAATTTACATACGTGGATTTTAACCAAAAATACAAGGGTTAAGATTCTCCCAAATTCATTAAAAAAACAAATGCAGTACCAAACTCACGGTAATATTTTTCCAGGCATATAGCATTTGTTTTGTTAGGGAAGTAGTGTAAAGAGAATAGCCATCGCCGACACATGTTGCAAAATATATCTATCAATGGACCCAATCTGTACAAGTACCATGTTATCAACAGTAATGTCTCCTTATCTTTAAAATTCTTTTGCACGGTTTCATTATTTTTCATATTATTAATCTCATATACTAGTACTAAATTTTTGGTTGCGGCACGGCATCAGATCGACGAATCTAATGACAAGTTTAACAAGGGTCAAGTTGAGATATTGAATCTTAATTTACTTAGTATATTCAATTTAATTTTCTAAATATGTTGACTCATTGCTAGTTTCATTGCTAGTTGCGTCATTCTGACGAATGAGATAAGCTCTGGCTGCTAAATGTCAAATAAATTAGGACAAGATCAATTTTAGTCGCAGTATTTGGATTTTATTGTACTAGTATTGTTTAGTTCAGGCTTCAGCATGCTTCCAATACCACGAACAAGTTCAATTTTTATGATGGCGACTTGACAAGTTTTTTTTGTTTTTGTTTTTTTAAATTTATTTTACATCAACTGTAACTACTGGCACGTAACTTTTCGCATATTACATTCTCCGAAAGAATACTCCAAATCCAAAGTGTACAATAAGTTTATTACTGCGCCCATTTTGTACCATAAGTTTGTTATTTCACATTTTGTTATGTAATTTCACAAAAAATATAATTTTTGTACTTCGGGCCAAATCTAGCCCGAAGAACTAATGTTAACTCAAATTTGAATTTGATTCACCCACAATATATGAACTTGCGAATTAGTGATAATTCTTCAATAATTCGTCTGAATTATAAATAAGTAAAATCAATTATTTTTAAAGCAAACAAGATAATTGTTGAGCATACCCATTTATATGACACATCATTGTAAAGAAAAAAAGAAGTAAATTGAGCATTTATATTACACATAACTCTAATTAAGAATTTATCATACCCCAATTGATTTTCGCAAATAATTAGAACAAGGAGAGCACCAACCAACCGATCCATTTTGTCTTCATGGCATACATTGAAAAAAAACGGATCCATTTTATTTGTTTGCTTGCATCGATATGTCATACAAATGGGTATGCTCCATAATTACCTTGATTGTTATGAAAAGATTTTGTTTAGATGTTTTTTTTAGATTTTTTAATAATTTCGGTCAACTAGTGAAAGATTATAACTAATTCGCGAGGTCATGGAAAATTGGGGCTGAATCAGATTCAAATTTAACGTAATATTAGTTCATCGGGCTAGATTGGCCCGAAGCACATTTAGATTTTTTTGAACTTATAGGACAAAATGTGAGGGTAACAAACTTACGGTACAAAATGAACGAGTAGGAAACTTATGGTACATTTTGGAGTATTTTTCCTTACATTCTCTTACTCATTTAAAGTTTCAACATAAGCAGTACATTCTGGTATACTTGTGTCGTAAATTTATTGTGATAAATACTTCATTCAAAACTTCCTAGTGTTAGTTTTAAATAAGGAGTAGACATATAATTATACTACATTCGAATACAAACTTTCTAGATTTAACTGTTTTATAAACTTTAATTTAATTTGATTATAAATTACTTTTAGATTATACAAAATAATAATAATAAAATTATATTGTCAAACTAAGTCATATATATTTTCTAATATAATTTTATTATATATTTATATAAAAGTAACTTGCGGATAAATTTATTAATGTCAGAATATATGTTCTTAGAACTCCAAAATCACAATGGGTACGGACTTAGTTGAGTTAGTTGGCACCCACCGTGGTCCGACCAACTCAATCACAAGTTCAGAGGGACCCGGCTCTAGAAGCATTATTGGAAGAAAATCGACGGTCTTTAGAATCGACCGGTCTTGAAAGTAAGTGGATAGTCTTTGAAATTAGTTGGCAACCTTGGGTAAATTTGGCCTCCCTAGTCCAACCAACATCACTTTAAAGCCACAAACACTATACGAAGACCTAATTATCCAAGTGAGAGTTAGTTAGCCCTTAGCATGCCCTGCGCAGCTGCGACCAAGTATGAAGTAACTCTCCAATAGGCTAAAAAGAAATAATCAAGCAAGACCAAGACGATCTTGCCTAGTGACTTTTGACAAGTAATCTTGCCGACCAACTCAAGTCTACAGGATCAAAAGGTCATATCTTGTACCGGTCTCACGGGTCACTTTGGTGGCCCACGGATGACGACGGAACCAATGAGCACTATACCATGACGTGATGACGCCTTGGGTAAAGCCCATCCTATTGGACTGATGTGGCTCAATTTGGAATGGTCATTTGACGCTCACATTGGAGTTTGGAGAACATCTTTAAGTATAGACATGACACTCACCTCCATGGTCAAGGTTAATATTCATTTTAATTCGCGGAAAATACACTCGCGGGGAATTGAATAGTGAGTTGAGTTGAGCTCTATCTCAACTCATGTTGAGCTTGTGCTCCTGATGGAGCAGGCCTAACTCTACATCGTAGTCAGGTCTTAGCAACTCGCACTTATAGAATTTTGGAGATCAAATTGAAGCGTATTAAGTTCATTATTCGCACTAAGGGGAATTACATATATCCAACATAAAAAAGATGGTCAATTTTGGAAAGTTTATATCGGAACAGTGTAATGGTAATTCTTCTACGGACGTTTAAAATGAAAACTGATGCAGTACAAGTTGTGCCGAGGGATTAAATTTAGTAGGCCATGCAAAAGCACAGTATTTATCATAAAGTTGAACGCAACTTATGCAATACTCCCTCCGTCCCGATGATAAGTCTACGTTTGATTTTTGCACGGTTTTTAATGAATAATTTTATTTGGTAGTGTTATATTAATATTGTATGTAAATGTGGGGTAGTTGATTAAAAAAGTGTGAGATATGAGTGGATATAAATAAGTGTAAATGTGAGGTTCATATTTAAAATAATATAGATGAGATGTGGGTACTTTCCAAAAATGGAAACGTAAAGAATTGATTGGGACGTCCAAAAAAGGAATATGTAAATAATTGATTGGGACAGATGAGTACATCTTTTCCCCACCCACCCAAACGCGCCTTAGGAAAAAGCACCTCTTGCTATTTTTGTCCTTATTCCTAAAACAAATTAAAGTTCAAGTAAAGCATCTATCAAAATTCAAAACATAGGGTACTAAATTTTACTTCTATAAATAAAATATCCGCGAAACAAAAATATGTTTTAAGCACCGATTTTCGAGCAAGATACTAGAATAAATAAATAATTTATTTGTACGCATTTCACTTTCCTTCTTAATGCACGGATTTAGGGTACCTCCCACCTCAAATGGTCAAACAGCCAATGGAAAGAATCTCAACACAAGAAAATAAGGTTAGGGAATTAAAATTAAATACAAAAAGAGTAGCTTCACACCAATTTTCGTCTTTAATCCCTTTATTCCAAAAGATTACAATTTGCAGAATAATAATCTAAAAAACAAAAAATGGCCCCAACATATATAAAGTTCTGGATTTTCTTAACCCATGAACTTTTGTCATTTTCAATTTATCATTTCATTTCATTTCATACACATATGTACAAACATCATCATCGACAACAACAAAAAAAGTAGGACCAAAAGTCCCAATCACAAATTTTACCCACCCCATTTTGTTTGGGTAAGCAAATCCACCCACCTACAAGATAATAAGAAGACCTTTTACACCACCAAAATTACACCCTTTTGACTTTCTAGTTTCTACTACTACACATTTTAACTTTGCTGATTCCTCTCCTCATCATCTCCTTCCTTATTCAACAATTCCTTGCTTGAGTTGGACTCCTTGGGGTTAAAATTAGGCTGAGGGCAATTATTTTTACCAGCCTCTCATAAAAAACCTAAATCCCACGTGGCACTCCATCCTCCCTCCATTTCCTATAACCTCAATTTTTCACTTGCTCCACTTTCCTCCTATCCTGCAACAACCAAAATTTCACATTTATATCAGCTTCAATTCCAAATAGTACTCACACAGCAATTCCAGTAGGTCACTTGTTTAATGAATGTACCACAGTGCAATAATTTACTCCTCACTGCATTGCATGAGCCAAGAAACCAAAACAAGAAACTTAATCTAACCCTGCTGAAAAAAATGCCATCTTTCATGACAAACAACAACGAGAACAGGCCAAGAACTGATCATGACATTTCACTCACCAGATTTACACACTACACTAAGTCACTAATCAAGTAAACTGACCTAATCAAGCAACCAAAAAGTCATTCATCACATACCAAACAATAGCAAAACCACATCAAGAAAATATGGAGTGAACTAAACTAAACTAGAGTGATGTGTTGTTTCAACTTACCAAATCAATCCCTGAAAATAACAGAATCAGCAATTTCCATCAAAGGAGCCAAAGTATCAGGAGAGAATTTCCTAGCAAACATGTACTCAAAGCTGGAATTAGACTCCCTAAGCTTGTACACAAGCTCAGCCGACACTTGATCCGGATGATAAGTATGCGGATGCCCATTGACACTGTCAGTCCAGTTGACCCTAGTTAAAGTATAGTGGCTACACTTATTCGGATCCATCATTGACAACATGGTAGGAAAGTAATGCTCCTCCGGATAACAACAATCCAAGTTCAAACAAGGCAGCTTAAACTTCCTCCACAGCTTCCTATCTTTAATAACCATCAAAGCATGCTTCCTAGTAAGTATAAAAAACTGCGAACCGACACGAAATTGTTCGAAAACTACTTCCGGTAGCATTACATTCTTCCCTCTAGCATTGTACCTGTCCCACAAGTTGGGCTCATTGTCAAGAATCTCAATGTAGCTCGAAAACTCGAAATCGGTAGTCGAAAGGCGGCCTAAGTCGAAGAGGAAGGTGTAGAGGTAATTGAAGCTGTGCAAAGGGACGCAATGCTGGGAGATTAGGGCGAAGTAGGCGTTTGACGGATCGTCGAGCATGGCGGTGGCGAGGAGGCGGCGGGCGGCGGAGATTAGAGTTGGGGAGGATCGTTGGGTTCGTTTGGAAGGGATGAGGCGATTGGCGAACACGCCGCGGAAGGGAGGGATGGTGACGGAGGGATCGGCGTGGATGTAGATGTTGTAGTGTTTGAGTGAGACGTTGGAGAAGAACTTGTCCCAGAGAGGGGAGAAGTGGAGGTCGGAGTTTGTGAGGAACATGAAGGCGATTTTGGGGCGGCGGAGGGAGGTGGTGGAGATGTGTGATTTCGCGGCGGGGAGGCGGTGGCGGGATCGGTGGCGGGAGAAGTTGGAGGAGTCCATGGCGATGGCTTTGTTGAAGAGGGAGAGATCGTCGAGCTCTTCGGGGAGGGAGATGGTGAGTTGACGTGGAGGGAGGATTTTTGGGGCGAGGAAGTAGTAGAGGATGGGGAGGGAGCAGAGGAGGATTAGGGTGGGGAGGATTGGGGATGAGGGATGGGATGCCATTGGTGGAATCGGGGAGGTTTTGGGGGAGTGGTTAGTGAGATGCCATTGTTAGGGTTTGGGGAGTTGCAGAGAGAGTGTGTGAAGAAGGTGGAGAAAATGGAGTTCTCTGATTTTGGAAGTATAATTTGATGGGATGATAAAAAGAGGAAGGAAAGTGCGATGGGTGTGGGAATAGTCACATTTGACTGGCACTAGTGCTCTCTATATATACTGTGTGTGTATGATGATGTTATTTATTCTTTTCTTTGACCTAATTTTTATTCAAGTGTTTGCACGTTTTTTCTTTCTTTATTTAATTGTTAGGCTGAGTATTTATTGCGGAAAAGGCTTATATAAACCAACGTAAAATTGGAATATTTTAACTCTATCTTGTAAGTAGTTTCCTTGTTGTAGTGATGAGTATTATTATTATCACCTCATTAATACTAAAAGTTAAAATTCAATTTATGTAATATTTATTTTTTAGATGTTACAATTATACATTTAATGAATTGCTATATAAATTTCGAGTATAAATGTCAAATTTTCTATATAGATAAGGTGTCTAAGCTCATCCCTCATTTACAATCTCAAAATTTGATGTAATAAATTTCTATAATATGTCAAATTTTCTATATAGATAAGATGACTCAGCAGCTCATCCCTAGTCTACAATCAATTTGATGTAATTTTCTGTTAAAACTCAATTTAAGTTTTTCTTCATTTTGTATTGGTTAATTCGTTTTTATGGTGCATTATAAATTGCAATCTAAGTAAAGTAGTTATGAAATAAAATGAATGATTTGATTCTACCAGGTGCTATGTTTCAAAGTCAATGAAAACTGATGTTTGTTCTCCTGGTAAGGTGTAAATGTAACCTACTAAACTTATGGGCTTCTAGAATATCATTCATTTTAAACATGTAAGTTTATTTTATTTTTTAAATTTTTCTTTAGAAAAATATGTAAAATGCATTACATAAATAAAACATGTAAGTTTAATACTACACCGATACTATTACAATTTTTATTTACAAATTCAGGTTTACAAATCCAGGAGTACTAACTTATAATTCCTGTCGGGATTCGAAACCCCAACTTGGTATTTGTATCTCTGTATTTGTATTTCTTTCTTAATTTCCCCTTAAAATATGCCAGGGTTTAATGAAAGAAAATGTTACCAATAAAGATGCTTGAAAACAAACTTTCACCTGAACTTATTGCATGACTCATGACTCGTTAGATCAGGCAAGTAAGTAGAAACACATGAGAAAAGCAGGTTGCATCAATCAAGATTCAAGGCCAGAAGAAAGACAGGTTCATATACTTTGCATTTTCCAAAGATCTGGAGCAAAACTTGGATCTAACTTCACGTGTAAAAAGGTCACAAGACACGTACGGATTCATTCCTTCAACAAAGCCTCGTACAAGTACCAACTTTTCTTCATTGGAATAACAAATCAGTAACATGTTCATGAATCAAGATTGAAGCCACTAGTCTCTAGATTGGGGTGATAATATTTCTTTAACTTACAATTTTGCTGCCTTCTCCAGACATCTGACATGACAGCATGACACCTAATATAAAATGAACAGCTCATTGACAAACAGATTGGGCATGTTTATTCAACATTTTATGGATAATACAAGCACTGAACTTAAGAACTTGACACAACATTATATTACAGTATCTGATATAATAATAACAATATGATCGATTTGAATGCGCAGAGGAGAGGACGGATAACTTAGTAGCATTGCGTACAGCAGTTGATTTGGCAGACGTCTCTGGTACAACAATCCCAAGCTTCTGAGGCGGAGATTACTGGTGCAACAGCTTTCACTTGGCTGTTTATGTACAAATTACAATTCCGGGTGCTGAGAGAGGAGAACATCCGAGCTATGTTTGAGAAGCTAATGGTCAGGTTGCGGTCTAAGCTTTGAAGGCTTAACGCCATTGCCATTCAAAGGTTTTTTTTGCTTAGCTGATGTTGGCACAGGAGAAGTTTTGACAGCAGATTTACTGAGTTGTCTGGCTGGCCGAGACCCGTGACTTTGCCCTGTTCAAATCGAACAAAGGAAGCTAATCAGCACTACTGGAAACCTCCATGCTTGGTTAGCTTAACATAAGCTGAAATTAGACATTTTTCCAGAAGGAGAATAGTACCCAAATTCACCCTTTTACTAATTGAGCTATCAATTAGGTTATGCATACACTATTGAAGTTACACGACAGGGTTAAGGGTGGCTTATAAATTTATGGCAACAATTATCTAGCAAACTCCAGAAGAATTATATATGAACCTCTAGTCATCTAGGCCTTAATAAGTTAAATGAAAGATCTTTGCTTTTCTTTGGAAAGGTAGAGTATAAGTTTCCAATCATAGGTTGGATGTAAAGTGCCATAAAAATGAGGAAGCAGTGTGGAGTGCGAGTGTGTGAATGTCTTATGTGTGTGTGTTCGAGACAGAGAGAGAGTGACTGACCACTGCCTGGCAAAGAGAGGCGCTTCTTTCCTTCAGCAGGAGTGGATCTCTCTTTAGGATTACTGTGTGATCTTGCAACAACATTGCGCTTTGAGGCAGCTTCCTCCAGCTCATCAACAACAGCTTTGGACCTCGTACTCTGGAGATTTGTGCATGGTGTTTCTTGAACATTAACTAACCTGTCGGGTGAAGTACTGGAGCCATTCGATAAATTAGTATTATTGCTTGAGCGAGGAACTATTTTCCCATTTGCAATATTTGAAGAAGGTTTCTTCGAGGTGGATTTTAACTGAGGTGCTGGTGCATTATTGGCTTCAGCTGGACCATCATCAGAAATCTTCACTCCATCTTTAAGGCTAGTGTCTAGAAAGCGGTTTTCCCATGGCCGTACAGCCATCCATCTCTCCAACCAGTTCCAGCCCCAGTTGCTTTTATCCGGTTCAAAACCAGCAGCTGTCCCTTGCTGCCTTGATCCTGCTTGCCACTGCAAAGTTATGAAATATAATTGAGGCACACGGAACAAATGAGGACCTGCAGAAAAACAATTGTAAGTGCATTCCCCCCTCCCCAACTTATCTTTCATTTCTATTCATTATCAAGTGTCTCAAATAGAACAGGGATAAATTGTTCTCTAGATACAACACTGGTTTGGCATTTTAGCTTTCTCAAACCCTTAATGTCTTTCATTCTTCGCCAATTTTCGTTGAAGGTATTATGATTTCCAACTGGCATGGAATTAGCACTATCATAATGTGCCATTATTACATTCTCATCACACCTCACTACCTCAGAGACCCATAGCAGAGACTAGAAACTCCATCACTTAATAAGACTGAAACAAGAGGTGACTAACAGCATCGATCATTGCTCAACATGTGTTAGTTATAACTGCAGTTACAATCATTGTTTGAGGTACTGATGCCAAAAAAAACCATGACAGTTGGCACACATCATATGATATTAGGGCTTAATCTATTTTCTATTTTAATGTATTACAGCAATGTTTCCAAGTGAAGCTTCTAATGGGGTATGCAAGCACTAATGATTCGATATATTGGAAGAAATAAGAATTAGCAGGAGATTTCTAACTTTAATCATTGTCTTTCTTCTGTTTAGTTGATGATCTTTTACAGTTTGCAGAGCTCTTAAATTATGACTGAGACAGAACATAAGAGAACAGTTACCTGATGCGCCAATGCATAAGCCATAGCTCTTTCACGCTTCACCGCAGCCTCCTTCCTTTTAAGCAACTTGGCTTGAATATCTTCAACAGACCCAACACCATCGCACCACCCATCCTGGTTTAACACACAAATGTTGGACCTTTATGGAATTCCCATTAAGTTTTGGCTAAAACCAGAAACACCTTTGAGCTGCTGATTTTGTGACATTGACAATAAGGGAGAAAACTAAATTTCATTTTCTTAAATTCACATATCCATTTGCACTTTCAAACATCTCTTATATATCAACCAGTATATGACAAATATAAGTCACAACTTGCACGTATAGGTTTCGATTTATACTGGTATCCGCTTTGGAAACTAATCCAGCCGAGCACTGTTATGCTGCTTAATGCTCAATATTAGTAAAAACAATACTGTATTTGGCGCCATGCAAGTTTTTAATCATTGGTTCAGAACATAGGTGCTGTGTGATAGAAGCAGTAGTAAGTGGTACTGGTAACTAACCAGGCTTTTATCCTTCAAAACAGGAATGAGAACAGGTCAGCTGACCAGGGGCAGCGCCCCACTAAAATTGCAAGCAACCCCAATGTATGTAGTTGTATATTCTTGCGAAGGTTTTGTATATCCACATTTACAATCCTCCCCCACCCCCCCACCCCCCCCAATAAAAAAGGAAGATTCTTTTGACTGTCTTATTTGGAAAAAGTTCTGCACCTAGATACTTGAATATAAAGACTTCAAAACAGGAATGAGAACAGGTCAGCTGACCAGGGGCAGCGCCCCACGAAAATTGCAAGCAACCCCAATGTATGTAGTTGTATATTCTTGCGAAGGTTTTGTATATCCACATTTACAATCCTCCCCCCCCCCCCCCCAATAAAAAAGGAAGATTCTTTGACTGTCTTATTTGGAAAAAGTTCTGCACCTAGATACTTGAATATAAAGACTTCAGTAACCAAAACCATATATAAAAACATAACATATAATCTATGCAACCATTCCTTCGACTGAGGTTGTGAGATTAACCGATTCACCAGCCGAAAAGTACCTTAACGAATTCCCCCCCCCCCCCCCCTCAAAGAAAAAATAAATAAATAAATAAACACCCCAACCACCCAAAAAAAAGAAAAAGGGAAGAATGGAAGATGACGGCACCCCCGCCCAGCAGCTCACAATGATGTTAGCAACAGCTAACCTATTGACCCGGTTAGATTTACAATATTTTCAATTTACTATTAAGCAGAACAGTGAATGATAAATTTAAGCCCGTGCATCTTATGGCCAGATTGGTGAAAGCCAGATAAGAAAGTAGCTGATGAACTACCTGTTAATGCATTTGTATTAGTATAAGCACTGAATTCTGGTATTTGCGAATATCACACTCACTTGTTAACATTCATGCAAGTCTCAATTTTGTATAACATACTATGGTCTAATGAAATGATAAGTCATTTAAAAAAGGTGCTACTTTATAAAATTGTGGCTTACTTCGATTTCTTTGACACGGGCTTCATGTTCTAATTGTTCTTGAAGTTTTTGTTGTTCAGTCTGACTCTCTAATGCCATACGAACACGCCTTGCTCGCACACGAGCCTGTACTCTTACTAAAGCCTGCATACACCGAAGTGTAATGGCAGCTTGCTTTCTTACTGCATGACCTCTGACAAGCGCTTGAAGCCTCACCAATCCTTTTAAAGCACGTAAAGCTCGTCTAGCCTGACAGACAGAGGAATATAAAAAACATGACAAAAAGATGTAGCAGGAAAACAGTAACATTAAAATACTGCGCCATATTGCGTGCAGATAACAGAAAATATCAGTCTAATGAAGTACATACCAAATTCATATTTTACAAACAATATTCGTGGGAAACATAAATAGCAACGATGCAAAGATGATCTGAAACTCTTGGGTTCTTTTTTTTTTTTCTGGATAAGTTAACTCTGCGGTTACAATTACAATGCTATGGCAACAATATAACAACCAACACTTAAATGCAATATGCAGGACAATGGCATATAGTGCAAGTATTTAAATTTTAACATGCAATTCTATGTACACAAACAACTAAGCATTGGAATAGTTTATTAAACTGGGCGTCTGAATATATTTATATACATGTACATATATGCATGTGTTGCATAAGATGGCGATACTGTAAGTTGGAAATGCAAAGAGAATTTAAACCACCATATGAAACAGTTCAATACCAGGAATCCTCTAAAGGCTGTTTGAATGAGTATGGCTGCACGTTCTTCTCTCGTAATATGTTGCAGTGGAGCCACATTTTGCGCCATAAATGAAGTAGATGGCGAGCTAATTGAATCTGATGCCAGTTGGACATTACATTCTTTAGCATCATCCATTGAGGTGCCCACACTTTTATTCAACTCACTTTCAAGTATACTGTCATCAATCTCAACAGAGTTCTTCCTTCGGTGCCAAATCTTGCCAGCACTCCCAGATTTCTACAGAATTAATTAAACTTCGAGATTAAATGATATTCGATCAAACTTCAAGTCACATTGCTATATCATTTTGGAAAGGAGAAACAGGAAAAGAAAAGAATAGCAACCAATTAGTTGCGAATATTGTCATAGTCTAAATTTCTAAGTGGGTGGTAAGACGAGTTTTTCCTTGCATTAGTAAAAAACACACCACGCCACCCCAGGTGTTTGACATGTTGCCCCAATTTAGTGAAGTGGTTTGTCCCAATGTTTAGGTAAAGGTAAAACAGGTATCCCTGAGACTTTCTCTATTGGGGATACAATAGGAACTGTAATGACAATGGAATACATATCAGTTACACTAAAAAACAGATAATTTCTAGTGGCTAAGACAATAGTGGGACGAGGAGTTATCTTATAGCTCCACTTAACATAATAAAATTCTTCTTTGATACAGGTGTTATTGTTTATCTCAGTAAAAAGAATTGTTTAGTAAAACTAATTAATTCCAGGTAAAAAAACAAAAAGGTGTGACAGCTGCCTGCATTATTCGGTACAAAATGTAACATTCGCGGGCAATGAATCAAAACAACATCTTGTTATTCCAACTACAATCTCTAGTTATCAACTGCAAAGTCATCATAGATTCCATCCCAGTACTGGAAATGAATGCACATCACTCTAGACAGAAGCATGGTGACAAAATACAACATAAATACATAATCCTACAATCACTTACATTCTCATCCTTCTCGGCGGAACGGGATTTATCCGACTTCTTTAAACCAAGCAATGCTCTTATCCATTTCTTCGACGCGCCCATTCTCGACACACCTGTCATAAATTAGTTAGAAATCGATATTATAAATCGACACGCGTAAGTCCAGACTCAATTTTACCTCTAGCAGAAATTTCCAAATACAGTTGATAGTTTTACCAGCCTAATAACACCACATTCACACTCAATCAAATGCATATGGCACCAATTAACCATATTATTATCATCACACTAATAAATGCAAATCTATATGTTACTCAAATTCATCAGTAAATTATCAGCTTTCACTTCATTAATTAAATTAAACATAATACCACTACTAAAAGAAATGCAAATTCAACTAGTGGCACAAATCAAACAAATCGGTCCGTAACTAAATTGTGAGCGCAAAATAAACAGAAGTCAGAAATCTCTGGTATCCAATTGAACAGAACAAGAGAAGCTACATTTATTTTGTTTCCCCAAAATAGGATAACTGACCTTAGACTGTGTAACTTCCGCAAATGCTCAAGGGTGAAACATTTTAGAATTCGAATTGAGGGTAAGGATAAGATTTTGGAACAGAGGGGTTACAGATCTGAATTCAAATGTTGGGGAAAGGTGATGAGTGAGTGTGAATTGATCGGCGATGAAATGCAGAGAGAGAGAGAGTGAGTCAGCCAGGCGTCGTTTGGCAGGTAGTAAAATGTCTGTTTGTCCGATTTGAATTGATTTCTGGTGTAATTCGTGAGGGTTTGGGCCTAATCATGATAGGACTAGGAAAGTGGCTTACCTCATCATCATTTCATTTTAAAAGTTGGGCCTTTTTCTAACAGAATTTACTCATCTGGTCCACTTTGTTTCCTTTTCGGACAGTTTTAATTAATTATTAATGGGATTTATTAAACTGTTAATTTTGAACTTGGAAACAATTATTTAGAATATCAAATTAAAAGGGTGATCCCAAGCATGAAACCAATGTGGAAAACGTACATCAGAGAAACCTCCAAAGTAAGCAGCAAGATATACTCTTGAAAATATCTCATATCTTTTTACGGAATATATTATTAACAATCACTTACTCTCCCAACATGTTAACAATATAGAATTTACTTTCTCCTTCGAGTAAAATATATAAACTCAAGTTTGACCTCAAGGCAGACCACACAAACAATCAACCCCCCCCCCCCCCCCCAATGCTAGATATGAACGTTGAGTGAAGATCCAAGGAGAAGTGAGCTAAGCAAGTAGGTAATCGCAGTCCCGACCAATATCTGAAGGTATCGACCCTCTGCCCAGCGCCCCAGCCCTTCCTCGTAGTTCGGAAGGCTGCTCATACCTTAACTTTCGAGGTCCTTTGAAGGATTTCGAAGTCCCATATTTTTCATTTACTTTCCAAGAAAAATCACATCCCATAACGTGTCCATTTTCCCAGTTGAGAAATAAATAAAATTCATTGAATTAATTTGTTATTAGTTTTTTTGTAATTGGTATTTTAGTGAATTAAATATATTTGTTGTAATTCCTTTTTATTTTATTTTTTATATTAGTTAAATAGTTTAAATTTGAAGAAAATAAAGTGTATCGTTTAGGACTAATAAGTAATAACTAATTTCAAGGTGCATGTATACAGTCTTGTTGACATATGTCACTGTTTAAGTAGCATGTCACATTAATAACTAAATGTGTCACTGTTTAAGTAAAATGTGTAAAGTTATATTTTTGTTGACATGGTTATATTATCTTCATGTCTTTTTAATGTTTTTAATTATGTCATTTTTTGTCATTGTTTAAGTAAAAGATGTGGAGTTCAAATCTTATTGATACAATCTTTATCCCATTTTTTATTATATTTAAAAGAATTAGAAGTACAATACCAATAGACAAATATTATTAAATAATTAATGATTTCACTATAAGAAATACGCATGACATGCTTCAAATGTAATAATAAAGTTAGGAGCATAAAAAATTTAATTTACAAATTTTGTATCCAGGCTCTTAAAAAAAGATGTGTTTGCCCCTGTGAGCGAGGCTGAGTTGGGGAATCTCCAACAATTCAAACGCGGTTGGTGCTTGATAGTCAAGTATATATATTTTTTTTTTACCAAAAACTCCATGAGGCTAAGTATTACTCAAAATAAATAAAAGTATACTATGCAGTTATTCTTTTTTATTTCCCCGTGTAAGTTTAATTTTAAAGGATTTATTAATAGAACTATATACTACCTATAATACACACGCATATATAACTTCATGGACTAGAATGTGAAGATGGTATGCCTACTTTATAGGCAAATGTGTCATCGTTGATCTTATTAACTACTTCATGGAGTATAAAAAATGTACTGCAAAAGTAGTTGTAATATTTATCGTTTAAAAAAAAAATTATAAAAAATGTAAACATATAGTTAAAAGAAGAACTTAATTTTTAAAATTTGCACAAAAAATTCTAGACTGTTGACGGTTAAAAAAAAAATTAAAGAGCAAAGTTACATGAAAGAGAACATTGAAGGAAGGAAGAAGATCGGCAACAACAATGATGGCACCACTGTTGGTTCAGGTATGATGGTGTTTATTGCTTATGATGATTATCTTTAAATCTACTCCCTGTATTGTCATTATGCTTGTAAGCTATTTTGGAATCAGTATTTATGGAGTAAATATGTTATGCTGGTAGTGGTGGAGTTTGAATGGAACTCTTTGATTGTAATTTGGGTGTTTTATGCAAGCGATTGTGAGAGATCAGATTTGGTTTTGATATAGCACTGTGATGAAAAAGGAAAGGCATATGTATTAACTATGAAAGATATGTGTAATTTTGGGCATGTTAAGTGACAATTTTGATGCTATGTATGGCAATCCCTCCTAATAAACTTGACAACCCTTTATTTTAACTGGTTTTGAGGTTTCTAGTATCTTGATATGTTGAATTAATAATGCTGAATAAAGAAATAGTTCAATCGACCATCTATTTAATTCAACTGGCTTTCCCACCTATACATTGAATTTTATTTATAATCATACATTGTTTCATACTTAGAGATGTGGGACTTTGATTATATGATTTACAACGAGATTCACATTTAAAATTGAGTTAATTTCATATATAAAATTATCGTCGTTGTTACTATTATACTACGAAAATATGTCAAGAATAAAAATATGCAGTATAAAAGAACAACTTAACTATGAAAACTAGCAAAAATAATATTTCCTAAATTTAAAATGAATAGAGATCATATTATTTTGGAATAGAAAAAGAAGATTGATAGTTTTTAAATTACCTTATCAACAGAGACTTTATACGAAAGATAGTGACGCGATTTGGCATGCCAAATGATGGGTTGTGCATTTTTTGCCAAGGATTGGAATTCATTCGACATCTATTCTTTGAATGCACATTTACACAATCTATATGGAAGTATATATTGGCGTGGCTGAAGATACCACACCAACTAATGGCTTGGGACCAAGAGGTGGAGTGGCTAATATAGAAAGCAAAGGGGAAAGGGACTAGGTTGCCATCAAGCTTGCGGTTGTTGAGACTATCTACGCCATTTGAATGTTAAGCAATCAACTAATTTTCTAGACCGCACCGAATGCATACTGCCTGCTGGATCGAATAAAAGGGGTCATTAAACTGCGATGTGAGATGGCACCAAAATTGCGTAACATTGAACTGGAGCTGTCATATGCCGTCTGGATCTGCACTTACCGACTGGCGGACTGGAAAAATGGGTTGCTGACTATCAATACGGCCGGACTGTTTTGTTTTATTGATGTTTATGATTTAGATGCGAGGTGCTTGTGTGAGTTATCTTGTTGAGAGGCCTGGATCATGTGATCGACATTGTTTTGCCACTGTTTTTTGATGAAATACAAAAGTGATCTTCGTTCCAAAAAAAAAAAAACCTTATTAATAATAATAATAATAATAATTTTGCGTGATAATAAATTTTTCTTATATTAAAAAATAAATAATAATAATAATAATAATAATAATAATAATAATAATAATAATATTTTCTTATGATTCGTAGTTTCCCTCGTGGAACCTCTTATGGTCGAGATGGTATGCGAGCTCAACACTTATTGGATTGTCTGGGCGGTGCTGTTGTTGCTCTCTCTGATGATTTGATCACCTCTATCACTCGGGTGGTTCATGTTTCTTGGAGGGTAAGTGCCCGCATGTTTTGGGTGAATATATTTCTAGTGCTCCTCTCACGCCGCTGGTCAAGCCGGGTGGTGGTATACGCCATATTGTTGTGGGTACTGTTGGTGTCGTCTGGTCTCTAAGGTGGGTGCTGTTTTGGTTGGCCCCTCTTTATCTGGGTATTTTGACGGTCTCCAGTTTGGTGTTGGGGTACCTTGTGGAGGTGAGGCTATTCTTCATTCCTTGAGTCGGTTTGTAGAGGCGAGAGGCAGTGAGGTGGGCTTGACCATGTTGTTAGTTGACTTTCAGAATGCTTTCAACATGGTGGATCGTGCGGTTATGCTGCTTGAGGTTCGTCGTCGTTGCCCCGTTCTTTCACGTTGGATTGAGTTCTGTTATTCCAGTCCGGCTAGGTTTTACTATGGGGAGCACATTCTTTGGTATGGTCAGGGGGTCCAGCAGGGCGATCCTTTGGGTCCTCTTCTCTTCGCTCTGGTTTTACACCCGTTGGTATGTAAGATCAAAGATTCGTTTGACTTATCCTTGCAGGCTTGGTATTTGGATGACGGTACCATTGTCGGAGATACCTTAGTTGTGGGGAAGGTCTTAGAGCTAATCTTGGAGGATGGCCCACGTTCTGGACTTCACCTTAATGTTCACAAAACTGACATTTTTTGGCCGGTCGAAGATCCGAAGAGTAGGGTTCCTGGTGTTTTCCCTCCTTCTATCGCCAGGCCACTCCGTGGGGTCAAAGTCCTTGGTGGCTCGGTTAGTGTGTGTCCCGATTTCAGTAGTGAGCTTGTGGTGAAGAGGGTGAACAAGACCATCGTGCTTATGGACTCTGTCGCGAAGCTTAACGATCCGCAGTGTGAGCTGTTGTTGCTTCGTGCTTGTACGGGTATTTCGAAGCTCTATTTTGCTTTGCGCACTTGCCCTCCGGATTTCTTCCAGTCGGCTCAGCTTTGTTTTGATCGGGTTTTGAGATCCTCTTTGGAGCGTATTGTCACGGCTTCGGGCCCCGGTTTTGGTGATTGGCAGTGGCGGCTTGCTACTTTGCCTTTTTCATATGGGGGGCTTGGTGTTTATACTGCTGCGAATGTTTGTCATTATGCATTCCTTGCTTCTCGCCTTCAGTCTGCTGGTTTACAGGCTAAGCTCTTGTGTCCTTCTGGTATCACTTCTCTTGGACCTGCTTTTGATGGTGCCCTGTCATTGTTTGTTGCGACCACATGTTCTGACCTTTTGGGTAACCCTAGTGAGATCGCTACCCCCAGAATTATGAAGAGACTGGCAGATATATATTACACGAAGGTTGCTGCTTCTGCAGAATCTGTTTTCTCTTTATCTCCCCGCCAGGTAGCTCTTTGGAAGTCTCAGCGAGGTGCCCATTCTTCTGATTGGTTGCGTGAAGTTCCTATTTCTGGTTTGGGACAGACTATGAACGGGAGGACTTACAGGTGTGTTCTGGGTTATTGGCTTGGTGTTGCCTTGTTTCCGGTGTCTTCGCCCTTCTCTACTTGCTCTCGGGTTTTTGTTGGAGATGTGTTTGGTGATCATGCGGTGTCGTGTGCTGGGGTGGTGGGTATCAAGCACCGACATAACCTCGTTCGTGACACTCTCTTGGATGTCTGTTTCCGATCTGGCATTTCTGCTGGTAAGGAAGTGGATATTGGTTTGAGTACTGGCGGGAGTGACAGGTCCCTCCGTCCTGCAGACATGCTCCTTTATGCTTGGGATAGGGGGCGGGATGTATGTGTGGATCTGACCGGGTCTTCACCTTTGACTCGGTCTGGGATGGTGGGCTTTGTGCCCGGACATGCGGTTGTTGATGCTGCCAAGCGCAAGTGCGTGAAGTATCGGGATTTGTGTGCAGCTAAGGGATATGGATTCCTTCCTTTCTCTTTCTCGACACTTGAGGAGTTGGGTGTTGATGTTGTTGAGTTGCTTGTGAGAGTCTGGGGTTTCGCTTTGGCTCAGGATACTGGAGCGCGTGCTGCTCATCATATTTTTCCTATGATTAGTTTTGCTATTGCTAAGGGAGTAGGAGCCCAACTTGTTTCTCGGCTGCCCACTAATTTTGTGTAAACATTTGTTGTTTTTGATTCATCGTCCGTTGCGCGGGAGTGACAATTGTGGTGGTCGTGTGGGTGGGGCCTTTGCTAAGACTTATTTCATCACTCATTTGCGAACCCAACATTTTAAGTCGGACGAACTCAAGGCCTCCTACAAGGCTCGTATTGCTAGTGATTTGTCGCTGTTTTCTGCCTTGGATCTCGCCCTCCATCAGGTCGGTATATGGTTGTGTGGGGACTGCCTTAGCACTCACACGTTTAGTAAGAATTGCAAGCATGCTGATGGGGGTTTGGTGCATGCGCCAAATCGTGCAGACTCTGCTATTCTTGGTATCCCGGCTCCTATTGGTGTCGTTGAGCTTGTGGGGCCTGCTGCAGGAGCGACTGGTGGTTCAGATGGGGGGTTGGGACCTCTTTGCTTTGATAGCGATCTCCTTGACCGTGTCTTTTCATTGCAAACACGTACAGTCAAGTGCATTCCTCCTAAATTGAGGCTTGGGTTTGCTAGAGTTTTTCTTAGTGCTCTGGACCTAGTCCTCGCAGGTCCAGGAGATTTGTCTGCATGGGTTCAGCTTCTCATTCCGCCGCGTTGCATTCTGGCTACTTTTGTGCCCTCTGGTCGAGCTCAGCGTCGTTCTGGGGAGAGGGAACGGCGCCAATTTGAGGGCATTTCTAGTGCCATCGCACGATGGAGAGACCCCGGGGAGAGATGTGGGTTGGTTCGAGACCGGTTAGCTGCTATTTATTCTCCTCCTCGGGGGTTTTCAGAGCCTGTCGCTTCTGCGGAGGCTAATTTATCCCAGTGCATGCGCAAGGTGGGTGACGGACATTTTACGGCGGCTATTAAGGTCCTCACCTCCTCAGGGGTTGCTCCTGAAACTCCTGACACTTTGGCTGAGTTGGAGTCCAAGCACCCATTTGCCTCTCCTCCGGAGGATGCTCTGTCGGTGCAGAAAGACCTTGTGTTGAATAGAATTCGGAGTTTCCCTAAAGGTACCTCTTGCGGTCGGGACGGTCTCAGAGCCCAGCATTTGGTGGATATCTTGGGCGGTGCTGCTACTGCGGTCTCTGATGGTCTCTTAGCGTCTATCACTGGGGTCGTTAACCTTTTTCTGTCGGGTCAGTGTCCTAGTTCGCTTGGAGAGTTCATTGCCAGCGCCCCTTTGACTCCTCTCGTTAAGCCCGACGGGGGTATTCGCCCTATTGCTGTTGGTACGATTTGGAGGAGGCTGGTCTCTAAGGTTGCCGCTTCTTCTGTCGGGAGCTCGATGACCGCTTACTTGCAGGATTTTCAGTTTGGTGTTGGGGTCTCGGGTGGATGCGAGGCTGTTCTTCATTCTGTCAATAGGTTTGTGGAAGCTCGAGGTGACGAGGTTGGGCTCTCTATGCTTTTGGTGGATTTTCAGAATGCGTTTAATTTGGTTGACAGAAGTGCTCTTCTTCGGGAGACTCGGTTGCAGTGTCCGGCCATTTCCCCTTGGGTTGAGTTATGTTATGCTCGGCCTTCTCGGCTGTATTATGGGGACTCGGTTCTTTGGTCATGTCAGGGGGTTCAACAGGGGGATCCTTTGGGTCCTTTATTATTCTCGTTGGTTTTGCATCCGTTGGTCCACGCTATTCATCAGTCGTGTGAGCTTTCTCTTCAGGCTTGGTATCTTGACGACGGCACTATCATTGGTGACACTCTTATGGTTGCCAAGGCGCTCGATATTATTCGTGCTGATGGACCAGCGCGTGGGTTGCATCTGAATGTTGATAAGACTGAGCTTTTTTGGCCGGTGGAGGACCCTCGTGGAAGGGTGGCTGGCCTTTTCCCTGCTGCTATCTCTCGGCCGCTTCAGGGTGTTAAGCTCCTCGGGGGCTCTGTTAGTGCGGATTCGGGTTTTTGTCTTGA
This sequence comes from Plantago ovata, assembly GCA_028274465.1. Lineage (NCBI taxonomy): Eukaryota > Viridiplantae > Streptophyta > Magnoliopsida > Lamiales > Plantaginaceae > Plantago > Plantago ovata. Next base: position 15,695,729 of record CM051456.1, on the reverse strand, counting down.
TCTAGTTGCGCGTCGGGTTTCCAAGACCATCACTTTGTTGGAGGCTATACGCAAGCTTGATGATCCCCAGTGTGAGCTTCTTCTTCTTCGCAATTGTGCGGGGGTGGCGAAGTTATCTTATGCTTTGAGGACCTGCCCTCCTTTGGCGTGTGGTGATGCTCTTGTCCAGTTTGATAAGGCCTTGCGTACTTCCTTGGAGATGATCGTTACAGGTTCGGGGCCTGGTTTCGGGGACTGGCAGTGGCGGCTTTCCACTCTTCCCATCAGACTTGGAGGTCTGGGGGTCCTGTGTGCGAAGGATGTCAGTCGGTTTGCTTTTCTTGCTTCTCGCTTGCAGTCTAGCTCCTTGCAGGATAGGATTCTGTTGAGGTCCGGGGTTACTTCTTCTGGTCCTACCTTTCAGTCTGCTCTTGACACTTTCACGACTTTTTGTGGTGTTGATGTTCTCTCTGTTACCTCTAGCTCTCCTGCCCCCCAGTTTATGCAGTCTTTGGCAAAGAGCTATTTTGGTGTCATTGATGCACATCTGCCGTCACGGTATGGGTTGAGTCATCGGCAGAAGGCTCTCCTTAGTTGTGTTCGTGCTCCTCATGCGCAGGATTACTTATTCACCATTCCTATTGATGGGTTGGGACAGCGGATGAACCCTCGTCAGTTCCGTGCTGTGTTGTGTTATCGCCTTACAGTCCCTTTGTTCCCTGATGGTTCCTCTTGCTCGAGTTGTCATGTGCGACGGATGGACCAGTGGGGTGACCACACTGTTCATTGTTCTAGCGAGGTGGGGGTGAAGTTTCGACACAACCTAGTGCGTGATACCCTGGCTGACATCTGCTCTAAGGTTGGTGTGGCGGTGCGCACAGAGGCCCCCATGGGGTTCCTCTCGGATGCTGGACGGGACCTACGCCCGGCAGACCTGTTATTATACAATTGGTCCCAAGGTCGAGACGCTTGCTTGGATGTTACGGGTGTCTCTCCTTTTGCTGGTGGGGGTTTGGATTCTTGGGCTCCTGGAGCTGCTTTGCAGTCGGCCGTTCAGAAGAAGAAGAGCAAGTATTCTTCTCAGTGTGCAGAGCACGGCTACTCCTTCATCCCGTTTGCCTTCTCCACTTTTGGGGAGCTCCATGAGGAGGCCTTGTCTACTTTTTCGCGTCTTAAGCGCTTGTGCGTTAGTCATTCCAATGATGTTAGGAGTGGGGGTTTCTTTTTTTCTAGACTTAGCTTTTGTATTCAGAAAGGGGTGGGAGCACAGCTTGTCTCCCGACTCCCTTCCAATTTTGCGTGATTAATAAAATTCTAGTTTATAAAAAAAAAAAAAAAAAAAAAAATAAAAAAAAAAAAAAATAATAATAATAATAATAATAAGGGAGTGACATCACAACTTGTCTCTCATCACACGCTGCAAGATGTTGAATTCATCGGAGCTTGCACGCTTCAGATCGGAGCTTGGCTCCGATGTGGAGCCTGCAAGCTCAGATCGAAGATCGCAAAGCTCCAAATCGTTTAAGTTTAATTTTAATTTTAAAGGATTTTTAAATAGAACCACTTACTACCTATAATACACACGTATATATAACTTCATGGACTAGAATGAGAAGATGGTATGTCTACTTCATAGGCAAATTTGTCATCGTTGATCTTATTAACTATAAAAATGTAATAATCAAAATATACAGTTAAAAGAACAACTTAATTTTTAAAACTTGCAAAAACAAATTCTAGACTATTGAAGTTTAAAAACATAGTATTTCAAAAAATTAAAGAGAAAATTTACATGAAAGAGAACATTGACCGGCCTTCCCAACATAAAGCTGGGAGTATACCATTTTTATGCCATCATTTGTTCATTTTTACCATTTTTATATGTTTGACCGGCCTTCCCAACTTAAAGCTGGGAGGATACCATTTTTATGCCAAACACAGATCTCCTTCACCATCAAGACACATAGTGCATTCATCATCGCATACCATTTTTATGCCAAACACAGATCTCCTTCACCATCAAGACACATAGTGCATTCATCATCGCATTACAAATCACGATCTCCTTTGCATCATACCATTTACCACCATTTTTGATACCATTTCTATATGTTGAATTAGTGTTGAATATAAATGAATAGTTCAATCGACATTCTATTTAGTTCAAATGTCTCTCCCGCTTATACATTAAATTTTATTTGTAATCATACATTGTTCCATACTTTAGTGATGTGGGACTTTGATTGTATGATTTACAACACAATATTCACATTTTAAATTGAGTTAATTTCATATACAAAATTATCGCCGTTGTTACTATTTTACTTCGAAAATATGTCAAGAATAAAAACATGCAGTATAAAGAACAACTTAACTTTCAAAACTAGCAAAAATAATATTTCCTAAATTTTAAAAAAATAAATAGAGATCATATTATTTCGGAATAGAAAAAGAAGATTGATAGTTTTTAAATTACCTTATCAATAATAATAATAGTAGCTGCTCATTTTATTTTTTATAGAGTTAGTTTTGCTATTGCTAAGTGAGTGGGGGCACAACTTATTTCTCGGCTGCCCACTAATTTTGTGTAAAATATTTGTTGTTTTTTATTTATTGAATTCCACTTCATAATAATAAAAATAATTATAATAATAAGTATGGACTTAATCACTTAGTAAACAACATACAAGTATCAACAATTGCTTGTCTTTTTGAATTATTTAACAAAAAGGGACTATTAGTTCGTCTACGATACGGTTCTTTTACGCTCCAACACTTATTCACTTGTGTCCTTCTCTTTGTTGGAATTCAGCCTCAAAGTGCTTCAATTCCTAGTCATCTTTTATAGTGCTCATTCTAATGTATGTCTGCTCGGACTTCGATCTTTCTTTCTATACTGAACTGAATTCTTTGTCTCCTGCCCGAGATCGTCTGAAGCTCAAAGTCTTGGATTGCTCTTAGTCCAAAGCACGGACCTATGGAACTCAACTCAACTCAAGTGTGTGAGTGTAAGGCTCTGTTTGATTCGTTTGAATTTTTTTTAACTGAAGTGAACTTAACTTAATTAATAAATATGATTTGAACTGAATTTAATAAATCTAATCTGAACTGAACTTAAATAATGTGAATTAAACTGAACTGAACTTATTTGAAATATAAATTTTAACTAAGCAAACCTGAATTGAATTGAAATTATCTAAACTGAACTGAACGTAATTATTCTAAACTGAACTGAACTTAATAAATGTGAACTGAACTGAACTTATTTGAACTGAATTTAAGGTGAAATGAACAGAACCTAAGTTTTTCTACTTCTTAACCGATGTGAGCGTTGGTGTCAAGATTGATTGTGGTGTGTGTCAAGTCCACAAAGCAGTCTGCCCATATATACACGTAGGAGTCTTGTAGACCAGGTAGGAACGCTTGGAGAGGAGTAAAACAAGGAGATCGGGAAACAACAACCGTATAAACGGTCCACCTGGATTCAAACGTAGATTATCTTCTTGTCCAGTAACTGTTGATTATCTTTCAAATGTGGAGATTCAGTTGAGAACCGGACACAACGTCCATGACTGAGTTGTAACTAACTTCACAAACCAAGTTTGCTTTTCTCTACAAACTTTCTATTTATATTTATAACACGTGCACGACTTGATTACTGCTAGACTTTGTGAGCAAGTAAGGCATCCTACCACTTTAGATAATGTCTAACATATTTGCCAACATTGGTATTGGAGCGTGTTGACTCTAACAAACCCTCCCCCGAATCAGAGATTGGTTCAAATAAACCAGACTAACTTAATTAAAAACTTGCAAATAGCCGTTAATCAACTGAATACTGAATAGTAAATAAACAACTAGATTCAAGCCAAATAATGTAGAGCATAACATTTAAGAGAATGAAATTGGTAGAAAACTTGATAATCTATTATGCATGTGTGCATTAGCCTCTTTATATACAAATACATGACTTGGACTCCAAGTTATAAATATCTAGGTACTATATGATTTGTATAATAATTTTACAAAGAGGAAGTCTACTATATTAGGCGTCCTTAATACGCCCCCAAAATTTGGCGTGCCAGCAATGACAAGTTTGGAACGCAGAAACCGAAAAGCAATTTAATCAAGGGTATTGACGCATGAGACAGAAAGAAGAACCTTTGTGGAGAGCAGGATGCAAGGCAAGCCGCGTGACACTCATATTATCACAACATAATTTAGGGATAGTCCTAATAGTGAGGCCAAGATCACATAATAGGTGACGAATCCAATATAACCCAGCTACATAATACAAGAACGAGAACGACTAGCAAACATGGTGTTTAAGGTAGTCCAGACTTTAGCAGAGGGAAAATTGGTTGAGTCAAGTAAGGAACATAGATGAAATGATGCAAGCCAAGATATGTTGGTCTTGCTGAAACCACATGACATATTCCCAAGGAAGCGTGGATTTGGGATCGTAGGTGGGAGCATGAACTTGGCCAGTGATATAGCCCATGAGGTTGTGACCATTAAAGATCGCAGACATGTGAGCACACCTAGAGGGAAAATCGGTTGAGTTGAGTTTCACCAAAAAATTGATATTGACGTTTATTGGAATGATTGTGGGCAAGGTAGCAGAAGTAATGGTGGAGGACCCAGAAACAAAGAAAGGAACGGTGTAAAGAAACTAGGTAGAAAAAAAAGATGATGTTTTAGTTGCTCGTGAGAGTCTTACTGACTCATATACCATACAAGAGAATAAAATTGGAAGAAAACTTGATAATCTATTCTGGGTGCATTAGTCTCTCTACATACAAATAATATACAAATACATTACTTGGACTCCAAGTTAGAAATATCTACATGATCTGTATATACACAACATAAGTCTACTAGTTTAAACTTCCTTAATAACATTCAAAATTTAAATAATATCTTTATTCATTGAGTGTAATACAAATTACAACGTTGATATCACATTTACACACTAACTGTTTACATAGACCCTATGTAAGCACTACACCCACTCTTCCAAGTATCACAAGGTTGTGTTCTCATCTCTAGCTAATCACGCTTTCCTACTATCTATCATATTCCAAGAATATTAGCATCACTAGACATTAGACTAGTCAAACCGAACCCTTTTTATAAGTCATCTCAAGTGTGATATCTAAACTATAGAGGCCCAAAGTCCAAAGCCAAACAAACAGTTGTACACTCCACGGTACTTGGGGAGTACATTATGATTTTGTAACTCGCCTTTGTAAGTATACACACTGTCGATATTACTTCATTTGTTTGTACTTTGTGATGCATGCATGTTTTTTTTTAAACAACAAATCTAACCTACTCTATTCCTACCCCTACACTAATCCAAACCACCTTATAATTCCAAATACAATCATACAATACAATCATACTATCGTATACACATCCGTTGGGGTTCGAATCCCATACCTCTACCAGCACCCTTCCACTCGGTCGCCCCTATTTGAGATAGAGATGCATGTTTCTTGTCCAAGAAGAGGAAAATTAAAAAAAAAGAGAAAAAAAAAGGAAAAGAAAAAAGAGGACTATGTACACACACAACCAACGGCCAGGATCCATCATAGTCTAAATCTGACCGTCCAAAAGGCCCTATAAAGACATCATCTCCTACCACTAGCAGACTCTCTCTCTCTCTCGCCTTCATCGCGCAGGCCCTGTGTTAACCTACTTTCTCTCTCTAGAAATCGATCGTCAGAACTCCCGATCTGAGCTCTATCCCAGTCAATTCGGAGTAATCGACGATGTTTGGGAGAGCACCCAAGAAGAGCGACAATACCAGGTACTATGAGGTCCTCGGTGTTCCCAAAACGGCCGCACCTGATGACCTCAAGAAGGCCTACAAGAAAGCTGCCATCAAGAATCACCCTGATAAGGGCGGTGACCCCGAGAAGGTACCAATCGAATCTATTCTCCTCTTTTTTTCTGTTTAATTTTCCTGATTTTGGATCTCTGATTTTGTTAGCTTCCATTTCTTCATCTGTTTAGTTTACTGTTTGCTTGCTCTGCTTGTGCTGTATGTATCCTGAGCGTCAAGTTCGTGATTGTGTAGCCAATTGCCTGTTTATCGAGTACTCACTGCACTTCTGTGTTCTGGAAATGAAATTGATCTCGTTTATATGTTAATTAGGCCATGAATGATGTATATTAGGTTTAATTTGAGGCAACACTGCTGATTTACTCCACTAGTAATACATGAATTAGCTCTGTCTAGTGAGTATGTCTTGTTTTGCCTGTTCATAGATCAGTGGAGAATAATTTGTCTCAAGTGATGGGTAATTAGTAATGAGTATGGTTGTTACTTGTTCAGTTCAAGGAGCTTGCACATGCCTATGAAGTCTTGAGTGATCCCGAGAAGCGGGAAATCTATGATCAGTATGGTGAGGATGCACTCAAGGAGGGAATGGGTGGTGGAGGTGGTGGCATGCACGACCCATTTGACATATTCTCGTCTTTCTTTGGTGGCAGTCCATTTGGAGGTGAGAGCTTGGGCCGACCCATTTGGGATTCGTTCTAGTATTTTCGCTGTTTTAGGGGTGTACATGACATGTTTTTTGATAACTAGGTGGTGGTAGCAGCAGGGGACGAAGGCAAAGGCGGGGTGAGGATGTAGTGCATCCATTGAAGGTTTCCCTTGAGGATCTTTATCTTGGTAGCACCAAGAAGCTGTCTCTGTCACGGAATGTTCTTTGTTCTAAGTGCAGTGGGTAAGTTTTTGCTTCTGATCTTATTTTGTTAAGCTGAACATGGATGTAGATGAATTAATATGACATGTTATCATTGTTTCTCTCCTCTTATTGGTTCTCTTGGCTCACTTGGTTCTCTGCTTGACAGTAAAGGGTCAAAATCGGGAGCTTCATTGAAATGCTCAGGTTGTCAAGGAACTGGTATGAAGGTTACTATTAGGCAGCTTGGGCCTGGCATGATTCAGCAAATGCAGCATGCTTGCAATGAATGCCGTGGAACTGGAGAGACTATCAATGACAGAGACCGTTGCCCACAGTGCAAAGGAGAGAAGGTGGTGCAGGAAAAGAAGGTCCTGGAAGTCAATGTTGAAAAGGGCATGCAGAATGGACAAAAGATTACATTCCCTGGAGAAGCTGATGAGGCGGTATGATTAGCGAATCTCGTATACCGCATCCTGGATATGTATGTGTCCTGTTAAAAGTTTTAAATGAGCTTTTTAATTTTTTTGGCAGCCTGATACTGTTACGGGAGACATAGTCTTTGTGCTCCAGCAGAAGGAGCACCCCAAGTTCAAGAGAAAGAATGGCGAAGATCTTTTTGTAGAGCATACTTTGTCGCTCACTGAGGCTCTATGCGGATTTCAGTTCATCTTGACCCATCTTGATGGAAGGCAGCTTCTAATAAAATCAGAAGCTGGAGAGGTTGTGAAGCCTAGTAAGTTGTTTTCTCACATGGATTATTATGCTTCCCAGCTTACTTTAGTTTTTGTTATGTTCATCACAAGCTTGTGTTTTATGTGATTTTATTGAGTGATACTATATTACTATCATGATTCATGAACTGTGAACACTTGATATGCTTGGAAGGTCGATCATCATACTATATGCTACTAATCTAGTTATAGACGTAGTGATGTAATGTCCAGATTTGATACTTCCATTTGATATGCTTCAGGCTTTAGTGCTTCTATAAATGCTTTGTTCTTCTCCGGATGTCTAGTACTAGTGAGCATTTCATGACTTGCCTACTGGTGTTGCAGATTCTTATAAGGCAGTCAATGATGAAGGAATGCCAAATTACCAGAGACCATTCATGAAGGGTAAACTGTATATTCATTTCAACGTGGAGTTCCCAGATTCTTTGGGTAAGGATCAAGTTGAGGCCTTGGCGAAGATTCTTCCTGCCAAGCCTCAATCTAAATTGACTGACATGGAGGTAGATGAGTGCGAAGAGACCACCTTGCATGATGTCAATATTGAGGATGAGATGAGGAGAAAGGCCCAACAGCAACAAGAAGCCTATGACGAAGATGATGAAGATGACATGCACGGAGGAGCCCAGAGAGTGCAATGTGCTCAGCAGTGATGACCTGGATCCGGCGCTTTACGTTCGGTTTATTGTAGTCCCTTTATAACTAGTTACAATTGCATCTATCTCTAAACTGCTTGTGCTGATCCTCCGATACAGTTTTGTGTTTATTGTGAGACTTGATACAGTTTCTACTCTGTTTTCTATTTCCTTTTTGAGGAAACAAAGAAAAACACAAAAATATGCTTTTATGTTATGAAACCAAAAATTGCTCCAGAATAATGTACTGTTAATTCTTTTAGGCCATACGCAATTTTAGCAAATTTTCTGTTTACCAATCCAAATATGTCCATGCAAAAATACCAGAGAAGTTATGGAGTATATCATCTGTGCTCACCGAGAAAACAAACAGAATCTGAAAAATGGGCAAGTTAACTATGCAAGGGGCAATACCACCGATCGATACATTCTTCAGCTTGTAACCTTCAAGAAAATTTTCCAAACATACCACACAACAAGATTCCTTGTTTTTAGTCCATCTACATGAAGATTGAAGATATAGATGCTTTCTCCTGTTCCCTAAACCACCAAATCCACGCATCAAACTCACTCTTTGGAACCTGGATCTTCTTCAATATTATACTTTTATAATACTATTCGTTAATTATATTTTCAATATGATTTGAAAAGAATATGATGTGAAACCAGACTTAAAAGAAACTTAACTAAATCATTTTTATTAGACTAGAGTTGATTAGATGACTGAAAAACTAGAGCCCCTAAAAAGTTTCCCTGTGCGGCGGCCACCCCTCCCGGCCACGCACAGCGACGGCCCTGGTAAAAAACCAGCCCGCCATATTTTATAATAGGCAAGTTGTCCTGTTAACTGTTAAAGCCATATTTTGTTCTATCTATAACATTCCCGTGCCATTTATCATAAAATAGTTTTAAATCTTTTCCGAATTCCTCGATTTAGGCTTTAATAAGCACTGCAAATTAAGCTTAACCTGCGTAGATCTTGGATTGCTTAGATAAAACAACTGAAATTGATCGTAGATGGCCGCCACTTATGCAGCTCTGGTTTCTCTTATGCACACGCTGGATAGGATCCAGCACCGATATAGCCGCCTAGTTGCTGTTTCTGTTGATGTACAGGAAATGGAATCTCTCCGTGAGAAGGTCAATTTCTTGATTGATTGAATTCAGTGAGAGTTATGCCCCAGCAGTATGCAATGAAGGATCAAAAGACCTGGAGACCCGAATAGCAGATGCAGCCGAGGATAGGATTGAGTATCAGGTAATGAATATTATTATGTGTTCCACATCAACAGGTCAGAGACCCATAATCTCTCATGTACAAGCCTGGAGAAAGTGGTGGAAGATGCAAGGTCCTATCACGAATGAGGGGATGATGAAGAACAGATTAAGGCCAGTGCGGGAGTTGAAGATCTGCAGCCCCAGAATGAGTTTTCTGCTCCTTCTTCAAGCTCTATTCCCAATGGAAAGAGACTGTACGATGGTGGGGTTTGAAGACGAGCTGATCCATATCATGGGAAGGCTAATTGGACATCAAGCCAGTCTTCAGTTTATCCCCATTGTTGGTATGGGCGGAATTGGTAAGACCACTCTCGCTAAACATGATGTTTATGAACATCCGGTTATTATGGAGCACTTTGATATCCTTGCCTGGGTTTCAATATCAGATATGGGATTTGGAGGAGCTTGATGAGATCGTTCAGCAAGTGACCGAAGTTGATCCATTTATTGTCATTTCAGATTGTTTTAGCCTGGATTTCAAGTTACAGTTCAGATGAGTGTTTAGATATTGTGTTTGTAACCGGCATGATACAGAGCTAAGAGCTTGCCTCCCCTTAAGCAGCTTCTGCATATGTTTTACTTACATAATTACAGTGCTAATAATAAGTTGGAAAACAAATATTCATCCATGGTTTGATTAATTCATTACAGATATTTCCAAGTAATCAATTAACAGAACAATATGAGGTTTGAAATTTTGAACAAGTCTCTAGCCAGTAAGTAGTACTGAAAATGCATGTTTTTCATTCAAATCATATCTTTGAATATCAGCTTTGAATTTTGAATTTTTTTTATTTGTGTGGCATATCTTTAAGGAAGAAGATTGTTCGTCAGAGAATCCTAAGTAAAAGAGAGCTTCTTCAATGCCGGCATTAGTGCTAGCAGTTCACAGTCTGTCTTAAATGCTCTATAGATTTAAGTTAACCACACCTGTTGTTGAGAAACAGAGAACACAATATAGAGTGTCTATTATTAAAGTTACACGTCCAGTCCAAAATCACGGAGTAAATAACACAAAACAAATTAGGGAAAATTACGGATATAAATCAACAATAACAATTAATTACAAATAAAGCCAGTTACAAATAACATTTACCAAAAGCTCGCTACTTACTAAGCTTCCGGAACTCAAAATCTCGCTCAACTTGATTTAATAGCAAATTTGACATCCGAAACCTAGTTTCAGCCATTAAAACTAGCTGAAACTAGCTAAAATGGACCTCAAAAACTCGCTAAACTGAATTTAATGAAGATTTTTGAAATCCGCCTACAGAAATGGACCTCAAAATCTCGCTCAACTGGATTTAATAGCAAATTTGACATCCGGAAGCTAGTTTCAGCCACTGAAACTAGCTAAAAATGGCTGAAACTAGCTGAAACTAGCTAAAAATGGCTGAAACTAGCTAAAAAAGACTGAAACAAGTTGAAACTAACTATTAATTTTATATTTTTCCTGAAATTAACGTTTAAAACTAGTTGTTAATTTTATAAAATGATTAAATTAACTCTGAAAATTATTTATACTAAACTAAAAAAATTAAAAAATATGGAAACTATATTACAAAAATATAATCATTATTTTAACTGAAAAACACATAGTTTCAACACATTGTGTGATATGAAAAGCTAGTTTCATGACACTTTATGCTAGTTTCAGTACATTATGTGAGTTATAATGCTAGTTTCATGCCAATATATGCTAGTTTCAGGAGTTTACAGTGTATAAAATGCTAGTTTCAGGACATTGTGTGATATGAAAAGCTAGTTTCATGACACTTTATGCTAGTTTCAGGATATTGTACGGTGTAAAATGCTAGTTTCAATCCATTATATGCTAGTTTCAGTACATTATGTGAGTTATAATGCTAGTTTCATGCCAATATATGCTAGTTTCAGGAGTTTACAGTGTATAAAATGCTAGTTTCAGGACATTGTGTGATATGAAAAGCTAGTTTCATGACACTTTATGCTAGTTTCAGTACATTATGTGAGTTATAATGCTAGTTTCATGCCAATATATGCTAGTTTCAGGAGTTTACAGTGTATAAAATGCTAGTTTCAGGACATTGTGTGATATGAAAAGCTAGTTTCATGACACTTTATGCTAGTTTCAGGATATTGTACGGTGTAAAATGCTAGTTTCAATCCATTATATGCTAGTCTCAGTACATTATGTGAGTTATAATGCTAGTTTCATGCCAATATATGCTAGTTTCAGGAGTTTACAGTGTATAAAATGCTAGTTTCAGGACATTGTGTGATATGAAAAGCTAGTTTCATGACACTTTATGCTAGTTTCAGTACATTATGTGAGTTATAATGCTAGTTTCATGCCAATATATGCTAGTTTCAGGAGTTTACAGTGTATAAAATGCTAGTTTCAGGACATTGTGTGATATGAAAAGCTAGTTTCATGACACTTTATGCTAGTTTCAAGCCTAGTTTCAGACCCACTAGGCCTACTACCACTAGTTTCAGCCCTAGTTTCAGCCACACCACAACTAGTTTCAACCAATTTATCACTAGTTTCAAACATCCCAGTCCTAGTTTCAACCAGAGAAAGAATAGTATCCCTAGTTTCAAGCAGATCAGGCCTAGTATCAACACCAAAGCTAGTTTCACCCACTGAAACCCTAGTTTCAGACAACACAGATCTACTGTCCTCACAATCAATGCTCAGTCTAGCTCGTTTCACAGGTTTTTCAACGCAATCATCAGAATACCCAACCAAAACATCCATATTGACAAATTTCATGCCATTGGCAGAACAGAGCATAATCATAGCTTTCAAATCGTCATCACTGAAAACAATATATCGATTCTCACCGATCCAATACTGGAACTGAGTCGAATCCAAATCCTTCAGATTAAGCTTAGACACCGCAACATCAAGCAATTCAGAAAACGAAATTTCACCCCTCACCACCCACGCATAACACAACCCGTTCGATTTCAACGAAATCAACAAATCCATAGCAAACAACACGAAGAACGCAGTCGATTCACGATTTCAAAACGAAAAAAAGGAAAAAATCCGTACGAAAATGGAACGAAATTTGATTTCGAGCTGAGAGAGAAATAAATGAGATTGAATACGTGTTTATTTGCCGGCTTGCAGAGGAAGAAAGGGGCAGGGGTACAATTGGAAAGAATGAGCGAAAATTAGGGCCAAATAAATTAGAATGGCCTTATTTGTAACTAGTTATTTAAACTAGCTTTTTTTGTAATTAGGTACCCTCAAGTGGTTGGTTTATGTAATTTTCTGAACAAATTAACAAGCATGTAGTAATTAGTACTCCTATTGTTCACATGATCACACATTCATTCCAAATCATGGAGTATAAAAAAAACACAAAAGAAATTGCGTTTCTTTGAATTGATTTGAGCCAATTGCCCTGGCCTATATGTATAACATTAAACCGCGGAATAATCAAGCAAACAAAACTATAATGGAACAGCAAAAATTCAAAAATTATTGTTGGTAATAACTCAACGAAAACAGTCTGTTCTGCCGTGCTGATACTAATTTAAGAAAAGAATTAATTAACTATCATAAAGTAGCTAATTTCTTCAAGTCGAGTAGTCGATTCGTCATCTATTCTTCAAGAGACAGCTGACTGGTGCTCTGCATCTCATCACTACGATTTTCTCCTTTTCCTGCTACAGACAGGCCTTCAACTTGACTTTTGGGCGAACGGATTCTCATCTTCTCTGTTTTGGGCACGAAAGGCTCAGCATATGGATTCAACTTGGATTGTTTTCGAACAGGTGCAGCAACACGGGTGGGATTCGATGAGAAATCGACCATCATAGTGCCATGCACTCTCCCGATAACGATGTCGACTGGAATGTATTGCACAGGCGTAGTTTGGTTGGTGCTGTTGTTATTGCTGGGAGAGAACTCGACCATCATAGTGTCATCAACTTTCCTGATAACGATATCGACCGGAGACTGGTTTTGCATCACTTGAGACGACATGGCAGGTTTTTCTTTCTTTCTGATCGACAAATTCGCAGCAGTACGTAATCTTCTTCTTGTTGTTCGTCTGGTTAAGTTCAGAGAAATTAAGTATAAGGCATTGGTTTGGTCTTTCAAGTATTTATAGGGGATACACTTTCCTAAATTAAGGAATAACTAAATTAGATTCCTAATAGGATTTCGTGACTTACCTTTAATAAACATGTTTATTACTACTTGACCCCCAAGTGTGTCTACGTATTTTGTGTATGAAGAAAATACCTAGTTATAATTCATAATGAGGAGGGGTTTATTTTTTTCGAACGGACAAAGTGATGATCAATAATTGTTCTCTAGCTATTTACCCCGTGGTGACAATGAGAAAGGGTTTATAATCCTAAGGGATCGTTATTTTATATGCATAACCACGGATTGTTTTACAACAATTTCAAATTATTTTAATAAAATTAATTCAAAGAGAAGTCGATAAAATTAGTTGTTTAAAGAATTCAATGGATGTTAGTTTACAAGAGACTAAGGGAGTGTAGGGTCATCTGTTATTGGCACGAATGACAAAGTGGTACAAGATGTTATCCCTGGAACATATGTCCGAATCGTCAAATAGGGGAGTGTAGGGTCATCTGTTACTGGCACTGTGAGGTGTTATCTCAACAACTGTTTCCGAATGCAATCAGGAAAAGGTAATTGTCTCCATTAGGAAATCAATTCCTATTCGAATTCCTTTAGGTATAGCTGCAAATTGAAGGCTATATAAAGGGGTGATTATTGCATGCTCATAACCAGATCTGGAGAAATAACAACACAGCTTGAAGACCCGGTTCGACTACTTCGAAGGGTGATATTATATAGATTATAGGTTCTAGCTTTGAGAGACAGATTTGTTCTTGTTTCTTGCATACTGTTAGGGACTTGTAATTGGGATTGATATAATATAGTGGAAGCTGGTGATCTCCGTGGACGTAGGTTATTTACAACCGAACCACGTTAAACTCTTGTGTCTCTCTTGCTTATCGTTCTTGCTTTGTTTTCTGTTTTGGTTGCTTGGGTGTGTGTTTGATTGGTGCAGCTGGTTCTTGGTGGTTTAGTTGTGTTGTGAGCTTTTGTGATTAGGTATAATCGACTATTGTTGAATCGAACTCAACAATTGGCGCCGTCTGTGGGAAGAAAGGTCGAAGGAATTTACCGGGAGAATCCAAAGCTTGATATAAGCAATGTCGTCAACTAAAGTCGAGATTGAGAAGCTGACGAAGCACACAGATTTCAGCCTGTGGAAACTGAGGGTTAAGGCCTTGTTGTCGGATTATGGAGCTGACGATGCTCTGTTGGGGGATGAAGTTCTTAAGGATATTAAAGACGATGCAAAGAAGAAGGAAATCAAGAAGAAGGCATTCAATACACTGATTCACTCATTGAGCGATGAAGCATTGAGGGAGGTTGTTAAGTGTACTGATGCAAAAGAAATCTGGGATAAACTTGAAAAAGTTTATATGGGGAAATCATCAGCCCAGATGATGTATCTCAAGCAGAAGTTTCTTGGGTTTAGGATGGTTGAAGGGAGGTCGATATTGGAGCAGTTAGCAGAGTTTGACAAGATCACAACACACTTGGAGAATGTTGGTGATAAGACTACAGATGCAGACAAAGCTATGGTGTTGCTCAACTCCCTTCCCAACTCCTATGAGAACTTTAGAGATTCGTTGATGTTTGGTAATGTTGAAGTAACTTTGGATTTGGTACGGGAATCATTGAAGACTAGGGAGTTCCATAAGCAGAAGAATCTGCAGGAAGGTGGACATTCGGCCGAGAGTCTTGCTATGAAGTACCATGGTTCCAAGAAGGGTTCTTCAAGGGAAAGATTACCAAAGGAGAAATATAAGAAGCAAGAGAGTAAGAGGTCATCAGATTCTGTGGAGAATAGGAGGTGCTACCACTGTCACAATAAGGGACATCTCAAGAAGGATTGTCCTGTGTGGAACAACAGGAAGCCAAAGCAATCTGGGGGAGAGGCAGGAACAGTTGACATAGCACAAGCTACACAATCTTTTGACATCTCAGAGGTACTTACGGTCTCTACTTCTAATATAGACTTATCCTGGATACTTGATTCTGGGTGCTCTTTTCATATGAGTCCAGTTAAAGAATGGTTTACAAACTTCAAATATGGGAAAGGTGGAACTGTACTTTTGGGGAACAATCAGTCATGCATGGTAAAAGGCATTGGTGATGTTAAATTGAAGTTGCATGATGGAACTGTTAGATTGTTAACTGGTGTAAGGTACATACCTGATTTGAGGAGGAATCTGATCTCACTTGGTCAATTTGATGCTATGGGGTATTCATGGAGTTGTAGTCATGGTGTTCTGCGAGTTATGCACGGGGTTCAGGGGGGGTGTTGGGTCAACACCTCAGACAACCTTGCTGGAAGGTGTTAAGAAGAATGGTCTATACTATTTATCTGGTAACACAGTAGCTGGAGAAAGTGCAGCAGTTCATGGGAATGACAACACATATCTATGGCACAAGAGGCTTGGCCATCTTGGAGAGAAAGGATTGAAGGAACTTACCAAGCAGGGATTACTTGGAGGAGACAAGTTCACTAAGTTACCATTCTGTGAGACATGTGTGATGGGGAAGGCGCACAAGACCAGTTTCAACACAGGGAAGCATACTACTAAAGCTAACTTGGATTATGTGCATTCAGATTTATGGGGACCATCCAGGACACTCACTCAAGGTGGAGGTAAATATTTCATCTCATTCATAGATGATTATTCAAGGAAGGTCTGGGTTTATATTCTGAAGTCTAAGGATCAAACATTTAATCAGTTCAAGGAATGGTTAGCTGAGGTAGAAAATCAATCAGGAAGATCATTGAAGTATCTCAGGACTGATAATGGATTGGAGTTCTTATCTACTGAGTTTACTAATTTCTGTAAAGAGAAAGGTATTACTAGACACAGAACAGTTGCAGGTACACCACAGCAGAATGGAGTTGCGGAAAGAATGAATAGAACTCTATTGGAGAGAGCTAGGTGTATGTTACTGAGTTCTGGGGTAAGCAAAGGTTTCTGGGGAGAAGCTATGGTTACAGCAGCAATACTTATCAATAAGAGTCCAGCTGTGTCTTTGGAGTTTAAGACGCCGGATCAAGTGTGGACTGGAACAACTGGGGACTATTCAAAACTCAAGGTGTTTGGTTGCTTGGCTTTAGCACATATCAAGCAAGATAAGTTGGAAGCTAGAGCATTGAGGTGTATCTTTATTGGTTACCCAAAGGGGGTTAAAGGATATAAGCTTTGGTGCATAGAACCTGGAAAGGGAAAGTGTATTATAAGCAGGGATGTCCAGTTTAATGAAGATGTGTTACCTCTGAAGGACAAGCAGGCAGGTGTTGACAGATGGGGTTCACCCAACCCCGAACTCAACCTCGACTCTGCAGAAAATACCAGAATTGAGTTAGAAGATGAGAGAGTTCACTCTCAGGTGGAGCCCACAGTGGAGGATGATGTTGCGGATGCTGAGCCTATCTTACCAGTGAATGAGGAGTCTAGTAGTAGCTCAGAGTCAGATGGTGATGATCGACTTGATGAGGAAGTTGGTGAAACTTCAAACTATCAGCATACAAGAGATCAAGGAAATGCACAGGGAATTTCAGTTGAGGTGGAGTCTGAGGATGAAACTGATATAACACCAGGAGAAGTTGTTTGGGCTATGGAGCAGGTTGATACACTAGGTGTTGGACAAGGGGTTGAGACAACCCTGACGGGAACTCCAGAACAACAGGTTTATAATCAGGTCCCAGAATACTCAGGTACTGGATATGAAGCTCTGGTTGATGAGTTTCAGGAGATTGCTGATGGAAGGATCTTGTATGTGGATGATATGTTGATTACTAGCAGGTCAATGGAGGAGATTGAAACACTTAAAGGGAAGCTGCAAGAAGAATTTGAGATGAAGGATCTTGGGGATGCAAGTAGAATTCTTGGGATGGATATCACTAGGGACATGAAGGAGAAGAATTTGTTTCTATCTCAGCCTAGTTATCTCATGAAGGTTCTAGCCAAGTTCAATATGTCAAATTGCAGTAGTGTGGTTACTCCTATTGCACCTGAGGTGAAGTTATCTGAGGAACAATGTCCTAAGGATGATGCTAAAGCAAGGATTATGTCTATAGTACCTTATGCAAGTGCAGTTGGAAGTATTATGTATACTATGATTTGCTGCAGGCCAGATCTTGCATATGCTATGAGTGTTATCAGGAGATACATGGGGAATCCTGGGAGAAGGCTTTGGGATGTTGTGAAGGATGTTCTCAGATACTTAAATGGCACAAGGATGATGGGACTGAGGTTCAAGAAAAGCAATGACTTGCAGAATCCATTGGTTGGATATGTTGATGCAGATTTTGCAGGGAACTTGAATGAAAGAAAGTCTATCACAGGGTATGTGTTTACTTTGTTTGGCACGATAGTTAGTTGGAAAGCAAGTCAGCAGTCTGTGGTTGCATTATCTACAACAGAGGCGGAGTTCATGGCTATCACTGAAGGAGTTAAGGAAGCTATCTGGTTGGGTGGATTATTAAATGAGTTGGGTATCCAACAGGATCATGTGAATATTCACTGTGACAATCAAAGTGCTATTATGTTGACTAAGCATCATGTGTATCATGAAAGGACAAAACACAGTGATGTAAGGTTTTTCTTCATCAGAGATATCATTGCCAAGGGAGTTGTGAAGATAAAGAAGATTCATACATCTTTGAATGCTTCAGATGCTATGACTAAGGCGCTTCCAGGACCAAAGTTCAGGTTTTGCCTGGAACTTGTGGGTGTCAAAACAAGAAGGGGTTCATCCTAACCGCAGGGATGGGAACGGGGAGGCATCTTAACCTTAGAGGTGCATATGGGGGCGTATCTTAACCTTAGAGGTACATGGAGACGTGTCTTAACCTTAGAGATGCAAAGGGGTGTGTCCTAACTTCAGGGATACAGAGGTCGTTGGTGTTGAGCTAAAGGTGGAGATTTGTGAGGTGTTATCTCAACAACTGTTTCCGAATGCAATCAGGAAAAGGTAATTGTCTCCATTAGGAAATCAATTCCTATTTGAATTCAATTCCTATTCGAATTCCTTTAGGTATAGCTGCAAATTGAAGGCTATATAAAGGGGTGATTATTGCATGCTCATAACCAGATCTGGAGAAATAACAACACAGCTTGAAGACCCGGTTCGACTACTTCAAAGGGTGATATTATATAGATTATAGGTTCTAGCTTTGAGAGACAGATTTGTTCTTGTTTCTTGCATACTGTTAGGGACTTGTAATTGGGATTGATATAATATAGTGGAAGCTGGTGATCTCCGTGGACGTAGGTTATTTACAACCGAACCACGTTAAACTCTTGTGTCTCTCTTGCTTATCGTTCTTGCTCTGTTTTCTGTTTTGGTTGCTTGGGTGTGTGTTTGATTGGTGCAGCTGGTTCTTGGTGGTTTAGTTGTGTTGTGAGCTTTTGTGATTAGGTATAATCGACTATTGTTGAATCGAACTCAACAGGCACGGTCAGCAATACTTCCTCAACCGGAGAATCATTAATCTCTTATGCAAAGTTAATTTTGATGTAGTTTAAGACATTCATATATGTGTATGTGACTTGAAGTTGAGTAACAGTGCTAGCTAGCTAGCTCAAAGAATTCACATGTTGCTTCCTCTGTCCCCAGAACAGATTCCTCAGAAGTTTCTTTAATTTCAATCTTTCGAGGATACATTAATCAGAGAAGGATGATATGTAAATTAATTTGAAATAGCTTAAGACATTAGTATGTGTATGTTCATTGTTGTATTAAATTTGAGTAAAAATACTAGCAAGCTTAAACAATTAACCTGTTATTTCATGAGGTTCATCAGTTTCCTGAATGATTCCGGCTATCCATAGGTTGATAATTCGTCATCTGAAAGCATTTTGTATTGTATAACAGCTTAAGAAACATCTGGATAGCCGGAATCATTCAGGAAACTTAACCTGTTAAGAAACAGTTCAACAAAATTTGGCTCTACGTTACTTTGAGATTTTTTCACAGAATAGTTGAGCTGGTATTTCCATTATTGAGTATCTCTCTGCATCTTTAATTAAATCACTTTTGTTCTCTACGTTTTCTAGCGATATACTAACATATTTATTTCTTTCACTTGGAACAGCCCTGCAGGAACAAGCTGGTGAGTTTAATTTTCTAGAGATTCTGTTTCCAAACTAATTTCTAATTAAGTTGTTTCGATTTAATTTTATGTGTTCTTTATTTCCCAACAGCTATTTCCTCCCTGAAAAATGGTGACAGCTTTCACAACTCCACTCTTTAAGGCCTTTCTTGCTATGTACGGGTATTATTCATGAGAGATTATTGGAGGAGGAATGCTTCTCTGGCCCTCAATTCCCTCGATAAGAATGGTTGCTCGTAAGTTGGCATGTCATTATTCCAGGTATTTGCCTGCAGCTAGACTATCAGTACTTCGCAGCTAGTCAATTCGAGTTCGAAGTTTGATATTGCAGTCCGGGCTAAAAGGACCAGATATTGCAGGTTTCCTTAATTGTTCCTGGACCTGAACTTCTTCCAGGGCTAGAAAATCTGGTGAAGATTCTTTTCAGCTAGCTAGAGATCCAAACAAGCTGCAAGTTTTAGTATGTACGATTCTAATGAACACAATGTTCACATAGGAACTCAGCTTCAGATGTCGATTTAATCGTTTTCTTTACCATTCTGCATGGTAAGACCAATGCACAGCTATCACATGTTCTGTTATCCTTCCTTTTGTCATGTACACCCTGCAGCAACCAATAAGACCCTCTGTGTGTAAACTATTTGGAAATCTATATCTACCACAAGACACAAGTGATATATGGTGGTGGTGGTACATAGCAGACACAATATCCCTTTACATGGCCATCCTTAAATAACTGGTTCAATCCAATGCCCATCAATATATGAGGCCTTCAGTAGCACAAAAAAGAGTTAAAAACAGATTTGAAAGTAACTGTATCGGCTATTTCACTACAACAATTGCTGAGGTTGAAACGTCTTTCATACTGATATACGGTGTAAGGCTTGAATATAATTGATGCACTTGGCAAGGATACAGTGGAAGTAGCTCAAACTTTAATTGAACGACATGTAAACACCCATTAAAGTTTAATTGGATTTCAAGGCAGAACTGAACTCATGACCAACTAAACCCTTGCCGGATTAGTCACACATTGCGGATACCCGTAGATACACAGAAACATTCGAAAACAGGACATAATTAATGCAATACTACTAGTACTAGCTAATAATTAAAGTAATATTGACTTTGATAAAAATGGAAGCGTATGAAATCCATTTCAACAGAAAAAATGGCCAATAACTCTCAACTACCAGCTGTAGGCTCCAATTGCTCTACTGTACATGTGAACGAGGACTGTAAACTATGAAGAATTACAAATTAACCTGATACAGCTAAACCTAATGAACCATGCATATTACAACGGACACTGGCAACCCTGACAGCACATCCATGCTACCATAACGCCAAGTAGAGCTCCAGCAAAAACTTGAAGTGGAGTGTGCCCAAGAAGTTCCTTGAGCTTTCGCTGACTAATGGGATGCCCTTGGAACAAATCTTCAATGATCAGATTGAGAACCTACAAGTGCACGGCTCTTTCCTTTACAAAGGGGCTTGGTCTAGTACATCATGCTAATATATGAAATGAAAGTAAGCAACAACAACATGAACAAAGATTTGAAATCACACACCACAATGATCCTTAGCAAAGAAATTAGTGTTAAATTTGGCCAGTATTGCACAAAAATGTAGTATCTAAATTCTGCAAAACCGCTTTTTCGTTTTTATTTCAAGTCTTCCCCAAACTTCCTCAATTTTCAGTGTTAATGAAGTTTGGTGCAGAAAAGAAGGTTTAGGTTCAGATTTGGTAAACAAATCCATCCCCAAAGTCTACAAGGCACATTACCACATTGTCTCGTACATCCAAGCGAAAGCGACTACTTTTGTCTTAACAAATCCCTACATTTCATATGTCAAATATAATTCAAGTGATGTGCTGTCCAGGTTGTGCACAAATACAAAATTTTCTTGCCATGCTTTTCGTTTGGTTAGAACTTAGAAGACCCATATGACACATTAGCTTGTCTGACCAATATATATGTATCTTTTCTCCTTTTCATCTAAAGATCAAACTGAACCTACTATTCATGCCAACTTGTTACTATGCAAGTACCAACTATATGAGCTCAGCACTTGTATTTGTCACACAACAACGGTGTCAATTCGTAAAATTCAAGATTTTAGAATGTTAAAGAGTTCAAAGGACAAATGCATTTGGACTTGAATCCTTAATCTGATCATCAGAAGTCAAGACCACCAGTCAGTATATATTGAAGAGAACATATGACAACGGATATCCATTGAGCATCCCATAGACATATGAATTACTAACCTCTCTGATAGTACTTGAAAAGTAGTTCAATTAAAAAAAGTAGATTTTCAATTATGTTAAGGCTGGTAAAAGATACAAATAATCAGTAGAGGCTGGAAAAATGGCTTTCAGATACAGTATTTATACATCCCACGCCATCTTATTTGAAAAGCTCCCTGCTCCATAAAGAACCTAATGCAACTAAACATAACTCCTTCAGCATCAAATCATTTACATGGACTGCAAACAATAATATCCCAACTTCACCCATTCTTTTATCAGATAACACCCCATTTACGTTTCAAATAATACTCCACTTACAGCTTTTATACGCTTTATACTATATCCACACTTTCTTAATACATGCGCCAGCTAATTTCAAACGGGACAAAATACAACTTTACTTTGTCAAATACTGTTCTCACTTGACCTTGTTCTTTCCTCTTATCTAGAGAAGTTAACTTAAGGTCACCAAGACCACCCTACTAGCACATACAGTTTTGCAGAATAATAATCCAAACATTCTACTCATGTTGCGACAACCTCTTGCACCTTTATATTTCAATATAACAGGCCAGGCTAGTAAAGAATCTTGCAGATGCTAATTACACATTACATACACTAATGCACACTAACTCAATTGAGATTGAGGAAATAACAAGCCTAAAAAAATTGTGTATACATATTATAAGGGCTAACAGTTACTACACACAACTTCAATATATACAAGGGATAACCATATCCTAGACAACCAACCTAGCTACCCAACAAAATGTTAGCACTCCGTCATAAGGAAGAAGTCAAATCAAACAAATGAAGTAAAGAAGAAGAGAGAATTAATAATATAAGTAAAGTATATAAGGTGGTGACCTGAGCTTGGATACCAGCATGGCGCCTGACACCAATAGCATCATACATGACAACCAAAGAGAAGCCCAAGCAAACAGGAAAAAGGGAATCGGAAACCCCATGGGAAATAGCAACAGAAGTAGTCAATGCTGTACACAAAGCAGAGTGTGAAGAAGGCATACCACCAGAAGCAAACATAAGCCTAAAATCCCATCTCCTCTCAACACAGAAATTCAAGAAAACCTTGATCGACTGTGCAACAGCCCAAGCAAATAAACCCGAAACAAATGTCGGGTTTGCTGCCAAAGTGGCCACTAAAGGACTAATCTTTACCTTTGCAGCTGTGGCGGCTGTTACACTCATCATCAAATCACTACTAGTTTGTTGGACTTTATGGACGATGTATGGGAGTATATACGAAAAGGGTTTCCATCCAGTTGTCGGATTTTGTGAATTTCTGGGGATTAGTGGTCGTCTTGTTTTTTTTGTGAATTTGCACGGAGGAGGGACTGAAAAGTTGAATGAAATGCTCAAAGGGGAAATGGATTTGAATAATGGAGGAGAAGAAGAAAAAATTGGTACTACAAGAGATTCCATAATTAAACTATGATAGATACAAAAACAACACGCTACTGGATGGAAGAAGATGAAGAAAATGTTGGTGAATCAAGAAAAAATTTGCATTTTACACTAGTCAATTTGGGATGGAACAGGGGAGATTAATGAACATTCCAGTTTCTTCTTTTGGGCATGTGGAGACCAGAGATTGGGTAATGGAATATAATAATCAATAATATAATATACTCTCCGAATAGAGACCAGGAATCATCAGTTTTGTTTCGGGAATATGCCTGGGAAAAGTTCAAAATCTCAAAATAGCCTATTCTTTCAAATCCTTTTGAGGTGAAAGAGAAGGATGGACATTGGACAATGAAGATGAGTTAGATGGGTCCGGAGGTGCGCAGTGCGTACTGCTGGTTCGGATATGTTTAACAAAATTAGCTGATAATCTAGCTCATAATAACACAGTTTATAAGCTAACTGATAAGTTAGCTGATAGTGTGCGTGTTTAGCGAATGAGTTGATAAGTTAGCTGATTTTGATTTACGTGTTTAGCGAATGAGTTTATAAGCTAACTGACAAAACGACATAAAAGGGCATTCATATTATATTGTTATATTTTCACTCATTTGTCATATTTTATAATAATAATAATTATTTTAACATAAAAATAAATAATATATTTATATCTAAACTATTAATTAAATAATCATTTTTCAAGTTATCAACATGTATATGACAACAAATATTATTAGGGGTATAATAATACATGAATATTTATAATAATAATAATAATAATAAAAAATAAGCTAACTTTGTTAGTTTAAAAGATAAGCTAGCTGATAATAAACTCGAGGAGTTTATAAGCTCGCGTTCACATAACATACTTATTTACCTGTCAATAAGTTTGTTACATGAACGCGACCTCCTTATAAATTTCTAGAGCTTTTATATATATATATATATATATATATATAGATATATATATATATATATATATATATATATATATATATATATATATATATATATATATATATATATATATATATTTTATTTTTTTAAATTTTTTTTAAAACAATAAATTTAATTTATTAATAAAAAAGAGAAAATACAAAATACACGTGCATAAGCAATGCACAAGTAAAGGTTTACTCCCAATCAAAAACCAAAGAGTTTGTTTGGCTCTAAACTGAACTTTGGTATTTTGTTATTTTGGCTTGTTGGAGTATTTGGCTCTAAACTAGCCTTTGTTATTTAACAAAATACCAAAGTCCAGCTACAGTAACCGACATAAAAACACACCTATTCTCCTCTTTGGCCCACATGTTTCTTTATTATTCATATTAAAGGAGATAAATATAAAATAAATATATAATAGATAATAATAATAATAATAATAATAGTAATAGAAAGGTGCGTAGACGACGACGAAACAAACTAAACACGCGACGACTGAAATGGAGGCCGAGGAGAAGCCGGTTGTGATGGGGCTAATCGAGAAGGCTACGAATTCTACGGCGATTGAGGTTGATCCTCGCTGCTTGAAATCCATCAAATCCGTCGTTCGTTATTCCGATTCTGAACTCCGTATCGCAGCCCAAACCCTAATGTCTCTTATGAAACGCGATCATTCTCAGGTACACACTCCCTCCATCACTAATACTATTTCTTTTCTTTATTTATGTTCGATCAATTAGGGTTTATGGCTACCACTATGTTTTCGATCTATTGTCAATCAATTTCGATATTTTGTTTTTTAAAATTGTGTTTCGAAATTGGATTTTGGTTTGTGGCTTTTGGAATTGCTTCTCAATATTATGAATTGCTGTTGCCAATGATCACTGTGATGTGTTAATAATGACCACAAGCAAGCACACCATATGGTTGTGATGTTTGAATGGAAATCGAGAATATTCGTATAGGCAGTTTGGATGTTAAATGTTAATGAACTAGTAACTGTGTTTTATACTTTTAAGTTGTTGTTTTCAAGTTTGTGATTCGTCTCAAGGTTATGAAACACATAAATTGTTTTTACATATTCGATTCTGCACATTGATACAAGTGATTTAATAATTTATACAGGTACGATATCTTGCATTGCTCATTATAGATGAACTCTTTATGCGCTCCAAGCTTTTTAGGACTCTTCTTGTTCAAAACTTGGACAAGTTACTCAGTTTGAGTGTTGGATTTAGAAGAGATCATCCACTCCCTGCTCCTGATTCTGTTGCATCTGTTTTACGGAAAAAGGCAATTGAGTTCTTAGAGAAGTGGAATGATTCATTTGGTATTCAGTATCGACAGCTCAGGTTAGGTTATGACTATCTCAAGAACACCCTCCGTTACCAATTCCCTAACCTGCGCCTCAATGCCGATAGAATTCGGGAGGAAAGGATGAAACGAGACATGAAAACAAAAGAGATCTTACTCAAAAAATTCCAACACTTGAAGACAAACTTTCCATCTATGAAAAGTGAAGTACAGCAAACAATTGAGCAAATAGGTGAGGGTTTGGATATTCTTAGAACTGAAGATGAGGATATGTCATTTCAGCTTGATGATGCAGATATGGAGGAGTTCCGGAACACAGAACTAAGGCAGATTCGTCTTGATTCTTTACATGAGGGTGAAAAAGTTCAAGAGAACGGTGATAATAAAGTAGTGTTTGATGCTTTAAGGGAACTTTACAAGGTTTTATTCACTAAGCATTTGCCTACTATACAAGAATGGATGTCGACTCTTGTAAGGGTGGAAGTGGAAGATACCAGCTTCAGAGACTCCACGTTGAAAGATCTCATAGATTTGAAAAATGTTATTCATTTAACAAAGATGAAATGTGAAGACTCAGGCTTTGACTTTTCTAAGTCTGCAACTCCTGAGGAAGAAGAAGATATTTGGGAAGACGGCGCAACTATAGGAACCTCTGGGGAACTGAGTTCTGCTCCGAGCACTTTGAAAAGCAACCACCAAGCTCCAACATCAACTTGCAACAAGTCGAGAAATTCTACAAGTCAGAATTATCCAACTGGAAATGAAATAATGAGTGGTCATAGCAGTGGGAGCGAATCAGATCCTTTGAGAAGTAAGCTTATGGCTAAAGCTCCGGTTCTTAACTGGGGTTCATATCTGGATAACTGGGGATCAAATAGTGAAGCTTTGGCGAATCAGAGAGGATTAGATCTGGACAGTCACTGGGGTAGGGTAGACCAAGATGCAGTTATCCCATCCAAAAAAATTGCCGAGTTGAATATGCGAGCATCTGTGTATAAAGAAGACCCTACTGAAATACCTTTGTGTCTGGCCCCTTTACGGAGCGGTGGACTCTGTCAAAGACGTGATTTGCGGATTTGTCCATTTCATGGGCCAATAGTCCAAAGAGACGATGGAGGAAAACCAATCGAAGAGAGCCCCGTTGTGGCCTGCGTAGAAAGTCAACCTGAAGAATCAACCTCAGGTGTGAAAGATGAATTGGTGAACCAGTTGTTTAAACAAGCTGTGAAGAACGTTCGAGGAAGAGACATGGAAGCAGCGAAGAAGAAGGTGCTGGACCAACGAGCTTTAAAGAAGGCTAAATATGCGAAAGTCCGTGAACACAACGAAGCAGTTTTAAGAGATGCTGCACTAGCTACCACATGGAGGTCTGAAGCTGCAGAATCTGAGAACAATTCAAGATCTGTGAAAGGTAAGAAAGAAACACTTGCATCGATGTTGAAAAAGAAAGAAACGCCTAAACGCAGAATAGAACAGAGGCTTCGGAGTGGTCGCACAAGGAATAGTACTGTAGCGCAAGCGCAGTTGGCAGTGGCTCAGCACGCAAACTACAGGGAAGCATTTCCGAATCAATGGTAGATGGAACTCTTCATGTTCTCAAGAAATGGTTTCTGATCTTGTTAAGGTTCTGTTGTCGAAAAGACTTGAGCTGATTCATTAGATGAGTGTAATTGCTA
Source organism: Plantago ovata (assembly GCA_028274465.1). Lineage (NCBI taxonomy): Eukaryota > Viridiplantae > Streptophyta > Magnoliopsida > Lamiales > Plantaginaceae > Plantago > Plantago ovata. The sequence continues at coordinate 15,668,607 of CM051456.1, read as the reverse complement.
CTGGCTCATGAGTGATGCCCTTTTTTATGGTTCATGTAGAGATTTCCTATAATATAGATAGATTGTCAAATGTTCCTTGACTAGATTGGTACAGCAAAAGCGTTTTTTTTTTTTTTTCCTGGAGATGTACTTGACTAATAAGTAATAACGTTTCTATGGGATGTCTAAATTTAGTACTGTTGCATTAACATCTAACATTAGCGGAATAAGAAGAAATTGGAGCTCACTCGCTCCTCCCCTGATTTTTCTCAATTTTACTTTTTTTTTTTTTTTTCTTCTCTTACTGTTCTTTACCCTCATTCCCTTTCTTCTCTCGGAAAGAAGACACCACCATCTCATCATCCTCTCTCGTCGCAACTCTAAATATTCAGAATTTAGAAGATTTGTATAATTAGCAGATCAGCTGCGCTATGCCGCCTCTTCTTCAGAAAGGTTCTGCCAAGACCTCACCTTAATTATCAAAGGTTCCTTACCTCTTTTGCCTCTTTATTTGGGTAGATTCGATTTTGTTAGATGTCAATAATTTATTTCAGCGATTTGCTTGTGAAAGTTGCAGACATCATATTTTTCATCGGATAGAGGCGTAAGGTCCTCAGACCTTCTAATCGTTCGATAGAGGAGAAACAAATTGAAAAGGTATGCTCCCTTTTATTTCATAGTTTCCGCTTGATAGTTTGAAGTATAGCCCGATTCTAAGTTCAAAACCGTAGATTTGGATATGTACTCCAGGTGTCAATTTTAACGGCTTTTTAGTACAATTGATGCAGATTTTTACATTATTTCATTACTTTCAAGTGTAAAAGCATGTTTGTTATGCTTTATTGTGTACGAATAGTTGAGGTTACCAATGTGGTTCAAACAGCAAAGTTGCATTATTTTTTTTAGATATGAATGTAGAGTATTGTTTTAGTTGCCTTTCCCTCTCTATCTGCAGAAGGCACAAAAAGGATGAAGCAGATTCACTGCCAGATCCTGAGGGAGATCAGCGGACAGTTTTTGCTTATCAGGTATTCCTTGTACAGATATATTTTCTTTATCCATACGATTGGTGCTTCTCACATTAGTTTGAAAGCTGATCTTCTCTCAGGCTGGTAAGGTTCAGCCCCCTTATCTTTCAATTTGATGCTACAAATGGATTTATCCAGGAAACACTGGGATTGTCAGGGATGCTAAGCATCCCTATCCCGGGGCAGGCCTGGAAATGCTCCAGGGTAGCGGGATCGCACCAGGATTGATTATACTGCCTGTTAGAAATTATTTGGTGCGGGTTGGATATGGGTTTTAAAAATCAGTAACTAAAATATACCCTTTACCAATTTGCACTTGCTACACAGCTAGCAGAAGCCTGAGCATCAAGAGTGTGCGGCTTTTGCTGATGCACGTGCATAACTGGACTTGTCTCCCGATCAAATCTGCCTGCAATCTTTAATGGATAGCTACATCAGATGTGGGAAGACAGATCCTTCGTGAGCCCAGCTTTATTTGAGGTGATCTCATTTTTTGTTTTCTAGACTTTGTTTTTGCTGTGTAATTATAGTGTATTAGCGCATGGTTTAGCTAGAACGTGTGCAGTGACCCAAGTCTCCCAGAAGGTTTAGGAGAAGCAAACTGATCTTTGTTGTCCCATGTTTTTATTTTGCTGATATACTCTTGGATACTGTTCCAGGAAATGATCTTAATTCACTGTTCCTTGAAAATAGCACGACTTAAGTGTAGTAGTATAGGACTGCACGTTTAGAAGTTTAGCCTTTTCAATATATATAAATAATAAAATAAATGGAAATAGTTCCCACATTAGTAGGTTTCACTTTGCGAAATATGTTGTGATATTTACGAATGGACTATAAAAAAATCGTCATTATGGTTGCCCTGTTTCTGGATTTAAAAATTGTTCTGACATCAAGAGAACGAAAAAAGTAATACAAGCAAACATGCAATCTCTCTAAAATTTTGCATTTTTCCTTTATAAGTTTACTTGTATGTAAAAAAAATAAATAAATGTATTCCCGCTGTCCTGTAATTTGGTCTATGAGTGGTTGTAGTTTAGTTTGGTTGACATGCATGTTGAGGTGTAGTTTAAAGGTTATTCCCATGTAATTACTGTGTTGGCTCCAGACTTTTAGGCAGAACTATACAATCATTGTGATCAGTTCAGGATTGATTCTTGCAGAAGCGGTCAAATTACTGGCCCGGCACAAATTTCTTGGTGCTCCAGTGGAGGACGAAAAGGCACCCGAAAATGCCTCTTGGATTGACAGACACATGGGGACTGTTGAGTTTACTGGCATTGTGGTATGGGTCTTGCATCAGGTTTATATTGGATGAAGATGTTTTGAATTTTCCAACAGTTCAAATATTCCAGCACATAACAAAATTCGAAGGATTGGAGTTTTTTGGTAAGAGGTCTTTGGGGATATTAGGGGTGTCTTTTGGGAAAGGTAGGTTGGTGATAAGGGAGTTTAGAACTTGGTCTTTCGAAGAGGATCTTTTCAGAAGGAAGTCTCATAGCCAATTAAAGATGTGCTGATTGTTATCATCGCGCAGGCCCTGTGTTAACCTAGTTTCTCTCTCTAGAAATCGATCGTCAGAACTCCCGATCTGAGCTCTATCCCCGTGAATTCGGAGTAAACGACGGTGTTTGGGAGAGCCTCTAAGAAGAGTGACAATACCTGGTACTATGAGGTCCTCGGTGTTCCCAAAACGGCTGCACCTGATGACCTCAAGAAAGCCTACAAGAAAGCTGCCATCAAGAATCACCCTGATAAGGGCGGTGACCCCGAGAAGGTACTAATCGAATCAATTCTCCTCTCTTTTCTGTTTAATTTTGTTGATTTTGTATCTCTGATTTTGTTAACTTCCATTTCTTCGTCTGTTTAGTTTACTCTTTGCTTGCCCTGCTTTTGGTGTATGTATCCTGAGCGTTAAGTTCGTAATTGTGTAGCCAATTGCCTGTTTATCGAGCACTCACTTTACTTCTGGGTCCTGGAAATGAAATTAGATGTTGATTAGGCCATGGATGATGTTTTGTTAGCCTTCTACTAGTGTATATTAGGTTTAATTTGACGGTATACTGCTGATTCACTGCACTAGTAATACAGAATTAGCTTTGTATAGTGAGGGTAATTTGGCTGAAGTGATGGGTAATTAGTAATGAGTATGGTTACTTGTGCAGTTCAAGGAGCTTGCCCCTGCCATGCCTATGAAGTCTTGAGTGATCCCGAGTACGGGAATCTATGATCAGTATGGTGAGGATGCACTTAAGGAGGGAATGGATGGTGGAGGTGGTGGCATGCACGGCCCATTTGACATATTCTTGTCTTTCTTTGGTGGGAGTCCATTTGGAGGTGAGAGTTTGGGCCGGCCTGCTCTTGTTGTGTAATTTGGAATTCGTTCTAGTATTTTCGCTGTTTTAGGGGTGTACATGACATGTTTTTTGATAACTAGGTGGTGGTAGCAGCAGGGGACGAAGGCAAAGGCGGGGTGAGGATGTAGTGCATCCATTGAAGGTTTCCCGTGAGGATCTTTATCTTGGTAAGCACCAAGAAGCTGTCTCTGTCACGGAATGTTCTTTGTTCCAACTGCAGTGGGTAAGTTTCTTCTTTTCATTCTTATTATGTTTAGCTGAACATGGATGTATATGAAGGCATGTTATGATTCCAAGTGCAGTGAGCATGTTATCATTCTTTTGCCTAACTTGGTTCTCTGATTGACAGTAAAGGGTCAAAATCTGGAGCTTCATTGAAATGCTCAGGTTGTCAAGGAACTGGTATGAAGGTTACTATTAGGCAGCTTGGGCCTGGCATGATTCAGAAAATGCAGCATGCTTGCAGTGAATGCCGTGGAACTGGAGAGACTATCAATGATAGAGACCGTTGCCCACAGTGCAAAGGGGAGAAGGTGGTGCAGGAAAAGAAGGTCTTGGAAGTCAATGTTGAAAAGGACATGCAGAATGGACAAAAGATTACATTCCCTGGGGAAGCTGATGAGGCGGTATGATTAGCGAATCCCGTATACCTTATCCTGGATATGTATGTGTTTTGTTAAAAGTTTTAAATGAGCTTTTTTGTTTTTGGCAGCCTGATACTGTTACGGGAGACACAGTCTTTGTGCTCCAGCAGAAGAAGCACCCCAAGTTCAAGGGAAAGAATGGCGAAGATCTTTTTGTAGATCACACTTTGACGCTCACCGAGGCTTTATGTGGATTTCAGTTCATCTTGACCCATCTAGATGGAAGGCAGCTTCTAATAAAATCAGAACCTGGAGAAGTTGTGAAGCCTAGTAAGTTGTTTTCTCACATGGATTATTATATTTCCCAGCTTACTTTATTTTGTTATGTTCATGTACTAGACACAAACTTGTGTTTTATGTGATTTCAATGAGTGATACTATCCTGAACTGTGAAGTGAACACTTGATATGCTAGGAAGGTTGATCATCATACTAGATATAATCTAGTCATAGACGTGGTGATGTAATGTCCAGACTTGATACTTCCATTTGATATGCTTGAGGCTTTAGTGCTTCTATAAATGCTTTGTTCTTCTCCGGATGTCTAGTACTAGTGAGCATTTCATGACTTGCCTACTGGTGTTGCAGATTCTTACAAGGCAGTCAATGATGAAGGAATGCCAAATTACCAGAGACCATTCATGAAGGGTAAACTGTATATTCATTTCAACGTGGAGTTCCCAGATTCTTTGGGTAAGGATCAAGTTGAGGCCTTGGCGAAGATTCTTCCTGCCAAGCCTCAATCTAAATTGACTGACATGGAGGTAGATGAGTGCGAAGAGACCACCTTGCATGATGTCAATATTGAGGATGAGATGAGGAGAAAGGCCCAACAGCAACAAGAAGCCTATGACGAAGATGATGAAGATGACATGCACGGAGGAGCCCCGAGAGTGCAATGTGCTCAGCAGTGATGACCTGGATCCGGCGCTTTATATTGTAGTCCCCTTATAACTAGTTACAATTGCATCTATCTCTAAACTGCTTGTGCTGATCCTCTGATACAGTTGTGTTTATTGTGAGACTCGATACAGTTTCTACTCTGTTTTCCATTTCCTTTTTGAGGAAAAAAGGAAAAACACAAAAATATGCTTTTATGTTATGAAACCAAAAAAATGACTACAGATAATGTACCCATACGCAATTTTAACAAATTTTCTGTTTACCCATCCAAATGTGTCCATGCAAAAATTTTCTGTACTAACTATTGTTTCGACAATAATACTAAATGACTGCAAGAACAAGGATGCATTAGTTTTTCAGTAACCATAAATTGCAGATTAGTATACATTATAGAGTAACTAAAAGAAATAATTCTATACATTCCAAGAATCCCTTCAATAGTTCTATATCATCTCTGTTCACCGAGGTACCAAACTAAACCTCAAAATGGGCAATTTAACTATGCAAGGAGCAATTCATAACGACATAGAGGACACATATGACTGCTACTGATCTCTAACCACCGAATGATACATTCTTCGTGAAAAATATGCGGACAGGGCATCCTTTTCAGCTAGGGACCTTCAAGAAACTCTTCCAAACATACCACAGAACAAGCTTCTTTGTCATTGCGATCATCCGAAAGTATGGTATCATTAGATGCATCTACTGAAGACACAGATGTTGTTGTTGACTTCTCCGAGTAGGTCATGGCTCTGTACATCAACCCGTTTCACTGTTCATGGCCGACTAATAGCCCTAGTGTTTTCAGTTCGATACAAAATCTGGGAGATGACTGAGCTTAGGTATCTCCAGTTCAACAAAATTTGGCTCTCAGATCATTACTTCCATTCAACAAGTGGATGGACGAGATCATTCTACAATGAACAACCTTCAGACTCTAAGGCTCATAGAGAACTTCAGGTGCACCGATGAAGTCGTCAAGAGAATCCTCAACATCAAGAAACTTAGAATTCTTTATAACAATTTTTGTTCCGAGGATCGAATATCATCCAAGGAGTCTTGGTCTTATGACAAGACTCGAGTCACTTGGCTCCATCTGGTTACCAGTAAAGCAACTTAGTTGGTCAAATCTTCCATCGAACCTTGCCTTCCCAAGATCACTCAAGAAATTGAGATTAACTGGTTGTCTGGTTCCAAACTTCAATGGGAAGAGTCAGACATGACGAATATTGGTTCACTACCCCATATCGAAGTGCTTAACCTGACAGAAGATGCCGAGAGGATACCAGTTGAAGGGGAATTTCGTTGCCTCAAGTTCTTGAAAGTTGAATACTGTGAACTGAAGCACGAGTCTGGATAGCAGAGAGTATTCACTCTCCATGTCTTGAAAATCTTGTTCTTCGTTGGTTATATGATCTAGTACTGGAGATTCCTTCGGGTATTGGAGAAATACCTACGTACTCTTCAGTCTATTCAGGTGTTACACTGTACTGTAGTGATTCTTCAGTTCTTTCGGCTAAGAATATATACTCGAGGAACGAGAAGATCATGGGAATATGAACCTTTGATTTCAAGTTCACTTGCACAAGCTCACAAAACTGGATATCTTATCAAGCAACCATTTTGAAGTCCAAAAGTACGTACGTCACTTTGTGATTATATTTTCACAGAATAGGTGAGCTGGTATCATCTTGATTTGGGAACTGCAGGCGATTTCTCTCTGCATCTTTATAATATCACTTTTATTCTTTACGTTTTCTAGCGATATACTAACATATTTATTTCTTTCACTTGGAACTGCCCTGCTGGAACAAGCTGGTGAGTTTAATTCCCTAGAGATTCTGTTTCAAAACCTCAGATGATTAAATTTCTTGAGTTGTTTCGATTTAATTTTACGTGATTTTTTTTTTTTTTTTCCATTCCAACAGCCATTTCCACCCTGAAAAATGGCGACAGCTTTCACAACTCCACCCTTTAAGAACTTGCTGTGTGTATAGCCATCAACGGCCTAGTATTATCCATGAGAGATTATTGGAGGACGAATGCTTTTCTGAAGCCCTCAGTTCCCTTAATAAGAATGGTTGGCTCGTAAGTTAGTACGTCATATTAAGGTGGGTTCCATTGCAAAATGATAGGGCGCTGAGGCTATTGAAATTGGCTGATAAGGTATTTGCTAGACTATCGCAGCTAGTATATTCGAGGTTTAATATTGTCCGGGCTAAAAGGACCCAGATATTGCAGGTTTCCTTCATTGTTCCTGGACTTGAACTTCTTCGAGGGCTAGAAATTCAGGTGAAGATTCCTTTCAGCTAGCTGCACTGAGCAAGAGGATCCAAACAAGCTGCAAGTTTTAGTACGTACGAGTAACGACCCTGTTGCTTTAAACTTGCAATTTAAGCATGTCTCTACTGTTGAGTATTCTGGAAACTACATGCACTTCCTCTCTGTATCAGTAATTAAGCATCTTCCTTCATTTTCCATTGAAATATACTGATATACTATGTATCTTTAATTCTTTCACTTTAAACTACGTTGCAGGACCAAACTTGTACTAACATACTGGCTGGTGAAGATATATTGGCTGACAAAGGTTGATCCTCACTAGAATTTCTGTTTTCCCTTCATCTAGGGATTCTCTCTTGACTCAATAACTGGTGTACATGTTTGTTAATCTGAAGATTTCATATCTCATATATTTTGTTTCTAACGAGTTTCATTGGTTTTTCCTCTCTATTTTCCATTAATTATGCATGTACTTAAGTTACAGGCATGGACATGCAGGTTTCTTTAGAAATTGGTGTGATTAAGTTTGAATGTGAAGAATGATGTCAGCTGAAAGATGGTTATGGCTTGTGCAGCACACTCTTTCAAGTCCTCATGTTGTGTGTCAGTAATCAATACTATATGTGCAAATTGCAATTATGTGCAATTCTGCATATTGTAAAATTATATACCCTTCAAAGTTTAAACTGAAACTTTTGATATGCAATTTAAGGATTAATGTATAGGATCTGTGTAATATTAAGATCAGCAATAATAAATCAAATGCTCTGGCTATAGTGATTTGTTCTGGAGCCTTTATTTTTTTCTTCTTTAAGAAAACTATCTGAAACTTTGTGGCAGCTGCATATATAATGCTCCAAAATCCATTCCACACTATATGCCAGTGCTTATATTTTGGCTTCTGTATTGAGGTATTCTTGTTTGTTCCCCCATAGACATGGCAGCAGCGCCCAAATTGTGGGATGCAGGGTACTACAGGGCCAGCTTTATACCCATTTTTTCTGGGTTGAGTGCCCTGGTTGGGTTTGTGTTGGATTACTAGGTTGTGTTCGGGTAATCCTAGTATGGATACATAACGTGGTTTAGGTTTGAAGCCTGCCATTGTCTAACACTATTATTATATGACAAACACGTATTGAATCGGTTCAGATCGTATATATGATTGAACAATACCTATTTAGAAGCCTAGTTTGAACAAACAAAGGTCATCATCCTATGTATCTGTCTCACAATAACTTTTGTTCTATTACGTACTATGTTCTGAAACCCATCTCAGGGTCATGTCGCACGATCACCTGTGATGATTAATCCGGGTCATTTCGGATGGTTGAGTCAAACGGTATAGTAAATACATAAAATTATACGTACTCTATATCATTATTTTATCACAAAAAAACTATCACACACATTTATCATCAAATAACATTCAGTACTAAATCATAAATATCATAATCTCATAGTAGAGGGCATAGTGTAAATTGGGTCAACCAGGAAAACCCTGTGCAAATTAATTTAGGAAAAAACTAGTTGCTCATCTCAACCTGGAGAGGCCTCTGGAAACCAATAAACCCGGGTAGGAGGATCCCAATGGCGTTGGGCCTTTAATTGGCATAGTCCGATTAGATCCAATAAATAAAATTCAACGGGCCAGAGACAGATGGGAATGAGAGGTGACTTTTATATTTCCTGGACAATTAGAAATTAAACTTGACCAATTATAATTTGTATGGTCGATCGAAGAAGCTAGGTCAGTAAATTGTGTCAAATTTGAATGGCAACGCATATCATGTGGTGCTAATATTATAAGCCTGTCAAATAGGCCACTTGCATAATCTTAATTATGGACCCCGTAAACCCTAGTACTAATCCACAATTACCGTCAACGGATGCTACCATAACTTACAGGAGTATCATTTTTAAGTATTTAATTATTAACTATGGTAAAGCGTCATTAACCAAAGTCTATCTGGTTTCTGGAGAATTATACTGTTTGAGCAGTTTTACTATTAACTTACGAACGACTCCATTTTTTATCAGTTTGGATTTGGGCAAATACTTTGATAAGAATATTTAATCGAGACTATTTATCCATTGTTTTGATCATGTAACCAGTTTCATAGCTGTAAATCATGTTGTGCATCAAGTTTGATAACTTCAAGTCTCTAGTAATTACATGTAGAACTTTCTTCTAATCATACTACCATTTGTTGCGGTAATGTGATTAATTATACATGAATTCAGAAAATAATGATGTAATATATATGTGGAAGTAATTTGTATTGAAAATTGAAATGTACTTTTAAAAGTCTAGAATGCAAAGGAGAATTTGGTACATAGTGGAGTAAAATCTCGATTGGAATGGCCTAATTATATTAGATGTTTTTTAAATAAATTTAAAATCCGAAAAGCAAAACTGATTTAACAATTTATGTTATTTTTTAAGTAATATACATCTGATTTAACAATTTATGTTATTTTTTACTACCTTATCTCTTTAATTTATACACTTATTTCAATTTCAATCCCACTACTCGCTGTTGCCTTAATTTTTAAGTATTGGTGAATTAGCAAAACTTTTTAGGGGTTTTCTATTCTCAGGCCGACTTCGCACCGACCTGAATATAGGTCTTCATTAGATGATTGACATATGACATCTAATTCGATCTCATCCGTTCTTTTCGGTTCAAAACTATTTTACATGTAATTTTTGGTACGATGTATTAAAAATTATTGTATTAATATTGAAAAATCACCTAAAATATAAGTTTACTATAATAACCTCTTATATATATTTTTTAATATGATATTAAAAAGCAAATTTGTAACACTTTTAAAATCACGGTGCAAGTATTTAATTAATAACAAATTCATTAATCCAACTCAATTAAACTTAACATGAATAGCTATTCAATTCATAGAAAATTACGGAGTATGAATTAGAGTTGAAGAACTCTAATCCTTGCATCACGATTGGGACGTATATCAACACAAATTAGTTCATGAGGATGATTCCTATCATAATAATTGATTTATGTGAAAATCCTTGTGAAGCTCCTCTTATAGTTCCCTTCTCCATAAACTTGTTATTAATAATCAAAAAGAAAACTTTGGTCCAGATTCCTTCATGCGAATTCAGTTTTTGGATATATGTGTTAATTGATTCGGAATTATAATCAATTACTCAAAGCCTCACAACATGCATATAAGAATTTTATGATGTCTTTTGCAAGAAAAGAGAAACAGGTGTCATGGATCTGTGTTCAATATTTCTTTCGTCAATAAAATCAGCATTTGGTCCAACAATGATTACAAACCTTTAAGATTAAAAATGAAAGAGGTGTTCGTTAATGAAAATATAGGGGTTACTGAAACAGGTGCCATGTAATGTTGCTCTATTGCCGTGTTTATTGATTTGTGTGTGAACTCAAAATAACAAGAAAACATGATTTCATGATGGATGTTAGATGATGAAATGACGAATAAATGTGTTTTCTTGGTATTTTGATCTATTTTGGTAATTATCTTTGATTTTGATCTTAATTGATTTTGATTTTAATTTGGTAAATTAAATATTTTAACTGAAGGGAAAATGTATATTATTATATTGAAATTTAATAAATAATAATAAAAAATAAGATTGTACATGTGACACATGCCAATTATTCGATGAAGACCTATATTCAGGTCGGTATGAATCCGACCTGAAAATAGAGAACCCCAACTTTTTATGTTCAAATCTTAAACTTTACTAACAATTAGATAGTATACGTTTTAAATTTTTGTTTAAGATGACAACTTTAATGAATCGATAAAGTTAAAATATACTTGAGATAATCGCACATTATAAAAAGTCAATGAAACTTGTCACCCAAAACCTACGAATAAAATGACTTATGAATTTGACATTTAAAGGGGTTATATATTAATGTCACTATTCTTGTAATCTTTAGTACAATACCATAAACCACCACATATTTTTTCATATTTTCAGCCTACAAATTACAATCACAAAATAATACAAGTCGCATATGACATGGACCTACCTCAACTTCTAAACCATACATACATATTTTTATACTACTTAAAACTGTAATTTATAATATATCCACGATGCGAAATTAATTGTACTCCATAAAATTAAATATGAAGTCATATGACATGTACGTACCTCAACAAAAGTACCCTTAACTACTTCTAAACCATACATACATATTTTTTTATTAAAATTGCGTATGTACTCCAGTAATAGTCCACGATTTTAAATTAATTGTAGTCCATAAATATGCTAAAATTCATTAAAAGATAAATAAATAATTACAAGTGGTCCTCTCTCTCTCTCTCTCCTCGATCTAGTAGATAAAGCAAGCAAGCTTCCAACCAGGTGCAGCCAGCTACGCAACCACACGCCACCGGAAGTCGCGGCTGAGACACGGAGTCTACAGATCACCCTGCCCTGTCGGCGGCATGTGATCCAATCCAAACCCAAGTTACTACTCTTCACAATATTAAATTACAATACATCCAATGTAACTACTCAATATAATACAGATCCATGTATTATACCAAGACATTTTCAATTCCATTTAATACATGCAGATACATACAAATCCAACTCATTTTTTAATATCCTTAAATTGTTTAAATAAAATAAATAAATTTTCTGAAGTCAAAAGTTGCTTTTACTCTTCTTCCTAGCACGCAACGCAACACCGACGTCGTGGTACATTGTGCCTCATGCATTAATTCATCTGTCCCTATTATTATAATACCCAAAAATATTTAATTTCATTCGAACTAACCAATAAAAGTAAGAGAAAATAAAATGAAGAAAGTCGTATCTTGCTTTCCGGGCTGTTTTTATTTGAGTTCTTCTATAAAACCTTGGAAAAAGTCTATCTGTCATTAGTAGTAGTATTATTAGTACTCTTTCTCTCTCCTTTGAATTTCCCTATTTTGACTTTTTCATTTAACACACACACTCCTTATACACAAAACTCACCCACATATATATAAAGCCTTATCTCACAACCTAGCTTCTCCTCATAACGTTCATTACCACTACAACATTTCCTCAACTACTTATAAAACTACTAGTACTACTAGCACTAGTATCCTTTCATAACATCTTCATTTTTCGATCATATATCAATCACTACGTACGACTCGTTTCCGCAAGCAAGAAATGGAAACTGCGTACGAAATTGAAATCCCGTGTTACTTTCTATGTCCGATATCAATGCAACTAATGAAGGATCCAGTTACGGTCTCCACCGGGATAACATACGACCGCGAAAGCATCGAGAAGTGGCTGTTTTCGTGCAAGAACGCTTCATGCCCCGTCACAAAGCAAGACCTTGTGGAAACTGATTTAACTCCGAACCTCACCCTCCGAAGGCTCATCCAGGCTTGGTGCACGCTCAACGCGCATGACCGGATCCCAACGCCGAAAGCTCCAGTTGATAAGTCCCAGATTCAGAAGCTTCTAAGCGACGCCAAGAAGTCGCAGAAATCGCAAATCTTCTGCCTACACAGGCTGAGGTCGATAGCGCATCGGGATGACAGTAGTAAGAGCTATTTACAGAAATCTGCTGGAGCAGTTGAGTTTCTTCTATCCGTTTTGACTTTGAAAGATGATGCGGAATCGAGAGATGAAGCGTTGAGTATTTTGCAAAGGATTGAGCTTTCGGATTCGGATATGAAGAAGTTTTTATCTGCTGATGGTGAGATCTTGCAAGTGTTGATGGAAGTGCTGAAGAATGGGAATTGCCAGGCTCGAGCAAATGCTGTTATCTTGTTGAAGTCGATTTACAGCGTGGCGGATCCGGCTCTTTTGATCGGATCAAAACTCGAGATGTTTGTTCAAATAGTCCGGATATTGAGTGATAAAATGATATCTCAACTGGCTTTGAAGGCTGCATTGAAATTGCTAGTTGAGGTTTGTCCTTGGGGTAGGAACCGGATTAAGGCCGTCGAATCGGGGGCAGTTTCCGCATTGGTTGAGTTGCTTCTAGAAGTTTCCGACAGGCGGTCTTCCGAGCTTGTTTTGATTGTGTTGGATCAACTTTGTAGCTGCGCGGATGGACGCGCAGAACTGCTGAGGCACGGGGCAGGATTGGCTGTGGTTTCGAAGAAAATACTTAGGGTTTCGCATGTGGCGAGTGAGAGGGCAGTGAGGATTATAGCGTCGGTTTCCAAGTATTCCGCGAGTTCTAGGGTTTTGCAGGAGATGTTGCAGGTTGGGGTTGTGACAAAGTTGTGTTTGGTTTTGCAAGTGGAGAGTAGTGACAAGACAAAGGAGAGGGCTAAAGAGGTTTTGAAGTTGCATTCTAGGGTTTGGAAGAATGCTTCTTGTATTCCATCTCATTTGGTTACTTCTTATCCTTCTTCATAGATTTTATTCTTTTGAGTTTCTCTAATATTGAGAAACTTCTTTTTCTTGGTTTTTTGGCTAGGATTTTAACGATAAGCAAATGCTTATAAATTAGGGCAATTACGAAGTGTATATTACTTACATCAATCTCTTACTAGCTAGCTAGTTGAATCTAAAGCAATTAATTCACAAGAAGTTAATGTTTCATGATCATCAATATTTTGTTTTGTTCTAATTTCTCCTATATTCGGTTATATGCAACGGCATGGGTAGCAGTGCAAGTGAGCAACGGTAAATCACCTCATGATTTGGCGTGTGCATGCATGGATTTAAAAAATATGCATGTTTCAAATTATTGAAAGATAGATCATCGAAGTGATCGAGACCTTAATTTGAGAATTTTTTTACTATTTCCTAACATTTCTTATTGTTTAAAGAAAAACTAAAGGATAAAACTACTCATCATGGATCACACGTTAACAAACGAACTAGGGCCTTCAATGAATCTGTGCAAATTGTCGACACTATAGTTGGAAATCATTCAAATGTTGCTAGATCGATCATATCAAACGGTTTATGATTTTCGTTTCTACAGAAGAATAGATTGGACAAAGATAGAATTTGTCATGGATCACCTTGACCGGGAGGGATCGGAATACCATTTACGGCGGGGAGAAATTAGATGTCAACAATGTTCTATTTCATCAACGTAAGTATTACAATTGAGTGACTCAACTATATCGAAGTATAACATTACAATGAGAATAATAGGAAAATATAACGAGCAGAGATATTGTCCTAGTCTTGGCCAACAAGTATAAATAGTAGAGATAAAGACAAATGTCTAAGAGAGAATATATGAAATATATCAAAAGTAGCTTCCAGTATCTTCTAGAGGATTCTCTACGTATTGGACAGACCATCTTCTAACGCATTTGGTTGCTCAGCTCCCATGCTCTTGGGCTGCATGGGACGTGTTGGATCGCTTGGGCGTCTAGAGCGAAATTGGAATATTCCCAACAAGATCTGAACTTTTCTCTATATACATTACTATCATCCATAGGTATATCCCGATCATCATGGATAAATTCAAACGTAAAACGGACTATCCTTCAATATCGCAATCCATAAGAGCTAACGCTAGTAGAGCTGAACAAAATAGTTATCAGTTAAATCTCGCTGGGAAGAATTATAAAGAATAAACTTCTCACTTATTTAGCCTTCATGGTTCATTTGCGATTAATCCCCAGGAAGTAACTTCATTTTTTCTTCTTAAGCGGTCAAAAGAAGTTTATTGCTCAATGACATAAAATACAAATGACAAAATAAATTAAGAGTGCAAAGAGGTACACTCTTACTCTCTACCTCAACCCCAACTCCTTAGCAAATGACCTCAGGTCAATGTCATATAATCTGAACGGTGGTATACGGATCGGTACACCGTTTGGTACAGTAAATTCGGACCGTTCAAAGTCTGAAACATAATTAAGAAGGTGATACTCTTGAATTTCGCCCCTTTTTAGCTGAGTTTTTAACTTTCATATATTGTTCATTTAATTTTGTTTAGTTAATTTAGCCCAATAATTTGGATATACTGCTGTTCAAATATTTCCGCGTCTAAATCTTATCCATGAGCATATATATCTATTATTTTACTTAAGATATATAAAGGGCGCGCGGTGGAATGGCAAATATATAGCATAATACACAGGGAGCGCATAGCCAGCTAGCTAGGCAATATCAATATGCATTCATTTTTCAATATAACACATTAAAGCGACATGAGGAATTGTCAAATTGTACGTCGATATAATCATATAAGAAAACAAAAAGAGAGTCATTTTGCTCATGATATTCAATGGTGGAATTTGATGAGTGTTAGTACTATTTAGTTTCGAACATGTTTTGTACTTATTCGTTTGCCATGCAAGTCTTACTGGCGTGACATGACCTTAAAATTAAGTTATATAAAATGCCGAAATTATTTACCAAATGTTGATGATTCAAATTGTATATATATATATATACACATTAGTCAAAGAGGAGTACTACTAAAAATTCATTCATCTGGGTACTACATTTAAACAAAGAAAAGATACTATAGAAGAATAATTAACTGGTGTTCCGTCATTTTCGAGATAATATGTACAAATTAAAGAGTTGTTCTTATATATATAGGGTTGAATATTTCGGGATATGGCTGGTGATAGTTGAATTGTCTAGAATATATACTTTGAGCTTGGCCCATAGACTGCAATATAGCCAACCAAGATTTGTATGTATATATGTTACTACATTAATTATTAATTTGGACATTGATAAGTCTCTGCAAATTGAACCAGCTACTTGTGTATTTCATTCATCAAGTAGCTAGTAGTTTCCTTTCGGTCTAGAGAGGTAATGGAGAATTTTGGGGCTAGCTATATGTCATACATGATGCATGTTGCTATTAATTGATCCACCAGTTATTGATCCCGTCGTATGGTTGAAAAAAGTTTGCCAACAAATAAACTCATCATGCGATCGATCTCACACCAAGTTTCGCGAACTTGTAAAGGAAAATGTAATCAATGTCAACCTTTAATTTCGAGTGGATCACGTCGGAGTAACGCTAATACCTAGTAGAGCGGTTAGCATGACTGAATCGGTAGATATGTTCGATGGAAAGTGAATGTTAATTTGTCTTATATTATATTATAGAAGATGACCGTGGGAATTATAAAGGTGACCGACTGGTAAAAGCGTTATACTAGCACATATGAAGTTGGAGGTTTGAACCTAGAGTAGTTAGACTTGCCGTAAAAAAAAAAAGTGTTTCGTTTTATGCCTATACCTAGTAGATTATAAGATGTTAGGTAAACTTTGCCCCTTTTATTTATTTTTTCTTTGTAATTAAATTTATTGTTTCCTTTTTTTTTTTTTTTTTAAATCCTTTTCTTCTAGGCATTTTTTAATTTTTATTAAAAGATAATTTAATGACGTCAGGTCAACAGACACAAGCTGGACCTGACGACCTGTTGTCAATTGCAAAGTCGTTTCCGATTTCTTATTGGATCGTTGGTTTAGTTCGCGACATTTTCCGGAGCGCGCGTGGTTAGTGGTGACATTGCAAAACCCGTCTCCAAATGTTGAAAATGTTAACGTGCGATTTACGTCCTTAAAAAATTATAGCGAGTTATTGACAGTTTAAAAAAATATTAATCAGAACTATTACAGATTACGTTATCTAGGATGATCCAATCGATCAAACTAAGTAGGAATAACACGGTCAATTAGTATCTTGACCCGCATCAGAACCCACACTGCGCAAAATTATGAAGAAAAAAAAACCAACGATCCCCTTTATGTGGTAACCTCACAAACATAAATAGTTTGGTGTTATCCCAGTTAACAAGTTGATAGCAGTTAGTTAGATGTGAACAGTAAGTCTAAGTCTGTGTAACATGACAGATTGTAATATTGATTTTTTTAGAAACGGAAAATATTGGAACTACTTTCTATTATACACGCATTCTAAATCACCTTATTTCTCCATACCTATATCAACTTTATAACTCCGTCACCGCCATAAATCTAACTATACACCTCTCCTTTCACCACTACACCGACTCCCAGACTGTAATATTGAATGCTATCACGAGAGATCGATCCATTCATATGGGCTCACTTCTCCAGAGTTCACGACAATCAATCGACCCACAATTTGCTGCAGCTTAAATTTTTTATTCCATCCAGCTGACTGAAATTCAATGCTACAAGTGGAGTAGTAGTAGATTCGTATCGGGAATTAATTAGTACTATTAAATGTATAATTTTCAGACATTCATTTCTAAAGTTATCTAGTTCTTCTGCATTTTTATACGCGCATATTGGCTGCATGTTGCCGGCCTGGCCAGTGGAGATAGATAATTTTCTTCTTCGATTCCACACTCGTAACTTTAACTATGAGATGAATTTGATAAAATCGGATCAACTGGGTTAGAATTTCCACGCGGCCAATCAGGGTCGAATTCAGAATTTTATGTCAGATGTAGCAAAATTTTGTAACTAATTTTTTTCTTCCAAAATTAAATAATAAAATTATGTACAAACAATTATTGAATGTCGTGTTTTTCAATTTCAAATGTATATATTACATAAAAATATGTCGAAAATGTAGAAACTAAATCTAAAAGTTATGTATATTTTTAAAAAGTATATATACAGCGTGCTAGATGAAAGAAAACTGTAAGAAAAAAAATGAAAAAATAGAAAGTAAGAAAGAAATTGAAAATATAACACTAATAACACAATAAATAGAAATTTGAAATTGAAGAATATGAGAAATCAAAATAGAGAATGTAAAACAATGAAAAAGAAATAATATTGAAACAAAACTTTAGACACGGGGTGTATCATCGAACAGTTGACATAGAAGAAACGAGGCATTTTGGCACCATGACACAACCAACAGACTACAAGTGATTTAGCTACTAATCGTATAATAGTACAACAGTGTAACAGTTTCAGGGGCAGCACTTGAGGTCCCTTGCGCCTTAGTGTGCTCACCCCTGAGCCAATTCATCTTATATTAAATTTTTACTCGAATGAATATAATAAACGTGCGACTTTTGCAAGAATTTGAGATAAGAACAAGTAGAATTATAATAACAAAGCAAAAGTGTATCTTAGTGTACAAATAACAAAACAGTTTACAAAGTATACTGCCCTGTATATTGATTCATCAACTAAATCATTCCTTTACACACGCTTCATGAACGAAACAAATCATGTACGGATCACATCAATCTCTGATCTTCCATCAACACTTAAAGGAATAACAAACAACAAGAAAAAAAAGGCAAGTAGAGTCAATAGTTTAACTATCTCTCCTTAAGATACGATTTTCTTACTCGAGGTGTTTTCGGGATTACGACAATAGTCTCCCAAGATAAAACTAAGGAGAGGAGTTTGCAAGTATCTTGGAAGAGATGACTTTAAAAAAAAAAAAACGACAAAAAACTTTTATTAATAACTGAGCATAAGAAATGCTCCAAGAACATATACAACTAAAATACACGGAACATACTCCGGATTCCAAGATCTAAAAATCCAAGAGCCGAAATTACAAGAAATATAACAAACCCAAGAGCCAAAATTACACGGAACATACTTTGGAAGAGATGACTTCTTCTCCCACTTATACACAATGCACTCTCTCCCAAGTATTAAAATCCTTTCAAATTGTGTCTAATTAAATCATCATCCAGATGTTATAAAACGAATGAATGTGTTGCAACATACTTTTAAGGGGTGTATCTCTTCATGAAAACTATTGATATTCCGCCAATATTGAACAGGTGCGCTTGTATGTCATGCTGCAACAATGATGGTGCGGGACTCTTCCAGGAAATTGGAAACTTTAATGAGCAATCATAATAAATTATGATGGAGTGGAGCTCATTTTTAAAGTTAGGGAACATATTTGATAACAACGATCTATACATCTTGTTGTAGGCATAGTTGTCCATAAGCTTTCTTCGATATAAATGTTTCAGGGAGTAAGCAACTTCGTTGCTACAAGAGTTCTCTTTTTTCTAAGTTTGGATTTTAAAGTGGTTTTTAATATTCGCTTGCTCTTTTTACTTGAATTTTAACATAATGAAATTTTTATCCATGTGCGTATAAACTTTTTACTTGCAATCAGTTATAGATGAAATTTTTAACATTCAAGTATTGATCAAAACACTTTTAGCATTAACCACCTTTTCACCTCAAATGGATTTTAGTGATTTAACACATTTTAGCGACACACGGTTACTAAACCTTGTCAGATACCCTCAGACCAATACACTGAACGAATTAAAAGCTCATTTGTATTTACTAAATTCTCAACAGTGACTTCTAAAAAAAGGTTCAAATCGGCCACGAGTACGGAGTAGTATTATAGAATTAATTTAATAATTAGATCCCGCACATCTAGAAATGAGAATATGAATACGGGGAGGTGTGATATGAATATAATATAAGCGGATTAATTTTTCACTTCTTCATTATATTCAAACATTTAAGGGAGTTGAACATGTATCAGTAACCCGTAATATAATAGTAATCTGGTGATGGGGCTGCGCAACAGATCAAATCGGATCTGATCATCTAATTTGTTTGATCGGGTATTCAGTCAAATAGATGAGTTACAGTGCAATCAGTTATAGATCCATCTTGGTCGGATCGGATGACATATTTATCCGTACGAATCCGTATAATTTGTGGATATTTGCGATTCGTGCATTCGTTTTAGAGGAAAAAAATACACTAGTGCATGTTTGCAAGTAATTTTCTTATTACAAATTTAAAATAATAAAAGAGAATATCGACCATCAAGTTCAAGGTCAAAATACACACATCGATCAACAAATTCAAGGTTCAAAATATAGATATTTAAATTTGATGTCCAAAATACGAATAGTAGAATACCAACATAGCATAATATAAATATATAAATAGTTTGGAAGACGCCTCTCATGGATAGGAAAAAATGTCATTCGTTATCTAATCTGATCCGTAAATACGTACGGATAAACAAATCAGATTAACGGATACAAATCAATCGTACCAGTGGTGATGTTATATACTTTCAAAAAAATTAGAGGTGCTCTAAGACGGTTTAGACCGGTAGCAAGTATCATACTTAATGGATTTAATCTACTAAGGGCCAATGAGCTCAAATGATCACTATAAAGCCCACACCTGTCACTCATCGAAAGAGGCATGAACATGGTCTACTAGCTAGCTCCTATATAAATAAATACTACGAAGTACTCTTTATATGGAGGGCACAAGATTAATCCTTCATTGCATCTGATCTGCTTAAACCATGAAGATTGGTTCTTAAGCTAACAACTTCCAACTAGCTAGTAGTAAAGTATACCTACTGGTTTGGCCGAGGCAAATTTGCATGGTAGTGAGGGATAGAATTCCAACTCTCCCAAAAATTTAAATTGTTGAGGAGGAACATAATTAATTTAGTCATTTATATTAATTCTCCAATACTCCATCGCACTCGTGATCGATTTCAAGTTTCAATCTCTTTAGAGAGGCCAATCAAGTAGAAATTTAATATGGGACGGAGTTTGTCCGACGAGATTCGAACCGAGGTATACTTTTTGATACCATGATATAATTCCAACTCTCCCAAAAACTTATAATGATGTTGGGGGGATGAAATCTAGTCAGTTAGGCCTCGCAATTGGTCCCGATCCGGACCACATCTGTGGTGGGCCATTTTATTATTTTGGATGGGATTCACCATAAATTAGTGTTTGTTTGGCAAAACGAACTGATAATTAGGTGACTGATCCTTATTTTTCAGTAAGCTACATAGATTAACTTCTGTTATAAGTCACCTTATTAATATTCATCAAACAAATTTATTACAAACAAATAGTCAAATAAGGTAAAACCACCTTATAAGGTGACACCAAATCTATTTTAATCTTATGTGTATACCGGTTTCTCTATTACCCCTCATCAAATATATTAACCGTGACCGTCAGATACCTCAGTACTCACGTCTGATTTTGAATTTAATTTGATGACGGTATCTAGTAGCCACGACACTAACTAGTTCTAGTTGGCTAAAAAATTTGCACCTTTTTTAATTCGGCACTTCTTGGAAGATGGGCATGGAAGTTGTTGATAGGGGGAGATGAACTTTGGTTAAAGGTGTTGGATTCCAAGTATGGGAGTTGGAAGAACAATGTGGATTTGGTTTTACAAGGCAAAACTACTAATTATAGTAGATGGTCGAATTGGTGGATAAATAACTTAGTTTATGTGGGTGCAAAGGATTGGTTTAGAAAGGGGTGTAATAAGTGTTAGGGAATTGTAAAGATACATCCTTTTGGGAGGATAGTGGGGGGGGGGGGGAGGAATGGTACTCTAAAAGATGCTTTTCCTAGGCTTTTTTCTTTAGAGTGAAAGGTGGGAGAAAGACTACATTGGGAGGATGGAGTGGAAAAGTTTGATAGAGTTTGGAGAAGAGAGATTCTTGAATGGGAAAAGGAGGAGGAGGAGGCACTTAGAGGGTGGGTGGTTTTAAATCCAATTGGGGAAGAGGCCAAGGATAGGTGGATTTGGAGAGGAGGTAAAGAGGAAGATTATTCCAGATGGAAGAGGATAACTTGATGGCTAGATGGCACAAAGAAGTGTGGACGAAGGGGGCTCCTTCCAAAGTTAATGCTTTTGTATGGAAGACAATTCAATATAGATTACCTACAAAAGTAAACTTAAGGAAAATGATAATATTTTTTAATGATACGGATTTTCCTTGTAAAAGTTGTGGGTTTGAGGAGACTTCGAGTTATGTTCTCTGGGGTTGCACCTTTGCTTTAAAGGTGTGCACTTTAATTTGTGGATGAGAATTTGTTATTCTTTGGGCGTGTCTTTGGATGTGGCGTTGGAGGCTAGCATTTGGAAGGGATGCACCTAAAGGAAAGCAATAAAGTTTAGCAATTTTTTTTGGCATGTACCGTTTGGAACCTTTGGTTAGCAAAAACTCCTCTACTCTTTAAAAGGGTAATTGAGAATCCATGGCAAGTGGAAGACAATATAAAGATGCTATGTTGGTGGTGGCTTAAAGGAAAGGGAAATTGAAGGATGTTAAGCAAGTAGTGCTTGGTTTTGGGAACCGAGACTTTGTTTGAACTTATTAGGTGTTCAAAAGGGGAGGTGAGGTTGGAGTGAGGATGTGGAACCGAGGAGTTTCTTGTTGTCAAGAAGGTGTAAGTTGGGGGAGATCGGTTGGGAGCCTTGTAAAAGCGGGTTTTTGGAGGATCTTTTGTTTAACTAATGTCTAATGGTTGCTTTTATCTTTGTTTTTGTTGTTGGTAGGTTCACTTGTTGGTTTCTCTCTTGGCCGGTTTTGGGGTTGGAGGTGTTGGTTCTTCACTTTGTGCTTAGCTTTGGTGAGTAGATTCAGGGAGTGGTGTAGCCCTTCGGGGTGCTAATCTCTTTCCGGATTTTAATCTGAGGACTTCCACTTCTAAAGTCAAGAGTAAAAAGCTCGGAGTGGACTTTGTCCTTGTGTTTTTCATTCTTTTGACTTTTCGGTTCGTTAGTCTCTTGTTGGTGTGACCTTAAATTGCTTGCCACTTGTTGGTTGCGTGAACTTAAGAGGAGGGATAGGGTTAACATAAGTCGTAGTCATCCTGCATGAACAAGGATGGACATTGGCGTTTGATGAAACTTCGGATGTTCCTATCTTTAAGTTGCTCCTTTTAAGTTCAATTTCCGACATAGGGTGTAGGAGCGTGACCACTTGAGTCTTACGGATCGTTGGTGTGTTGGTTCCCCGTGTGAGTGTGTGTGACTATGGTGTGTGTGAGTTGGTGCACCTTCGGAATTTGGTTCAATTCGCTTCTATTCTGCTTGGCTTGGCCTTTAAGTTCCTTTTGGTTCGATGTTGTTCTTCTCCTCGGTTATTGACTCTACCTCTTGTTACACCTTGAGGTCTGTGGGATATTCTTGGATGGCGATGCTTGCTCTTTTGATCTTCATGGAAGCTTTTGGTCTTATTCTTTTTCGTTCTTGGTTGTTGTAGTTGTAAGCTTTTATGCTAAAGGTGTTGTAGTTTGTTGTTGGTTTCGAGTTTGTTGTTGCTACGTTGTAGTTTGTATTATTGAACATTCCTTATGCTCGTGTTATTAATACAAATTTTAGCAAAAAAAAAATTAAAAAAAAAATCTAGTTGACGCCTTTTTTACGTAGATCTGTTGTTGATTAATCAATTTTATGAATTTGTTTATAAATTAGTCAGCTGAGTGGAGCTGTTAATTGATTGTTAGAAGTCAATGATAGAATTAACTTGGTAACTGAAAAGTCAGTTTTGGAATTAAATATGGAAATGTGAAGTATGATGATTGATATATAAACTCGATCGACTCTCATTGATAAAAAAGAGAAGTTAACGGTACTATAGAAGACTAGCAAACTAGGTAGAGCATTGTTAAATCGATATATAGCTGCTCTTACATCACTCATGAGCTCCATCTGATTATGACATGCAACATAATAAGTACTTGTGGTAGTTGTAGTATTCTGTTTACTGTTTGATCAATTGAGTAATCGACAGCAGCCACTGGTAATAGTTTGACCATCATTATTGGCTGCTGCATGCAATTTAAAACTGTTTGTATCCACAGATTATTACTAGTATTACTTCTAGTTCTAGTAGCAGTTTCAACACGACCTCCAAGTTTCATTCCTGATCACAAGAGTACTAAATCCTCAATTAATGTTGGACTAATATATAAAGTTATATATATGTGGAGGAGTGTTAAACATATGGTACTATATCATGAAGTATATATGTAGTTGTACACGCAACACAACTCTCCCCTTCATATCTTAATGATGATTATTCACCTCTAATTACCATAATAATGTGCGTTCTTCAAATAGATCTACTTAAGTGACTTAGGTAGACTTAATTTAAGTCTACCAAAAGACACACTTGTGAGTTGGATTTCATTATTACTTCCCTACCTACGCAAATTCTTTTTTTTTTAGAACCCAACACATACCGACCCCAAACCACCACCACGCCAGAATGATCTCTTACCACAACTCCTGCACTAACACCACCCCCCCCACCACCCCCTATCTCTGCTCCGTAATGCCGCATCATAATTAATATTGTCCTACGCAAATTCTTTTAATTTTGTCCTTTTATTATTTCCTCCTTCATATTCTGGACACCCATCTTTTTTTTAATGCATAAGTTTAATTTTGATTAAAAATATATTACCATAATAAATGTGGATAAATTAAAGTTTTTATCTCTTAAGTCATGGTCCCCAAATTTACTTTTTGTAGTTTTGGTCCCCAAACCATATCCATCGCAGTATTTAGTCCCTTTTGCATGTATTGGTCATGTCATGTCAACTTCAAATCACTTACTTAAAATTTGTACTTAAAAATTAGGGGGAAAAAATCCTAGAAAAGGTACAAATGATAAAATGCTGCTACTACAAAAGAGCTTCAATAGAAACTCTCGAATAAAACAGAACTCTGTAACAGAGCTTTCGTGATATGTTACAGAAACTCCCAAAGCTGCTTCGAAAAGACCACTTTTTACGTCTATTAAATTCGGTACAAGAAAGATACCCTGGACTATAAGGACCACTTTTTGACCCAATTCCATCTCTAATAATTCAAAACACGGCCAAGAAGCTCTGGAATTGAACAGAGCTCTAGAGTACAAAGCTTAAATTGTTTAAGCCACCACTGTATCAGCTTCCGTCGCCGTAATCGATCCAACTAGCCACGAGGAGTGAAACTTCGTGAGCAAATAAAATTTGACAACTTCAAAACAGATGTGAAGCACATTTGTCAGCTTTAGTATATACGAAGTATATAACTTGCAGCAAATGTTCAGGCTTTCCCAAGCTATGGCATTACAATTTTGGGACGAAAATCGCAATGAACGACTTCAAGTACCGAACAGCGTAATTTACCCACGATGATGTATTGATGTCACAAGTCGCAAGTCAAATTATATGAATTGGATTATTACTCTTTATTGTCAAAGTTTTACTCGAAGTTCAAAGTTAATTGCAACTTGCAAACGCTCCACCATCCCATGTATATCCGCGAAGAAACCTACACTAGTCCTATTTATACAAAACTAAAATTCTCTATTTATTGGACAACAATTCAAGAATTGAACGGATAATTTCAAGCATCTAAAAATATTGCTGACAAAGCGCTAAAATCTAGAGGCCAATTGCTCGTGATTCGTTGATGAATTTCATCATCCAACAGCCTGTTTTGGCTTAGTTCAGACTTCAGAGACGCCATGGTTGTTGTACTGAACTTCAGTACAGTTGTGACTAGTGTGCCGTTTCCCGCCTTCTTTCCTTGTTTGGCTCCTCGGCTTGGTGCCTTGTTGTTTCTTCCTTTGGCTTCGGTTGTTTGGCCTTGAAGACTTTCTCCTTCCTCGGTTTAGATAGTTTTGTCCCCAATTGTAAAGAGCTAACTTGAGATTCCTTTCAATTCCGTGATTGAATCGCCAATTAATTAAAAGGAAAATCATCTTTCGTCATGTGCTAAGTCACCTAGACTTGCCAACAAAAGGTATGCCCCATTTTTTTGGACTTGACCATGAGTTTGTGGTAGAACTTGCAATCCCTCGGGATCTTGACCACTTGCTATAAAATTGGACATACTAAACGGGGGGCCAAGAATGTGACGATCATAACGGTTTTGGGATTGAGGCTTGTTACTCTAAGGTGTCGGTTGTTTTCGTTATTTTTCGTTGTGCATTTCTTATGCACGCGGTTGTTGTACTCTTGTTACTTTTTTGTCAATTAATAAAATTTGGCCGTTTAAAAAAAATAAAAAAGAAGTATAATTGTGACTGATCGCCAATATCGTCTTCCAGTGTTCCTCCGCTCTTACACGCTCCAAGACGCTATTGCTTTCTCTTGATTCGTATCTTTCAGCTTTTTCAGTTCGTCAGAGGATTCGTATGTGTGTTGTGTCAACACGTGATTTGCCAGTACTTTTCTCTGTTTCTTCTTTTTTGATCATTTGCTTTATTCCGCCTCTCTTTTTAATCCTATTACTTTTGTATTCCTTGCACTTAGATCCTTCTGCATCTTTCACCTCAGTCCTTCTTTCTTTCAACACTTTCAAATAGGGTCCTTTCAAATAATATAATTTCAACGAAATTAGCTATTACAATCAAATATAGGGATGAGCAAAAATTTACCATTATCATCGGTTTACTACTTACCAACGGTAACTTTATCATCGGTAACGGTAACCATTAAAAGATGAACAGTAAACGGTTAGATTTTTCATTTACCACCCAAGTACGGTATGGTTACTATACCACACGTGCGGTTACCACGGTAACCATTATCATCAATCTTATGATACAATATTAATATTATTATTATATTTTAATATTTTTTTAACATATTCATGTGTATATTATTTTTATTAAGGCATGTATTATCATTTGTACTTGTAAGTATATCAAAACCTACATAGTGATGCCATACATCTTTACATGTGTAGAGTATGCTGGCTGGAACTCTTACTACAATTCACTTATCTCATATCAATATACAATTTGAAAATTTTGTTTGGTTTTCAAATAATTGGAATGCATATATTTTACCAAGCAAAAAAGTATGAATGTAAAATGGATTAATTACATGGAAAGTTATATATTGGGTTGTTGGTGAATGTTTATTTGAACAAGTGTTAATATTCGATACTTCAATTAATATTATATTTCAGTACTTCAACTTGCATATCTTAATATATACATGGAGTATCTATTTTTCTATATGATACTATGGGACTAACTCAAAATCACACTATTAAATTAAACATTTATTACAAAAATCTTATTATGTAATAATTATCATTCAAGATTTTATATTTAACACCACATTTACGTTGTTTTTTAATTGTGTTGACAAGTTATGAATGGTTACCATCATACCAGCGGTATGGTTACCACTTTTTTTAATACCAATGGTAATGGTTATCATGCATTTTGGACGGTAAACGGTTATAAAAATTCTTAACCACCCACGGATGGTACAGTAAGCGGTTAGAATAATTTTTTTACCATTACCACCGATGCTCAACCCTAGTCAAATATATAAAAGGAAAAATTACGTGTCCATGTCCTGTTAAATTTTTAACATTTGACATCCCTTGTCAATCTATCATTTATTCACTAATAACATACCACCCCTACCACCTCTCTCACCAAAATCTTTCCTAAATGAAGATTGTTCATTAGGGGCCCATCAGCTCGACTGACAAGGTTCTAAAATAGCTCGTTAAAAACCTTAATTTTTTTCCACACATTACCCTTTTGATTATGTCATAATTAGAGATGAAAAATTAACTTTTAATTTTATTTTTTTTAAAGTTTATCTATGTTAATATATAGGTGATAACAATAAAATATGTCCAATCTATCTAAACGTGTCTAGGGATGAACTATGACGATCTTGTCCACATTCACAGGAGTCCGAGATGGTCACACCTTTGGACTAGTCGCACCTCCGGACTGGTACACCTCCAGGCTGGTCACACCTTTTGAATGGCTACACCTCCGGACATACTACATCGTCAGACAGTTGCACCTCCGGACCTCCCAACATTAGCTAGACCATTATTATCGGTGATGGGGGGTGACTATTTGGGGGCTCACTATTCAATGGGCCCCACTCACCCCCCAAATAAACAAAAATAAATAAGGATGGGCGCACATCATGCCACGAGCCACCGGCTGGTGGCATATATGGAGGGCAGTGTCCCCCTCCTATTAGTCAATTTTTTTTTCATTTATTTTTTTAATTATCTTTTTAAATTTTATAATTATCTTTTTAGATTTTATCATTATCTTTTATATTATCTGATATTTTTATTATTTTAAGTAAAAAAATGTATATTAAAATTCATAATTTTTTTCCATCTATAAATATAACCTTATTTCAGTATATTTTACACACTTCTAAAAATTCTAAACTACTCTCGTTCTCTCTCTCATTCTCTCCTATTCAATTTATAAAAATATTGTAATATTAATTTGTTTTCCTTTAGTAATGGTTGTACTTTATTAATATAATAATATTTAATTTGTTATTTTTGAAAATTAGAGAAAATTTCTAGATTAATACAATAATTTTATAATAATATACAATTATTATATTATAATTTTTAAATGATAATAAGAAAATTAAAAAGGAAATAAATTGAATTGGTTGGATGGTGGGTGGTCATGGATAAATGTGATTTTTGGTGTTGTGGTGGGTTGGTTGAAGGATGGGGTATGTGGATGAGAGATAAATTAATTTTTTATTTGAAATTGAATAGTAGGGTGGGTGGTGGGTGGTCATGGATATTTATGGTCTTAGAGATAGACAGGTCAAGGACAAGACCACACACAAAGGTCCAGATTCCGTATGACACGACTTGCGTACCCCTCTCTCTTGCTCTATAACTAGTACGATCTCCAGTTGCCCATATCACAGAACCATAGATTGCAACCAGCAAGATATTCACCTTTAAAAGTTATAACTTACACAGAATAATAAGTAGGTCTAGGTTTACCTCCCATGAACTAATCTTACTCCGGGAGGTTTTGAATATAGTGGTTGACATAACGAAAAGAGGTGTCAATGTTAACAAGTTTCAGATTGGAATCCATCTGTAAAGGTATCCTCAATTACGAATACTTTTTATATTCCTAACTCACAAAAATAGAATAGTTAAAAAAATAAGTTCATATGTGATGAACGTGTTGTCAAATTATAACTTACATATCATCAACGGCAAAAATTTTGTGAGGCCTTAATTACGATCTAGTGTACCTAGTAAAAAGATAAACTTGAATACAAGGCGAATTGCTCCAATCATTCGAATGCAACCTCAAAATCTCTCTTGCTTTCTTCTTCAAATAACCCTCACAGTCCGCTTGCAAAACCATGCAAAGCTTCGTCACCACGCTCACCCGCAACATCTCCCTTACCACCTCCCGCGTGGCCGATGACCGCGCTATCGCCTCAATAATCCACAATGCCCGGTCATCCGTGGCTGGAGAAACCCTCAACAACCGCTTCGCGACAACTGCTAATCCGCCCGCGTGCCTCAGCAGTTGTTGTCTCCCATCCGCACAAGAACACAAGTGTGCCAGCAAGCAAAACACTAACTCTGTGGTTTTCTTGTCTGGGTGTGTAAGCTCCAGCTCGATCAACTCGTGCACGGCTCCAAGGTCGACTATCCTCGGCTTGTTCCGTCCCAGAGGGCACATGTTTATAAGAATGTGTAATGCGCCTCTTTTGGCGTGTGGAGGCACATTTCTACGTAAAATGTTCACGATTTCTTCGAGAAAATCGTGTTTTAGTATCCGCTCCACAAGACTAGCACTAGCGGTTTCTGTCATGGTTTTGAAGACCTTGAGCGCCTCGGTGACGATCAAAATATTACACTCGAATGCAGTATAATTCTTCAAGATCCACATAAGAGATTGGATAAACGCCAAGTTGTCCTCAACAACTTTCATAAGCTCATTAGTGGAACTCCATTTCCATGTGAGTTGGAGAATCCGCAAAGCTTCTTCCATACCTAGAGGTAGGGTTTCATACTCACTTTCTTTGAAACTTCTCAAGACGAACAAAATCATCGCTTTCGCCACACCCGCTTCAGCCATGCACTTTTGGTTTACCTCACCCTCATTGGCTACCTCAACCATCCTACTAAGCGCATTCACACGTGCCAAGACGTCGTTGCTAGGGTTTCTCACCTCGCGGAGAAGTTTGTGAACAAGAGACCTATGGAGTGGACCTTTCGGGGTTGGGATTCGGTCAATGCCGTTCTTTGCATTGAGAATGCACCATCCTTGAATCAGCTTCCGAAGCATGTGGTTCGGTGTTAACTCGGAGCCAGGGGGTAAATGTTGCTTTGTAACCGGACACATGGCGTCGGCTTCATAGGCGGTGGCTATCGTTAGCCATAGCTCAATGCTTTCGCGGTCGTAAGTGATGCCGGTGATGGTTGTAACGGGGTCTTTCATGATTTGGAGGGATATAGGACATAGGAAATATTGAGGGATTTCAAGATCCATGTATGGTATGTTTGTTTTGAAGAAGAGAGATGTGAAGTGTTAGCGGAATTTAAGGGAATGGAAAGCTAACTTGTATTTAGGGATAAGGTATAAACGAGTAATAAAGTATGGTATATAAGTATTATGTATATTTGTCGTATAAATAAGGTTAAGTTTTGGTAAGCAAAAGCGGCTGACTAGTTAACAGTAGCTCATGGGCGGTTTTGAATGGAATAAGAAAAACATTTTGAATCTGTAGAAGTTTGAAAAGAGAAGAAAATTCTCGGAGCTGCTAACTTGTCTTGTCATGGTCCAATATTTCATATTTTGTGGATGAATTTGATCATGTGTTGGGTTAAATTACACGAATATCCCCCTTATAATCTGAGTCATTCATATCATATAGAGACCTCATTTCTTGACTTATATTTACATGAACACTGGCATGCTAGTCAATGCAAGTCAATTCTAATATATAAAAGTAAATCGCAATACTGAAATTTCAGATTGAAGTATTGTATGCGAAGTTCTCTAGAAAGACTAGTTATTTTTTCTAATACTAAGATCGCCACCTATGTGTTAACTCCATATTCACCTACTTGAGCTAGCGTTTTAAAAAATCAGGGTTCCACGATGAACATGTACATACTTAAGGATGTTTATGTAATTCGGCTGGTCGTACTTGTAGCTGTGAGGTGAGATGAGAGAGAGAGAGAGAGAGAGTAGTGGCTTGTGTAATTTGTACTAGTACTACTTTACTAGAGTACTTCATGCAAGTAGAGTGTGTTGTGTTATATTTGGGTGGTCAACGCACGTTATGTTGACTATTAAACGTACGTGGCAAGACAAGAGTGGTGTGTTATAGGCTGAGTGTGCATGCATTAGTTATGTTAAAATATCATTTACTATTTTCAAACCCAAAATAATGGGCCCGCCCGGCAAAAATGTATGGGCGGAGGTTGATTTCCATCATGAGTCACTCCAAATTCCACGGTATGTAAGACTGAGTGTGGCGCTGCTAAATGATAATCACTCAGGTTATTTTCATCTGGAAATTGATGAAAATAAATTCAGTTTAAATCAGTTCAGTTCAAATCAAATCAGTTCAGTTCAAATCAAATCAGTTCAGTTCAGTTCATATTTGTCTAATAGTATTTTGTACTACAAATAAGTTCATTTCGGTTCAATTCAGATCCATTCATTTCAGATCAGTTCAACTCAGTTCAAATTAGTTCAGTTCAGACTTTTTCAGACGCAGAGAACAGAGCCTCAGTCAGTATACTAATCCATTAATTACAATTGCCATGCTAAACACTCTACACCACTAAAGTTCTGATCCACATATTGTAATTTTGTGAATACAAAACGTTCTTTAAATCGAATTAGAACATGCAATCTATCTTTTTATCATCTGATACACAAACGCAAACGGTATCACAAAGCAACTAAAATTTTCATATAAAAACCACTAATTAAACAACCATCGAATTCATCTCTACCCTGCGCGCTTTACTCCGACGAAAATATCTTCAACATCACACGACCAATAATCCAATGAGAAGGATAATTTGGGGGGTTGAGCTACAAAGCTAGTAAGTCAACTTAAGCGCATATAATTTTCAGCTTAAACAGGCACAGTCCACTACATAAATGACATACAAATAAAATTTATGAATTTTTACACTTTTGCTTGGAAATCAATCGATAAAACTCGATAAATAATCGTGATGGCTCTATTAATTTGTTATTCAGGAATGTTAAATACCGGCCACATTTTATAAATTCAGTTCAATGTTTTGGAAATTTTAGTTATATTGTAAAAAAAGTCCTTAACTTTAAAAAATATAAAATTGACCAAAATATTTTTTTATTTAACCTAAAATCTAAAAATACATAAACATGTCCAATTTAAAAACAAATTGGAAATAAAACAAACTATTAACGTATAATGACCATTTATATAAAAGTAAACAAAGAATGATAATAAATACAAAAATGACACTCGGATGTGTTAAGCAAACCACATAATTTACTTTCATTTAACTCAAATTTCAATGCATAATTATTTTAATCCATAACTAATTTATATCAAATTAACAATAATGTATGTAACTACAAAAAAATAGAAAATAAAAACCTGTAAAAATTCTTATACAACGCCATTTGTAAATTTATCAAAATAAATAAATAAATAAATAATAAAAAGTGTTGGGCGCCACTTTTTTTTTTTTATCTTATGTGTGTGTTAGTTTTTATCACCACAATTTTTCCTTCATATTGTCAATTTATCCCATTGATATTATTTAACTTCCAAAATATTAAAAAAAGGCTAGTACAAACCTTTTCTAAGTTCTAACTGAGATTAGTACGAATCTTTAAATCACTCCAATCAAGGTAACAATAACAATAACTATATTTAAAAAATAAAAAGTGGCGCCCGGATTCTGTCACTAAGATTTCAGGGCTAGAATCTTATAGTGGCGCCCAGATTTGGGCACCACATTTTTTTTCGGCTCCAAAATTCGTTTTCTTATTGTGAAACTAAAATTTATGGAAGTTTTTGGAAAATGTTATAATTTTATAAATTTATGCTATTATTGCAATACACCAAATATGTGGACGGTACCTAGTAAAATGTGGATGAAAAATAACATGTCCCTTGTTATTTTCATCTGAAAAAACGTTCAGGTCAGTACAATTTGATTCAGTGTAAACTTGCCTATTTGTTCTATATACTGCAAATAAACATAGTCCAGTTTCAGGTTGAATTAGCTATGAGCTCATCCTTGCTCTTAGAAACCTGCAACGGCTACCTTTGAGGTGCAGAAAATCATATGAGTCGGGTAATACCGTACAAGTGTGACATGATCTAGCACAAAATGTCATAATCACGAATTTGTGTCCCATTGGATTGAACTCGTGACCAAGAAAAAGACACTTCTCTCTTGAACCAATTAAACAACCCTTGCGGATATTGTATATATGATTCTTGTTTTTTATTAATAAAATCAAAATACAAAAGATTAGAGCGTAGTAATTTTAGAGATTGTGTCTCGTGTGTTTCTAATTTGATTTTATTGAAGAAAGAATTTATCACTTATACACTTTCATACTTGTGTACTTAGGCAGTGTTTGCAAATGCTTATCAAAATCAACTATGGGTTGATTTTGCTTAAACTTTTAAAAAGCTGATTTAAAGCAAAAATAGGGTATTTTGTATAAATAGTAAAAGTTGAAATTAAGCAACATATTAGTGTTTGGTTGAAATTAAATAATCACCTAGTATTACTTTATTTAGTATTTTCGTACCTTTCATATTCATATGGTGCTTTAAGCACAAAAAACACCTCATTTGATGCTTTTAGCTTACAGCTATTGGAACACTATTTACAGGATACCTATAATATTTTACTAAATATTGCTTCTAAGTAGTCCCTTATAATTATTTAGAATATCAGCTTCAAGTATATGATAGTTAGAGATCTTTTATTATTTATGTTTTAGTGATGAAAAAAGACACATGGGGGATATATGTGGTGCCACATAGATAGAGAAGAAATAGGGAGGGTCAAATGATTACTCATTTGTAGGAAGTTCTATAGATAATTCCAAATTTAGGATTACATTTATGTGGGCTCCAATGAATTTCGGACTCCTGAGATTGTTGGTTTTTTTCTCAATTTCATCATAAATATAGGATTTGGGGAGGTTTTAGGACTTCTGTAACTGGTGCTCTTAGCCTGCTTAATTTTAGAGAAGCAACCACAGACTCAGAGACAGGGAAAACAAATACTAAAAAATTGCTTAAACACGTTAAAAAAACGAATAATCACTTTTAATAAGCATTTGCAAACCCTACCTTAATTTTGTTTAACTACCGCAAAACTTGCCATTAAAATGTTTTTGCCATTTTTTTGTTTTAAAGTTATTGTGTAAAACACGGTATTCTTACTGTTGTAAACTAATTAATGCTAGCGGGACCTAACTTGAAGTTGTGCTAAAAATTATGTCACAACTTCCATTCGACAGTTTGAACCACATGCATGCAATTCATCCTTCTGGCTCATCTTCATTATAGTTGCTTTTTAGTTACACGGTGTTAATATGATCATGTGGATCACATTTTCCGTGTTTTACCTTTGACTAAATTAGAGAACCTTGAATCATTTCAGACTTTTCAAAGGACAAAATGCTCCGCATGTCCATATCACTTTAATTTTGTTTACCAGAAGGGTAAATTTAAGGTCAACGCACTATAACTAACTAAGCAGAATTTTACTTATCTTATGCATTAGGAGGATAAGGACAAATTAAGGGAAGTATGAGATTTGGATTGGTCAAAAAGGCCATGCAAGTAAGTAATACTGCTTTATTCGTGTTGAATCGCTTTCAAATTTAACTTTCGTTAGAGGGTCTTGTTCTTCGTTGTTCCATGGAGCTAGGTCATGATTTGAATCATTTGATTGATGCCTGGGGTAGCCATCAACATATAATTCATATCACACATATTATGGCCCCAACTTGTTCGTATTATACCTAGTATAGTACATACATATCGAACGTAAGAACCTAAACTTGGGATAGAATTGAATTCCGGTTGGTTCGACATACATATACATATTGGACCAGCCCATACATTCTTGATAATGGCCCAATTCAGGAACTATAATTTCAGCCCGATTAAAATTCAATTGCTTAGTGTATATGTTCTTTTATAAAATGTATAACGTGTATAAAATTAAGTTTTTAAGCGATCATTCGTTCAACAAATAACGCCAATGCGGTACACCTCTTCACCAATTTGAGCTTTTGAGAGAGTTCCGTTCTGGTCAACATACTTGTTGTTATAGCTTCTAGTGGCAAGGTGATTGAACGTTGTACTTTCTGAGCCTATTGTCAACGGGATGCCTGAATCGGAGTTTACGAATGTGGGATATAACGTTGTACCTTCGGAGCCTATTGTAAAAAAAACATTATATTACTTTAATCTGGGCTACTTATTTGAAACCGAAACGATTCTTCTTCTTATTTATTGTACATGCACTAATCCTGTTTACTTTTAGTTTCTTGCTACACAATTTCCTACCTCAATCCATTTGACTCTTTGGTAGCATACTCTTGACATAAAACGATTGTAGGCGCACTCGCAATCTCCAATAATTATTCCATTCATCTCTTTGTACCGATCGGAGAGGCACTAATCGCGACCCCAACTGATCAATACGTGTCACACTCGTTAATTATGGCTTTTTTTTTTCCAAACCTTTTATAACTTCATTTTTAGTGTTTGGTCATAGGTACATTTCTTTCAATCTTCCATGGCGTTAGTGGAGGCAACTTCAAGGTAATATAATGTTTTTTGTAGTACTTTCGTTATTTCTTGGTATGTTTTTTTGGTGTTTTCACTGTTTTTACTGACCCGGCCCATCATTTCTTCATCTTCTTCATCTATAGTCAGTACGTAATAGCTATGTTCGAGATCTCGCCGGGTCAACCCGGTTCAACCGCTTCTCGGAAGCCTATGCGGGACGAAACACTGAAAACTCGGAAAAATCTCGGAACTCGGGATTTTTCTGAGTTTTTGACCGGTTAACCCGGGTTTTTAATTTAAAAAATTTTTTTTTAGGAGAAATTGGAAAATACTCAAAATAGGATGAGCTAAAAAGGAAAAATGTGATTGTACTTGTTTGAACCTTGAACTTGTTTGTTTGGATCATTGTTATGTTTGAACCTTGAACTTGTTTGTTTGATTTGAATCATTGTAATGTTTGAAGTTTGAATTTCTTTGTTTGATTTGGATCGTTGTAATGTTCTAATGATATGCTACTATGAGTCTATGACTTTATTTTGGTTTCTATGAGTTTATATGATATTTGTGTTTGAATTTTCTATGTCATTTGTTGATAAATATGTATAGTATTTGTTATATATAATTTTACGTATTTTTTTTCTATTCCGAGACAACTCCGAGACAAATGTCCGAGATGACCCGGGTTGACCCTTCTCAGGAGGTCGTCCGAGATGGCCTCCGAGACGAGATCTCAAACATAGCGTAATAGGCCAGTTCTCCAATGTCCGTGGCATAATTCTTACACAACCTGAACTGATCCCTAAAACATGTGCGGAAAAGCCTTCATGCCATTTCAAGTAGCTTTTTTACTAACATTATGGTGGTTTTATAGTAGTTCTGTTTGGTGATTATGTTTAAATAACTAATTAACATGAATCATATAGCTAGTGTTGTGTAGTGCATGCATGGCAGGTATATATTTTGTTCCGGTCATGAACCTTATTTTAAGTATTCGGAACATTTCTTATGCTTTTGCATTAATAAAATTTTTGTTGTTTAAAAAAAAAAAAAATCATATAGCTAGTGTTGTGTAGTGCATGCATGGAAGGTATATATGAAAATCAGTCTAGAAGACCCCTAACGAGCACACTACGTACCGCAACAGAGAAGGGGATTCCTATACATAACTGATGTAAATGCTAGAAAATATAAATTTAAAAAAAAGAACAAAATAAAACTTGATTAATTACAAGCAAATTTGTTTATTCAAATACAAACCTCATTATCATTAAAAAATTACACACTAATTAATAATACAAATGTATA
This sequence comes from Plantago ovata, assembly GCA_028274465.1. Lineage (NCBI taxonomy): Eukaryota > Viridiplantae > Streptophyta > Magnoliopsida > Lamiales > Plantaginaceae > Plantago > Plantago ovata. The sequence continues at coordinate 15,631,813 of CM051456.1, read as the reverse complement.
TAACCGCGCTAAGTAATATATATACTGCGTATTCTAAGACCACCAATATCTAGCTGTAATCCTCCCTCTCAAGTTTACATACTAAAATCTACTTTATACAATTTGACGTTATATATATCGATCCCAAGTTTAGCTATTCAAAGTACTTCAATATATATATTACATTACATCCCAAGTTTAATATGCTAAATTGTATATATTTCTATTTCTGGACTAACGTATAAAATCTATAATTTAAATCCCATATGCACCTCGATTTTCCTGTACTTTGGCGTTCAGGCCAAAGCTTTTCATACAATCAAGCTGCGGAAATTCGGCATTACGTCATGCATCATGCGACAAAGTCCGGCAAGAGCTGAGCAGGAAATGGCTTACGGTTCTGGAAGCTCAACATTTGATCATAACCAATGTTTGAGTGTGAAGCGACATGAAGCCCGTTATTTACCCTGTCTTGTTCATCCATGGATTCCGCATCAATTGTTGCTCCAAAGTTGAGGAAATTCTGCTGGTGGTGTGTTCCTGGCGCACTAATCCCGGAAGGTGGAAGCCCCAGGGTAAGAGAGACATTGTTTTGGGCATTGTTGTAATTCCCATGGAAGGCGAGTTGTCCTGGGTTGAACCTGCTGAGTTCCTGGAACTCGTTATACGTGGTTCCATATCCAGCCCCACGATTATTAGCTTTCATTTCCATTTCTACGGAAAGAATACTGTTGGGAGAGTCATCCTGGTCCGTGCTGGTTCTTGGTTTCTTTGAACTGCTTTCGGAGAGGTTTTCCATGTTCAGTGGGGTGAGGAGTTGGTTTAAACCGGGTCCGCCTGTAGGGTTTGAAGATGGTATGTTTGTGGGAGAAGGAACCTTGTTTGGATGATCATGTCTGGTTTTGGTTGTGTTGTTGTCCTCAGAGTTGTTAGATTGTTGTTGGTTCTTCATTTCTTCCACGTACATTTCCTCCACCATTGGTTTCCATAGCCTAACTCGAGCATTTATGAACCAGTTGGATACCTACATTTCATTCATTTCTCATTGTTAGTAGATGTCTTTTTTATCAATAGAACACTATTAGTACACTTTCTAATTAATTTTTTTATAACATTAGCACACTTTAGTGAACATAATTGCATGAGCATGATCAAGATTAATATTAGCTATAGGAACAAGAAATTGCAGGCATGACTCTAATAGAATTGGACCCTCTTCCCCTTAAAATGCCTTGTACGGGGAGAAGGTTATCCAATCTTATATGTTAATTTCAGGTCCTACTCACAAGCGATGTGGGATGGGGTTTAACAGACTCATGAGTGTTTACAAACTAATATTATCTCGCTCGAAAAGATTGATTCAGTTTAATACATACTGAGTATTTTAGTATTTTAGATGTCATGGATTTAATTATTGGTATACACTCTGATACAATGTTAAACATTTATATGAGGGAACCTAATATACTATGTGAAAGGGTGTACGTATATAATACTAAGTATATTATTATTATTGTAGAAAAGGCATGCATGAATCTATCATGAATAGTATAATTGACACCATGGATCTCGTGGGACTAGAGGTACGTATACAATATAGAGATTTATCATGTAGTGTGACCACAAAAGACAAGCATAGACGTGTTGTTAATAGAACGGACGTACGTCGATATCTAATATGCGTCTAAACGAACGTATGATCCATGTTAATTACTATAGTAGCTAGTACAAGAGAGACGTGTGTGTTAGATTTTGATGTTACAACAACTGGCAGTATCTATCTTTCGTGGGGCTTATGATATATACACTGCATATAACTACAAGGACGGACATATGCATGTAATTGCTGGTAAGTACACTTTTATAATGAAAACATCTCTTGGTGGAGTGGGTCTAGCCTCTAAGCTAACCACAGAACACATGAGATGTGGATAGACCCTAAAATATTCTTGTTTACATTTAGACTTGTAACAATCTTCTACAAGGCTCAACTTGAATTATTATGATATGATTAGGTAGCATTTTTAACTACAAGGTTGATGAGTTCTTGGCTTCTTGCCAATTACGTTCAGTAGAGTATGTAATAATTGATCATTACCTGACTCCTGGTGAGCCCGGTTTGCTTAGCGAGCATTTGCTTATCCGAATCCTTAGGGTAACTGCAAACCAAATTTCATCTAGTATTAGCATACAGTTTCATCATTGACCGGTTTATATCTATCCAACAAAAAAGGCGAAGAAATATTACGGGTGAAGGAAGTGTTCGAAAAGCCAGGCTCGAAGAACAGAAACAGCTCTTTCGGGTAAACCTCTCTGTGGTCTCCAGGCATTGTTCTGGACCATTCCTAGCTGCTGCAATGCCCTGTGCTGTCGTAGTTGGTTATCGACATACTTAAGTTTTGAGCCCTCGATCTTTTCTTCCTCGCCTAGACTCTTACTTAGGCCCTTTATCTGGTTTGATATAGCGTCTTTTAGGCACCTGAATTGTTTCGAAATTGTCTTCAGGGCTAGCTGAGTGTATGATTTCGCAGAACCTATGCCTGCCGCCTGCTCGAATGATGCCACAATTATTTGCATTTGGACATTGTATTGCCTGTATCTTTGCTCCACCTGATCAATCAACTTATTCAGAACCTTTTAAAACAATTACTTTATAATACATGAAATCAGCATTTACGACAACATATGATAAAAAAATATTCCAAGAAATATATAGGATGCATGCTACAGTGATACAGCGACTTAAAAGTTCGGTCTTATTAACATGCAGAAACCTATTTTGATTTTCATTTGAGGACCCAAAAAAAATAAAATAGAAGTACGTACGAGACAATTTTTTGTGGGAAAAATATACAATAATAAATTTTAAACGATCGCGAGAACCTGCATGTAGAAGAAATATTAATTGGAAAAAAAAAATCAAGTTCTAGAAGTCTTGCATTGAAATGTCAAGAAAATGCGGTGTACTTGTAAAAGTCATGCATTTAAGTTGGTGTTAGAGCGGGGCCAGGAGAAAATGGGGACCCTAAACCCACCAAACAGTGTTTTAAATACAAAATGGGCCTACGCAAAAAAATTAAAATTTACAATGATAAGTGTTTTGGATTTTTCTGGCAAGTTTCTTGTACAAACACTATACTACGTTATCTAAATTCATATGGACCCGCACCAAAGAAAATTCACAACCACACACAATGGCAATCAGCCAGCTTACTTTTAGGCTTTTTCCTAGGGCCAAAAAATAAAAATAAAAAAGATAAAACATTTTTTGTGGAAATTTGTCCTATTAATTTGACAAAAAAACAAATTAAATTTTATTTATTTTTTAACTGCAGTAGCCAAGTGTGTTAGCTAGGTGTAAATAAGTCAAAGGTGGGCACGAAAAAATGATATACTCCTTAGTTTTTTAGGTCGGTTTTACTACAGGGTCTTTTTACTTTCTTAGGCCGGTTTTACTACAGGGTCTTTACCCGAAGTGAGACCAACCAACCTGGAGCTGGGTAAGTTTGTGTATTGATTATTTCGTTTGATTAGCCCAATCAATTGAATAGTACTACGTACATAGAGCGCTAGACTTTTCTTCAATCATCAATGGTACTGTTTGCCTCCATGCTTCTTACATGGAAATGGCTAATTTTTATCCTATCCTCCTATCATAGGGTGTCCTTGTAGTAAATAAATAGAAAGGAATTTAACAGACATGATTCAATGGTAAAATTGACATCACCATACACGGGTTCGGAAATAATTTTTGTGTACCATAAGAAACTCGGAATTCTATTTTTCCCACCAAAGTTCAAATATATTGAAATCCGAAAACCTTGAGAAAATATTACAAACACATCAAGAAATTCGGGTTTAGTCTTGAGCCTAATTGACAATTCAATTTTGGAAACCTCCCAAGTCCCAATTCAAGTTCTCCTAAATTGAGGAAATTTATAAAGTGAATGATGCAAAGTAAAAAAAGAATAATAGTAGAACTTCTTTTTTTTTTGAAAAAAATAAAGAGGTAAAAATGTGAAAATTTAAAAAGTATAAGTGAAGATCTAAATAAATTTCAAAGGTTCATGTTGTCGGCTGGCAATTCTGACTTCGCCCTTGAACATAGTCTATGAAATTTTCATAAACCGACAGTGTAATCCTATAACGGATCATATATGTGACACGAACACTGTACATGTAAAAACATAGAGAACATCCCTAAAAAATGTGGTAAAAAATATAATTACCTCATCTAGCATGCTAATAAGCTTAGCTTTCTTCATCTGAATCTCTTGCCTTTGAGCTGTAGTAAGCTCAACTCCACTGTTAGGCGCTTCGGCTTCATCCCCGGTATTGGGCTGTTCTTTAACATCCTTACCCTTGTCTCTAGACCCTTGACTGTGTTGATCCTCATCCTTGATACTTTTCCCAACATTTGCAACTTCATCAAGAAGCTGTTGAGCAGCTTTCAAATACTTGGACCCCAAAATCACACTTTGCATACTAGTACCATTACCTGCTCCACTTGTGCTCATCACAGCAGACTGAACTGATGGAGACGACCATATTTTTGGCATCGAATCTTGCTGCTGCTGCTGCTGATGATGTTGGTGATGATCAGGAGTAGTAGTACTATTGACTGGTTTATTGAAACCAGCTGTTTGATTTGTAGAGAGGCTCAGAGACAAGCCTTGTGGTGTTTGTTGGCCCATGTTAGCCTGCTGACTCCTATTCCCACCTTCTTGATCAACTGACCCGGCCCAAGAATTGTACCCGAACCGTGGTATCCCGTTGTGAGCCGGGCTGTTAACTTGAGGGTCATGATGGGATATGGGAACGCTCATGACTTGCTGAGGAAGCGGAGCAAGAGGTACAGGGATCGAATTCAGCGCGTGAGACGATGTGGAGCCAACCGAGTTCAAGAGAAGCATGTTGGTTGGGTGATCTCCGTAACCGGAGTAATTAGGGTTCATGAGGTAGAGCGTGTGGAGACCGTCCGGTTGGATTTCGGAACCCCCTTGATAGTACATGGCCATGAACTTGTTGTTGTATGTGTATGAAATCTGTGTATCCGGTATGTATCCGATATGTATGAGTGTACACGTAACCTTAATTTGATCCTGAATTCGTATGCTAGGCTATATGAATCATCGACTGTACCTGAAATGGGAGAAAGAAGTGAGGAATCCATGCAAAATAAAAACATATAGGAAGATAGAAAATCTTAATTAAATATAGTATAGATATAGGTAGTATTATACCGAAAGGGAAAATGAAACATGGGGTAATAAAGAAAAAGAACATGTGAACAATCAAAAAATAATATATGATGAAAGATGATAGATAGATAGAATGAAGACTCACTCACATGATTGTTGATGGATTGTGAAGCATAGGGATTGAAATGGGAAGTCGATCTCTTGTCAGGCTGAATTGGTAGTTTGTTCTGCTGCAGCAAATAAACTGATATCAATATCTATTCTCTCTCTTTCTATCTCTTGAAATAGACAAGTAAAAGAGGCATCTGATAGAGGAATAGTAGTAGTAGTGCAAGAGTAGGTACTGAGATGTTGTTTGTGATGCTGATATTTTGTGTGTGGACGTGGACACACAAGTTTTTTCTTTCTTAAATTATTGAGCCTTTTGGGACTGGAAGTTGCTATTTTATTCGTACCGTTTACACGTTACGATTTCTTATTAATCTGTTCCCATAAAATATCTTCCTATCCCATATTTTATTGTCTATGGGATGTGGAGATGACTAACCTCCATAAAAATTCAAGAGTGAATGAAATAATACTATACCTCCGTATTATAAAACTTTATTCAATTTTTATTTTGGATGTCCCACAAGACTTTAACCATTTATTAAAATAAAAGTTACCATACACATTTAAAACATTATTTCATACAATTTATTAGAGCATTCCTTATGATTTGGGGCTATAAATATAGAAGCCCCAAAAGAAGCATCTTCCAAATTGAAGCCTCCAATGATTTATGGCTTGATTGGGGCTTCTTTGTGGGCCTCATATACTATATTACTACTCCATTAACCAATCATATAAATAATAAATCATAAAAATTAATATGGGGGCTCAATTGGGGGTTGCTATTTAGTAGCCCTTTCCCAAGGGCTACTATTTAGTAGCCCCAAAGAAGACTCCATTGGAGTTGTTTTTTGGCTTCTTTAGGGCTTAATTGGTACTTTAAGCTAAAAAAAAAAAAGTCCATAAGGAGTGATCTTACAACTTTATCACTACTTTATACTTTAACAATTCAATTTCCATTAAAAAATTAACATACCCCACTAATTTTATATTATTTTATTGTTTCTTTTTAAATTGCGCACTAACTCTAATAGGTAAAGCTCTATGGACAGAGGGAGTATGTTTGACGGTGAATTTTGAAATGGCTAATTCGTATATCGGGTGGACTGATATGAAGTATAGTGGAGTACTTTAGGTTCAACTAGATTCGTTTACAATCTAAATATTTTCGTAGATAAAATCAAGTAATATTTTGTAGGATTTTAGAGTTATGGTTAATCAGAAACTACTGAAGTCAAGTGAAACTATAAGTAGGGGTCATTGCTTTTTCGTAAAATTACATTTGATGATTGAATATATATGAATTTTTCGAATGCTCTTCCTTACTTTGTTCTTCCCTATTTTGAAGACTCCTAATGATCTTTGTGCAGGTTATCACAAATTTGTGTGACATGATTTTGCAATTTCTTACCCTTCATCAAAATCGAAAATATGTCTTCACGATCAGAATATCAAACATATATACGCGAGTAACTTTTATGGATGACACTTTCAGAGAGTGTGGGGGGGTGGGGATGGGAAGTGACAACGATCGACAATGCAATCCGGGATCATGTATAGCCCTTGTCTGGTGACGTGTAACACAACTATGAGGGTCATCACGTATTATAGCACTCGAGAGTACCTAGTTGAAGGAGTCTTGCTTTGAGGTTTGAGGTGAGGCTTGGTTAGTGGTGACTTGGGCCTCTTCATCTATGTGCATGACCCGTGGTCCAAAAGGAGAAAATCATCGTTCGTTATTCTCGAGCTTTGTCATCTAGACTTGCATCAAATGATATTTAATTCTTTTGGTCTCAACTGTGATTTGGTGGTACATTTCGTAATCCCCCCCCCCCCCCCCAAGATCTTGGCCTCGTGCTAGAAAGACGGATATACTAGACCGGGAGGGGGGGTCGACTACAACCACAGTCATAAACGTCTTTGGAGTGTTGTCCTTGTTGTTATTTTCTCTTTTCGCTTTAGAGGGGTGTTGTTTTGTTTCGTGCATATCTTATGCACTCCGTTGTACTTGTAATCTTGTTCCTTCTTGAATAATTTTTTTTTGCCATTTAAAGAAAAAAAAAGTGATCAAGTGTGAGATGGTCAAGACCATTTTTTCATGTATGTCAGGCTCTCTACCATGTACATGTGTGTGATGGTGGAGTTCTTGGTAGTTCGTCTTGGAATGTCCAAAGTCTTCTTGGTGCGCCAATAATGTAACAAATTTTCACGTTTATGATTTCTATAGGGTCTGTACAAAAGAATTAGGGGCGGGGGTTAGTGATCCAAGATTGGTTTGCCTTAGTCAAAGTTGTAAGAATGTTTTACTTGTTGGAGCTCTGGACTCCAATGTTTTTTTTTTTGTTTTTTTTGTTTTTTTTTTTTGAAGGAAGACTCCCATTAGTTATAAAGAGATACACCTATTTATATTAATCCTTTGTCGTCCACATCACCGCAAAGGGGGCAAAGTGTAAGCTCCAAATGGTCTCACATGTATCTAAAGAGTTCATGTGCTCTTAATGGTCTTGTTCACCAAATTACATGGTGGGCTGGGCCCATAGGCACGTGGGCTTGGTGGGACGTCCAGTAGACTTTCGACCTTGAGATGAGATTTTACCTTTTGATCATCTTTAACTATATGTGTTGTTGGACTGCCAGGACGGTCTTGTCGGACAAGGTTGGGTCCGAGAGAGTAGAGACATCATATCATGGGATATTAGTTCCATAGGACATGGTCTTTGTAATGGTGGTGGCCCTTTGTCCGCCTAGTCGAATCCTTGATAACCATCTAAATTTTTTAACTCTTTATCTTTATTTCATCTTAAAACACTCCATGTTTTAGGAATATTTATGTTATAATTTCTCCATTTCATTAATAATTTCTAAGGGGACTATTCATCGCGACCTTTGACCATGTATAACTCCTAAATTACATCAGAGAAAATATAATAAAATTATATTAGAAAATTAAATGGAGTATATTTTCATAATCAACTTTTAATTTATATTGATACAGTTTAATTTAAAAGTTATACGTGGTCAAAAATCACGATAAATAATCCACTTAGAAACTTTTTAATTTTAAGAAACGGAGGAAGTATATATCTACTTTCTAATGTAATTCTACTAGGAGCATAACACTTCACATACATAGTAGAACCTCAATACATATCCCTAAAGTAAGTAACATGAGAACAGTTTATAATGGCAAATCATATGATATATGTGGACGGACCATCCAAATAGTCAAATGGGAAGTCATATTTGGTTGGGACGAAAGGAAAGGAATAGTAGGTCTTGTCCTTTCCTACCTTAGTAAAGTATAAATGTATCCCTTGATTTAAACGATGCTCATGATATACTCTCTCTATTATCATATGACAAGGTAAGGAGTATCCAATATCACTTTCCCAAGCCTAATCATATCTCAAAAGAATTCATTTCATTTCATTTCTCAATTTTCATTTTATTAAACAAACATACTGTAACATTACTCGAAAGTCGAAACATATAGGAGCATACTTAAATCTACAGGGACGCTTGTTTCTTCTTTATATATATGCGCTTAAAATAAGATATCTTAATGATCCCACCAGACTTGTCACTAGTGTTTAATTCTATAGTCGTATATGTGATTATTATAAAATCTGGATACTATTAAAATAATATTATAATATATAGTTTGAAGACTTTTCGGAAACGTACTGGAGATGTGACAATAATTGGAGTTGGACAGCATCCGATTTAAAAAAAAAAAAAAAAAAAAAAGGAGTAGGCAATAAGTGGAACAAGAGGCTGTGAAATAAGCTACGTCACTGGACCAGATAATGCTTACTACTCTCAACATCATTACTTATTCAGTTTGATCATAAAAATATAAACTTTAAATTTACATAATATACTCTTATTATACATTTTATCATTAATTATATTTTAAAAATAATTTGTAATTAAAGTCGAATACCAAAATCGAAAAAAGTCAAATGGGATAAACTATAATAAGACGGAGGGAGTATTCATGTACTAGGATCATGGTAATATTAAATTTGTCCCACGAATAAAGATTAATTTGAATTTTATCGTTGAATTTAACCACAAATTATTTTTTTATTAATAGAAATATATTCCAAAAGAAAATTTCAATTTCAATGTGATATATTGTAACGACCAGGCCCCTTGTGGGCCGGCGCGGTTACATGTGCAGTCCACACACTTCTCATCAGTATGATATTGTACGTTTTGGGGCTGAGCCAGTGCGGATTTACTTTTGGAATCACCTAAAAAAGATATCTTATGCGAGTGGTGGTCTATACTTATATACCTTTATCCCACTTTTTAGGCACGGTTACTCGTGGAACTAATGTGGGATGCGGAGTATTACATTCTACCCCCTTAATTCTTCGACGTCCTTGTCTAGCCTCTGTTGGGGGTAGGCTGTCCTGAGACCACGATTCGCACCCTTGTGGGTTTGAGGATGGCTCTGACACCATTAATAACGACGCGGTTACTCGTGGAATGGTCGTCTGGTCCACACACATCTCACTGGTATAACATTCCGCTTTGGACCTGAACTTACACGAATTTGATTTTGAAATCACCCACAAGTCCTCGTACCATATGAGAATTATCTTTTATTATTTATTTTATTTAAAGTAATGTGAGATGGGGATTATCACATACTCCCTACGTTCTCTCACAAGTGTCTCAGGTTGACTTTTTTCAGTTAACAACTTTCAACGTTAACTCCTGATACTCTTAAACTATACTGGTAAGGTATGTAACGATATTATATTATGAAAATTTAGGTTCTATAATTTAATAATATAATTTCGTTAAACATTTTAACATTATAATTTAAGAGTAATTGGGAGTCAAAGTTGAAATCTGATGACGATAAAAACAGTAAAAAGTGAAAGGGGACACTTTTGAGATAACGTGAGAGTATAATATAATAATACAACATAGTTGTATTAGTTGTATTAATTTATAATTAAAATTGATCGTTAAACATTCAAATCAAACTTTATTAACTTGAGAAAGTAATAATTTATAGTAGTGGTGAAAAAGATAGCACTGAGAAATAGCTACATAGCGGGCTAGTTAACGAGGAAACGTCAACTTACACGTATGGTTTTAGCACACAAGGAATTAATTGGAAAGGTGAGGCATCCATTCTAACCTATCTATCAATCACCACTACACTTTTTCTTCTTCGTCTCTATCTCTATCTCTTCTAGCTTCAGAATATTTTTATCTGCCGACGATTTTTTTCTTAAGGTCAAGGTCAAAAAATTATTTTATTTACCACGTGAATAGATTTTGTTTAATGAGGGTGTATAAGTGATAAGAGTCCCAGTAAGATATGACAGATTCGCTCTCATTTTATCTTAGACGATTTACATATAGACTCTTCATATGAAAAATTATTAAGTATTTATCTTATTAAGAAATGAAAGTCTCTGTTATTTTCGTCTAAAAATTGATTATTTTTTAAGTTCAGTTCAGTTTAAAGCGGTTCAGATGCATTAAGTTCAGTTCAGTTCAGATTTGCCTAATAGTATTTTGTACTACAAATAAATTCATTTCATTTCAAATCCATTCAGTTCAGTTCAAATCAGTTTTGTTCGTGCGTAGAGAACAGAGCCTTATGAAAAGAATTATGTAAGTTTCCCTCTTAACATTTAATTACAAATAGCCCCACGATTTTGACTTTTCGTGAATTAAACCGTTAAAAGTACCGGTGTTTTAAAAGGCGTAAGGTGTTAGGCGGGGCGTAATACGTGCCTTGAGGCGAGGCGTATGCCCTGAGTCACGGGGCGTATGCTTCATAAAGATCTCCAATTAATTATTTTTAAAACATAATTTTATAAGTTAGTAGACAAAATCACAACATAAATCATAAATTGTGAGTAGAAAGTTAAAAAAAATATTTCCAAAACAATAAAAATAGAAGTCAAAAGAGTAAACAATGAAAAAAAATGCTTAGATAACAGGTTTATAAGTGTATGTTTTACGTTTGAATCTGCATAACATATGTTACCCAACATTAAATCACATATATACTTCAACTATATTTCAATTTTACTTGTCAGCTTATTTAATATAATACAATATTATGTTATATAATTTTTATTGCATATAAGAAATAGTCATCCTCATTAGGTAAATAATAAATCTTCAGCAATAATAAATTAATTCTAAAAAAAATTGTAAACTAGAGATGACATCATTCAAAATCTTCAATTTTTCATATTATTAAATATTTATTTTGGATAAAACATCGTATTTTAATGTTACATATTCATGAAAAACCAAATGTGTGAAATTTTGTTAAATAATTTAAATGTTCTAAACATAAAAAAAAAAATTTAAAAAATAAGAAGAAGATATATTATTCTATTCAAATTTAAGATTTAAACTATCTTTTTATAAGAAAAAATAGCAGAATTTCAAAGGCGTATGCCTCGCTCCTTGGGGCGTATAAGGCGTATGCCTCAGCCACCAGGGCGTAAAAGGCGTACGCCCCGACCACCGAGGTGTACGCCTCACAACACTTACGCCTCATACTAGTGCCTCGGGGTTAGGTGTAAAATGCCCCGAGGCGCGCCCTAGAACTGCCTTTTAAAACACTGAAAAGTACATTTTTGTCCCGAACAATTATCAGATTTTAAATTTCACCAAACAATCTCAATTTTAAGTTATTGCAAAACAAACCAAAAAAAATAATAATCCAAAATGAGTACCATATTATATTTTTTTCCTTCTTCTTTTTTTTTCTTTCTTTTCCATCTTCTTCACCGGATTCCGGTGATGGTGACTGGAATCCGGTGATTAGCAGCAACTCCAATCTAGAGCTGCAACGGCTCCATATCGGAGCTCTGCAACAGTTCCAATCTGGAGCTACAACGGCTCCAGATCGGAGCTCCGATCAAAACTCTGTTGCAACTCCGATCAGGAGCTGCAACAACTCCGGCGGAGTTGCTAGTCACCGGGTTCCGATCACCATCACCGAAATCCGGTGAAGAAGAAGGGAAATAAAGAAACGAAAAAGAAAAAAGAAAAAAGAAAAGGAATTGTAAGGAAAAAAAGAAGAAGAAGGGCTAATTTGCAAAACTGGTTAAGGCCATGTTTGGCAAGTGAATTAGCTACAGGCGCCTAGAATGATGGTCAACGAATATTAATTATTTTGGGGTTATATGTAATGTTTTTCATAACGAGAAAACATTCGTAAAGAGGGCTCATAAGGAGTGTGGTGCAAGTAATTTTCCCTTTTATCTTATATCTTATGTTCCAAATTTGATCAACCACCTAAATTTGATCATCCACCTGTTTAAGAATTAATAGTATATGAGTTCAAATTTCGATTACCCTATTGTACAGTATGTAAATTAGAAAAATGGTCTTATCTTATCTTGTGTTTCATCAAATAAGGTGGAATTACATAATAAGGTCAATGACCGATAATATGACACTAAATGACGAAACACTATTAAATCCCATCATATCCCACATTGTTTGGGGAGATGTACTAAAATCAACATATAAAATTGGATAACATCCACCCTTTACCATGTCTTTTAAGAGAATGATGACCCAATTTCGAATATGGTATCATGGCAGACCCAAGCCAATGATGAATTTGAGTCGATATGGTCCTGAAATCAATATATAAGATTGGATAACTTTCACCCCTTACAATATATTTTAAGAGAATGATGCCCAAATTCTAATAAACACAAACAAATTAAAATATGTAAAGAGACACAAGCTAGCTTATGTTTTTTAGTAAGCTACCAGAACTGGAAAGGAATACAAGACCAGACCAGCATCTAAGAAATACTTTCTCCATTTTATTACCAAATTTCTCTTTGGTCAACAACAATTATGTTTGACCATAAATTATCCTAAATTATACGGATGTAATTTTCTTTTTAAAATATATAATTAAGTTTATAAGTTAATAGTATTTTAGTATTTTTTAACATTTTATTTATCAATATAATTTAGGTGTAATATAAGATCAAATATGATTGTTATTGATAAAAAATGAAGTTTGTAATGAAATGGATGAAGTAGAAAGACAATTTTCTGGTGTTATATATAAAATTGATACTACTATACGTGCCATCTTTTTCCCTCAGCAACTTATTGGCTGATTAGTATGTGTTAACATTTACAATTATGAGTGACAAAATCAAACGTGTTGCATGCTATTACATCTGTGTATATCTATCGGGTAAATCGAATAATAAATCTATAGACTACAGTGGACCGGTCCATTTGTATAAAGATGCCCACCAAGGCAACAACATAGTCATGTGTATGTGTTAATCGTTAAACTCTAGCCACATATGTAAAAATCCTAGTAGAACACCAAGTTATAACGACAATCATAAACTTACCTTCGATTACTAAAACTAATTCATCACATATATAAATATACATATAAATATAAGAGAGTATAAAGTATACGAGTTTAGCAGTTCACTTTCACAAAAATGGTGTTTAACTACTCATAGCTTGAGTAGTAATTAAATATCATACCAATGAAATAAGCAATTAAGAAAAGAGAGAAGAGCAGAATCTTGACGTCATTCCCTTGTTCTTCAATGGCGGTACGGTACGGTGGCTTTATTCTTGATGAAAAGGTATGGAAATATGTAACTAGCGTTGTGAGATTGAAGATAAAGAAATGTGCTTTGATTAAGTGTGTTTAGGGGGTTCATATAGTGGAGAATGGCGTATGACAGAGTGGAATGGTTATTTATTGAGAAAGTGTTGGATGAGCTGGGATTTGCTGCGAGCTTTATTCAGCTAATTATGATGTGTGTTACAACCGTGTCTTATTCGGTGCTGCTTAACGGTGTGCCTCTTGAACCAATTGTTCCGGGACGGGGTATTAGGCAAGGTGATCCATTGTCGCCGTATTTGTTTCTATTTGTCACTGAGGCTTTTAGCTCTTTGATTAGGGATGCGGAGAGGCGTAGTGTTTTACAAGGGGTTGATGTGGCACCTGGGGCACCACGGATTTATCATTTGCTGTTTACTGACGATACTTTTTTGTTTTGCCAAGCTACATCTCGAGCTGCTGTAGAAATCGGTGATATTCTTGAGAAGTACCATGCCGCATCGGGCCAGCAGATTAATCTGGATAAATCTATTGTGGTCTTCAGTAAGAACACAAGTGAGGCGCGCATTGCTAAAATTAGAGATTAACTTCCGGTCAATGTTATTGATAAGCATGAAAAATATTTGGGGTTGCCGGCAGTGATGGGGCGTTCAAAGAAGGAAATTTTTAGCTGGCTGCGGGAACGAATCTAGGCTAAAGTACAGGGGTATGACTCCAAATGTCTTTCTAGAGCTGGCAAAGAGGTACTTATTAAGTTTGTCCTTCAGTCTATTCCTACTTATGTCATGAGTTGCTTTAAGCTTCCAGATACACTATTACAGGAGATTGATTCTATTATCTCTAAGTTCTGGTGGGGTAGTGGGGGTGCGAAGAAAATTCATTGGATTAAGTGGGATAGTTTGTGTGATTCCAAGCGGGATGGTGGTTTGGGGTTCAGGGACCTGCGGTCTTTTAATATTGCGATGTTGGGTAAGCAGGTGTGGCGGCTTATTTATGAGCCTCGTTCTTTATTGAGTAGGGTCCTCAAAGCCAAGTATTTCCCTGATTCTGATATTCTTGCGTCTATGGTACGTCCCTCTGATTCATTCACTTGGAAGAGTATGCATGCTGCGTTATCTCTTGTACATCAAGGTGTTCGATGGAAGGTGGGCGACGGGCTTAATATTAATGTATGGTCAGATGGTTGGATTCCTCGGGATTTCGGGTTGCGGCCTTTTACTCCTAATTTTCATGGCATGGATGATCTCAATGTGGCTTCATTTCAATTTGATGGGGTGTGGGACGTGAATCTCTTGAGGGTTGTGTTTTGGGAAGAGGATGTACAACATATTCTGAAAATCCCTTTGCCGCTGGACAGCATTTCAGATTTGCGTGTGTGGCATTATGCGAAGAATGGACACTACTCTGTAAAATCAACATATTGGTTGGCTAGAGCTTTGGCTAAACAGGGGCGGGTGCAGCAGGTTGGGAGTAGTAGTCGAGCTGTGGTTGCGGCGAATTGGGGATGGGTCTGGAAGGTTAAATTGCCGAATAAGGTTAAAGTATTTCTTTGGCGACTGATGCGTGGAGCTCTCCCGCTTTGTGCGAATTTGGTGCGCCGAGGCATGGACGTGCATGATGTGTGTCCTTTTTGTTGTAATGCGTTTGAGTCCTTACTTCATTTGTTTTGTGAGTGTACGTTTACAAGATTGGTTTGGGCTTTATCGAATCTGCCACCTGGTGATGTTTCGGCTCCGGCAACGGATATTGTTGAGTGGATTCATCATGTTCGGTCTAAGCTCGATTTGGCGCAATTTGATGTGTTTGTTTGTGTTTGCTGGGGGATCTGGTATAGAAGGAATAAGTTAGTGCATGATGGTGAGAGTGTTGATCCTCAGGAGTTGGTGTTGTTTGCGATTCTGTATGCGGCGAGGTATGTTGCGGCACAGCAGCTGATTACGGGGGAGAGAGGCGCGCCTATTGCAGTTACGTGGCAGGCTCCTAGTGATCATTTTATTAAAGTATACTATGATGCGTCTGTGGCGCTGCAGCAGGCGGGGACCGGGGTCGTGGTGCGCGATGCAGATGGGCATGTTTTACGGTGGAAACGTGATAGGTTTCCTAATATTTGTGACCCGGAGATTGCTGAAGCTTTGCTGCGAGGTCGGCCGTTCTGTTAGCAAAAGAGATGCGGCTCCGTCGGGTGATTATTGAAGGCGACTGCTTGAGTTTGGTGAAGCAACTACAATCGACAGTGGTACCGTTGTCTGCGTGTGTGGGTCATAGTGATGTAAATTAAGTCTTTAGTTGCTCATTTTCAGGTTGTAGTTTTTAGTTTTGTGCGATGTAGTGGTAATGTGTTAGCACATTCGTTGGCTCAGCGTGTTGCTGCAACAGAGACGGGCAGTGTGTTGCCGGTTAATCTGTGTGATATTGTGTAACTGTTGGTTTGCGTGGAATGCAAGTTTGTTTCTCAAAAAAAAAAAAAACTGAAAAAAATTTATGGTACAATATTAGGGTTGGGAAACGAGGTGGATCACGGACGAAAACATATACGAGACTTAGGGCCAAAGAAATCCAACCGCAACTAGATAGATCACCTACAACGGCCGATGAAGCCATGTGTGTGCCCTATATAGGTAGTTTTGCCTTCAGGTGCCGATTCAGGTCTTCTAATTTGTTTTCTTCGAACTTGGTCTTTTACAATGTTTTATTACTTCGAAAGAGTTTTGTAACGGAACGTCACATGTCTTCATTTAATCTTCCAAGCTTCCTCCATGAATCTATCTTCGCGATCGTGTATCTTCTCAATTTGCACGTATTTTGTCATATTTGCCTCAATAATCGTCTCAAATTTATTTTATGCCCATGGAGTGTAAAAACATGCACTCAGAGACTCATAATTGTACGGTATGCTGCAGTCATAAAGGAAAATTTGTTTTTGAATGTTTGCAACATCTTATAAGTTAGCAAATTCTCTTAAATTAAATTGGACAAGTTGAAGTTGGAAAAGTGAAATTGTACCTCTTCAAAGGGTTTGCAAACGACTTCATTTTAAAATAAACAAATTAGTTTATGGAAATCGAAGTTGGTAAAGTTGACTTATTAGATAATTTGATGGGTATTTGAAAAAATTACTTACAAGTTAGAGAAGTTGTAGAAGTATGTAGTGTTTGCAAACTCGACTTTTTGGATAAAAATAACTAAAATGCAGTTTAATTAAGAGAATATACCTGCCTATAAGTTGTTGCAAACACTAAAAAAAAACTTCTCTTTTCATTAAGTGATAAGCTTGATAAGTTAAGTTGTTGCAAACACCCACTAAGCAACTTCTTTTTAAATTAAACTGCATTTTAATTGTTTTTGTTCAAAAAGTTAAACTTCAATCACATCTGGAACTTACCTAACTAGTTTTTGCAAACACCCAAAAAATTATTTAACAAGTCAACTTTATCAATTTCTCCTTAAATTAATATTCTACTTAGTTTAAGTTGAAATTGTTGCAAACTCCCCTTAGATAAGGAGATTTTATTTATTTATTTATTTATTACTGTTTATAACAACTTTTTTTTTAACCGACAAAGCGAGGATCAATAATGGTTCCCATTTACCCCTGTGGTGACTCGAACCCCCCAACCTATTGAGTTTACATATTTTTTTAAATTAAACTGGATAAATTAAATTTAAGTTAACCCCAAGAGAACTAGATTTCATAAACAACATAGAAGAATAATGAAAGGAATATCTTTTCGAGGTAATCAGATTTCTTTTGTAAATATGCGCTTCAGGCACTTGAACCTGCTTGGATCACATCTAAACAAATCAAAGCAGGTCGGCGGGCAATGACACGAAATGCACGCCGTGGTGGAAAAATATGGGTCCGTGTATTTCCAGACAAAACAGTTACAGTAAGACCTGCCGAAACACGTATGAGTTTTAAGTGTTTATATCCAAAAAATCAAGTTCACAATTACTAACTTTACAACCTTTCTAACTTTTCATTAGTTTCTGTAAACGCCCTAACTTTCTACTTGGCAGATTTTACCACTTGGCCACTTCTCTGAGAAACGGATTATTAGACCATCTCCAACCATAAGATGATAAGACCCGCCACCTCATCATTCCACTATAAGACCAAAACATATCTTCATCTCCAACCATAAGACTCAAATAAATGATTTTTTATCCATAAAATACAAAACGTCAAAGGAAACAAACAAATTGGACATAAAAATAAAATTAAAAAAATAAAAAAAAGAGAGAAAAATAAATAATAAAATATTGCATAAAACCTCTCATTAGATGGGTCTTATGTGGGAAGACTCATTTTATACATAAAATGATAAGACCCAACTTTTAACACTTCATGGGTTTTATATATAAGTCTTATACATAAACCTCTCATGAGACTTATGATTGGAGATGGTTTTAGTATGTAATTAGTTGATTATTAGGAGGTTATTATTGTAATCAACAGTACAGTAAACACAAATTATGAGGCCACAACTGTGTCATCACGGTCGATATCACAAGTCACCACAATAGCCTTGGTAAAGGGATTACTAGTACAAAACATGTCATTAATAATGAGAAAAGGATTTAAAAGGAATCTTTCATAGAAAAGGGACTAGGAAAGTTGAGTGGAAAGATGGAATTAGTGACACTTTATATCCTGTAATAGTGGAAAGATACCACGATGGGTTCAAGGAATTTAAATTTCATCCACTTTCATCTCGTATCCTAACAAAGAATATCATGTTTCAGTTTCACAACCCTTTTTACATCCAACAAGACAAATACCTTTTTTCATATTCCTGTGCTCATGTAAATCGTAACGTTCTTGTGCTCATTATATATAAATCGTAACGTTATGGAGTGAATAAATAAAATTCTCTCTTAAATTTTCTGGCAATTCAGAGAATATTACATTATTTAAAGTTGAATTGGAGTGGTTTTTTAAGAGTAATTTTATAGTAGGTCTATATATCCGTCTATGTTTTGAAACTTATTTAATTTAAAAGAGAACATCACTAGATGTTAAGTAATTTTGCTACCACTATTACATATAAAGTCTCCGGCTCGCTAACATTCTTACCGTTGGTCCATCTCGCTAATACTGTAGATCGGTATGCTTTACATAAAATACTACAGGAGATGAGTTTCCCTAGTCTTTTCATTGATTGGATCATGTTATGTGTTACTACAGTTTCTTACAGATATAATATACAAGGTGTTCCTTCACAAATTTTGGTTGCAAAGCCAGGTTTGAGACAAGGAGATCCTATCTCACCTCTGTTGTTTGTTATTGTCATGGAATATTTGCATAGAGTTCTGGCCACTCTAAAAGATATTCCTGATTTTAACTGTCATTCTAAGTGTGAAAGGGAGAAGATCACAAATATTTGTTTTGTTGATGATTTATTGATGTTTGCACGAGGTGATGCTGCTTCTGTTCAATTACTTATGGATAAATTCCAAATTTTCTCACACTCTACTGGATTGGTGGCAAATCTTTGTAAGAGTAAGGTTTATTTTGGAGGGGTCTCACATGACTTACAAGAACAGATTATGGGAACAACTGGTTTTGTGAGAGGGTCTTTTCCTTTCAAATATTTGGGGGTACCTTTTAGCAGCAAGAAGCTTTCTGTTAATCAATATCAAGTTTTGATTGATAAGGTGACAAGTATTGGACAACAAAGTTATATATTGAGTTATGCGGGAAGGCTCCAACTTATTAAAAGTGTGGTGTTCTCTACAACAAACTATTGGATGCAACTCTTTCCTTTACCAAAAGTGATTTTGAAGAAGATTGAAAGGTTGTGCTGAACTTTCTTATGGAGTGGATCAGTAGAGATTACGCATAAAGCGCCTGTGGCTTGGACAAAAGTTAGTGATCCGAAAGTGCAGGGGGGTTTGAATGTTATTTCTTTACAAGAATGGAACATTGCAACGATTGCAAAATTGTTATGGCACCTTAGCATGAAAACGGATAAGCTATGGGTTCGTTGGATTCATAGTTACTATCTCAAGGGCCAATCAATTGAAGAGTAGGCCTTATCAATGACCTTCATGGCGACGAAGGCATCTTTCTGGTGAATTTTTTATGTTCCAGGGACAAGTTGTTCTTGGTTATTATGCAAGATACTGAGTATAAGAGATCAGGTGCTTAATCTGGGGGCTTGGCAGAATTCGAAACAAAATGGCCAGTTTGTAACGAAGGATGTTTATGCTGAATTGCGCATTGCACAGCCTGTAGTCCCTTAGCGTAAAATTTTGTATAGAAATAAGGCACGACCAAGATCCCAGTTTATCTTATGGATGGCGTGTTTGGATCGTTTGTACACTCGAGACCACCTGGTAAGAATGAATGTCACAACAGAGGACGTATGTGTATTGTGCGGCAGTCTGCAAGAATCAACAGAACATTTATTCTTCGATTGTAGTCAGGTAGCAAAACAAGTCTGACCAGGCTTCTTTCTTGGAAAAAAATTCCGCATCTGGTCCATGGCTTTAGGGAGGAACTGTTTTGGACACTTGGTGAAGCAAAAGGGAAATCTATGAAGGCGTTACTTCTGAAGATGACCTTTACAGAAGCAGTGTATGCAATATGGAAGGCGCGTAATATGAAGATTTATCAACATATGCCATTCCATATGCATATCGTGGAGGAAATAAAAAATGTTGTCAAGATTTGTTGTCGTGGAAATGACAAGTTACTTGCTTACTGTTATGGCCTGTAAATTGTGCTAGTTTAGTTCTTGTCATAATGTAGTCGGTGTGTGATGTATTTGGCTTCGATGTAGTCCGTCTGGATCTTCGTATCGACGTTTTTGTATTGGATTGTTTTGGAATAAAATAAACAATTTTGGTTCAAAAAAAAAAAAACAACGCTTTCGTTGAAAAACATGTGCATACTATGCCATGTTCAGTGACATTTGTACATTTATTTTATTGACATTTTAAGGCTCTTTTACCAATAATTAATCCTTAATTATCACATTTGTACAAAAATAAATAAATAAATAAAATAAGAAAAACATGTACTCTTCCATACTATATTATTATTATTGACTATTTTTTCTGACAAAATATGAATATATTTTATATTTGATGTTAAAAAAACTTTGAAGAAATATTAATATTAAACCTTTCAAAATAAATAAATAAACAACAACAATGTAGGGATCTAGGCATCATTAATTGTGCGTTCTTGGTTAGAGTGTTGTAATCCGTCCAGAATAACTTCAGAGTTAAATGTACTTGCTCCGGAGTGCAAGGAAAAAGCGTACGGTTTATAATACATGTTGGTCTGTGGGACCAACATATCACCAAGCGGTCCAAGATTAACCATGTCGACACAAAGAGTTGAGCCTTCAGTCTACTAATGGCCAGGCGTTAAGGTTTTGGTTTCATCACTTATGATCAACATAAAACTAGCTAGTATATATTTAATTATTTAGTTTTTTTTTCTTTTTGAAACGGAAATAAATTCCATTACTAAAGAGCATAAGAAATGCTCGGAACAATTACATATAAAGTTTAAGACCGGAACTGGCGGAACATCCCTCCGTAATAACATACAAGCATCAAAATACAATCACCATCCGAAATAAATATTGAATTATTTAGTGTTCAATTTAGATAGGAAATAACCACTTCATTTGAATTTTCCATAAAATATGTTTATATTTCCCTTCAAATGAAATAAATGGAAGCTAATATATTTAGAATATAGTGTAGTTAAATTAGTGGAATTCCTAATTTTGAGGTGGTTTAGACAACAAATCATTGTCTTGATGCTTGCTCTAAAAAGATCAACCCAAAAAACATCGATGGTCAAGCTCTGTTTTTATCGTTACAAAACATTTACAAACACTGCACATCTAAAACCTAAAAGTTTTAAATTGATGCAAGAACCGTATAATTATATGATGTCCGGTGGTGCATTGTTTAAACACATTTGATTAGAGAGATCATAAGCTGCACATCAAACTAATTAATGATATTACATCCATGTGTCCTAATGGAAATACACATGAACATTGAGATGTTAACATATATATCCATGTGTCCTAATGGTTATGCTCATGAACATGGCTCGAAAAATTTTGATCTTATAGTTGACGGGACTATTTGTCTTTTCTTCTTGTTTATACAAATCCAAAATTATCATATAGGCTTTAAAACACACATTGATATTACATTACATTCGCGATAATCTCAATCACTACTATACAGTATTAATTAATTTTATTTCAATCTCCTAGAAACTTTTATGTTGCAAATTCAAGTTAATACTTATTTATTGGTGTAAGGTTGACAATCGGTGGATACAGATGGATTAAGGTAAAATAATATAGCTTGACAACCGGATGATACAAACGGATTTTAAGCGGATGAATAATGGATGGATACGAACTAAACAAAATGGGTAAAAGTCCATGTTATAATATTCGGCGAAAGGAGATGAAATTCGAATGTAAAATTTAAATTGTGTAATAGTTTCAAAGTTTTCAAATGGGTAAAAAAGTTGCCATTTTATAGCCCATATGTGACCCATATTAAATTGGTGTTAAAATCTTTTTTGTTGAAACAATTATTAAATTCTAATGCAATTTTACCAGCGAACAAGTACAATACCACATTTAAAACGGATATATGATGAAAAACTCGTAAACATTGTAAATTTGTCAACCCTATTTAATCCCAAGTTGGTAAATTGTGACGGTATGTATGGCAATCAATATTCAATTTAGAGATACTAATTTAAGAAGGGGAGTGAGGAGTGACACTGAATATTTCAAATGGAAAGATAAGTGATTAAGGCTTTCTCCAGCAGAGCAGACGATGAGCTGCTGGAGATGACTTGTGTCTTATGCTGAGCATGTGAGGGCCCGGGATGACCCCTTTCATCTCGGGGTGAGCTCTATTTCTCTATATGTTATCTTGTCTTATTTGTTTTACTTTTTCATTTGCTTGTTTAAATAGTCAAATTTTAAAAGAAATGAAAATGTTTGATTTAATAGAGGATGACTGTCGGAGAGTATATTTTGTGAAGTAGAATGTGACATGGCTGGATAGATAGTGTGTGAGAGGGGATGACTGTTGGAGAAAGACAAACCAGCAACAAATGAGAAAGATGATTTAGTGACCGTTTGCAAATGCTAAAAAAAAAAAAAGACACTTTTGTGCTTTTGGAATAGTAAAAGTAATTTTTAGTGTTTTATTTTATAACTTCTAATGCAACTTCCCTAAAAAAAAAAAGAAAAAAAAAAGGTTATTGCCAAAAGTTGAGAAGTAAATTGATGCTTCTACTAAATTTTAGTAATTCATTTTTTTAAAACTAAAAACAAATGATTTAATTAAATTTACCAAAACTATAGTTTCTACTTCCATGACATTAAGCTGCTTTTATACTAAAATAACAAACATTCATCAATTTTAATTAAAATCAACTTTTTTACTTTTATCAAAAGGCTAAAATTATATTTTTTAAATTATTTGCAAACACACCTAGAGTGGAAGCTTGTCTCTCTAAAATGAGTGACAAACAATACGTGGAACACCGGTTAAAATTGGCAAAATTACCATGTAGTACAAATAAAATACTCGTAGGCAATAGTGTGGAAATGAATACTCCAATTTGCAAGTGGGAAGTCGACACGTGCCCAGTGGAAGAAGAGTGGTATGGTAGGGCTCCACTTTAGCTTTTGTGAGAAACCAATAAATGGAAAAATGGGCATCCGAAAAAAGTGGTTGAATAACCTCCTCCAAAGTCTTTTTCGGGGCCCCGTTAACAATCATGACCCAACCATGATTAATTCTCTTCTCTCATTTAATTTAAGGTCCCCGACCTCTTTTATTTTCTCATCCTTCTTATTATTTGCCTCTAATTACTTTCTAGTCCCCCCTCCCATTTTCAGTCTCCAAAATTTTAATAGCTTCCTTTCTAGCTTACTTTCACATGCGTATTCAGGTGTTAAGCATGACGCCTCTTCTATAAATATATAGATAAGAGAACCTACTAAAAATATGTTGTTTATGTTACTGGATATTCTTGCATGCATATTTAGTCGTTAAGCATAAACCTTTAAAAAAATGACCTTTTACATTATCGGAATGTTTTTGTATACGTGTTCAGGTGCTAAGCATGATGTACGATATGAACATAAACTGTTAAACTTATTCGTAATAGGGTTTTCTTTTTTTTTTTTCTTTTTTTTAAATAATTGATGAGCTCAACTGATCAATAGGTATGAATTTGAGGAAAGAATTATTGACAAAACAAGTGATCCAAAAGCCGAGACAAAAGGCGCATGTAATAATCTCATGCTAAGTTACGTTTCATCTTATCTAACATCATATTGCAATAGATTCCAACAAACAAAAGCGAATAACTAAGGATCACCATTATTTAATTTTAGTCAAAAGACTCTAAAAATTATTAACTTGATGGATTTGACACCATACATGTCTTTTATGAAAGCACACTAGCAAGATACCTCAGTGCCCGCCCATAGACTCTCTTCAAAGTCTTTTTCGGGGATGTTACTTTTACAAGTTAAAAGTTACGTGAAGCATTATAACTATGGGGAAACTGTGTGGCTTACATGGCGATGCTGGTTTCTATGGATATCAGCTCAATAAATATCATTATTTGGGACTTCTAACTTATAGCTACGTACATTTATCCAACATGATTCCAATACTCCATCTAGTAGCGGAGTTCGAATGTGAAAATGGGAGTGTCACTGGCTGGCTGTGTACATGATCAGTTTTGAGCACATGCGATATGTTCATCTAATTTTTGCTACCTTGAATGTTATACTGTAAATTTACGAATACTTACGAATATCATACTAGAAATTTGTACAACTTTTGAATAAGAAAATATTACTAATTAAAATTCATGCGTTAATGTTTTAGATTTACTAAATCGTTAGCCGGCATTTGTAGTACAGAGTTTTTGACTAGTTGCAAACACATTGCATATATATCAACTGATCTTTAATTGTAAGCTTAAACTCTATAGTGTATATATGTGATCATGCATCCACATAGAAACATAATCAGTGAAATTGTCTAGGTGAGTTAACACAAGTAATTATCTTAATGATGAATACTCCATGCAGATGAGATACAGATGTCATAAAATAAGCATACATAATTAGATGATTATGGTTCTCTCCCATTCATGCAATCTCTCTTTTTGACGGCCACTAAAATGGAGACATCAAGGTTTAGTGTAAGTGTATTTATTTAATTATACATAGCTAGGTTTTGTGTTGTCATCATAACTTTTTATCACTTTGAATACAAGTGGAACTAGTTATCATATTAAACCGGCCTCCTTTAACTAAAGTGTGACCACTTTAATTACCATGTTACAAAGTCATTACCACTCTAGGGTATCGTCGTTTTTTAGTACACGCGTTGAGCTTAGTATAGTGCCTACCAATGAGGAGAACAGATCTTTTCTCCCATTAATTTAACTCGTCCGGTATTTTCCAGCCCGTTTTAAATGGGTTTGGACCGGACTGAGTTTTAATTGGTAATTTGGCCTTGAGACGTTGGTTCTTCTAAACAATGATGTTGTACATAGGGGTGTTAACGAATCGATCTGATCGTGATAAAGATCGGTTAAAGCTCGAATCGTGGTCATCGAGATCGGTCAACCGAGCTTGATCGTGATCATGAATCGGTCACCTTGAAGAAATGATCGAAAGCCTGGATCAGATCGTGATCAATAATTAATTTAATTATATTTAATTTTATTATTATTATTATTATTATTATTATTATTATTATGTACATACCTATCTTAACCCTGAATGTGTCCAACAACTTTCGAATATATCTTATGTACTTTGAATTTATATTAGTCTTATTTTCTGTAGTGTTTGTAATAGATTGTATTTATGATTGACAAATTTACATAGTAAAAAAGCTAATTTTCGTGCTTTAACGAGCTGAGTCGAGCGATCGTGATTAGCTCGCGATCAATGTGATCATTCACGAGTCGATCACGATCACAATTTTGTGAAGCTCGCCGATCATGATCAACCCTATATTTCTGACGATCATTGATCGATATAGCCAACGATCAGATCGACTCGGTTCGTTAACAACCCTAGTTGTACACGATGTCGCTAAAAATAGTGTGGTACGAGAATCCCACTATTGGTAGTAGAAAGTAGAGGATACACAAAAGGGGAAGGGAGGGGATCATCTATTTCAAATTTACTCTTGCTTCCTTCCCTTGCAAGTTAATCTGCAATCTTGTTTGGCTCTCGATACACAAAAGTTGTTTTGATTACTCCTACGTACCCTTGCATTGAGCACCTGTATTTCAGCAGTGATGAGGTCCCGGTGCATTGTCGCCAGCTCCAGGTCCCTGTAAATACATTTACAACATATAATAGAGTCAGATTGCACAATAATGTTAGAGAAGTTGTTATTTCTTGCAATCTGTAGACCTTTCCTTATGACCACAATCTCAGCAGTACTATTGTCAATTATACAACGATATCAAGATGCATCTTTGATAACCTTACCATTCCATTATGATCCCTAAGAACACAACCAAAGCTAGCATGCATCAGTGTTGAAGCATATTTGGTGGGGCTCCCATTTACACTCAATACCTTTCTTATTAGTGATACACTGACACTAGTATTATCCTCGTAGTTTAAGCTGTTCAGTAAGAGATTTAATTGCGTGCGCATGCAGAAAGTATTGATATCAATGCCTTTGTACACATATTCATTCCTATTTTTCCATATGAGCCGACCTACATGCACTAGCAGCTTGTGCTGAATTTGGGAGTCGCTAAGAATAAACATAATGTTGGTTAGTCTATGATTACACCACTTAGCAGGCAAGTATCTAAATCTAAAGCCATGGAAGGATAAGATATTAAGATCATCAATTGTTTATGATTACAAGTTGCCAAAGTGGCCTCTAGCTGCAATTATTCCAAAGTCAATGGCTCAAGGCTGAATTTAGAGACCACCCAAACTTAAGTCCAGCCCAAAAGACTACAAATTAGTGATCAGTTTAGAATATATTTAGTGGCCCAGTCATAATGTTTGGACTTTGAGTTGGTATGAGATTGCTCATA
The DNA here is from genome assembly GCA_028274465.1 of Plantago ovata. Taxonomy (NCBI): domain Eukaryota; kingdom Viridiplantae; phylum Streptophyta; class Magnoliopsida; order Lamiales; family Plantaginaceae; genus Plantago; species Plantago ovata. The sequence continues at coordinate 15,604,815 of CM051456.1, read as the reverse complement.
TAAACATTCTGGGCCATCCGCACATTGAGTTAAACTACTTGCGATTCAAACCAAATGTCATGTACATTCCTTAACAACGGTAAGTTAACAAATTGCTCTCAGGCTTTCACCTCGTAATTGTGGTGTGCCATATAGTTGCAGAAAATACCAATGTGGAAAAAATCATTCATAAAGTGAAATGTATGTTTTGTAGGCTAAAAAACACACCTTGCACTATAGTGCATGGGGCGTGTTTTTAGTTGCAGAGGGCGTGTTTGTAAGCTAAAAACACGCCCCTATAAACTATAGGGGAAGGTCGTTTTCTGAATAATTTTTTTCCACGTGGATATTTTCTTTTAATAAAAACAAAAAACAAAATCAAAAACGCCCCTATAGTGTTTGGACTTGGAGTGGGAATATTATTGGGCCAAAGGTTAGCGAAGTTACCTACTCTTGTGAATTCATGACAAACGGGATTCCCTTGAGTTTATAGGCGTTTAATTAATTTCTTGCTAAATTCTGAATTTCGTAGTTTTGTGAGAAGTTATTGCTGTTACTTGTCAGTTAATAATCACAAATTACATAATGAATTACTTATCCAATAAAAAAAATTCTCTATTTTCCGACTATAAACTATCATGGTTCTTTCTTTTCTTTTTTTATTAAGAATATTCCAACTATCAAGTTGATACCAAATTTTTTATATTTTGTCATGTACTAAGATTTTCACTCAATAATTATATATGTAGCGGCTGCGAGTCGATTTGCTGCTTTAAGTTTGTGGTGGAAACAAACTCGATCTTGGAACTCAATTTCATCCATTTGAGCAGTATCAGCCGACTGCCGCCCAGTTAAGACCAAGCCCATTAACTACTCTTGGCCCACAAATAGCTTGTCCATTCATAGAATCACACATAAATCAATATCAGACCAACCAAAAAAATATCAACTCCTTAAATGCAAGCTAACAGAGGCATTCCTCTAGTAACAATTTTTTTGACAAAGCTTTACCGATCGATTAGTCACTTGAATTAATGAATAAATATTTCAGTAGTAGTAATGCACAAGTGTTTATCGCACAAAGGAAATGGACTATAGAACCTTATCATAGCGCACTTTCGGAAATAAAACTAAAAAGTAGAGAAGCAAAATGATGGTGAAGCAAATGAAGTGAAAAAAAAAAGGTGAAATTGTATGATTGCGAGTTCAATCTTATGTATGATACAAACAAGGCAAATGTGAGTGACTCGGACATGATTTTGGCTATGGCATGCCATGGCTGCTCATGGCCTAGCTACCCTACTTCTCAAAGGTATGGTCACCAACATTCATCATTCTCACCCTTCCCTCTCTATTCAGTAAATATGCATTGCCTTTCATTAAATCTTTGACAATATTGCGCCTATTTCGGAAGACTATCAATTTATACTAATAGGTAATACTATTTTGAGGTACACAACTTAACATACATAGATTTTTTATGGGTTTATTATATGGTAGGCTCATAACCAATATGACACCCTCTAATATATGGGGTCCATTATCTCTATTAGAAGGTGTTGCGGTAGTTATCCCCAACATTTAAAAAATATGTTTTTGTATAAACTTTCTTTTCTCGTAATATCATAACGTATACCGTATTTGTTTTTAATATTATTGGTCTTGAATAACTTCTAAAGTTAGGAATTTCAATAAAGTTTGTCAAGTGGTTAAAAGTAAGAGAATTTATACTTCCTTCGTTCCGCTCTAACTTTTCCATTTGTTTTGTTAATTTGTTTACTTTTGTTTAACTTTGAATAAATCCTAATTCATACTGAAAAAGTAATTTTTGAATTTATATTATAAAATTATAATATTTTTGTTTCTTAATATTTACTTAAATATTATCATTTCGGTACAATTTTAGATTAATTTTAAATTAAACAAAGACTAGAATAGTTGATAAAATAAATTGGAAACTTGTGATGGAAAAAGAAAGTACAAAATAATCTGGAGACTAAGAAATTATTCTTTTCGTCTGAACAGAACTGAACTAAATTGAACATAATTGAAATGAACTGAATGAAACTGAACAGAATTTATTTGTAGTATAAAATATAACTAAGCAAGTCTGAACTAAACTGAACTGAAAATAATGAAATTTCATACGAAGATAACATAGCCTAAATATACTATAGAGCAATGAAAGCAACCCGGCCCACTAATTAATAAGCAGCATATAAATCCCCACAAGAAAAAAGGGAAGTGAGGGTGGTGTCATTAGTATTAGGGCAACTTCTCTTTTCAGAACAGAAAGGTACTACGCAATGTCAATGCCCTGGATCTCAGTGTCTCATGATCATACATACAGTGGACAGTATTGCATCAATTTTCAAAACTACTAGACCCGTAAATATAGCTAGAAGATCAACCAAATCTCAAAATGTTTTCAATGGAAATTTATAATCTAAAGCATGCACATAAGTCATGAAGTAATTAGCTTTCTTATCTTTATCTTAACACTCAAAAGAAATGAAGGTTGGTAGAGCCCGAGATGACGTCGCACAATTTAAGAGAGTGAACATAACACCTCAAAATTTCATAGGCTTAAAGAGATTTATAACGATATTCATAAAAAAAAAAGTCAATACTACTTCGTATTATATTTCCCTTTTTTTTCTTTTCTTTCTTTTTTACTTGAAAAAATTGTTTTTTTATAAATTAGTGACGCCATCATGTTTTATGTAGGTATCTGTCCATCCACGTGCACTTTGACCTATTGACTTCATATTCACAATTACAGAACAAAAAAACTCCCTTTAAATGCCAACTAAAATCACTCGTTTTAGGTAATGATATATATCGTTCTGTTCAAAAAAAAAAAAAAGCACTCGTTTTATGTAAAATTTTACCACATGGATCAACCCAGACAAACTTTTGGATATTGATCTTGATCTTTCATTCTTAATTTCTACCACAGAGATTATGAATTTAACATCGAGAGCTAAATGAGTTACACCAAAAAGAAAGAAAAAAGAAAAAACCAAATTGTTCATTAACTACACCAATCCGACTATAAGTTCACCTTCAATGATTCTTTGTAAGTTTGCTTTCTAATTTTTCTTCTAATTATTGGATATCGTAAATATGGAAGGAACCAAGACATCATTGCAAGTATAAAACTATTTGGATAAAATGCTTATGCATTTATTTGAAAGTGGAGACAAAATGAAGGCCAAACTCTAAGCAAAATTTGGAGGGTATTATGTAACAGTGATTAAGTCAAGATTCTCACGCCATGTGTCCGATTTGTTGCTTATCATCTCTAATATTGTTAAACCCTAGCCTAACAAAATTTTCAATGGCTTTCCAATCGTATCTTGCTTTTGAATTTAGTTGATATGCACATATATATTGGACGGTCCACTTAATATTAGCTTCTTAACTAACTGAAAACAAGTACAAGTGTACCTCCGATCCTAATTAAATATTGGACCGTTTGATTTTTAAAAATGGGTGATTTAGTCTCTAAAATAGATTAGAATTTAATTGCAAGGTTAAGGTTAGGGTTCTTCATAGGAGATATTTAGGTTAGAATTTACCACATATCTGGCCTCCTAGCTAATTACAGATTGGGCTCCGAACAGAATAACTATCTAGATAACTGTATCACCAATAAATTCAAAATTTATAGTATTTGCTAGACTCGACCAAAATGAACCGCAGACATAATCGAAATCAAATTGAATTAGTGATTACGGTTTTCAACCGAAATCGCCGATTACGATTTCAATTACTTACTGTTCATACTTCCCATGAACCATACGGTTCATCTCATTTTCATGAACGGCTAGTTCATGAACCAAATGAACAACCGATTCAGTGTGAAATAGCTATTTAATTAAGTTGAGCTAGTTGTGCATTAATTAAGTTGAACTAGTTGTGCAACAACTAGCAATATTAATGGGAAATTAGTAAAGACAATGAGAAAGGAAAAGTGAAAGAAGAAGCAAATGGAGAGAGAATAGGTGGCAATAAATGGTGATAGTGCTGTTTAACGAGCCGAGCCGATGCGACTATTGCTGAGGTTCGGTTCGACTCGTTAACGAAGTGAACTTGATTTCAAACTCGAGCTCGTTAACAAACGAGCCTAGCCTAAGCCCAGCTCGTTTAGCGAAGCGAGCTTAATTTCAGGCTCAAGCTCGGTTCATTTGGTTCGAGCTCGACTCGTTTGTTAAAATACCATGAAAAATATATTAAAATATTAAATAAAATACAAACAAATTCAAGATTGTGCATTATAATCAACTTCCAAATGATGAAATCACTAAAGTCTAACAAAATGCAAATATAAGCGATTCAACCAATTATTTCAAACTTAAATCATAACTTATAATACTAATACTACTAATAATCTACATAATATCGAGCCTTACCGAGTACTCGCGAGCCCTAGCTCGGCTCGTTAGTGGAACAAGCCTAAGTTTAGGCTCGAGCTCGGCTCGAAAACCTTATCGAGCCGAGCCGAGCCTTAACGAGTCGAACCAAACCGAGTACTCGATAAGGCTCGATTCGCGTAACAACACTAGTGGCGAAGGTGTGTTGGACTGTTGGCCGGAATTACTGGCGGAGGAAGGTGGGTTTGAAATGGAGACATGGTGTCATTTGCTCATGTCATGAATTTTGGGGTTTTCTGGGAGTTGCAAGACTGCATAATATCCTTTTTCTCACTTTACTGATTTTGTTTTGTAAAAAATAACATTTATGGTTCATAACCGGATGGTTCATGGTTATGAACCGTGAATCGCTAGTTCATAAATCGAGACCGATAATTATGATTTCGGTTGCAGTTCATAGGTTTCTATGGAAACGGTCGGGTGGTCATGAACCGCCACCAGTCAGGTCTAGTATTTGTCATGGATAAAGGTAAAGCTCATTTTTAGGTACTCCAAATTGCATCATGTCCAATTGAAGTAATCCAAAGTTGTTAGTTAAATTTAGGTATTATGGAGTGGTTAGATCCAATTGAGTTACTTTATTGCAACACGCTAGCTAACCAATTTTGGTACTTTAGCATGTGTTATACATGCATTAGGGTAGTCTTCATCCTACTCCGGTTAACAAGTGTCTACTTGTGAATCGTTGTTATAGCTACAATCTGAAACTTTTATTGAAATCAAACTGATATATGCTTAAAAGACACTCTTAATTAGAAGCTACGCAATCTTGACCATCGATATATTGTACGGGCGGGGGCTAGCTCCAAATAAACAAGAAATTCTGTTTGCCTTTTTACGAAGGGCAGATTATTATTTTATAATTATTACTATTCCTGAACATGTTGCTTTTATTATTTGATTCTTGTTAGAAAATCAAACTAGGCTGCTTTCTAGTGTAGATTGATTTGACGAATTGAATCATGTTGATGGTCATTTAAAAGTGGAAAAATAAGGCACTGTGCATGTGTGAGGGATTTCTTTTTAATGGAAATGAATTCATTAGATTAAACTACAAAAGTTAGAGTCCAGCAGCGGCGCACCAGGTTCTCTTCCAGGATGTAGCGGTTCTGGAGCAGCAGTTTGAGTCCATTTCGTATGCTCTTGTCTACGGGGAGATCAATAGTGCAATAGTGCAGCAGATTATCTAGCGAAGTTGGAAACTGCTAAATTCGTCCATGCGGAGGGTTCTTTATCCACTCTTTTGCCTCATCCCCGTTTTGATGTATCCCACTGTCCGTACTTGTATGTTTGGGACTGTGTTCCCTTTTGGTTATTGTCGTATTTACATTCGGACTTGTACTCTAAAGCCGTTAGAACTTATAGTCGGCTAGATTCTCCTGTGTAGTTAATTTTATTGGAATCTTTCAAAAAAAAAAAAACTACAAAAGTTAGAGATTAATTGTACGATTCAAAATTTTAGTACATGTACCCATATGACACTTGACTTAAGTCTTAATACGAATGGTTCAGCCTTTCGCATGGTTCAACCAATGGAACCAAACAAATGGTTTTGTGGAGTTATTGGTGTTGATCTTGATATTTTACATAACATTTATCTTCAGAATTAAAAAGAATGTAAGATCGATATAATTTGATTTAAGTACAAATTAATACGTTTGTCAGTCAACGCTGTTGTGCAACACCTTAGAACAACACTGCAGCTTTATGACTATAAACCTGCAAATTAAATCATCACACACACACATACACACACACACACACACACACATATATATATATATATATCAAAGATAAAGCACAACGGAAAGTAAAGATAAACATGTGTTTGGAAATTTTCAAGCAACTTGGAAAGCTACTCGATGTCCGGTCAAGGCAGAAAATCACTAAGAAAGAAATATCATTTCGTACAACGATGTATACTCACTATTCTATGTTAGCTCAAACCAATACTAGTCACCAAACGATGATGCAGAGCAACATTCTACCTAATCTATCTCAATACGTTGAACTATAATATAAAACTAGTATAAAGACTCAAAAATAAACAACTGAAGTAGAAAGACAAAACTGATTCTCAGGTTGCTAACGCTCTGTTCTCGACGTACATCTCTCTCTGTCGATTTCCAAGAGTATATATAGTGGAAGTATTTAGTTGAATACTCTTAGGACTCAATCTTCTCTTCAACCTTCAAATCTGAATCTGGACAGGATATTGGAATCCTTGTTGAAACCTATCTTCTTCAACTAGATCTTCTAATCCTTGTTGAACTTGAGTTCTTCATGATTTAGGCGATCTTCTTTCTTTAGTCGATTTATGTACGCGTCTTCTTTTAGTCGGTTTCTCTCTGTACGCGTCTTCCTTGTTTATTGCATATCCTTGGTATCTAATTCCTGCACACATCAGATAATGACAGTTGTGGAACTAATTAGTAGTTAAGAAAAGGTAAAACACTAAAATTAGATTAAGTTAAGTGTGAATTGTTGACATCAGATGGTGTTGAGTCGAACATCAGACAACACCTGTGTCATCACAACAGTCAACACATGTGTCATCACAGCAGTCAACACCTGTGTAAAATATCCACACTTACAAGAATCATAAGATTAACACAATATTGGTGCAGAATTGGTTCATCACAAAAGAGATTGTTCTATGTATTTCGATTGTAAACTGTTTCTGGAGCATTTCTTATGGTCTCGTATTAATAAAAGTGTTACGAAGTAATAAAATCTTTTTTGCCGCTTTAAAAAACAAAAGAGTACAAACTGTCAAATTAACAACAACGTATGAATATAATTCGGCAATTTGAGTTGGCTAGCAGTTGAATATATAAGATGCTAGAGAGTAGAGAAGGAAACACTAGCATCTGAATGAAGGCAAATTTGGAAGAAAACAGTGTCAAACAAAATGAAAAATTGGACAGTCAAATTAAAGAACAAATGACGTGCCATTTCTTCTGCTATTAATTTGGCAAGTTGAATCTGGCAACTGCTGCTGTTTAGCTAAACAAGACGCATTTGGTAGATGATCAAGTAAGGCAAGCCGGCCAGCAGCAGAAATGAATCCTAGGCAATATAATTCGATCTCTAAGCTGTCGAATTAGTCCCGAAAATGTTCTTATCTTCGCATCTATGAAAAGTTTTCAAGTACGTGCTGTTAGAACAGTTATTCCCGTTCATACACTGCGATCGATTTATTGGTACGGACAATACAAATATATTTAAATTAAGTAGAATTAATAATAATAACTAAGAAGAGAAGAATCTTGTGTTGTTGTGTTATGTGTTGTGATGATCGAGTACGTAAACAGTGAATGGTTAAATAAAGTAGTAACAAAACCGAAAAGGTGCACTAACTCATGTGCATCCAACTAGTGCTTGCTGCTGCTGCTCCTTACTCAGCTCCATCTTTTTATGCACTCTTCGGTCTTCATTTGCCCCACATTCAGTATTAAACTATAGATTAATCCTTAATCCTACATTAACATGTAACATGGTTAACTAAACTAATGCAAAGTACTTAGCTTAATAATACTACTATAACTATTCAATGATGCATTAATTATAATAATAAATTCTTCCTAGGCTTTACATTGCAAAGGTAAACCTTCATTCATCAAAAGAATTTAACCGGTCCAACCTAGAGTTTGTCGTAGCCGTGGCATCGTTAGGACTTAAGTAGTTGTTGGTGGGCACGTCTCAATATTTTTATAATATAACAATGGAGTTTATCGCCAATATACCTAATCAAAATTTCTCAACTCAAACTTTCAACTTAAGTAATTGATGAAATAATGATGTTTAAAATGAGACATATGATAAGGTCCAACTTTTTTTCATTCGTTTCCAATTTGTTGGTCTGGTTGTACTTCAAAAAAATATGAGGTTGTACAAGTTATATCCGAGTTGTACTGACGTCTCAGATATAACTTGTACAACCTCATAAGTACAACCACACCCACCAATAAAAAGCATGTACAACCCCAATACAACGCGTTTGTATGCATTGAACACAGTACAATTTGTTGTGTGCATTGTAGAAGTATCGATGTTCATAGTAGGGTACTAAAGTGCAATAATCTCTAAAGACAAATAACAATGATAGTAATGAAGTTTTTATGAGTAACTCGACATAAAAATGAGTCAAAATTTATTTAGTAGGGTCCGGATACATACCAAAGGGAACAATATGCCACCATGGTCATGTAATGTGTATTCTTATTAATGTGAAAGTTAATCATGAACTTTCATAGCCTGCAGATAAATATTAAAAGATATACAAAAAATATCAAATTATAATTTTATTGATAACTTGCGGGTACAACTTTTGTGGATATCTTGATCCTCTCTCTAAGGGATATGGATTATACTTGATTTAGGGTACCTTGGTCTTGAGGTTGTTCAGAGTTTAGATTTATCTTACAATTTGGTAGTATGAGTAATTTGACTTTGTGTTCGACCTAGAATTTAGTAGTGGGGAGTTTGATGCATGGAGTCGTTTGTGACTTATTCCATCTCTAACTATTTAGCTCTAGCCACCCTCACATAATTTATAGGTGGGTAATAATTTAGAGAGTAAGATAAAATCGTATATTAGGGACATCATCTTAATCTTCTAAATATCATCCCATACTTTTTAAATGATTTTCTCTAAATAAAAATATATTCTAGCATAGTAAAACATCACTAATATACGCAATTTAGGTGCATACGATGAAATAATAATAAATAAAGATTGTACCAAACCGTAATGAAAAGAAAAAAACACTAACCCTCCTTAGAGCATTACTTATGGTTTGGGGCTTAAATGGGGCTACAAACATAGAAGCCCCAAAAGAAGCCTCTTCCAAATTGAAGACTCTAATGCTTTGGGACTTAATTGGGGCTTCTTTGTGGGCCACATGTACTATATTGCTACTCCATTAACCAACCATATAAATAATAAATTATAAAATGTTAATATTGGGGGCTTCTTTGAGTCTATTAAATAGTAGCCCGAGAAGCCTCCATTGGAGGTGTTTTTAGGCTTTTTTGGGGCTTAATTGTAAATTAAGCCCTGAAAAAGTCTCAAAGAAGCCCCCATGAGGAGTGCTCTAACACCATATCAATACTACCGCTAGTAGTTCTCGCGGCGATCAAAAAAGCCCTCGAATTACGCACGAAAAATATTAGTACTACACTACTACTATAAATTTCAAAAGGTGGAGACATTAATCTGCCAATGTCAGCTCATATCTGTCACACCACACAATTATTCTACGCATACGTCGACGTTAGGAAAATACTACGATAGTACTATGATCAATCTTTACGGGATATTCAAATTTTTACAATTAAAATTGTTCTTAACCTCATCCCTTATATATTAAAACCTCCATGTATGTTATGCGATAATGTCATAACTTCTAAAACCTTCGTATTTCAATCATAAAAGAATAAAAAATAATACTTCTAATTTATTAGCACCTTTTATATATATGGGACCATCATTTTAGGAGACCTTAAAGGCAGCAACAACAACCCAGAGAACAGGTGGAACGTAGGAATAGACAGAGGCAAAAAGCACCAGTTAACCAGTGGGTGGCAGTAGGGAGAAGGCAAGCTGACCAACCTGCTCCTGAAAATATGGTACAAATGGAGATGCCTCAAGGAAATCAGTTTGAGGTTTTGGATGCTATTAAAGGTGTGGAAAATGCGGAAGATTTGGATATTACCTTTGGATCATTGGGAAGAACAACAAGGCATGAAAAAGGGGTTGACCTCAACCCAAATATTCAATGATAGTGTCGTATTGGAATGTTCGTGGTCTGAATCAATCTTTGAGGCAGATTAAGGTAGTTAGAGTTTCAAGAAGTAATAAGATTTCTATTATGGGTTTGCTGGAAACAAGAGTAAAGCAGCACAAAATAGGTAGAATAAAAAGATTTTTTGGTGGTAATTGGCAGTGGATTGATAACTATGTGGATGCTGAAAATGGGAGGATTTGGGTACTTTGGGATGCTACTCAACTTCAGTTTTATCTTTTGGCTACTACAACACAGTCTATCCATGGTCAAGTTTTTGATTTAGGTGGAAATTTGAAGTTTTATATTACTTTTGTTATGGCTTCAATGAAAGTGAAGGGAGGGAGGCTTTATGAGTTGAATTGCGTAGAATTGCAGCCACAATTACCTCGGCCTGGGTGGTTCTCGGAGATTTCAACAATGTGCTTTCAACGCATGACATATTGAGAGGGTTAGCGGTTTATGCGGCTGAATGTTCCCCATTTTGTGATGTTGTTTTTGATTGTTTGTTGTAGAAGTTAAACTATTCTGGATGGGAGCATAGTTGGAACAACAACCAATCTGATAACTTGATATATACAAAGATCGATAAACTCTTTGTTAATAGTGATTGGGTGCAATTGTATGAAAATGTAGTAGTAGAGGTACTTAACCCGGGTAGCTCAGATCACTCCCCTCTTTTTTTACAGATTGGTGTTATGATACAGATGAGGAAGATACAATTTAAGTTTCTTATTTGTCTTGTGGATCATCCGGATTTTATTAGTACTGTAGGTAGCTGTTGGAGGGAACAAGTGTCGGGGGTTTGAATGTTCCGGGTTTGGACTAAACTTAAGTCATGTCGGGAGAATTTTAGAGGGATGACGAAATTATTCTCCCAGCCGCAACAGAGGATTGCACATGCAAAGTGCAACTTGGATTCTTTACAGCAACAATTACAATCTAACCCTTTAAACATTCACCTGTTTAATAGCATGAAACAGGCCAAGGAGGAATATGAGCTTTGGATGCAAATTGAGGAGCAGATTCTTAAACAGAAAGCAAAAGTACATTGGCTAAAGGGGGGTGATGGAAATAACTAATTTTTTCATGCTAGCCTTAAATCAAAAGGGAAAGCTAGTATATCAGTTTTGACTAGTCTCCAGGGTCAGTGACTCACAGAAAATGAGGATATTAAGGGTCATGAAGTGGTGAGTTTTTATAAGGGGCTTTTGGGGACTACGATGATCATTAGTAGGAGTGTTGATTTGCATGTAGTTCATAATGGTCCTATTTTGAGTACTGATCAGAGAGTAAATCTTGTTGCTCAGATTACACAAGCTGAGGTTTGGGAAACTTTGGCATCAATTGGGGATGATAAAACATGGAAGTGATGGTTTCTCCGCCAAGTTTTACAAAAAAGCATGGCCTATTATTGGAGGCGAAATTATTGATGCAATTTGTGATTTCTTTAGGACTGGCCAGCTACTAAAGAGCATTAACACTACATTGATCACGCTCATTCATAAGGTCAGACTGCTACAACTATACGTGATTTTCGTCCTATAGCTTGTTGTAATGTTCTTTATAAGATTATCTCCAAGATAATCACAAATAAATTAGCCCGGTTATGAGTTACTTGGTAGGGGAGGAACAAGCTGCTTTTATCCCGAGGCGATATATTCATGACAACGATTCTAGCTCAAGAATTAATTCGGTAATATGTTAGGAAGAATATGTCGGCTAGGTGTATGATCAAGATGGATCTACAAAAAGCTTATGACTCCATTAGTTGGAAGTTTATGGAGGATCTTCTTTGAGCTTTGGGGTTTCCAAGTCCTTTTGTAGGCTGGATCATTACTTGTTTGACTACGGTTTCTTACCAAATATCTTTGAGTGGTGAAGTCACCGAACCATTTGTTGGTAAGAAAGGACTTAGGCAAGGGGATCCCATCCCTCCCTTCCTTTTTGTTCTATGTATGGAGTATCTTAGTAGATTGATGAAGCCTTTACATGAGATCTCGTCCTTTAAGTATCATCCTCGGTGCTCCAAGTTAAATATTACTCACCTCATATTTGCGGACGACCTTCTATTCTTCTCTAAGGGAACAGTGGGGTATGTGGCTGCCCTTCTTAAGCAGTTTGAGAAGTTTAGTCAGACGTCGGGTTTGATTGCTAATAAAATGAAGAGTGAATTGTACTTTGAGGGTGTTAATGATGAAAGGAAGGCGGAGATTATTGCTGCTGCTCAGATTCGAGATGGAACTTTACCTTTTCGGTATTTAGGTATCCCTCTAAATCCTAAGAGACTCTCTATCCTACAATACCAACCTCTCTATCTTGGAGAAAATGGTAGCTAAGGTACGCCATTGGACTGCTCGTTTTCTTACCTATGGGGAAGAGTCCAATTAGTGCAAAGTGTCCTATATTCTGTTCAAAAATTAATGGAGCCAAGTATTTGTTTTTCCTAAAAAGGTGATGAAGGCAATGGAAAGCGTATGTAAGCAATTTCTTTGGTCCGGGGATGTGGGGAACCATAGGAGAGCTCTTGTTGCTTGGGATGAAGTTTGTCAACCAAGAGCATGTGGTGGACTTAATTTGCTACATCTCCCTTCTCAGAACAAAGCTTGTATGTTTAAGGTCTTGTGGGCTTTACATAACAAGGCGGATAAGTTGTGGATACGTTGGATTCATGCCTACTATATTAAGGACGGGCACTTATGACCATGGAGGTACCAAATGAGGTTTCCTTATTGATGAAAAAGTTGTTAAAGTTGAGGAGTTTTATCAATTTATCTGTTGGGGGGATTCAAGTTCTTAATGGGGCGTTTTCCAATTAGCAAGCTGCCTATCTAATTTTTCGGCCTACAGGAGAAAACGTAGAGTGGCGAGAACTTGTGCTTAATAACATGGCTACGCCCAGTGCACGATTAATTCTTTGGTTGGCCTTAAAACGTCGTTTGGCAACAAAAGATGGGTTGATAAGATTCAATATTAATGTGGATCTTTATGTGGGATGGTAAATGTCTATTGACCATTTACTTTTTGGTTGTTCTGAGATAAATGCTTTATGGGAAGCCACTCTTACCTGGTTGCATATGTCGCGGCCTGTTGGGGACTGGAGAACAGAAGTTGTTGTTGTCTCAAATGCGATTAAGAGGAAACATGTCAGAAAACGTTTTTTGAAGGTTGTGTTCACTGAGTTGGTTTACGCGATCCAGAGGGAACGGAATGAGCGAATTTTTCAGGCGTCCTGTTCTGATTTATCTCAGCTCTTGCGCAGGGTAGTACAAATAGTTGTATGTCGTTGTTCTTTCCATCCGAGTATGCGAGAGTTTTGTGAGTCATTGAGATCCTACCCTTCTGTGTAGGTTTTTTGTTGTTCTTTCTGTTCTATTAGTAGTAGAGGAGGCTGTTTTAGAACTATCTTGTAATTGTGATGATGTACTTTTATTGTCATACTTGAAATAAAATCTATCTTTGTTCAAAAAAAAAACAAAAAAAAAAAAATTCAGAATACATTTACAAACTCCCTACATATAGGATCAAATTTATGTGGGCCCATCTTTTTTATGAGTCATGAATTTGGCTTGTTTTTTTTATCAATTTCTTATGTTTGCTCTTAAATTTAGGTTAGGGGTATATTTTAGGAGTCATGTAACTTATGCTCTAAAACTTACAGCTTATTACTACTACGGTTGTACATTTTAAAATTTAATTATTTACCACTACAGATTTACACTTAACAAAAGTTCTTCACAAGAACTTCATCTTAAATTAGTGTATAGCATTAAAACAAGGTTCATCGATTTTTAGGGGTATATTAGAACACCAAATATCATCATAGGTACCTTTAAATTATTAATTACAGAATAGGCACGCATTTGTCTTTTAAAGAATTAAGTTGATGTTGCAATTTTGGAGAAATAAACAACCCTTAGCTTTTAAAAGGAAAAAAAATTAAAAAAAGAACTTTAAAAAAATAATACATATCCTTTGACCCAAGCTTTGACTGTCCGATCGGAGCAGTTTAAGCTCCAGCCGGAGCAGCAGCTGCTCCAATCGGAGCAGTTTAAGCTTCGATCAGAGCAGCACAACTCCGATTGGAGCCTTTTCTGCTCCAAGGAGCAGTCTGAGCGGAGCTTTATGGTGGAGCTCAGCTCCGCCGGAATGGTGGAGCTGCTCCAGCTCCACCATTTCTTAATTATGCTTTCTTTTTTTTTTTTTTGAAAAAAGCTTAATAGGACTTTGGCCATGTCATGTATGATTCCCAACTTTAGAGAGGATGGCAATCCTGTAAATAACCAATTGTCAACGTACAAAACTCACATTTTGACATGACATAGAATGTAATTGTTCATCTAATGAGATTTTTTTTTTATGTTAGGGATCGTAAATCGTAATAGACCCCTAGTGCGATAATTTCAATTAAAAAACTAAAATGTTCGCTAGTGGTATTACAAATTGGACGTAAAATTGGTTAAAATTTATCCTGTACATAACAGTTGGCGATTTGGCGGAGTTCTTTGCACTATATTGTGGGTCTTGATTCTTTTTTGTTGTGGAGCTAAGTTAGAATATTGTCGAGTGCGACTCTTTTGCATTCGTTCTCTCGAGTAGTAATAAAAATTGTTTTTTTTTTTTTGAAACATGGCTATTATATTAAGTCATTAAAACGGTACAACATTGTTCATACTTTGCGTTAAGTACGCAATCGAGTTTCTAGTAGATCTGTCTTAATTAGTTCTGATAACCACATGGGACAGTCCCCAACTTGGTATATATTAGGTTCTAACATACGTCCTACATGGAAAGTTCTTAAATTTGGTGCAGCCTCCGTGTCTTGAAAAAGAGGCCGCCATTTCCTTGATCTGGAGTAGCTTCCTTGCTTTGCTAAGATATCTGCTATGCCGATTCCCTCTCGATAGATAAAACGAAATTCTACTTGCAAACCTTGCTTCAACTTGTTAATTTCCCGGAGCATTGTTCTGTGTTGCCACGCCGGAAGTTTCTCCCTGCAAATACAATCAACGCGTACTTAGAATCTGTTTGTAAGATGATTCGATGATAATGTAAATCATGACATAACAAAAGACCAATTTTGATAGCGTAAAATTCTGCCGTATTATTTGAAGTTTTCCCAATATAAGCCGACAAAGCGTGTATTAAGTAGTAATAAAATTTGTTGATTTCAAAACAACCACCCAAATGTGCATATATACAACCTCTTCTAAGTTCTAAGCAACAAGTATAATACATATACATCTCATAAAAATGACAACTACTCCAGTCATATGTGTAGAATCATATATTTATAGTAGATTTGTGGAATAGGAATTTCTTTTCTAATGGCTAATAACAAAAATAATATCGTTAGTTCAACAATAACATTTTAGTTTAAAAATTGAGTTTTGAAAGTTCACTATACTTATTTACAACTTTGACATTGACTCAAAATGTCCAGAACAAACAAGTCCTTAAACTAAAAAATAGATTTAAAAAAAAAAAAGCAACAAAAATAAAATGAAAAATTAATAAATAGAATAAATAATAAGTGTGGTGGAGATAAGCTTCGCATATTCTGGGCGGAGCTGAGCTCCACCCAAATCTGCAACATACATGGCGAAGCTAAGCTTTGCCAGTTTGAAACATATCCAGGCGAAACTAAGCTTCGCCAACTCCAATCGGAGCGTCAAATGCTTCGATCAGAGAAGCAACAACTAACATGACTTTTTCTTTTATTTTTAAATTAAAGCCTGTTTGGGAGAAAAAAACTTGAAAATAGGAACAATGCCTAATTTGTGTTTTGAACATGAACAGGTACCTAAAAAGTGATTGACCCTTCAAACATTTAAACTTAAGCGGAATAAATTTTCTAAGTATGAGTGAGCCTATTGGTAAAATGGCCTGGTGCACGTAGTCGTTTTTTTTTATAATTTGATCATTTAAGGTGGAATTTTAAATTTTTAATATGAAACGTGAAACATATACTCCAGTAATCATTATCAAGTACTAGAAACCGCATCACACGCTACGTGTGAAGCGTAATCTCGTAGAACATTATTGTTTTATTAAATAATATATTGTATTGAAATGAATGAAGTAAATATATAATTTTCACATAATGACTTCAAACGTAACCAAAAAATAACTAATTGAGTAATTAAACTCAACACTAATGGTAACCTATAAATGTATATAGCTTTTGTAGTTATGCAATTAATAGTTTTTGATTGAACTATATTAGACATACGAAAATTATTCTTCCGATGAGTTAATAACCATCAGATACATCTCTAGGTTTTGGAACATTCAACTTCGATATCATTTTGTTATGTTGATACCGCAATATGGACGATATTCAAATTCCAAGTGGCCTAGCTAGCATCCTCAGGTTCTCTATCGTCAGAGCTAAATTGACGTTTGGTAAGTAAAATACTTCCTCCGTCCAATATATAATAAGTGTAACATTTGATTTTATAATTGATTATTTCGAGGATTAGTTTGACCTCAAATTAATTGTAAATCATTCAATTAAAATAATTAAAAAATTATATTATGAAATATAAATATTCTAATTTTATGATATGATGTTTTTAATTATTTTTATCGTATGATTTAAGAATAATTTAAGAACAAAATGACCATGGAAAAAGTCAACAAAATCAAGTGTTACATTTATTATTGGACGGGGAAGTATGTCTTTTTTCTTATAAGAACATATCATGGTTATTTTTAAATTAAGTATAGTACAACCATACAAACTTTATATTAAAAAATAAAGATTTACGAAGAGAATAAATAAAAAGAAAAAAATTACGTCAATAAGATTCGAACTCAACACCTTCAACTAAAATAATGATATTCGAACCAAACACCTTCAATAAAAATAATAATACAAATAATGGAGAAAAATCACGTCAACATGATTCGAATCCTACACCTTTTAATTAAATAATGACACATGTACGTATCAAATTGAAATTGAATAAGCAAAATCAACAGATTAAAATTGATTGGTAGGTAAATCAATTGGGTGAATCAAACTTAATTTAAGTATTATATTTATACAATTTGTTGTGTGATATTATATTTACCTAGTAGCAACCCCTTGATTTATTTATAGATATTTATCGGCTAAATGCTTGATACTTTATAAATGGTCTACTTCTTTAACCAGTTCAAGACTTCAAGCAACTGAAGTTCTAAAAACTGTAATCAAATGTGAGTTCTGAAACTAAAACAAGGTTCATGAGATGTGGGTTACACAGGTTTGGGGTTCACTATCATATTTATCATGTTTCTTGGTGGTGTAATATATTAATTTTAAAATTAAATAAAGTCTAAAATCAAAATGGAAAATATTTATAGTTAAGACCACTCTAAGACTTAGAGTGGATGAATAATTGGAAAGGATACAAGAATGTAGCCTAGAGGGCGGAAATTAGAGACTGCCTTGGAATGGCAAAACTTAATCATACACCTACGGGGACACAAATTGACAATGGAATTGGACCACTATCTCAAATGGAATTGGAATGTACTAGCTTTATATATATATGTAGCTAGAGGAGTACATATTTTGAATGAATCAAAACCTAGCTAGTATAAGTTTGATTAAATATTGAAAATTCATCTTGTGTTTGCATCAAAGTGCCTTGGCTCATCAGGCATTTACCATTTTATCTTCAGATATCTATAGAGTCATAGACCACAGGTTTTAGGGGCTCAATGCAATCTTGTAATGACCTTAGGAAATTGCTTGTTCAATCTTATTTGGATTTTATAACCTACTTGACCTATAGTAAATGAATTAAAAAATAATTGGCTAAGAAGTTACTAACACATGTTATACTGTGTGGTTGTTTGCAACAGTTTAATTTATCCAGCTTATCACTTGTTTTAAAGTAGAATTAGTTTTTTGAGTGTTTGCAACAGCTTATAATTAAGCTGCTTAATTTTTTTAAATTAAGCTGGATAAATTGAAGTTGGAGAACCTGGGTTGTACCTACTTCAGCAGATTTTCCTTAAATTAAGTTGGATTTTAGTTGTTTTTGTCAAAAAAGTTAGGTTTGCAAACACTACTCATACAACTTATCTAAATTTTAATTAGTTTTTTGCAAATACGCATCAAATTCTCTAATAAGCTAACTTTACCAACTTCTTCTTAAATTAAACCAATTATTTTAATTTGAATTTATTGCAAACACCCCATATATATATATCCGGCCTATTTTATTGTACACATTTAATTTTGCATCGATTCTTTAAAAGGTTTGAAGTATCCCTAATCAACTGAGTCTTAAATCACTTAATTCTTCCATGTACCTAGTGTTTACGTAACTACACGAACCATTTGCTTCAAATTAACTCATAACGTTTCTCAAGGAATGTGAATGTTTCAAGTCACATGGAGTATGAAAGAATTTCTCGGGACGATATTGTAACTCATGAGTCATGAAGTAATTTTCATGTAATATATTGGTCCTACAAGCCAACAGGTTTCTTGGATAGGCTCTTTTTGTGCTGTTTTTCTTTGTACCCTTTCGTGTTCGGTTCCATATCTTGTTGAGGGGTATCATGTATCTTCCTGTCCTTGTGAGTGTTACATATATCCTAGCGGAATACATCAACTTCCGTTTTCTTGCTAAGTACTCTATACTTGTAACGAAAGTTATTCTATTCCGTTAGCTTTGATTAGAATTGTTGGTTCAATTCGTCACCCTCTAACTCTTGACTTCTCGCCAGTGAGTTTGACATACTAGACGAGGAGGGTGGTTAAGGTTTGGTATGACCATAACAAGGTGTGGTTTAAACATGTTTTTACACTTCTCTTGATATGGGTTGAGTTCTCGGTTTGGGGTTTTTTATTTTGTGTGCATTTCTTATGCACTTGAGCCTCTTTGTACTTGTACTTTTGTTATTTTTCTCTTTAATAAAATTTTTGCTGATTCCAAAAAAAAAACAAGCCAACACATGTATTATTCATCACACTATGTCCTAACTCGTACACACATTACAAATGTTTTGTGCATCATCTATTCTAAATTTGTTCAGAAAAAAATACGCTTAACTTTGGAGATTTTGTGTATGGATTCTGAAAACTAGATGTGTACCTTAGTGGTGTAGGCAATATCAACTACATTATCCATTAAACTTTACAATCATCTAAGGGTGTGTTTTGGGAGAGAAGAGAGAAATAAGAATTATAAGATGGTCAACCATTTCAGTTTATTTTGGACCTAGGTGTAATAAACAATAAAGTGGTCATCCAAATGCAATGTGTCAAAGTAATTATCTCTATATTCAATATGCCAGTAAAGTAAATAGAATGAAGATTTAATGGGTTTGGGACTTTCTTGTGCAGCTTAGGTGCACAAGAAAAACTGGGTTTAGTGACTCTCCCATGCGTCGCTAAACCCATTTGCGACCCATAGAAATTGCGTCGCTAAATGGCTGGTCGCTAATTACATGGCGAGGCGACGCATGCGTCGCTAAATTACCGACCAATTCTATGCGTCGCTAATTTCTGAAAAAATTTATTAAAAATAAATTCTCCTCTCTACTCCACCTTGTGTTTCCTAGGTTTCGAACCTAAGACATCCTTACCCAACACCTTAATTACTAACCCAACACCCTTACCACTCGGCTACCAATACTTGTAATAATTCTTGTATAAGTTCTAGATAATATATAGTTATTGCTCTTCATAGTCACTTCCATATGTTTATATTTATAAACCGTTTATATCTTCATATGGTTTGAGATATCTCAATTACTAAGTGGACTATCTAAGGAATAGGTCACTAAATTTTAATTTTTTTAATTTATTTCTTAACGGTTGAGTTACTTAGACATTAATAGTTTATTTTTGAACGGTTGGGGTTACTTAGTTACGGACTTCAGTTTTGGTGTTATTTTATATTCTTTGTGCATTCCTTATTTCTTAAGTGTTTTTTTCTTTTAGTTTTGTAGAATAGTGTCACATTTTGATATTTTTCATGTTTCAAGCACTTAGGTACGAAACTGTGATTTTGAGCTTAAAACGCTGCAAAGTGATCTTGTTGAAGTTTCTCGATCTCCATGGATATGTCCGTGAGTGACCGTAGTTCGATTTAAGCCAAGAATTTCATTTGAGAAAAACTTAGACTTACATTAGAAGCATATATTCAGAAGTTCGGATAAAGGTTTTGGAGTCGTTCAAGTGTGCAAGATTAGTGCAGTCTAGCCATTTCGTCCATAACTCCTTCATACGATATTGAATCAACCTCAAATCAACGTCCACGCGTAGATAACTCAACGGGGTATCCAACGGTAGGTTATGCGCACCAATCCGATAACAGATGAGCCATATAGCTCCAGTTGAATGTGAGGAGACCCACCTGAAAATTATGCAGTTTTTGCGATCCATAGCCCATGCGTCGCTAATTTTAGCGACCCATAACCATATGTCGCTAATTTAGAGACCAAATCTCATGGGTCGCTAATTAGCGACGCATGGGCTATGGTTATGCGTCGCTAATTTGCGTCACTAATCTCAGGTTTTCTAGTATTGGTGGTAGGCGAAGAAAGTCTACTTTCGAAGGGGAGGGGGGAGCCATAGTGAGATACCGACCAAACTCCAAGTTGCAGAGTTACTCAAAATGCTGTCAAGATCTCAATATCCTTAGTTTTGTATTCCAGAGTATTTATCCTCGCTCATATACGTACCCAGAATTTTTTAGTAGGTCATACATCATATGATTGCTCTAGAGCCAATCACACTTAATTGACTCACTTAACTTTGGAGTTATTCTAAATGAATTTCCGATAAAAAAAACAAAAGGTGCACCTTGTTAGTATGAATAGCGTTCTCAAACCTTTAAACTCTTTGAAATTTCGGGGTTGGTTTGGCTCTAATACAAATTTGTAACATCTCAACCACTAATGGGTTCAAGGCCCAACCCATTGGGCCAACGCGGTTACTCTGGACTGTTTTATGGGGTGATATACTAGTTTTACAGACCAACAAGTAAGTGCACTGGGAACTTTCCATTATATCACCCTTTGTAGAATTTATCTAGAACAAACACGCTTAACTTTAGAGTTAATTTGAAAATAAAAGTGCACCTACCTTATTGGTATGGGTAGAATTTTTAATCCTTATTAACTTTTTGAAATTTTAGAACGGTATATTACATAAATAATTCAAATTCCTTTTAATTAAGATATTAATTGTACTTCTTAACTGTGTAATTGCATGAGTGAAAGTGATTTGGTAAGTCAATGCAACAAAAACACATATTACAAAATTGATCAGTAGCCAATAATAATTGGAATTCTGTATATAATAATGTTTGTCCAGGTGATGACTGATATAGACACTTGCTCACCACTAAACTAAATCAAACTTGTTAATCTTGAATTAATTACTCATATAATTTCACATAATATATAGATTAACTCACCTAAATATACACGTAGTGTGGCACTGATGCATGAATTTGTTCAACCATAACTATTTATTTGAAACAAGTCAAATTTGTGTACCAAATACTGTGCCAAATAAACAACAATACATATGTAATCAAATTATAGTTTACACTGAGATTCTTGACTTCCAATAATGATTGAATCCTAATTATAGTTAATGTTTGAGCAGGTTTGCTTGAACTATTTCTGGACCGATATCCACTGCTTATTTATAATTTAGATTACCCCATCAATAATTTAAAGATTTCAAAAGGAAAAGAAAAAAGAAAAAGGAAAAAAGAGAGAAATGTAAGAGTAGTAAAAGAAGTATTTTAGAATTTTATTTACAACTTTTGCTGCAACTTATCTAGAAAAAATAAAAAAGGTAATCGTCAGAGGAAACGTAGGTTCAAATTAATGATTGTTTTTTTACATGATTTTACTTATTTTTTCAACTAAAATAAACAATTTAATTAAATTTACTAAAAACTACAATTTCTACTTTTATAATTTACGTTTATTCTCAACAAAAATATATGTGTCTGCAAATGATTTTGGAAGTTGATTTTAACTTTATTTGGAAGTTGAATAACAATAATTTTCAACAAAAATCATAAGTTTTTGAAATTTTAATAAAAAATAGCTTTATGTTGCTATAGAAAAATTTGTAGTGTTTGAAATAGATAGACATGAATTTTGCTGAAAAATGGAAGAAAATATGCCAGGCCAGAGCCTCCTTTTAGAAGCCGAAATCACCCTTTGGGTTGATTCTCGACTATTTGATTTTTTTTTTATTTATTTACTTTTTAAATCTACAACATAAGTTCGCAAATTAAAGACCAAATTTTTTATTCTACACTAAAAATATAAAAGTATTTCTTTACACTAAAAATATAAAAGTATTTCTTTTAGCATTTGCAAACACGCGCTAACTTTTTACTTAGAAGTCAGAATGATTTTTTTTCCAGCTTTTTAACAAAAGCATACCAAAATAAATTACTTTGGTAAACTAAGAAGTAAAAGAGCATGAAGAAGAGAAAGAACCAGTGAATAACAAATTACTCAACTAAACATTTATTATTATTTTACTGGTTTATTCTCCACTATATATTCACTTTATCAACTAAGTATTTAGTTATAGATCAGGATTACTTAGATATTTGCTAGAAATATCAGGAACAATGTATGTAATATAATATGTGAATATATTAGAACTATCAGATTAATTAGACATTTTATTTATGTGAATCATTTTGATTTTAAAAAAAAACTATTCAGTTATATAATATATAATATTTTTGTATATAATATAATATTTTCAACCACCACGTATAATTTTTTAATCAATAATCTACTTTATACTTGGTGCGTCCTGGATGAAATATGTATTTACTAATTATGTGACGGTGTTGAAACCGGAGTGAGCGTAGATCATGAATAGAAATTGAACGAAAGATGAAGAAGAAATACTGAGGGGGCAAAAAGTAAAAAAGTCATAAAAGTTAGGGTCATGGCCCAGTGGACCCTGGTCCCGACCCGACACAAATCCTGCAATAGAGAAAGATTACTGTTTGTGTGTTTCTATTTTTATTTTAAACTGATGACTTTGCGTACGATTCCGAGATTGAGGGTAATTATGGTCTATTCACAAAATATACTCCAGTATTCTTTTATTTAATTTTTCGAAAATGCGAGTATAATGTAACGTATCTTAAAAAGCATAAAAAAAAAAGGGGAACTAATTTGAATTTTGTGGGGTATTTTCAAAATTTGAAACATGTAACTGTAGAGTATCAACCAGTGAAAAAATAGACTCGGAGCAAATGATCGATTTGATAATCCTAATTTGTGAGAAGTACGTATTCCTCCCTATCACATCCCTTGATTCATACGGGTTAGAATAATATCAAACTAATTTCATTGTCCGAGCGCAGTCGATTCCCAATGTCATTAAAAAAGAGGGGTCATTTGCATATGACACCCCTGTTAGTGCTTTTAATTACATCTAGCCCTCCATATAAGTTATGGAACGAAACACCTAGTACTTGATATACTTTGTACGAATGCATTGTGATAGGATTTTGGACATGCGTTCTTGTTATGAAAACAATATACGGTTCAGTCAGATCAAGTGGAACGGACTACAACCTTGTTCAAATAACTAGTCAGAACCTGTCATTCAGTACTATGTTGAGAGTCTTTTCCGACTGACAAAGGAAGCCACAGAGGGTCGCCTCTAATCTTATTCACTAGCGGCCGATGCACTATGGCGTATTCCTTCTCCATGCATATTGTAGTAGAGAATAAGTAGGTGTTCTAGTAGTCCAATCCATTCTTCGATCCCCCAATTGTAAGAATAGTTGTCAATAGCGGCCGTAGCGGCCACTATCCCGGGGCTTCGCTACGGAGACAACCTCTGGCATACGCTATGGCCTTTTGATTAAAACGTGTTAAGTAGTTGATTAAAATTTATATTCAAAATTCAAATACAAGCCAAAGAAAGGGATGCATGATGAATAGTTACCTCAATTAAGGGTGTGGAGAAAAATTATGTTTGGTGTTAATTTGGGAGAAAAATAGGTATTGGAGTAGGGTAATGATGATATGTAAGAAATAATGTTTTTTGTTTTGTAACATGTTCGAAAATTAAGAAGAATGGAGGATATGGATGATATGGATACGGAAGATGAGTGAAAAAAAATGAAGGGCTGAGATTTTATTAAAGTTATTGACTAGAGAGAGAAAGATGAAGTGATAAAATAAAGGGATTCTTACATATAGTACCCCTGTTAGATCTTTTTATTACAGATAGATCCTTGTTAGTCAAACAATTACATTTAATACCCCTGTTCGATAGATTTAATTACATCGAGACCCACGACCTTGACTTTATACGAATTAAAACAATGAAAATTCATTTTTACCTTTGGTCAAAAATTAAATTTTGACTATGACCAAACAGCTATAATTTTCAATAATTACACATTTACCTCAAATTTTTTTAATTACACCAATTTAACACTTGACAATTCTATACAAGGAATGTAACTTTTTAATATTTCAAAATGGTCTCAAAATTTTATTGCACACTAATCCCCAATAAAATTTATATTTTAAATTAACCCAAAAGAAATTAAATAAAAACAATAAAAAAAAGATGACAGCCGATCGGAGCTACTACAGCTCCGATCAAATCGGAGCTATTGAGCTCCAATATGATCGGAGCTGTAAAGCTCCGCTCCGATCGGTTCGGAGCTCTACAATTCCGATATGATCGGAGCTGTAAAGCCGCTCCGATCTGTTCGGAGCTATTGAGCTCCGATTTGATCGGAGCTGTAAAGCTCCGCTCCGATCGGTTCGGAGCTCTACAATTCCGATCTGATCGGAGCTCTACAATTCCGATCTGATCGGAGCTGTAAAGCCGCTCCGATAGTTGACTGCTTCTCCCAGAACTGGTCATAAATCCCCATTCGTCTATCCTGCTTCATCCTTCCATGGAGATATTTTAGTGGGATCCATGCACGGCCAGTTAGCTGAAGGATATACAACTCCGGTAAAGAAGAAAGAAGAAAAATAAAAAGGAAAAATGAAAATAAATATTTGAAAAATATTAAGGCCGCGTTTGGATCAACTTAAATGAACACTAAGCTTAAAGTTGGTCAACGGAAGAAACTGATTTTTGACCCATATGTAATAGATTGACTAAGAGGGGGCTAGACGTAATTAGTCTAGTAGGAGTAGTGGATGTAAAATTCCTTAAAATAAAATGGGAAAATGATATTAGAAGTAAAATGATCAATATCATTTTACAAAATGAGCTCCAAACACAAAACTCATTTTTGTTGCTAAATGAGAAATCCAAATTGAGCTCCCATTTTATTTTATCACTTCATCTTTCTCTCTCTAGTCAATAACTTCAATAAATTTTTATCCTTGTCTTCTCAATCAATTCAGAGGACACACATTATTGTCATATGCCATTGTTCATGTTTGTAAGTACAAAATATAAAATAAAATAATATCAGCTCCAACAAATTAGTTACTACTTGCATGACCAGCTGCGAACTATACACACATTATAATGT
Organism: Plantago ovata; assembly: GCA_028274465.1. Lineage (NCBI taxonomy): Eukaryota > Viridiplantae > Streptophyta > Magnoliopsida > Lamiales > Plantaginaceae > Plantago > Plantago ovata. The sequence continues at coordinate 15,579,099 of CM051456.1, read as the reverse complement.
ATTAGGAAAAACATGGATTGTTTAACCTCGATGTAAGGTGCACATTAGAGAAAATACATGCCGTTTAGGATAAACCCCAAACTTAATTCTTTTACGTTCAGTAGTTCCAAGCATGGGGTAAATTCCTAAAATGATTGCTATAGGAAAGTCGATCTATCGTCCTAGATAGACAAGTAGACTGTCTCTACAAGTCTAAAGAATCGAGTCTTTGGTGCCGCCCTTGCAATTGGGTCGTTGCGATTACGGGTTGGATGTCTAATTGTCCAGGCTCTCGAATCTTTCTTCGATTGAATGGACCGGACCGGTCGTACCCAAACAATAAGATTCCAGAGGAAAATGCCTTTTCCATAGTTCGCATAGGAGTACTCCCAGGCCTCATGGAACTCTTAAGGTAGAGGAATCGCAATGAATCGGTCCTTCTGCATGAAGATTCGAACATATAATAAGCATTTGAATGATTTTGAAGGAAGAAGATCAGAATATTTCTTTCGGAGTAGTAGTACTATTAGAAAACCATTCACGAGGTAACTCTAGAGCCTAGTGACAGAAAAGGAAGGAAAATGGGAAATTGTTTTTCACCCTGGGTGGCCTAATTTCCTTTTCCAGTTTGTCCTTATTTTGTTTTTGGGATGTGGTAAACTATTTTTAAAGTAGCAGTAGTAGGAGGATGATGAAATGGAACAGTTGTTGACTGGACCTGAGCCAATTCCAAGATTCTTTTGTACAGTCCCAAAAACCAAAACATATCCCTCAAAATTTAATTTAATTTTACTAGAAGACCAGCAAAAGCTGACAAAATGACATATCCACCCTCATTAGTGGCACCCTCTGCAATTTCAACACAAATCCAGCCCTGTTTCAGTCTCCTCACAACCTCTTCATTGATTAATCATCATACATACATAGATAGGCGCATTTTAGCACACTCCCCTGCTACCACCTACACTACACATATCATTTGTTCTTCTTCTTATACTACTAAAGCAGAAAAATCAGCAAGCTGCTTCATTCCACACTACCAGAAACCAAAAAAGCACACACACAGTGAGAACTAGAGCCTCAGAGAAGAAAAATCTTTAAAATAAAACACACACACATTCACACTGATATTTCAAGAAACTGAATAAGTCCATCTTTCACTCCTGTCCCCTGTTTTTCTTGTTTGCACCCACTGCAAGATACCCATCAAGATTGAATCTTTTTATCTTCTATTTTGAGAAATGGACAAATTTATTGTTGTGTTTAACTGCGCGCTCAAAGCTTCTGGAATTGTGTAGAGTTTTCTCTTCCTGTTTAAATTTTCAGAAGAAGAAGAAGAAGAACATTTTCTCTGTTCCTTTTTCTCCCTTCATTTTCTACTTCCATTTTCTGTCTGAAGTAATGGGTTGCGATAAAAATACCATCTTTATTGTAAATTTGGATCCAGAGAGGAAAAGAAGCGGTGGATTGCGAACAAAACAGGCTGGGCGAGGCTCTTGCAGAGGAAGTTAGACTGTTTAAGGTTTCTTTTTTATTACATTTAAACAGAAGGGGAGAACAAAATTGTGTTTCTTTTTTTCCCCTTTTGGGAGGAATCAAATTATCCTCTCATTGAATCTTTGAATTACAAATCAAGAATATTCATTTTTGTGCTCTGTTTAGTCCTTTTTGGTGCATGTTGTTGTTTACTGCTCCATTGAGTACACTTGCGAAAAAAAAATGGGCTACTTGCTCAAAGAGGCTTTGAAGACTCTTTGTGGTGTTAATCACTGGTCTTATGCTGTTTACTGGAAGATTGGCTGTCAAAATCCCAAGTAAGTTAGTTGTTGTCACTTATTCTCAAAACTAGACTAATTATGGGCATAAAGTTTTTTGCTAATATTTCATCTTTTCCTTCTTTATTGATGTGCTTTTGTTTTGATTGTTCTTCTGGTAAAAGTGTGTTACTATTTGTGTTGTATTGTTGTATAATTATGTGATCATAGTATCATACTTTCTGTTCTTGGAGTATCTATCTGACAGTGGAATGAAATGAAAATGATAGAGCAAAATATTATCAACTTCTACTAAAATGAGTTGCAACCAAACAGATGGTGTTCAAATCCTTCTAGTGACATCTCTTCCTTTTTGACCAAATTTTTATTTGCTAGTATTTGTTAAAGTTGCTCAAGTAATTTGGAGTAACCAAGAATGAATTGACGTGTTATGGATCTATTGGATATGCCTGTCCTTTTTCCTCTTTGCTTTAAGATCCGTTTATCTTTTGCTTTTATCTAACTTTGGAGTTTTCTGCTTGGTCTATTCAATTTGTCTGCAGAATCTTAGTTGATGTTTTTAAAAATAGAGAAAATATGTTTGTTTAAATTTATGAAACTCTTGTACACTGTTATGATCCTTTGTACAATAAATTTGTTCATTTATTATGATACTATATTGTCCTTGTTGGTTTGTAATTTTGTATCATTCTGTCTGTACTTTGTCTGTATATCTACAATGGTTTCAGTTCATCTGAGATTTTATCCTCCAATAGATTATATCATGTTGATTGATATCAAGCTTAATTATGACTCTCCAGGCTTTTAATTTGGGAAGATTGTTACTATGAACCAGTGTCATACTCATCTCAGGCCAGTGCGGTGCATTTTCTCGTAAACAAGATGATGGTGGATAATCATGTTAACATTGTAGGACAAGGGTAATGCTAGTCAAGCTCAAACTTGTAGTTGCATTTGTACTTGGGATCTGAGAAAATACACGTAATGTACTTAGTTTTCTTCTTTGCTCATTGTGTTGTTGATCCGTTGCAGATTAGTCGGAAGGGTTGCTTTTTCTGGAAACCATCACTGGATATTGCCTGACAATTGTTTCAAAGAAATTTGTCCACCAGAGGTATGCGGATATAGGATATCTGGCCTTGTCTTAAAAATGTGTTGGCTTCTTAGTTTAAGATTTTGGTCAATTATTCATCATTGTAGCAGTACTGTATAGAATATATACACACGCCCGTTATGGTTAACAATTTTGGTCTTATCTTTTCATTGCTCTTCTAGGTACTAAAAGCGGTGTTCCACCAATTTTCAGCCGGCATGCAGGTATAAATCCATATGTTTGTTGATACCTGTTCAACTCTTCAAATGTCACTATGTTTGTTGGCTTCTCTAATGCTGTTCTTTCTTTTTCTGTCATAGACAGTGGCTGTTATCCCTGTTCTTCCTCATGGCGTTGTTCAATTCGGGTCATACCAGACTGTAAGTCAGGCTTTTTCTCAATCTCATAGAACTTTATATTTGTAATTGCCCGAACACCTTCCTTTGGCGTTTTAACTTTTAAGTGCTTACAAGTCCTTTCAGTGTCTGCAAAAATTGATTTCTCTGCTTGTTTCTCTCCTTTGAAACCACGTCAAGTGCTTTTAAAAGCCTGCTCAAACAGTTTCTAACATAAGTAGAAATTATCGTATTCACAATAAAGATCTCATCTTCGGAACTTTGAAATCAAGTTTTCCAAAGCTAATTAGTAGGCCTAGTTTCTAGCTACTTTACTCTGAAAGTAAACATTTGCAAGCACTATTGTTTTCTTCCTTCAGGTTTGTCTAAAAACAAACATACGCATATTTTATGCAAACATCAATCGTTACCTACATTCACTTAACAACATCTTTTAACATCTTGTTGATGATGCATTTTTTTTTCTTCTTCTCTTAGATTATGGAGAATGTGGGATTTGTGCAAGATGTGAAATCATTACTTAGCCAGCTGGAAAATCTGCCTGGTGCCGTGCTACCAGAGAATTATGCACCCAAAGAATTTGATCCAAAATCTGGGGTGTTGGAATGTCTTGCAACTTCTACACCGATGGACTTCTCTCTTGAATCAAATGTGATCAACGACTCTTCTCTGTTTAACAGTTTAAACTATAATGGAAATTCAGCTCAGACTTCTATGTTTGAGAGCCGAACAGCTTATTCGTCAGCCAATGAAATGCAGAACAACGAGCTGAGATCAAAGATTGCTGCATTCCATGCCTCCAACTCAAGCACGAGTCATGTCAAGCCACGTAATTACCACCAAAATGCAAAGATAAGTTCGGTAGCTAAACCAAGCTCTTCTGCCCAAAAAAGATTAATGGAGGGAGTGGCAAAAGCTGAGGTGATTACCTCAAATGCCGAAATTTGGATGAATCAGCAGGGTTCTCAGTACACTCCAAGGTCCAATCAGATTTTTTCTGGCGCCTCCACCAGTCAGAACCATAGCACACTTGTGTCTCCGCTTACGAATTGTAGCTCAAATTATGTAGCTAATGATGGTTTGGTCACTCTCCCATCTTTTGAGATAAGCGGGCTATGTGAGGGTGTCTCTAACATTATGGAGCCTGTAATTGTTGAGAATAGTACTTCCATGAATCAGGACAAGCTTAAAAATGTCAATTTTGGTGAAGGTCATATCTATTGTCCAAATGTTATCCAACCTCAATCTGGAGAAGATCTGTTTGATATCTTGGGGGCTGATTATAAGAGCAGTTTGTTCAGTAGTTGCTGGAATGGTTCTATGAACAATGAATCAGCCTCAAATGCACATAATTGGGGCAATCGAAGTAACTTTCCATCTAAGGATTCTTCTGAAATACACTCAACTACAAATGGAAGCTCAGAGTGTGTGAGTTTCAACATGCCAGCTGGGACTGATCATCTCTTGGATGCTGTGGTATCTAAGGTCCACCCTTCTGCTAAGCCGAGCTTCGATGACAATGTTTCTTGCTCAACAACTCTGACAAATATCAGCAGTTCATCTACAGCCATTACATCGCTTCCCTACAGCCGATTTGGAATTACCGACCACTTGAAGGCAGAATTATTTGGACTTCCAAAATATCAAGAAAAGGTGGGGACAATGTCTTCGTGTTCGAAGGAAGCTTCGGTGACCTATTCGCAGGGTAGCTCCATTTACGGGTCACATGCAAGTTCGTGGACTGGGAAGGGACAGAGTGCAAAACAAAGTACCAGTGTGACTACCGGACATTCTAAGAAACCAGATGAAGCTGTTAAAACAAATCGCAAGAGGCTGAAACCAGGGGAAAGTCCTAGACCTAGACCAAAGGATCGCCAAATGATCCAAGATCGAGTGAAGGAACTACGAGATATTGTGCCAAATGGAGCAAAGGTGATCTTTCTCTTCTATATGTAAATTTCAATGTTAAGTAGATACATTTAAGTTGGTTATGTTTCTAATGTGTGCCTTTGTTTGTTAACAGTGTAGTATTGATGCTCTCTTGGAACGCACGATCAAACATATGCTTTTCTTGCAAAGTGTCACAAAGCATGCAGACAAGCTAAAGCAAACTGAAGACTCCAAGGTGCAGAATTGAACTTTTTTTATAAATTCTACATTTAATCTCGATGATATGCCTCTTATATATTTAATTTTGCCAGATGAGACATCAAATTATAGCTGTCCTCGCATGATCAATTTGTTAAGTTTCAGATATTTTAGTTTTAATCCATTATGAAAAGGAGAATGGAAATCCTTAAACTCTTCCTCTATTTGAAATTTCAGATTATTAGCAAGGATGGCAGTTTACTTTGGAAAGATAACTCTGGAGGAGGAGCAACATGGGCTTATGAAGTAGGTTCTCAATCTATGGTCTGCCCTATCATAGTTGAGGATCTAAATCAACCTCGTCAAATGCTTGTTGAGGTAATTGCATAGGAACTTAATTCGAAGCACTTGGCCTTTTTACATGATGCACGGTCCATGATATTTCTTCCATCTCATCGTTTTCAATTTGTTGCAGATGCTGTGCGAGGAAAGAGGTATGTTTCTAGAAATAGCTGATACAATTAGAGGAATGGGTTTAACCATTTTGAAGGGTGTCATGGAAACTCGGAAAGACAAGATCTGGGCACGCTTTTTTGTAGAGGTAATTTATACTCTACATGTGAAGTTGTGAACAATGTGATCCTATATATCACTACATTGGATCTTGTTAATGCTTTTCCAGATATATGATGTTTCGTCATTTTGATTCGCACAATAATATTGTCTACATCACCTCCAAGTAGATTTTTAGGCTAGCCTTTGAAAGGTCGTGATATGTCTATGTGATGCATGCTATGAGGTCTAATCAGTACATTTTATAAGTTGATGTAGGTGAATTTAAGCCCAATTCATAATTCGTTGAATGTGGCATGTAAGCCTAACTGTGATTTCCAAACAGGCTAACAGGGACGTCACAAGGATGGAAATATTCCTCTCGTTAGTTCGTCTATTGGAGCAAACAGCCAAAACATGTGCTTCTCAACCGAATGGCCTCAGCTGTGAAAACACAATGCTTCAACAACTTCACCAAGCTGCCTCGGTTCCTATGACTAGTAGCCAGTGAATTTGTTCTGGATATGTTACGAGCGAGTAAATGTTGGAACTTGCCATGAATAACATATCCAATCAGATGTCATTAGTTTTCAACAAGACCTAATGTTGTTTAGCTGTGAAACACGAGACTTGAAGCGATCGCTTGATCACAGACCATCATGCTCGTCGTTAGAAGTGGCAGACTGTTGGGGTAACTACCTATGTGTTTCGTTTTTCTGTAACATTAATAAATAGTTCTACATATTAGCTGGGAAGGGAAAAAGAGCAGAATGGTTTAGGGAGATGAGTTCTTTGAGGTATATGCATGGTTTGAGGGTATACTAATGTATAGTAAGAGTGAGGTGTGATAAATTTATATGGTTGCCTTTTCCTTCCATTCTGGAGTTCTTTCTGTATTTATGTCAGATTCTGGATTTCTAATAAGATCAAGATTCTTGTTGGATTCATATGTAAATGAATCAAACTTCTCATTTTGCTGTTTTTTCCAATAAAATAAAAATAATAATAAAAATTAAAAAAAATACGAGTACAGATTTTTAAATTTAATTTGAAGTGAGAAGAATTTATGATTATGTGGACATAGATCACATAGTTTCACTCCTTAAGTGCACTAATATTTGACTTTTTAGGTTTATTTTGATAAAAAATTACCCTGAACTGAATTAAAAAGAAAGTCAGATATCCCTCTAATAGTGGTGATTGGTGAAGCTGGCATAGGGAGAGTATTACTGCTGGTAAATAGTACTCTACTAATTTAACAGTTAGAGGTAGAATTTCAGTGTATAAAAAATGTAATGAAATGTTGAACATAGGTAATTCTTGCTAAATTAAAAAATCAAATAATTTATGAAATTTTCTATGCAATAAAAGAATTTGAAAATCCAATGCATGTCTTGCAAGTGCATAATAATCGAACTGGGCAGTTCCTAAAATGGGTGGTTCTCGGTTTTTTTTTTCCAAAACCACCGGTTCCATTTTTGAAAAAATATAGACATAACCGGAACTATCAATTTGATTCTGAAACCGTCAGTTTTCGGTTCAGGAAATAGGAACTGTCCAGTTCCAAAATTTAAAAAAAACGTTTTTAGTGTAAATAATTTACTGTTTCAAGAATCGGAATCGTCAAACACAATTTTGTATGTCAGACACATAAACATTTTGTTTGTCCGAGACATAAAAAAATGTGTGAACAACTTGGAATGGAAGGGGGACTTTAACTTTAAATTGTCAAAAAGTTTATGGTTTATTGTAACTTTATTGAACTTGTTGTGGGTAGGGGGGACAAACGTGGACCATTATTGGGGTCAATCTAGTAGTAATTTAAAGGGAGATAATACACTTAAATGTAATGAAAAATGCAATATGTAACATGCAAATTAATGTTGTTGTTGTTGTTTTAACTTGTAACTATAAGAGACATTGTAGGGCTAAATGTAGTGACCTCAAAAATCAAACTTTGTGCGAGATTTAATTTTGAATTCCTAAATTTTAACATCTTATTTCACATGTTTTTTTCTTCCTTTTCTTCTACTTTTGAATCATGAACTCTGTTAAACCCCATCCCACATCGCTTGAGAGTAGGACCTCAATTCAACATATAAGATTGGATAACCTTTTCCCCTTACAAGGCCTTTTAAGGGGAAGATGACCCAATTCTAATAAACTCGGCTCGGTCCGAGGTTGTTCAAACCAAACGAGCCGAGCTCGAGTATTAATATTATGGCTCGAACCTTTTTTTTTTCCTTGTTTTCTTAACAAGCCGACTAAAGACTTGGCTCAAATGTTATTCGAATTCGAGATAAAATCGACAATGCTCCTTTCTGCTGAGCTCGTATAACAGCAGGAGACGTAGGCATCTTTTCCTCTTTTAATTATTATCTTTTCTTTATTTTTTAATAATAATAAACCTTTGTTAACAGAAAATCGAAGTCTCTATTCTAGTGGGATTAGGTGATGAGATCATGAAAAAGAGACAACAAGTGCAGAAAGCATTTGCTTAAATATTCTGTGCTGAAAGACCTAACTGATGAGATTACATATATAATTATTTAAAAGATCAAGATCTGATGTAATTAAGCTTTCAAACAAGCACATGTTTATAAACTTTTCAGAAAATTACACTCACACCCCTCCTTATTGGGAATCACCTTCACATTTTACTCGACAAATTTAATACTCTACAGTCTACACTACGTATATTGAAACAATTACATGAAATCTGGAATTTGACAATATAAATGCACTACATGAAAGGGCTTACTTTAGCATGGAATAGAACTTACGAGAAGATAGATTTTGAAATAGATTCAAAGGTAATCTACCAGTTGTTTTATGGCTATTGGAACTTATAAGAGCACCCATGGCGTTACTCACTGGAAAATTACAAAAAGTTTAGTCAAGAGGGTTCAACATACGACATAGGGTGGGAATGCGTGCGATGACCATCTCGTGAAATTTGGTAGAGTGGACAGCGGACTATGCCTTTGGGAGCTAGGAAATTCCTACATCTCTATTACCCACTGCTACACAAGATATTGTGGACGATTATGCATGAGTCCGTAAAGTTTATTGTTTTTTTAGTAGTAATTTTCCAATGGAGAAATATTTTTCTTTGCAATTTGTAAAATTTTATTTTGTTTCATTAATTGTCACTTTGCAAAGTTGACCTAACTCTCAACAATTTTATTTCACTCCAAATCTATATTTACCCAGAATGTAGCAAATGTGAGGATATAGTAAAATGGTAATTACAAATTAGCCCATTATACTTGGAGCATGTTTTTCATGTATTATTATACGTATAATAATTAGCTAGCATGACAAGTTCATTTGGTAATTCTTACTTCACTCTATGATAAAAAGGGAACGTAACGTAGCCCATTATAGTTAGAGCATGTTCTTCACGCTCATTAATCATCAACATGAGTACATGACATGTTCAAAGTTAGATCATTCTTACTTCAGAAGTTCATTCTATGAAAAAAATGGTACGTAGCCTATTATGCATAGAGCATGTTTTTCACCGTCAAGTACACTTAGTCCCACTCTAATGAAATAGACTTCTTTGTACGTATATATTTGAAAATCCCTTAATTTCCTTTAGATCGATTCATTCTAGAGTAGTGAGGGCTTGAAAAGGGGCTTCCATCTTTATGAATGGCTCCTAGATAGTTTGGTAGTTGGTACGTTACCATGCCAAATTCTTCTGTACCATGCTCAACAGTACCATGGACGATTCTAGCTATTTCCCCCGTTTCACCTGACAGAACTCCCTATATATGGTACAAACTCAGAAACTCTACACTACACCACTTCATAAACACAACCAAGAAAAAGTATCTCAATCAAAAAACTAATTAATTAACTTTTGGTACAAACTCTAGAGTGAAATGGCATCACTACAAGATCAAGAAAATGATAGTGCTAAATTAGGCTTCAAGGGTTGGCTAAACGGCTTGCTTGTAACTCCAATCAAACATGCCGTGAATGATATGAAGGAACTTGGAGTCGAAGATCCAAGACGAATCGTTCACTCTTTCAAAGTCGGATTAGCCATAGCGATTGTCTCTTTGTTCTATTATTTTGATTTCTTGTATCAAGGCTTTGGTGTTGCTGCTATGTGGGCTGTCATGACCGTTGTTGTCGTTTTCAAATTTTCTGTGGGTACGTAAGTTATCTTTTTACTCTACGTCTCTACGTGTAACTTTCATCTTATACAGTTCTGTTCTTGAATTTGAATCATGAATTTATTCTTGTTAATTTTATTTTTAGGGGCAACGCTTGGAAGAGGTGTAAATAGAGCACTTGCTACATTGTTAGGCGGAGGGTTAGGTGTTGGAGTACATAGGCTGGCATACTTTGCAGGGAACAAAGCAGACTGTATCATACTTGGCATATCTGTTCTCATAATATGTAAGCAAACTCTGGTAAATATGACTGTGCTAGTCGAAAAAGCAACAAACCACTGGCCTTATGGATATGGTGAACTTGGTTTTATATATACTTATGGTACTTTGATGGTTGCAGCTTCTATGGCAACATATACTCGGTTTTATCCGAAGCTGAAAGCAAGATATGATTATGGAATTATGATATTCATCCTCACATTCAGTTTGATATGCGTATCAGGCTACCGTGAAGATCAGGTTATACAAACGACATACAGGAGACTGACCACAGTTCTCATAGGTGGTGTTGTTACAATTTTAGTTTGCATAATCATATGCCCTGTTTGGGCTGGAGCAGATCTTCACAAGCTCATTGGAGCTAACATCGAAAAGCTTGCCATTTTCATGGAAGGTAAGATATAAATGACCTGTTCTAGCTCTGGCTCTGTAGATGCTCATGTGATTGTGGATGGATATTCATGCCAGGTTTCGGACATGAATACTTCAAGTCACCAGAAGATGCAGAACACTCAAAGAAAGCATTAATGAAGGACTATAAAACAGTTCTGAATGCCAAAGGCATTGAGGATTTATTGGTAAGCTTTTTCTTCTTTAAGCAGGCCTACTGGCAAGTATTGTTTTTAATCTATTTGTTTGGTCTGAATGAGTTAATGTGTAATGTAGGTTAATTTCGCGAAATGGGAGCCTAGGCATGGGAAGTTTAGGTACCGCCATCCTTGGGACCAGTATCTCAAGATTGGAGCCCTTACAAGAGAATGCGCAGGCAGGATTGATGCATTGAACGCTTATCTAAAATCAAATGTTCAGGTAAATGACATAATCCTAATCTAGCTATATCATTTGGTCGTTGTAGAAGTACTTCCTCCAATAGACTCTTTGCTAATAAACGCGATTCTTTGTGATGAACGTGGTTGAATTGCAGACGCCAATAGAAATTCGAGAAACATGCACCAAAATGAGCTCAGAATGCAGTCTCTCTTTACATGAGCTAGCATCAAGCATTCACACATTTACTATTTCGTTATCAGCGGATGTTCATATCGTAAATGCAGAAACAGCAGCCAAGCAGCTAAAATCATCACTCAAGATCTTGTGGCCTGATGTGAACATCTTGGATGCAACACCAGCTATGACAGTTGCTTCGTTACTTATTGAAGTAGTATCTTGCACGGAGAGGATTGCAGAGGCGGTAGATGAGCTTGCATCGTCGTCCAAATTCAAGGCTTCTGTTCCATTGAATCCAAATAATGAAAAGGAGCATCCGGACAAAATGTCAAGAAGTATGTCTAGAACTACTGCAAGTGTTGAGTTATCTCACAAAATTAGCATTGTAGTGGAGTAATCTTAACCATATGGAATTTTCAATTTACTGCAGCCATTAATAAATACCTGATTCTACAATGATTACAGAAAACAGAGCCGCAGCATAGCTATTTTATAGTCTGATATGTAGCCCTAAACCTACTGTGAAAACAAAATTACATTGGGGTTTCTACTCTACTCCGCACCGAGATTAAGACGCCATTATTATCTTGCTAGTAACACTCAGAAGGATCCAGAATTCTTGATGATAAGAATGGAGCCTGAAACCCTAATATGTACCTTATGTACTATTACTCTGTTCTTCTTATTGATCTCCAATAACAATCATGCATCCATATGTCCTTTCATAATAAATAAGTCAACCAATGGAATGATGAATGCATTTGTATATTTTAACTTACCCAAAACCATTTAACTGAGTACTCAACGAATCGTGACGAATCGTTCTGGTTGAGAAACCGTCTAGAACGTGATAACTAATAAACGATCATATTACGCCGTTTAAGTTGCCATCGCTATAGAGAAATAGATTGGATCAGGATAGAACACAATCAACATCAACATGTGTTGACAGGAAAGGCCTTTGGCAGGGTAGAACACCAAGAGTTTGGATGTTTTTGAGAAATATAATAGGCTAACTTGCACTTCTTTAAGAAATTCGAAGGTTTACCCTATCTATTAAAAGAATATGCGCGCCAGGGGAGTGGGGGTTGTTAATCGGTATTTTAGCAGAAATGTGGAAGGGTGATTACTTGGTCAAAATTTAATTTGTATCATTATAAATTTATATATGTTCGATAAACATGCATGCACGAGTAGTAATAAGTAATATTTAATTGCTCAATGATGATTACCAAACAAGAAGAGTATATATTCGCAGAAGCAAATTTGCAAGAGGATAAATACAAACTGAAATTTATAACGTAGAAATACAAGTACGCTTGAGCAAAACAAATGAGTAAACGCCAGATTTTCAATAAGTTTGTAGAGCACTATAATTATTTATAGTTTTTTCTAAATGTGCTTTACAAAAAAATTAATATTTTGCAACATGCAACAAATCTAACTTGTTCAGAAAATATTTTCCAGTGGATGGTGAGGAATTAAAAGTGCAGATAAGTGGAGTAAGAGAAATTTAATTTATTTACTTGTTAATAAAAATGATCCACCAATAGGTAACCTGAAATTAAGAGACTCGTTGTAAAGAAGAAGATGACAATTCCCAGGTTTTTGTCCATTCTTGTTGTAAGGTTGTTTTTGCTAATTATGTTTGGTATTTTGATCCCATTCTGTGATCGGATCGAACATTTGGGATAGAAGAAATTAATCAATAAATATTTATGAAGTTTTGGTGGTAAAATTAACTTTTCGACTTGGAATTTCCCATGGTGAAGCTTCTGTTCCCGCGTTTCACCTAACTCAACTCCCTATATATATATATATACAGTATACTACACTACACTTCATAAACTCAACCAAGAAAATCCAAAGTAACTAATTAACATTTGGTACAACTTCATTCTCAAATTATCAGCTCTAGAGTGAAATGGCATCACAAGATCAAGAAAATGATAGTGCTACATTAGGCTTTAAGAATTGGCTAAAGGGCTTACTTGTAACTCCAATCAAACTTGCTGTGAATGATTTGAAGGAACTTGGAGTCGAAGATCCAAGACGAATCGTTCACTCTTTCAAAGTCGGATTAGCCATAACGCTCGTCTCTTTGTTCTATTACTTCGATTTCTTGTTCCAAGGCTTTGGTGTTGCTGCAATGTGGGCTGTCATAACGGTTGTGGTTGTTTTCGACTTCTCTGTGGGTAAGTTCTGTTTTTTTGCTTTACATGTAACAAACAACTAAGGTGGTCAAATACTTCTGTTCTTGAATTTGGATCATGAATCTATTCTTGTTAATCTAACTTTTAGGAGCAACGCTTGGGAGAGGCGTAAATAGAGCACTTGCAACATTGTTAGGCGGAGGGTTAGGTGTTGGAGTACATAGAGTGGCAAACTTTGCAGGGAACAAAGCAGACAGTATCATACTTGGCCTATCTGTTCTCATAATATGTAAGTAACAAAGCTCTGTTGAAAGTCGACTGTGCTAGTCGGAAATGTGTTACTTGTTAAGCAACAAACCACTGGCCTAATGGATATAATCAAAATATAATGTACTAGGTTTTATATATAGTAGTCTGATGGTTGATTTTGTTGCTTTGCAGCTTCTATGGCCACATATACTCGGTTTTATCCGAAGCTGAAGGCAAGATATGATTACGGGATTCTGATTTTCATCCTCACGTTCAGTTTGATATGCGTATCAGGCTACCGTGAGGATCAGGTTATACAAATGGCATACAAGAGACTGACCACAGTGCTCATAGGTGGTGCAGTTACAATTTTAGTTTGCATAATCATATGCCCTGTCTGGGCTGGAGCAGATCTTCATAAGCTCATCGCAGCTAACATCGAAAAGCTTGCCATTTTCTTGGAAGGTAGATATAATTATACAATGACATGCTCTCAGGGAATGTTCAATGGTTTAGATGCTCATGTGATTGTGGATGAAATCGTGCCAGGTTTCGGACATGAATACTTCAAGTCACCAGAAGATGCAGAACACGTGAAGAAAGCGTCAATGAAGGGCTATAAAACAGTTCTGAATGCCAAAGGCATTGAGGATTTCTTGGTAAGCTTTTTCCTCTTTAAGAAGGCCTACTGGCAAGTGGCAAGTATTGTTTTTAACCTATTTGTTTGGCCTGATCAATGTGTACTCTAGGTTAATTTCGCGAAATGGGAGCCTAGGCATGGGAAGTTTAGGTACCGCCATCCTTGGGACCAGTATCTCAAGATTGGATCACTTACAAGAGAATGCGCAGGAAGGATTGATGCGTTGAACGCTTATCTAAACTCAGATGTTCAGGTAAACTATGTAGTCCTAATTAATCTTGATATAAGATTTGATCGTTGTAGAATTACTTCCGATGGAATCTTAGCTGATAAAGACGATTTATGTTACAATTGCAGACACCAATAGAAATTCGAGAAAGGATTCAAGAAACATGCACCAAAATGAGTCTAGAATGCAGTGTTGCTTTACATGAGCTAGCAACAAGCATTCACAAATTTACTATTTCGTTGTCAGCGGATGTTCATATCGTCAATGCAGAAACAGCAGCTAAGCAGCTAAAATCTTCACTCAAGATCTTGTGGCCTGATGTGAACATCTTCGATGCAACACCGGCTATGACAGTTGCTTCGTTACTTATTGAAGTAGTGTCTTGCACCGAGAAGATTGCAGAGGCGGTAGATGAGCTTGCATCGTTGTCAAAATTCAAGGCTCCTGCTGCATTGAATCCAAATGAAAAGGAGCATCCGGACAAAATGTCAAGAAGTATGTCTAGAACTACTGCAAGTGTCGAGTTATCTCACTGTTTTAGTATTGTAGTGGAGTAATCTGTACCATATGCAATTTGCAAAAAGGCACTAAATATCTGATCATTCTGCTTCTTATAATGGATTTACAATAACCCGAAGCATTTAATATAATATACATGCATTAAATATGGTAAATTTACATCTTTGTTCAATGTTGATTAGATATTGAGCAAAAGAAAACGAAACTCTCGAGTTCGGCCAAATTGCACGCCTGAATTCGCATGATTGACCCAGGGCTTTGAAAATTAATACTCGCTCTGTCCCGCTACAATTTACCCAGTTTGACTTTTTTCGGTCAACAACTTTCAACTTTGACTCCCGATTACTGTTAAACTATAATGGTAAAATATTTAACAAAATTATATTATGAAAATATCGAACTTAAGGTTTCATAATATAGTTTTATCAAATATTTTATCATCATAGTTTAAGAG
Source organism: Plantago ovata (assembly GCA_028274465.1). Classification (NCBI taxonomy): domain Eukaryota; kingdom Viridiplantae; phylum Streptophyta; class Magnoliopsida; order Lamiales; family Plantaginaceae; genus Plantago; species Plantago ovata. The sequence continues at coordinate 15,563,658 of CM051456.1, read as the reverse complement.
TAATTGAGAGTCAAAATTGAAAGCTGTTGACCGAAAATCCAAAAAGGATTCCCTTGGTTACAGATTGCACGTACCGAGGGCGCCCCAACTCCACTTGCTCTGGACCCGGGTCCTGCCTTTCGTTTCTTCGGTAAGCATGCCGGGGAAGCATGGGGGACCTTTGACTGAAAAAAAGAAGTCAAAATGAGTAATTTGTAGCGGGAGATAGGGAGTATGGCCTAAAGTCTCTTTTTGGATTGTGAACCGTGAGTTTGAGTTTGGCCAAGAAAAGCATGACTCTCTATCTTTTCTGCACATGTCCTCGTCAAGTCGTCGTAGACGAAGTAGCACCTCACTATATTATTACAATGAGAGTTTTGGTAAAAGATAAATACAGAGAAAGTGATCAGTGAACGTGACTTATCACTTATCAGTACCAATGAACTCATGATCTACTATACACTTAACTGCTAACGTTATTATATTAGGATAAACCGCATGTCCCAAAACTTACTAAATTATAAAAATTGCGCCAACTCCCCAAAACTCAAGTGCGTTAAACCATTTATGCATTTTACAGGTTCTAAGAGTTACCCCTTCCATTTATTTCACATTTTTTACATATACTTTTATATCAATGTTTAGAAAGTTTATATATTTAATATATATGGTGTCTAGTTTAATGGGAATACCGACAGTAGTAAAAATAAGGTTCGCTAAAAGACAAAGCAATATAAATATTGATTGAAAGGAATGAAAAGATAATATATATATGTAAACAATTTAAATTTAAAATAAAAATGAGTAATTTAGAGGGCATATCATATTTTAGTCGGAGTGAGTATCAAGTTCATTAAGTATTAATGATAACAACTCCAAAGACTTTTAATATGTACTATATGTAACATACTATATATTTACACATGAGATACGCAACTTTTGTTACTTTTCTTCTACACTACACTTATAATCGTTTTGCGCTGATGGGTGAATTCGTATATCGTAGAAGTCGTTCGTTCAAGTTTGGGTATAAAGGCTTCCTTACAATTAAAGTTCCTCCCATTCTTTGCGAGGACCTGTCAACGAGGGTGGTTGGGGGGGTGGGGGGGGGGGGGGGCTAGTTATGAGCTTAGAGGTCGTATTGACAAGGAATTTATGCATAGAGGGTTGGAAGATGCCGTAGTATGAAATGTATAATATTATGTAATAATGACTCTATATTTGCAAGGGGTGACGTGCATAATTATATTTTTTTTTAAAAAAGTAATTTTCATTTTTTAGATTATGACAAGTGTACAGTTGGAAATGAGCCACATAAGTGAAGTAGGCTCAATATCCATTTATTGGGCTTGTCCCACGTCCACAAATAGCCTAAGTAAGAGTATCTTAATCGATTCGCTGCCTTAATGAACCTTTTGAATGTTTCGTGAATGACAGGCCGGACCAAAGCACCCGACCACGGGGTCTGATTTACTTTGTCCTTGTTAATTCGTGCCCAATCTCTACCGGTAATAATAAGGACTTTGGTCTTTGCAACTGGATCGGGCTTAAGGTCTAGTTTACCTTGACTGCCCAATACCTTGTCTGGTCCTATGTAAGAATGTTAAGTGTGTCCGTCCTAACTAGCTAGTGAAGCTGACACATAAGTCTGTCATTTGGGCTATTGGTTTGTATTTTGTTTCCTGTAACTCTTCTCGAGCATTTCTTATTAATTAATGAAAATTTTAACCGTTTAAAAAAAAAAAAAAAAAAACCCTTGGTTACTCGGACTCTACGTCCTGCCATATCTTTTGGCCTTGCCATATTATTTGGTCGTACCATAGTGATGGGTGTCGGACTCCTCACTTGGTCGGGCCTTATTTGTAAGATGTAGGGTAACTTCACCTTAGTCTTTTCAAATTTATAGTTAGCAAATTGGTCATATTTAAACATCTTTGGAAATATTGAATACGCCGGGATCTTCAGAAAGCCTAAAGAAACGTGCTGCGGACATGGATGGTGCAGAAGAGATGAATTGAGCGTAAGATGGAGAAGTAAGCACGTCAGAAAAAAGAAGAAGAAATCACCATGAGAGAGAAGAAATCAGCATTAACTTTATTCATTAATCAAAACGTAAATAAAAAGACTTCTTATTATGAGCTTATATATACTTGTGAATCTGACGCAATAATGACTATTTAGAGTTCTAAGCTGAACAAAAGTTGAAAAGAAAATTCTAAATCTAATCGACTTTATCTCCGTGGATAAGGTTCTTGCCCTAATATATATGTTACGGATAATAATGATGAACACCCACACTTATCCACAAATATTTCCAAAGTGAAATTAAACCTAATTCTTGCAAACTTCCTAGTAGATGCAAATTAACCACGAATCCAAATTAGCCACGTTCAGTTCGGGAGAAACCCCGATGGAATAAAACCCCGACTTGACTGACCAAAATGCTGGTCGGAAAAAACTAATCCTTTGCGAGTATCTCCTCCCGTATTAACCACCACTTACATGTGAATACGTACGCTAACGACTCAACTAACCACCTTTCTAAATTCATCACTATCTATTGCCGTAATTGTTCCAAATTTTGTGTCGAGCTCAACTACTATACCATCATATTTTATAAGGTACGGGTGGTTACAGCAACACTCGTATCAAATATAATAAGAACGCTAACACCAATTTACACCGTTCAGTTTCATGATGTGTATATACTTGCGAAAGTGATCTGCATCTTTTCATTTCTTGGAGGTCAATGCCTTAGACAGTGATTGATGATGTACATGTAATAATATAATTAGAATTAGACTACTCATAAATATACACCCGAATCTTCAATCTCTAGAGAATTAAATACTCTCTCCTAAATACAATATAAGATGTTTTAGCATTTTCACATATATTAAGAAATTGTGATCTTCATCAATTTTGTTGTTGAAAAGGTTGCAAAAAAACATGTTGGTATCTTGTAAAAATAAATGACCGAGGAGAGATGAGAACCTTGCATAGCTTTTGTAGACAAAATATTAAAAAATGGGGTTGAGTGCATAAAAAGTTGTAAAAAACACACAATTACATGACACCAACTTCAAACATCTTATATTTTGCAAATGGTAAAATAACTAAAACACCTTATATTGTATTCAGGAGGGAGTACTTTGTATTACTAGCTCCCTCTGGTTAATTTCTCAGAAATTAATTATTAGATTTAATTTTAAGATGAAGTTTAGAAAAATGTAGTAAAACATAGCATGTTTATTAATGAAAGAAAGCTAAAAGTAATGCATAGATAATTTTAAAAAAGTAGAAATATAGGGGTATAACCAAGGTCGAAAGGTAAGTGTTCCATTAGTCATGTGACACCACTCTTCCCCGCCCTCTCCTAAAGAACAAAAAAACATTTATATATACTATGTATTTATTTAAAAAATATATATAGAAAACATGAGGTAAATCCGGATCAGGAGGCTAGTGATTCTTTCCTGGACCCAACAAGGAATTTCAATTATTAGTCCAAAAATGTGTATATTTAGTGTAGATTATTTGGAGTAGTACTGTGTATTTGTTTATTATCAAATTTCCAATTATTTGGCACCGAAAAGATAAGTTGTTACTATGGTTTATGCATCAATAATGGCCAAGGGACTTCAGTGCTGCACAAAATTCAGAAACTTCTACATGTTGAGTTTAAATGCGATTTGTTTTCATTCAATTTAAAAAACATTCAAATTAATTCAATTAGATAGAATATAAATAAACTTAATTCAGTTTAGTTTTTTTTTTTTATAATTGGATCAAATAGAGGCTAATTTGTTAGAGTAATTAATTGTTAAATTGTATTAATGTCCATATAATTATTCCTATAACAATGTTTCCAATAATTTTGTTTGCACTTTGCATCCAAGATAATCATAATCCATATTCAACATTGCATGTGTAGACAATAATACAGGACGCAATTAATCTCGTCAATGATGAATTCAAACTTGGTTATTTTAGAGTGTAAATCATTTACTTCAATATTTGTACTGTAGTACTATTTTACTGTAATATTGAAGTAAATGGTAATAGTAATTCAAGAACCTTGATTTTCGAGTGACATCGATTCAACACTTATATAGAATCTTTGGCACACAAATATTGAATAGATCTATATATTGAATTAAATTAGATTTGCCCAAAATCTATGTTCGTACAAAAATTATTTACTTATCTACCCCAAAAATTTGCGGATCGGAGTGTAAGTAATAAACAAAGAAATTGTTTCAGAAAACGTGTTTCGCTTTCTATCCTAATTTGTTTCACTTTATTTCTAATTAAAGTACTATGAAAAGTAAGTAACAACTAACACGGACTCCTAACTAAAACTGTTGCTAATACGTTGAACTTATATGTTCACAAATGAATGTATCTAAGTTCAATTAAACTGAACGAATTTAAACTGGACTGAACGAATTTAAACTGAATTGAATACATTTTAATTGAACTGCATCGAAAATAATTAATTTTTAAACTTTCAAACGATAATAACAAATTCTTACGCCCGATTTGCATTTCATTTTAATTTGCATCGGACCCGCAACCATTACTTATGGTAAGAAGTAACAAAATATCCACCAAGCCACTCTTACTAATCACACCCAACAAATATGGTAACAATTAAGCACATCATGAGCTGTCTTACATTATATAATTTGGCCATAAAGAATTATTAGGTGTCACCGCCAACACAAAAAAAAAGAATCTTATCACAATTTATTTAAATTACTTCTCAAAAATATATTGTACACACACATAAATTTTAAGTACCGTAACGTGTTAGTATTCGTGCCAACTATATTCAGGTGAACCACTGCTGTCAAAAAATCAAAATCCATGGACTACATTTAAACTCATTCATTAAAAAAAAAACTCACCAACCTTTTTGACACTCTTCACTTGTGTTTTGCAACTAATTTACGTGTGAACCGAAGCTTCCACTTATCATCATTTCTTGTCTTGATACTACTTTCAATTTCCCACGTCTCGTTTTACACTTTTACCTTCAAACCATTTCTATATACACACTAGTTAACCCAACATTTCATAAGAAGATCTCAATCAACAAACAGTTCCAAGTCTCTCTATAACTTGGTCTATAATTAAACCTTCATTCATTTTCATACAAGAGTTTCAAGCTCTGGAGAAATATGGCATCAGAGAATCAAGAAAGTGGAAATGGAGTGAAGAGTTGGCTAAAAGGCCAAGTTGAAAAGATAAAAGGTGTTGCAGTGGAGTTCATGAAACTTGGGAAGGAAGATCCGAGACGAATCATTCACTCGGTTAAAGTTGGATTAGCCATAACTTTGGTGTCCTTGTTCTACTACTTTGATTTCTTGTATGAAGCTGGTTTTGGTGTTTCTGCAATGTGGGCTGTCATGACAGTTGTTGTCGTTTTCGAATTCTCTGTTGGTATGTTACATTTCCTGCTAAAGCGTTCATTATTATGTTTCTTGCATTTGGAGCAATCATGGAGAGTTAATTTATTGTACTATATATGATTTTTTCAGGAGCAACGCTTGGAAAAGGCGTAAACAGGGCGATTGCAACGTTACTAGGAGGAGGATTAGGTGTTGCAGCACATAGGTTGGCAAATTTTGCAGGGGAGAAAGCAGAAGGAATCATACTTGGTTGTGCTGTCTTTGTAATAGGTAAACAAATTAACATTACTAAAGTCAAGTTAAATCATTTTCATGCACTCTTATTTTTATCCAAAAAATGGAATTCAATGATTGATTGGTGTTGGCTTTGGTATGGTGCAGCTTCATTGGTGACATATACCAGATTCTATCCTAAGCTGAAGGCAAGATATGATTATGGACTACTCATATTCATCCTCACATTCAGCCTCATATCCGTATCAGGATATCGCGAAGAAGAGGTTCTGGCTATGGCATATAAGAGACTGACCACAGTGCTCATTGGTGGTGCAGTGACATTTTTGATCTGTGTGTTAATATTCCCTGTTTGGGCTGGAACAGATCTTCACAAGCTCATGGCAGCCAACATCGAAAAGCTTAGTGTTTTCATGGAAGGTAAGACATTTATTTGAAACACTTGATAGAATCTTGGTGTTTTTGTTTTTCTTTTATTTTTAGTATGGATCTTGATTCTTGAATGGTTTATGTAAATCTTCATCTCATCATCAGGTTTTGGAGACGAGTATTTCAAGTTGCCAAACGATAAAAAACAAGAAAAGAAATCGTCGATGGGAGGATATAAAACTGTTTTGAATGGCAAAGGCATTGAGGATTCATTGGTGAGTACTGAGTTATCAAGATCAAGGCATTTAACATTTATGAGTACTTGAAACATTTTCTGAACCTAGTTGAATTTCTTGTCGTGCAGGTTAATTTCGCGAGATGGGAGCCTAGGCACGGAAAATTTAGATACCGTCACCCTTGGGATCAGTATCTTAAGATCGGATCCCTTACAAGAGAATGTGCAGCCAGAATTGACGCGTTGAACGCCTATTTGAACTCTGATATGCAGGTAAACTAGTCCTCTGATCAATAAATCAATTACTAACAAATTCTACGCCATGTATCAAGCTTATTAAGTAGCATTTTCTTGTCTAAAAATGCAGACACCAGTTGAAATTCGAGCAAAGATTCAAGAATCATGCACGAAAATGAGCTCAGAGTGTAGCCTTGCATTGAGAGAGCTAGCATTAGGCATCCAAACAATGACCTGCTCGTTATCTGCCGATCCTCATCTATTGAACGCAAAGTCTGCTGCTAAGAAGCTAAAATATTCGCTCAAAGCGGGCTTATGGCCTGAAACCAACCTCCTGGAAGTAATCCCAGCAGTCACAGTTGCTTCGTTGCTGATCGAAGTGGTCTCTTGCACTGTCAAGATTACAGATGCTGTACATGAACTTGCAACGTTGTCGAAGTTCAAGAGTCCTGATCTTACGAAGATTAATCAGAAAGAAGTGCTAGAGAAAATGAAAAGAACTCCAAGTATTGAGGAATCACATAGTTTTAGTATTGCTATAGAGTGATTAGCCTATGAATCAAGAAACAATGGCAATGAGTCACTTTCTTATACTATACATTAGGAGTTCACCGAGTCTGTTTTTCAGTTAACAATAACAACGAAGAAGGAACAATTCTGAATCTATGACTCAAGTTGAACCCTAGGTACAATCAAGAAACCACAAGCTACAAGAGAAAGAGAGTTGGAAAGGGGAGAATGATTTTGATGAACGAATCTATCTGAGTATCTGACTACGGTTATTTGAATCTGCTAGTGCTCTGGGAACGGGTGAATTGAGCGAGAAAAGAATTTGCACAAAAAACCTGTGTTTCTCCGCCTTGTCTTCAATTTTTTTTTTTCTTTTTAGAATCAAGATCAAGATCATATATTGATGAAATCACGAAGACAAAACGTATGGGTTTACACTGAGGATCAGTAGATCCTTCACAATCACCTACGAAGTCATGCCCTAGTGAATGCGCAAATTTATTACAAGATTGAATGAGAAACATACTGAAAACTAATAGAAAAGTCTGAGGTGATTGAAATAAATTTCCTGCAAAATTGTTCCTACATGCGCAAATTGTTCCTTCGTTTTCATTTAATAATTCATTGTTTAGACATTGAAGTATTTTGTCTTACAACTCTAGAAAGTTATGGACAATTATGTAAACCTCTAAAATATATTAAGAACTAATAGAGTAGAATTATCTAGAGATTGTAGCCTAGCAATATTGGAGGAAGGACCTTCAAAGTTGTATAATAGGGGCAGAGTGTTCATTCATAATTCAAAATTCAACATATTTTATCAAGTGAGGGGGAATGCTGAGGGAATAAGCTTTATTGAATTCATCCCGCCGTGACAACTTATAGTACTCCATATTTCAATATATTTCATTCATCCGAGTAGTATTGAATTCTTCACAATTGGTCTTTATCTTGTTTTTCCTTATAAATGAAGATTAGCAATAAAGTTGCATATAGCAAGGATTGATGAAAAACATATAGCAAAGATTGATGAAAAAGAAACACCAAAAGTAAAGCACCACATAATTAAAATCCATGGCTAACTAGTTTAATTGACATATTTTCGTTTGCAGCTTTTCCTTCCTATTTTCCTATTTAATTTCTCGATTTCCAATGAATTGGTTGTGCAATGGTATGAAATTAGAGTGGGGAAAGAGATGTGCATGATTCGATCACTGGTAGAGAAATAAATTGTGTTGTATGACTAATGTTTGTGCGAGTGAACACCGAGGCCCAAATCAATTGAAGCTTAGAAAACCCTCGAAACTTAGAAAGCCCAATAGTATTGTATCAGCGTAGGAAGCCCAATATTTTTTTATCTGGTAATCGGGTCAATTTGGTCCGTGGAAACCTACATGAACGAGACCACCGAGGCCCAAATCAATCAAAACTTATTAGGAAACCCTCAAAACTTAGGAAGCCCAATATTTTTGTATCTGATAATTGGGTCCAAATTCGTACGTTGAAGCCTATGTGAGAGTGAGACCACCAAGGCCCAAATCAATTGAAGATTAGGAAGCCCAATATTCTAATATTTTTGTGTCTCGTAATTAGGTCCAATTTTTGTTAGTGGAAGCCCTATGTGAGAGTGGGGATACTGAGATGGGAAATTGATCACCACCAAGGTCCAAATCAATTCCAGCTTAGGAAGTCCAATATTTTTGTATTTGGTAACAGGGTCCAATTTGAGCGGTGGAACCTAGCCATCATCTCAAAATCCATAGTGGAGACGAGATGTAGATTTAAGGCTAAACTTATTGAAATTGAGCTTGACATCTTGGGGGACAAAGATAACTTTTATTCCACTGGCAAAAACGCCCATCATCTCAAAACTAAATATAGCTGACAAAACCTCAATCACATCAAAACTATAACAACCTAACAGAAAGATCTAAACAATCCAAAAAGCTATACATTTGGGAGGATAGTGAATCACAGAAAGATCGGAGTTTGGGGTTTGTTCCGCATCTAGCAATTGCGGTGAGTACAATTTGCCTTAGCAGCTGTGAAACATCCCGCCTCTTTCTGAAAAATCCATAGATTCCTCTCCATCCAAATGGTATAGACTAACTCCGTCACAAGAATCTTTAAACATCGGCTCTTGGGGCTTTTACCCTTGTCTAGAAATGCTATTAACACAATCAATCCATGTCGATCCTTGGCACCAAAATCCTAACCACCGATTAATTACAATCCATATTCTCCTAGTAAAGGTACAGTTGAAGAAAAGATGACCATGGTCCTCTGCTTGGTGCTGACAGAATACACATTGTGTATCAATGCCCATGTTAAACCGTCGCAGTCGGTCTTTAGTAGCTAGGCGTTGCCACAAAGCCAGCCACAGACAAAATCTGGCTCTATGGGTGGATTTATTATTGAGAACAAGCTCCTTCCAAGAGACATGATTTATACCTGGACGAGTCAGCAAATACACCTGCTGCTTGTCGAAAAGATCATCATTCATCACCCTATCCAAACTTTCACAATTCAACATAAAATCTCTACATTTTATCATCTTCTTAAACAGGTAAGAATCTTGTATATTTGCCCGCATTGATGAAACATCATGCTCCTTCACATAAAATTCATGAAGCCATTTTACCCACAATTTTTCCTTCTTATTCTGGACATCCCAAAGCAGTTTGATATAGGTGACCTTGTTCCATCTGGGTAAGTATATCAAACCCAGACCACCTTCTCTTCTAGGCCTGCAAACAACTTCCAAGAAATAATAGACTTCCTACTATCTCCAACAGTCCCTGTCCACAAGAACTTCCTACAGATAGCCTCCACCGCTGACATCACTTTTTTGGGAAGTAAAAACTTGGCACCAATAATTTTGGACTGCATAGAGTACACTTTGTACATGTCCCCCATAACTCAACAATCTAGTTGTCCAATGTGTAACCTTACTTATCATCTTTTCTAAAAGAGGTTAATCGATATTGCGATATAGACAACTTTTTGGATATAAGAGGGATGCCTAAATAATTGAAAGGCAGTCGCCCCTCTTGTAGTTGGCTGGCCCGCTAAATAGCCTCTCTAACTTTCTGTCGTACCCCTGCAAAATAGACCTAACTCTTGCGACAATTGGCTATCAAACCTGAAGTTTTGCAGAAAATCTCAAAGTGAGCCGGACATCTTGATCTTAATTGTTTATATACCTAATCTATTTTATTAAAAAGTAAGAAAAATAATAAAGGGTTTTTATATATAAAATATATAAATAATTTATATTTAAGATAAATTTTCATAGAGTTGTTTATGATGTAAGCTTGTTTCAACAGTTGGCGTAAAAGAAAGCTGATTCAACACAAACGATAAGCTTGTTTCATTTTTTAGTTGATGGAAATTATTAATAATATCTCTGTAGTTCGACTTCCAATTTATTTTCTATTTGTTTAATTGTTTTTTCTCCATTTTACTCCGAATTAATTTTAAATCTGATCGAAAAAATAATATTTGAACTTATATTATAAAAGTGAAAATCTTATATTTTTATAATATAATTTTCAAAATTACTTTTCTGTATGAAATAGAATTAATTAGGAGTCAAACGGAGGGTAAAAAAAGTTAACGAAATAAATGATAAAGTTATAGAGGCACAGAGGAAGTACTATATTTTAGAAAAGTATGACTTTAATGTATTTATAAAACTTAGAATTAGTTTACAAGATATACTCCATGTTTCACAAGACTAATGTTCGATGTTTTCCAAAAAATACTAGTATATGTTGAATAATACGACTTCGTCAATTTTTTTCAAAAAGTTACGATCAAATCCTTAATAAGTGTCAAATTCTTAAATAATCGCGCCAACACCTTAATTACCATAGCCAAGATACGATCACCACACCAATGTTGTTAAACCCCATTCCACATCGCTTGAGAGTATGACCTAAAGTTTAACATATAAGACTGGATAACCTTCACCCCTTACAAGGCATTTTAAGGGGAAGATGACCCAATTCTAATATGGTATCAGAGCAGGCCCAAGTCGATGATGGTCACCCGTGTTGGGTTTGAGCCGATGTATATTCCGGCATTTATTATCTACGTTGTAGATCCGGTGTTCATAGCGGGCTACACGTGAGGGTGCGTGTTAAACCCATCCCACATCGCTTGAGAGAGTAATCAACATATAAGATTGGATAACCTTCACCCTCTACACGTAAGGGTGCGTGTTAAACCCATCCCACATCGCTTGAGAGTAGGACCTAAAATCAACATATAAGATTGGATAACCTTCACCCCTTACAAGGCTTTTAAGGGGAAGATGACCCAATTCTAATAAATGTCACCACTACATAACAGAACCATTTACTCCATGGACGATCAAATCTTGTCCATGAAGGATGAGAAAGCGTCCTCCATGGATGCTCGTCAACGATGGAGTTGCTCCTTTTTTTTTTCCTTTTCTTTTTATTTACTTTTTTTTCTGCATTTTGCAGTCCAATCTGGCTGGGTCGCATAGATAAATTTTATGAGTTTCTACCTAGTTGAATTTAGTAGGTCTTCTCAAGGAATGAACGGAAGAGAACGAGAACAAGAGCAGAACATATGAGTTGAACCAGACAACATATAGGAGTTAAACCAGAACAGGTTAACTCCTTGGTCAACACCGTCAGTATAGAGATAAAGAAAGATAACGCACTCTCTGGATGCTAAGGAAAACGCAGTAGAGCTTGAGGAGACTCGAGACAAGAGAACGTGCAGCTTTACCAGATTAAGAGTGTCCAGGTCTCATCAAGAAACTCCAGAAGAGTTTGAGAAGAAGGAAATGATTCTGTCTCAGCTAGAAGGAATATGCTATATCCTGGAAATATGTTTGAGTTATCTTAATTAAAGAAAATCCTACAGCTTTGTATATATCTGTACAATCAGTTTAGATTAATTGCATTAGGACTCTAGGACTCTTTAGCTTAGTATATATAACAGCAGTCTGTAATTCATTTGTACACAATTTTCGTATCTCAATATACATAATCTACACAATCATATCATCATGTTTCCTCTCGCAACTCTGACATGGTATCAGAGCAGGATTATTGATCCTTGCTAATCAAAACATGCTTGGATAAGAAGAAGAGATTTCAGTTTTATTACCTCCAGAGTATTGGAGAAAATATAATTAGCCTTGTTCAAGATAAGAATTTGCAAGATCTTTAATCTTTATTTCTTCCTCCACTCATGGAGTAATTTGTTACCAGATGTGAATGGAAGATAAACCCATTCTTCTCGACAGATACAGAAGAAAGCAAAAGTCAGAAAATCAAACCAGCCAAAGTGCTGACTGAAGAAAATATAGATCTAATGTATTTAGATTATTTATCTATCAGATCTATTACAATTGACATAGCAAGAATCAGTTTTTCTTGCAAAATAAAACCGATATTTACAATCTGAATATTGATTGGAGTCGGATCTCCAGTCATCATCAGAAAGCAAAAGCGGACTGAGATCGGAAGATTTGTATTCTCCATCTCATTCTAAGTCCATTTGTTTATCATTCAGGAACCGATGAAATCGTAGTTACTACAATCATCCTTTATAAGGATAGAAATCGGTTTCCCTTCGAGTCAATCAATCATTCGGTGTCTCTTCTTAAAGAATCAGATCTTGTAAGATCTGTAAAATAAGAAGACCATCAAATAAATAAAATGTAAAATTTGAGAAGGGAGGAATAAAATGAGGAAGCAGTAAAAAGGAGAGCAAAGTCTCACCTCTATTTGATCTCAGTATTCAATAAATGAATCACCTTTTCTTCTTCTCAACAAGATCTGGATTTTTCTCGCTTCCAGATCTGTGGGGAGAAAATTGATATTCACAGATCTGGAGAACAAGAAAAGAGTTAAAACTGGAGAACAAGAAATTCTCTATGTAGACCAATTTCCTTGATGAAGTGATAAGCTTGGGGAATTGAAAGTTGGAATAAATTCAACCAGCATAGGAAATTGTTCGTCATGTTAACAAGAATGTCTATTAGGTGCAAATGCATCTACTATATATATATATATATATATATATATATATATATATATATATATATATATATATATATATATATATATATATATATATATATATATATATATATATATATATATATATATATATATATATATAGAAGATTGGGATTTAAGGGGGAGAGTGATTGCACACTCATTTAAAATCTCAATCACATTTATCAGTGATTATTTTTCACTATTTTGATAAGGAGTGATTTCAAATTGATTGTTCACTCAATTGTGAAGTAATTTCACATTATCATTACAGGGTTGCCAAAGAGAAACCCCAAAATATTTGAGAACCAATTGGTATTTTGAAGGGGGAAATATGTGATTCACATTAACCCCAAATACCAATAGATCATGGTCTCACTTTATATTCATCTTTTTACCTTGGAATCTCTCTCTAAGAACCAACTATGTTGGGAAAGACTGGAGACAAAAAGGACTCATCAAAAATTGCAAAGTCTTGCTGTCAATGCTTGCAAAAGTCTAATTACAACTTCAAGTATATATCTAATAGGAATGTTATATTCTCTAAACAGATTATTCGAATTTAAAGAAAAATTCAATTTTCGATTATGAGTATAAACTCATTTGAAGGAAAGTTCAGTTTTCATTCTGATTATGATCAGATCATTTCATATGCAACGTACTTGAAAAGTAAGTTGAAGCATAGGTTTGTTTTATTACCAACAACTAATATGGCTAAAATTAGTCTTTTGTTTCATGTTGCAATCTTGTAACTCGGAGTCACTTATAAAAGTTTGCTTAACTTGAGAAATGATTCTTTCAAAATCTGTCATGTTAAGAAATTTTGATTGATCTCACAAATATGAGATTTTTAATTATGGTTGAAATCCATGAGATTTAGGTTAAAGTGTAAGTAATGATTTCATTGAAATTGAAAGTTTGTCTACACTATTTATTTGCCTACCTTCAAGGACTTGAGGAATGAATAAATATTCACCTTGAGCTTTTAAATTTAGCCAAAGGGTTCCATCATCAATTTCAAGCTTCAAGAAGAGATCTTGAAGAATTAAAGTCAGAATGGCGAATGACCTTACATTACAATAATGTAAGTGTCGGAACCTAGAATGGGCCATCATATCAATTGAATCACCTTTGATCATGGTGTTATCACCGGAAAGGGTCTTGATCGATATTCCAAGTTATAAGTAAGTTCTATATTATTCTTGTTAGTAATTCATGGAAATCATTTATGTCCAAGATGAACATTGATTTCATCTATGTTCATCTTGAGGGGGAATCTCAAGGAATGAAAGTAAGAGAACGAGAACAAGAGCAGAACATAGGAGTTGAACCAGACAGCACATAGGAGTTAAACCAGAACATGTTAACTCCTTGGTCAACACCGCCAGTATAGAGATAAAGAAAGAGAACGCACGCTCTGGATGCTAAGAAAAATGCAGTAGAGCTTGAGGAGACTCGAGACAAGAGAACGTGCAGCTTTACCAGATTAAGAGTGTCCAGATCTCATCAGGAAACTCCAGAAGAGTTTGAGAAGAAGGAAAGAATTATGTATCAACTAGAAGGAATATGCTATATCCTGGAAATATGTTTGAGTTATCTTAATTAAAGAAAATCCTACAGCTTTGTATAAATGTGTACAATCAGTTTAGATTAATTGCATTAGGACTCTAGGAGTTTTTAGCTTAGTATATATAGCAGCAGTCTGTAATTCATTTGTACACAATTTTCGTATCTCAATATACATAATATACATAATCTACACAATCATATCATCATGTTTCCTCTCGCAACTCTGACAGGTCTATTTAGTTTTTATTACTATCTAAGCCTCATATAGGTTTTAATAGTATCCTCCCATTGGAATTCGACAATTTGCCGCACAGATCCTCATCCCCTGAATTTGAATTCTCCATGACTTTTTGCTTCCAACAGCTAAAATGAATCGATATTTTGAAAAAGAGAGAGAGGCGGAGGTGGTGTGGTTGCGGCATATGTGTAGGTGGTGGTTAGATTTGAGATCTAGAGAGAAAAAGAGAAATATTGTATAGAGAGAGAAATTGTGAAATTGTTAAATTTTAGAGGTTTTTATTTTTTTATATCAAAATTAGTTGGTTAGATTTCGATTGGTCTGACTTGGCATTTCCTATTATATAGGAAAGATCTACGTCTCTATATATATACTCATTAAAAAAAAGTGGGAGGGAGTACATATTAATGACTAAATATGTTATGACTGTATTAACCCGACATAAATTTAGCAAGAAGTATAATATCTAACGATGCATTCCTTTTACTATTTAGTTGATTTGTTATCTTATTCAAGCATGTACTATAAAATCTATTTATAATTTCGTTAAATTATGTAAAATAGACAAGGAAAAAGCACCATTAAAATACAATGTATATTGACAAGTATCATCAATCAGTAAATATTGAGAAACGTTTACCTCCCAATTTTTTTATGATTTCTAAAAAAAAAGTTACATATGGTTAATATGAGTAGGATTCTCCATCAATTTAAACTTCTAAAATCCAGGCTAGCTTACTAAAATTCAATGCATATACCAACAAATTGACAGGTTTGACCAAATTAAAGGACTGTCCAAGTCCAACCTTAAATTAGCGAACCTACGGCCTATCCACGTACTGCCACAGACAGATCTAGAAATTTTCATTAGTGGAGGCGAATAACTTTAAGGTATATTAATTATTATTAAAAATAATAAATAATAATTAATTCATTTATAAGAAAGGAATAACAATTCATGATTAATTTAATAATAAAAATGTTGAGTAGGACAAAAACTTTTAGTAGTTTAGAATCAATACTTAATAGTTTTATCATAAACTCTGTAGCAAAAAATCTTCGTTATTATACACTGTTTTTATAATTCTTACTAAAACAATCAGTTTTGACCTAGAAATAGCAAGATGTTGCACATTTTTTCAATAATGTTAAATAAAAAATCAAAATTTTTCCACCACTCCAGCTTCAATCATTATTCAATTTGATATAGATACATATTTATTCTCTTCGTGTTCCCATTAATTATATTTAATTATATAATTATACATATTATTATCCTATATGATACTTCCTCCATTTCTTTTGTATCTTCCTAAGTAGTAAAAAAATATCAATTTTAATGAATAATATTAAAGAATTAATTTGTATGAGTTTAAATGTAAATGAGTGATAAAGTATGAGAAAGAGTGATAAAATGTTTATAAAGAATGAGAGATAAATAATAAAAATTAGTAAATGAGTTGAAAACTTTACATATTGAGTTACCAAAATGAAACTTAGGAAGTTATTAATAAAATAAAGTAAGTATATGATTCTAACCAATTTAATGGATGCAAAATAAATTTTAAAAATTTATATGGGTGAAAAAAAATTCATTTGGTGGGGGAAAAATAAATTTTTTTATATAGGATATGATGACAAAAATAAAAAAAATTGTGGGTGCAAGCAAGTCAAGTGCCCCCATAGCGCAAGGAATAGATCCGCCTCTGCCCCCACCGTTACGGCATTACCAAGTACCAATCCTTGTGCAGAAACAATACTCAGTGTCCAGCTATGGCTTCCCCAGGTGATGAACCAGTTGTTTCTTCCCGAAATAACAACCCACCTTCTGAAACTGTTCACGTGTTCTTCCACGAGGACATGCTCAAACACGATACGGGTCGTGGTATTTTCGATTCGGGTACTGATCCGGGCTTCCTTGATGTGCTCGAGAACCACCCAGAGAATGCGGACCGGGTCAGGAACATAGTTTCCATTCTCAAAAGGGGGCCTATTGCACCCTTTGTTTCTTGGCATCAAGGCAACCCAGCCCTCATTTCTCAGTTGCTTTCTTTCCACACTCAAGGTTCTTTCTTTTCCCCTTTTCCTCCTTGTGTTATTTCATTTTATTGTATTTTTGTTTAATTCAAGAAGATGAAGTTTTACTTTTTGTTACTATGGATATGCTAGATTGCTTTGGTCATGAAACGCTAATCAAGTGTAATGTGTAAATGTGTACTTGTGAATTTATGTATTGGAGTTTTACAACTTAACAGTCATAAAAAAAACTGATAGTACTAGTAGTAATCATAATTTATAATCATCCATCAGTATATAGACTAGTTTTTACCTATATTTAGAACGCCTGGAGAGGTTTAGTTAAACCTTGGTATGGTGCTCATTGTAAATGCGCCACAAAGTCCAGCAATGTATAATGCAAATGGTATCTTAATTCTTGATAAGTGCTACTTTTGTATAGGATGGGTGATTGGCCTTCTTTTGATTTATGCTTCCAACTTGTAGCCAGAAGAATTGAATAGATTTCGATAAAATTTGGGAAGTTGCAAGGATATTTGGGAAAGGACCAGTCCAATTAACATAAATATCATCCAACATTCAATTTCTTTTAATTTGCGTGTGTATCACAGACGGGAATGGGAGACTTATTTTGGTGAGCTTAAATTAGTACAGAATTTCAAACTTTAGAGATATCTTTTGAAATTCATACGCTTGAGTTCAGAGAATTTGTAACAGTTCTCTAACTGAATTTTACTGTATCAACTTCAGTTGTTAGCAAGTTCCTTTGATTAGGGTGAGTTTTGAGCTAATACTCTTTTACATATCTGAACTTGTTAGAATACATAAATGAGCTAGTCGAGGCAGACAAGAGTCGGGGGAAGATTATCTGTCCTGGGACATTCTTAAACCCGGGATCATGGAATGCTGCCCTTCTTGCTGCTGGTACCACAATATCAGCAATGAAACATGTATTGGATGGGCACGGGAAGATCTCTTACGCATTGGTCAGGCCGCCAGGTCATCATGCACAACCTACTCAAGCTGATGGATATTGCTTCCTGAATAATGCTGGTCTTTCTGTACAGTTAGCTTTAGATTCTGGTTGTAAAAAGGTTGTGGTTGTAGACATAGATGTCCATTATGGAAACGGAACTGCCGAAGGTTTCTACCGTTCTGACAAAGTCCTTACGATTTCCCTTCATATGAATCATGGATCATGGGGCCCTTCACACCCGCAAAGTGGGACAGTGGATGAGTTGGGCGAAGGGGAAGGCGTTGGATATAATCTGAATATACCATTACCAAATGGGACTGGAGACAGAGGGTATGTGCATGCAATGAAAGAATTAGTCTTGCCAGTTGTCGAGAAATTCGAGCCTGAGATGTTGGTTCTAGTAGTTGGCCAAGATTCTAGTGCAGTAAGTTCTATTATGTTTTTTTTTCCTTTTGATCATATAGATGATACACATACACCCTTGTGCATTCCATTACATATCTTATTCATTCTCTTTTTCCTTCGGGTCTCAGTTTGATCCGAATGGAAGGCAGTGCTTGACAATGGAAGGGTATAGAAAAATCGGGCAGATGATTCGTGGTATGGCTGAAAAGCATACCCATGGATGCCTCTTGATTGTGCAGGAAGGTGGATATCACGTCACATATTCTGCTTACTGTTTGCATGCAACTATCGAAGGCGTGCTTAATCTTCCGGCTCCACTGTTGGATGATCCAATTGCATATTACACAGAAGATGAGTCCTTCGCCTTGGCAGCTGTTGAATCCATCAAGAAGTATCATCGAGAATTTCTGCCCTTGTTTAGGTAGGTATCACCTCAAATGACCTCCGTAGTTTATGTGACGTTGATTCCGAGTCTGGACCTGAGAAATTTATTAGGGTCAATTACTGTCCAAATTATTAATCTATCCAAGATTAATTTATGAAGGTTCTGTGAAAGTGACTCATTGCCCATGTTTCTTGATTCATACATAGGCTAATCACTCTATAGCAATACTAAAATTATGTGATTCCTCAATACTTGGAGTTCTTCTTTTCAATTTCTCTAGAACTTCTTTCTGATTAATCTTCGAAAGATCAGGACTTCTGATCAACTTCGAACAAGGCAAGTTCATGTACAACATCTGTAATCTTGACAGTGCAAGAGACGAGTTCGATCAGGTATGAGGCAACTATGACTGCTGGGATTACATCCAGAAGGTTGGTTTCCGGCTATAAGCCCGTTTTGAGCAAATGTTTAAGATTTTTGGTAGCAGACTTTGCGTTCTATAGATGAGGAACAATAGATAACGAGCAAGTCATTGTTTGAATGCTAATGCTAACTCTCTCGGCGCAAGACTACACTCAGAGCTCATTTTTGTACATGATTCTCGAATCTTTGCTTGAATTTCAACTGGTGCGTGCATTTTTAGACATCAAACTTTGAGTGCTTCATAAGTTTGTTAAAATGGCCCAAAATTTATAGAATGATCAGAGGACTGTTTTACCTGCATATAGTATAGTAAGCGTTCAACGCGTCAATTCTGGATGCGTATTCTCTTGTAAGGGATCCGATCTCAAGATACTGATCCTGAGGCAGTAGAAAGCGGTGCGCATCACCCTTATTATTATTATTATTATTATTATTATTATTATTATTATTCAAAAACAACGAAAGTTTACACAAAATTAGAGGGCAGCCGAGAAATAAGTTGCGCACCCACTCCCTTAGCAATAGCAAAACTAACACTAGAGAAAATATGATGAGCAGCATGTGCCCCAGCATTCTGAGCCAAAGCAAAATTGGAAGGGAGTCGAGAGACAAGTTGTGCTCCCACCGCTTTCTGGATACAAAAGCTAAGTCCAGAAAAAAGAAAAACATCACTCCTAACATCATTAGAATGACTAACAGACAAGCGCTTGAGGCGCGAAAGAGTAATCAAGGCCTCCTCGCCGAGCTCCCCAAAAGTAGAGAAGGCAAAAGGGATGAACGAGTAGCCGTGTACACTTCGAAGAATACTTCCCCTCTTCTTCTGAACGGCAGTCTGCAAAGTAGCTCCAGGAACCCAAGAATCCAAACCCCCACCAGCAAAAGTCTCTCGTGACATCCAAACAAGCGTCTCTGTCTTGGGACCAATTGTACAACAACAAATCCGTTGGACGAAGATCCCGCCCATCATCGGAGAGGAATCCCATAGGGACCTCTTTCCGCACTCCAACACCAACCTTAGAACAGATATCAACCAAAGTATCGCGCACAAGATTGTGCCGGAACTTCACCCACCTCGCTAGAACAGTGGCCAGCATGGTCACCTCACTAGTCCATCCGACGCACATGACAACTCGGACAAAGGGAGCCATCCAGGAACAAAGGGACCGCCAAGCGATAACACAACACGGCTCGGAACTGTCGTGGGTTCATCCGCTGCCCAAAACGGTCAATAGGAATGGTGAAAAGGTAATCCTGCGCATGAGGGGCATGCATACAGCTAAGAAGAGCCTCATGTCGACTACTCAAACCATAACGTGACGTCAAGTGTGCATTATTATTATTATTTTTTTATTTTTTATTTTATTTTTTTATAAAGTGGAATTCAATAAATAAAAAACTACGAATGTTTTACACAAAATTAGTGGGCAGCCGAGAACACAAGTTGTGCTCCCACTCCCTTAGCAATAACAAAACTAACTCTAGAAAATATAAAATGAGCAGCGCGCGCCCCAACATTCTGAGCCAAAGCGAAACCCCGGATTCTAACAAGCAAATCCACAGCATCAGCATCCAACTCCATAACTGTCGAGAAAGAGAAAGGAAGAAATCCATATTATTATTATTATTATTATTATTATTATATTATTATTATTATTTTATTTTTTTAATTATTATTATACTATTTCTTTGGTTAAGTTCTGTTCTATTTGTTTGTGTATTGTACAAATTTGATCGTTCAATTGAAATTAAGATAAGATATCCTCAGTTCAGTACATAGCACATACTCACGTGCAAAACTGTGCAAAATATAGAATCCGGAGTCCCAAATACCAATTAATTAAGGACACATACATAAATAATTAAATACAATAAGGATACATTTGACCAAATTAAGGACTACCTAACCGTTACCAAGAAACAATACTTTGGTAGTTTGGTTGTGGAACTCTTAACTAATTTTGCAGATACTCACTGTTCTTTAGCTATGGCTTCCCCAGGTGATGAGAAACCAGTTGTTTCCGTCCCAAATAACAATCAACCTCCAGAAACTATCCACGTCTTCTTCCACAAGAACATGCTCAAACACGATATGGGTCGTGGTGTTTTCTATTCAGGTATGGATCCCGGCTTTCTTGATGTGCTCGAGAACCACCCAGAGAATGCGGACCGGGTCAGGAACATAGTTTCCATTCTCAAAAGGGGGCCTATTGCACCCTTTGTTTCTTGGCATCAAGGCAACCCAGCTCTCATTTCTCAGTTGCTTTCTTTCCACACTCAAGGTTCTCTCTTTTACCCTTTTTCTTATTCTATATATTTTGTTACTGTGGAATATGGATATGCTAGATTGCTTTGGACATGAAATGCTAATTAAGTAATTAGTAAAGATATCAAGTGTAATGCTTACTTGTGGATTTATGTATTGGAGTTTACAACTTAACAGTCACAAGAACTGATAGTACTTGTAGTAATAAGTAATCAATCATTAATCATTATTTAGGCCAGTTTTTACCTATATTTAGATTGCCTGGAGAAGTTTAGCTAAAACTTTACATAGGCCGAACTTGGTATGGTGCACACTGTAAATGCATGTTCCCTGAATCCAGCATTGTGTGATGCAAATGGTATCTGAGACTCTGAATGAGGGCTAAATTTGCATTGAATGGGTGACTACTGATTAGCCTTCTTTACATTTATATGCTTCAACTTGTTGTAGATTCGATAAAACTTGGGAAGTTGCATAGTAAATCAGGATATTCGGGATCATTTCTTTTGAGTATCACAGACGGGAATGGGAGTTTTATTTTGGTGTGCTTAATTAGTACAGAGTTTCCAAGTTTAGAGATATGTTGCGAAATTCATACACTTAAGTTCAGAGGATTTGAAGTAGTTCTCTAACTGAATGTTACTGTATCAACTTCAGTTGTTAATAAGTTCCTTTTATTGGGTGAGTTTTGAGCTGATATACTCTTTTTCATATCTTAACTTGTTAGAATACATAAACGAGCTAGTTGAGGCAGACAAGAGTCAGGGCAAGTTTATCTGTCCTGGGACATTCTTAAACCCGGGATCATGGGATGCTGCACTTCTTGCTGCTGGTACCACAATATCAGCAATGAAACATGTACTGGATGGGCACGGGAAGATCTCTTACGCATTGGTCCGGCCGCCAGGTCATCATGCACAACCTACTCAAGCTGATGGATTTTGCTTCCTGAACAATGCTGGTCTTGCTATACAGTTAGCTTTAGATTCTGGTTGTAAAAAGGTTGTGGTTGTAGACATAGATGTCCATCATGGGAACGGAACTGCTGAGGGTTTCTACCGTTCTGACAAAGTCCTTACAATATCCCTTCATTCGAATCATGGATCATGGGGCCCTTCACACCCGCAAAGTGGGACAGTGGATGAGTTGGGCAAAGGGGCAGGCATTGGATATAATCTGAATATACCATTACCAAATGGGACCGGAGGCAAAGGGTATGTGCATGCAATGACGGAATTAGTCCTGCCAGTTATCGAGAAATTTGAGCCTGAGATGATGGTTCTAATAGCTGGCCAAGATTCTAGTGCAGTAAGTTTATTCTATTTTTTGAACTTTTGATCGTATATATAGATGTTACACACCCCTGTGCATTCCATTACTTATTCATTCTCTTTTGCCTTCGGGTCTCAGTTTGATCCAAATGGGAGGCAGTGCTTGACAATGGAAGGGTATAGGAAAATCGGGCAGATGATTCGTGGTATGGCTGACAAGCATAGCCATGGACGCCTCTTGATCGTGCAGGAAGGTGGATATCACGTCACATATTCTGCTTACTGTTTGCATGCAACTTTGGAAGGCGTGCTTAATCTTCCAGCTCCACTGTTGGATGATCCAATCGCATATTACCCAGAAGATGAGTCTTTCGCCTTGGCAGCTGTTGAATCCATCAAGAAGTATCATCGAGAATTTCTTCCCTTGTTTAAGTAAGCTTCACTTCAAATGTCCTCCGTAGTTTATGTAACCAGAGAGTTAAATTCAAATTTGATTACCTTAATAATTTTCAGTTCCACTAATTTTATTAGTCACTTCAAATTTATATTGTAAATACTATAAGTTAAATTCAAATTTATATAGTTCAGGTTAATTAAATTCGGTCGCAAGACTTAACCGTTTAAGAATCCGCTAATTTAGTTGCTTCATTCACACAGTAGAAACTGCAATTCAAAGATAAATGACAATTCCTGCCTTGACAGCAACTCCATTCACTTCGCCTCCTCCACAACCGCCGCACCTCCACCACTCCGCCACCAGAACTAGTTCTCCCAAACTCGACCACCTCTCTTTCAAACACGCCCAAGACACTCCTCGTGGAGACACCTCAACTGCCTCATGGACCTCATCAATTGCCCATCACTGCAAAAACGGTCGAATACGCAAAGCTCTTTTAGAACTCACCGCAATGCGTTTATCCGGAAGCGAACCCAATCACATTACACTTGTCACCATTCTCTCCGGCTGTGCTCGTTCCCCAAAGGAGGGTATCCTGGCTGGGCCTTGCATTCATGGTTACGTTCGAAAACTCGGGTTGGATGTTAACCATGTCATGGTTGGGACCGCTGTGATTGACATGTACTCCAAGTTTGGTCAAATGGGGTTTGCGAGAGCGATGTTTGAGCATCTGGGTGTCAGGAATAAGGTGTCTTGGAACACTCTGGTTAATGGCTACATGAGGAACGGTGAGTTTGAGGTTGCGGTCAAGCTGTTCGATGAAATGCCTGACAGAGATGCTGTGTCTTGGACGGTGTTAATTGATGGGTTTGTGAAGAAGGGAAGGTATGAGGAAGCGTTGGCGTGGTTTCAGGAGATGCAGTTGGTTGGAATGGAACCGGATTTTGTAACTATAGTGTCGGTTCTATCTGCGGTTGCTAATTTGGGAACACTTGGTTTGGGCCTTTGGTTGCATCGGTTTGTGTTAAGGCATGATTATAGAGATAACATTCGGGTGCATAATTCGCTTATAGATATGTATTGTAGGTGTGGATGTGTTGAATTGGCTTGTCAAGTTTTCGAGAACATGCCTAAACGGAGCTTGGTTTCATGGAATTCGATAATAGTGGGCCTAGCGGTTAATGCACATGCTGAACAAGCGTTGAATTATTTTCATTTGATGCTCGGGGATGGATTTAAGCCGGATGGTGTAAGCTTTACTGGAGCTCTTACTGCGTGTAGCCATGCCGGTCTTGTAAATGAAGGTTTGGAACTGTTTGAATCCATGAAGCATGTCTATAATATAACTCAAAGAATAGAGCACTATGGATGCGTAGTGGATATTTATTGCCGTGCTGGGAGATTGGAAGAGGCCCTGTCAGTTGTGCGAAATATGCCTATGAAGCCAAATGAAGTTGTTATTGGGTCTGTATTGGCAGCGTGTAGAAACTGTGGAGACGTTGAACTGGCTGAAAAGCTGATGAATTATATCCATGATTTAGACCCGACAGGAGATTTATATTATGTGCTGCTCTCGAATATTTATGCAGCAAGTGGAAGTTGGCAAGGTGCCGGCAAGGTCAGAAAGAAAATGAAGTCACGCGGTGTTCAAAAGAAACCTGGAATAAGTTCGATCGAGGTAAATGGAACCATTCATGAATTTATGGCTGGTGATAAGTCCCAAGTTGAAGCTGAAGATATCTACAGAATGCTAGATCGTTTGTTGTATAATCTAAGGGCATCACAACATACTTCTGAAGAGCATTTTCTGGAATTTAGTGGAGGTAATTGACATTGTACTTCATCTTGTATATCTTAATTTATGTTGTGCCTTTTAATTGAATTTCATATCAGCAGCTATGATTCCTAGTTTAGACCAAAAAAAGATGCGATTGAGTCCTTACATTTGTAAATAAACTTTAACATGTTAAGCAAACAAGCTTGAAATTTGAATGATATGCGAAACAACCCGCCACTTGCGGAGCAGAATAATCTCTAAACTGTTTCGGATCTTCAGTTCCTTTTGTTTCATTGAAGTTCTTAAAATTCTGCATTAAGGTTTAAGTGAGTTTAACTCTCCAAGGTTATCTTTCTAAGCTTAAACTTTAGCTGTTGTTTATGACAGAGAAACAAAAATCCTTAATGCTGCATAAAGACTTGGATATATGTACAACCGTACTTAGTACTTTAACTTCCCAGATTACACATATCTATCACTAGCACATGCCAGGAGCAAAACAGTACATATAGCCAAAATGGTTCCTGACATAAACCTATGTAGATACTTAGCCTTGCGGTTCACCAGATTCTTTTACCAAAAAAGGAAGCATACTAAGCATAAAAGTGCAGCCGAATTAACATAAACTAAAGTAGTAGGAAGAGAAGCTTCATGGAGTCCTGGGCTTTGGGTCCTGACCATGATGGTGCATGGGGTCAGGTCCTCCCGGAACTCTCCTCAGTTCCTCCTCGGTCAGTCCATTCTTTCCATTGCTAACAAATGCTGGCACACCATTGCTCTTAACAGCCATCTCTGCTTTCATCTCCATGAGAAACTGTGAAAGTAGAAAACTGGTCAAGTAGTGTCAAAAGTGAAATCAAGTGAACTAGACAAGCAGAGAGGAGAGTTTACCTTCCGGTGCTGAAGCTCCAGTGAAGCTGACCCGGTGCTGCACTCTGTAAAAAATGAACAGTATGTATATTCAGTACGTTTCCGACACGTAAAATTACAAAAGAATGGAAGTTAAAACTTAAAAGAAGAGATTAGTCAGTTTACCAGCAAGGTCTTGCATTGCCAGGGTGAGAACAAGCACCATGCAGAGGAGAGCAGAGCACTTAGCAGTTGCCATTTTCTTGTTTCTTATTTAATTTGTTAGTTAGAGAAGAGTTTATGATGAGAAGAAGATGGAGATGGATTTGGATGGTGACAGTGAGGATGAGTTGAGTTGGTATTTATAGGGGAAAGATGGTCTGCATGTTATGATTAGTGAAGCAGCCATTTTGACATAGAAGATAGAGAGAGATAGAGATGATAAACCAGGTGCCTACATTTACTACTAGTATATGATGATATGACACTCGCTATATTTCTTTCTTTTGATGGTCATGCAGTGCAGTGTAAGTTGTGGTGGTAATAAATTAAAGAAACACTTGGAGAGAGTAAATGACTTGCAGAGGGCGGAAGTGAAAATCTCCTGCAGAGAGAGAGAGATTAATATACGCACGGCGCCGTTTCAGGTGAGTGTGACTCGATGACATCACTCTCAAAGATCTCATCCTTTTTAAATCTTCTGCAACTATCACTGTGCTACTCCAGTGATACAGTGGTAATAGTACTAAAGTTCAGGGTAAATATTCTCTGAACTTCTTTTTTTTTGGCCTTCTTTACATGATTCCCTTTGCTAAAAGTGGAACAAAATGTACACGTCTACACCAGTACACCACAGCTTAATACACAAAAATACTGTGATAAAATTAGAAACTAATACTCTATTTCCCGTTTTAAATTACTCAGTTTGATTTTTTTCGGTCAATAAATTTCAAATTTGACTCTCAATTAACCTTAAATTATTATGATAAAATATTTCATAAAATTATATTATGAAAATTTAGGTACTATATTTTCATAATATGATTTTGTCAAATACGGTATCATTATACTCATTTGTTTTTCTGGATTCTATACGTATTCTATTTTCGTTCGTTTTTCTGGATACTATACGTTTCCATTTTTGGCAAATCTTTATCTCACAACTTTATTGTGGGTCCTGCCACTAAACCAACACACTACAATCATTATATAAATCTTCTAAAACTCTGATCCAAATGTAAACGTATAGAATCCAAAAAAACAGATGAGTAGTTTAAAAGTAATCGAAAGTTAAAGTTGAAAAATTATTGGAAAAAAAAAATCAAAGTGTATTGTGTAAATTACAGTGGGACAGTGTAATTTTTCAAAGAGTACTAACTAATAACAAAAATTACATTAATTTTTATTTCAAGATTTTCAATAGTTGAAAAATTAAGAAACACCCATGTCAATGTTTCACTACAAGTAATCTGAAAAATTAGAAATGAACTCTCGGATTTTATAATTATTTTATCTTATTTTATTCTGTGTTTGAAAGGTCAAGGTGATATTACAATTACAATAGTACTTATCCGTTTTCTAGATTGTTTACATTTTCTTTAGGAACGGAATTTTAAGAGGTTTGTATGATGGGTATGATGTTTGGTTTAGTGACAGGACTCACGGTAAAGTTTTGAGACAAAAGGTTGTAAAAAATGTAAACATAAACAATCTAGAAAAACGGAGGGAAAAAAATATGTAAACAATCTAAAGAAGATAAAGATGTGTATTAACTAAGTAAAAGTAAACATGTTTGGGGATAAACATAAATAAACTACCCAACGGCCTTAGATTACAATTCCGAATGAGAGTTTTCAAACAAATGGACTGCAGTCCCATGCATACAAAGAAGGAATTCGGATACATTTACTTGGTGAGGGTACTAAAGTAGATGGTCGGGTCATCCCGTATTTTCAAATTTTTTGAGCGTTTGGTTCTTTGTAGATAAAAGAATAGTTAGTGTCTCGTATGCCCGCGCCAGTGCCATATGTACTGAAGGAGCTTCTGGTGAACTGCAGCTGGTATCAGGGTCCTGCAAATACAATTAATTTCATAACTTGAATCAGATTAAATAGCCAATTTTGTAATGTTGAGATTTACTAGCTAAGATTAGCCCTGTTCTTATAGCACATAATTTTGATGGGTTATTCTCTGTGATTCCGATGTAACCTGCTGAAACTTGGATAATGTTGCCCCTCTCATCCCTAATGAGGGTGCTGGTACATGCATTTCCTGGACTTTCTCTAGCAGAACCATCCATTTGTTTGTGAAACTACACTAATTTATTTATGATTCGAGTTAACATATAAATAGTGTAGGTTATCTAAAAAATTGGTGAATAGAGTAACATATCATTAAAATTGTGTGCTGAAGTCCTTAACATAGGATATAGACAAGGTGAATTTAAATTTTAAAATACCAATATATGGTGCTTTAACGGTTTAATAAAAACAAAATTTTGTGTTTGTATCATCGTTTTACAATAAAAACCATACATATAATCCAAACAAACCCTTTGCTTAGCATCACATCATGTCAACTAAATTCGCCAGATGTGTTGATGCTCGATGCAATTAGAGCAGATATGACATTGATTGAGGTCAATGTACGTAGCTCCAGCACAACAGGTAGTCACTACTCTAGTGCTATGTGTTAACAGGCTGTTTCACTGTGGGTTTGGTAATAAATTATTGAGATTACTTTTCAAATAAGTTTGCTATGGGATAATTTCGTGTGTGTGTGATTTTTTTGGCAATCTTATTATAAGTTGGTTTGATTGTTCGAATTTAATAAGTATAATGAATGATAATAACATAAATCTCTTATAAGTTACCAATAACTTTATCAAATTTCATTCACTATTATCATATATTACTATCACTATCGTTCATTTCAAATAGAGTAGATTATAAGTTAGTGTATTTTTATATTCTGTATCTAACAAATCAACTAACTTATCATTTAATCACTAAAGATCTTCATAAAAATCAATAAATTTATCAGCTATCAACTAATTCATAAAATAGTTTTTGCAAACCTATAGTAAGATTTTACTACTTAATTTGAACACCAATGCAAAAGTTCTCATGCCATATTTCCATAACAAGCAGAATTTGGCTATAGGGATATTTCAAGAAAGATATAATTTGTATATTTTCATTCTCCAAAATTGAAGATCAAATGGCTGGTATGTCATGTGTATATGTGAGTGGTAGTTACTATCTCGAATAAACTACTTGGTCAATATATCTATTTGGAAAGAAAAATGAAGAAAAATGGTATAGACTAGTTTTAGTAGTGTACCAGGTGAGATAGTAATATGCAAATAAAGCCTTGAGGAGTATCAGTTTCTGTTATAAATACCCAGTTTTGTACAACTATACACTACAGTTGTGGAAGGGAAAGTATCTTACATTCTTACTTCTTCCTTCTTCTACCGATCGATGTGAAAGCAGTAAATATTTAAAGGAATCTCATCTAACCATTTTTCAGACAATTATTTATACTAGAAAAAGTTGTGCTGTGCTGAAAAAATCTTGCAGCAGCCTAGGATATTGTCATCTTTAACCCTGTACGTAATGTAATCATTACTTATGATTGTTCTCCCTGTCCAGGTAAGTATCTAGTATCTAAAAACCATTTGTGTACGCATCTCACCTGATATAAAAATCAATATATTTTACTAAATGATCTCAGTTATATATTTAATATTGTCATTTTATCATTTGAACACAATCTTAAATTTTACTTCAATTTAATTATATCCGTAGTAAAAGTGTGATTTATGAAAACTAAAAGGTCAAGGTGTTAATGGGTCACACACGATGGTTATAATAATATTATAGAAATTTAAAAACATAAGGTGTATCAAAGTCTCTCTCCGATAGATACGATCCACATAAAAATCTTTCCTTTTTTAGATTCTAATATTCTAGTCCATACCACCTTCTTAAATGTATTGAGTATGTTTCTATGTACCGTGAATGGTACTTAAGGACCATCAGTATCTGATAATGTAGCAGATTCAAATATAATTATACATAAATAATCGGTACTAGTTGTTAACCATGTATTTTCATAATCTGCAAATAAAATAAAATAAAGTCAAAGAAAACATGGAACATGAATTTATTCATAAATTGTTGGTTACAATCTCCGTAAATCTCTTGATTCCTCTCTCTAATGGATATGAACTACATTACTGGAGTCAAATGACTTGTTTCGAATTTGATTTGGATCTAACCTACAATTTGGTAGTAGGGGTTTGGATTTGAAATTTACCTACAGTTTGATTGTAAAGAGTTTGATGAAGTCGTTTTGACTCCATCTCTAACTATCTAACTCTAATCATCATCTCATATTTATAGATGAGTGGTACCTAAATCATATCTTAGAGATATGATATAAATATCATCCTAATCTTTTAAATATTATCACATATTTTATGATAATTATTTTTACATACAATGATATTCTAGTATAATAAAATACCACTAGTTTACGCAATTTAGTTGTATACACACCGGTTTGCAAAGAGTAATTCATAGTTAGAACCTTGCTTGTTTTTTATTAGGTTAAATTCGAATAAATGAGGATGTTGAGTTGAGTCCGTGTGATTGATGTGGAGTAATCCCATCCCCAGTTCTCATATCGTAGCAGATGCAAAGAGATTACTTAATTAAATTCTTCTGGTCAGCTTTTCTCTCCTTTTAATTTAATTTCCCATTAGATGCACTCAACAACCCATCTACTCACAATTTTTTATACCCCCTCCCTCCGTTTCCTCATAAACTTTATAATTTAATTTTTTTCGAACAGTTTTAAACTTCGATTAATCTTAAACTATACTGATAAACAAGTATGTAACAAAATTATATTATGAAAATTTAAATATAATATTTTCATAATATAATTCCGTACTTTATCATTATAGTTTAAGAGTAATTGAGAATCAAATCTAAAAATCGTTGATCGAAAAAATCAAAGTAGAAAGCTTTGGGGATGTATGTTTATAACATACCGTAGTGTCTCATTGTGCTTTAAAAATTAGAGATGAGAATGTCTCCTTTGAGACCACTCGATCCGTGAGACCAAAATGAGACTCAAATAAGTAACTGAAATCTAGATCAAACAAGATAAAATATGGATATCAAAGAAGATAAAACTCACGGGTCATGTTATAACCCGGTTTCTAAAACGGGTCATCTTATAACCCAGTCCAAAATCCTTATTAACAAATCAGAAAAGAAAAATCAGAGATGACGTGAGAGGAAGAAGACGAAAAAGTCATGGACAACGGAACAAAACTCTTTCCCATGGATGAACAACGAGATTGCTTGCTGCACTCAATGGACAACCCATTGGTGGACTTTGAAGGTCCATATCCATGGAGATTTCAAAATTTTGGAAAAAAAAATCATTGTGAATTGGGTTGATCGATTCAAATTGGATGATGATTAATGACGAGATTGATTGTTAGATCCGTGTGTAGAACCTTGATTGGATCAGTGAATGGTGAAATCGAAGTTTGATAATCCCCTGATATGATATGATATGATGATGAATATTGCACTTGCACATAAGGTGTTTGCTAATTTTCTTGAGTGAGATGATCTTTCTATTCGCACTTGAAATTTCGTATGAAACTCATATGTATTATTACGTGATCATGATTATTGATAATACTGGTTGTTTCCATGATTATTGGTTACTGATAATGTTGGATTGTTGGTGGTGTTAAGCTCTAAAACTCATGGATAGTGGTAATCATCAAACAAGCACCATATAAAACTCAAACACACATCATATAAAACTCAAACACACATCATATGAAACATTTCTTTGTTCGTTCAAGGTAAATCTTAATCAGTTTCTAATTAAAACTCAAACACTTCCTAAATAAACCTCAAAATAAAATAAAGAGTGTATATTTTTCTAAAACCCTTGAGGGATTGGTGAACCCCAAATACCTTTAAAATTAATATAATTATTTTCGGATGCTACGGTCTTAATTAGGGTTTAGGGGTTGGATGCGGTGCAGGGCCAACCCCTAAACCCTAATTAAGCATTTGTCGAGGGACAATGAAACATTTCTTTGTTCGTTCAAGGTAAATATTAATCAGTTTCTAATTAAAACTCAAACACTTCCTAAATAAACCTCAAAATAAAATAAAGAGTGTATATTTTTCTAAAACCCTGGAGGGATTGGTGAATCCCAAATACCTTTAAAATTAATATAATTACTTTCGGATTCTACGATCTTAATTAGGGTTTAGGGGTTGGATGCGGTGCAACATTTATCGAGGGATAATGAAACATTTATTTGTTTGTTCAAGGTAAACCTTAATCAGTTTATAATTAAAACTCAAACACTTCCTAAATAAACCTCAAAATAAAATAAAGAGTGTATATTTTTCTAAAACCCTTGAGGGATTGGTGAACCCAAATAACTTTAAAATTAATATAATTACTTTCGGATTCTACAGTCTTAATTAAGCATTTGTCGAGGGATAATGAAATATTTCTTTGTTTGTTCAAGGTAAACCTTAATCAGTTTCTAATTAAAAATCAAGCACTTCCTAAATAAAACTCAAACATATAAAACTTATTCTCAAGTAAATCTCACATATGATACATGTAAAATTCAAACAAAAACCATATACACATATATATGTAAGCATCAAACAAGCAACATAGCAAAATATTAATATCAGGTAAACCTCACCCTAATCCTCACATATGATAGATGTAAAACTCAACAAAACACCACATAAGACTCAAACAAACAGTATATAAAACTCAAACATATTGAAAGTCATTTTCTTATAAACTTTAACATACCATCACTTTTGTTCAAATAATTACCTTGCTCTTCTATTTCCTTGAACTCCTCTAATTCATCAATCTTATTCACTTTTTGTCATCCTCACATATGATAGATGTAAAATTCAAACAAACACCACATAAAACTCAAACAAACAGTATGTAAAACTCGAACATATAAAACTTACCCTTAAGTAAATCTTACATATGATACATGTAAAACTCAAACAAAAACCATATATACATATATATGTAAGCCTCAAACAAGCAACATAGAAAAATATTAATATCAAGTAAACCTCACCCTAATCCTCACATATGATAGATGTAAAACTCAAACAAACACCACATAAAACTCAAACAAACAGTATATAAAACTCAAACATATAGAAAATTATTTTCTTATAACAACCAGAATACAACACTTATAACAGACAAATATCAAAATTTTGTTCAACCTGCCCTAATCATTGCATCTGCAACTTAATTGAATCAGTTAGTATTTTTTTTTAAACGGCAAAATTATATTACGATAAAAAAAAGTGTTTACAAAGAAAGTGCATAAGAAAGCTTGCATTTCTCACTGTTTGCCTGTGCAAATACATCACTATACACTTTTTCAAATGGCCTAAAAATCAAACATGAGGTCTAGGTATACATTTTCAGGAATCAGTGTAGTTAATGAAAGTCAGAAACTCCTTGCGCCGTGTTTTCTTAGCGGATTCAGTCCTTAGGCTTCAACGTAGTTGGCATTAAATGATGCAAAGTGCTTGTTTGAACGATGGTACTTGGATTCGTGTCTCTTGACCGGTTTGGAGCCGGTTTGCCTGTGATCGAAATTCCTATATGATCCAGTTTTTGAGAAACAACACCATGGCTTTCCAAGGCGTCTCACCAGTTGTGTTGAAACTACTAGCAGGATGATGCCAATGATGATAAAGAGCCTGCTAAAAAAGATTCCAGATCAATTATTCGGCTCTAGCTAATTGCAAAGAAAGTAGCAAACTAAAGTGAAACTCAATCACGTAATCTCAATGGAAACCAATAATTATATACAACCAAGAAGATTAGCAGTGTAATGGTAAAAACAGATTGAAAAGGAAAGGAAGCAAACAACACTACATATTTCATTAACAACACTGAATTTCTTCAAAAAACCAATTCATGCCACTGATACAACAGTAAGAATGAAAAATTAACTGATCATCGTAAAAACACCCGAGGTAACACCTTTATCGACACAGAAAAAGGTATCAGTGAGAATTTCCTCATGATCTTAATCGATTTCTATGGCTCAACTGCAAATTGACAAACAACACTCAGTTAACTCAAATTACACTACAGTATTGCATTAGTTGAATCTCACCAGAAGACTGAAGTACTAAAATCAATTCGTGATTGAGAGATTGATTACCTTTAGGCTTTAGCAAGAGAGGGCAAGGCAAAGCAGCGAATGAAATGCCGACAGTAAATTCCGTTTATTAAATTTACTGTGCAAGGTACCACACGGTGTGAAACAGAAACTCTCATAGAAGCTTGAAGAGCTCCCATGGCGCAAACAACAACACCATGAATGAATGAAGAAGAGTCGGGCTAGGTTCTCCAGATCTCAATTGAACAAGCAAATCAAAAGGTCACAAGTTGAACGAGCAAGATGTGTGAAGAAGAAGAAGAAGAAAACGAGCAGAAAGGTGGAGTTTCTAGATTTTTTTGGGGAGTTTCTCTCTCAATTGAACAAGCAAATCAAAAGGTCACAAGTTGAACGAGCAAGATGTGTGAAGAAGAAGAAGAAGAAAACGAGCAGAAAGGTGGAGTTTCTAGATTTTTTTGGGGAGTTTCTCTCTCTATGGTGAAGCTGGAGTCTCTCTCTCTAAAAGGTGCGTGAGTGAAGACGAAGAAGAAAGGATTAAACCGTTTAAATGACCCGAAAGGATTAAACCGGGTTATAACATGACCCGCAAGATTGGATATAATAGAATGGATTGATCTGGATTGCTTGGTCTCATGGTCTCAAGTTAGAAAGTGGTCTTAAACAAGAAATTGTATGTATAAAAATTAGGGTCAATTGCATACGATACCCCTCTTAGTGTTTTTAATTACATTTAGCCCCTTCTTAGTCCGAAGATTGCATCCACTACCCTTACTAGATGAAATTAATTACACCTAGATCCACGACCTTGACTTTTCGCGAACTAATTCATGAAAGTACTATTTTGCCCTTGGTCAATTATCAGATTTTTTTGTTGACCAAACAACTTAAGCAGGTGTGGACCTTGATGTAAATTAATTTGAATTTTTAGGTGTTAAATGTAATAGATAAGTTCTAAATTATTAAAAATTAAAAAAAAAAAAGAATAAAAAAACAGTAACAGCTCCAGATCGAAGCCGTAAATACCTCCGATTTGGGGATGTTTAAACAACCCCAAATCGGAGCTATTCACAACCCCAGATCGGTGTTGTAACGGCTCCAATTTGGGGATGTTCAACAGCCCCAAATCGGAGCTCTAAATAGCTCCGATGCCGGAGCTGTTGCAGAATTATTCCGGTACCGGAATTATTCTGGTACCGAATATTGGAGAGAAGACTGGAGATGAAGAAGAAGATTAACAAAAGAAAAGAAAAACGAAATAGAAAAATAAAAAAGAAATGAACAGGAGTTAAGGCTGTGTTTGGTTATCAAGCAATGAATATGACTTATTCCCTGGTCAACAAAAAAATGGGCTCGTGGACCTGGATGTAATTCTGGGACTAAGAGGGTTGTATATGCAAAGTGGTGTCCCAAGAGGGGTACCATATGATATTTACCCTAAAAATTATTTCACAATTATAATTTTTAATATGTTGCACTATAGAATACACTAGAACATAATGAGACACAACAAACACGGTGTAGCAAAGAATAAACCCTATTCAACTTAGTCGTAACGCCTTGACCATCGATCAGAAAACTATACATATTTAATTGTGTGACAATTCCCATCGGAGCCGTTTTTATTTTTATTTTGTGTTTAATTTGCAATATAAAATTTATGTGGGATTGTTTTGCAAAAAAAAGGACCATTTTGAAATTTTATGAAGTTATGTGTATTGTATTGAAATATTTAGTGTTATTGTGGTAAACTTGAAAATATTTTTGGCAAATGTGTAGTAAATAAAAAATAAAATTGTTTGGCCAAAGTTAAAATCAAATATTTGATCAGGAGTAAAATAGTAATTTCATGGTTTTAATTCGTT
Organism: Plantago ovata; assembly: GCA_028274465.1. Lineage (NCBI taxonomy): Eukaryota > Viridiplantae > Streptophyta > Magnoliopsida > Lamiales > Plantaginaceae > Plantago > Plantago ovata. The sequence goes on along the minus strand of CM051456.1, from coordinate 15,527,975 downwards.
AAAAGTCAAATTCGTGGGTGTGGATATTATTACATCTATTTAAGAAGGGAATCAAACGTAATATTTGAATTAACAAAGATCCAAATGCAAAAGTATGTAACGTGAGGATAGTAGATAAAAGAGTTCCTTGTTGCTGGGACCTCAATGAACCTGAAAACTTAATTTTTGGAGTAGGATGGAAGCTTCTTAAATGGGCTTAGTGTTTTTTATTTTTTTATTTTTTTTTATTTTTTTTATTGATGAAGTAGTACTTTTATTACAACTAGAAACTAGAAACTGTACAACACATGGTCAAGGGGCGTTCCCACAAGTCGGACGGTCACCCCAAATATGATATGTCTGATACAAAACAATCATAAAACCCAAGCTGGCTAAAGATCTCATATCCAAATAGCTATTGGATGCTGCTGAGTTGCGGATAGTGTGGCTACTACCAGGTGTTATATGGGCTTAGTTTCTTGTCCTTCCAAACACACCTTGCCTAGACTACTGAGCCTCTGTTCTCTTCGTCTGAAAAATTGATTATTTTAAGTTTAGTTCAAATCAGTTCAGATGCATTAAATTCAGATTTGCCTAATAGTATTTTGTACTATGAATTTAAGCGTTTTAACAGAAATCGGAGTGGGAGAGCGGAGTTCGCGAATCAGTTATAATCGGGCTTGGCCTGATTCTTTTATCTCTTATTCTAACCCAACTTCCTTTGTTTAAGTCCAGCCCAACCCATTAACCTCATCAACCCAACTCCAGCCCAATTTGATAAATTTTCATATGTTTGTTTCTTTTCTTTCTTCCTTTTCCCCCCGAGCTAAAGAGACTACAGAACAGAAGTGTGTGTATAGAGAGTTTGTTGATATCAACAGGAAGAAACGTGACATGTTTCCTTGGTATCGTCGTTATTAGAATAATAATGATTTAGTACGTACTATCCATTTGTCTTTTGGATAACGCCAATGTGCAATATATATGTTACTTTATGTCATCAGTCACCAATTCACACCATACGAATGTTTGTGCGATTACAAAACCCACAATTAAACCACTATTATTAAAATTAAACCTTCATTTCTTAATTTCACATCGAATTTTAAACTTAACATCAATACGGCCTCACATTGTAGACGGGACTCGGGAGGGTATCTCCCGTATTGAACGATCAAGTAAAGTTTGATGTCCCCTCAAAAATTGGAAAATGACTATATTAACATGGTTTGAAAAATAATGAAAGGATCAACTAAGAGAAATATTTTTGCAAAATATTATCAAATACACCTAAACGAATGCACTCTTGTACGGACGGCACATTGCCTCTGAATGAAACCTTTGACATATAGATTAATGTCGTTTTCAACTGAATATAATAGACCCTTTGGCACGTAAGGTCACAAGTTTTTCAACTTAAACTTAATTTTCTTAGGCGACAAACATACGGGTTACTTTTAATATATAGATAAAGGTCCACAAATTTACATGAAACTTAATTAACATTAATAATTAATGTGGACAAAAAGGATACGACCGATGGTGGCATCGATCGAGTGATCGGTTAGTCTGCAGTGTGTTACTGAAATCAAAATGAGAATCAGTGATGGCTCATTTAGCTTCCACTTGGAACCTCATCGAGTGTATGTATATATATGCATCATTATTCATCGTTAATTAATTTTCTAAAACGTCAACATTTCAAATAACGGAAGTATTTATAATATATTACTATTAATTATCTATCAATTATTATATTCTGATTTGGACATTTGGTGCTGTCTACAAGTATTTGTTTTGAGAATATATATAAAAGTCATGAGACATGTCTAGTGTAAGATGAAATTTGTGATCGATATATGTCAATTGCATGTGTGATGTGTTACGTAAAAGTATTTGGTGTAACCGTGTAAGACTAATAATTTGCATGCTTTGGCTTAAGAAAACAGTAAAACACTCTCAGTCCAGATAATTGAACTGAGGAAGAGTTGATGTGGTTTATTTATGGAATAAACCCAATATTATGGGAGATACTCTCACAGGTCATAACACTGATACTCCTATTAACGAAAATCCAGTCAAACAAGCACGTGGCACGTGCATGTCACATGGCAGCCAGCTAGCCCAGTTTTGTAGCTGCACATGCTCTGCCACTGGCAATGATACAGCAGATTCAGATCAGCTGGCACTTATTAAACGTGCCCACCGTAGTTACAATACACCCTGCACCACTCTAGTAGTAGTATAAGTAACTCAACCTACAATCACCACTGTTAATTATTGCAATTGCTAATCATTGATTTAATTCCACTTGCTGCTTGAGATTCCTACAGTGTTTATTACTTATCAACTAAATAATTGTTAATTAGTCTTTGTTATTTTCGTCTGAAAATTATTTATTTTAAATTCAGTTCAGTTCAGATGCATTAAGTTCAGTTCAGTTCAAATTTGTCTAATATACTATAAATAAGTTAAGTTCAGTTCAGTTCAAATCCATTCAGTTCAGTTCAGATCAGTTCAGTTCTGTTCAGACGAAGAGAATATAGCCTTACTCCCTCTTTAAAATTTATTTTTAAGGATACTCAAAAAAAATAAAAAATAAAAAATAATAATAATAAAATAATTTTTTTAAAGGTGATCTACTCATCTACTAGTGATATGTATGCTGTATGCACCAACTTATTAAGACAAGTATTTATGGTATTGTAAATGTGTGTAATTTAAGTGAGAGTTGTTTATGCAGTTGTTTGAGTGATGGTGTGGTTTTTACTATAACCGTCTACTAGACAATTCGAGTATACTCCAGTTTTTGTCATGTACTCATGCATTAAATTTTTATAGTTACTGAATTCATCAACTTTAATGGAGACATAACAGAACGAGAAAAATACTTTTAAGCAAACAAAATTATTGGTCTACGTAATACGCGAGAAACTTTAAATGATGGAGTTATATATTTTACGTACTATATGACTTCTTGTTGGAATATATACTTGCCTATATTAATGTCATAGAGACATTTCAAAAATAAAATAAAAAAATGTCATACTGTGTCTATCAATAATCGTAGCTATAAATAATAGCGACATGGTGCATTCCGAACATTCCAAGGCATAGTATCTGAAATGATAAAAGATCTGGATTAATTATCCTGAAAGGTCGTCGGAAATGACTCGAGACTGGTTTCGGAAGATAGATTTGCATTTGTAGGGTATAATGTATAATTAGGCATTGATGGAGAATTATATATTGAGCATATATATTATCAATATGCGAAATTTGTCGGCAAGAAGAGTAAGCCCCATTATAATTGTTGCTTTCTTCTTCTTTTAGAGATATAATAAAGTGGGAGATAAAAACAAATTAGATATCTTGAGTGGGGATAATTTAATCGACATTGCTGATCTTATAATAAAGTTACTTTAAATTTCCTTCTACTTTTTACGATCTTTAGGAGTCAGTAACACTAAACACAACAATGTTCAAAATCCTTTGAATTATATAATGCGTATGATATTTAATTTAGTTGTATTCATAATGTGTGAGATGAAAACATAGAAAAGAAAAAGTCATAAACAGTTTAAAAAGATGATGAAAAAAGAAAACCTAAAAAATATAAGTTATTTTTTTTTTAGAAATGGCTAAACTTTTATTAATTACTCAAAACTTTAAAGTACAAAAGGTGCTTAAGTAATGCACCCCACAAGAACAAGATTACAACCGAAAAAATAGTTACCGCTCCGTTATGTCCAAAACAAAACTTTAACCCTCCTCTCGTCTAGTATATCATCTTTCGAGCAAGATGCCAAGATTCGGAAAATTTGCAAGTTGTACTACCAACTCTTGGTCAAGGTCCGTAGGAGTGTGCATACTTTCCAATGCAAGTGTAGGGGACTTAGCTCGAAGAAGGAAAGTGATAACAAAAAATACAAGTAATTGATAGTAGGAGACAACATAACCGACTTGGATGCGCATATTGCTATTTGCTGGTAATTCAAATAAGGGAGCGCATGAAGCTGGTGCTGGTCACATACTCACAAATTGCAGTTTAATTTCGAGTTTAGAGAATGAAACCAGATTGCAGACTTGCTACCTAAAGTAGGGAGTGGAGGTTTTTTTTCCTTTTTGTGTGTGTTTTGCCAAAAATGTGATTGAATTTGGAATATTTACCCTTTTACACGGGAGTCAAACCAAGAAAAACAAAATTAATAATTAATAAAATAAATGTAAAGATTTTATTTGAACCCATAAGTATTCCTTAAAATTATTCCGCTCAAATTATTATAAAATGAAAAAGTGTAATTTTTACCAACTTTTTGAAATTCAACAAGTTTTTAGTTTTTACTAAACTGCACTTTGCCTACATATTTTTAACGGTTCTAAAATCTATATTCTACTACTTTTCAAGTAAGAAGACACGACATACATACCGTAAAGGAACAAAAATTCAATAATAACAAAATCCCACCTCTCAAACAACGCAGTTCAATTTCCCTAGCTCCACTGGAAACTCAAAGTCTGCTTATATTTTTCTTCCCCTCCTTTTTTTAACTTTTTGTATTTTAGGGGAATCAAAAGATACTATGCCAAATGGCCAAGAACATCCTATATGCTCTGGTGAAGCATCACTCTCATTAAATTGCCAGCTCAGACAGTAACGTTAAAGGGCTGTTGCAGCAGATAATTCTCTCCAAGTGGCTCCTAAAAAATGGACCGATGATTAGAAACAACTCAACAAGACACAATAGATTTGTTTAGTAGTGTTTCCCTTTCCTTTTCTTTCTCTCCTTGTCATTTTTCAATTAATAAATTTTATTTTTATTGAAAAGTAGTTGGAAGTTGAATTAACCACCCACCCATCCATAATCCATTACTTAGCCACAAACTAACCGAGATTAGCAGATTTCTTAAACCAAAATTAAATTACCCCCTAGATCAAAGCCTAAACAAAAGCTTATGACTTTATCAGGAAAAGAAACACAAACACCAATAAAAAATCAGAAAAAAACAGAGACACTCGCTCCATTTCAGTTTCAGTTCTCAGATTCTTTCTTTCTTTAATTAACAACACTTGCACCCATTATACACATCTTCATTTCTTCTTGGGAACCCACCAGCACAGATTGACTGTATTCCCATCATCATTCCAGTCTTTGCTTCATTTCCAAGAATTCATTTTCTTCATACTTTTTTGGTTTGCTTCAGTTCTCAATTTGATGATTCTGATAATGGGTTCTGTTTCATGGGAATGATCTGCTGCATATGGGTTGTACATGGAGCAGAAGAAGAAGATCCAAATAGTGTTGCATCAGTTAGTTTCTTCTGTGTGTATGCATATGTATTTATCATAGCAGTTGATAGCTGTAGTGAAAGAATGAGATTGTGGCAATCAAGATCACCCACCAGGTGTTTGATGAAATGACACAGCTGAGATATTGAGTGAGTTGGGATTTTTTCTGTTACAAGTGTGTATGGTACAGTGAAAGAAACAGTTATTTTGGGATTGAAGATTTAGTGAAATGGAGTCAAAGATGGACCAGTATGAGATCATGGAGCAGATTGGCCGTGGGGCTTTTGGGGCAGCTATTTTGGTCAATCACAAGCTGGAAAGAAAAAAGTACGGATGGGAATCAGTCTGATCTCTTTTTTACTCTGTTTATGGACATTTTTGGAAAATGGTTTTATCCTTTTTAGAAAATGTGTGTTCTTTTTATATCTTCATTGTTCTGAATTTGGAAATGACACTCAGGTATGTTCTAAAGAAGATTCGATTGGCTCGACAGACGGAGCGTTGCAGGAAATCAGCTCATCAAGAGGTTCACAGTTAGTTTTTAGCTTCAGTTTTCAGTTGTTTGATTTGAGTCACTTTTTCTTTTAGAGTTCTTAGGTTGTTGCAGTGAATGACCTTTGCAACTTTAATGGCAGCTTATCTTAAATCCCCTAATGATCTTAAAATCCCATTGTAATTGTACAAATGGCTACTGTTATAAAAAACCAGCACTGTTTATCTTGTCAAATAGGAGTGTTTCTCAAATTGTAACTCATTGCATTCTTCATGTCATTCATGTGATTGAGTTTTAATTATAATTACATAGATGTGATCTCCACTAAATAGATTGATTGCTTATTAAATCTAAGAGAGGTAAGTTTTGTTTACATGAATTTGTAGATGGCATTAATTGCACGGATACAACATCCGTACATTGTCGAGTATAAGGAGGCTTGGGTCGAGAAGGTAATGGTACTTGAACCATCTGAAGTTCATTGGTTTCATGTTTCATACTTTTGCTGTTTGGTAAAACATGAAGTGTTATGCTTCCCATTTTCATACTTAATCAATCCCTTGCCGTGAAATTATCATGCAGGGTTGCTATGTTTGCATAGTCACCGGATATTGTGAGGGTGGGGACATGTAAGTCCAACACAATAGCTTAAACAGGAAAACATTTTACGTTTTCTATATGCAGTTCTTTGTTTTAATGTCTCATGTTCTCTTTTGATTGGATTGAACAGGGCCGAATTGATGAAAAAGCAGAACGGCCAGTACTTCCCAGAGGAGGTATGGGTTCCTCACATTGTTAATCCCTTTTGTTCCAGTTACTAGTTCTGAATGATAAACTATATACTTTCCAAAAGTATGAACATATTATTGCACTTAATCAACTTCCCTGAGTTCGTTCTCTAAATTTAACAACATTATTGTTGAATCATTCTGCAGAAACTATTGAAGTGGTTTACTCAATTATTATTGGCAGTTGAATATTTGCATTCCAATTATGTTCTGCACCGGGACCTTAAGGTAGGCATCTGAGTGTTGGTGTATTTTCTATTCATTTTGAATTATTCCTGAGACTTAGTCTTCGACCAATTTCTTTGCAGTGCTCCAACATCTTCCTTACTAAAGATCAAGATGTCCGTCTGGGTAGGTTCTCTCCCTGACTCATCTCTCCTTTTGTTTTCAAATTCTAGCTCTTCTTGTTGGACACATCTGGGTATATAATAATCTCCCTGTTTGAATTTTTCTCTCGAGCAGGTGACTTTGGACTTGCTAAAACTTTGAAAGCAGATGATTTGGCTTCTTCAGTATGTTTTCATATCCATATCATCCATCTATTTTTTGTCTGCTGAAACTTATACTACCGTTGTGAAGTAATAGAATGGAAGCTATACATATCTGTTCCCACGACTAAATTTGTTGAAATAACTGACCCTAATTCATCTGTGTTTTCTGAGTAATTCTGCCGGATTTATGAGTACATAGATAGAAAGTGGAAATAAATTCCATCAACTTCTTTGTTTGTGTGTAATCTTCTATATTACAAGATTTTCAAAAGCTTAAAGTGCTTAGGACTATTTAATGAATCATATGGTCTTTTATATTAGTACATTCTATTGCTCTAAAGTGTTTCTGGAGAAAAAATTTGGAGTTCGAGGACCTAAATTTTGTCTTCATGTTTTGGTACAGGTTGTGGGAACTCCAAATTACATGTGTCCTGAACTTCTTGCTGATATTCCATATGGGTTTAAATCTGATATTTGGTCTCTCGGTACGTGAATGTTTGAGAACATGTGTGTTTTGGCTATTTAACACACTTTCTACCTTCAAAAGATTTCTTTTGTTACTCAGCTTATTGCTGATCTAGTCTTGTGCTATCTAACCAAATTATATTTGTTTCACATTTTTGTTGTAGGTTGCTGTATGTATGAAATGGCTGCTCATCGTCCTGCATTCAAAGCTTTCGTAAGTTTTTATTTCTAATCTCACTCAACGATCATATACTGTCTTCTAGCTATATTATCAACAAAAAAAATTTAATTTTTTATAAGTACAATCTTCCATTCACCTTTGATTGAATTTCTTTCCTTAATCCCATAACACATGTTTCAGGACATGGCAGGCCTTATAAGTAAAATCAATCGATCTTCCATGGGTCCTGTACCTCCCTGTTACTCCCCATCGTTGTAAGTGAACTTGGTCCTTTTAGTTTTTCTCGTGCGTTTGTGTTATTATTTGATACGTATCTTTCGGTAGAGATTTTTGTCTTAATGCTCCTGTATGAATATGTTATTGTGGACTGTTGGGAATCTTTGGAGGACCAGAATTTGAGTCAGTTATTCTGGTTTAGAATCTCCTAATATGCTCAACACTCTTACACCGTGAAGCATTTATGGTGATTGGAGCCATTTCGTTGTGTGTCATGTCCGATCCCTTTTTCTTTTCTTTTTTTTGTTGCTATTTTTGGCATGTTGTATGGCTGCATAGGTTGCAAAATTAATTCATATCTTTATTTAACAGGAAAACGCTGATCAAGAGCATGCTAAGGAAAAATCCTGAGCATCGGTCCACGGTAAGAGCCTCCAGATATGTTCCTTTAAGTACTGCACCAAAGCATGCAGAGTCCACAACTTATCCCTGAACCTTTAAAACTTTGTTCTAAGTTCTGTGAAATCCATCTTTTAATCTCGAGTGATACATGCACAAGTGGAGTTGGTGTCAAATGTGTTGTCTTTATCAGTTGAATAACGTCTTATTTTACCTAATTTCTTGATTGTTACCCTACTTTCCAAATCCCTAATCATTTTGATAACATTTGAGAAGTTGACAAAACAAAATTCCAATATTCACTTGAAACTTGCACATCAATGAATGTAATGGATTTAGAGCATTTAGAATTCAATTTCAACGTTTAGGGGGGGGGGGGGGGGGTGGGGTAGCACAATCTGCATACTTGTAGGGAAATTCATGATGTATGAGATCTGAAGTACTAGTTTCTTACATATATATTTCACAGTTGTAATTTATTTATAGAAGTTGCTTTCATATATTTTGTTACTTGCCAGGCAACAGAGCTCCTCAAGCACCCATACCTACAGCCTTATATTGAGCAATACCGTCCATCATTTAACTTGGCCACAATTTCACCTGAAAAGCCTATAAGGAAGCGTGAAAATAGAAGCATGGGTGAAAGCCAAAGTAGCAACAGTTCTTGCAGTGACAGGGACAGCATTATGGCAAACGAGAGGAACACACCGGGCATGATTGTCAATTGCGACAATAAAACTACTGGTACGGACTCAGCTTCTGTTGATGAAGATGTTCCTTGTGTTCAGAATCAGTCCAACGAGGGTTTCCAACAGATTGAACTTTTGCAAGTTTACACTGAAGAAAATGAGGACGAGAAAACGCTGCATGAAGACCCAAGGCCTAGTATTACAGTGGAATCTAAGCAGCCTAGGACGATTAAAAACATTATGCTGGCTCTGAAAGAAGGGAAAACCAGAGAAACTAGTTCTCCCATAAGAAGTAGCCATACAAAGTCAAATGGTGCGAGTAACCAAAGAAATCATTTAGAACCCTCTCCTAGAGTTGCCAAGCCATCCCCAACTAGTCCTGGCATTAAGGCTAATGCAGAGACTCCACCGGCTGCGTCTACGAAGGCCAATTCTGATTCCACTAAGAGAACTAAGGGGGTGAATTCTATAAAGCATCAGGTATACTTTTTTTTTTTCTCAGTTATACAGTGAAGTTTGTTGTGGGCCTCGACTATAGAGTGTTTGTGACTGATTATGGCTTTTCTAAGAAAACAACAGGGAAATAACTGCTCGATAAAGCTGTTAATAAATGCTGCTCTCGCTGTAGTTGACAAGTCCTATCCAAAAGCTGTACAAGCTGATTATATACACTGCGTTCTGAGAAAAATAAAGAATCTGTTTCTAGGATTTTAGTTTTTGGCTGATTTTGCTGTCTTTACATTCAAAACACTTTCTTTTCTGACAGCCCCACCAAAAAAATAAATAAAATAAATAAAATAAAATTGTATGGCCTTAACACCTGCCCAATTTACTATCAAGTGTCCTTTGCATATTTCAGTTTTGTTTTCAGCATTCATCACAAGTTTTTTGGATATGCTCACTTAACACAGCTACCTATCTGTGTAGATACCCTCCGTGGAAACACCCCCAAAGACACGAGCCAAGCATGAAGGGATCCCTCCCAGTGGTCCCATTCGACAAAAAACACCTCCTTCCCTTGGTAGAAGGCCGTCATTTCCACGGATGAGGCAAGTGGGTTGTGACACAGCTCAGGCCACAAAGAACAACACAAAAGTTGGTCCTAGTGAAGTTGAGGATCATTCACCTATTGAACCAGTGCAGCATGGTACTCGTTCACATACTTCAAGGGAGATAGTTTGGCACAATAAGAAGTCTGGAGGGGCAGCTTCTAAGCGAATGAATACAGAGAGCAGCAATTCTGCATCATCATCAGTGTCAATCCAAGGGTTTGAGCTTTGTGATGACGCGTCAACTGAATTTATAAACTTCTCAGGACATATACTTCACCATCACGAGCAACCCCACAATATTGAAACAATTGAGCATCCATCATCTTCCATGGAAAAAGAATCAAACTGCTCTATGCTCAATCCTGAAATTACTTACGAGATTAGTCATCAGCAAGCCACTGAAGTGGAAACCAATTCTAGACCAAGCTGTTCCACCCCATCCTCATCACACTCTGAAACACTTGAAATTTCAGCTGAAGGACGTCAAGGGAGCAGCTACAAAACATTAGTATGCCCCATTGATGCTTTTCAAAAGCACTCGGAGGATAACGTTATGGATGTGAATGCTTCTGAAGAGAAACCAAGATCATCTGTAAATACTGAGACTCGTTCTCCCTGTTCAGAAGATTTATGTTCAAGTAAAGAAGATGCTCCATGCAGTGGTGATGACAAGTTCATGGTAAAGAAACTTGTTTCCCCGGTTAGAGAGAGCTCATCTCTGAATCTGTCACCTGTTTCGTCAAACCAGAAGAATATTTTGTCTGGAAATGGACTTGTTTTGCAAAATGCTGTTATCGAGGCACCCATTAGTGCTCATCTGGAACCAGCTTTTGATGAGGTGATACACGTGATTCGCCACAGCAGTTTCCGGGTCGGGACAGAGCATATTATGGAAAATGCGGATAGGAATTTAAATGTGGGGACGTTGATAAATGCGGTAAGAGATGAGGCTGAAGTAAAGGATTCAGCTTCAAAGAAGTTGATAAATGCGGTAAGAGAGGAGACTGAAGAAAAGGATTCACCTTCAAAGAAGTTGATAAATATAGTGAAAGAGGAAACTGAGGCCAAGGAATCAGCTTCAAAATCACCCACATGCTCTGAAAATACCGTCCCTACCTCAAATTTCTTGGAAAATACTGTCACCAAGGAAATAGATTCAACAAGTACAGCTCCCAGCCCCCATCCTTCTGAACCAGCTAGAACCAACCCTTCTGCTTCTCAGGAGAATGCGCCTGTAAAGGAAACACTGGACGTCAAGTCATTTACTCAAAGGGCAGAAGCACTTGAAGGATTACTAGAACTGTCTGCTGATTTGCTTCAGCAGAACAGGCTAGAAGAACTTGCTGTTGTGTTGAAGCCCTTCGGAAAAGAAAAGGTGTCACCTAGGGACACGGCTATTTGGCTGGCGAGAAGTCTCAAAGGCATGATGCTTGATGAGAGTGGTCGGAATTCTTAAATAGATGGTATTTGTTTCTTGATTTCATTTCTTGACATAGAGTTGAGTTTTTCTCCACCATTTCAGTTCAATATTTTGGTTGTTTCGTGGAGTACCTGTATATAGTTTACCTACAAGATAATTGAATAACATTTCCCACAAAAATGTGCAGGAATTGTTAGAAATAATACTTTGTTAAACATGGTGCTCTACTATATCTTGTGTAATGAAAATTCTTGAGATCTCCGCAATAGCCTCTTCACTGCAGAACAATATGTGCAAGTTACAGAAACTTTCAAAATTGAATTTGTAGTAGCAGATCTAGTGACTAGTCATATTTTGGTGTTGATTTTTCATATGCATTTTTCACCTGAAAGGACAGTACCATTCTCCACAGGTAACCAACTGATGCTTAGCAGTTAGCAGCTTAGGTTCTTGGCCCTGTTTCTTAACCTTAACCTTAATATAAATTTAGGCAATATCCTTGAATGTAGATAAGGTAAGTAGCAAGTCAAATTGTTTCTAGTTGTCAAGTCATGGCACAATTCTAGCAGGGCACAAATTGGCTGTCACAGCCAAATTCTGGTATGATTATGACTAAACACCAAGCCTATCTTTCTTTCTGTACACTACTTGACTCAAATGTCTTTAACCAATACTAATTATCTTCTAATTTAATCTCCCTACACCACCCTCTTTATATTCATCCATCTCCCACAAGAACATTATTGCTGCTCTTGTTCTTCAACATGGATCATCAACATCCAGACCTGGAAAATCCACTGATCCTCAACAATACCCCAATCGAAATCCCACACATAATGTTCCCGAAGAAGCTACTGCTACTTGCATTAGTCCTCACAGCCATACTCAGCTATGCGCTCCTTACCATCTACACTAACACCAAACCAATCGAATCCACCATTACTCTTGTCACACTATCATCCTTCAACGTCTCCATAACTACAGACAAAATGCATGGCAGTTGGGATGTGACATTGCACCTAGACAAGGATGTTAGCAACTTTCAGTACGAGGGACGAGCTTGGATCTTTACCGAGGATGAGTTTGACCTGATTCACGTAAGAAGAGTTGATGGTAAGGAGCCTGTGGTACGAGGTAACTTTGTGGCGGATTCTGGAGAAGATTTTCGACGTGAAGATGGTTTGAGGATTGATTTGGTTATTGAGGTTGATGCGACGTTCAAGTCTTGGTGGCGAAGAGAGGCTTATGTGACGGTTAGTTGCAAAGATTTGAAGATTGAGTTTGATGAAAATGATCGGAACAAGAATGGAATGTTGAAGGGTGGTAAAAAAAATTGTAAAACCAGATTTTATTCTGAGTAAATTTGTTGATGGAGTAAAATAATAACGATGTTTGGGTTTTAGTCACGCGTTTGTGGTTATGATTATACTTGACAAATTTTCAAGTTTGATATATTTTATTATGGCCAAACGGTAAAAGAATGATAGGAATGGTAATTTGGGCTATCCGAAAAATTTGTCAATTACAATCATGACAAGTAAAATATGTCAGGTTCTATATTTTCATAATATAATTTCATTAAATATTTTATCATTATAATTTAAGAGTAATCGAGAGTCAATGTTGAAAGTTGTTGACCGAAAAAGTCAAACTAGAATTTTTTTGAGATAACGGAGGAGGGAGTATACTCTAAATTGATTTAGTGAAAATATATACCCATGTATATTTTCCATTTATGTTGTAAATCTCTCCCCGTACATCATTGAACTAGGTTATGTTAAATTGCATGTGAGTTGTTATGTAAATTACGTGGAAAAACAAAGAAAAAGCTAAAATTCCGATTAATCCGTCCTATTTTCGGATGAATCCGAATTCAATCCGACTAGTCTAAAATTCGGATCTGACGTGTCTAAATCGGGTCGAATTTGATCCGATTCGTACACATCCTAATTAAGTCGACCCTTAATTCCTTCAATAAATTTATTCTAATAAAATTTGGTCGACAGTCTTGGTGAAAACTGCAGTTGGGTAAAAAAAATTGGAACCAAACCTAGCTTGAGGTGTAGTAAATAGTAAATACTGATGAGCGAGAAATCAGAGCTTCCTCATTTGTTTCTCTAGACGCTCGAACCAGAAGCAGCAGCTGGGAATGAATGATTAAAGGTGATAAATCTTGAAAACTTACGTGTATGGTTTTTTCATTGATCCCTTTGGAGTCTTGGTTCATATTCTTCCTAAATTGTTGAAGAAGATAATTCTGTTGTCAATACGAAAGATTGAACCCCTTTGCTGAAATTGTATGCTTTGCAACTCCCATGTACTAAAATTGTCATTGCTTTGAGACTTGTCTTCAAATTGAAATGATTTTTTTTAATTTATATATGCACATTTGTTCCGCATTTACTAACATCTTTTGAGTCTTTGCATTGTCAGTTTGGTGCAGTCTTTGAATCTAATACTAGTACCTGTTGTTGTAGGAGGACTAATCATCGTGCTGTCATTATTGTGATTATACATTCTATTGTCTCATGGTACTTTCTTGTTTCACAATGAGGTGAATCAAAGTGATTCTGTTGTACATTCAGTTTCCAACACGATGACCAGTTTATGCTTGATGCTTCCTTCTTTATGTACCACTAGGCCTAGGTTAGCTACTACTTGACGTCCCCATAGTTTTTCTTGTTTCCAACATCAACATTTCTTCCATGGCTGCTCGCCTCCTGTCACTTAAAAAGACCCATTTCCACACCCCTAAGCACTTGTTATCTCCACTAGCCTCTGCAGCATTTTTCTCCTCTTTCTGCAAGAATGAACAAATTCCCAAATTCTCACTGCTCCAACCTCCACCAGTAGCTAAGAAGCTTCCCTTCACCGGAACGGCTCATGGCGTGAAGTGGCAGGATCCATATGCTTGGATGTCCAAAAACATCAATGACCCAGATTTCATCAGTTATCTGTATCAGGAAAATTCCTATGCCGAGTTGTTTATGCGTGAGACAGAAGAAACACAGAGGCTTTTGTATTCTGAAATGGTTTCAAGGCTGCCTTCCAATATATCCACCCCTCCTGAAAGATGGGGTTCCTGGTATGGTTTAGTTTCTGCATTGTGTGCATATCTATGTGTAATTAATGATGTTCCTGTTTGTTTTATAATATCACACTAATTTAGTTCACAATTAGTCCACCTAGGTTGTAGCTTTATTTTGTAGTAGTAAGAGATGGTTTAGTGAAATAAGTATGTGAACACTTGTTAAAGCATGATCATGTAAGAATTTACGGAATCAATTACACCGAAATAGGATGCAACATAATCAAAATCTTCTTTGATGTTTTAGACATTGCTATGGGGCAGAATATGCACACTAGTAAGAACTATGCACGTAGCTGTTTTGTGTATGTATGTGTGTGACTGTGGCTGTCTTTCCATTCTTGAGAATATAACAATGCAAGTCTTTTATTTGTTAATATAGACTGTAATTGTGCATGTTTTAACGTACTTATGTCAAGTGGTAAAGTCTAAGTTAGTTTGTGGGCTCAGTAAAGTAGGCATGTATATGTAATATAGCAAGGACACTATAACAATGTAGTCATCTATGATACTATAATTTTCCCTGGATATGTATATTTGTTTTGTTTTTACTGTCAAAGGCAATTTATTAATCTTTTGGGTGTATTGTTATTGGAAAGAATGAAGTTGAAAGGACTAAGGAGCTAGTATGTAATTGTTACGACTTTCTTGTATTTTTCTTGAACACATATAATATGTGTTTTTCTTGCACATGCATAATAGGTTCTACTACCAGTGCATCCCGGAAGGAAAGGAGTATCCTGTTTTATGTAGGAAACCGGCTATTGAAATAACCAGTTTGATAAAGAATGTAACCCATTGGTTCAACGGAGGACTTGGAAAGGAGCAAGTTTTGCTTGACTGGAATGAGATTGCTGAAAAACATGGCAAGCTCTTACGCTCATCTACTTTTTCTCCATCCTATGCAGTTTTATAAGAAATAAATGTTTTCACTGTGGACTTCTTTTCTGCTTTCTTTAAAGTGAAATTCACCTTTATCCAATGTTAATCATTTGAGTCGAGATAAAGGTAGAGTAATTTATCGTCTGGAACATGGTACTATATCTTCCTCCTTTCTATTTATAAAATTGATACATACAGTGAAACAGAGTTAGCTTGAGATGCTTGTGAAAATGAACACACGTATAAGTACACATGCGTAGTATGGCTGTATCCACTATCAACTCATTATTTCTTTGCAGGATATGTTCATGTGGGTACATGCAGAGTTTCACCAGACCATAGATTTCTTGCATACACACTTGATACTTCGGGGAATGAACAATTTCAGCTCCAAATTAAGGACCTTCATGGTAATTCTACTCTTCCACAATCAAGAGTTGAGGGTGTTGTTAGCTTGGCTTGGGCGCAGGATAGCCATACTTTATTTTATACTTTATGTGATCAGAACCAGAGACCTTGCAGGTAAATCTCTAACTAGCTGTCTGTGTGCTTCTCTTAGGGATTGAAAATGCTCTCTTACCAGTATTATTTATTGCAGGGTATTATGCACCAAACTGGGATCAGATTCAGTAAATGATGCCACAATATTTACAGAAACCGATTCCCGTTTCTGTTTGGATATAACAAGCACAAAAGATGGCAAGTTTGTGACAGTGAATTCTAATTCAAGGACTTCATCGGAGGAAGGAACTTATTCAACTCTCTTGTCATCCGTGTTAAATTTGAACTGTAAAATTTTCTTCACCTTTTCCTTGGCTGGTGTACTGATTTCATTGCTAATGTGCAGGTTTATGTCATTAATGCAATGGATCCACAAGCTGAGGTGCGAAGGTTCTGTGAACGAGTGCCAGAAGTCCAATACTTTCTGGAACACCATCGTGGATATTTTTATATCCTCACTAATGCTCCTCCTACAAACAAGGATGGAAGATTTTCAGGCAGTGGTTATTATCTAGCCAGATGTGCAGACGAGGATTTGCAGATAGCTAATATGCAGGTGGTTCTCTTGTTCTGAACTGGTCTCACCTAACTACAAGCAACATGGATTATAGTTAACTTTGTAGACTAATTTTATTGGTGGATCCTAAACTTGTGGTTTTTGTTAGGAGATAGGAATATGAAAGCATGCTAATTTAGATCTTTGACACTACAACAACAAAAACAAATTTCGTTGAAGTGTACTTTGTTATATGCTACTTCATTTTACTTGAAAAATAGAAGAATTTAACGAGTCTATAGACTAAAATAGACGTCTCTTATCAAGTCGATTTGATCCAATTGCTTATATCCACAACAAAGCATGTGATGATTTATATTGTAACTAAAACTAGTTTTGTAAACAATGATTTTAGAACTTGTAAATTCGCATCTAGTTGGTCTGAGCTGTCCTGTTGATTGTACATCTTTGGAAACTCCTGTAAGCACAGAACTTATTTCACTCTTTTTGCTTCTTGTACAGTGGTTTCTTTGACCTTATCAATCTCATGTTTTAATCTATTCTGGAAACTGTTTATGTTATACTTCACTTTGTGTTGATCTTAAGTAAATTCTCAGCTTATTAATAATACTAAACTACTGCTACTGTTTGTTTAGACCATCATGCTGCCCGGTGAAGACACATGCTTGGAGGATATGGATATGTTCAATGGACATCTAGTTCTTTTTCTTAACAAAAACGGTTCATCTTCAGTGTGTTCTATCGATATGCCTATTGATGTGAATCTTGAGGTAAAACAGCAAGACCTTAAGATGCTCAGACAGACAGAGAGATACATTATGAAAATGATCAAATACACTTTCCCTTTTCTTTTGCACTTCAAGAGCAACATGTAATATATCTCTGACTGAAGAAGTCTATCATTAACATAAGCCGTCTTCCACGTCAAATTTGACAGACGAGATTATGTCTCTATGTAAATTATAATTATTGGATAACTGAAAGGGTCAAAGTGTCTCATTAAACCTTAAAAAACTCTTCCACTTCTTCTATTTATATTTTGGGTGGGTGGGTGGGTGTGGGGGGTGGGGGGGTGGGTATGATAGAACTTATTAGCATTGTAATCATGACCAATATCTATATTTCAAACTGAGGTCTCATTTTCTTTCTACAGAAACACTTGCAGATTGGTGATTTTAACCCCTGGCATTTTCCTCTGCCCTCAAACATGTGTTCAGTCACTCCAGGATCTAATCACGACTTCATGGGCACACTGTACCGTGTTGTCCTCTCATCACCCGTGGTAAGTTCCATTACCATTGCAGTGTGAAACTTGGCTCTGATTTGATCTCCTAGTCGACTAGTGATTGATATTTGATAATAAGTTGCTATTAAATTTTTAGTGTTTGGACCTGTATTTGAACTTCTTCAGGGCAAATTAGCATGTCGTAGTGCTGGTCTGGTATGTGTCAAGAATAATCATTGTTATTCTTTTGCCCCCATTTAAGTCAGTCAACAGACATATCTTCTGTAGTTTATTAACTATCTAGATGAAGAGTATTGAATTGTAATATTATCTCGTTTATTGTATATCACCTGTAAATTCAAATCTGACAAAATTCTTTAACTTTTGCAGATGCCGGATCTTATTGTGGACTATGACATGTCAAGGAAAACCTTCTCCGTTGTCCAGCAAGAAGATGTGACAAATATTACATCCAGTGGCATTGATGGTTTCTCACTGAATCATGAGAACGTCTCTAATAAAGCTCTCAGCTTTTCATCTGAGAATGAAGTGGATACTCGGGGAAATGATAGTCGTGAATGGAAGGAGTTCATTGTGAAATATGTTTGTGAAGAGAAGGAAGTGGTTTCGCATGATGGTGTCAAAATTCCACTAACCATACTTTTTTCTCGAAGTTCTTATCGAAAAGGTCAATCTCCTGGTCTTCTACAAGGATATGGTGCTTATGGTGAAGGTCTGGACAAGAGCTGGTGTCCAGACCGTCTGAGCTTACTTGACCGCGGCTGGATTTTCGCATTTGCAGATGTGAGGTATCTATTCAAGAAAGAATTTTATAAAACTCTCAAGTCGCAGACTGTTCGTTACATTTATACTGTAGTTTGTTTGAGCTTCATGGCAAGGTTTGTGACATACTTCTTGGCTCTTATCTATCATTTGCAGGGGCGGTGCTGGTGCAGACCCTTCTTGGCATAGATCCGGTTGTGGACTAAAGAAGTTAAACTCCATTCATGATTTTATTTCATGTGGTGAGTATCTGATCAACGAAGGATTTGTCCAAAAAAATCAGCTCAGTGCTTTAGGTGTCAGTGCTGGAGGTCTTCTGATTGGGGCCGCTGTCAATATGCATCCAGAGTTGTTCCGTTCTGCGATTTTGAAGGTACGTAAATGTACTATGCTGTGAAATGTATGTATGTTAATGTTACTTCATCGGCTACTTCTCTTTCTAGGTGTACACTTACGATTCTGTGCTTCTGACACAGGTTCCTTTTCTTGATGTACTGAACACACTATTGGACCCAAATTTACCTCTAACTACTTTGGATTACGAAGAATTTGGCAATCCTGAGCTGAAGTCCAACTTTGACTATATCCGCAAGTACTCACCATACGATAACATTCCTCAAGGAACTTGCTATCCTTCAGTTCTCGTATCTTCCTCGTTCAATGACTCCCGGTAATCTGCCTAACTTTATTTGTCCATTGAGTATTATATTTTGTTTGTGCTTCCTTTGCTATGTTTATTACAATGTTCTCCGTTTTGTCATGCCAACACTATGAATGAAGTCTGTGTTTCTGATGTTCCTTGTGTTAGAGTTGGTGTTTGGGAAGCTGCGAAATGGGTGGCCAAGATAAGGGATACAACATGTTCAAGGTGTTTGCGGTCTGTGATCCTCCAGACGAATACAAGCGGAGGACATTTCGGTGAAGGGGGGCGTTTCTCTAGTTGCAGAGAAACAGCTCATGACTATGCTTTTCTATTGAAAGCCATAGAGGGAGGCAATTCAGAATAGAACCTGAAGGCAAACTAAGAAGATTCTTTGAATTAGTCCAAATGATAGATTAGAGACCACTTAAGTTAAAGGTGACTGGTTAATCAAGAAACAGCTGGTGTGAATGAGAAAAGGCCCCTAATTATCCTTATTTATAGCTTAGTTTTGTAGAGAAGGACAAGAATTCGAGTTTTAATTTATGTTTACTTGGGGAAATTTGTCGGAGCTTTCTAGGAAGAAGCTGCTTTCTTAATCTTAAACTGGGCATGGCTTTCGGACAACTTTATTGTTTGTTTGGTCGGTCTAATGCCAATGATATGCTTTAATTCGACTCAAATGATACTTCATTTTTCGACGAATTTATACTACTTGTACATACAATTTATTCTGTACTCAACACATTAGAAGTATTTGATGAACTTTGAGCTCGTGAATTTTGCACGTTACTTGTACATATAAATTGCACACGGTTAATTATTCTATTGAAATGATGTTAAAGTGTAAAACCGTACTTTGTTGAGGCGACAGGTTAAATCTAAGTAGGTGTGGTTGAATTTGTTATGTAGCAAATGGAGTTACATGGCCACAGATTTGTCTTCAACTGGTATTCTCCATTGGGTTTTTTCAGTTGTTTGATGATTAGGTGTGTTCCGCGACGCGTGGAACAAAATTTATAGGCGGAGAGAGATATGTTCTCCCATTCAATATTTAGAGTAAATTTTTTTTTTTTAATTCTTATTTTTCTTAAACATATATTATAAATCAAATAAGCAATTAGATTTTGTGTCAAATCCATCAGATCAGTGGTTAAGTTTTGTGCCAAACTAACTCAGAATAATAATAAGATTATCAAGATTCAAAAAGTAAGAAGAAGAGTAGTGGACATTACGTCAAGTCAAAGTGTTTAATAAATCACATGAGAATAACTAAGGTGGTTGGACATGTCAAGTAAGAGTGTTTAATAAATCTTACATCTGCATTAGTTACATTAGAAGTTTATCAAATCAAAATAATAATCAAAATTAAATTTTAGACTGTTAAGTTCATGGCATGCATATTGGGACTGTGATATTTGTCTGATACTATACCTTCACCCCTTTCACATTTTGATTCGGAGTTGAAAATGGAATACTTAAAGGTAATTTAAATTTTTCTGAGTAAAATATTTTTTAAATAAAGTTATATATTTTACGTTTTCTATTTTCAATGAATTACTATCACATTGCAAACTAAATTTATCAAAGTGAACGGCATACGACGAATTTGGGGAGATAAGTAAAGAGATATGCCTTTTTTTACTTGGCAGCGAAGAGATTGAAATGAAAATATCTGTAGAAAGCATATTCGCAAAATATAATAAAAACCATTTACTCTACTCTACTACTACATGATATAAATATAAATAAAAATTCCATTCAACAAACACAAGAAGAATTTCACGTTTACTCAAACTCATTCATTGTTTTATCTCTCTCTCTCATCACCCCTCACCGCACCTCCGCCGCAATCTCCCGCCATGTCCGACCCGAATCGACCTGTAACCGGCTACCCCGCGGCCGCACAAAACGGCCACTCCGCCAACCCACCCCCACCCACCGGCACCGCCTACCCTTACGCCGCCCCTCCTCCTCCACAGAACAACAACTACTACTACCACCAAAACAACCCTTACTACCAGCCGAACTACCCCGACGCCGATTCAATCCGCCGCGCCAACTGTCTCCGCCGCATCTTCGCCTTCATCATCGCCATGGTCGTCATCTTCGGCACCGTCACCTTCATCGTCTGGCTAGTCCTCCGCCCCCAGCTCCCGGAGTTCCGCGTGGATTCGTTCTCCATGTCCAATTTCACACTCAATCAGAACTCGCTCATCTCCTACACATCGCATATCAACCTCACTGTCAGAAACCCTAACAAAAAAATGACGCTCGTCTACGATAGTATGGAGGCAATGCTTTTCTACAAGGAGAACGCGCTTTCAGGCACTGCCATGCCGCCATTCGAGCAGGCCACCAGGACTGAGGCTCCGATTTCGGGGAATTTCGCTTCCGCGGGGACTTTTGTGGAGAGGAGTGCCTCGGATGGGATCAATTGGGAGAGGACTCAGAGAGGGAATGTCAATTTTAACTTGAGGATGCAATCTAGGGTTAGGTTTGTCGCTAAGGCTTGGAGGACAAGGAGGAGGGTTCTCAGGGTGTTTTGTGGGGATCTGGTGGTCACAATGCCTGGTAATGGGACTTCCGGGACGTTATCCAACGGCTCCAGGCAGTGTCGTGTAGGGATTTGAGGTGAATTTGTTTTAGGTTTTTTGTTTTTTTACTTACTATTATTTGTTTTCGACATGAACTTTGGGATGTGTATAGTTACATAGAGATATTTATCAGTTATTTGATTTTGATTTATTCGTTTATTTCGTGCTATGGAGTTTTTGTTTACCCTTGTTGTGCTTGTGTTAACTCTTGCTTATTATATACGTTTCTTATTGCGTTATGGATATTATAACCTACATGAACAATTGGGATCAGAAGCAGCCATCTTGTGTAATGTTTACATTATCACAGAGCAAGAACGACAATGGAGGTAGATGAAACTCTGTCTTGTTCCTGCTTTGTTAACAGAGTTACTCAATGGTGTGAACTTGCCCTTTGATTAGTTTGTCTCTTATTTTGCATGGTCTATGTATGGACTATGAACTGTTCGTAGGCTTTCCTAAAAAAGATGGTTAGAATGTCTATGTAACTACACGTAAGTCTGTTCTCAAAAGGTAATTGGACCACCCACCACCTCCGTGTCCTTAGCAGTGGATGTCTTAGGTTTCTACGAATTTGGTTGTGATTTATCTATTCTACACGCAAACATACATGCCAAATAAGGGATGGCATAAAAATAGATGGTTGTTCAAGGGATGAGGGTGGAGTTAGTGCCAAAAGACAAATATGCCAAAGATGGTTGTCTGTTTATTCTGATATATCGACCTAGCTATGGGTTGTTGGGGGGGGGGGGGGGGGACTGGGGCATGGGCGTATGGCAGAGAACAAGAAATAGGAGGAAGTTGAGAAAACCAACCTGCTTGTAGCTAGGCTAAGTCCATTGGCGGAACTTATTTATGGTTCTCTTGTTATTTACAGGATAGTTAACATCTTTATATTTTTCTTTTAGGTTATGAAATCTATATTGTCAACTCGCCCTGTAAATGGCTGCCAACGTGCAGGATTTTATGTACATCTTCCTGCACTTCATTCTGAACTGATGCATTTTTAAAGCTGTAGTTTGTTTAACTTGGCTACCTCCTTCCACTTACACAACTCATACTAAGCATGCATATGTTGTCTTGTTAATCGCTTCTATATCTCTGCACTTTCCATCACTCTGTTTCCAGAGGCCTTATTTATTGCCGTTGGTCCTTCCATCCAGTTTCTTGGTTTCATGCTCCCATGTTCCAGGGTATTCTTGCAGATGGAAAATTTTGTCCTTCAGTAATCTAAAGTTACCTAAATTTTTTCAACTGCTCAAATGGTTGCTGATAATTCTTGATATCTTTCTGAAAATTTTATAGAACTTTGTCGAACTTGTTTAAATGTTAGCTTATATGCGCTTCCTAATTTTCAGGACTTCTTCGTTCGGATTTTTCTTTTTTCTCTAGTTTTAAGATTTTATTCAAAACTATGATATATCAAGTTATCTTAGGGCTCTTTATTCTTGTCCTTGAGTTCAGTAGGGCATAAAATGCCCCCTTTTCTTCCATCTGCATTAGTCATACCTATGAGCTAGAACTCAGTGTTGTGTGTTACGAAGATGACTGCGAGCAATCCAAGTATTTGTGAGTATCAAAACAACCTATGCTATTTGGATGTAAAGAAACACGAATATTTCCCTTAGTATGCACGTATGAACTATGAACGCATTATCTAATGCTGAAGGGAGCAAAAATATAAGAACAACGTGGTGTAAAACAATGATTCTATTTATGGATAGTTCTGTAATTTTGGTCATTCTATAGTTGTAGTAATTCTGTGGGGTTGTTAGTTCTCTATGCAAGGCTGATGAGCAGACTATCTCACATATTTGACATTCTTAGTGGTAAATAGGATAGTGATCATTCTAGTGGCCTGAAGAAGATGTTTATCTTGTTTCTCTTATAAGGCAACATGTTTCCAGACGTGTTACTTCAATACTTTGTATAAGAATATATTGGTCATCTTTTGTACACTATCTGAAAATGGTAGTATGAATTTTAGTTGAACTTGTCCATTTTATGTCTGTATAGGTTGACCAACAGTTGTTTCAATGAAATCAAGGGCATGATTTGAGGAGACCTTGGGAATTCGAAGAATCACCTGTTGCCTATTGCTGCTAACCTTTTTCTGTGCTGTGATCCTTCCATTTCCAGGAGATAGGCATCGAACTTAAGAGTGTACCTAGTGGATCATGCAACTTTTTTTTTTCTTACTTTTTTTAAAGTTCTACATTATATTCTTTTGTGAAATAGGAAGAAGATACAAGATGTAATTCCCCATGTGGCTGTAAGTGCAGTTTATCTGTGCTACTTAGAGGAGTTGTTGTGAGCTATGACTATGAGTCTTGTAACTTTACCAGTTTCATATGTTCCAGTTGTAGATAGACATTGATGGATGACATGTATTAGTTTTAGTCTTTTAGAAGATCCTGAGTTCTTGGTCACAATTTTTATGTTATTGTACTTTGTAAACCACTAGACAATCAGCGTTATAGTGTTCATAGGATGATATGGACTTTAGAATTGATTGATGAGCAGCAACCGACGGTTTTAGAATTCCCTCGATGAACTATGTGTTCCTTCTAAGTTTTACCTTCTAATCAACACACTGATATTTCGAACTTAAATTTGACATTCGTAACCTCATCTCATTATTCTCATACCTCTGGGATGTTTATTTCAAATCAGGACTCCTGTAGTCCGTGCTGTTTTGAGTACTGGAATTGGAATTATAGTAGTGTATTGGGTGATCAAGGATGTGTTTTAAAAGATACTCATTGTCACTGGCTATGAATATTCCTGGTGTTGGATTTTGGGTCTCATCTCATCACTCATGCACCTGGTTCGGGCTTAACGGATAACAGGGGATGAGCCTCCTGTCAATTGCCCAAAATAGCATCCTACAATTGTGAGTCCCTGACCTGTGACGTTTCTTTTTCTTTTTTCTTTTTTCTTTTTTCTTTTTCAATCTCTCTCTATATCCATCTTTTGGATCTCGAGTATGGCTAGATTTCAATGGAAGGGTGTTCTTTCAGTAGCATCTTGCATTTGTAAGTCGTAACAAGGAATCTGTGGTTTAAGCGGTTTAGAAGAGCAATGCTGTCTATAATCATTTATTTGGTGAGAGGTGAAGTAGACTGAACCAAACACCCCCTACACAACCAAACACCCCCTAACGTGAGGGAATGTTTATTGGACTTTACTTGTAAGAGGAACGTGTGGTAGGGATTAGGGGTCGGGGGTGGTTGCGATTTATTGGCCTGGTTGTGGTCAAGTAGGGTGTTGGCCGAGTTGATTTGAATACGTGAACAAGGAACAGAGGTATTGGAATAGTAAAATGCGGTGGATAAAAGAGATGTTATCTTCTTCCGTACCCTAAATTCGGTCGATTAATGATTAATTTTTCACTAGCACTTTTATCTTGTTTATTTCTTTCCTGCCTCCACCCCCCTTTACATTGCCCTCCTTTTCTGTGGGAGGAAAAGCTGTAGAGATTAGTTTCTAGTGCTGGGTTTTGTTTTGTAGAGAATTATTATTAATGTGTAGCTTCAAAGTCAAGAAAGAATTTAAGTACATGCATTTTTCGTATTACCAAAGGTTTCCTGCTATGTTTGATTAAAAGGTTATAAATATTCAATCATTATTCTCTAAATTGAGATTAAAAGGCACAAGTATAAGTAAAAAGGGCGACCTAAACCTGCATTGATCACATAAAATCGAGTACAACGCATAATTTAGCTCTCACCACTCTGAAAAGTCCTTGTTGGATCCCCCCCCCTCCCCCACCATTTTTATATATCCAATCCAACTTATCTATCAAATGAGAAATATTAAATCAAAGGGGCTTTAATTTATTTATCCGACTACTATTTCATCATCTAGTGTTAAATCATAAATGAGCTTATTAGTTGATCGACCCTAGTTAGGGTCGTCTTTTCTTTTCTTTTTTCTTTCAATTTTATAAATATAATAATAATCCTAATAATTATGGTAGAAAGATCCACAATTCAATTAAAATGGTCAGTTTGTGCAATTGTGCAGACCAAAGATGTTGCCTAAGCCACCCAAGCTTAATGCACAAGATGGAATCTCCATACATTGTCACATACAGTATATTATGTTCATTAGAAAATGGGAACAATTATCAAATTAATACCATCCCTGGCCACGGCCCTGTGAATCCGAACCTGAAATATACTAAGGATGAATTTCCTGATGTTTGGTAGTGGATTTTGAGAATGGATTTTTGATTCTGTAGTGCAAATTTACAGTTTAAAATCACTTCAAAATAAAAATCCACATCCAAAATCCACTCCTAGACACTCTATTCATGATCATATATAACTCCTCGAACATTCAAGTGAGTTTTTGTATCAAATTTGCAATGAAATTTCTTTTTATTTTGTATTATCATCTTTATTTTTCTTCTTTTGTTTTCTATACCAATTTAGTCAATGAATCATTTCTCCACAGCACCTCTACCTTTTCATACTAGCCACATTCATATAGCCGTAAAATATACGTCATAACTAAAACCAATTTGCTTCCAAATGCCAAACTAGTCATGGACCAACAAGCAAAATCCATCGATCACTCATTTCTTCGTAACTTCATACATATTATTATCATTGTCTTAATACTTAATAGTAGCATTTTAACTTGCTTTCACATAAACTTTGGACCTCAATTCATCAACTTGTATAAAAAGACAAAGTTGTTTCCAGTTTTTCTTCGGGAAGCACTAAATGTAAGTAACCAAGCAATTTGACTCGAGGCATAGTGGTCTTCTACCTATTGCATACATATGAATCTTATAGCCTTTCAGTTGAAGCATATATATATATACTATGCCTTTGTGCAAAAGAGAGAAGATTAAACAATAAAGTTACATTACACCAAAGGATACGCAACATATGATACACAACTTGCTTTATTGTATGCTATGAGTACATACCAACTTCTAACTACTTATAAGTACTGTTTGTACGACTAACCACTTGTCTTTAGGCTTTTCAACTACTACTTAATGTACTAATACTCAATTGTGCCCATGGGAGTTTATCCTATGATTATTAGTTAAGTTATATACAAGTCATAATCAGTATATAGGTATGAGATAACTTTAAAACAATTGTTTCAACACATGGGGCTTCTAGGTATACAATCTGGAGGACGTCAGACTTGATAGGCCTATGGGTTAACTTATTAGAACCTCACAAACACTTTTTACATTTGTACTTCTCTTACAAAATTACAAATTTGTGATAATTTTTTAAAAGTTTATGTCAAATTAATTATATGGAACCAACTATATATCTCCTTCACCGTATCATGTTACTCCAATAGTATCACTTACTTTCTCCAGACATCATTCTCAAACGTGGTTTTGGATTGCTTAGTCCAAGCATCATCGGCAATCCAAACCACAGTACCAAGCATAATTCTCAAACGTGGTTTTGGGTTACTTAGTCCAAGCATCATAGTCACATAAGCATCACAATGGCATGACTATGATGCTTGGACTAAGCAACCCAAACCACAATCACACAAGTAATGATTGGTCTAGGTTTCTCCATCCCAATCATCAAGTGCGCACAAGATAATGCTTTGTTTTAGTTGCTCCCAAGTATCATTGTCAAACCAAACGTGGTTATGCATTGCTTAGTCAAAGTATCACGGTCACACAAGTATCATCAGTAACCCAAACCACGGTACCATTCTTTATCCTCAAATTAATGTGATTCTGGGTTGCACTCCACCCTATTTCCAGATGCATCAAGCACTACACATCAAGCATAATAATCGGACACCGCTGGAAGATGTTCAAAACTTCAACAATTATTAATATTGTCGATGGAGGAGATTTTGAATTTTCAGAATTCGGCGATGATGCTTGTAATCAACAAAATTGATTTGTGTTTGATTCGTTAATCAATTGGATCAAGGATTTCGCATTTGGAAGAGGAGACGCTACTGTCTGTGTTAGAAAATATATGTTAATTGATGCTTAATTCGAAAATTGCGAGATGATGTAGAGTTGGTGAAGATGTGTTTAACTTGATGACAAAAATTTAACAAAAACCATAGAAAATATAAATTAAGAAACTAAAAATGTAGAAAGAATTTTTAATATCATTTATTTATTTATTTATGTATAAGAAAGATTTAGAAATGATATTAATATGTAGTTGTTTCATTTTTTTAAAAGGTAAAACGTTTATTAATCAACTAAATGCATTAGAAAACTTCTACTTCCTCCTCCGTTTTATTAATAAGTTCCTAAGGGAACTATTTATCGCAACCTTTGACCACGTATAACTCCTAAATTACATTAGAGAAAAATATAATTAAATTATATTATGAAATCAAATGGAGTATACTTTCATAATCAACTTTTAATTCATATTGATACAGTTTAATTTAAAAGCTATACGTGGTCAAAGGTCGCGATAAATAATCCCCTTAAGAATTTTTTAATGAAACGGAGGTAGTATTACACAAGACAAGACCCTTGTCCGTTGATTTTGAGCTTGACGAAAAAGTATAATCATACATAACAGTAACATCTCAAAATCAACTTTCCAATTTTCACACCCCACAATACTTTAAACAATACATGACCTGAGCTTCTACACAACTATCCCCTCTCTCACACTTTAACTATAAATAAGACATCTTCTATGCCCACACAACTCTCACTTCTCCCACATTTCTTACTTATCACCAAACTTCCCAAACCAAGACCTAAACTTACCACACCTAAACCAACCAAGAGCCTCCCACTCCCACCACCACCACGACATGTCGCAAAAAGACTGCGGCCACCACGAAGACAGTCGGAAGAAGCTCTACCGCCGCCTCTTTGCGGCCGCACTCGGTTTCATAATCCTAATCCTCTTCATAATCCTCCTCGTCTTCCTAATCCTCCGCCCCACCAAACCACACTTCTTCCTCCAAGACGCCACTGTCTACAACTTCAACATCTCCGAGCCAAACTTCCTCACCACCACCCTCCAAATAACACTCTCCTCCCGCAACCCTAACGACCGTATCGGCATCTACTACGACAAAGTTGACATCTACGCCACGTACCATGGCCAACAAATCACCCTGCCCACATTGCTCCCTCCAAGTTACCAAGGACACAAAGACATCACCGTGTGGTCGCCTTTCGTGTATGGCACTGCTGTTCCTATCGCGCCTTACTACGCCCGTAGTCTCCAGCAGGAACAGTTCGCCGGGACCGTGCTAGTGAACATCAAAGTGGATGGCAGGATCAGGTGGAAAGTTGGGACATTCATCTCAGGGAAGTATCATTTGAACGTGAACTGTCCGGCTTATATAAACTTTGGTAAGAACAATAATAACTTTGGGATTAATGGAGTAAACCCAACGCCTATGAAGTACCAATTGCTTATGGATTGTGAGGTTGATGTCTAAGCTCAATCATAAATCTTCATCGTCAAAAGGTTCATTCATGGCGATATATTTTTTAAGTGTAATATCTTTTGGCACTAGCTAGTGTTTATGATCCAAGTCTTTTATTTGGCCTAGTTGAAAGTTATAATAATGAAGAAGCTCATGTTAATTTGACTTCGTAGTTTATAATTCGATATGTAAGAGATCATAATTATTTGTTTAGAGGAGACTTTAATGTTTCAAGAAGAAAAGCATCAAAATTTGCCCAAAACTAATTTTTATATGCTCTACATTTATTTGTCTTGTTTGTTGTAGGTAGGACCAAAATACTACTCCAATAATATATCACAATACGTCAAAAAATTTCATTTTCACCAAATAATGAAATGTAATATTTCAAAAAGAGATTACAAGTAGTACTAGTAGTTCCCACTTCCCACCAGTAGTTTGAGGTGTAACATATTTTTGTACATTTATCAGATTTGGCACTGATAGTACATTAGTACTTCCTCTTATCGCGTAAAACGAAATAAAAATCATCTCGCATTTTGTCATCCACTTGACAGTTTTAATGTCATCCGCGATTGAATTATTCCTTGCAAAATTAAATTTCATGTTTACTGTAATTACCACTAACAAGCCATTTGCTAAACCAACATTGAGAACATATTAAATTGAAAATTTTCAGTTTCATAAAAGGTCAAAGCATGTAGAAACGAGACATTCATTCGCGAACAATGAATAGTACTACCACTTAACTCGAACTCATAACTCATGAGGCATACATTTGGTAACACATACATGAACGAAAACATACATTACATTCAATACCGCACAAGTCCAATAACTATATGGTTTAGCTAAGCGAAAAGGTGTAACACAGAGCAAAACAATAAGTCAATAATGCTTGATGTGAAAGAGAAGGTTACAGGAGGGTGAAGATCTTAATGGCTCAAAGATGTGCAGATTTGAGACTTGTAGTGCAAAATAATCAAATTCTTTTTGAATAGTTCTTTTCTAAGATGAATTTGATCATTAGTAGCAAGCTTAAACAAGAAGTGATATTCGCAGCATGTAAATTGTGTGAAGCAAAAGCAAAGACAAAGTTCAATGATTGATTGGAAATCTCAAAAAGAATTATTGACATGGTAGAAGATGATGATGGTAAGTCCATTAAAAAATTGTGATTTTGTTGCTGACCCAGTACCCAATTTACTTAACATGCCAAGAACCTTGTTGGCCAAAAAGGTAACCTGTGAATAGAAAAATGCAACTGAACTTCCAAGAATCTCAAGTACCAATAGTTTACTCTTTACTGTACCTCTAAACTACCAAAATCTTAATTGCATGTGTGGCGTAGGCACATCTGTGATATCAATCAAGACATCGAAATGAGGATGATTTAACAGCATACATTTAGGATCATGTTCCAGAGGAACACTCCCAATATCAGTCACTTTGAAACTAGTTTTAACGGTCTACTATCAAAATAGGTCCAAGTACATTCAGCCACATTTCTAACAAATGTATCTGACAATCACAATACAACTTGGAGTCACGATACCAGACGAAGGGAGAAATTACATTTTGGAGATTTTATCTACTCATCAAGATGGCTATTAAAAGAAAGGCGAAAGAAAAAGGCAAACAAAATTTCACCTAATATGAACCTGTTTTTCTTCTACCCACCCCCCAATGAGTTAGCTGTAACAAAATGTTCACTACTTTTGAACCAGTCTGATGCTATGTCACTAATCACTATCTCAGTTCAACTTTTAGTTTATTCAACTCATGAGAGCTGGCTTGAGCAACTTAGTGGTGTATGGTGTAAAAGAGATACTAGTAACACTCAAAGTGTTGCACTCTCAAATCTCATAAAGCTGCTTATTCGAGATCACCCCAACATGAATTTATCCTTTACAGAATCGACAAACAAGCAATGTACATTCACAGGTTACCTTTTTGGCAGGAAAATAATTTAGATGAGAACAAGCGAAAGCTGTAGCCTTGAAGCATGATTATAAACTTAGAAGTAAGATGACAGAGGTTAAGTTAAGCTTCAATTATTAATGACAAGAAATACATTTTTCCAGATTGCTATTAATTCTAATTTAGGTACAACTAAGGACTGGGAAGAATTAGTTCAATGATAAACATAAAAAGCACCGCTAATATACTGTTGGAGTTCTATGCAACTTGAACCTGGTTGTGCGTTTAATCGACGCTCAAGATTCAAAAACTGAAGATGTCCGCAAGCTGTGAATAAATTCCAGGCACAAATAGTGCGTGAATTTCCATCTAAGAAATGCAACAATAATTTCTTGACCAATCTTGTTCAAACAGAGTATTTTATAAGATAACCAACTAGGAGTTCATAACATTAGGACATATTTTCTGAATTGCACCATTCCACTTATATATACAGATCCAATGTCTCATTTAAAAAGAACCAACACCAACTATATAGGGTAAACCTGCTCCTATGCAACGTCTCTGGGACTGAAGTTTCCAATTTGTTCAGGAGTAGAAAGTAACTCTAAGAATATCAAAACATAACAGTATACTAGAGAACACAGAAAATATGAATTTTATTAACTAAACAAATTACACATGGGAATGCATCCAGGAGAAGTGTATTTGTTTGAGGAAGTTAAGAAACCAAAATCATATATTAGATGCTCGTGTGGAGAATCAATCCTTATGTCTATCAACGCATACCTTTGAAGCTTGTATCTATATTCGGCTTATGTCACGACCAAAAATAAGAGTTGTCAGCCAGTTGATTGCCACATAAAATCGGTTTCTCCAGCTTACGACTCTGGTGAGATAGGCTGAGCGCCAAATAAACCAGCTACTAAATCCTGCCATAGACAGACCTTTGGCTTCCTGGTGAAGGAGTACATATATGAGCTAACCATTTCAAGTATTTAAATAATAGTAGCAAAGAGTAAACCAAAGGACGGCAAAGATTACCTTGCTCTGTCTAAGGTCCACCAGAGCCTTGTATCTCCCGAGTGTAGCCATGCTGCCCAAATGCTTATATACAAATGGGTTCCCGAAGTCCAATTCTTTTGCAGCTTCAGCACGCCCACCACCAGCTTTACCCAAATCATTCAGAAGCCTGGCTAGGTACTTTCCTTGTCGCTCTGCCACCTAACAGAAACCATTTGAGTTGTAAGTAAAATAGCACAGATGAGTGTGTATTGACAATTGTACAAAATGGTCCCCTATAGTTTTAATAGCAGCATCGTAAGTTGTAAAATACTCACGATGCTGTGGTGAAGACTTAATTTGATGTTTTAAATAGACACTGGCCCTCCTTTCCTTTTCCAGATGGGCAAAGAAATTTTGAATTTGGACCATAAAGAACATTAAGGCATCTTTTTCTCTAATGTGCAAAGGCAAGCCCATGTTATTCTCTAATAATGGTCCTTCCACGACTATACATTTCAACTCAGAAAATTTTTAACATGAGCAAGGTAATTGATTTAGATCCTAAAGAAGAATTTACTGATCTTCCGATGGAAATCCAAATGAGCTCAAAAAAACTTAAAAGAGTTAAAAAGACATGATGCTTTAAGCTGAATAAATACGGTGAAATTTAGATTTTATTTACTTCAGAAGAACACATCTGAGAATTTCCAGTCACATACCTGGGCCAAGGCAGGAAGAACTGGCTTGCCAGTACTTTCAAGGAACCCACTGCAATCACCGATTGCAAACACATCTTGCACAGAAGGAACTCTAAGCCATTCATCAATCCCAACCCTGCACCAATATCACATATATTCAGTTTAAGGTACGTAACTTATTAAGAGGTCAATACGATAAAACAGCAGCAAAAAGAATTTCGCTACGAACAACAACATCACCGCCAAATCAACAAAGTTTCCCCTTTCAGAGAAATGAATCATAGTGAGCTAGTGTGGTGGCCCATAAACCAACCACTTCTATGATAACAAGTTATAGAAGTAACGGAAAGTGGCCATGGAGTTCAAATTACATATCGATTAAGAGGCAAAGTAACAATAAATGTGCATGAAATAAAGCAAAGAACCACAAGGCCACATTATATAAGTCCTCACTCCTCCGTGTTCCTAATGCTGGCCTAACATACAAGCCGAGCCCATGCAGAAATGACCAAGAGGTACCAAGACCAACACCCATCCCTAAACCCTATGGCTCATCAGGAGCTTGCCTAACTATTAAACCAAATTAATACTATCATACTGTGTACATACCTTCCACCAGGTGCTTTTGGGATTTCCAAGGAATTCACAAATGTTGAGGGGCCAACCCCAGTGGACCACACTAAAAGGCCATATGGAATTTCTGTGTCATCGCTGAGGGTAATCTTCTGAGATTCGACATTTTTCACAATTCCACGGACAAGACGAACTCCTGACTGTGAAACTGATGTATCAATGACAGATCAAATCACAAGCTTACAGTTATAACTTAAAGTGAATCCCATTTATCTAAAAATGGTCTAAGAAAAATTAGGGGGTATGTTAGATGTCTACCTTACCCCAGTAAAATACTCCCAGAACTTTGTGCTTTTGTTAGCAACTAGGTAAAGGAAGAATCCATTGGCCACATTCTTACTAATACAAGAACATAGCTAACCAATGCACAATAATGAATGATTTCCTACCAACGTAAAGGTTCGGCTCACAATGTGCCTGGATTTACAGTAACATGATGTTTTCTATGGTTTAAATTCTGGTTCAACATTTCCAATGATCTCACATCAATCCTATAATTTATGTCTAAGCAAACGAAAGGAGAATGTATAACCTATTGGCCTGATGTTCACGTGCAACAAAAGACGAGCAGATAAGCATCGAGAAAAAGATTGCATTTGGCTTAATTACATCAATTGCAAAATGTACTTTCTCTTCCTATGAAACTTGCTTGTTCTTTATGGATTCTGGACAAGTGGCTATCCACATTTTTTACAGGGTCGGGCAAGAAATTATTACTAATATGGATCCAAATATGTATATTCATCACCTTGGTCAATTGTTTAATTGCATATGTACGCAGCCGATCATCAAAGGATGACAGTATCTCATTTGCCTGCAACGTAAGAGAAAGAGAATTTGTTTACGATAATACGATTTCAGTGTAAGACCATATAAAGAAAGGATAGACTTCACCACCATAAGAAAGTACAAGGTTTGTCAACCTAACCTCAACCAGTGTAACACGGATATAATCTTTCACATGTGCATATCTTTGGTGAACATCCCTCTTTATGAAGTCGCTGAGTTCACCGCTGAACTCAACTCCTGTAGGACCACCTCCAACAACAACACAGTGCAAGAGCCTACGTTTTTCTTCATCAGAAACTCCTGTATCAAGCCGTATTTAATAAAAAAATTAGCCAAGTAGTGTAGTTTCTATTACTTGAACATGCACTAGCTAGAGTTCACACACCTGGGACATCTGACAGCATCAAATTCAACAGCAGTTTCCTCCTGATTTCCTGAGCATGATAAACTTCCCGGAGAAAGGTTGCATATTCATTTGCCCCCTTAATACCAAATGTTGAGGCTTGTGCTCCAGAAGCAATCACTAGCTTGTCATATGAAACTGTGAAGTCCCATGGGTCCATGGCAGCACTTCCCTCGGTGACAGTTTGACATTTGATCTAGAATGAAATTCAAGTTATTCCCAACATATTAAAACTATCAGGGTTGGACTAACAATGACAAGGTCAAGTAAGCACATTGATGTCTGACATAGTGAATGGATCAGCTCACTCGTGAAGTCAGACTGATAAACATGATTATGGGGGGAAAATATAAATAAACATGGTTTTCACTTTTCATGATCAGAGCGAAGTTAGTGATGAAAGAACTATAATACTGCCATCTCACTAAACAACCACGAAGATTACAGTCCCCCGTTAAAAATTATTTTGCAACCATGTATTGGTGACGAGATCGGTAATCATGAGGAATTAAATTACATTATCGGAAAATTTACCAAATAAAATATCAATTCTCATTCGCATTAAATGCATATGAATAATTTCCTAGGTTCCATCTAGTATCCAATAATACAATCTTAGATGCATCCATTTGTTTACATGTTTCATTTCATCTGGATAAATTGTTTGTGCTAAGGACTACCAGTTTTCATTTTCATTACACCACTTTTCGCTTCTTTGGGCTCATCTTACAGTTTGAGACTGACCGTGGCTTTTCGCTTATTCAAAAACCTCACTTTCTACCTGCCTTTTCCCGTTAGTACATATACAAAAGGTCTCTCGCTTTACACTGATAACGAAATGATTCTACCTGATCATGAGCTTTATTTCTCCGCATCCATTTATTTCATAATAAAGGAATTAAACATCCAGGAACGAAACAATAGTGCAATACAATTACCTGATGCTTATCGAAATCGACAGAGGTACAATTAGCGAGGAAGAAATAAGAGCCAGGCTCAGTGGAAATAGCCGGCTGAATCCTCCCAATCGGCTCGGCAACAGACCTAAATTCAAGCGTACCAACGCACGTAGAAGCAAGCAAGGGAGTAAAAACCATGTGATTCCTCGGAGAAACGCTAACGACGTCGTACATACTAGTGTCAATGTCCTTGATGAGCCTGCATCCGGCCCAGCCGGAGCCCAGGACGACCACCCTGGGCTTCTCGTCGCCCTTGGTGGGGCCTAGTCCGCCATGCTTTGCGGCATCGGTGCTGAAACGGTGACTGTGAGGATGTAAGAGCTGGGTGAGTGAAGGTATTTGGTTGATGTGGTGGTGATGCCATTGTTGTTGTTTGGAGTGGTGTTTTGTGAAGGAGGTGGACAGCTGGATGAGGTTTCTGAACCACGGCATGGTTGATTTTGGATTATTGAGTAATTCAGTTTGGGTTGGAAAGTTAAGTTAAATTTCCATGGAGTTTGGATTCGGTGCTGGAATTGTGTTTGTGTCAGTCAACAAACATCAGATTCAGATTATTATTAATAAAAGCCGTGAGGTGACACAAGTCAGAAGAAGAAGAAGAAAAGTAGTGACTTTTTACCTTCTTTTTTTCAGGTTTCGTGGAAAACAAGTCTAAAATATTCATTTTATTTTTCTACTTGGATTTTAATTTAGCAATTTGTTATAGCATGTTCAAGTCGAATTTTCCTACGGCTAACCCCTAGGTCCCCTACTACAATTTTGATTAGTGTTTTGCTAATGATTCATGATAAAATAAAGTCCGTACACGTTTTGTTAAATTCAGATGCATACAAGTGCAATATTCGTTATTGTGTAAAGTAAAACATATCGAATGAAGACGAGTTCAAAATCGAAGAAAACATTGCATGAATGGAACATCTTTATATCAACTTTAGTTCGACGCTTAACAGCTCATTTCAAAAACCAAAAATTAATACTAGTGTTTATTATTGTATTATGCGTCTACAATAGCCATCAGGATGGATGTCATTTTCGGCATTATTGATTGGATTGGGACCTTGTCCCTGACCTTGTGTCATAAACTGGCTTTTTATACTAAGTTTAAAGAAACATAACAAGCAAGATTAATGATCCGACCACGACTATGCACTTTATGAGTTACTGTGATATTTTTGCCCAGTTAGATTAACTCATTAATTCAAGCTTTATGTTCTGTAACTACTAACTATCTTAATGAAGCTTTTGCAAAACTTAACGTGAAAATTAAAATTTTATAAAACCATCATAAAACACATGACGTTCCGATTATGAAACAAGTAGTAGGATGTGGAACTGAATTTGAAAAAAAAAACAAAAACTTAATCCATACCATAAGAGTTTTTAACTCTTCCTTGTTCATTTCATAAGCCTCATTAGCCAAGAATATGAAGTCATGAACCCTGTGGATGGCATTGCGGAAACTGGATAACGTTGATGATAAGTATAACTATCAAAACTACTCCAAAATAGCTAAGAGTAAGGGTGCCAAAAATGCCATTGACAAATATCTAACAACAAGACAACAAAAGAGTAAGCCTCCAAAATGGCATGTAAGCAGGCAGATACCAAAATTGTTCATGACAAGTTTCTGATTTTATCTCAAGACAAAATCAGACTATCAGCCTTCTCAAGTTCCAGACCTTGAGGAAGCAGCAACTCACAGTCGATAAATATAACACTCTACGAGAGATTCCCTGCATAACTCCCAAGTCCCAACTCTGGAGTTGTTCGGCATCTAATACTCTTCTCAAATGCATTACAAGAAAGCATGCCAAGTTATTCGACTGTAAGACAAGGAACCATAAGTACTTGTACTTTCATAAGTAACATCAATACCGTAGAGAATTTCATGCATACACGTCTGGTCCACAGAGAAATACATATCCTAGTACATCAGCTATAACCTTGTAATCCCGTCCTATGACAGACATATTCATGAAAGCTGCAAGCTAGTTGGAAAATCAAGCATTTTTTTCTGTGTGGAATATTTCATCAAACCATTGATCTGCCCCCGTGAAGCCCAACCATACCGGCTTATGTGCAAACTTCAGTCTTTACAACCTAATTGTTGATGGATTAGTTTGGACTTTGGAGCCAATCCACTTTACTCGTATTTGCTCATCAATCCTCTTCTGCTTTCTTCAAAATACGATCCTGCTACAATGAATAGCCTCTTAAAACATTGACCAATTAAGAAAAGCAAGGAGCAACAAAAAAATACTAAGGGGAGGGCCAACTAGTTTAACGAGGATTGAACTGATAAGTGCACCTATCTGAACTGAACTATTTAGCAGTGAAATTCACTCAAAATACATTGGTACTATTTAGCAGTGAAATTCTCTAAAGACTGAACTAATAAGTGCACCTATCTGAACTATTCGGGTTAGTCACATGTTTTTAAACTCATTACGTATCAGCTTAACAAAGGGCACAAGGCTCCTAAATTAAACCTAACTTCAGTAAATTTAAATTCCACACTCTTCTGTTTATAGTTATCCTCAAATGCTGGACACCTATTACGGATTACACTAACCCAGCAAGAATTCAACACGGAACTTCACAACGGGAGGGATCAATATAGAAACACATACTTGAAATGTGATAACATAATATTAATCTTTTATTGTGTTAAAAAATCTAGACTTCTGCAATTTTTACAGAAAGAAACTCTCTTCGCTAGAAAGCAACATATGCAAACATTATGCTGTATAGTAGATTTTTATTTCCACTCACAAAGGCACCATTCTATTGAGTGAGTCAATTCATAATAACTTATTGCACAGAGACAGTTGTGTTGCAACAAAAAGTACCAAGTACTTTATAACAGGTTTTAACATGCGATCATGACTAAAGAATTCCTCAACATGATTTGCCAAAAAACTCTAGACATTACCTCATTGCACTTTTGATTTCTTCCGAGCTAAAAACCGAGCCTTTGCTGCTGCTACTGCATCTTCATTTTTCTTGTGATGGTCGGGCTTTGGTTGGTC
The DNA here is from genome assembly GCA_028274465.1 of Plantago ovata. Taxonomy (NCBI): domain Eukaryota; kingdom Viridiplantae; phylum Streptophyta; class Magnoliopsida; order Lamiales; family Plantaginaceae; genus Plantago; species Plantago ovata. The sequence goes on along the minus strand of CM051456.1, from coordinate 15,489,430 downwards.
ACTGGCAAGTGGTGCGCCAGCATTTTGATCTTCCTTGGGAGTCTCAGAAACAGGTTTTGCATGGGCAATGTCAGAAGTTTGCTTGGAAGGACTCTGTGCAATCTGCTCCTGAGACACCTTCAACGGAGTAGATGATTCTGGACTTGTATCAACTGCTCGAGGAGACACTTCTTTTGGTGAATGAGGCACTCCTTGTTCAAGTTGTTTTTTAGGTTTCCGGTCAGCATCGTTAGCACCAAAAGCAATATTTTTTGCCAAATTGAAATAAAAGTCACTGATATCCGTCTTCTTGGTAACCTAGTAAATAAAAGTAGAATATTAGTATATTACTATAATGCAACACATCCATGTATGGTAATGCTATAAATATTTGCAAACTAGTGTGTATCCATGCACAAGATCAACTTTGCTGTTGGCAGTGAGATGAATTTACAGAACCTAGTCCTACAAAGAGGCAGCTCCAGAGTGGATAGCAAGAGTTTACACAGTGTATAAATCCAAGATTCTGACAGCAGCAAGAGATGCAACTCAAAGCCCAGTCCATTCTCCATATTTCTTAGATGCAACTCATTAATGTCGTGTGCAAGCTCATTATTTCTTCAGTATCTTAAACACAATTTTCGGATACTTGAGTATCCTTCACTTGCAATGGTTTGAACTCATCTGTTTTTGTCTGTGTATGGGATACAATTGAAAAGATAATGAAACTAAGTACAACAATAACAGATCTCCCGAAATACTTTTGATGGCCTAAATCCTTCGTTGCCCGGCACAAGCAATAGGAAGTAAAAAGAGCGTCAACATATCTACAAGAAAAAACCATACAAACAGCAAATGCAAATTTTCACTTACATCTTCCTTCTGCTCCCTCAATTCACGCAGCCTCTCTTCTTCCTTCCACTTTTCTTGCTCAGCTAGTTTCCTCTTGTATGCACTAGTAACGAACTTATCCTTGTCAGCGAACATATGCTCATCCTTGCTTCTCTCTTTAGCAAGTTTTCTCTCATAAATTATCTCTTGTTCTCTTTCTCGTTGTTTAGCCTTCTCCTTGATGACTGCAATATATCTCGACTGCAACGAAGATGAATAGTTACCAGAAGATTTACAGTTTAATAGATACAAAGTTGAAAATCTAGTATAAATGTATTTTATTCACGAATTCAACTCAATGTAACAAGTATTCGAGTACACAAAAAAGGTGCACAAATTGAAAAGTTCAGGTAAAGAATATTGCAGTATAAGCAAATCAACCAATAGTGATTACAATTAAGTATTTTGCATGTAATCAATAATTTACAACCAATAGTTACCTGTCTATCCTTACGATCCAGCTGAAGAGGACGAACCTGATCCTCTTTCATCTTATCATAAACCCCATCGTAATCAAAAACTGATGGGTCTTCCTCAAGTGCCTTCTTGTGCTGCTCTTCAACCTATGATCAAAACAAGTTAAAGAAGAAAGCACAACTTCATCAGAAGAGTATACATCAGTCAGAGTGAACAAATCCACAACAATTAGAAGCTAAACTATATTCTGTAAAGCGGGAGAACTCACGTCTTTATGAGATTTCTTCTTATGAGCTTGACGCAAAATCTCCCTCTCAACATTGTCATCGTCATCATCATTAAATACAACTGGCTTCACATTGGTAATTGGTGGCTTTGTGGGGTTTTTCTGAGTTGGTGGAGCTCTAAGTTGTAACCCATACTTCTTCGATCGATCCATCCCTACATCAAAAGTTGTAGTGGTAAGTACCAATTTCCATCTCTAAACGCAAAATATATAGATATGGGCTTATGCTAAGATTGTTGCTATTAGTAGATGGTGTGACATATTGACATGTAGACATTGCTTGAGGACCTACACAAAAACTGTGTTTTCCTTACATATATATAATAACTACATTCCATTGTTCCTGAACTTTTCTTGAAAAAAACATTCCATCATTCATCACCTTATTGCATCTATATTAAACCACAGTGATTTCGAGCACTGGAGTCGTACTCTCTTACACAAAGTGATGTTGTTCAGTTGCAGCATCTCCTACATCCATAAAGGTCCTTGTAGTAGGGAAAGAGTTCCCAGTCAACAAAGTTCAGTTTCGGGAGAGAAACTACTATACTAATACAATGTTTCTGCCAACACCATAGTATTCTTAATAGGGGGTAATCATCGTGCACTTGTGAACTACTCTTTACTGGAGATGTGTATGCTTATGTAGAGAAAATATAAATACCCAAAATTCAAAAAACCGCATATATCGGTGCCTATGCTCTAGAACAGGTATAAAATCAAAAATTTCAATCAGACCCTCTTTAGCGTAAGTATATTCTTTCTGAACTAAGTTAATAATTTTAATTGATCTGGACATGTAGTGCTTCAGCTTCAAGCTTGAATTAGATGCAAAATCAGCTTCAAGCTTGAATAAGATGCAAACTCAACTTCAAGCTCTAGTTAGATATGCAAAATTAGCAACAACAAGAAAATCGAGAAGGACAATTTAACAAACAAAATTATATGTAAAGGGGAAAAAAAGCATATTAACATCAGGAGAAGAAGAAAATTATCAACAACATATGCAATCGACATATTTCTATGCTTCAATCGGAGAGGTACATACCTCCTTAACAATTGGTGAATTTGACTGAGTACTCTAAGCTGCTGATATCCTGAATTCCTTGATGCAAGCAAGATCCCAGCCCCAGGTGAAAAGAAAAAAGGGGGAAGATTAGAAAAGCTTATAGCCAGGTTCTCCGTTTCTAGCTCGACTTCTCTTAATACCGAATTAGGAGTGCCGGATTAAGCCTCCTTATAGCGCTTTAGGTTCCAATATAAGAAACGCGAATACTATGATGTCTAGGTTAGCGTGGACGGGAAAGTATGAGGCAGAAAGGGAAAACGGGAGAGGGAGGCGGAAATGAGGGGTTAGGGTTTTTCAGAAGGTATTTATATAAGGTGGGTAATTTATTAAAAAAATTAATAATTATTTGATCGGATAGGATTAATTTGATAATCCGCGGATTTTAATTCGATCCGATCCGAAAATCGAAAATGGCAAATCTAGTGATCCGCAATCCGAACCGAACCGGATCGAATTGGTTCGGGTCGGTTTTGCGGTTTTTCGAATCGGTCACAGCCCTAGTCAATAACATGCACTACTATCCATGTTAGCTGAGATGGCACCAATTTCCGGCACAAAACATGAATAGCATAATGTGAGTTGGTGCAAATTACAATTGAATGGAAGATTTTTTTTTTAGAGAATGGAAGATTCAATCATTGGATGTGTCACTTCTAAAATGAGAGAAAAAGAAAAAAGAAAACCAAATACAAATATAAATATGTTCCCTCCAGACTACTAGACTAAACGAACAACTTCCTCACTCTCATTTTGTTCCCTCCTCTTCCATTTTCTCTCCCAAATCAGATATTTTCTCTCAACTCCTCGATTCCGTTCCTCACAATTTTCTTCTCTTTTACTCTTCGATCAACCAAACCCTACAAAAATCAAATCCTTCAAATTCTCTGAAATCCTTTACTCTCCGAGCTTAGAGAAACAACGAACAAATCATGCAGCCGCCGAAACGTCCCAAATCGCCTACAACAAGTCCGCCGATCACAGGCGGCGCCGCCGCCGCTAACAAACCCGACGAAGATCCGAATTATGAGCGTGGCGGTATTGTTTATTAAAATTCCTTATTTTCGCTCGGACATTACATACGTTAATAGCTAGATATAGGCGAGTTAGAATATTGTTATTGAACTTCGGTCTGCCTGCGTATGATTTGGAGTTTCGTTGAGTTTATGTCGTGAATTGGAGTTTATTGGAGTTATGTGTGATGAATCGATCATGTGAGGCAATGTTTCCAACGCTAGTAGTGAGCTGAATGTTTAGGAGGTTTTATCTTACTCGGTATGTTTTACTCGATGAGAATTGCTTAAACTATGTTTAGTATCATGATTTCATTCCTTTGTCTTTGTCTTCGTCGTTTTGTCATTTATGTTTTACGTTTTAGCAAAGCTACACTTACTGAAAAAATTTAATTTATGTAGGTGCACTTGGGTTTTGCTCATAAAGGTGTCCGAACACCTCAGGGGCCCTATGCTTGTGCCAAGATGTGAAGTACCTGCATTCTTCTACCTTTACTGGTGGTTATCAGGAGTGGAAAGTGGTCCATGGTGCAAATCATTTAACGTCAGATTGACGGACAGGACAGTCAAGTGTACTTTTAGCCGAACAGGAGGAGAAGGAATATACGGTACCTACTTCATAACTGCATTAGCAGAAATTATACAGGAACTCAGTCTAGATGGGAAGATCATCTACCTTGCTAGGTTAGGTGATAATCTGTTTACGTTTGTATTCTAGGTAGAGTTGTTTAGCATTCATCCTGAACTTTGTTATCCTCAGCTGCTGCTGCCAACAACTATTTCCAGCAACCAAACTTCGAACTTTAAGCACCTTTTTTAATAGATATGACGCTTGGGAAGGCATACCCATTTTTTTTCCGATTGAATTCTCTTTTGATTGTTTCTAGTGGTGGAGAAGAAAGAAGAAAGAAAACTGGCAATCAAATAAAAATCAAGATCAGGAGATGGACAGGTAGCATCACTTTCCACCCCTAGTTAGTACCACAAAATATTTGTAAATTTGGTACCATAATTTTAACTCCTTCATTTTGTAGTACCATAGCATTTCTTAAAAGCTTTTATTTTGTACCCCGAATTTTATCCCTAATTCAATTTGTGTACTAAGACATTTCCAACTTTGACATATAAGAATTGACACGATTACCTAAAATAGGCATTAAAAAAAAAGATTGACCACATTGAAATATTTCAAGAAGTTCAATTTGACCATGTATCAGAAGAATAATTATAGCAAAAAATCATTAAGGAAATTTCAAAATTCCAGATACGCTTCAATTGGTATTTTTATATTACAAATGAATTTAGCTTAGTTGAGTTTATATTCTTTTAGTCATGTTCAGTTCAATTTAGTTCAATTCTGTTAAAATATGTTCAGTTCTATTCAAACAAAAAAAATATTTTCTTAGTCCAGTTGTGTCATCGGTCTTTCTTATTGGTCAAGTTGAGTCATTAGAGTTATAGTCATCGTAAAAACCCACGAGTTGATGAATTGATTTATGTTTTTCGTTGAAAGTCTCTCTTCATCTGTCTTGCAAGACCTCTAAGTTTTGGGAGATTTCTCAACATGAAATATTCTTACTCTTACTTCGTTCTAATTTGAATAATTAAAGTTAAGATATTTAATCCCTCCATCCCATTATAATTTGCGAAGAAATCTTCTTGTATTACCACAATACTCAAGGTTCTCACTTGGACTTTCTCTCTCTACAATTGCTCTCACTTTTCTTGGTTGAGTTCCAAATGAACTCCCTACCCCTATTTATACAACTAATGGAAGGATTCTAGATCATTCCATATTATTCCTACACTTACATAGTTCTAGAGTATTCTACTCAACTATGTACAATGGACAGTTTCCTACTACATTCTAGATTGTTCCATTTGCATAATAGTCCCTAACTTCTCTAGAATTGTAGTCTTGCCCCAAGCATTCTAGATCCTTCCCATGAACCACCAACAGCTTGCACGGCAAAAACTCCCCAAAACGTACGGACGTCACAACACGCTCATTTTGGAAATTTAAGAGTCTCAAGTTAACAACTAGAGATACATTAACTAAATGATATATAGATTTCAATAACTATTAAGTTGCAAATAAAGGGTGAATGCTAGTATTCAAAGTCGTATAATTCCATGTTCTTCAGCATCCTCTGTTCCAATATACTCAGTCTTGTGTGCTACTTAAATAGTGCTACTTACGTTATTACGTTTTTTGTAAGATGAAGAAAACGTGTTTCCACTTATCTGGAATTGTACCATTAAATAAACCCAGGGGTATAACAGTAATTTAAATATTTGGATCACATAATCACACTATGGGCTGTACTGCTGTGAGAAAACCAAGCCCATGCACCACTTTCTTGTACATGTACTGAGGTTGGCCCAAGTAAAAAACCAAACACATTTTCGGACAACATTTTCTGGTCAAATACACCGCAAAACACATGTTGAAGCTTTCGGGCAGCTCCACATGTAATTTCCTAAGTTTGACTGTAAAAGCAGATGTGATAAAACCAATGGCTACCTACGTTTTGCAGTTGATGTGTGGGGAACGTTTTTCACGAAATTAGTTTTATCTGTTATCGAGCTTCGGTGTGTGTATGATTTGGAATTTTGTTGAATTTTCCTCCTGTATGCATGTCTGTCAGATGTGTGATGGATCAATCGTATGAGGCAGTATTTGTATGGGAAAATTGCAATTTTGGTCCCTCAACTCGACGTCCTCCGCGAGTTTGGTCCCAAGTGGATTCGTAAAATGCAGAAAAAATTCCATTTGCAAATACGATCCCGTATTTATACGGTTTTGCTGAGTTGGAGAGGATGTGGCTGCCTTGATGTATTAGGGATGAGCTGATGTGGAAATGGGGGGAAATAAATATCCTCCCCATTCATAAATTACCTGTCTTCTTCTTCTTCCTCTCAACGGATTCTCCACGGGGAAAACTCATCTTCAAGTGCGCGATCTCCTGCAACCACCACCGTCAATGCCGCCTCAACTCCCCCTCGTAGTCACGCTCAATACTCAGCTCCTTCCAATCATAAACAGAGCCATTCTCAGCTCCTTCCGATCATAAACAGAGCCATTCTCAACTCGTGAATCCCAATCATAAACAGAGAGCCATTCAACGACCAGAGATCCTGTACATAATCTGCCTGCCATGGACAGCGACGTCGTCACAAAAGGTAAAATATCTCATCGCTTCCTTTTTCCTTTTATGCATTTGTTTGTTTCAAATTTCAAATCCTTTAATTTCCTTCGATCATTCTTATCTGGATTGTTGTTTTACTTCTCTTACTTGTGCGTAATCATCGGAAAAGGAATCGTCAATCGTGTGTTGATCGATTGCTTGATTTTAGTTTATATATTGTAATTTATGTGCTGCTGTAGCTTAATGAAATTGCTCTGCAAATTGATCACGTACCACTACCAGGTGTTTGATAATCTGCAAATTTCGACTGAGTCATTAAATTTGAGCTGAGAATTTTGAGTGATCGGATTTAGAAGTGTTTAGAAGTTTCCTGCGCACCTAGTGTTTGGTATAATGACTCAACGAATCATTTCTCTGTTTGGTACTGTAGTATTTGGTTTTCACTTCTCTGTTTGGTACCATATCCGCCTGACATTGACAAGGAACATGCTGGAATGGGCACGTTTCACTCTCTTGAGATGATTGTGAGAGCCAATTTTCTTTCATCTTCAGTAAATTTAAGTGAATTTTGGAATTGGGAAAAATTGGGAATTAGGGTTCTTGGCAATTGGGGATCGATTTGGGTTAGATTTATCAGTCATGTAACGACTTGCCACGTTAGATAACGAACTGGACCAAAAAAAGGACTAAAAAGGGACCAAAAACGCGACTCAAATTCGCGCGAATCCGACTAGGCAGGCCAGTCATGCGCTTTCGTGGCATTGGGGACCAAATTCGCGACTTTTTTAGTCCCGTAACTCGATTTAGGACGTTTTTTGCCAATTCGCAAATCGACTAGGGACCGTATTCGCGAGGGACCACGAGTTAGAGGACCAAAATTGCAATTTTCCCGTATTTGTATTGGTATTGAGCTGGATGTTTAGGTTTTGTCTGACTCGATTAGAATTCTTTATGCTATTTTTAGTTTCGAGATTTCACTCCTTTGTTACTACTTTCTGCTGTTGTGTGTGGGAATGTTCGTCTGCAATTTCGGTTGGAAAATGATCAGCAACTAGCTCTTTTTCTCTGCTTGTTCGTTTATCGCTGTGTACATTTTTTCACTGTGGTGGATGTTTTAGCTCTTGGAACTCTTACATGCCAGTTTTGTTGTAATTTTAATTGAAAATTGGCAGCTACTACTAGATAAGCCTGCTCTTTGTATACTTTTCAGTTTAGTTCTGCCTACTTCATTTACCTTCCCTCTTCATGATGCTCATTTTGGCTGATTTATCTGTAATTTCCAGCTGGTACTTCTACCACAGGTAACAATCTCCTTGCAGTTGGTCTATTTAGGTATGAAACTATGTCTTTGATGCGTAACATTTACTTTTGCTGTCCCTCCTGTGGTGGAGTATGGATACATGTTTTTGCAATTCGTAAATAGGCCAGTCTAAAACCTAATGTAGCCTGTTTTAATTGGTTCTTCTGAGGTTTGATTTGTTTGATTTTACTCGCACAGGATTCTTAAGAAAGAAGCTCATCGATCTAACTAACACTGCGAGGATTGTAACCTGGATAATTATAAAGCTGCAAATATGTTGAAGGTAATTGCTGCGAACTGATGTCTACTACTGACGAGGACACAATTTTTTATTTCATATAACTTGTTTTCCTCAAACATTCTAACCCTCCACCTACACAAACTACAGCTGAGTGTACCCCAAATTCACTGTGTGAAGACTATGGTATCAGCGATATTAGTATGCAAAGAGCCCATTCTCCAATCTGCAGCTGCCACAAAAGGGAGTTCAATTGGAAATTTTCTTATTGGCTATTGTATAAGTTTGTATTACTCAATAGTTAACCGGAAGTGTCAAACATTTGCTGATGGTGAATATATTCTTAGATCACCTCCCTAGTGCTTGTGAATGCAATGTGCTAAGAATAAACGCAGCAAATCTGTTAGATTCTTATATCCGATTTCTTGCTCAACTCTCATCGGGCTGATCTTCCCCCACCCCTCCCAGAGATACTCTTTTGTACTTATTGTTTCTCAATCAGCTTATTTACCAAACAGCAAAGGATTATATAATGAAAAATAGAAGAAATAATAATATGATGATGAAAATACTAGAGTTATCTAATAAAGATATATTGCCAGGTTCCACTGCAGGCGATTATCCCCCTCCACTGGATCCCACTCGTAGCGATGCCAAGATAGGTTCAACCCTCTCACTTTGCAATAATATCTTTCTGTGGTTACATGTGTCTCTTTGCATATGGTTATCAGCACTGCAAATTAATCTAATTAGTTGGTTCATGAATATCACATTACCCTGTAGCAAGCGAGATCAGGGATATAATAAGACAGAATAAAGGTCATCCTCCCCTTGGATTGTCAGAAGTTGCCAAAAAACTGCAGGCAATGGTCTCCCTTAACTGATGATTTCATTCCGTTCAGTGACGAAAATAATTTTATTTCTTAATTTGTTTTTTATTTTCTACCAGGTGGATGTGAACCGTATACGTACTGCCATGAAGTTGCTTGAAAAGGCTGGCTTGCCCAGGTTGACATTTCTGTATTCTGTTTCGTGGAAGTTAGGGTCAAATATGACACATTCTATGTTTTATTAATAATACATCCAGTTATTATGTTACTTTCGCTCATGAATCACGAAAACATATCAAGATTACTAATGGGTGAAGTTGTGAATTAGGTATATTGCCGTACAGAAGAATGACGCAGTCAGTTTACAGGTATATATATATATATATATAGAATAGTTGAATAACTCATTCCTTACTTGGAATGAGAAGAACTTTCCTTGGATTGTAAAAGTTCATTTGCTAACTTTTTATTCTTGCTGTTTTTCATCGACTTACTCTGAACATTCTCCATGAAACAGACTATGTAATGTAAAACAATTTACCGCAAAGAAATATATTTGAGGTCATTAAGCAGTTTTATGTTCTACCAAAGCGTAAATTTTTAACTTTTAGAAGTGAACTTCAATTGTGACTTCTTTCATTCTCATAGTCACAAACATGAACAGAAAAATAAAACATGACTCGCTTTCAAAAGAAACTGTAATCTCCCGGTTGCAATTGCTGGTATTGTTATTATCGCAGGGAAGAGAAAGCACTTCTGGGGTGAAAAATTCTTGCGTTACCAGGTATCCCTCTCTTGTCTGATCTTTCACAGAGTCTACTCTGTGGTAACTAATGTTGCGTAAATATCGTTCCTCTAAATTTTGAGGATATATTTGATGCAGTGAAAATGACAAAGGATGCAAGATTGATGTGGATCTAGATGCACAAACCTTTGCAGGATCATCTAGCACACAACACAATGCTCACACATCACCAACTGAAGATGCAATAAATGAAGAAATTTGTAAACAGAGGTTTGGGCTAATTGATCATTCCCCTCAATGGGATCACAGTCGGAGCTATACAGTGATAGGTTTAACACTCTCACTTTGCAATAATATCTTTCTGTGGTCAGATGCGTCTCTTTGCATGTGGTAATCAGCACTACAAACTAACCTAATTAGTTGGTTCATGAATATCCCATTACAGAAGACACCGTAGCAGTCGAGATCATTGATCGATTTAAACAGGCTAAAGTTCCTACTCTTAGATTGTCTGAAGTTACCAGAGAAATGAAGGCAATGGTCTCCCTTAACTGATGCTTTCATTCCATTCAGTGTGGAAACTAACTTTATTTCTTCATTTATTTTTATTTTCCACCAGGTGGATGAGACCCGTATACTTGCTGCCATTCCGTTGCTTGCAAAGGCTGGCTTCTTACACAGGTTGACACTTTGGTATTCTGTTTCATGGATGTTAGGGGCAAATATGACACACTCTATGTTTTATTAATACATCCAGTTATTAGTTACTTTCACTCATGAATCATGAAAAAACATCAAGTTTACTAATGGATAAAGTTGTCAATTAGGTATATCCCACCGAAGAAGGACGAAGTCAATTTACAGGTATATAGACCCATATAGATATAACAAATTCCTGATTAAAGTTTATTTGCTACTGTAGGTTTTTATTCTTGCTGCTTTTTATCTACTTGCTCTGAACATTCTTCACGAAACAGACTATGTAAACTAAAACAATTTACTGCAAAGAAAAATATTTGTGGTCATTAGGCGAATTTATGTTCGACCCAGGCACAAATTTTTAACTTTTAGAAGTGAACTTCAATTATGACTTCTTTCATTCTCAGTCAAAAAACACGATGGAGAAATATTACATTACTCACTTTCAAAAGGAATTGTAATCCCCTGGTTGTAATTGCTGATATTGTTATTGTTGCAGGGAAATCAAAGCACTTCTGGAGTGCAAAATTCTGGCCTTATCAGGTATCTCTCTCTTGGCTGATCTTTGACAGAGTCTACTGTGGTAATTAATGTTGCACAAACATTGTTCCTCTGAATTCCGAGGTTATTTTTTATGCAGTGAGAACGAAAAAGGATGCCAGATGGATGTGGTGGATCTAGATGCACAACCTTTTGCAGAATCATCTAGCACCCAAGACAATGCTCATGCATCACCAACAGAAGCAATAAATGAAGACACTTGTAAACAGGGGTCTCTGCTAATTGATGCTGGACTCGATGAAAATCCTTCACCAGGGCCTGTTGTTCCACTGAATGCTGATGTAAGCCCTCAGTTGCAATCATGAATGGAGAAATATCACATTACTCAAAATTTCTACATATCAAATCATAGAACATGAATTCACATAAACCCCTAATTATATTAAAGCAGCCTGATATTTTGTTTAGAGGTTTATTTTTATTGTCTATGACCTCTAAGGTCATGACAGTATATAAATGTAACCAAGCCTGAAAGAGAATAATATAAATTTGTTGCTATAAACAAAAGTTTTATAATTTTTCTAACTCTGTTTGGCATTTGCAGTTAGATTTTGAATTCGATAAATTAGATGGTTGGGATGAAATAGGGGCAATGGAGTTTGGAACTTACTGGGAATATTAAATGATCCGGAAGCTAGAAGAAAAAACTCAATGACAAGTACAGAAACATTAGATGATGATGCAGCTCGAAGAAAACTGCCAAAGATAAGTACATCACAGGGCAATGTGACTTCAGCATGGAATGTGGTGCCAGATTTTAATGTAAGTCATTGCATGCATGGATAAACGAGCATTATTACAATTGGTAAAGATTTGTTAGAAAGAAAGGCTGGACAGGAGAAGAAATTCACACCAAATGTCATTTTATAACCATAATTCAATCTATTTCTAAAACTTAATTTTTATTATCTAAGCTTTTGAGTTCATAAAAAACATATTTTGTAAAATTTTTCCGTACCTGTAAAAATGATTACTGAACATTGTCATATGCAGCACTTGTAGCATATCTTTTTGTTTGATGTTTCAAATTTGCAGACCGGTGATGAAAGCATTGAAGAGGACATCTTCCACACCAAATGTATTCTTTCGTTTCTTTTACTATCTAGTATTTCGTATGAGTGCGTTTCAAAAGTTTTCAGTTGGAATCCTTGACTAAGGACCATAGCTGAGGTGGCTTTGTCGGATAGCTTGATCTCATATGATAAAGAGCCTCCAGCAAATGATGTTTCAAATTTGCAGACTGGTGATGACAGCACTGTGGCGGACACCTTCTTGAAGAACTGTATTCTTTCGGGTTTTTTACTGTCTGTTTTGTATGAGTTCTTTTTGAAAAGTTTCGATTGGAATCCTTGACGAAGGATCATAGATAAGGTGTCTTCATTGGATTTCTTGGTCTCATCTGATAAAGATCCTCCAGCAGACGATGTTTCAAATGTGCAGACTGGCAATGACAGCAGTGCAGAGGACACCTGCTCTACCAAATGTATTCTTTCATTTTTTTTACTATCTGTTTTGTACGAGTGCTTTTCAGAAGTTTCGATTGGAATCCTTGACTAAGGGACTATAGCTGGCGAAGCTGAGGTGGATAGCTGGTTCTCATTTGATAACGAGCCTCCTGCAGATGACACCAAGTGAAGTTGAACTGGATCTGCTTATGCCATCGAAGATAGAGATTCTTATATGCTGGTGGTATATGCAAGTCTTGTTGCATATAAGAATTCTTAAGCTCCATGCATGAGATGACAAAGTGCTTTCAAATTCAGTTCATGGTACTTACCTAGTGCTCGCAAATGCAAAGTCACTCTGCTTGGGATTTGTGTACAAAATTCTATTAGGATATATACTTTTACCTGTCTGTAACAGTGGTAACTGGATAATCTAGATAAGATCTTACACTCTGAATATTGGTGTTTGTTACCTATAGTCTGTCAGAAGTCAGAAGTCAGAACTCAGAACTGAGAAGAAATATTCAATAGTCCATTTGTTTTGAATGATATCATCTTATGAAGCTTTTGTTTTCATCTGATTAAAGAACTTAGCTAGTCACTAGACCAATATCCTTCCTCTCTGTTTCTGTTTCTATGTATTTTGTGAGAAGCCCAGCCGCTCCGAACTTGATGGCTAGCCGATCAGCCGATGTCTAGGAAAAATGTTACTACCTGAGAGTCTGAGATGAACTAAATACCGATCACAATGTTCCCATTTGTCATTCACTTTTCTGAAATCATTTACATTCGTGAATATCAACAGACATATACTGCTGTGCGAAAATTTGGTTGCATCTGTCTCCGAGATTATGTACATTCATGATAACAGACCTGCAGTGTGAAAATATTCCACCGTCGATATGTTCTATATTAAAGTACTCTTTGAACTAATTATTCAGAGTTCATACACGATCTTTATTGAGACTAGGTACAAAAACATCAAAACTTGACACTATACTGGGGAGAAATGGCCTGTTGCTGAATGAGTCACTGTTTATCTTGATCAACTTTCTTCCCGATCCAACCAGCAACAATAGGCGTAAGAGCTACAGTAGGAGGGAATCTGATAGGCGAAGCGGCCTTGTGTGCAGCATATGCCAACGCAAAAGTTCCAACTTTTTCACCAGTTTCATTTGTCGCAATCCCAAACTGCAACAAACCAAACAACAATTAATGAATATCCCAAACGGCAAAGCCTGCTCTTATATACGTATAGTATTCAAGTTGCTCGTTGGTTAGAGAAATTGTACCTTCTGTAGAAACGCAGGCACATCTACACCAGCACTGATGAGAGCATAACATAGTCCGAATGATATCAAGGACAGCGTAATTGACGTTGCTAAATATGCTCCTCCATATTTGGCTAAGAGTTCCTTTGCTTGATCTCCCTTTGACTTGTTCTCTTTGATTTCTTCATTCTCCTCTTTTGAAGAAAATATCTAACATGGTTCAATAAAAACTCTAATCCATTAATAGACGGCAAGGGAGACTTAAACAGGACTATCTAAGACTAAGATCAAGATATATACTGTATGTCATTTATTTCTCATGAGCATAACTAACAAAACAAGCTCTAGAGGCAAATGAACAAGTTGAAATATTCACCTGGAATCCCACACACTAAAAATTACAGAAATTCATAAAGGCGGCATAGTAGTGGCTTGAATTTTGGTTAGGTTCCAATCCAAATACTAAGATTGTAGTACAAATCACCATGCTCATTTCTCTTACTTTTTTAGGGGGGGGGGGGGGGGCATCAAATACAAACAACTCTTTTGACAATCAGCAACCAGCTTGAGGTCTAAAAGTAGGATACAAACTTCAAACACAAGCATTGAGAAAAACTAAACAAATTGCACAAACTAGTGGCACATCAACTCACTGCATTAAAGAAATCAATTTAAGAAATCAGATAAAGTCACTAAAATTAAAACAAGACATAAGCCCTTTTTAACAAATTTCCTCAAATCTACAAGTTGTAAGACACGGAGAGGGAGAGACTACCTTCCAAAGTCCAGCTTCAAGGCCATATTTTTTGGTGATTTCTTCAGGGGTTTTTATTTCTTCTGTTTTCTCCTTGAGAGCTCTTACACTGAGCTTTCGAAGTTTAGGATTGGTGTTGGAAATGGAAGGTCGAAATCCCTTGGGGTTTTGATTTTGTGAAGGAGAAGAGAAATTGGCTGTGCAGCTGAAGCAGTTAACAGGGGTTTGCAGAGCAATAGCCATTGAGTATGAATTGTTCGTTTATCTCATCATCGTCTTGTGAAATTGGCTGTACGTTTTCTAACTTTCTAGTGGTGGAGAAGAAAGAAGAAATAAAACTGCCAATCAAATAAAAATCAAGATCAGGAGATGAACATGTAGCATCATTTTCCACCCTTAGTACCACGAAATATATATTTGCAAATTTGGTACCATAATTTTAACTCCTTCATTTTACCCTAGCATTTCTTAAAAGCTTTTATTTTGTATCCGAATTTTATCCCTAATTTAATTTGTGTACTAAGACATTTCCAACTTTGACATATAAGAATTGACACGATTACCTAAAATAGGCATTAAAAAAAAAAAGATTGACCACATTGAAATATTTCAAGAAGTTCAATTCGACCATGTATCAGAAGAAGAATTATAGCAAAAAATCATTAAACATTGCATAAGGAAATTTCAAAATTCTAGATACGCTACTCTTGGTATTTTTATATTACAAATGAATTTAGTTTAGTTGAGTTTATATTCTTTTAGTTATGTTCAGTTCAGTTTAGTTCAATTCTGTTAAAATCTGTTCAGTTCTATTCAAACAAAAGAACATTTTCTTAGTCCAGTTGTGTTATCAGTCTTTCTATTGGTCAAGTTGAGTCATTAGAGTTATAGTCATCGTAAAAACCCACGAGTTGATGAATTGATTTATGTTTTTTTGTTGAAAGTCTATCTTCATCTGTCTTGCAAGACCTCTAAGTTTTGGGAGATTTCTCTTCTCCTTATGAATTCCTCCGATACTGTGCACGCGCCAACAATCGTTGGAGGTAATCCGTCAGGCAGATTAGACATGTCCAATTCATGAGAGATCTCAACATGAAATATTCTTACTTCGTTCTAATTTGAATAATTAAAGTTAAGATATTTAATCCCTCCATCCCATTATAATTTACGCGCTTTAACTTTTCCGGCCAATGGTGTTAGACTTAGACTATAAATTACTCTTAATAAACTATAATGATTAAATGTATAATAAAATTATATTATGAAAATTTTAAGATCTATATTTTTCATATTATATTTTACGAATAATTTGTGGTCAAAGTAAAAAGATATTGATTGAAAAAAATTAAACTGGGTAAATTATAGTATATGGTACTTAATCCCCTAAATTCCATATTTACGGAAGGAAAGTATATATTAGACACCGAAGCCTGCCTTCCATATGGTCAAAGTATATATTAAGATATTTAATCCCTTCATATTATAGTTTCCTACTCATGAAGGAAGCCTGCCAGGAAATTAACTCATATGAAGGATTATTGTTTACGTAAGGAAAAGTATAACTAACGAAACCTACCAGGATTAAGATTGATGTACGTGTATATATATACCAGCCTGCAGATTGGAGAGTTATTAGAATAAATAAATTAAATTAATTATTACAAGTAGTTTGATGAGGATGATGAGGAGGCCATGGCAAGATATTCCGCAAGACATCGTTGCTTTAATTGTGAACAAGCTGCATCTGACCGATCAATTCTCCTTCCGTGCGGTTTGCAAGAATTGGCGAATAACCGAAGATCGCATCAAGCCATCATCATCTCCATATGGTGAAAGAATGTAATCTCTTACCTTTCTCATTCACATAACATGTATTTATATACAACTACGTTAGGCTATAAACGAGGACTAATTACAACAGAATCTTTCTATTCTATCCTTTACATATATAGCTAACTAATACTACGTATTCTAACACTCCCCCGCAGTCGAAACGGGAGGAGACCGAATGTTGAGACTGGATCGGAAATCCTCAAACAGAACCCGTGGCAGCCCCTTGGTGAAGATATCGGCAATCTGGTATCGAGAAGGGACATGCCGCACACGCACTTCGCCGCGTGCAACCTTCTCACGGACAAAGTGAATATCCATCTCAATGTGCTTCGTACGCTGGTGTTGAACATGATTCCCGGAGAGGTAAATCGCACTCACATTGTCACAATAAACAAGAGTAGCCTTCTCGATCGGAGAATGAAGTTCCAGCAGAAGATTCCGAAGCCAACAGGATTCGGACACGACATTAGCAACGCCGCGGTATTCAGCCTCAGCACTGGAACGGGAGAGGGTAGGCTGGCGCTTAGCCGACCAAGAGATGAGATTATCACCGAGACAGACGCAGTAGCCGAAAGTAGAGCGGCGCGTATCGGGACAGCCCCCCCCCCAATCGGCATCAGTATACGCGACCAGTGTACTCAGTGAAGAAGGAGAAAGGTGAAGACCAAGATCCAACGTGCCTTGAACATAACGCATGACTCGCTTTAGTGCATTCATGTGTGCATCCGTCGGAGAATGCATGTGTAAGCACACTTGTTGAACCGCATAAGAGAGATCCGGACGGGTGAAGCTCAGATACTGAAGAGCCCCCGCAAGGCTACGGTATAAGGTGTGATCAGCAAATGGTTTGCCAACCGTCCCGCCAAGTTTTGCTTGTGTGTCAACAGGGGTCGGACTCGAGTTACAGGAACTCATGCCGGCGCGCTCTAGAATGCTGGCAACATAGGTGCGTTGAGACAAAAACAGGCCACCGGACTCATGGAGAACACGAATGCCGAGAAAGTCGTTCAACAATCCCAAGTCCTTCATGGCAAACTCGGCATGGAGCTTTGCCATTAAGTGTTGGCGAAGAGCAGGGGTGGAGGTTGTCAAAATAATATCATCAACATAAAGAAGAAGATATGCCATGGCGTCTCCATCTTTGTAAATAAAGAGAGAGGTATCAGATTTACTGTTGGTAAAACCAATAGTGGAAACATAATCAGCGAAGCGCTGATACCAAGCCCGAGGAGCTTGTTTGAGGCCATATAGTGATTTGCGAAGTCGGCAGACATAATCCGGACGAGTGGAATCCCGGAAACCCAAAGGCTGGTGCATGTAAACGACCTCCTGTAAATTTCCATGTAAGAATGCATTATTTACATCAAGCTGATGAATAGACCACCTACGAGAGAGGGCAATACTGAGAACCAAGTGAATGGTGACCGGTTTTACCACCGGACTGAACGTTTCGCCACAGTCAATACCCACGCGCTGAGTTTTGCCATCACCTACAAGACGGGCTTTATGCCTCTCAAACGAACCATCAGACCTGATTTTATGAGTAAAAATCCACATGGAACGAATAATATTAACCCCAGAGGGACGAGGAACTAACTCCCACGTCTTATTTTAATAAGAGCATCATACTCATTAGTCATGGCCATTTTCCAATTCGAATCACGGAGTGCATCGATCGGAGTACGAGGAAGAGGAGATGGTGTAGCTAATGTAGTGTGAGCTTCAGAGGGATAAAAAATGGTCTTGTTTTGAACAATCCCGTGTTGACTACGAGTGACCGGGCGCTGGGGAGGATAAACTGTATAGGGCCGAGATGGAACGGGTGGTTGTATGGGTGATGCTAACGGGACAGGAGATGGAGGACTGGAGCGGGCTATAACAGGAGACAAAGGTGAAGGAGTTATGTCCACACTAGCCGAACGGTAGGGACTTGGCTGCTGGACCGGTGGGGAAGGAGGAGTAGGCTGTGGAGCCGAGGATGATGGGGCCAGTGGAGGCGCAACCGACTGGACCAGGGGAATGGGAGGAGGAGTATGGGTTGGTCGAAACACACATGGTGAAGGAGCGTCCAAAAACTCAGAAACATGCGGAGAACCGACAGAATGTTGAGAAAAAGGAAAAACGCCTTCATCAAACTTGACATGACGACAAATAATGATTTTACGAGTCGCTAAATCATAACACTTATATCCGCGATGATTGTCGGGATAACCTAAGAACACACAAGGAGTGGAACGTGCTTGTAATTTGCGAATAGTAGTGGAAGGGAAAAGTGGGAAACACAAACAACCAAACACGCGAAGATGGGCATAAGAAGGTACACGGCAATAGAGGACATGCTGTGGAGATTTATGGGAGAGGAGCTTGCTAGGTGTGATGTTACGGAGATGTGTGGCCATTTGTAAAGCATGATGCCAAAACGATGGCGAAATGGAAGCATGAAGCAAGAGAGTACGCATGATATTGTTGATAGAGCGAATCTTGCGTTCAGCTTTACCATTTTGTGATGATGTGTATGGGCATGAAAAACGAAAGTTGATACCATTTGAGGCACAAAATTGGCGAAACCGTTCATTGTTAAATTCGCCTCCATTATCACATTGAAAAGTTTTGATGGTTCGTTCAAACTGAGTTTTTATGAAAGAATGAAATTTCGAAAAAATGTTGAATACTTCGGATTTGTGAGCTAGAGGAAGAACCCAAAGAAAATTCGTAAAATCATCCAAGAATAAGACATAAAAACGATGGCAGAAGAACTTAACGTAGGAGATGTCCAAACATCGCTATGAATAATATCAAAGGGCATATATGTTTGAGACAAAGAGGAAACAAATGGCAATTTGATATGTTTTCCAAGAACGCAAGAATGACAAAGTGTCGAACTAGTAGTACTTTTACAATCAATCAATTTATTTTGCCTAAGAATTGCTAAAATATCGTCGGGATGGCCTAAACGATCATGCCAACCTGAAGAAGCAAGACATGCGGCGGGAGGCTGATCCGGGAGGGAACTGGAAGGAAAAACTGGATAAAGTGGGCTGGTACTATTACATCGGACGATACGTTTCCCCGTCTGTAAGTCAAGCACAGAAAAACCATATGGATCAAAGCTGACAGACACATGATTATCAGTGGTAAACTTACGCACAGAAACTAATTTTTTAATAATGTCAGGGGTGTGCAAAGTATTATTAAGTGATAAAGGCTTGGTAGGGGTGGGGATAGAAGCATTGCCATAACCACGAATTGGAATAGAGTGACCACTACCAACAGTAACACCAGATAAATTGCTCGTATTAAAATAAGATGTAAGAGTACCTTTAGAGTTCGTCATATGAGACGTGGCCCCAGTATCCATATAGTAGTTCGGATCAGGCTGAGATAAGGCCATTGTGTGCATGGCTGCCTCAATGTCCGTAGGTGTCCAGGTCTGTGCCGCATGTGCCTGGGGCTGCTGCGGACGAGGGCCTAAGAGGCCGGCTTGGCGAGAGCCAGCAGACTAATCCCATGGCTGCGACGGGTAAGGGCAAGGAGGCACGGGCCAGTGAGGGGACTGCATCCAGGCCCAGGGCGGTGGTTGCATCCACTGTTGCGGACTCCAAGATGAGGAACCAGGAGGACCAGAACGAGGGGCAGAGCGGCCAGAAAATGAACCACCAGATTGACGGTTGTTGCGGTTGTTATACTGGCGGCCTTTGGACTTGCCAGAACCAGAATCCCTGTGCGACCGGCCCTCCTGAGGATCAGCAGGTTCACTAGCAACCAGCAAGGCATCATCCGGAACAGATTTCTGCAGGGCACTCTCCTCCAACGTTAACATAGAGCGAGCCTCAAGGAACGATGGCAGAACCTTTTTGTGGCGAATGACAGACGCAACACCCTCATATGGCGGTGTGAGGCCGCCAAGGATGCGCAGAATAAGCCGATTACTGGTAACAGGGGCACCCACATTACTCAATTGATCAGAAAGCGACTTGAGGCGTTGGCGGTAGGCGGAAACCGAAGGAAAATCCTTCATACACGTGTTGTGAAACTCGTTTTCAAGAGTGACCGCCCGAGAGTTTTTATTGTCTTGAAACAGGTCACGGAGACGAGCCCACAGATCTTGAGTAGTGACATCAGGCTCAATCACCGTATGAAGCAGATCGGTCGAGATGGTGGCATAAATCCAGCCAACCACGGCGGCATCCAAAGTATCCAAAATCTCCTTCTCGTCGTCAGAACGCGTGGGTTGGGGCTTAGGGTTGCCGTCGGCATCCAGGGACCGGAGGATGTGAGAGAGAACTTTGTGAGAACGACAATGGACCTTGAAGAACTTTGCCCATGTCGCATATTGGACGTTCGCGATCTCAAGGGTGATAGGGACGTGACTCTTGATGTTGGATACAGCAAGAGCAGGGTGATAGGTAGAGGTGGAGGTCGGGGTTGTGTCTTTGGAGGTGGAGCCGTCGACCATGATGATCGATGAGTTGGGACGGAAAAAGAAGAGAAACGGCAGAGAAAGAAAGAGGCGGAAGCTAGGTTAGATCGTAACCTAATTTGATACCATGAAAAAATGTAATCCCTTGCCTTTCTCATTCACATAACATGTATTTATATACAACTACGTTAGGCTATAAACGAGGACTAATTACAACAGAATCTTTCTATTCTATACTACGTATTCTAACACATGGTTGATCCATTATTGGGAGGACCCACCCACAGGGCTCACGTATCCCCTCAAGTATAACTTGATTGATCCTTACAATTCTCAAAAAATATATGACCTTTCAAAGCCGATTGATGTGGACTTGAATATTTACGCAGAGCCTCCAGATATATGTTACTCAAAGTACGGTTGGGCCCTTTCTTGTTAATGTGGATAACAGCATGACATTCTTTTTGCACAATCCTTTCTCTAAGGACGATGTCATTGTGTTGCCTCCTCTGTTTCCTGGACAACACCACTTAACCTATCGCAGAAAGGTATCCGCGGTGTTTACAACAATCCCAACTTGTTCTGATTCTGAGGTCTTGGTCTTGTACAGGAGGTATACAGAAACAGAACCTTTCGATTTCCATTTCTGGAGAGGTGGTCGAGTCGATAATTATATCTGTAGGTATCGTTTGTGGTCAAGAGACAGAGAATGGAGCACGCAACTTGTACGTTCTTGATAGTAGTAATATTCCATACACTGGGTATGATTTACAACATATTGATGGAAAACTGCATATCGTTTTCTATGGAAGAAAATGCAATTTAATTAGTTATAGCTTGGACGATAACACGTGGGAATCGGTCAATGCACCCATGTATGATGAGGAAGGCGTGAACATGAATTGGGAAAATCTAAACAATGATGAAGACACTTGTTAGTTGACAGAGATGGGAGGGACTCTTGTGATGCTTTGCAATGGAATATTTAAATTTGACTGGTTGCATAGGAGATGGGTTTTAGTTAAGGAATTGAAAAATACGGCCTTCTTTATTAATGGGAGTAAGATCATAGCTCATGCACCCTTGGAGGACAACAATGATGACGACTGCTTGATTATCCGGTACCACAAAACTTTACTGGGGTTGAGCTGCATATCTGACAAATGGGGCTATGTTCGAGTACCAGAACCATATACTTGGATCAACCCAATAGTTAAACATCAAACCATGTTTCTTATTCAACCCCCTAATCACTCTAGTGTAGCAAGTTAGCTACTTGTAGCTAGTAGTAGAATGTTTCTTACAGTACTTGCTTCTTAACAAGTCGGTTTTTTTTAATTCTATCATATAATTATATAATACTAGTATTGTAGTATTATATATGTTTCTTTCATTCTTTGATGCTTTTTAATTACCTTACTCACTCATTCATTGCTTCACTCAACTTACTAAAACAGTCAGCATAATATATACTATAGAGTATAGGGTCTCAATATTTTGAGCCGCCCCAAACATCACAATTGTACAGAAATCTGAAGTAAGTGTGTACCTTAAACCTCCACATGAATTTTGTAAACCAGCAATTAGCAAAGAATGAGCTTTAAATTTCATAGCATAAAAAGTTTATACATTACGTACACCCGGATTTGTGCCGATCCAAGTGAATCATGTGCCTTTAGCTATTCCCCTTAATTATTTTCGTCAACACCAGTTCACTCACACTGTCCCATATCCCAGCCTCAGCTATATGGTATTTACCCCACCCCCCTGCCCTATTATCCATGTGTACTTTAGAAGCTATTTTAGCCAGCTCCACGCCGTGAAGTCTACAATACTTAACAATGCTCTGCCCAGTCGTCAGAATTAGGCCTCTCTGGCATTTGCATCACAACCTCAAGTGCTTCATTCAGCAGACAGACTCCCTGTAGTGTACGGCCTAGTAAATCAACCATACAATAATAGTGCTAGGTATAGTCACGTTTCATGCTTCCAAATACCCCCTTTCTGTAGCTAGAAACCAGTCGTCTCAGCACATGTGGATGTGGATATATACTTCATACTGCACCAAGAAAAGTGACATAATTAATTTGGCATTCCTGGACCTGCTGCTTTCGTGAGTAGTTTGAACAGCCATTCTTCCCGTATCCATCAATCATGGATGTCCATGTAAACAAATTTCTCCTAGTCGTTGGCATGTGATCCAAATTGCACCTTGTCTCATCAGTTCATCAGCATTTAATTAACATACATAAGAGCGCTAGCTCCCAATGTTTATGTGTGAGAACAACTCGGTTTCCATCAGTTGTCCTTGGACCTGCTGACCGATCTCAAATGCAGATAAAATAGAATTTCAATATACATTTCTAATTTTCTATTGCCTTCTCAGCCGTATCAACTGACAGTGCGTATCCTTGTATCATCATCATCATCGCATTATAAACTACCAAATCCTCATCCAGTCATCCTTACTCTTTTCAAACACATCATCATCTTCCACAAACCTCCCTCGGTTCATGTATCCCGTCCCGTGATCATCGATGTTGAGCAAATCATGTTCACCTCCAACATCGCTCAAATCAAACACTCTCTCCAGTCTACTACCCTTTCACTCTTCACATACGAGGCCATGCACCAATGCCGTATAAAGCACGTCATCGATCATCACCACCTGCAGCATGAGATTCAAATATCTGGGCGTGAACCTCCCTCCCCATATTCCGACAATGAGCGTACGTACACTAGTAGAGCAGTTCAGAATCATCGAATAAGTGTATCCATCAGTTTTCGTTAAAGAAACAGAGTTTCAGAACCAAGTCGAATGATCCATCATCAACCATTCCCTGTTTCACATAACCAGATATCATGTAGTAATTATAGGCCATCAAAGTTCGACGAGGCAATTCATCAAACAACTGGCGTACGTAGGTCAGGCAATAAGATATGAGGGAAAGGACGAAAAGTTTGATGGAGATACTGCCATCGGGGGCGAACCCAGTTTTCAGAATGTGAATACGCTTTTGGCCCGTGGGAAGGATGATCGGAGTTTATGTAAGCAGACTTAATGCATTGCAGAGTTAATGCAAGCGAAGGTGCGTCTGTTACTCTGTTTACGAGTTCACACACCTCACAGTAGTACACTACTATACTACTATACCATATTATCATTAGCCTTTTAGCATTAGATATTTGATACTACTTCCCTTTTCTTTTTTGGGTTTCCATAAATTTAGTTGAAGATGTATATACTTCCTCTATTTCATTAATAGTTTTTAAATTTATATTTTTGACCTTTTTCTTTTACAAAATTTATAATTCAAATATGAAAAAAAATTCAACCCACCCGCTAACTTTTTATTATTTCTCTCTCTTCTTTTTTTTTTTTTTCGGAACTGTGAAAACTTTTCATTACCTCTGAAACAATACAAAGCAATAAGGCCGTTTAGTGACAGAGTACTCACACTTCCCATCAATTTGCAAACCAAAACGATTCAGGCGGTCTTTAGTGGCTAGTCGTTTCTGTAGGCACAACCATGACACAAAGATAGCACGCGATCGAGTTATATTTCCGAATACCAGGTCTTTCAAGTAAACCGGCAGGGCAAGTTCTCGGAGCTCCTCATAAATCTGTCTCACCACATGCCTCCCTTTGTTCATACAATCATCCCATGTTGTCAAACCATAGACCAGGGCATGACTTTTGAATATGCTACGATCCAAGGAGCAGTTCGCCATTGACACATAAGTTTGTATCGATGAATCTTTAATGTAATAGCTGGACCCACTGAATCCATAGTTTATCAGTCTTATTCTAAATATTCCATAGTAGTTTGGCCATTAGCGCTTGATTCCATTCCTTTAGAGAAATAACATTAAGCCCCCCGAACTTTCGCGGCGAGCATACTTGTTCCCATGCCACCAATGCTTTTCTCGAATGATTGTCTTTTCCACTCCAAAGATAGATCCTGCAAATGCTTTCAATATGATGGAAGACATACTTAGGTACGTAATGGAAAAACCTTTAACCAGTAGTTGGCGATAGAGAAAAGGACATTATTTATCAACTGAAGCTTTCTAGCATAACTAAACAGTTTAGATGTCTAGTCTGATGCGACTCATAATCTTATCTAGTAGAGGCTGACACATATTTATTGTTAGCTTCCTGGAGGTCAGAGGCACACCCAAATAGCGTATTGGGAGTGTACCCCTAGACATACCAGTGCGGCCAAGGATGATATTTTGTTCCTGCTCACGAACTCCGCCAAAATACACCTTGCATTTATCCTTATTTGCTACTAGGCCATTTTATCTCTCCTTCTTTATCACCAATTTATCACTCTCTTATACTTTATTACCCACTTACAATTAAATATTTATACAAATTAATTCTTTAATATTATTCCTTAAATTGTACTTACTCCATTTCATTAATAACTTCCTATGTTTCTATTTTTTGGTAGTTCTATTACAAACTTACTAACCCAAATATGAAAAAAAAAATTAACTCAGCTACCAATTTTTTATTATTTCTCTCTCCTTATCTATAACCATTTTTTCAATATCTATCATACTTTATCACATTTTCACAATTAAATACTCATACAAATCAATTATTTAATATTATTCCTTAAAATTTGTAATTTTTACCACTTAAAAAATAATTAAAAAAATGTTGAAAATATATTTTTAGGAACTTACTAAAAAAACATAAAGGCAAATTTAGATAGAAGTCGGCATAATTTGACCAATAAAATAAATTTTCGATTGATTCCATTAATTAACCAATGGGTTAAAATAACTGAACACCACTAACAACCCCTAGTTACAGTTAATTACCCCCATTAATTACACCACTAGTTCCACGGCCACTTCAAGCCCATACAGATTACCAGCATGTTGCTCATGCCCCTGCCCCACGAAATACACGTCCCTAATCTTCTGAAACGCGTGCCACGTCAGCAAGCTATCCGACCCGGCCTGATGGCACCTTCCCACAACCCGGTCCACATCCAGCGCTTTTGCAACCCGGTCCAGACCTCCGTACAAAGTTTTGCAGAACCTCATCATGTACTTAACGTCATACACGTTTTCCCCGAACAGCGTCTTCAACAGCTTTAGAAACTCATCCAAATCACCGGGCAACGGGCGGCGCGTGATGATCTTCACCAGGTAACCGAAGTCGTACGCGCTGTGAAACGTCACCCAGCTAACAGCCTCGTTGCACACCAGACCAGAGCTCATCATCAGCTCGGTGAATTTCGCCGAGTCGACGCCTTCCACACGGTTGCGCTCGAAATCGATGCCGTGGTTCTTAAGCAGCTCGATCGAGTCCGGCGCGTGGGGATCACGCGCGACATCGAAGTCTGAGAAATTGAACTGCCAGATGCAGTTTCCAGGCAGGTTGCCGGCGGAATCAGAGAGAGTTATGCCGAGCTGGATGAGGCTGAGAGCGTCGACGTTCGACTTGAGATCTCTGTACAGATCTGAGGGGGTGGAGTACCATTGCTGACCAGCTGGAGGCTGAGGTGGCTTGAACACAACGCCAGGGAATTCGGTGTCCATGGAGATGAAGGGGAACTCGTCGATTAGCTCGGAGATGAGCTTGAATTCCGATTCGAGATTCGCCGCCCACACCTCACGGATTGTTATTGGCTTTCGGCCATCGGAAATTGGTGACGCCACCATCATTTTGATTTTGGTTTTCTGATATTTTTTGTAATTTTCAAAAGGCTGGCTAATAGAATTGTTGATTGTGGTGTGAGGTTTTGGGGTGGGTTTTATAGCATGAGAGAGGAGAGAGATAGTTTATGTTATTTTGTCTATTTTTGTTAATTTGTTGGTGCCAGGAAGGGGGTGTTGAGAGCATTAAATGAAATTTAAAAAAAGGTTGATTTATATACTTTAATAAAATTAAATTTTGAGATACGCAAGGATGAGAACAAAATAAGAAAACAATAAAGTAAGGTGGATTGTGCAACTACAATTTTGTCAAGTGGTTTTTTTGGTCAAGTTGTTTCAATCAGTAGTGTTTGTTATGTGGATATTATAGTCTATGTTCAATGTGTTGGTATTTTTGTTGACTTGAAAGGGATCATTGGTACTAGGTGCAATGATTCAATAGTGTATACATGGTGAAAGGGACAATGCTAACTTATGATTTGGTTTTTGAGTTATGGTTCTGTATATTGTTGGATAAAATTCGCATTTATCTACATGTACAATCAAAACACATGTGGATTTTAATTAGCTCAAATTGATATGTAAGTCATGTTTTAATTCTACATCGTCCCAATGTGAACTCCATGTCGAGCTTGAAAACCCTAGAGTTTACGGTTCGAAATTTAATAGAAATTATATCGCTTTCAGAATATTAATTGAGCTTTCGACTTTAGAATGATCTATGACAACGTGGATTAATAATGTTAATACTTTACTATGCTAAAAGCCTAAAAGTAGGTGAGTTTAATTGTATAGTCGATTGAGACGAGTAGCTCATAGATTCGCTTTGGTATCGATTACTGATTTTCTATACAATCATTTTTATTTTGGAAGTTAAAAATAAACATCATAATGACAAGTCGTATTACGAATTTATTGAACTGTCATGAGTAAAAGGAAAAGAATGTAACGTGAACTTTGTGGGGCCCATATTTCGACTGATGTGATGGTGCAACTAGGTTGGTTTAATTAAACACCTATGACCAAAATTGTTGTTGACGAATTTTATTATGTAAATGACCGATGGTATGTGATTCCCCATGGATTGTTGACGCACTCCTGAGAAGAACGAAAGGGATTGCTTCACGAACTACCTTTCAGACCTGTTGTGAATGTTGCTTTCTAATTTATTGAAAACTTCATATGACGTAATTGGTCTTCTACAAGGGTATAATATCTGATGGTGGGTGGTAAAGTAGTGCACACCTGAAACTACACTAAAGTGTGAGTGTGGGGGTGGGTGGGGGGGGGGGGGTTCAAGCTCCTGTGAACGTGCACACCTGAAACTACACTAGAGTGTGTGTGTGGCGGGGGGGGGGGGGATCAAGCTCCTGTGAACGTGGACACATTTTAATATCATCAATCATGACATACAACCAATATAATTTCCTATTTAAAATTAAAAATATGGTGGTTTTGGAAAACTAATTGAGTTTTCGTTGGTGTCTGAGAATGATCTAGATAAATATTGTTAAGATATTGTTGATAGAGACGAACAACTCATATATTCACTTGGAGCGATTACTCATTTCCTATCAAATTTGTTTTTATGTTGGAAGTTAAACATAAATCGTAATATTAAAAATGTTGTATTATGAATTGATTGAATTGTTCTGAGTGAGAGAGGAAAATAACATAGGCCCTATTTAAATTAAGGTGGTTTGGAATATTAATTGAGTTTTCGTTGGCATCTTGATCTAGATAAATATTGTTAATAATCTTTTCCTCCTAACAGTAAGTGAATTATATTGATTAATCGGTTGATCGATATGGATATATAGATCATAAATTTGCTTGGAGGCAACAAACCATATTCAACAAAAATCATTGTCGTTTCGGAAATATGAATCTTCATATATATTGAAAAAGTTTTGATTTATTACGGATTTATTGAAATGTTATGTGTAATAGGAAAATAATATAACGTGAACTTTGTGGGCCTCATACAAGTGTGACGGTGCAACTAGGTTGTTTTATACACATATGGCCAAAATTGTTGTTGATCAATTTTCTTATGTAAATGGCATACAACCGATATAATTTCCTATTTAAAGTTAAAATATGGTTCTTTTGGAATATTTGAAATTTTCAGTGGCGTCTTAAAATGATCTAGATAAATAATGTAAATACTTTTCCCGCAAAAAGGTCAGTGAATTATATTTTAATCAATTGACATGAATAGCCGATCATAGATTCGCTTGGAGGCGCTAAATCATTTTCATTTCGGAAACTAAACATAAATCTTCATATTGAGAATGACGTACGTATTGCAGATTTATTAAACTGTCATAGTAAAAGGAAAAGAATATAACATGAACTTTGTGGGTTCCATATTCCGACGGGTGTGATAGGGCAACTAAGATGTTGTTATACCTTATTTAATACTTTTAATGATGAGCATACAAAATCAGATAGAAGATTGATAAATCGTAACACTTAGAAAGTATTGATTAAAATTTATAGAGGATTATCAAGTTAGACTGATGTGTAGTTTGCTAAAATAGACTAAGTACTCCAACATTAAAGGCTAAGGACCAAAAGTGCAAATTGGATGGGGGGCTTTAGTTTGATGGATCGAGTTAAAGTAACAAGATCAACATGAGGGAGCGCATCATACTGAAACTCAAGAGTCAACCCAGCAAGCAACATCAACATGTGTGTGTCCCAGACTTATAGTGAAGTCTCGTGACAGTCCCAATTTTGATACTTGAGGCTTGAGTATGTCAGAACGGCGGATCAAGAGAAGCATGAGAAGTGCTGCCTTTGTGTGTCGTTACAGACTCTAGACACACCAAGTACAAGTGAGCCCCACTGAGCAACAGTCTCAAGTTGGCTCACATGATTTTAAGTTCAGTAAATTTTGTAGATTCAAAATTAGAAGTTCTCTAAAATGGATACAAGATTGTGTTTTGATGGAACAATAACTAATATGAATCAATAAATAAAAAAGGGGATCACTATGATTAAGTGTGAAAACACAAGGATCGAACTTGAATTTCACGAACACAATACTCAAGCCATCAAAGCTCATATATTCAACATCTATAGTTCCTTCAAGCCCTACAAAGAAAAAAACTATTGCCAGAACCAAATCGATGGGCATTTCAGAGCTAGAAATTTAGTCTCAATCTCCACCATTGTTCTTACCAAGACAAATCCGAACACCTAGTTTCCAGATCTCACAAATCAAACAAACCAACCAAAATTGGAGTTTATGATACACCAAGTAGCTAGTACGGCTAGTGAAGAGGTCGTGGGTACCTAAGTTGAAATTAATAAGTAATAACTAGTGTGGCCAGTGAAAGAGAACTTGTAAAATGGGTCGAAACACTAGAGGTGTGAGAGAGTCAATTGAATTACAACCCTAGCGTTGTCTACCCGTGAGATGGTGAATTGCAAAGCGACACGGTAATTAAAAGGCAGTGAACTCAGTTTGTGGATTAGTGGGGGAATTACGTCATTCTCCATCACCACTAATTTTCTATGTTATTTATTGCTTCATAGCTTAACACAATGCACTTATCTTTA
Source organism: Plantago ovata (assembly GCA_028274465.1). Lineage (NCBI taxonomy): Eukaryota > Viridiplantae > Streptophyta > Magnoliopsida > Lamiales > Plantaginaceae > Plantago > Plantago ovata. The sequence continues at coordinate 15,459,290 of CM051456.1, read as the reverse complement.
TGTATTTAATAGTCAACACGTGCATCAAACTGTGTTTATATTGCCATCAGTTTAGTAGACAAAAATGTCAGCTTCATTCCTCAAACTGATTATACCAATCAAACTGATCATCCAAAAAATACTTGCTCTTATATTTTCTTTTGCCACGAACTCTGAAAGATACCTTTACACTTAATCTTGGCTATTATTTTAAATAAATATATTCCCCAGTTCCCGAATTATTACCTTGCTCTCTGGATCCCAACAGATGGTTTAAATTCTTATGACCAAGATCGTTGTCGGTCAATTTTATTACGTAGTAATAAAGACATACAACCGATATAATTTTCTATTCAATAAATATTTAAATTCTCATATATTATGGTCGACCAAGTAATTAATAATGTTTCTCACGTCGGAAAAGAAAAGGTGAAAATTCATGGTTTCGTTTGGAGGCGATAACTTATCTTCCATACAATCATTTTCCTTTTAAAAATTAAATATAAATCTTCATATTTAACATGTTATGAATAAATAAATAAAAAATATTTACAACAAGAACTTTATGGGCTCCATAGCACTAGGATGTAATTTTAAAGACGTGAAATTCATGTAAAGTTAAAAAAAAAATTAAATACGAGGAAAACCAATACTTCTGATACTCTTATAATTTATACTAATGAAGTACGAAACTTACTCTCTAAACACCCCAGGCCAAAAGTAGTCACTCGACAATATTACTCATCCCATTTCTTCCCAAACTTCCGACTTCTATTGGAGTCACAATTTTTAATTTTTAAGGAAAATGAATATAAGTGGGGTATTATTTTTGAAAAAGGAATCAGAAAAATATGGTGAGTGGGTTATTATTGTATTAAATAATAATTAATAGTAAAGAATAGTTGGTATAATGATAAAGTTGTAAATATATGTGAATGGTTGGTGTAACAGAACGTCAAAAATAGAAAAATAATAAGTTTTAGAGAAATTGAAATAGTATTACGTAAATGACAAACATACTTGTTGGTATTATACAAAATTTCTTATTCATGAAATATTTGAATTTTCACATAATAGGCTTGATTTTATGTAATATTTTTTTCTCACATTGAATAAAAGTAATTAAGTCAAAGCAAACTTTAGACCTCAGTTTATATAAACCGAGTAAGTCATTTTGATAAATAGAAAGGATAATAATTAAGAGCATACATAATTATTTTCATTCAAATCTAGTTTAAAGAATAATATTAAAATTGATCATATTGCGGACAATACTAATATACTAATAGAGATGATTAGAGTTGACAATTTGAGTCGTATCAATTAGATTAATCCCCATCCAGTCCTAGTTCAATTGAATAAAATCAACATAATTGCTAATTAGATCCCATACATATACCAGGATGGCAGGATCCACTAGGTTTGGCACGGACTAATGTAATCTAATTAATTTATTTTTTTGAATCACGCACGACTGGGAAAATTTTGACACCAGTGACCGAGTGCACCGTACACGGAAGCTGGGTCAATTTCACATGTAAATTTACAATATTGTATGAATAGTATTTGATTGGGTGTTGTATGAAATTAACGATAGTGATGGTGATGATGATTAAAGTAGTGTTCCTTTTGAAGTTTCAAGTGGGAGAGACTTGACTTGAGGAGTAGAATTTGAATAGATGCGCGTGATTGTTGTGCTCAATTGCAAATTGCAATTAACTGGTTGTTGATTCTTTCTTAAATACATAAATAAATACAACAAATTTAGCTGGAAAAGAAACATTAAAGTATTTTATTAATAATTAATAAAATAATACTCCATGGGAAAAAAGGCCAACCGGAAGCACCGTGGAATAATTTGTTGGCGGCGGTCTCAACTCTCAACTATACTCGTAGCTTCCGTGCATGCATGATGCATTTGCCCCCAGCTTTGAATTTTGGTCAACTACTTCATCAAGACAAAGACGACTTCAAACGACCGCTCTTCTTGTAGGCTTAAAGCCTAAAACCTTTTAGACACAACACAATATAATCTCTCTTGTGCAAAACATCAAAATTACACACATTTTTATCACTTGCTAAATCAGGATTCAGAGTTGGGTGTGCCGTGTGCATGAGAATAGTTTTCTTCTTCTCCTCCTCCTTCCTCTTCTTCTAATTTTCTCTTTTCTTCCATCCTCGTTTCTAGTCTATAATCTTCTCCATCTTTGTCGTTATTCTTTAAAAATTTAATATTTTTCTATATCCGATGGCACTATTTGGTTTGCAAGACATGATGGATAGACCAATGTTATGAAAGGAAATTTAGAGTTTAGTAGTTGCAATATCTAGATATTGGTCAATTGGTTTGAGTTGGCATTTTGACAAATGAAAAGTTCGGAGAATTTTCTTAGAGAAGTAGACCTACTTCTCTTAAAAATACATTATATATGAAAAATTGTGGATGATGATTCCAATTCAATGAAAACGAGTTTGGGGTTGGATTGGCTAAGGAGGGTGGGGATGGTATGATGGTCTGGTCAAGGGTTGATGGTGTTAAGGATGGCGCTGACATTGGGATGGTGAAATGGAACCCACGCATGTTCAACAAAAATATAAAGGTAAAATAGTGTCTTAATCCCGGAAGTTTAACCATTTTTGTAATGTGTTTCCGTAAACTTTATATTTGTGTGCAAATTACACCCTAAACTTTGATAGAATGCATTTCCCCTCTGAATTTTTATAATTTTTGCTATTTGGCCATATACACGTTATTTTATTACTTTAATAGGGGTTAATCGCTCATATTTTAAAATTTTCGGGGACAACTTGCAACCTTCCAAACTGTAGGTGGCAGGTAGCACAAAAGTGTAAAGTGTAGGGTGCAAATTGGAACATTGCAAATATTTTAGGGCACATAGCACAAACTACCACACTTCATGGAGCACAATGCTATATTTCCACATATAAATAAAGAGAATCTAAATTTCATTCCCAATTTAACCTCCAATCAGGTCATCTAACCCCCTTATTGTCCGATTACCGGCTACCTCCTCCGCCAAGCTCCGGTGCAACTGCCGTTATTTACACCATCACCACCTCTCATTGTGAGCTGCATATTGTAATATCCAACTCATACTATCATCTACTTCTGTCATTGGACTCTTTCGGCATTACCCTAACATGTCAAAACAGCCTCTTTGCTAAACCCTCGCCAAAATTGAAACTCAAGATTGCAATTATCTTCAATGGCGTGGAGAGCTTTAGCCAGAAAGGTTCGTTGCTTTTATTTATGTATTTATTTATATATTTGTCTGTTATTGTTGTTAATTAGTCGTTTCCTTTTGGGTTTCATCAATTAAGCAGGGTTCCTATGCTACCAAAGCATTGTCAGTTGCACCTGGAAATCAAGTATCAGCTAGACCATTATCTGCTTCATTATGGCACTTGCAAGGTGAGCAACATATGATATATATATATATATATATATATATATATATGCTTTGTGGCTTTACTTAGATTTAGTATGTTCAATTCAAGTGTTATTTAGCTCTCCATCTATGTATTGCAATGAGACATATGGTATGCCAAAGAGACGTTGATGGACCGTGTTTTGTGTGCTTTAGGATATCTATCCTCTTCGCAGTATCAGGTTTCTGGTGGGCATCAGTATTATCCGGTCAATGGGCGCCTAGTTAGGTAACTTTCGTTACATTGAATTGTTGCACTCATACATGCTTGGTTCGATATGTGAGAAGTAGTAGTTTATTCTTGTGCTGCACTCAGTAAGTTGTGCAGTCTGTGATAATAAAGTTTTGTGTTAGCATTTTAGGTACCCTATATCTATATGTAGGTGTCTCATAGCATATTGTGAAGGTGTTAGAATCAGTGTGGAAAGACGTGGATTACATAACAATTGTTTTGTCAAGTGAATGATTATGTTGTCTTTTAAGGCCTGTGGATTCAAGATTAGCCAGGCCAGACCCTTCGTACTATTAGTAAATTCACTCATATACTTAGGACCGAGGCTGTTAGATAATTTAATTGCCATACAGAGGCTACCCGGATCAAACTGATGAGCAGTTAATTACTAAACTTGCCTTTATATGTATGATTGAGGATAACATACTGAAATGTGAAGACTCTTCGCAACAATTTTCATAGGCTAGTGGATATTGTATATTATTTAAATGTATTGATTTATTTCTTTTGCCATGTGGTGCATGGAATTTTATACTTCATAGCACTTTCACTTTCATCAGATCACCAAAGTTTTGATTTTCCAGTCGATTTAGTGGTTTGTGTTCTGGAAATAGCAAGACAGGGCTATGGTACCTGATTCTTCTTCAATCCGTAATTTCAGAATCTCTTACTACATCAGCTTCCTGTTATCATATATCACCATGATTTATCTTCTAAATTGCTTTATTGAAATGTCGTCAGTGATTGTATTCCTTTGAGCACCTTAGGTTTCTAGAATGTGTTACCTATTAATGAATTTATATTCAGAAACAAGTATAACATTTGTACTTTGGTGCATTACAAGTTACCGAATACCGACATTTGAAGGCTATAGATGTCTAATGCCGTTTGTGCAGTATTTTGTCACCGTAAACAATATCATCTAAGTGTAGACTTTAAAGCATTTTTTTTAAATTGCATATCTTTGAAAACATCCTTGGTATGACGCTAAAATTCTAATGTTTTAGGTACTTCCATGCTAGTCCAGAGCTCCTGGCTAGGAAAAAAGAGGAGGATACTGCTGGTCTGAAAATTGGCAGGAGACCAAAGAATATAAGTAAAGGAAAGTTCTCTAAGAATAAGAAGGTAGCCAAACCAGCAGTTGAAACTCCCTATGTTCCTCCAAAACTGCAAAGAGCTGCAAAGTCCTTGCCAGATAAAACAATTGAGATATTTGATGGTATGACGATTATAGAGCTTGCAAAGCGTTGTGGAGAATCTAGTGCTACTATACAGAATATTATTGTTAATGTCGGGGAGAAAGTTGACTCGGAATTCGATGCCCTCAGCCTTGACATTGCAGAGCTGGTTGCTATGGTGCGTTCTATAATTGAGACATGCTATGAATACTTATATTCCTATTTCCACAGTACATGGTTCATGTTCCTGTTAACACATGTTGGCTAATACAATCCAGAAAATCCATGTTTTAGATGAAGAAAATGAAGCATATAATATTGTTCTGACAATTATCCCAGTTAGGCAGCCATATGAAGACCTGAATCGCACATCTCAAACTTTTGTATAATAACATATTCATCTTCACCACTGAAGGGCACACAGAAGAATACAAACACCAAAGCTCATCTCCATTAGATTTTATCTCACTCACAGCCTGATAAATTGAAAGTTACAAACTTTTGTTTTTCCCTTGACCACTTTTGTCCTTGTAAATTATATGTCTCCAGTGGGCATGTTTACTGAAAGGACAATATGAGATATGAATAAATAAATAAAAAATATCCAGATGCGATTGTATCCATGATCTTTGCTTTAGTTCGGTTGTGCATGAAAGTAACAGGTTTCTTTGTCTCTTTATAGGAAGTTGGGGTCAATGTTCGTAGGCTGCACTCACTTGAGGGTGCTAAAATTGAACCACGCCCACCGGTTGTCACTGTAATGGGTCACGTTGATCATGGAAAAACATCTCTACTAGATGCTCTTAGACAAACATCATTAGCTGCTAAAGAAGCTGGAGGCATAACACAGCATGTAGGGGCATTTGTCGTTGGTATGCAATCTGGAGCCTCTATCACCTTCCTTGACACTCCCGGCCATGCTGCATTTAGCGCAATGCGAGCTAGAGGTGCAGCTGTTACTGATGTAGTTGTGCTTGTAGTAGCTGCAGATGATGGTGTAATGCCTCAAACTCTTGAAGCCATGGCCCACGCGAAATTGGCTGCTGTTCCAATTGTCGTTGCAATTAATAAATGTGACAAACCAGATGCCAATCCTGAAAAAGTGAAATACCAGCTGGCATCTGAAGGATTGCCATTGGAAGAGATGGGGGGAGATGTTCAGGTTGTTGAAGTTTCAGCTTTAAGTAAAACTGGATTGGACCGATTAGAGGATGCTTTATTGCTCCAGGCCGAGTTAATGGATCTTAAAGCTCGGGTGGATGGGCCTGCTCAGGCTTATGTGGTTGAGGCGAGACTTGATAAGGGACGTGGACCCCTAGCTACCGCTATAGTGAAAGCAGGAACGTTAGTTTGTGGACAGCATGTTGTTGTAGGTACCGAATGGGGGAGAATTAGGTCTCTTCGGGATATGGGTAGAAAACCGATTTCACAAGCTTTACCAGCCATGCCTGTTGAAATTGAAGGGTTGAAGGGGCTTCCAATGGCTGGTGATGACATTGTGGTTGTTGATTCAGAAGAAAGGGCAAAAATGCTTAGTGAAGGAAGGAAGAAGAAATTTGAGAAGGATAGACTTATTAAGCAGGATATGGAGAGACTAAAGCTCCTGGAGGAGAAGGAGAAAGAGAAGGAGAAGCAGGAGGAAGAAGACAATGATGAAGAAGAGAAACCTGAGAGGGTTGAAGTGCCAGTTATAGTGAAAGCTGACGTGCAAGGCACTGTCCAAGCGGTTTCAGATGCATTGAAGTGCCTGGACAGTCCACAGGTCCATTCTCTGCATTGAGAATTTCTCTTTGTTTAGAGCCAGTTATAAATGTTTCTGACATTTAGCATTTGGGTCTTGTTGTCTCAGGTTTTAGTGAACATCGTTCACTCTGGAGTTGGACCGATTTCACAATCGGATGTTGATATGGCACGAGCATGTGGTGCATGTATTGTTGGATTCAATGTACGCGACCTCCCTAGTTCAATTAGTCTTGCAGCTAGTCAAGCTAAAGTAAAGGTATATTTGGCCCCATTTTTATTTTTGCTCTTAAAATTAGACATGGTGAGTGTTTGCCAAAAAGTTCTGGCTTCCTTTGGGGGCAGAAGTAGCTACTCCTTTTCACTGTTCACAACTGATGTTTTCTTCAAATGAGCTCCTAGAAACTGATCATCCAGATTACCTTTACGGCAACTTAAATGTAAATGTGTCCAGCTTATCATTTTTTAAAGCATATTTATAGATGAAAGTTAAAGTTGGAGTTTGCACACCAACTTCTCAAAAATAGCTTATCAAGATCATAGGTATTAATGCAACAGAGTAGAAACATGTAGTATAACATTTTCAGTTTTTGTTGTTGTTGTTGTCAAATGATGACCCTATTTTATTGTCATAAAGTTTTGTATTTTAGTTGGATGAATGAATATTACGTAAGGGTGAACTGTTAGTTTAATCTACTAAATCATGAAATTTTTGAATGCGTAAATGGATAGAAAAGTGAAACGTTCGGCTAACAGTATGCTTTTACCAAGCACTCAGTTCTGTTGTTGTGTCACCTTGAACAAGGTGAAGAATGTATGTTCTTCTAACTCTGTTCTGGACATAAACCTTTTGTAGATAATACTACACCGCATAATCTATCACCTTTTGGAGGACATGGGTAACTTAATTGTAGAAAAAGCACCTGGAACACTCGAGACCAAGGTTGCTGGAGAAGCACAGGTACTCAGCATATTTGAACTAAAGGGAAGGAGCAAATCCAAGGGAGCTGACGTGAAGATTGCTGGCTGTCGTGTGATGGATGGGCGTTTGACCAAGACAGCAAAGTTTAGAGTTCTCAGAAGCGGAGAAGTCGTGTTTGAAGGTTCCTGCGCGTCCCTGAAGCGAGAGCAGCAAGATGTTGATGCAGTAGGCAAAGGAACCGACTGTGGACTTGTTATCCAAGACTGCATGGATTTCCAGGTGGGGGATGTTATCCAATGCATGGTGAAAGTCAATCGAAAACCCAAGTTCATTTCATCGGAGAGTGGTGCTGTTCGAATCGAATGCTGATCGATGATAGATTAGACAGATACACTCACCTCCGGAAACATGTGATCCGAAAACAAGACAGTTTTGGCCTGGTAATTCTTTGATGATACAGGAAAAAATTCTAGTGTTAGATTGTAGTAGTAACTAACTTATAGATGACCAATTTTGCCATGTTATGGGATTTAACCTGAGGCTTGGTTTGGTTTGGCATGCTAGAGTAGTACCTGAGACCTCAGCATGAAATTGATTAGGTATATTGGCGATTACATTTACACCACTGATTATTGATCACTGAGTACTATTTTAATAACATAACTATACTATACTATTGATTAGTTTTCCTCAGATACTTGCTGAGATTTGTATTGTTTCAGCTCACTGAATAAAGAGCAGAGAAACACATGATAATCTGTTATTCTGTTATATCTGCAAACTACACATATTTCTACGTGAAGATCATATAACTACTAGTGCATTGCTGAAGAAAGGATGAAGTATTAGTTTTATTTTATCACTTTGTATTTTTATAATTTTATCTTATTATTTGTTGTTTTCATTTTATCAGTTGTTATTTTTATCGATTTTTGGTTTTTTCTGGTAACATCGATCTTTGCTTGTTAAATTAATTGTATCAGTTGTTATTTTTATTTTTGGTACATTATCAACAGTTATTATTTATTTATTTTTAGAGGAAAAACTGCATATATTGCAAATCAAATCAAGTTACATCCGGGGATACAAATGGCAATACCGAAAAAACAGAACTGTCTTCAAACACGTCATGTGCTAAGAGATGCGCTAGCTTATTGCAAGTACGATTAACAAAAGAAAAACAAAACGATGAAAGGTTCGAAATTAAAAACTTGGTTTTTTCCACTATTGCCCCGGAAGGAGAAAAACATACGGATGTACTTCGGAGAGCTTGGAGTATGCGGAGACAATCCCCTTCAATGATCACGTCTGGGTTCTATCACCAAACGCACAGCTTGGTCAGCCGCACAGGCTTAGCAATTTCAGGATTAATAATGTGGGGCTTCCATCATCAGTTGTTATTTTCATTTATCGGTTTCTTTGGTAAAATTGATTTTTGCTTTCTAAAAAGACCTCTTTTTTATTGTATCAGGTTAATGTATTATCCTTGTATTATTCTACAAAACTTTTATCCTAAATATAGTGCTATAAAGTTAGTAGAGGTCTTCTAGGGTCAGGGCCTGCCTGATATCAGGCAAACTGATCTAGACCATTAGATCAGGTCTTTGATCTAATGGTTCACAACACTTCGCCAAAAAATATTTGGCTATCGCCTTTCGCCTTATCCTTCGCCTTGTCGTCTTATTAATATTTTAATTAATAATTATCATAAAAATATTAATATTTTATAAAATGTCATTTTTACCCTCCAAAAAATAAAAATTTTAATATTTTTTTTTATAATTTCGATTTATTAATATTTTTTGGACGATTTTTTTAATTATTTTTATTATATTAAATTATTTATTAATGAATTTGAAAATATTTAATTATAGTTTACCATAAATATTCAAAGCTAGGATTTGAACCTGAGACCTTTGGCTAAATAGCACAAGACTAAACCACCAGGCTACCAATTACTTCGTTCATTAATTGCTATTACTTTATACAATATCATAATAGAAAATTAATAGTCAACCTAAATTTATAATTAATTGAACACGCATTCACGTCTCTCTCTTGCTGCTGCTACCTCTCTCAGTCGACTTCTCATAAGAAAAACAGTGACATGTCGCTCATTCTCGTCTATTTTCCCATTCGCATTCCCATATAATTGACCTGTTCCAACTCATGAATTAGAGTGGACAAAGGAAGCTAAAAAGTGTTCATGGAGCTTCCAAACACAAAATTATTCACAAATTAAAATTATTTAATTTCTTTAATTTTATATAAATGGGCGTATCATGTTAAAATTGATATGTCAAAATTCAATTTAGTCCATAAAGGATCAGAAATATATCGATTAAATATCTAAATTTAACTCGGAATTTGATCTGACAACATAATAATAAAGTTGACAACAAGATAACCGATTCCAAATTATCCAAATTAATATTGACACAAATTCATCAGATTAAAAATATATTTGAACTGAATAAATCGAATCAAATTTAACCCGAAATTTGTTATGATAAAAATAAATCGAATCAAATTTAATCCGAAATTATCCGATTTGAATTTGAGTGGGATACAACCGTTCCTATTTAAATTTGGCTTGTATTCACCCAAACGAAAATAATCAAAATTGTGGATACAAATGACAAAAATGGCCAACAAATATTCACATATTTATTTTATATGTCTAAATTTAAAATCGATTTAATAGATTATATTAGGGTTATTTTAAATGGGCTACACCTCTCTTAATTTTATTATCCGATTAGAATATTATTCACAATATTAATAGAAATGTCTATTAATTTTAATTGTATATATAGGTCTAACCTTAATCCGACTACTCATCATAAATATATAGGTTACTAATCTAAGAGCCAATCCTACAAAACGAGAATAAAATTGACCAAAAGAGAAACTGATTCGGAATTTATTTTCACAGAAATTCATTCGATCCCAAGCAAATGATAAAAGTGATATCAAAATATTTGATTTCAAGCAAAAAGATATAAATTAAATAGATTTACCATTCTACTAATACTACACTACATAACTAAAAAAACAACATTTAGATTACTAAATAATTGACAAAAAAAAAAAAATGCCCGGCCTGAGCCCGGCCCGGCCCATTGCCATCCCTATACTCAACAAACTAACAAATGATAACAATAAGTGAGATACGAGATAATGGATAAGTGCATTAATCTTCTCCAATGAAACATTCACTATAAAATGAGTCAAACCTTCAGACTCATAGATACCAACTTACATTGTATTAACTCTATCACAATTATAGAAGCAACTTAGTAGCCTCATATACGTAACAAGTCATGATATATGTTGTTTTATCCGTTCTTAGTGTCAATTAGTTTATTATTTAATATAAATGTAGAAAAATTCATAAATAATAAATCAACTAGACAACACATTTACAAACTAGTCATCATGTGAGTCATATGGTAAGGATGGACATTGTTGAGGTTAGAATAATGAGTAATTCCGTTGGTCAATCAACCAGAGTAAAAAAAACAATGAGAAATAATTTATTATAGTTTAAGATTAAGAATATAATAAAATGAAATGCAAATTCACAATTAAAATGTTAAATGTTTACATTATACAAAATACATTACTTAAATTTATAACATCATCAATTCAACCAAATTGGAACATTCTCCTATTGGTTAAGTAAGCTAACTTCCACTGTGATGGCTTGGGTTTAAATTCCACATCCAACATTAAAATTACTATTTTTTAATTAGATGCAAAGATGGGATATGAATTCGGGCCGGACCTTCCCGGTCCGTTTCTGACCGGCGGCATGTTCTCGGGCCCGGGCCGGACCTTCCCGGCTTTCGGGCCCGGCCCGAACCGTCATCAGCCCACCTGGCCCGAATATTAAAAGATGATAATAATAATAATAATAATAATAAATGTAAATATTTTTATTTTACTATATTTTTTAATAACTGTATTTATTATTCTAATTCAAGGTTATTTAAGTAAATTTATATTTAATTGAAAAATAAATAAAAATAATTATTTTAACTTTTTGACGAAGGGTTGGCGAAGGCGAATGACGTGGCGACTTTTGATTGGGTGTCTGATGTCAACTCATTCACTAATTGGATTTGGATAGTACTTTAATTTCCCATATTCAGTAAGAAAGCCGACTGATAAAACAAATTCCGAATCCGAATATTGTTAGTAAAATATAGAAATCAAGCTGTCTCATCGTTAATTCGATCCCTATTAGAATTTGTTGAAACTCAAGTCTCTATATAAGGAGGTTGAATAACCTTCGCTCTAAAACTCATCACTATTTCTTTCAATCCACAACTCATCATCATAAACACACAACAGTCAATCCCTCAATCATATATTCTTCATCTTCTTGATTCTTCTCTTTCACTAAACAATCGATCAAGATGGCATTTGCTATTGCAGCCATGCCTTCCGGCAGCAGTGAACATGATCAGTTTCCATCAAAGCTCACCTCACAGGTCGTCCTCTGTTCCATTATCGCTGCCTTTGAAGGTCTAATGTTCGGTTACAACATTACAATTTCTGGTGGAGTTGCATCAATGGATGATTTCTTGTTGAAAATTTTCCCTAACGTTTATGACAAGAAACATGGACTTAAAGAAGATAACAACAGCCGTAACTACGATGACCAGTACCTACAACTCTTTACGTCTTCATTGTTCATTGTCTCCATGTTCAGTAGCTTGGTCGCATCCTGGTGCAGCAAGAAGTACGGCAGGAAGCGTACAATGCAGATGGCCGTGCTTTTCTTCTTCATTGGTGTTATTTTGAACACTGCCGCAGTGAATATTTACATGCTCATTCTTGGACGAATTTTCATCGGTGCTGGTGCTGGATTTGGTAACCATGCAATGCAACTGTTCATATCAGAAATTGCTCCGGCCAAGTACAGAGGAGGCCTAAACGTTTGCTTCCAGCTGCTAATCACAGTCGGTGTCCAAATTGCAAATCTTGTCAACTCTCGCACATCGAAACTTCACCCCAACGGTTGGAGAGTGTCTCTTGGTGGTGCTATGGTTCCTGCCCTTGTCCTAGGTATCGGCTCCCTCTTCATTCTTGAGACACCAACTAGTCTTATCGAACGTGGAAAGAAGGACCAAGGCATGGAGGCTCTCAGAAAGATTAGAGGCGTGGAAGACGTCCAGAAGGAATTCAACGAAATTGCTCATGCCACTGAGGTTGCTGCAGCTGTCGAGCAAACTTGGAGGAACCTGTTCGGGAAGCTGTTCATCAATTTATTCCTTTTCATATTAAGAGATTATGCAATGAGGCTTATGACTTACTTGGTACAGTTTTTATTAAGATATAAAGTCTTAATAATAATTATTTGGTTCAGTTTACAGAGTTTATCAAACTTCTTGTAATTAGTTTTTTTCCGAAACCACATTTGTCTTGTCTGATATAAAAAACTTATTACCAATATCTTGATGAATCTTAACTTCTGTGCATTTATATTTATGTTTTTATTGTATTTCTTTTATAGTAGCTTATTTAATATGTAATTGCTTATCTATTATCCCCTCCGTTATTTCAAAAGTGTACCGGTTTCACTTCTTCGGTCAACAACTTTCAACTTTAACTCACGATTACTCTTAAACTATAGTGTTAAAGTATGTAACGAAATTATATTATAAAAATTTAGATTCTATATTTTCATAATATAATTTTGTTAAATACTTTATTATTATATTTTAAGAATAATTGGGAGTTAAAGTTGAAAGAAAAGTCAAATTGAGATACTTCTGGAGAACGGCGGAGTACTAAGTTAGTAGTATTAGAATATACTCTTCTCTAGAATAATCTTCTATACGGGCTTAGCCCACTATTTAGATAGATAGGCCTACTTAGCTTTTCTCGGTGGCTAATTAGTTTCGTCTTCCTTAAATACTTAGTACTTTCATTCATTTTAATATATTAGACACCAATTTAGAAATTCTGAGGAACTCTTTTAACGACTTTCTTTAAAGCATTATTCTACCCGCGGTAAGGGAGACAACCGCATATTGTACCGAAGGAACCGGGTAGGTAGTTCCAACGCTGCAGGATCGCCCGGTGGGTGATTCATCTGTCCTGATACAACCAATGTGTTAGGAGACGACCCAAGATCCCAAATCTCAACTCATGTCAAATTATTACTATTTAATAGTAGGCCTTAGTGGTTATTCTTGTACTTTTCTATTGTTTATTTCATGTTCTTGCGATGAATATGGGTGGATATATGGATTCCTTTGTTCTTTTAGCAATCATGATGCTATCAGAATTGAAGTATTCATCATATCCAAACTCCAAACTGATCTATGCCAAAATTTAGGGAGAGGTCAGCCTTTCCTAAATCAATGGAAAGACCTGTTTTTTAAGAGGTTATGGTGTGGTTTTAAGTTGTTAGCATCGGAACTTTCGTTATGATTTAAATGTTAGTTGTTATGGTTTTAAGAGATGATGTGATAGTTTTAACGTATCATATTGTATGATTCAATTCTAGTTTTGACATATTTTTGTTACTCTTTTTACGAGATGATGTATGGTTTTTGCAATCATGATACAATGGACAAATCCAAGTCGGTAGTATTATATAGTTATTAAAACCATAACAATTGGAATTAGAACTATAACACAACATTAACATGCAGCTGAAGCTAAAAGATCACATTAAAGATGTTTAGAACCTTAACACGAATTATTAAAACCACAAAAAACCCAATATAGTAGCATTATATATTTCTTGAAACGACAACAATATAAATTAAAACCACACAATATCTCTTAAAACTACAACACATCAATAACATGCAAATGAAGCTAAAAATCATAAACCTTAATACGAGTTTTTAAAACCACAACAAAGATATTTATAACCATACCATACCCGATTAAAACCTCAACAACATCGATTAAAACAGGAGGCCACAACAACAAAGTAACAATCAACAACATCAAGGTTAAATCATTTAACATCAGCTAACATTTGCAGTGAGAAGATAGCTGAATGCACCAAATCAATAATACTTCATAAAAAACAAAGTTAATCAAGAATACTCTAGAAACAAAAACAAAGCACAACCTAGGTTCTGTGTAATTAAATTCATTTATTTTGTTAATGTTGTTTTTAACTTCCATTTGACTTCGAATAAATTTTAAATCATATTGAAAAAAAATATTTGAATTTATTAACCGCCTCCCAATCCACTTTCTCCACTCTCAATTCCACGAACTCCTCGAATCCGACCCCGAGGAACCGTATGGTGCTTACTTTGGCAAAGAGAACGAGAAGCGAACTGAAGACTCAAGTGTTGAATTCGCCCATGAGTTCGTCGTCCCTAGTCTCTTGAATTCGAACGAATGAAACAGGTATTTCAATTGCGCCCCAATTGAACTCCATCATCTCCATAAACTCCTCCTGCAGTAGCTCCAACACACAGCAGCAGCAGCTGATATGAATTTTCTGTGAGTGTATTCTATTACTCCCATATCTTCTTCTGTATATATGTACTAATACCTACTAATTGCTTGAATAATCAGTTCTTCCCTTTCAGTATGTTTTATATACTTAATTTTAAAATAATCACTAACTTTAGCTTTATTTGTCATATCCATCCGTAAAATTGCTTGAAGACTCGCTATCTTTTAATGTGTATTTGTAATTTTTTTGTTTATAGTAGATTGATTTATTGCGTCAGTGGGATGGGTGAGCTTAAGGCCTGTGAGTTATATCCATGACCCAGGAATGGGGGGAGGGGGAATTAGTACATGATTATTTTGATAGTTTGGGAACTTGGAAAACCGTAAATATTTTTATAATAGATCATTTCATGCTGCTAAAAGGTTATGTGAAGGGCGCGGGCAGGGCGAATTACATCACATGATTATTTGGAGAGTTGGGGGAACTTGAAAATTCGTAAATATTTTTATAATTGATCATTTCATCTTGCTAAAAGGTTATGGGGGGTTATCAAGTGGAGATGATTATAATTAGTTTTGTTTTGCAATGTTTCAGGTTAGATTGAAGCATGCTACTTGTGAACGAATCTAAGTTTTCAAGTTCGGAAAACCTCTTTGTTTAGATTGTTTATCCTTGGACTTTGCATGGGCTCCTTTGAGGTTTTAGGCAAATCAGAATCAGAGTGATAAGTACTGGATATGGCGAATCATATTTTCAAATTACTTGGTAGGTTGAACAGAATCCAGTCTTTTGAAAAGATTCAACCACTACGCCTGACTCTTTCTATACGGGGTCAGTATGCTTCATTTTGTTCTGCAGCCTCACCCTCAGATAATGTTGGGGTATTTTGGGATCTGGATAACAAGCCGCCAAAGTCATTTCCTCCATATGATGCAGCCATTAAGTTAAAGAGGGCTGCCCAGCAATTTGGGTTTGTCAAGTATATGATTGCTTACGCCAATCCTCACACGTTTAGCTACGTGCCTCCTCATGTCAGGGCAGAGCGAAGAGAGAGGAAAGCGTTAAGTGAGTTAGAAACCATTGGTGTTGTTAAGTCCGATGAACCTTATGTATGTCGGGTTTGTGGCAAGAGATTTTATACCAACGAAAAGTTCATTAATCATTTTAGGCAAATTCATGAGCGGGAGCAGATGAAAAGGATGAACAAGATTGAGTCCGCAAGAGGTAAGAAGAGGGTGAGGTTGGTAGGGAAGTATGCAGTGAAGATGGATAAGTATAAAAATGTTGCTAAGGACGTATTGACTCCTAGAGTTGGATACGGTTTGGGGGATGAGCTCAAACGGGCAGGTTTCTGTGTCAGGGAGGTTTCTGACAAACCGCAAGCAGCTGATGTTGCTTTGAGAAGGCACATGGTGGATTTGATGGACCGGAGAGCAGTTGAGTGTGTGGTTCTTGTGTCAGATGATTCGGATTTTGTCGAGATTTTAAAGGAATCAAGATTGAGGTGTTTAAAAACAGTGGTTGTGGGTGATGACAATGATAGTGTTCTAAGAAGAAGTGCTGATGCATCGTTCTCATGGCAGGATATCATGGTGGGGAAAGCCAAGACCGCAGCTGCATCGGTTGTAGGGAAATGGAAGGACCGAAGTTTGTTGCAGAGATTGGAGTGGAAGTATGATCCGGAGACACAGAAAGATTTCGATTATTCTGAAAATGAGAGTGAAGAGTCAGATATCTACTCGCACAGTTCTGATGATGAGGACACTCGTTTAGCAACGGACAATGATGGTGCATGGTGGGACTTGAATTCCAGGCATATAGACGTGAACCAAACTCATGTGTCATCAAAGTGAATATTCAATGAGTATTTTTTAGATTCTAAGAGAGTGGGGCTTAAATCAATATGAATAGATGCACAACTATACATATACAGGTTTGTCAAGAAATTTTGTTTCAAAAGTGATTTATGCTTTAATAACATTTCTTCACTAAACGAAACGATTAAGTGCTGATTTAGTTCTACTTTTCCTTCTTTTCTGTTTTAAAATAGCAATGAGACAGACTGTGAGCTGAAAGAGGTTATGTTCATGAATGACATAACATATGAAGCCAACGGTTGCTGCCCTTCATAGTTCAATATTTTTGTGATCCCAAATTATGGCAAAGCTAGTGACAGAACATAGCTTGACATGAAATGTGAGTATGTGACTTCAGTGGTTCGTGACTTATCAATGATGGCTTTCCACAGTATGTTTATGCACTTTGCACCTTATTTTACATTGGTGCTTTATCGTCTTTGGGATGAAACTGGTCCGAGTATATTTGGATTTTCCAAAACATAAGCAGGTATGAAATTTTATGGACTGGAACTGAATAACTATTATTGTCATTGGTTTGTTTATATTCATGGTTATGGCACAAGAAGACATTTTTCTTCTCAAAAAGAAAAAGAAAAAAATGGGGCCTTTTTTGTTCCTTTCTTTCTTTCTTTCCTTCCAGGAAATGGAAGCTGTTTATAATACTATCACTATCTTGGTTAGTTGGATAATTCAAGTGAAATTACGTTCATGGTTGTCTTTTCTGTTGATCTATCTCTGTCTTTGCTACCTGGAATCGTTGTCATGCTAATCAAAATAACGAATATACCGAGTAATGGAAGGAATGGTGGTCCTGATTTAATTTCTTTAACTACTGTTAACAGAACCTTTTGACCTTCCATTCTACCACATACGAATTTTCAACTTGTGAGCCAAACGCTGCGTTTTTTTAAAAGTGTCGTAAGTCATGTATAGTTCGGATTGCTGATACATTAACTTCCTGTTTACTGTGGATCCAAGAAGTGGTTTATTTAACAGTACTTTCTCTGCTACTCTAGTATGAGCTGGAGGAGTTTGCCAAAAATAGAAAATAGGATGGGTAATGCACAGGCATAATAATCATGTTTGCAGATGAGACCATTACGTTACATGTAAAAAGAGGACACTTGAATGTATTCACAGCATCTATCTAATATCTATAGTAGTAGTACTTGCTACAGAAATTGAAGCTGATAAAAATTTATGGTTACTGGTAGATATGATGTTAAGTTTAGTTGTGCAGCTGAGTTAAATATGGGCTAGTATAGTACAGGTTATTAATATTGGGCACAAAAAAATAGGCCAAATCTGAAGGAGTAATTCTGATTTAAATGGTTCTGACTTTAGTAGTTGATGGCTTCCATTTCCTTCCATAATGTGATAAATGAATCTGTTCTTGCTTTGAAGGAAATGGAAATGTAGTACAGGTTTGGTTGCAATTCTATGTTCTGAATTGAATTTTGGCTTAAAGTTTCGTTTTTTGAGATATGGACTGGTAGCTAAGTTGCAGCGTGCAATGTCTCATCGTATGTGGTTAATTTGTTTTCCTTATGGTACGCATAGATGCAAAAATTCTTCGACTGTAGCACGTGACATAGCCCTGTAATATGACTTTTGTAGAACAAAATTGCAGGTTTGTCACACTTGGAGAAAATGCTGCTTTGTCTAAAATTCTTGACAGAGAAAACCATGGAGACGTTACTGTGCCAAAAGGCAAGCAGCACAAGTTCAAAAGAATTAAAGCTGCTTTGTTATTTGATGGTAAAGACCAGAACTTCAAACTCTCTGCGAATTGTTCTGCAACTTTTAAAATGTGCAATCTACTCCCACACTTTTGAATTTGGTTTTTCCTGGTAACATCGATCTTTGCTTGCTAGATCGAGTCAATTT
Source organism: Plantago ovata (assembly GCA_028274465.1). Taxonomy (NCBI): domain Eukaryota; kingdom Viridiplantae; phylum Streptophyta; class Magnoliopsida; order Lamiales; family Plantaginaceae; genus Plantago; species Plantago ovata. The sequence continues at coordinate 15,440,606 of CM051456.1, read as the reverse complement.
TTTTTCTCGTATTTCTAGCTTCTTTTGCTAAATATCTACTTGATTAGCAACTTCTTTCTGCTACATAAACTCTACATGCACTTCCCTCATCAAACAGTGTCTGTCAGTCTCAGTCCCTTGTTTTTTTTTTTAATCGGCAAAAGAATTTCATTTATAACAATAGAGTGTACAAGTAATACACCCAAACTCCTATCCAAAATAATAACAACCCCTCAACAGTCTCAGTCCCATGTTGATCCGAATAATTAGAAACTTCTCCTTGAAATCTTGAATGACCAGACAGGGACTTCCTATCACTTCAATCATGTCACATAAGTTACTTCTTCAACCTTAAGACTCAACAAGACAACCTACCATCATACTAATGGTTTTGATTCTTAAATTAAACTTATCACAACACAAACCACGTGAATCACTTATGCCCTTTGTATATTGAGACGAATGGTAATTTTCAACTTTATTACTGTATTACGGTTGGTAGTTCAAGTGGCAGGATTTGAAGTTTGAAAAAGTGGCGTAGGGGAGGAGGTAGAGAAGGGTTAGTTTTGAGTAGAGGAAAGTAAGGAAGCGTAGTGGTGTAGCAATAATAATGAATGCTGATGGCAGTTCAAGACTTAAATGAGACCTTAATTGCTCTCTTGAATGTAAGATGTTAACCAACAATGTCAAGCAATGAATGAAGCTGCTATCATCATCACCATCAACCCAACCACAGTTTGGTTGCCAAATACATTAACTCTCGTTAATCTTTCATTTCTGCCAGCAAACTTCTTGTGATCTTTCCTTTCATTTAATAAATACATTTTCTGCACTTAGATTTAACACTTACTAGTATTCTACCACCTCTCCCTTGGCCTCCTTAAATACAATTCAATTCAATCTCATCATCTTTCTTTCTTATTTACAACAATCTCTCTCTCTTTCTCTCTCTGTACCAGAGTCCAGAGCTACTACTACACTACAATCTATGCACATCAATTCTATTAGTATTAAACAAGCTTTGTTGTTTGTGTAGTATTGTGTACTCTTCACAATCTTGCAGCTCTATATATTTGCCTTCAGCCCATGAAAGCAACATCACCAAAACTTTCTCAACACTGATCCACTTTTATCTCCACCAAGTATCTTGGAACAGTTCACTTGCTTTTCCCAGGTAACAAAATCTTCACTTGTAAGTTCCTTTTTTTTGCTTCAACAGTGACTTTTCTGTGTTTGTCAGGGATATTTTGTATTTCTAACTAAAGTTTGGTTTCTCTATACACACACATGTACTCCAGGGATTGCATAGACAAAGCAAGAATGAACTTCAATAACGAGAGCCCAGAACTGGACCTGAAACTGCACTTGTCTCCACCAAGGGAGCGTCGCCAAGTGTCACCCCGTGTTTCAGTATCTTCGACTGAGATGTCACCCCGAAGCTCGTGTGTATCCCGGGAGACAAGCCCTGAAGAGCCTAAGCTAGGTTCCATGATGCTGGTCGGGTGCCCTCGGTGCCTGATGTATGTTATGCTGATGGAGCAGGATCCCAAGTGCCCCAAATGCAAGAGCACCGTGTTGCTTGATTTCATGCAGGAGGACAAGTCCATGAAGTTGAAGAAAGTAGCAACCTAAGCTATGATCATCATGTCTAAAGAAGACAAGTATAGTAGCTGTAGTAGTAATCTAGTTAGGGTTAAATTCCTTGCTTTCCAGTTTCCATCTATCCTATCCTATCTATGTTCGTGTAAGTTTTTAGTTTCTCTTTTCTAATCATCACCTCTTCATGTCCCAGAAAAGTCACCTTTCAGGTTCCTTTCTCTTATGAAAGATTCGGCACTTGTTCTGCTTTCGTTAGTGGTGAATCATTATTAAGTTTGATCTGGCTATTACGGAGAGAGAAAAAAATTACAACAAAACAAACGTAAGTACGTAATTAATTCACTGAGACAATAATTCACTGAGACAGAAGTAGTAGTATATCATACTGGATAGTAGTCGATTCTGGGAAGTTAAAACAACCAAACCACCATATTAACAAGTTACTAGTATGAAGTAAAGACGGGCATACATATATTAACTGCTAGCTACAAGGACAATTGTTTCACGGAGAAATATAGACAATTTTCTTGCTGAATGAATGATTTTATTTCTGATTTATTATGAATAGGCAAGAATGCTTAGTCTGAGAAAGTTACGGACATTGTACAGGTCTTGAAGTAAAATATAGTTCTCCGGTAACTAAAAACTTGAATGTTACCCTAAAACAGATAAATTTCGACAAGACCAGTGAACAAAAAAATGGAATGTCACAAGGAAAAGCTGGTAATCAGAAAGCTTTGAGAGGATTCAACTGACATCTGATGCAAAAACAAGCCATCTGATGATGAACGATGGTGAATGACTAGTTTTAAAAACCATAGAGAGCTTTGAGAGGATTCAACTGACATGAGATAATAACACTTCCATCCATCAGGCAGCAATCTGTTCAACTAGGCTCTTGCGAATCTGCATTTACATATGGAATATGTAATTGTAAGCATCAGGACAAAGCACAACATATCTCACAGTCAACTCTATCAAAGGAAAAAATTCACTTGGCATTGACTCTGATTTTTTACTAAAACAAAAAACCATAGACAAGGTAAAAGTTGTTCTTGGATCAAACTGTAGGTATTGGTTCATAGAAAAGTATCAGGCAACTCAAACGTATGACAGGAAAGTATTTGCGTCAATAAATTAATTCATCACAATCAAAGAATGACAAGGAAGAGAAACGTCACTTGCCATGTTTTACAGTAATCGAGTCATCGAGTATTATCAAGTTTCTCTGACCAAAAGTTATCTAGTGAATGTAATAGAGCGATTGTGATGGATAATATCTAGTACACTAGTGATTGGTTGAACAGTGAAATGAATATCTTTTTGTTATCCTCTACACATATTTAACATATGTGATTGCAAATTTGCAATGAACTGTACATTATTAGGTTGTCAAATAATTGAACAAAGATAAGCAAAATGGAAAATACGACAAACTTTTGTCACCATGGTTTACACCACATATGGAAAAAGTTATCAAGGGAATACAGTAGACTGCTTTTCATAGATCACCAAAGCCTGTGAATTGAGATCCTTTTATTTTCCAAAATGGGATGCACAAAATGTAGCGCGTTTGGCACAAATTGATCAGTAACCTTATCAGGTGGGTTTTTTCTGAATGTTAATAGGGTGACTGATTCAATAAGCTACTCTAACTAGCTTATAAAAGACATAAGGTTAATAATCAGACATTGACAAACAAAGACATAATAAGATTCATCGAGGTGCCAACTTTCTAGAAACAGGCAGCACCAGAGGAAGTGAATGATGCCAAGTAAGATATCCTCAATATGAACCAAAAGATGTTTAAGCTATAACACAGTTGAGTGTTTAAAGATTATTTATTTGTAAAGATAAACACTTAGGATAAGTAGCACATTTCATAGTCTCAAATTTGTGCAGGACAAAAGTTGGATGTGTAGATTACAGAGTTAGGGGGTACCTCTGGGAGCTTTTTACGGAAGACAACATCCAATCTCGCATCAAGAGTATTCTCAAACACAATCTTCCCATCTCTAGAAGCCAACACTACTCCTCCAGAGCTAGAAGAAGACATGGATATATATTTAGGTTATAGTACTCAAATGATTTGAGAGACGATAATGTAATAGAGACAAAAACAAATGAATTATCATCATAAAGCAGTTGATTTGAAACAAAGCAGTATGCCAAGAGTTCCTAGTTTGCAGAAATAGTTTGTAGCAAAATTACCAGGAAGGACCATGTGCACTCTCATCAGAAGGAGCAGGTGGGAGAAAGATCTTATCGACAATAATCTCAGGCTGATGAACTTTTGTCTTCTCTGCATACTCCTCCTTAGCAGATTGCAACACAGAATTTACCAAGTCCACATCATCTTCACGACAACGCAACAACACTGATGGCTCTTTCAGCCTAAGCAGACTCTACAATGATAACATGCAGTTTTGAGCAATAATGGATGGATTGTACCCAACATTAAAAAAAATTGACATATATTGACTGGATTTGTCCTGCCTAACATAACAGATCTTTCAAGCATAAATTGATGATAGCACACATGGTTTTGTCCACAACTCCATATACAATGACTATCAGACAGGAAAACTGCATAGATGGAATTGTTACACTTTTAGTATATAAATTACATGTGAAAAGCCATGCCTGTCATGGGGAAAATATAAGGGACTAGAATGGCAAGTGGCATTCATTGGTTCATCAGTTTGTTTGTGTAAATTCATATCGGAACTTGAACTTCTGAAACAAGTCATTATAGCTCCCAATTCAATTCTCTTGTTAAAAATCACAATTCCGTAGAAATCTACATGCCCGAGTTACCAATAAAAACAAATCTTGTAACAATCCATTAAGATTTTCATGCCAGAATATCATTTGAGTTCCAAAATCTGTTAATAAACTAACAAGGCAAACTCTTCCAATGAACGTATCAGGAACAATTCCTTAATTTAGAGATGGTGAGTAAGCAAAACCTGAACAATAAGATCCTTAAGAAGATTCTCGTAGCTAGAATCCTTGCTAACACGCAAAAGCTCCTGAGATGCAGCCTCTTTCATGGAATTGACCAAATCATCCTGAGCTTGAAGAACCTTGATTCTAGAAGCATTCAATTGCGTCGAGTACTCACTGTAACAACCCAATCGCAAATACAAATTTAATCATACACCGACGGATCGCGTAATAACAACAAATCCACCCAAGTCCTACTGATCATCTTATAAAAACAAATCCAACAAGTCAAGCTAATCACCCTATGCATTGCCACAAGTTTTCAAATCACACATTCAAGCATCAAATTACGAAGAGAGCAGTCGCAGCAATCATAGTTTGAACACTAGCAATCATAGTTTGAAATTAGATCTGATACACAAAATGCATACATTGACATTAATCCCTAATGATTCACATTGACAACAATTGACCAATAAAAAGGTGAGAATTGGAAAAACACTTACATCTTCTTACGGACTTGGACTTGCTTCTCCTTGCGCTCATACTCCTGCTTGATCTTCCTCTTCTCAGCTTCAACTAGCTGCAACTTCTCGATATTGAATTCCTGCAAACAGAAACAGCTGATCAAAATCAACAAAAAGGTCCTATAATGAATCAATAATATATTGCGGTAAAGGAATGAATTGGATACCTCTTCGGCAGAGACTTTGATCTCGTCGGCCTTCTCCTCGGCTTCCTGGCGGATGAAGCGAACCATCTGCTGGATCTGCTGGGAGACATCGTTGTCGTTCATCTTGTGATCCGGATCGATGGTGGTGTCAAATCAAAGATGATGATGATGATTGGAATTGGAGTTTTGGTGCGACGAAATTGTCTAAATCAGATTGGATACGATCGATCGATCTCTTATATATATATTTTTCCCTTTTTTTCACCTTAAATAAATGTGTGTGATTGCCATGATTTCGTCTTATTGTGTTTTTGGCCCACAAACTTTCTGTTACTTACCACCAGGTCACAATGTCACGATATTTATTTTATACCCAAAAACTGATGTATTGCAAGTCGAGATTTATCAAGCACTCAGCTCGCTCGTAAACTTTTCCAATTGAACTGGAGCCTAAATTTATTCGAGCTTATTTTTTGCTCGTTCTTTTAATGGGCTGACCGGCCGAGCTCGAATGTTTGTTATTCGAGTTCGACAATATTCGGCTCATTGGTTTCTTGTTCTTTGGACATGCGTTCGTTGCTTGACTTGGAGATTCTAGTAGATGACAAATTACAGAGTTGGCTTAAAGTTTACATAATCACTATTTACCAAGCAAACATGCACTTGTGATTATACTTTGACCATTTTCATAACCAAAGTTGAGCAATGAAGTAAACCAATGTGTACAAAGAACTGCAGACTGCAGATCAATTTAGAGTTTCAGTATTGGTAGGTAATAGGTTTTTTATCGGACAAATCTTGTCGTTTTCTTTATTGGAGTGTCTAAAATCTTGTTTCTAGAAATGGGGAGAAGGTAAATGCCCCTTCTTTAAGCCAGCAGAAATTGCTAAAAAGACTCTATTCAGTAGAAAAAGGGCATTCTTCGGGCCTTACAGCTTGGTAGCGGGGCTCGAAAGAAACAACTAACAAGTTTAATAAAATGTGTAAAGAATTAATTCTTAATAAGACTAAAGTCATGATTCATAAAGACTCAGACTCATTACACATCTTAATATGAAACAGAAAAGAAAAGAAAAAAAAAATTATACAACAGAATATATAAAATGATCAACTGCTTTTAGACTTCTGAGCATCAAAGAAACACCTCCAGAACCAGTGCTTCTTCCATACTCGTTCGTTCATCTCATCGATGGGGATTCCCTTGGTCTCCGGCAGCAAAACATAGGCAAAAACACCCATATCTACGATCCACGTTGCGAAGAAGAAGAATATTGCAGACTTCATGTGGCATAGCATTGTCGGGAAAGCTTGGGCTATGATGGCAGTGCATATGATGTTCGTGATAACTGCAACCGAAAACCCAGCTGAACGTGATTCCAAAGAGTAAATCTCACTTGGAATCAACCATCCTAAAGGTTCCCATGACCACGCGAATCCAGCCACAAAGATACCGATAAACATAATCAAAAGGTACGGCCAGGACCACTCCAGTTAGAACCTGGCTAACAAGCATCTGAATGGCAGCTTCAATAAGCAAGAATCTTCTCCCGAAACGGTCAACACCAAAAACTGCAACGAATGTGGTAAGAAGATTGATTCCTCCAGTGATAACCGAAGATATCAACGAAGCATCCGACTTAAACCCCATGGTCTTAAACAAGACTGGAGCGTAAAACATGATCACGTTCATTCCCGTAAACTGCTGGAAAACTTGAGTGTGTTACTTTATCCAACTACCATTTGTAGCATCTCCCTAAAATAGATTTATATATTTACTTTTACTAAAATATTTGGGGAAAAATCAAAATCAAATTTTCTAAAATTCTCATGGCGAACCAATAAATATAGCGTGTAATAAAAATATATACATGACTAAAAACTTTTTTAGTGCAATAATTATCAAGTAAAATACTACTCCAGTAGCTATTAATCCTCTCTAGACAAATAGACCTAAATAATCACAACTTTGGTAGCATAATTCACATATGTTTTCCTACTCTAAAATTCAGAACTTGACCAAAAAGGCCCCCAAGTATCAGAAACAGCCCCATGGCTTCTGTAAAGAATCTTGATAGCAAATTGGAATACAAATAATTATCACCAAATAATAGTATGGAACTTTACATAACATTATGATGCGTATACATTACAAATTTTGTGTTCAATCCTCGAGGATCTGCTGTTGCTCAAGTTCGATAACATTTTCTGTTAATGAGTTGAGACTTGCATTCAGAGTTTGGTTAATTTGGCATTGTTGCAGTTGTTCCTTGAGACTTCTAACAAGCTCATTCAGCCTCTGGATGTTTTTCTCCTGGGACAAAATAATCTGCACAAAGTAGACGGATATCACACATTCAAGATGGATCATTGACATTGTGTAAGACCACAAACCAAAAATCTCCAGGGTAGTGCACAAAGTATCCAGTTCCAGTTTTCAGTGTAAACATTCAATGAACGCTTGTAATTTAACCACATTAAGTAGATGAATGAACAAAACGGCTAAATGCTTAAAGGCATTTGATCAGAGTAAATGCCATAGAGAACTATAAGAACATGTGACGCTAGCTTTCGTACAGGGTATGCTAAAATTATTAAGTTTTATTTACAGGATCACGGCGAATGTTGCTTCTTTCTTACGGGCTGGCTGTAAGATTAAGTAAGATCCATGTGTCAATACTTACAATTTTTACCCGTAGTGACGACAGTTACTAACTTGACATTATATGTTGTCCATTGGCAAACAGCAAGCTGCTTGTCAGGGAGAACATGGCATCAAGTAAGCATGGCGTTTCTGATCGGATTGACACGCTGGGATTAATGCAAAAGAAAGGGAAGTAGGCTCATATGTTTTTTGAATAAGGACTAAAACCCCCCATGGTCTTTGGGACTCCCGAAAAGTCAGAAATGCGTCGTAAAGTGAAAACCGAGTGCAAGGAAACCAAACCAAACAGAACAGGTTCAGAGGGGGGGAAAAAGCTAAAATTTCTGACTTTTTCTACCAAAAGTAGTACTGTAATTTTCATGTTCCAATAGACAGTTTCCACCAGCTTTGCTTCTCTAACGTTAACTATAAGCTATTGTGGTTTCTGACAGTTTCTGAGCTTCTTTTCTATGAACTAAACAGTTAATTTCTGCAACTTTCTCTATCAGGCAGGACTTTTTCCAAACATTTCACAGATTCTCTTATAATTTAATGGGCATTTAATCTATCCAACTTTCTTTAAAGTTTAGCACATCGAAAAGGTCCAACTATTGGATACATCTTAGTTACAAAACCATGCAAAAGTCAAGTTTAGAGTTGAACATCTTCTTATACTTAAGTACTATGAAGTGAAAATTACCAAGATAAAATACTATTCATGTGTGGGCTGTATTATTATATTATTATAGTCAGTTTTCAGGGATAAACTGGAACACTTGGAGAAAAGTGTTCAGTATCTGACAAGCTTACATTAAAACATACTTCGTATCATTTTCTGAATTTATAATTAAAAGAAGCATTATCTAGGTAGTTTTTCCGTACCCACCCCTAAAGAACAAGAAGAATAAGGGAGTAGAATAGGTAATTCAAATATACACCAACACAATCATATTTGTGTCATTGTGTGCTTTACAATCACAAGTATAATTGGAAGTTAACAGTGAGTTTCAGGTCACTTGATAAACTAACCACTCTTATAATCCATAGTATTATCCAATAGGATTATCCTTGTACCTTAAATACAAGTCCTCAAGACTACTGGGGGCTTTTGCAAAGGTAACATAGATCTTTCAGTTTAAGCAGGTCGTAAATTCATGATCACGCACATCAACTCTCACCCTACCTCTATATACACCAGTCCAAGATTCAAAACACGGGTATGTTAACACAGATCAATGTGAATCACATACTTCCCAAGCTCCCAAAGGGAAGAAATCTAGTGAACAACTGGCATCGTTATATCCACTCATGTAAATAAACCCACTCTTCACAAGAAACATATAGTGAAACACACAGACATATGGGGAAAATAAAATAACTATCTTCCCACGTGCTATCAGAAATATTCAACTTCCTTTGCCAAAGAACACCTTACATGTAAACTCCACCAAGAAAAAGCTATCACAAAACACTGATTCCACACGAACAATAGCCAAACACAATTCATTGAAATATCCCTATGAAATGATCACCATATCAACTAACAAGAGATCAAAAAAGAAAGCTGCAATACCTTCTCCTTGACCCCTTCTTCTCTTTTCGAAACTTGTGGTTGCTTCTCTGCATCCCTTGTATTCACATCCATGTCACTCACCAAGGGTTGCCTCCATTCGAATTGCGATGTAATAATGAATATAATCAACAAAGACGCAAGCACCATCGGCCTCGACATAATTCCTTTCTCCTTCCGCTAAACCTAGCAAACATAATTTGCACATAATTAATTACAAAAACCCACTCCAATAGTCCAATTTACTTCCTTTGGTTACTACAAACTACTCAAATCTACTTGATTAACAATAATACAGAGAATTAGACACTAATTCTGAAATCAAACTGCACAAGTTGAAAACAGTAATGGGTTTCCCTAAATACAAACAAAATCAGATAAAACAGAAATCCCCAAAATGGTACTAGTACTACATCATCACATGTGGGTAAAAAAATAAAGTACAGGGATAGAACTTACCACCGATCAGAGCCCAATTTTGGATTCATACAACCAGCATCTGAGCCCAATTCTGGTTTTCTTCTTTGTGGCGTTTTTTTTCCAAGTTGTTGTATATTTTTCTCTTCTTTCTGGAAGGAAAGGAATACTATTCTGCTTGGCTGAGAGAGATTAGGTGCGGTGTGAACAAGTAATCAAGATTATTGACCAACTCGACACTATTCAGTATTCACTATAGTTGTTTCAGAAGAGAGAAGAGTAATGGCGACAATCGGTAGAAGTAAAACTGTTCTGCAAACGATTCTTGATGGTTGAAATTTTAGCTACTAAATAAAAAAAAAAATTTAAAAATAAAAAAAGAAGAAGGAAAAACGTTTACTGTATGATTTAGTGGGGTAATTGCAGTTTGCACCGAAGTTCTAAACTTTTCTCAACTTCAACACTTCAATTTTGTAGAGTTTCCAACATGCCTCCGTTTATGATTTAATGAATAAATTATTGTTTGCACCAACCACTAGGCCTGACAATTCGGCTAGATCATTACGAATCGGATTCATATTGTACGAATCTCAATATTACTAAATCGTATCTGAATTCATGCCTGATCCATAGAGAATTAAAATTTCATCACAATAGTTTTTGGTATCGGATCAATACGAATCTGGATTGGATCGGACCCAATCAATTGAACTTTTTTCTATCGAATTTGTCCTAGATCGAATCAAAATCTATAGATCGGTACCAAATTTCTAAGCCTACTAACCACTAATGGACCGAGGCCCGACTCACGGATAGTCCTAAGTTGTTCCCAGATGATTGGTCTCACAATCAATATACTATGTACTTTAATGAGGCGCGGTTACTCTACTTGTGATATGTCGGCCCTACATATCAATATGTATTCTTTCTTGCGCACTTTGGAGTGTTTGGTAAGTGGGGTGATGTGATACTTCACGGTCTTCTAGGCAAATATCACTACATTATTGTCGTTTGGTAGGAATTTCATGAGACCACAAATGAAATGGTGCTGCCCGAATTTTTTCTCTCCATATGTGGCCTCATTACAACACTATGCCATTCGGACAATATTATGGGGGGGGGGGGGTGGTATCCTAATATGGTATGGTGTGGTATGATTTTGATTTAAAGTAAAAAACTATTGTGCCCCTAAAGCTAAAAGTAACAAGTTTATTAAACCATAAACACTCATCATACTTATTTACACATAATGTCACTATCTTTTCGTTGCATTGTTTGCTTTTTTCTTTACCAAACAATTAGATACCACACCAAAACTTATTACTAGTACCATTTGGTTTTTGCACTACCAATACCAAACACCCAAATTTCGGTCAAACCCGACACGAAATACTACTCAATACCACCACATTACCAATTTCTCATTTCTGGGCATCACCATTGGATTAATGTCGGTCAAACTACCATTCTAGTGGTGATGCTATCAAACAATGCCTTTGTTCTTACTCATGTGCACAGAAAAGCTTCTTAATGGAATTGTCCATCCATCCAAAAATTAATTTAGAGCAAGCATGTTCAACTCTATAGGTACATAAAACACACCAATCTACCTCTCCTTCTTGTCTATTTCTCCAAAAAGGAAAAGAAAAAGAAACTTTATACTTCATACTCCAGTAGTACAAGAAAATTTTGTATTTTCCGTGCTAGTATACGGACTTACCTGCAGTTGTATCTTGAGAGACGATTCGCTAGGAATTGTGAGCACCATCGCATCTATCTTAAGGAAGGAGTGCCACCACTCGATTCCGCAGATAAATTCATTACTTCGTTTTCCAGTTTTTACATACTTTATTTTTTAGATTCTCCATACATACACTCTTGATACTTTTATGTACGTTCCAGGTATCCAACATTATATACTAGCTAGCTTTCCAGTTATTAGGTAACTCATTAGCCCTAACTAACTTATCAACTCGAGCTAACGTATCAACTAATTTTTCTGAACGAAGCCGTCATTAATTAACTAAGCGGTTTGCCGCCTTCTTTTTACTAATCTAGTTAAATTCGGTTAACTCCAGTTAAGTTAATTCGATTAACTTCTAATTATAGAACAAAATAAAATAATGATAAAAGAATATTTAATTCAATATTTTGTGTTATCTTATCTTATAAAGAAGTTAGACTTCGATTACAATTAGAAACAATAAACTAATTCTTAGTTGCGCCGCCTTCTTAGTTCAGGTGCAATTAGAACAACTAATGATCATACACTACCTGGTGATAATGAAAGAGTATTTATACCCTCCCTCCATGCATGCATGGACCGATTATATCTCTGCTCAGTTCACTCAGACACAGGAGAAAAAATCTAAAATCTTCCTTTTGCTCTTCCGCAAGAGCAAAAACTCAGATCATTCAACAATGGAGAATTACGATGTACTTGATACTCTCTCAGATGAAGACTACTTTAACTCACTGCCCCCTGGTTACAGGTTTTCACCTTCCAACGAAGAACTCATCATGCATTATCTCAGACGATACATGCACGATCAGCCATTGCCACGGAATAGGATCAACAACTTTGATGTATATGACTACTCTCCCGATCAACTTACAGGTAAACAGACGAGAATGTTTTTATTAAAGATGGGATGAAATCCTATTAGACGCATTCCTGTAGAAATTAGCATTCATGAATGTCCTTTTAATTATTATATGATGTATATAGACGAATTCCCCACGTATTAATTTAAAGGCAGATTAATTACTCCCTGATGAACATACCGGATTTTGTTTTGAGAGCTAATGAACCCCATATAAGGTCCAGTATGTGCTTGTTATATAAATCTTGATTTGGATTACAAAATTTGTTAAATTCATAGGGAAAGTGAGTGAGAATGAGATATATATATATGGTTAAACTTGAGAATGAGATATATGATTTCGAAGTGTTAAAAATTAATGTACAAAGTCAATAACTTATATACAGGTATTATATCTTCTATTAAAAAAGACCGTTTTTCTAATATAACATGTTAAATTACACCTTTTTAATAAACTCGAGTTGCACCCTCTAAATTTAAATTTAGAAGAATACAGGGGAATTCAGACGTTTAGCGAAAAATCACGGGTAAACTGTCAAGAGTTGCACCCTCTAAATTTCTTGCATTAATATCGATCGTAAAAAAGGTTATGCAAAAATCTCAGGCTATGTACGTAATTTTCAGTTTTACTATATTAAATCAAACGTAGTTACTACTAATATATATGATGTACGAGTACTCTTATCTATGTTTTTCTTGTAACACAGGCCGAGCTGATGTGAAAGTCGAAGTAGGTGAAAAAGGTAACAAGGCATGGTACTTCTTCACAGCCAGAATGAGAAAGTATGGAAATGGCGACAGACCTGGTAGAAAAGCTGGCAAAAACGGGTTTTGGAAGCCTAGCACTAAGAAGAATGAAATCTTTTACTCAGGCAGAGTTATCGGACATGTAACGTCGTTGGTGTACTACAACGGAAAGCACGAGGAAAACACAAAGACGAACTGGCTAATGCAGGAGTACACTCTGAAGAATCCTCCAGTCAACAACACCCGGGCAAAGGTATATATAATCTTGCCCGTGCTAAATAATTGATTTGTTTCGACTTGATTTGTAACTGACTAATTGCATTGTTGTTGTTCAACCTTTCCAGTTGGATTCTGCCCTGTGTAAGCTGTATGTGAACCCGAATAAATACAGAAAATTCAGATCAGCAAGCCCAAACAGCCAGGGAGAAATAGTACAGGCCAATATTCCGCCAGAGGAACAGATAGTAGTACCTGTATTAGTTAATCATCAACAGCATGAGAATATGGTGGCCGAATCCCAGGCGGTTAACCCGAGCCAAGAATTTCAGCAGCAGCTGCAGGTTTACCAAGAACCTGGCCCCAGTAATATGATGAACGAAACGAAGGGTAGTGATGATATTATCCCCCAGGAAGTCATTCCAACACAAGTCTTTCAGCAGCAACATCCGCAGTATTACCCCAGTAATTTCAGTGAAGGCCAATGGGTTACTGCATCTGATCATGACAATTGGCTGCCTATGTCAGATTTCCCGAATATCTCCCAAGACGCATTTTTTGAGGAGTTGCCGATGCTAAGCGAATGTCTTTCCAGTCTGATGACATCTGACAGTAATCAGCAGCACAGCTTCAACCTCTATAATGACATTTTCCAGAATAATAATATTCCGATGCAAAATCAAACTCCTTCTAGTCCAATGACATTTGAAAGTGAACAGCAATGGGAAACATTATGCCCCCCTGATAATATCATGAGTAACATTCTGATGCCCAATCAAACTCCTGATCCAGTGACATTTGGATGTAGACAGCAACAATGCCCCTCTCCTTATACCCATAATAATGCTCTGGTCGGAAATTCAACTGGAAGTCAACAGCAAAGAGATGCGATCTGCATCTCTAATGAGTTCCAGACTAAGATTTCGATAAAATCCGACTGCAAGTGATCAACAAAGAGATGCGTTATGCCCCTCCGATCATTTCCAGAATAATCAGGAGGGAGCACCGGAGCAGTAGTCTCTCTTCAGTGCAAGAGGGGAAGGTTATTATTAAGTCAATCATAATCAAGGAGGATGTGTTATTGTGTTATTTGTTTCTTTATTTTTTTTATATTTCTTTAAAAAAAATCCTTTTTTTTTCTTTTAAATTGTACTGCGTTTTAGTATTGGATATTTTATTTCTATTTCTGGTGTTAAACAGAAGAAACACACTGTACAGGAGCAGATGCCATCAATCATATTAATAATAGAAGCAAGTCACATTAAAATGACAACAAGAATTGTTGATGTTATGTAGTTACATCGTGTGAATCTAACATTCCTGAATCGACATTCTGAAATTCTTGCAATCACACAAACTCAACGTAGCAGTTGGCGCCTAAGATAGTTGGATCTGTTACAACAGCCTATGATCTCAAAAACGGAAGAAATGTTAGGTTATGACAGCCATGATCACTAAAACTTAAGACTGTCAAATATCGATGATCTTTGTCTATACCAATTACGGAACTGGAAGAAGACATTTTGCTGGTGGAAGCAGAGCAACAGCAGCTCTCTTGGAGCTTGTGTATTTCCGAGACACAGCTTTCAACTTGCTTCCTGCTAATCCTGAATGGAGGCTGGCCAAGAGTTTTGCACAATCCCTGTCATATCAACACCAAGAAACTCGGTCTAAGTTTGAGCATCAAAGCTACAAGATTTCAAGAAAGACGGAACCATGCACTTACATCAGCTGATCTTTATTGAATCCAGTATGGTGCTTTAATGTCTCAGTCCAACGAGGATTCCTCTTAAGACTACAGCGAGCAGCATATATTGAAGAAGCAGCAAGCATCGAGGGGCAGTAACGCACAGCAGTTGAGTAGTTCACTAAACCAAGCTCAGCATAGAAAAATGCCATGTTCTCCATCTACATCAACATATAAACACAAGAGACATGCATAGTCAATGATAACTCACACATATATACTAAGCAATCAACTGCTTCGCCTTAGGAGAGAATATAGGGAGAGGGTAGATATGTAATGTAGGTATACCTTTTTATCAGCAGGAACAGAAGCTTTGACGTATCGAACCAAAAACACATATGGCGTTGGGACAGTCAAATGCCACTCCAATTTCTCAAGAATTGCTTTCTCCATGAGTAAAACCTGCTCTCTCTCATAAGCATTATCCGACATGGTTATGAAGTCGCTGACCTAGATATTTTGTAATAAAACACAACAAATAGGAGTTAGCGAGATAATCATCTGTTGTGAGTTAAACAAAACCAAGTCGCAAAAATCTACCTGGGGTGCCCATATTTCTTCATACTTGCAAGCAACTAGCATTGAGCTAATGCCAACCAACTGAAGTTCCCTCCTTGGAACGGTTTTTACAGAAAGAAACCTATCCAGTATGTTAATTGTAAGATAGAGACTCTCTGGTGATAGTGTAAATGCCACATGAATACTAATCAGCCAGTCTACTAGAGCCTCTCTCATTTTTGTGGTTATCCAGATTTGGGAGCCCATGTAGTCATGGACTTGGTGATCATTCTACATAGGTAGAATATTGAATAATCAGTACACAGATGAGAAATTATATTGTAATGATGGTAAGAAAAAACTGAAGTTCACACAAACCTCTATTAACTTGTAGAAACTATAGATGTCCTCAATATACTCCACAACAGCCAACTCATTGTTGACATCTGGTGCATCAATGTTAATAACAAGGTCCTTCGGTTTCTTGGCAGGTCCACAAGTAGCCTAGACGAAATATAATAATTGACCCGCATCAGACTTAGCATAACAATAAGGTTTAAAAACAGTTCTTGAGTTCTGCAGGGAAAAAAATGGATCTATTTCAACTTAGAAACTTTGTAAATAACCTTGCTTCGAGCTGTAAGGATTCCTGTGAAAGTTCTTCCATGATCCTTCGATGATCCTTCAGTTGTTTTATAACTTTGATCGTCATCAGGACTAATAGCAAGAACTGATCCATTTTTCGACTTCACAGCTACCTTCTTTGCATCAGCACTTTCTTTTCCAACCTCTTTCACCTTCTTCGTCAGTGCTTTCTGCTATATTGATAACAATGATGAATAACTGTCAACTAATCTCCACAAGCAATCTTTATGACAGAATATACTCGAAACTCGAAAGTGTACCTTGGGATTGTTTTCATTGACGGCGGCTTCTTGTGCATTAGTTGACACTTGAGCCCCAGGTATCCTAAATATCACAAATATGATGAATACAAGAGACCGTAAAGAATACGATTTGATTTATACAACTGAAACTTAGTCCATTTCTCCAGCATCTAGTATTCGATGAATGCACAAACAATATAGACACAGCACTTTAAAAACATACCGATTTACACAATCAGAAACTTAGTCCAATTTATGAATATATGACATGTATAGAGCATACACAACCAGAAACATAGCCCATTTTCGGGGTACCTTGTATTCTTGCGACCAATTTGAGGCACGGCTGCAACAATTGCTACGTTCCCAATATCTCCAAGAGCACGACGCTGTCTAACTTCGGGTTGTCCCTTCTTAGGGTGCTTCCTTTCTATAGCAGCTAAGTATTCAGAAAACCAGACTCGAATCAGCCACAAAAATTCCACATGAAAACAGATAAATTGTAGTACTGTACTACTAAAAACCATAACCAAGAAGTTTTCCTGGAACAAAACACGTTATAAATCCGAGTAACAGTTTCGACATATCTAGAAGGATTATGAACAAAGTAATCAGGTGTAGGTTAATTTCTTGATTCTTCAATTTCCTGGAAAACTACTAGCCTAGTAATGAAGAATCACTATCCACAATCAATCGAAGGTAAGTTGTTGAAAGAGAGAAATTCCAAGAAGATATATATACTGACACCAAACGGAAACGAAGTCCCAAATGTAATCAATCAATCGTACAGAACAATCAAGAAAAGAAAGACACAGAAAATTAATTAGCAAACGAAGAGAAGAAAGTATTGATTCACCTTTAGATTGTTGTTTCTCTGGCACAAGAGCTCTCGATGCCATCTCGAAATCAGTCGTCTTTTTTCTTCTCTGCAGACAGTTTCTGGTAAAGTTTTCTTTCTGATGATGATGGATTTTGAAATTGATTGATTCAACTGCCAACGGTCGTATTGAGAGAAGAACTCAACCAATCCTTGATTTTAAAATTTTAATTCTTCCCGAATTACTCAAGGTTACGAAGCCGTTAAGGCGAGTGCCCAATTGCGTTTTCATCCCCCAAAGGCCCAAACTACTGTATAACTCACAATCTACCACTAAACCTTTTCGAACTTTAACATTATACTTTCAAAATTAAAATGACTTGGAAAAATACTTTAAAGTATAAAGTGCCATAGGGCAATAACTTCAGGCCCTAGAGCTTTAAGGACCTGCATTTTCGTAGGTTTTTAGCCTAATCCGACTTTAGAGTTGTAACTTGTAAGTGTAACGTTGGGTTGATTTTTTTAACCATTTTGTGGTTGTTGTTGTGCTACCTGGAATTGGATTTTACCGTCCAAGATTTGCAAATGTCTATTAAGGACATGGCAAGAACGAATCCATTGATTGAAGCCAATTGCCAGCTAGCTAGACGAGGTCAAAATAATTTCAGTTTTACTTGCTCATTTTATGTTATGACAAGAATGCACCTCAAAAAGGCCATTATAAAACATTAAAATTCAACAAATCTTCCAATTAATTCTTTCATTCCCCCCAAACTCAATAACCTTTCCCGACTACACATACATGGCTACCCTGACCTAGCTAGATTGATCTTTGCATATCGGCGGTAATGTTTCTGAATTCGACCTGTTCTTATCGCAAATAGTTTGAAACGTGTTAGATATGAGTTTATGTGCTACGATCTAAAACTCATTAGTTTTTCTTGAAACATTGTTACGTTATTGAGGATTTCAACACAACTTTGTGATTTAAAAGAGTGAAAGGTAACATTTACAACACTCACAGGCCGATTATTGTTGTGGTGTTGTTTACATACCAACAATTTTTCTTTCCCCTGATAAATTTCATATGTGCGTTGTATTCTTGGTCTCCCGTCCGCATAATGAGTTTTGTTTTAGTTGTATCTAGAGGTGGTAACCGGGCCGGGCTCGGGCCGGGCTGTTACAGCCCGCTTTAGCCACTACATTTAAGAGGCGGGCTGTTGCGGGCCATTTTTAACCGGGCCGGGCCGGGCTTTTTAAAAGATATTGAGGCCCGGTCCGGCCCATGTAACATTTATAAATGTGACGGTCCGGGCTGTTAACGGGCTGTCCCGGGCTGACACAATTATGCTTTTAAATGGGTTGTTTGCCGGGCCAAAACGTTTATGCTTTAAATGGGCTTTTTGGCGGGCCGTCACGTGTATGCGTTAAATGGGCTGCTTGTTTAACTTCTAAATGGGCCATTCAATCTCCTTCTTTTTGTAGATTACATTCAAATTGTATAAAAGTAATCAAGCAAACACTTGGTTGGAACTTGTAGCTAAATAGCAAGTGCACAACTTAATAATAGTTGATAAACCATGAGTAATATCATAGAATTACATTCATAGTAATAATAATAATAATAGACGACCGAATGAATTGGTGAAGAAACTACCATGAAAATACTTGCATACTCATTAGTCTTCAACTTCAACTATTCAGCCCGGCCCGGACAACCCATTATTAACTCATTTTCATTAACTAAAATAAGGTATTTATATGTAAATTTATAATATATAATTTTATAATCAGACCAAATACGCGGGCTACACGGGCTAAACGTGACGGGCTGTTACGGGCCACGGGCTGTTACGGGCCACGGGCTGTGACGGTCCCGGGCTGTCACCCGGGTTTAAGTGTTCGCGGGCCGGGCTGTCGCGGGCCACTAGGAGTAAGGCCCATATAGCCCACTGCTTTAAATGTTCACGGGCTGTTCCGGGCTCATTTTAAACGGGCTGTTCCGGGCTGTTAAATTTGGCGGGCTGTCCGGGCCGGGCTATTCTACGGACGGCCCAGATAACACCTCTAGTTGTATCCACTTTAAATTACACAACCTCCGGTGATGCACTGGCTTCTAACCAATATTCGATTGACTCTTTGTTTCGATTAACTGGGTTTGTTTCGCACAACCATATCATGATCACGTAGTATTTACGTGATTCATCCATGGCATATTGGCATCTTTTTAATGCATACCATGCTATGATTTGAATAAACTGACTTCATATATGAAATTGTCATAAGATCTTGAAGTTGGTCTAACAACACTTGAACATCATAAAATATAGAAAAATTAAAAAAATAATAAAAATGAAAAGCCTAAATGACCCCTATATTACAACTGAGCTTCATGTGCAGTTGGAGTTTACACCCATTAGATCTTACATAATACTTCATAAAAACAATCTCAACTGTAAGCATATTATGGAGTTACAAGCCTGTCAAATGAGCCCATCCTTTCTGAAGTCAGTCTTCTTAATTGGATCTGAGGTCTTGAATTTCTGCCAACATCTTCAAATAGCCGCTAATAGCGTCATAGCATGAGGTTCCGTGACCCCTGGCAAAAACAGCGGATGTGCAAGCTCTGTGGTGCTCACAACACTCGGTACGTGAAATGAAATACTTCGTACATGTCTGTGAAAGAACAAGTTAGTATATTCATAGGTAGTACGCGTACTCACCACTACCAGAAGTCCAGAATAGGGACGGGGAGTTTGAGTTCACTCGCTATGGCGAAGCCATGAGCAAATACTTCCATAATCAACATTCCAATTATCCTTCCTGTCAGAGACATTATTTGCAGGTCTACCAAAGTTGCCATGAAGCAAATAGTTCTTGCTTGGCTTTGGGTTAAACAGAGATGGTCATCCTATATTTCCAAGTATAGAAATAGAATGACCATTTGGGGCAGTAATGCAGTGCTACCCCAAATGGTTCAGGTGTTTAGACTTAAATAGCGTAGTGTTTGTAGACTGAACACAGAATCATCAAAACAAAATACTGAAACATTTTCTTCATAACCAAAAGTTCCATTCAATCAATATGGAGCCAAACCAATACAAATTCTGCTGATATCACTAGAAGTAGATGATCACATCAAAACGGACCAACAAACACAGTATGCATGTCATATAATTACATCATCAGCTCATAACCCAAATCAATCCTCAAAACGACTTGATACCAATAAATTCTAACCAAACAACTCAACCCAAGTGGTTGACCTAAAAGAGTTTTAGCACAAATTCAGCAGGTGGATCACGGAAGGCCATGAACTTCAAACAGACAGACCAAGAAGAGCTTTAGCAGGTGGAAATAGAGCAACAGAAGCCCTCTCCGGATCAGAGTACTTGTTGAAAACCGCTGTTAGCTTGTTATCTGTCAAACCAGAGTGGTAGCTCACCAAGAGTTCTGAACATGCACTGTCACAACCGATATAAATAAGATCCGGTTAGTCATTTGTTACACAGAGAATGTTGCTGAAAGTAACATTGTGAGAAAATCTAAGCCACACTTACATCAGCTGGTTTTCCTTGAAGCCAGTGTGATGCTTCAGTGTCTCGGTCCATGCAGGAATCCTGTTCAGAGTGCACCGTGCTGCATATACAGCAGAAGCAGCAAGCATCGAGGGGCAGTAATGCACTATTGTGGTGTAGTTCACCAGACCAAGTTCCGCGAAGAAAAATGCCATCTTCTCCATCTGCATATAAAAATACAAGTAATCAATCGCTTCGTCTAATCTGAAAGAATGATGATGTTTATATGCAAGTATGTATACCTCAATATCTGCTGGAATGGAGGCCTTGACATATCGTACCAAAAACACGTATGGAGTAGGGATAGTCAAGTACCACTCCAACTTCCCAAGAATCGACTTCTCCATGTGAAGCACCTGCTCTCTTACATAAGCATTGTCCGATATTGCTATGAGGTCACGTACCTAAATATATTAATAGAAAGGTTAAGATACTAAGATAACGAACAACAAGTTTATGGTTCGATAAAAGAAAACAATTGACTACCTCTGGTGCCCATATCTCTTCGTACTTGCAAGCAATTAGCATCGAGCTCATGCCAACCAACTGAAGTTCCCTCCTTCGAATCGTCTTTACAGCAAGATACCTATCCATAATGTTAACCGCGAGGTATAGACTCTCAGGCATCAGATCAAACTTCTTGTGAACTTCAATCAACCAATCAACTAGAATTGATCTCATCTTGCCGTTAATCTCCAGTTGGTTACCCATGTAGTCCTGAACTCTACCATCGTTCTGGACAAGTTGAAAATTGAATCATGAGTACATACAGAGACAGGCTTGTTATCAATTATCATTACTACCAAGAAAAACAATCAGATAGGTTGAAAGGTGCACACACCTCTGTAAGTTTGTAGTAATGGTAGATGTCATCGATGTACTCAACAGCAGCAAGTTCGTTGTTGACATCTGGCGCATCGATGTCTGCAATCAATTCCTTCGGCCTCTTGACAAGTCCACAGGCAGCCTGGGAAATCAATCATCAAATTAGCCAACACCAGCCAGTATCATTACATAAAGGTCCATTACATATGTTTACTTGATTTGGAAAATATACCTTGCTTCTAGCAGTAAGAGTTGCGGTCAGAGTCCTTCCGGGTTTCTTCACAGACCCTCCTTTCCTCGAGTTCCTACAAACCTTGTTGCTTTCATCTTCTTCATCATCAGAGCTGATGATTATTATAGATTCATTCTGAGGCTTAACAATTTCCTTAGCCTTGTTCTTTTTCTCAATGGCTTGTGCATTGTCCACAGGTTGAGCTCCGAATCTCCTGAAATACGATGGTCAGTATTATGATTTGCACAGAATCCAGAAAATCACTCAAAGATAAAGTGACCACCTTGTTAATGGACGAGCAATCTGATTATGAGGCTTCGGCTCAACGGCTGGAGCAATGACAAGATTTCCTATTTCTCGTAACACACGACGATTTCTACCTTCGACTTGTCCATTCTTTAAGTTACCTTCTCCAGCTGATCATTCATAAAACAATGCAAGAAATTTGAATAGTGCAAGTACTAAAATTGAATAACTATAAGTCTTCAAGAATTACTGCATAAACTTAGAACAGACTACACTAGTAATCAAGTATAAATTGCCGATAAATAGCAAGACTACACTAGATGCAAAATAACATAGCATACAGTCCAACAAAGAGCAATCCACCAAGAAAATAAGTACACACTTGATAATTCAAGATTTACGGAGACGAAGCCCTTTACTAGAAATCGAAATGCATAACCTAATTCAATTCAATTAAACCAGGACAACAAAAAAAACCCAATTAGTTCAAACAAACCCTCTTCAAAATTCATCAAAATTGAGACACCAAACATCAAGAAACCATCATCATAAACAGTACTCATCATCAATAAAACAAAATCCAAGACTGAAATTCAAAACACGAAAAAACCCCAAAGAGAAAGAAGGGAGAGAAAAGATAGTACTTTTTTCACCTCTAGGTTGCTCTGGCACAATTACTCTCGAACCCATCTCCAAATCAGAATTTTCTTCTAAATTGATAGCAAAAACTCCTTCAAGACTGGACCAAAACGAAGAGAGTAACACTTGGAGACGACCCACCCCGGTCTCACCTCCTTCTGGTTGGTTTCCGGTAGCCACAATGCACTATTCTCTCAAATCTCTCTGGAAGTTTCAGTTTTTGTGCTCTGGAATTTTGAGATGATTGAGAGAGAAAAAGGGTTTTAGGAGAAAGTTGGAGATATAAATGGACAAGAGTATGAGGGAAGAGTCGCTTCTTGGTTAATAATAACGGTCATATTTTTTTAAGTACCAGCCGTTGGATCAGTGACAATTGGCGGTTCAGATTGGGGGTCACTTGGCTCTTTAAACTTCTGCAAATTTCACTAGCCGTTGTTTGCAAGAGCCTGTTTGTTTAACCATTTTGTAGTAGTTTCAAAGGTAAATTAAATTAATTACCTTTTCTCTTTGTACCTGATATTTTTCTTTTTTGTTTGAATGATCACCCCGTGATATTGTGATATTGCATTAGGAGTTTTTTTTTACATGTAACATAATCGAACTTTACAAATTACAATGTACTCCCAAGTAAATACTTTTTGAAGTAAAAATGTATAGTAGTATGAGTTATATTACGAATAAGAGTTTTAGTTTACTAATAAGTCTAATATGAAAACCATTAAGAAGATAAATGTTCAAATGATTTGAACATTTTTTAAGTTTGTTTTCATTATAATTTGGTAAGTTCCATTGATTTAAACCATTAGACTCGGTTTTAAGCCTCAGAACTACAAATCCGACTAGGGGCTTGTTAAACGTAGTAGCAATTTTACTAAACGTTGGAAATTTATTAGTAATTTGCAAAAAACACCTTATTTTTAATATTTTACAAATAAGTCACAAATTTATTAAATACATTAAATACACACAAATTACAACTAACACAATTTCATACGTTCATTACTTCCTTCTCCACAACAAATTCTTCAGAAACAATCTCTTCTGAATACAAATTTTCAACATGGAATGGCCACCTTGGACTGAAGAATGGTCGAAGTATGAAAATTATGAGGTAAAGATTACTGATTTTATGTGTATTAAGCCTTTTTTTTTTTTTTTTTTTTTTTTTTGTAAATCGCTAATGGCTAGCAGCAGGCCGCGGCCTGCTGGCTGCTGCTCGCGCGGAGCAGCAGGCCGCTGGCCTGCTCGCGCGGAGCAGCAGGCCGCGTATAGGTCCGTTTTTATTTTTTTTTAATTTTTTTTTATTTTTTTGCTAATATATATATATATATATATATATATATATATATATATATATATATATATATATATATATATATCCAATTACATCAAACTTCAACTTGTTATATTAATTGATCTTCATATTTTATTGATGCACACATTTGATTTTCATTTATGATATATATGTTGTTGCTTCTGTTTTTTTTTTTTACAAATTATTAGAACAAATGTACGTATTTATCTCATATATCAATTTATTGATTAGTATACATTTTTATTTTCAGGTTAATGATGATGGGAATGATAAGGAGCAAGATCATATGTATGATGACATGAATTACTTGTTCAATAGTCTTGGAGAATTTCCTACAAGAATAGCCGCAGAAGATGAAGTTAGGCGAATTGGTCGGGAAAATCACATGTACTTCACAGTTGTCACAGCACATGCAAATCGGATTTATCTTGGTTGTGAACGTAGTGGGAAGTACAGAGCGACGACGAGTAAAAATGTCAATGTTGTGAGTCGCTATTCAAGTGGGACGAAGAAGAATGAATGTCCCTTTCAGTTGAAACTAAAAAGAAATTGTGATAATGGTCCATGGGTTGTACGCACAAGCGAGAATAGAGGGAGGCATAACCATGCACTTGGGAAGCACCCTAATTGGCATACATCGGCGGCAAAGTTGAGCGAACCGGAGCTAGAACACATACATAAGTTGTATATGACTCGAACGAAGCCAAAGAGTATCCTGCAAGAGGTAAAGTTGTTGAATAAAGATAATGTGAGCAACATCAGACATGTGTACAATGCAATTCACAAAAACAAGAACAAGGATAGGGATGGGCTAACCACGATGCAATACTTTCTGAAGTTACTCTCCGATCACCATTACTATCATAATGAGCGAAAGGAACCAGGTAATAATCATGTTGGTGAAGTTTTTTTGCTCACCATCATAGCGTTGATTTGGTTCGACTATATCCTTATGTTATTCTCTTGGATGCCACATATGCAACAAATCTATATAATATGCCTTTGGTTCAAGTGATGGGTTTATTGCCAACCGGTAAGAATTTTCATGTTGCATTTGCATGCATCTACCATGAAAAGGAGGATAGCTATGTGTGGATAATGAGAGAGTTGAAGAAATTTTTTAGTGCTGTTGAGTATCCAGGTGTTTTTGTTACAGATAGAGAGCAAGCCCTTATGAACGCCATTGATACTGTTTTTCCGGAGAGTGGTCGTCTACTTTGTAGGCGACACATTTCAGAATGTGTACATAAGAATTATGTTAAACACTCTGGAAGTCGAAAGTATGAGAGGGCAGTTAGGGCAAGGTGGAAGAAGGTTGTGAACTCACAAAGTGTTGATGAATATGAAAAACATGTGGATGAGCTACTTTATACTTGGAGATTCTTACCACTATTTGGAGAGTATGTCAAGAAGACATGGTGTGATCCGCATCATGAAAATTTTGTGTCGTACTGGACAAGAAAATATCTACATTTTGGAACTCAAACAACCAACAGGTACCATTGACTCAATTTTCTTAATTTACTATTGTCCTTTCATTATCGTAAAAGCACACCACTTGCATAAATTTATCATATTCAATTATGCAATCTTTAATATTATTGCAGGGTAGAAAGTGCGCATGCTCAACTGAAGTCCTGGATTAGAAATGCGAGGAGTAATTTTCCTACCATTTTTTTGAAGATCCACGAGATTGTTGAAGATGAATTGAATCATATTAGATCTGATTTCGAGCTGAATAGAACGAAGGAGTCTCATCATTGTAGAGCAAATTTGTTGTTTCGAAGGCTTGGTGGGATTGTTTCGCATGATGCAATACAGTTGATGGCTAACGAGTTAGAGGAGTGGAATAAAAGATGCTATGACGCAAAATGTAGCGGGGGTGATGCTCCTATTTGTATATGTGAGTTACGCAGCACACATGGGTTGATGTGTGCATGCCACATGAAGAAGCTTGAAGATGAATATACTCCAATCGACCCAATTGATATTCACCCATTCTGGAAAACTCTTGATTTGGATAAGAAATATTCTTGGGATGATTCCAGAAAAGCCACTGTTGATGATATATGTGACGAAGCATTCAGAGGCTTCAAGGAAAGTGCATCTGACGTGCAGAAGAGGATGTTATCTCAATATATCCATGAAATGAGGTTCCCCGCGTCAACCACATTTGAAGAGCCAATTCATCATAAGCACAAAGGACGACCTCCTAACGCTGAGGGGAAAAGATACCAAAGTGAATATGAGAAGGAGAAGAAGAAGGATGAGAAGAAAGATAAGAATGAAAAGAAAGATAAGAAGGAAAAGAAGAAGGATGACAAGAAAGATCAGAAAGATGAGAAGAAAAATGAGAAGAAAGATAAGAATAAAAGGAAGAAGGATGAGAAGAAGGATCAGAAAGATGAGAAGAATCAAAAGGACAAGATGAATGAGAAGGAAAAGGCTACGAAACAACTGTTCAACTTTGAATATAGCTCATGGATGCCGGTTCGTTTAGCAGACTATATCACAGGATGGTTGAATGTTGACTCTGATGGAAATTGTGGGTACCGAGCACTAGCCCACTATAGGTACGGGACACAGGAAAAATGGGTTCAAGTGCGTCTGGACATAATTCAAGAGATGAGACTCTACAAAGACAAGTATATAGCCATTGCAGGTATGTTGGCTTCCTTCTCATAATTTTTTTCTATTTTTATTTCATTGAAACATGTACATATATAATGCTATTTATTATATAATATAAATATGAAACTTTCAATTGTTATTTGACTTGATCTGCAGGAGGTTGTGTTGAATACCAAAGGCAAATTATTAGTTTGACTCATTTTGTTGGGGGATGCGATAAACCTAACTGGTTGAGTATGACAGAACTCGGTCTAGCAGTTGCGACTAAGTATCAGAAAGTTATCCATTGTTACCGTGCAGATAGTAGCTATACATTCGTACCATGGGAATCGCGCGCTGATCTAGAACACCCACGACCAGATCCACCCGCAGAAGAATGGTCAATTGGTATGAGCAGCAACCACTTCTTTGTGATACACGTGGACCCAGGAGCCCCGATCGGGAACTTCATCATTTTTGGAAATATCATAGGGTGCCACAGGTAGCTCATTGGAAAGATTGGTATGTAGAGAGAGGGAAAGTATGATGAATTCTTGTTAGTTTTTCATAGAATAGCTTTTCACATTTCTGATTTATGATTGCAATATCTTATACAATTTTCCTAATTATTTAGAATCCCCATTATTTATTTTGTGGTTAGTTTTTGTAAAATAGTGGCATTGCAATAACACAAACTAACATTCGAAACACCCATAGAATAATAATTCAAGTCTCACAAACATAAACTAACATCCAAAAAATAATAATTTAGGTCCAAAACAAACACATAGAAAAACACAAACGTCAAAGGGTTCGAGTATCCGGAACACAAATTAAACTAAAACATAAAAGACACGGTCATTGTAGTGCCTAATCAACTATCCTACGAGGCTTCTTGACTAGCATACGGGACAGTTGATGCACAAGGTTTTCATGTCATCATAAGTGGGAGATGGATTGGTCTGCGGATGGAATGGGGCGACCATATCCGTGATAGTCATAAGTAATTCCGCTTCAGAATTCTTATCCTGAACTGCATTCTGGACAACCTCTCTATTTACCTTGGGATGTGTCCTAGGCATATACCAAAGTAGGTAATCAGTAGTATCACTCTCAATTTGAAATGTATTAAGCCTCACAGACCTGAAAGATTAAGATACATATAGTTAGTCATAATGGTCTTCAAATGAAAAATTTTAAATAGACCATTTAAATTTGCATGTAGTCATAGTTACCTCTGTGATAGGTTGCATAAGTGGCTCCGCCATTTCAAAAACATGGTTCGGTCGACATGGTGTTCCAGAATGTATTGACGTGGTGTCTCTGTCCTCACAGCTTTTACTGGATGAATTGGTGCGAATGGAATAGACTGTCCATATCCAAACTGTCTCATGACACGATCTGGCATATATGGCTCGGTGTAACTCCGACAATGTAGAATACCCTCAAACAGTGTTATCGGAATTTCCTGGGAAGGGTTGTCCCCAAATGGTGTCCAGTTCACCTGAGTACGAAACAAAATTGTACATTTGACGATAATATTCAAACAGAACTAAAGTCAGAATTCAAGTAAACTAGGAAACTTACTTGGTTGGCACGCAACTCGTCCAACTGAATACGGATAGACTTCAGTAATGATTCCTGCTCAGCTAGTCGGTTTGGGGACGGTATCCATCTTTTTGCCCAAGGACCATCTACCACATCTGTTCTTCCCCTTGGACGAAAAGGCGGGAAGTATTCATAAATCCAAGCCTGTAATTAATGCATTGTATGTTAATTCAATAATAAGTATTATAACGACAACATTAGATAAAAAGCACTGACGCTGACACTAACCTGTAGAAGTGTGAGACAACCAGCAATGTTGGTGCATCCAGCTCGTGATGCCTCTCCGAGTTGTCTGTACAAGTTGGCCAATGTAGCTGCACCCCATGCATAGTTCTGAACACCATCACTTTCATGTAGAAACTCTAGAAAACCGGCGTGGACAAGAGTGGTTGTCTTATCAACGAACAATGTCGTGCCAAGGAGCCACAACAAGTACGTTGAAAATACAGAGTTGTTGTTCAAATTACCCTGTTTTAGGCGCTTCTCCAATACATCAAACCCACACCGACCATGCTTCCAACCAAGTTCCCTTCCCAATTTGTCATCCAAAGGCAATTCCAGCAGAAGTCCCATATCTGTCATCAAACCCTCAGTCGTGCGACTAGAAATCACAGGCTTACCAGTCACGGGGATCTGTAGAATATACCATACATCGTGTAAAGTGATGGTCATCTCACCGAATGGCATGTGAAAGGAGTTGGTCTCAGGCTGTCATCTCTCAACAAAAGCTGATATAAGAGCGTGGTCAATAGACTTGTACATACAGTCCTTCAGGTGGTATAGCCTACTTTCCTTCAACCATGTCAATACATCATAATTTGCATCTTTTTCTGGGATAGAGAGATTCTTTGATCTTGCATGTCTTGAATGACAATGCAAGCACCTAAGGACCTATAAAAAAAACAAAACATGTTACAACAATATTAAATATTATGTGACCAACATAATAATTCAAGTCTCACAAACATAAAATTGACTGACCTCCCCCTTATGCCATATTTGGTATGCAATATGGTGTTTGAACGAAGGCAATAACTCCTTTAGTACTGGCCCTCCATCAACTCCCAAACTCATCGGGCTACCATGCACATTACCCTCCATGTCACCATGAATATGTTCTCTCGGCCCTAAATAAAGAAAAAATTAAAAAGAAGAACCTAAACAATATTAACTGATAAAATCACAAGAAATTGAATTACCTTGCAAATTATCATAAGTTTCTTCATCGTCTTCCTCATCACTAGCAATCTCATGGCGATTAATCCCTTTACCTTTACTGCGAAGGTTATCAAGATATGCATCTCTCTCCATATCTTTAAGTGTACCACTAGATATCGAAGTATCATCATCATCGGAACTATCCACCATGGTCTCAGTTGCACGTGCAGACTGTTCATGCACTTGGGTACTCTCACTTTCCTGCTCCATGTCATCCCTCGTAGCCCTTGCTTTGGCCTCAACAGGAAGCCTACGTCCTTCTTCTGCACGCTTACGGTTTGATTGAGTAACAACCCTTCCTTGCAAGCGTCCACCACCAACATCTTCCCAATATCCTTTCTTTCCACCCTTATCCATCTATAAATACAACAAAGTAAGATTAGAATGAACAATCAATATCTCTACAACTACGTATATATACAATAAGTCATTAATTTATTATCAAATTATAAGGGGACATGAGAAATGTGTGCATCAATAAAATATGAAGATCAATTAATATAACAAGTTGAAGTTTGATGTAATTTGATATATATATATATATATATATATATATATATATATATATATATATATATATATATATATATATATATATATATATATATATATATATATATATATATATATATATATATATATATATATATATATAGCAAAAAAAATTAAAAAATAAAAAATAAAAATAAAAAAAATTAAAAAATACTTCGGTCGGAACAGCAGGCCAGCAGGCCGCGCGGCCTGCTGTTCCGGCCGAGCAGCCGCGGCTGCTCGGCCTTAATATGGGCGGCGGTGGTTTTCCGCCGCCCATATACGCCACACATATACTTAAAAAAAAAAAAAATTAAATAACTAACCTTGATTTGAGTTTGATGATATCTCTTGGTGTGTTCTTCAAGTTGAATTGAAATATGTTGATTAGGTTATTGATTTAGAGGCTTGATTTATTTAAGTTGGAATTGTGATGATTTTAAAAGTATTGGGTTAATTTGTAAAATTATAAATTTATAGATATTTTATGTAATTTACAATAAATTTCCAACATTTAGTAAATTTATGTTCCGACGTTTAATATTTTCCATCCGACTAAACATCAAAACTAGGATTGCAAATTAAATTCATAGATTTTTTGAAATCATTTAAATATTACTAATGATGAAAATGAGAAGATGTGGAATCGTCAAAGTAAAGGACAGATGAACAATAGAATCTATCCTACTATTCAAATGATACTTTAGCCAAGTGGCATGCTCAGATTCAATCTAGCTAATTTCTATTCTGATAATTATGAATCTTATTAATTAGTGGTAAAAATATACTTCTAATATAAATGGCAAATATACTTCTTATTAATTTATGATAATTTTTTTATTTATTTTTTAAACGGAAACTCTAACTATCCTTCTCCTACTCTAATTTTAAACCACTTTATGCCACTGTCGGAGTTTGAACACTCGATCTCTATTATGTTCTAGCAACCTTACCACTAGAGGGAGGGAGGGAGAGAGTCTAACTACGATTAAAATGAACCATGGTAAGATATTCGACCGCCTTATTCCATAATAATTTCATAATTCTTCTTATTATGTATAACAAGTGTATTCCACATTAGTTTAGAACAGTACTCGTGTTTGATGGGTCTATTCCGCAATAGAGAACACTAGCTATTTTTTCAATGGTCTATTGTGCAATTAGAACACTAATCTACGGGCCTATTCCGCTATAATTTAGAACACCAACTGTGTTCGACGAATTTATTCCACAATAATTTAGTAATGGGTATGACAAGTCTATTATTTAATAATTTTAGTACACTAACTACGCCCTGCGGGTTATCCCATAGTAACGGGTTTATTCCGTAGTAATTTAAAACACTAAATGCGTCCGAAAGGTCTATTTCGCAATAATTTAGAACACCAAGTGGGTCTTAGAAATCTCTTTCCGCGATAGTTTAGAACACTAAATGTGACCAAGTGTCTATTTCGCAATAATTTAGTTCATTAAATGGGCCCGACGAGTATATTGTGTAATTATTTAGTACACTAACTACGCTTGATGAGTTATTTAGTAATAATATAGAACACTAAATATATCCGGCGTGTCTATTGCACAATAATTTAGAACACTAAATGGGTCTTACGAATTTATTCCACAATGGTATAGAACAATAAATGGGTCCGATGGGTATATTTTGAAATAATTTAGAACACTAAGTGTGTTTACAATTCTATTTCACATAAATTAGAACACTAACTGTGTTAAGCTTGTCTATTTTTATGAGACTATATTATAAATTATTTATGAATAAAAATTAAGAAAAGAATGTTTTCATTTTAATTGATTTTTAAGTATTTATTTACTATTTCCCGTCGCAATTCGACGAGTTATTTTCTAGTAGTCAATTAGCCTAATTTGGTAGTGATCAATTACACAAATCTTCAGGTAGTCTTGTGAGTTGTGATATGCATGCGATGATGCGATCTCAAAAATTGGTCGTACTAAAATATACTAATTAATTTTTTTAACTGTTTACGTATTCATATTTCGTCCGTCTTTTTAAATTGTTTACGTTTCTTTTGTTTTTACAAATTTTTATCTCACAACTTTATTGTGGGTACTTCACTAAACAAAACAATACACAATATACCAACATCCTAAAAAACCGTTCTCAAGCCAACACATAAACAATCTAAAAACATATGAGATTATGAGTTCTTCCCAACACCAAATCAAGTTTACTATAAAGTAATAATCACAAATTAGTAATACATATAAATGTTTATATCAAATTAGTTAAATCTAATTAAATTCATACAATTTATTGAAAACATTTGTAACTTTTTTTTTTTTATAAACTTAATTAAAAATATATGTGACCTTGTCTGTATATTAGTGTCACATGATTCTTTTATTGGAAGTAGTAATGGTTGTCTCATGTATTTGTATATCGAAATACTAGAAATAAAGAAAATAAATAAATAAGGGTATCCATAACTTTTTAATACCTTCTTAGCGTCCCTAATATATTAATATACCTACTAGACTAACAACTACATTCTAGTCCATCAATTCGACCAAGAGGTGAATTAAGCACTGTTCCAAAATTGAATCATTGTCTAAGTGAAACAACTTCATTTTAGGTTTATTGCACACTGGACCCTAATATTTTATATTTTACAAAACTGACACTAAATAATTTACAATTAAGCCACATAATTTATCCAAATTACAAATTAACCTAAAAATTATTATGAATCAACCCCAATAAATTTTTTTAATTCAAAATATGGCACAAATTATTTTTAACAAAAAATAATTACTTTTTCTCTTATTCTTTTATGTTATTATTTTTTTTTTCCTTAAATATTATTGTAAAAAGGTTCATACAAAGTTATTGATTCATTTTCAGTCCAAAAACTCTAAAAAATAAAAACAGAAAGCCCAATGGGGAGCTCCGATTGGTATTCAGAGCTTATTACAGCTTCGAATCTCGATTCGAAGCTGTTAACAACTTAAATTTGGAGTTGTCATTTACGGCAGCTCCGGCACCGGAATTTTGCCGGTATCGGAGCTTGAAGAAGATGAAGGGGGAAGGACAAAAGGAAAAAGGAAAAGAAACAAAAAAGGAAAAAAAAAAAAAGAAAAAAAAAGGTAAAACCTATTTTATTAACTAAGGGCATGTTTGTTTGGTTGAGTTTGAGCCCATGACATTTTGGTACAAAAAGGAGAGTCAACTCAAAAAATCAGATTTTGTCACTAAAATGTAATTGATAATATATAAGGTTTTTTTTAGAAGCCTCTTCACAAGGGGGTAGTATTATGTAATTATCTCAATAAATAATAATAGATGTTTGAAATTATACAATTTGCACGAGATTCACATTATAATTGAAATAGAGACCACTTTATATGTAAATTTGTCGTCGTGTTGTTGTTCTTAGTTAGTACAAAAAAATATGTAAATAATGAAAATATAGAACAATTTAATTTTCAAAACTTACAAAAATTATATTATTAGATAATTGAAAATTTAAAAATCCTATTATTAATTTCGGAAACAAAGTTTTTATGAAAGAGAACATCCGTCACCTCTCTCATGTATAAATTAAATCTAACTTATATTACATTTATCTATAACGATACATCTTTTTTCTTAAAAGGCGGGCCGATGTGTATGATTTAATTTTCTGATCCAACATCAACAGAATAAACACGAACGACACATTATTATATCTAGAAAGAGGAGAATATGATATGGAGAACTTGAATGTTGAGTCCTCATCACCACATTCAAAATCTTATGATAGCGAGGAGACCAATGGACCTCATCTAGAACCCACTGGTTATGATAATGATTCATTGCATAATGCATACGAACCCCTCTAGGACCATCAAATACAAAACCAACACAGGTGGTTAAAATTAAAATTAAATTGGATAAGAGGGAGCAATTACAAGTAATCCCACATGTGGGTAGACCTATTTGTATATCTTTCATACCAATAATGATATTGTATTTACACAAATAACCATATATTTTTTCCTACTTTAATGACGTGGAATTTTGATTGTATTATTCCCATATCAAAATTCACATTTAAAATTGAGCTAATTTCATATATAAATTCGTCATCGTTCTTATTATTTTGTTACGAAAATATGTAGTCAAAAGAACAACTTAACTTTAAAAATAATATTAATTTCCTAGATTATATTGTTGTGAACATGCATATCACCAGTATCTATCTATGCAACTATTCAAAAGAAAACATATTCGAGCTCACATATATATTACAAACTCTACCGCATAAATATCAGAAATTAGTGAATAGGTGCATAAATTTGATAGACGTACCGGTACCATGTACCTACGAGAATTTCAGTACCTGCACCACTAAGAGCTTTGGCTATTGCCCATCCATAACCATTCTCATCAGTTATACCAGCAATAAAGGTCATCTTCCCTGAAAATTAACCACAAATGTCAGTAAGGTATGAATTGGATTTGCATAGCACGAACTACATAGCAAATGTGTATGCTTTTATAATAATTACTATTTACTACTTTTCATTCAACATTTGGAGTACATAAGCACATCCTCAAGTACTTATATAAACAGTTTCAGGTTCCTTTAAAAGCATGCACGACTTAAGGTCCCTATTTGTACCACTATTTGTATATTTCATACCAAAAATGATATTATATTTAATGACGTGGGATTTTGATTGCATTATTCACATATTAAAATTCACATTTAAAATTGAGCTAATTTCCTATATAACTCACCGTCGTTCTTATTATTTTATTACGAAAATCTGTAGTCAAAAGAACAACTTAACTTTAAAAAATAATATTAATTTTTTAGATTATATTGTTGTGAACATGAATATCGCCAGTATCTATCTATACAATTATTCAAAATAAAAGATATTCGAGCTCTCTCCTTCATCTATTTTAATGTTTAGTTGTTAAAATCAATGTTTTCATTGGTTGTTCAATAATTATGTTGGTAAAATTCTATTTTTCTATTGGTTCATTTTTGTGCATATGTAGATCAATCTAGCTCTTTGATTGGTCCATTACCACTTTGAAAATGTTGATGTGTCAAAGCCAATATTCTCAACATTATATTATTATGAACAATAATTAATACTACACGTTACATGTTCATTTGATTATAACTACGGATCATAGTGGGCATTTTCAAGAAAACAATTATGCACATTCTAAAGACACATATGATTTTCACACACTTTATCGCAATTTTAAGTAGTTTAGAAATTATATGAATTCCTTACTTTTTCGTCTAATTAAAGCTCCATGTATCTAATGTTGAGTAGTATAGAAATTATATGAACTCGTACATATTCAATCAATTTGGTACGTGTTATTTACTTTTGAAGTCAAATTTCATTTACAATTCGGTATCAATTCCAATATCAAAATTTTAAAATAATTAAAAAATAATTAAAATATAATATCTTACAAGGATTATGATAAATAATAATTTGGAAAGATTTATTTTTTTAACGAATTAAAATAAAAAATCTTACAATGACAATGAATTGATATAAAGTTGTTACTCTGCAAGAATAAAGAATAATGATTATAGGATGTTTCATGCAAACTTCATAGATAAATTATTTCAAATTATACTTACAATTGTAAATCACGCATGACAAATTAAGGATGAGATAAACCATATAAAATAATTTGACGGGTCTGAATCCAATAATTGTCTAAACTGTATTCGACGGGTCTATTCGACAACATGTTATAAGAACACTAATTGTGCAGTATTTGCTCTACATGTCTATTCCATAATACTGCCGAGCACTAACTGTATTCCAGAGGCATGTTTCGCATAACTTAGAATACTAACTGTGTTCAATAGGTCTATTTCGGAATATTTTAGATCCATGTTTTCAAACCCGTCGAGTCAGGGTTGACACGGTTAAACATGTTCTTGAATGCCTTGGCGGGACAAGACATTGAGTTTTCATATGATAATATGATATGGTTGTCCAGATCAACCCCGGATCCAAATTTCAGAACATAGGTTTAGAATATTGACTGTACTCAACACGTTTATTTCACAAGAATTTAGAGTACTATCTGTATTCGACATGTATATTCGATAATTGTGTAGAACGGTAACTAAATTCGACGGGTCTATTCTACAATACTTTAGAGCACTAACTGTATGCAACGATCTATTCAGCAATAATTTAGAGTATTGACTGTATTCAATCGGTCACAATAATTTAGAGTACTAATTGCATTCAACGAGTCTATTCACGAGCACTAACTATGTTCGACAAATCTACTCATCAATAATTTAGAGCACTTACTTACTATGTTTAATGTTTAGGTCTATTCCACAATACTTTAAAATACTAAATGTTCAACATGTCTGTTCCGAGATGATTAAAGCACTAATTAATTATGTTCGATGGATCTATTTCACAATAGTTTAAATACTAACTACTTTGAACGAATCTATTTCTATAATACTTTAGAGTACTAATTTTCCTTCACCCTTGCTAGGAGCATGGAAACATTCGGGGAGTACATTACGCAATACTTTAGAGCACTTTTCGACAGGTCAATTCCATATTTATTTAGAGGACTAACTGCATTTGATGAGTGTATTCAATTGCTTTTGATGGGTATATTTCGTAATTAATAATTTAGAACATTAATGGTGTACGATGGGTCTATTCCTTCTGTTGAATTAATTTGCACTGACAATAAACAAAAGTCAAAGAAGCCCCCCCTCTCTTACGTCTTACTGATTTGAAAAGAAAGGAATGACTAAATATATGATAGGAATATTAACAACCCCCACTTTTTTTTAAGATCAAAATATCGACTTATATTAATCACCAACCAAATCACCGTCAGGCGAAACAAAAGGTAGTGAGGAACCATCACAGTCTGAAAACAAATCACGAGCTAGCATATGTGCTAACTTATTACAAGCTCTACGAACATAACCAAAAGTAATTGTCTTGAAAAAAGGAAAATAATGTCTGGATTCCTCAACAATGTTTCCAATAGCTGACAGTCGGGAAGAATTCTGGAAGTGTTGTATAACCTGGAGAGAATCACCTTCTATCACAATGCGTTCCAATCCAAGCTCACGTCCCAAATTAACAACAGCCTTAGCTGCCAGCGCCTCTGCCACCAAGGGGTCACGAACAAATGGAACTGAGATCGATCTCCAAGCTAGAACCTCACTTGAATGCATGATTGCGTGCGACGACTCCCACTCTGGCCCCAGTATCATTACGTCGTAGAGCAGCGTCAAAATTAATTTTAACATAACCATCCCTTGGAGCCAATTTACAACTTCATTACCCTCTCTGTCACATTTGAAATTATCCAGTTTGATTTTTTTCGTTCAACATCTTTCAACTTTGACTCTCAATTACTCTTAAACTATAATTATAAAATATTTAATAAAATTGTATTATGAAAATTTAGGTTTTATATTTTCATAATATGATTTCGTCAAATGTTTTATCATTATAGTTTAAGAGTAACCGGGAGTCAAAGTTAAAAACTGTTGATCGAAAAAAATCAATCTGGATAATTTATAGTGGAACGTAGGGATTATTATTATAATTTATAGTGGAACGGATGTATTATTATTATAATAAGACAAGACGGCTATTTTCTCGATTGTGCTTTCATTAGGCATATAACAAAGTACTGAATGATTTAATATTTGCTATAGTACGTAGTAGAACTAGAAATATCAAGTAGTATGAATTTTGGGTTGAGTGACCATTAGAAGTGGTAACAATTTTATGAAGATAAGCAAATTATAGGAGAAGGTTAGATGTAATGAGTGCGAGGGGGTATTGTTTTTTTTTTTTTAGTGAAAAGACTAAATACCCTTAGGCCATATCTAAATCTAACAAAGATAAGATAGAATTTGGGGTGTTTCAAGCACACCGACAGTTTCATCTTGACTCCCAGATCGGCTGAGTGGGAATATTATGAAGTCATTGTAATATATGATCCAAAGTTTACTATAATTAGTAGAGTTAATTGAGTGGTACAATAGTGAAAAGTCAAATTTGTAAATTTGGATGTAATTAAATTATATCTAGATAGAGGTTGGATGTAATTTAAAATCTAATGGTCCATTACATGTAATAAAAGAATCTAAGAGGGGTCTAGAACAAATTCACCCTATATATATTAAGAAGAATATAAAGCGGAAAAAATGGAAATTCGTAAATTTGGATGTAATTAAATTATATCTAGGTAGAGGTTGGATGTAATTTAAAATCTAATGGTCCATTACATACAATAAAAGAATCGAAGAGGGGTCTAGAACAAACTCACCCTATATATATATATATATATATATATATATATATATATATATTAAGAAGAATATAAAGCGGAAAAAAAAATGGAGATGCAGGGGATCGAACCCCGTGCCTCTCGCATGCAAAGCGAGCGCTCTACCATTTGAGCTACATCCCCAAGTTGTTTTGATTTTCCCAGTCCCATCTTGTCATTAAATTGTGAGAGTAAATGAAATAAAAAACCAAACTTTATATTGCTGTTGAGACTTTAACTGAACTAAAACTATAGCATGGAGAGTTTCATGAGAGAACACTTGAAACTGGAATCAATGAATAAAATCCCATTCTTATTCAAAGTGATGATCAAACTCTTGCAAAATCAATTGTTTGTTTGCCATCATGGCCTTTCTAAAGAAATAATTGAAGTAATCTGAGTACACAACTTCCTTATACACAGGCTTTTCTCCGTCCTCCAGCACTTCTGGTAGAGGACCAATAACCGCATTAGGCGCAGGATTCACAAAGATTGGAACTGAAACTCTATTCTTGATCCCACTCACAAACACCCGGTGCTCTATGCTTTTGTATCTGTCGTTGCTCATGATCTGCAGCCCATCCCCTATGTTTACAACAAGAGCACCTTTAACTGGTGTGACATGGATCCATTTATCATTTTCAGCTTCGCGCACATAGAGGCCACCTACTTCATCTTGTAGGAGAACTGTGATTGATGATATGTCCGAATGGCGACCAGCTCCAGCGGCAAGATCAGGGTTTGGGAAAATGGGGTAGTGGAGGAGGGTGACAATTGGTGAGCCCATAAGAGAGGATTCCATTGACTCATCAAATTTCTTCACTTTAATTCCATTCAGTAATATATGGAGTAGCTTTCTGATAACAGGTTTGGTCCGGTTTATGTATTCCAGAACTTGGTCTCTGCAGACAGATAAAAGCAATCAACAGTTAACATTTGGAGTCAGTGATCAAAGAACCAACGAACAAAACAGGTTTCAAAGTTGTTTCCTTTTATAAGTTTACTGTCATGTTTTCTCCCAAGTTCCCAATATGCTACTTATTCAAACAATTGACTCTAGACTGAGCTATCTAAAACAGATTATATACTACCAAGAACTTAGAACTTCATCAGTTCTTTCCTATGGTCATGAAATTAATATAATCAAGACTCTATGTTGAATTATAAATCTTTAGCCAAAAAACTTGATACCTAGAGATTATAAGCTCAAGCATACCGACGTAGATATCATATGAAAATATATATGATAACAAAGTAATCCATAAAACATACTAGTGAGGAATAGCATTCGAGGTTGCACAACGAAAATTATTCAATTAGTCAATTTAATTTTCCAGTCTTTCTTACAGAGTGGACATAACACATCCCTGTCATTGGCCTTTAGTTGACAGCAATGCTAAAGTTCTCTATTAGCACCAGTGGATCATTCCAAGTGGAAAAGGTATGGAATTCCTGGATCCCTAGCAAAATGTCTCAATTTCAGTCTCAGCAGTTACCTTCGACTTCTACAATATACCATTTTGCTTAGATAGTTCATAGTAACTCCAGTAAACTGGTGCTAGATGTAGTGTAGGTTTAAAGGGTTTAAAGCAACATATATCTCGTTTTTTATTGAGAAAAACTCCAAGATTCAGTCTCTGCTGACAAAGATAAGTCAGACACCAATCAAGCTACACTCCTTTCCTTTTTTTCAGCCTACATAATGTACTCTGTGCAGAATATATGATAATCACTTACCAATTGGAATCCGAGCAAACACATACACATCGGTAATAAGGTAAATAGATGGGTCTATAAGAATCTCACAACTACTGGGGTTCAGAAACTACTAAGACGAACTCCAGTGTTATTCTTATTAGCGAACGAGGCATTGTCCACCTGAGAAGATGCAGAGATTCGTTTAAACTTAGTAAGAAATCTCAGATTAAAAACTCACCTATTAGCTTAGACCATATGCTAGAAATTTGGCGTAGAAAGTTCATTGTGAATTGGTAATTCCATAAACTGATTCAGACAGCTATATCATAGGAGTATGAATTAGCACACACTGCTGTTTGAATATCAGAAGATCGGCAAGAATCTTCTTCTGGTTTGAAATCAAAAGTTGTTAATCTAACAGCTACAACTCATATCAGTCTACCTGTAATCCTGTATTACTATAAAATGCCTAACAGCAATCAAGCTGCTAAATTTCAAGTATCCCTTCCTCGTTCAGTAAATATAACGCATTAATGGCACAATATATGACTAGTACTTATCCATCAATTTGAGCTAATTAAATCACATTGATAATATAACAAGATACGTAGATGAGTCTCTAAGAATCAGATAAATAAAAACTTATGATTGAACATTTTCCGCCTCAGGAGCAAGCACTTATTACTAGTATAGGTACAAATGGTAACATTTCAAGCCAAAGAAGTCTATTTTAGTTACATATATGCACGTGGTTTAGATAAGAGGTTTAAGAGCAAGATACCTGGAAACCACCAACAAGAACATGTCCAACATCAAATAAGCAGCAATATCTCTAACTAAAATTTATTCTTTTCAGCCTAAACTACGAATTAGCCGTAGAACAGTAAACAATTAGTCTACTACCCAATGTCCTAGTCTGCAACTAAAGTAAACCCAAAACACATTGTTATCAGTAAGTTGAATATTTACCACATCAAATGCAATACTGCAGGTACATACATATAGTAACATTCTTATCCACAAGAGTAGGCCAAAAAAAAAAAAAAAAAAAAAAAAAAAACCTCTGATAAGCAAATAAATCCATACCTAGAACATTTCCTCTCCAAAGATTTTCAGTACTAATACAAGAATTGCATATTCCATCTCCCCTGGGATAATGTTGCATGCCAAAAACCCCAGGATCACAATTTACAGGTCAAAGGTTCCTTAATTCTTGCTGCCAATGTATATATAAACTAGTTTGCAGAGGCGAGTCATTAGAAGTACAAAGGTTTTTGAATTACAAACATAAACACGTCTACTCATTTATGCATATACGTAAGTGCTATATTATACAAGAGAAACAAGCATAAATAGTCCTATAAAACATCAACTGTCTACTCATTTTGATGCTAGCATACACACAGAGCTTATTCCATATGTTATCTACTGATCCGAAAAGGGCATCCTTCCATGACTTCTTGAAGATAAACACATTCCAAACGACCGCAAGTCCCACTGCATATCCCAAACTAGAGAATACATACAACCACTCGTCAACTTCAGATTCAATATCTCCATCGCCTTCTTCATCTCCTTGCTCTGGGGTTGTCTCACCATCACTGTTACAATTGTTCGACAGTGGAAGGCCACAGAGTTTGTTTCCGACAAATCCAGATGGTGGAAGACCCATTATTTGTGTGCTTTGTGGTATTCCCCCAGTTAAGTTATTGTAAGACAAATTCACATAATTTAATGATGTTAAAACCGCTAATGTGTCAGGAATTTGCCCAGATAGAGTGTTTCTCGAGAGATCAAGAGATTCCAATCCCTTCATGTCTCCAATGCCATGCGGGATGATTCCTTCCAAGTGATTTCCTGACAAGTTCAGTGATCTTAGTTCAACAAGTCGTGTCAGTTGCTCCGGGATTTCTCCTGACAGGTTGTTGTTTGAGAGATCAAAGTTGGTGACGTATGTAAGAATGGTGTCATATTGAAACTTGCTTCCTTTTGTGGTAACATCTGCTGTCTCAATGTAGAATTCTACAAAGCCACTCTCATAGAAATACTTGGTTTTCCTCCCAGGATCTAACCAATGATTTGAAGCCATTAGAATAAAATTGTCAATGCAGCTTGGAATTATCCCTGACAACATATTATCGGAGAAATCTATGATTTGAAGAGATATAAAGTCGCTAATGTCTGGAGAAATTTGTCCGCTAAACCTGTTTGAGTGCAGAATGAGGATCCCTAAATTGGGCAAGTGGAGACCCAATTGTGTTGGTAGATTCCCTGTCAACTGATTATAAGCCAGGTCAATTTTTTCAAGACAATGCAGTTTTGCAAAGAAGATGGTATTCGTCCTGATAGTTTGTTGTTGTAAAGGTTCAAAGACAACAAACTTGGAATCAGTCCAATGGAATCTGGGATATGGCCTGATAAGTAGTTGTTTCCAAGGTTCAACATCTTTAGATCAGTCCATTTCATCCAACAATCTGGTATTTCACCGGACAACAAATTTTTCCCTAGATGAAGAATTTGAAGATCAAACTTTTCATGGGATTCATCACATAGGAAGTGATACAAACCTATGGAAAACAAGTTGTTGGAGAGATCTAGATCAATCACCTCCCTTCCAATTCGTGGTAATGGACCATTGAATAGGTTGTTACCCAAATATATTGACCTACCATGATCATCTCCTCTTGTGCTATATGGAATTTCTCCATGAAGTTGGTTGTGCGAGAGATTCAGACTAGGTATCTCCCAGAACCAGCTAGCAAATTGAAATGCTATTCCAGTATTAGAAAGGTCTAGTTGCTCGAGGTGGTTCCTCTGTGCTTGGAGCCATTTGGGCATCTTACCGTCAGCACCCAAGTTCCATGATTGTAGTTCAAGTTCGTAAACTCTAAAAGTCGGAATCCAGTTCTTCCCAATTTCCAGAGTGATATTATTTCTAGAGGCGAGAAAAGATTGTAAGTTGTTAAATTAGCAAAGTGATTCTCACCCACAACCCCTTGCAGCTTACTGTCGCTCAAGTAAAGGTATCTCAAGTTATAAAGCTGCCCCATACTCTCTGGAATATTCCCACTCAAGTTGTTGTCTGCTAATCCTAATTCTTCCAATAAAACTAACTTTCCTAGACTACTTGGAATCGAGCCGGATATAGAATTTTCACCAAGTTTAAGGATCCTGAGATTCCTAAATTCTAGAAATTGATCAGTCAAATGACCAGTGAATTGATTGTTCTCTAGATTTAGGACCTCTAAAGATTCTAAAAAGCAACTAGACTTATTTCTAAATGGATGTGATATTTCTCCTTGCAACTTATTGTATGATAAGTCTATGCTGCGGATATTGCACGGTTTTGCAATTTCACTTGGTATTTCACCTGAAAGCTGATTTCCATATAAATCAAGGAAGTTTAGCGAGGTTAGATTTCCGATGGCACTTGGAATTGTACCCTGCAGAGAGCTGTAGGTCATCGAAAAATACTCGAGAGTCTTGCAACTGAAGATCCAATCAGGTATGGATGTGAAATTAGGAGATGATGAGTTATGTGAATATTGAAGCTTTGTGAGGTTGGAAGAACTAGTTGGAATGATACTGGAGAACTGAATGTCACGTAGTTCAAGATGGGTAAGCTTCTTGATTTGTAAAATCCAACTTGGGAAAACTTGAAAGTGATTTTGAGAAAGATCAAGGATGGTCAATGAAGAAAAGTTTACCTCATTTAGAGGCACAAAAGAGTATGGAATGGCAGTAGCCGACAAGTATAGCTCAGCTAAACAGGGAAGTGTGGGTATCACCTGTAGCCAGTCAACTGCTTTGCTCAAGTCCACCAAACTCAAATCCAAGTGCTCCAAATGGGAAAGCCCAGATAACCATTTGAGGCTGTCAACATTAAGCATGTCCTGCTGTCCGCCAAGAACTAAAGTGCGTAAGCTTGAAAGATTCCCTATAGTATGGGGAATAGTTCCAGCAAAATAATTTCCGCCCAAGTCAAGATACCACAAGCGTAGGCAATTAATAAATAAATAAATAAATCTGTTATGTAACTAAATAAATGCATACCTAGAAACAAGAGGCCAAAGCTTGGAATGGTGATCCTGAAGGCCACCACAAAAATGCATGAGATAATCTTTCCACTCCAAGACCTTGTCAACATCAGGACTAAAGCTACTCATCAACTGGACCGTATGAGTTGGCGAATTCTCCTTCAAAAACTTGCGCCTTTCCTCCACAGGAAGGTCAAAGAAGTCACATTTTCAAGAATTTCAAGTGGGATTCCGTGATTGATGATCTGGAAGAAACCCAGTTTGGCAGAAGCTTCCCAGATGGATTGGGAGACCTTGGGATCATCAGGATTGGAGAAATCGATTATGGGTACGGATTGTTGGAGGGTGATTTGGGTTTGGTTGAGTCTTTCTTGGGGAGGTTGGATGAATTGGTTCGGGATGGTTTTGAGGTTTAGTTCAGACTAGTTCAGAGAGGCCTTTCACTCCATTGCCTTGGATTACCATGAAATCGATCAGGTTTTCATCACAGATTGTTGCTGACATTTGTTTTCCTCCTTTCTCTATTCTCAGCCTTGTTAAGCTCACCACAGTACACTGGATTGAACCTGATTTGTGGTGTTCAATATTTTGAGAGGATTAACACACACAAGTGTCAAATAGCGGGGTAAAAACGTAATGTGCTATATTCATTCA
This sequence comes from Plantago ovata, assembly GCA_028274465.1. Taxonomy (NCBI): domain Eukaryota; kingdom Viridiplantae; phylum Streptophyta; class Magnoliopsida; order Lamiales; family Plantaginaceae; genus Plantago; species Plantago ovata. The sequence continues at coordinate 15,395,749 of CM051456.1, read as the reverse complement.
ATTTAGATATTTTATTAAAATGATTTTCAATTTAATTATTTTATGACGGATAACCCTTATTTTATTTTAGCTTTCCAATTTTGATATTATTTCAATTAATTATTGATAACATAAAATGAACAATATGAGCTCGTAACTATCAAACAAAGGGCAAACATATAAAAATTTATGAAACACTAGGAAAAATGTTTAACATTTAAGAAAGGAAAATGTTGCACTTTCTGTATGCATGGCAATTTCCTAGTGGCGAGGTAAGAAGTAAAATTTTGGGGGGGGGGGGGGTGTGTAAATTATAAAAAAGTGAACATTTTCCTTTCTAATAGAAAATATTTCAAAAATTATACTTTGTCTTATACTCAGTAATAATCTAATAAAATATTTAAAAAATAATTTTTTTTATTTTTTTAGCTATTTCTAACTACTATATTTATACATTCAAATATATATCAAAATAACACATTAACATCATGGAGCGGAGAAAGGAGATGTGTACGTAGGGGTTCGATCCCATGGAGTGATAAATTTGTTTAGGGGTAAAGTAGGTTAATCTTTATCATCATTTAAAAAAAATGTCACGAGTTTGACTACAATATATAGTGAAAATTAAAGAATACATTGTACTAATTATGTTCACCATAACAAGGTATATCCCGTCCCATCATTGAATGATTCTTTATTTTCACAATTTTTTTTTAATGCTTCTCCGCCTGACTTTAAATTCAATAATTTGTTTTAATGACTTTAGTGTTTAACCTAAAATTAATTCCATCTCATACAAAAAAAAAAAAATTAAAAAATAATAATTATGAAAGTATAATAATTACAAATTTACTCGGACTATATGTTATGACGAATTATTATTTTCGTCCCTAGTTGAGATGGAACATGTGTGACAATACTGTATTTGTCGCATGAATTTTGTCGCCACAGGATCTTTATTTTGTAGTGTATGGAATCAATGGTAGTATCCATCAAGTATAGCTCAGCCAAAGAGGGAAGTGTGTTCATCACCTGTAGCCAATCAACTGCTTTGCTCAAGTTCACCCAACTCAAATCCAAGTGCTCCAAATGTGAAAGCCCAGATAACCATTCCAGGCTAAGGCTATCAACATCATGCATGTCCTCCTGTCCGCCAAGAACTAAAGTGCGTAAGCTTGAAAGATTACCTATACTATGGGGAATAGTTCCTTCAAAATAATTTCCTCCCAAGTCAAGATATCTGAGCTGTGTTAGATTGTGCAATAATGAATCGTCTACGGTTCCACTGAATCCAGCATAAGCTAAATCCAGATACTCCAAGTTTGGAAATGATCCGATGAAGGCAGGAATTGTGCCTGGAAAATAATTCCCGCTCAAGTTAAGATATCTGAGATGTCTTAGATTGAGCAAAGAATTATCTAACGTTCCTTGCAGGACTGGAAACCACCAATCGCCAGGATTTTGAAGATGGAGTTCGAGAACATGACCGGTCAAGTTGCTGCAAACGATGTGTTCCCACATGCAGCAATCAACTTGACGCCTCCAAGAAGAGATTAAGCCATCAGGATCATTGACAGAGAGCTTGAAGGTTAAAAGTGCTTGTTTTTCGGTTTCGTGACAAATTTCGATATTGCTTCCAGTACATAGGCTCAAGTAGTGGAAGGATGAGAAGATGAAAATGAGGAGGAAAAACAGGACATTAGGGGAAGGCATGTTTTTTTGGAGAAAGAGTGGGATCGAAACAAGAACAGAATAAATGTTTAGTTTAGTTGAAGTGTGTAAGTAACAATATGATGGATTGACTGACTTATATAGACTTAGAAAATGAAAAGATTTTAATGAAAAGTCAAAATGGAAATATGAGAAATATTGGGGGTACTTTTGAAACAAGAGACCGCCGGAACTTAATTAAGTGTGGGTATTACATTGTCATTTCAATTTTTTTATAGTAATCTTTTCGCTACGACTTACGAGATGCTTTTGTAAGGGTATATCATTTGTATTATTATTTACTCCATATTACTCCCTCTGTCCGGTAAAAACTGTTGGAAAAGTTGAAAAAAAAAATGATAAATAAATAATATATTTTGTAATTTATTTATATAAAATTCATTTCTTAATTATTGAATAATTAAGATGAATGGATATATTGAATGACTATAACGGACTTTGGATTAATGAGGAATAATTTATTAAAGTTGGAAGGTTGAGTGGGTTTGTCCCACATTGATGCACACACGAAACTAGAGGACTTGTGTACGAGTGGATGCACGCGGCCCTCGAACATCGAACGTGAACCACAAGCTCAAGTGGGTTAGTCCTTGAGAGTTTAAGGTTTTGCTAGTTAAACCTCCCAAGACCTTCTAGAATAATGTCGTTTCATGTTCACATTTGTAACTCATGGGAGTTACAAATATTTAACATGACATTTGTTGTCATCTATAAGTTATAAATATTTTGTGATGATGAAGGACACTTATGATGACATGAAATGCACTTATAGACATGGAGGAACATACACAATTCTCACATATAAATAGGTCTCAAGTTAGATGAAAAATAAGAGAGAAAAACCACCCTATTTTATTCTCTCTTCTTCTCCCCTTGTGCATAATCCAAGCATTAGTTCTCGCTCGTTGGGGGTTGATAGCTTGTGCAGCTAGTAATCTCGAGAATCGTTGTATCCTGGGAAGCAGACGCTCAACGTCTCAAGCACCATAGTGAGAGGGCGTATTTTACTTTAAGGAAACAGCCTCGACCCAAGTTTCTCTACAGGTTTCCAAAAGACGCTCAAAACAGAAACTCTGGACAGACATCCAGGCGGCCCGCCTGCCTCATCCAAGCGGCCCGCCTACTCAGGTTGCCCGCTTGCTCCTACTCAAGCGGCCCGCTCAAAGATTATGCCCGACGGATCGTTTTCCTGTTTTTCCATTTCTTTTGCATTTTCTATTTTGTACAAGTTATTTTATATGTATTTTCGATCAATCTGTCCAATAAAAATTATCCAGTTTAACTTTTTTCGGTCAACAACTTTCAATTTTGACTCTCAATTACTCTTAAACTATAATGATAAAATATTTAATAAAATTATATTTTGAAAATTTATGTTCTATATTTTCATAATATGATTTCGTCAAATACATTATCATTATAGTTTAAGAGTAATCGAGAGTCAAAGTTGAAAATTGTCGATCGAAAAAGTCAAAGTGAGTAAATTACATTGGGACGGATGGAGTAATGCTTATGGTAATTGGTTTGTTACTTACCTTATCTTTCGGTATAATCTCATGTGTCAATATGAAATATTTGATAACAAACCAAGCATATATAGTATATAAGTAATTTTAATATTTGACGTTTAAAAGAAAAAGAAAAACCAATGTTCTCTTCTCATTAGGCACAGAGCATGTATATTTGGGCCAAGAACTTTATTATTTTACTCCCTTAAAAGATCTATAACTCCATCGGCTATCTGAGCTGAGCTCCACACCAGACTACTCCAATTGGAGCCGCAAAGCTTTGGAGCATGAACTACTCCGGTCGGCATATATAAAGCACTCCTTCGATCATAGCAGTATATGCTCCGATTTGCTTCGTTCAGAACAAGTTTTTATTTTTAATTATTATTTTATCAATTTATTTTGATTTTTGATTTTTAAATATTTTTAAATACTAAGGTCTGTTTGTTTCTCCAAAAATCCAAAATTATTATCGTGCCTCCAGTCTCCAAAAATAAGATTTGTGGCGTAAAATATAATTTTTTAATCTAATGAGACTTCTTATTCAAATATTAAAGGAGCTAATTAGAGACTCCTAAAAGAATTGGATCTCATAGCTAGCATAATCGTTTAAAACAATAACGATAGTGGTGTTCCCGACCGGTCAGATCAGTTAACTGAAACAATCTCTCATGTTGTTTTAGAAAAGGTTGACCGGCTCTACCAATTATTTAGCGTTATTTAAACAAATGGAAATAATAAATTATTAACATTGGATATTTACTCATTTAAATGGAGCAAATGCAAGTCACACAGACACTCATGTTTTTTCACTTAGCTCACGGTAGGTAGTACAAAACAAAGGCTGCTGCTTTTCTATTTATTTATTTTATGTTCACGTTGAATATTTTTATTATTTTAAATTAAGATTTTTAGTTTATTTTTTTTTAATTTTTGATGGCAAATTAATCATATATTAATCAATCAAATGCAACTAGCCAACTAGGCAAGTTACACTCGTAGTACAGAGGGGCTGCTTTTCTGTGTTCGTTAACATTGCAAATGCAACTATGCAAGTCACACTGGCAGAACAAAGGCTGCTTTTTTTTTTCTTGTTCTTTTCTGTTTTTGTTAACATTGGATATTATTAAGTACAGCAAATGCAACTAGGCAAGTCACACTCGTAGTACAGTCTACAATGTAGTTTCTCGTTTTAAGTTAGATTGACATGTCCATTTATATTTTTCACGTTTCTAATATAGTTTCCGTTTGGTGTGGGCCTATGGGGTGATATATGATGTACATGCTCTATCTCAAAACCCATTAACTGCCCATGCCAAACACATAATTTTTTTTTCTTATCATAGTATTCTGGAATTGGAGCATTTCGATCTATTCTTTCCCTCACTAAAGTATTGATAATATTAATATATGTTTAATCCGTAATTTCATATCGTAGTACGAACTAATCCTTAGTTCGTTAAGAATGAAGAGCTCTCAATCTGTATCTTTCAACTTCCGTGTGTCAACCTTAGTACCTTGAAAGACACTAAATATGTAAAACTACACCTCGTTGTATGACACCACTGAAATATCACTTAAGATGAAAGTCTAGGATTGTAAGTCACAACTTACCTGACACGTACAAAGAGACCCTCTACGGATGCAAGACACTGAACATTACACCCCAATCCTACATCAGGACCACAAGGTCCAGACCTCGTAACACATGCCTCGGAATAAAGTGGTCCCAGAACCACCTCCCTTGGATAACTATAGGTCTGAGAGAAGGTACGTGGTGAGGCCCGGGAGAAGTTACATGGTGAGGTACGTAACCTAACCACCACTAGTGGCATGTAGACTATTCTAGAACACATGAAAATACACTATGTGGGCTTGGGCTAGGCCCTAGGCCCATAAATGTCAATGTTGGGTCTATATACTACTCCTTTCATCTAACCAAACTTTATCCAATTTACTTTTTGGATCGGTCGTAAAACTACTTGTATCTCTTAAAATAAAAACTTTTTCACACCAATTAAATTGAATTGTCAATTCTCAACACAAGAAAATTACTGCATAATATTTTAAACATTATTTCATTTTCTTTTGTATATTTGAAAATGGCTCCATGAATAGTGACTGATTAAATTTTTTTGGGAGGGATGTAGTAGGGCTACACGACATGTCAAGACAACAATTGTTTTAAGAAGATTGGACCAACTTAAGATGGACCAATGCTTATAAAAGGGATCAATTCTCAACATCAAGGTATCAGACATTAACTGCCCTCTCACTACTAGACCTATACAAGGAAGACATACACCTCTTACGAGTGAAGCCTCTTAATCTCGTTTGAGCACATGACAAACCGGTAATCGGAGCTCTACATAATCGAAGCTTTGTAGCTCACTACCAGAATCGGAGCTTTACAACTCCAAATCGGAGTATGATACCAGAATAATTTCGGTATCGGAGATGAAGAAGATGGAAAAAAAGAAAAAGAAAAAAAATGAGCTAAGGTTGCGTTTGGCTCGAGCACAATTAACAGTGCTTGATTATTTGGTCAACTAAGAAACTGACTCATTGACCTGGATGTAATTGTGGGACTAAGAGTGGTGTTTTTCTTTTTCATAAACTGAGCTTTTGTATTTTGAAAGGAGCTTGGTGGGAGCACAACTTGTTTCTAGACACTCATCTAACTTTATGTGATAATAATTTTCGCACTTAAAATAATAATAATAATTATAATTCTCGACACTTGGGGAGTTGGATGTTGATGTTGTGGATTTTCTTGTTAGAGTTCGGGGTTTAGCTTTGGCTCAGGATACTGGAGCGCGTGCTGCTTATCATATTTTCCCTATGATTAGTTTTACTATTGCTAAGGGAGTGGGAGCACAACTTGTTTCTCAGCTGCCCACCAATTTTTTGTAAACATTCATTGTTTTTGGGTTATATATTTCCACTTTTTATTATAATAATAATAATAATAATAATAATAATAATAATAATAATAATAATAATACTGATAATAATAAAGTTATCGATAATTAAATGTATCTAAACTAAATTTAATAAATATGAACTGATATGAATTGAACGAATCTGAATAGAATCGAATACATTTGAACAAAACTGAAATAAAAATAATCAATTTTCGAACAAAGAGAACAGAGTCTAACTCCCCCAACCTTTTGAAATTTCAGGTACTTAAGGAGAAAGCAACCCTAATTATTGGTAAGAGCTACTTAAGTGGTTAAATTGAGGATGTTTACCTATACTTGTGAAAATGGATGTTGTATTTAAAGTGGACGACGTTCTTTAGTACATATTAGTGATTTAGTGGCCTATTTAAAGCGTTTTAACTACAGTATCTACTTAAAAAAGTACCCTATCGCCCTATCGAGTATTTATCATATATTCATATTTGATCTATTCTTTTCTTTCTATTACTTGATCACTTACACATTCATTCCCCTCGCACTCACTAGCTAACTGCACGGTAGTCGATTGATGTAACTGGAGCACTCCGATCCCATCTTGTTAGTTGCTTCCTTCCTTCGATTGTTTTCTTTAGCCCATATTATCACTTTTTAAGTTTCCAAACATAAATTTTCTGATTTGCATTCGACCCTTGAATTGTGTGTGACCCAGAGGAATTGACATGTAAAGTTGCATGTCTTCTTCTAAATCACCTTGTGAAAAATGCACTATGGACATGTAATTGTGCGATACGCCAATGTAGCTTTGCAGCTAATGCTAATAAGATTTGTTGATAATGTTAAGTACAATACGTACGTACATAGCAAAAAGAAACTACAACAGTGACCTGATCATAGCTAACTAACTCAAATAATTTATGAGTTTGGATCTAGAGTTGGTAATACCTCCATGTTGCACGTTTTCATTTTTCTGCTGCATTGCAAAATCAAAAGTTTGTCAAGCGTAAAAACTCAAGATGCTATAGTCTTGATCAGGAATGTACTAATTGGCTTCATCTCCGGGCCTTCTCTTTAGCTCTCATATACTGCTGCAATCTGAACTCATGTAATCTCCTTGCTTTATCCTCCATTTCTGAAATAGCCTTCTCTGTATCAATAATAACCTGCTGTGGCAAATAGACTTCCAGAAAATCGAACCATTCTCCCATAGTCATTGTATCTAAATCTTTCAAAGTCTTCCCCTTCACATATCCTGCCGCACCTTGACCAGATGTCTCAGCCATTTCAACACCACCCTCCTTAACACCAGATGTCTCAACAATTCGAGCAACACCTTCTTCCCCGGTTTCCATTCCTTCCACAACAGAACTATTATCTACAGCTACTGAAACCGTTTTCTCAACACAAACCTCTTGCTCTACAAACAAGTCACCCTTCGAATCATTCTCTACAGTCGGCGGCTCTTTAGCTGCATTAGTTTTCCCTCTAGCACCCTTCCTTTTACCTTTACCTTCAATAATACTCAAATCAACCAACACATCTTCCTTTCTTGAATTCCTTGTCACCCTAGCGCTCACTCTCTGCGATTCCACCAGTACCTTCTTCGAACCCCTAGTGTTCCTCGTACTCACATTCTTCCTCCCTTTCCCCTTCACACCCTCATCCTCAACTTTTCACCAACAACAAGCTTCACTTCTGGCACCGCACTACTTGTCCCCATCTCACCTATCAACTCAACCAAACTTCCTTCCTTCCTAGAACTCCTACTATTCCCCTTCTTGACACCCTCATCCTCAACTTTTTCACCCTCATCAACAATCTCCACTACTGAAACCGCACTACTTCTCATCGCACTTACTTTCGGCTCATCAACACTCAACTCAACCAAACTTTCCTCCTTCCTAGAATTCCCACTCTTCCCTTTCCCCTTCACACCCTCATCCTCCACTTCTTCACCCTCATCAACAATCTCCACTACTGAAAGCGCACTACTTCTCACCACGCTTGCTTTCGACTGATCAACGCTCGACTCAACCAGACCTAGTCCCTTCCTAGAACTCCTACTCTTCCCCTTACCTTTCCCTTTAACCTCACCACCATCATTGGCATTTTCCTCCACCACATCAACTGCTTCACCCTTATTTTCAACATCTACACTTTCCAATATCCCTGCCGCCTTCTCCTTCACTTTCTCCTCATCACCAGTCACCGATTTCTCCACTAACCCTAACTCAGAATCCTCATCAATCGCAACCAGCTCCGCAGCCTTACCCCTCACACCTCGCCTCGCATTCCTCCTCACCGGTCCACCACTCTCCGGCGCCACTTCGCCAACATCAAAGCTCACTTTAATTGACGTCAGCTCTCCAATTTTGATAACATCACCTTCGCTAAGAATAGCCGATTCATCCGAATCGAGCAGCCTGTCGTTCAAATACGTTCCATTGGACGACCCGAGATCAGTAACGGTCCATTTACCCGAATCGGAATCCGCCTCGATGGACAGGTGCTTGGAGGAAATGCCCGGATCTTTGATACACAGCTTGTTACCTCGAACGATGCGTCCGATTTGGATCCTGGCAGCAGGTCCGAAAACATTGGACTGGCCCGCCAAGGGACCTTTCTCCACTATGAGCTTAAGCATCGGGCTTTTGCTTAAGCCGTCACCACCGGTGGCTTTTCGTCTGGGCGCCATTATTTTTTTGCTAGGAGGTTTTGAAATTTGAATTGGGGATAGAGCTGAAGATTGTTCTTTTGTTTTTACAGATCTGGACCGCTTGGGCAATAGACTGATTTGTGAAGTTCACATGACTGTTAGTATAAATTGGACTTTTGATGGTCAATGTAGCTCACTAATTACTGACCTAATTAATGATGGAGTTGTTTGTTGCAATAACTTGGACACCATTTATCTGTGCAATCGGGGCCTTCAGATTTGTGCCTATAAAGCCCATCTCCATTCTTCATTTTAAGACACAACAACAAGACGGAGCTAACTAATGCCGTTCAATAATAAGCTTTTTAATGTGGATTTTTATTTTTAACTTTGACCGCAAATTACTCCTATATTACACATGATTAGTATATAATAGAGTTATATTAGAAAAATATATTTGATTTTCTTTCATCATATAATTTTATTATATTTTTTTTGAGTGTGTAATGTAAGAGTAATTTGCGGTCAAATAAATTTCAGTTTAGTTATGTTCAGCTTCATTCAGTTCTGTTCAATTCAATTCAATTCAATTCAATTTTGTTCAATTCTATTCAGGTTCATTCAGTTTTGTTCAGTTCAATTTAATTCAATTCAATTCTATTTAGACGAAAAGAACCGTTTCTTACTGACTTTGGAGTTAAACACGAAGGTAAGTTTCACCTTTCAAGAAAAAAATTAAAAAAGACATGAAGAAAAAGAACAATCAAAAGGTTGCATTTTAATATAATGTGGCCGGTTCGTGGAATTTACTGGAGTAGAATCCATTGGGATAGGTGGCTTTTTTGGATTGTACTCCCTTCATTTTTTAAAGAATAAAGTTTTTGCATTCTACACACATATTAAGTAAATAATTAATTTTAAATAATTGTTATAGAAAAATTAAATCCTACCTAATTATTTTGTACAATAAAAAAATAATAATCCTACTACTCCACTCCACTGAAGCTTCTTTTCTCTTAAGAGTAAAAGACTTGTGTGGATTTTTCATTCATAGTAATAATTGCCCTTTTATTCAATTTGTGAAAAAATAGAAAACTAACTTTGGAATTGTAATATAATAATAATATACAATCTTAAACATTATTCTTTAAAAAAAAGAACAAAATTCTAAAACTTATTCTTTAAAAAATAGAGAGAATAATTAATTAGAGGTCACGTAGAACAAAATTATTATGATAGCGATCTTGCATTATAATCCGAGACGTTTTTTTATCAGGCTAAAAAGTGCCCTACACTATAGTGCAAGTCTATTAGTTGAATAATGTTTTTAAATGTCTTTATTAACAGCTGAAAAAACCCTAATTTTTTTTTTATTTGTAGAAATATCAAATTCACCTTAGGAATAGTCGCGATGAATAGTCCCCTTAGCAAGTTATTAATAAAACGGAGGAAGTACCTCTTTAATATTTTTCTTAAATTGCATATTAACCCGAATGGATAATGTTACTACTAACTTCTATTTTGGCTTTATAGGTAAAATTTTCAATAAGTAATCATGGTGATATACTTTTCACCCTATCTGCCTCACCACATAAATTATACTTGGAGTCACCGTGCTCATTAAGGATTCACTCCACAGCTGTTCTCAAGGAATGGATCCTTCTTGGCTAAGACACATCATCGTTCCAATTTTCATTTAATATTTAAATTATGATCATAATAATCTCAAATAAGTTAAAAAAGAAAAGAATAAAAACGCTATCTCGGACAATGACCTGTCAAATGCGATTCTTTCGTAGCCGCGTCTCCACCACCAGGCACCAGCATTCCTCTATAAATACCATTCTCAGTGCACCCCTATTCACCCACAAATATCTCAGACCTAATCATCTCATCATTTCTTTCTGAAATCCTTTTCCTCTCTACCAAACGACAATGGCTACTCTCGGTGGAATTCGCCAGGTTGAAGGATCTGCCAACGATCTCGAGGTCCACCACGATCTCGCTCGTTTCGCCGTCGACGAACACAACAAGAAACAGGTATGATCCATTCCGATTTCCTTAATTCTGTCGATTTAGGGTTTCTGATCTGTAATTCCGCCCTTTTTGATCGAATCTGATGCACTGATTGTTGTTTCAGAATGCGGCGTTGGAATTTAAGAAGGTGACGAACGTGAAGCAGCAGGTGGTGGCCGGAACTATGTACCATCTGACGCTGGAGGCAGCGGACGGTGAGAAAAGCAAGGTTTATGAGGCTAAGGTTTGGGTCAAGCCATGGATGAACTTCAAGGAGGTGCACGAGTTTAACCATGTTGGTGATGCTTGAATTGTACTACTCTGTAATTACTTTCTATTACTAGTAGTGACTGGTGTTTTTGAGGCTTCTTCTGGTACTGACCTTGTATTTGGAAGATCGTTGCGATTTTTCGCCATGAATGACTCTTATGGCCTCATTCTTAACTGAAATAAAACTATGTTTGATACTTTGATTTGTCACTTACAGCTCTTGTAGTTTATCAGATATTCTTCCTTAACAGTTTGAGTTTGATGAACTTGAAAACTTATTATTGCACCTGAAAAATTTTCGCAAGCCCAAATATCTTGAGGGGATCATTGGATCATTACCTTTTCAGCTTCAGGGCTTCAGCACAGATTGATACAAAGTCCCAAAAACTCTTTAGTTTAGCAGATACTTGGAGTATTTAACAGGAGGCATCAATTATACTAGGCACATGCATAGCAGAGACATACTCTGTTAGCAACAGATTGTTGAGTTAACACTCCAGAGTCCAAAGAATGAATTTTCATAATAACTTCACATGATTTATCTAATCAATTTGCTAATGTATACTCAACCTAAAAGATTAATTAAAAAAAATATATATGACTGTAATAACACGAACATGCCTAACTAACACCAGGCGAAAGGTCCATAATTGAGAATATAACTTCTTTATACTAGTAAGAATTTATTAAGAGATTGAAGTACATACACAGGGATGAAACCAATGTAGCCTTCTTGCTTCCAGATAAAAATTTGTTCCCATTGGGTTTTTGTTCTTTGACCTGCTTAAGTTGTTCATTACGTGACTTGGAGATGATAAATTAAAGAGAAATAACAAAGTTGGCTTAAAGTTTAACATGATACTTAGTTTTAACTGATCAAGTGATCTAATTGTTGTTCTAGACAAAGGGAAGACATACAACTTATTCGTGATATGTGATTTGATTGTATCTTTCATCTACTCAAAGTATTCGTTATATGTGATTGTATCTTTCATCTACTCAAACCAATAAGGTTAGTTTCAATTGATTCTTTAACTTTCTACATAAACAAGTAAGTGAGCTTATTATTCGATTGTGTATAGAACTCTAGTACTTGTAATTAGTTCCAACTAATCTAGTGATCTAGTTGTTTGAATTGTTAAACTTTAAGCCAACTTTGTTGTCAACTGGGCTCGAGTCCAATTAAAAAGCCCAACGGGGCGGTCCTGCGAACGGATCAAATTTTTGCCTAAAAAATTCTTATCCGTTTAATCATCAGGCGCAACAATTCGCTGAAAGATTGAGTCTTTCTGTTCGCAACTCTTCACAAAAAAGTCTTGTCTTTTCATCTGAAGTGTTGTATTATTTTGTTTTTGTGCCTGTTTGATTGCACCACTTCGCTGCTATAAATTTTCCCCTCCAGGATTGCAAAAGAATCATCAATTTGCAATCTCTCTTCTTCTCTAAATCTCCAGAAAGTAAAGCTTCTCATATTGTAGTAGTCCACCCGAGTTCGTATATTCCAGTACTTGTTATACGTTCTCACCTGCAGTTCTATATTGGGAGACTGTTCGTCGGATTTTGTAAGTACCAAGTACAGGACGTATAAAGCATTGAAGGACAGAGTGCTATACTCTACTCTGCAGTTATTATTTCTTATTTCTGTCTATTTTCAAATTCTCATATTCTGCATACACTACCCTACAATTGTGATTATACTTTTGACCATTTTCATAACCAAAGTTGAGCAATGAAGTAAACCGATGTGTGAAGAGAACTACAGATATTTTGAAGTTTGGATAATCGTAATAGGTTTTTTATCAGACAAATGTTGTCAAGATGGAAATAATAATAATTATTAATAAGACTAAAGTCATGACTCATAAGACTCAGACTCATTACATATCTTAATATGAAACAGAAAAGAAAAGAAAAAATAAAAAAATGATACAACAGAATAAAATGATCAACTGGTTTTAAACTTCTGAGCATCAAAGAAACGCCTCCAGCACCAGTGCTTCTTCCATACCCGTTCGTTCATCTCATCGATGGGGATTCCCTTGGTCTCCGGCAGCAAAACATAGGCTAAAACACCCATCTCTACGATACACATTGCCAAGAAGAAGAATATTGCAGACTTCATTTGGCATAGCATTGTCGGGAAAGCTTGGGCTATGATGGTAGTGCATATCATGTTCGTTATAACTGCAACCGAACACCGAGCTGAACGTGATTCGAAAGGGTAAATCTCACTCGGAATCAACCATCCTAAAGGTCCCAATGACCATGAGAATCCAGCCAAAGGGATACCGATAAACATAATCAAAAGGTACGACCACGGGTCAGGAATCACACTTGTTGGTGTCAAATATTTTGCTAGGACCACTCCAGTTAGAACCTGGCTAATAAGCATCTGAATGGCAGCTTCAATAAGCAAGAATCTTCTCCCGAAACGGTCAACACCAAAAACTGCAACGAATGTGGCAAGAAGATTGATTCCAGTGATAACTGAAGATATCAATGAAGCATCCGACTTAAACCCCATGGTCTGAAACAGGACTGGAGCGTAAAACATGATGACGTTCATTCCCGTATACTGCTGGAAAACTTGTAGAATCGTACTACAAATCAAAGGAGGCATGCTTGAGCGCTTCCCGAACAGGTTCCTCCAAGGGTGCTTGACAGTTGCAGCAACCTCAGTGGCATGAGCAATTTCATTAAATTCCTTTTGGACGTCTTCCACACCTCGAATCTTTCTGAGAGCCTCCATGCCTTCATCCTTCTTTCCACGTTCGATAAGACTAGTTGGTGTGTCAAGGATGAAGAGGGAGCCGATACCTAAGAAAAGGGCAGGAACCATAGCACTCTCCAACCGTTGGGGTGAAGTTTGGATGTACCATAGTTGACAAGGTTTGCAATTAGGATACCGAATGTGATTAGCAGCTGGAAGCAAACGTTTAGGCCTCCTCTGTACTTGGCCGGAGCAATTTCCGAGATGAACAATGGCCCTGCCTGGTTACCAAACCCAATACCAGCACCGAGGATTATTCGTCCAAGAATGAGCATATAAATATTCACTGCTGCAGTGTTCAAAATAACACCGATGAAGAAGAAAAGTGCGGCCGTCTGCATTGTACGTTTCCTGCCGTACTTGTTGCTACACCAGGATGCCACCAAACTACTGATCATGGCGGCCACGTACAATGAAGACGTAAAGAGTTGAAGGTGCTGGTTGTCGTACTTACAGTAGTTATCTTCTTTAACTCTATGTTTCTTGTCATAAACTTTAGGGAAAAATTTCAACAAGAAATCATCCGTTGATATAACTCCGGCAGAAATTCCAATTTCGTAACCGAACATCAGACCTCCAAAGGCTGCGATAATGGAACAGAGGACGAGCTTTGCTGGAAACTGGTCGTCTTCACCGCTGCCGTAAGGCATGGCTGCAATAGCAAGTGCCATCTTGAATCTTGATTAAAGAGAACAATCAAGAAGATGAAGAATATATGATTAAGGGGATTAACTGCTGTGTGTTTATAATGAGTTGTGGAACTGAAAGAAATAGTGATATGAAATATGAAGAGAGTTGCATTCTTCTTTCTTAGTAGAAAGAAAGCTATGTCAAACTTGGGGGTCGAATTTAGTGTTTGTACTGTTTGAATAAAAAAATCAACCAGTTTAAAACTTGAAATTCTAATCTATTCTATTTTGTTGGTAGTTTAATTGTAGAATTTTGTCTTCTTCGTATTTTCTGGAATATGAGTATGTAAGAGAAAGTAAAAAAAGGGACGTAAATAAGTAAATAAATGTTTGAGACTGATGATTAATTTTTTAATATGACAAAAGAAAAAACAAAAGGAAGAAAATTGCATTTTGGTAATTTGGGTTTTGTGGAGTTGCAACTTCTTCCTTTCCCTCTCTCACACTCAATCACCAATCACACACACACACACACAGAGATAGACTTACGCAATTGGATTCGTTCTTCGATTTCTTCTCCTCAATTTCTACTTCATTAATCATTAGGTACGTTTCGCCCTCCTCATTTCATGTCGTATTTATTCTTGTATTTTGATTATTGCGTTTTCAATTTCGTGAATTTCTAGTTTCTGTGATTTTTGGACCATTTACATCCGTCAAATGATTAAAATAGAGATACTGTTTTTTTGTGTTACAGAACAGGTGATATTGTGTTGGTAGGAAGGAACCAAAAGAGAGTGGAATTAGTTTCGAAATCGAATTGGGGAGGAGTTAAAAGGTTTATTAGATGTCTCTGAGGATAAAATCAGTGGTAGATAAGTTTGTGCAGGAGCTGAAAGAGGCTCTTGATGCAGACATACAGGATAGGATTATGAAGGAGAGGGAGATGCAGAGTTATATTGAGGAGCGTGAGCGTGAGGTCGCCGAGCGTGAAGCTGCTTGGAAGGCTGAGCTCTCCCGTCGTGAGGTACTTTCTTCGCAGTTTTCTTTGCAAGTCTATGAATACTTTGATGAAACTACTGTTGTGCTATCGTGTATTCATGATACGAAATATATTGCAAATATTTGGGGATATGGAAATGTTAATCTTCAATTATTGCATACTATGGTAGATATGGTATTGAATTCAAGGATGATTTTTTTTTTCCAGTTTTAGGCTATTTATACTCTCATGGTGATTTATTACTGTTTTGGGGTTTGTTAACGTTCCAGGCAGAGATTGCTAGGCAAGAAGCCAGATTGAAGATTGAAAGAGAGAATCTCGAGAAAGAGAAAAGTGTGCTCATGGGAACTGCGTCGAATCAAGACAATCAAGATGGAGCTCTTGAGATAACTGTAGGCGGTGAGAAGTATCGCTGCCTCAGGTTCGCAAAGGCAAAGAAATGAGACACTATATGACCTCTTCTATTTCTAGACTGCCATTATGTTGATTTAGATCTAATTGGGTGACATCTCATGCCATATATAAACCTGTCTCTTGGAGGCCGCTTCCCCAATAACCACTCTTCAGTTCTTTAACTATGAAGGACAGGAGGACAGCGGGTTGTCTTTAGTTCTTCTGGATCATAATGTTCATAGAAAGTTCCTCGTACTGGTAAGAGATAATATGGGTTTCAGTTGCATTCCTCGTATATATATATGTGTGTCTCAGTCTCAGTGTTGAGTTAGTCATAATTCTTTTATGAAGTAGTAGTTTCTTTATCCTTACCTGTTCGATATTCTTTTATATGCTAGGACTTAGGAGTAGTGCCTAGTGATCAAAACTTGTTCGTACAGATTTATTGCACTAAAGAGCTAAATGTGCACATTTCAGTTTAATATTAATATTCTTCTGCTTTACTTCTGGTTATTATTATATTTGTTGTGGGGAGGAGGGGGATGGCCGGGGTGGCAATTGGCATCTGGAAAATTCTTGCAGTAGATACTCTTTATTCTTGCACAGGCCACATCAACAGAGTAGAAGGAAAATGTGGTTCTGCTTTGGGTTCACTGGGACCCTGGAACTCCCATGGCTCTTAAAACATCCAGTAGAAGTAAAATGTGTGTGTGTGTGTGTTTTTTTTTTGTTTCAGTTAGAATTAAGGGCTTTCCTTCTGGTCTTCCTTATTTAAGGTCTGCGAATCACTCCAGGTCGTTGTTTAAAACAGCTAGCATATAGTGTTTTCATCGAAACATAAATCAGTTGGGTGTACTGGTCAATGGTGTCTGTCTATGTATTGGCTGGCCATTATTATGCCAAGTTTTGCTTTTGTCTTTTACCTGGTGATGATTACCTCTTAATATGTGTTGCCTCCCCTGCTTTTCTGTACACATTTGTGGATATAGATTCCATTTTGTGGACAATGGTTCCCTAATCTAAACCTTAAACTGAGTAAACAGACCCAGAATCATAAATCAAAAGGTATATGCCAGTGAGGATGAATAAAACTGAGTTCTAATTGTATAAAAAATAAACTGATTTCTGCAGGTTACCATCCCAAATACAGATGCATAAGAAGCCAAGGAAATTTAATCAGAACCATACAAAACTACAACCAAATGTATCTGGATTAAAACCATAGTAAGCTCTATCTTTTGTAAAACAAAACCCATAAATTTTCAAGAGAATCATTGATATGCTTATTTCTTAGTATTTCTAAGTTTGTCCTGATGAAGCTTCAAATCTTAAAAGGAATAATTCATATCATAAGTTAAATCATTCCAATACAGGCTAAGTGGTTAATTATCACAGCCTTTGGTAATCTAATGCAAATATTGTGGAGGACTTAATTTGGAGCATAGCCTTTGGTAATCTAATGTTCAAGCTTGATTGAATTTATTGAACAAATCAACTCACTGTTAAGAACAGGATCTAATGCGAAAAAAAAAAAAAACAGAGAATTAAAATTTTGAGCTAGAAAGAAACCAAATTAAAGTCGGAAAAAAAGAATTACTCATATTTTAAAACTTTGTAAACAGTGCAACATTTTCTGATAAAGAATGTAAAACTCTATAACTCATGTGTGAATTGTAGCACCTTCTGTATTAGTTTGCAGTTTCCGCGAAAAGTCAGCTGTTCGTCTTCCTTTCTGACCTTTCACACTCTGCACCAATTTTATGCAGAGCTCCTTGCATTGAAGCAACATCCAACACCATCACCATGCGGCTACATCTATTGACATAATCTTGTACTTCCGAATCGTCGAACCAGTTGAAAAACCTCTCTTTAGTTTCAATGTTAACATCAAACTGCACGACCGGACGTGCAGCTTCAAAGCTTGGCAGCGTTCCACGAACGGTGGTGTCCATCCACTTGGTGTGTTTGCCCCATTTCTGCTGAAACCCAGGCAGAACCGCAGTTGTGGTATCCCCGGCCTCAGTCGAGAGCCGGACACGGAAGCTTTTGTAGTCAATGGTAGATGGAGAGATTAATATGTTGGGATTAAAAGCCCCAAAATGAATTCTCCATTCTGCTTCTTGGGTTCGGGCAGTAACGTTGAGTAGAGAAACGGAAACAGAGTCGACGTAAAACTCAGGGTCTACCCTGAAAAATGTAGTGGTGAACCAGAATATCAACACCAGACACGCCAGTAGTGTGATAAATTCTGCTAAAAAATTTTGCACAATTGACCCACGGATATCTGTTCTTGAGGAGGTTCCTCATGATACTGATAGATACTGGCGTAACGATATCTCTCTGTGAGACTTTTGGAATATATATAGTAGTAGCAGCGTAGACACATAAAATTTCAAGACTGTTGGTGTGTAGATTTGATTGGATATCTTTATAACTAGATATCGTTATCACTTATCACAAAATATATGATGTGAATATATTTTGAAGATTATGATAATATTTTCATCGTGTCTTTATTTAAGATATAAGGGGGTAATATGCCCTTAAAATTAATACGAGAGTCGTCTTGCATATTGAGTAAAAATATGGTGGCAATGTGCAATTTCTTAACACTCACAGACAGTTACATGTTTCAACAGTCCACTGAAAGTATGCTATCAGCAATTTATTGAAGTAATTACTAGCTAAAATTGACCCTATATCTTACATACATATATGCCAGGATAAACTTGTAGTAACAGTTAGTTCAATCAACAAATTCAGTAAGAACAGAAAAGAAAAGATATATACTTTGCCAAAATCAGGACGGCGTGCTAACTGCTAACTATTAACTTCGTGAAGAATAATGTGCCATGAAAGACTATAAGAGCCTTCTAATCTGACAGTTACAGATGGAGCAAACTTCAGTCGAGACCTGAGAGATTTCTTCTCGATCAAAGGTTCAATCAAGCAATGATCTCGCCTGGTGCACATTGCCTAATTCTAGCTTCTGCTGTTCTTTTATCCACTCGAATAATGTCACAGCATTCACTTCTGTCCATCTATATGACGAATAAGGAACATAAGTTAGTTAAGAACTGGTGAAGAAAGAAACGAATACTACGAATATACGATCACTCAGGATTGCGTACCTCAAGACGCTTATTGGCTGGCGAGTAGACCAGAATTTTGGAAACAGAATCTGCAGCTGAATGAGAACACCGTGGCAGACCGCGCGCCCATGCTCTATTGAACGTTGTCAATATCTGATTTCCTTCCTCCTCTTCTCGATTTTATCGTAGAAGAATTCATGAGGAGTTTGACAAGGGTCCTTTGATACACCGCGTGTATTGAACATGTAACGTGGTGGCTGAGGACCAGGTTGCCATGGGTCAAACGTTTCTATAGGCATTTGTAAGTAGCTCCGTGGCATTATATCCTCGTAAATTTGTGCAGAGTAGCCCCATGAGACTGAAAGCGACCAGTTCTTCTTGCGGTTGTAGCAGATGGTTTGTTGTAACATTCTGGACTGGTCAACTCTGGCTGCCTTCATGAGGTGGCGCGTGGAGTCATACCTATCTTTAGAGGGGAAGATTGGTTGCACAGCGTCGAAGTGGTGGAGGGATATTAAGGGGGCTTTCGGGTGAGCTGATAAAAATCCCCGCAGGTCTCCTCGAATATCAATCTGCAAAATGAAATTCTCAGGTAAGGCCTTATGTCTAAACCTTACGAAAATACCACATTTTACTAACATCATTTTAAACCCGTACCACCATCTAGTCAAGTGTTCGAATTCGTATTTTCTTGTCCTTTGTATTCTGTTTACTTTTCAGTTTTCACTAACAAGTTTATGATTGGTTTCTCCAATTTCAGGACAAACTGTCACGTTGCTTTCATTTCATTGTCAATCCAATAGTTATTTCCATGCCTGGCCGGCCAAATTTGTTACTCATCATGGTAAGTCAACTACATGAATCAAACCGAGTAGAGTCTGAGTCAAAAATATGTACCTGGTGAATCCCTTGGAGGGCAGTGAGGCTAACTCCAAAATCAGAAACACAAGACATGGTAGTGTGATCAGCAGCATTCAGCTTCTTATATCTCAGCAAACAGTTCTTCATATCTTCAGCAAGAGCTTTGGCCAAAGGATAGCTCAAAATGAAGCCAGCACCACCGAATCCCTGGTTAAACGAATACCAAAAATTCGACATGATAAACTCCGAATGCCCACCAATGTAGTAGTACTTTGTATGATCATACTGCGCCAGAACATCAACCATGTTATCAAGAAAAAAGATTGAGTCGTCGTCTCCCATCACTAGCCACCTCATGTTCTCATGATCCTCCCGAAAAGCCTCCATTATCCCATTTATTATCCGTTGGGCTGTGACATCAGATTTTCCAAGAAGTACTGTAAGATCATCGGAGACTCTGTAAGGAGGAGACGCTGTGGACCAGGGGAGGAGGTCTGCAGTAGGCTCTCTGTCTAAAAATAGAAAGCCTCGCGTGACATTTGGGCGCCACCAGGACTCGATGTATGATTTTCTGGCATGCCAGGCGTTGACTGAGCCAACTAGGCCGAAAACTAGGTGGCTCAGGTTAGTGGAATTGGAATCAGACGCCACCGATTCTGTTTCTGCTTCCTGCAAGGGAGTAGTAAATATGTAGGTTCGACATGAAGGGTGTTGATACGAAATGAAGGTAAACACGAAGTAGAAGACTAGGCCTAATACAAAAATGTTCTTGCATAGGCCACCAAGAATGTCCATCTTTTGAGAAGATATCATTTTGGTTTCTTGGGATGGATTTTTATTCATGTATGTATATAGATATATATATATATACAAGAATGAAGTTTTGAAAGAAGATAGCTGGATAACTCTGGTTCAGAGGGATTAGGATTATGAGTGTCAACAAGAGATGTAATTATCAGACTTATCAGACAAGTAACTGAATGACAAGATAAGAAGAGAGAGCTTGCTTTGAGAAGATCGGAAAGTGTCTGGAGCTGTTGGCTTGTAATGGGAAAATAGGAAAATGTGAAACCATAAGTAATAAGGTTGAAGAGTTGTACAAGTGTATCCAGGAGGACGAGTTCAACAATGGAAGTATAATTGTCTCTTTCAGCAATGCCAGTGGAGTATATGTTTGAATATCTGAATAATGTACTCACAGAAAGTGTGACGAAACAAACAACTTGGAAGAATATTATCATTATATTTGTCGATATCTTATCAGAAATGCATTTAAAATCAATGAAATAATTTATTTATGAAATTTACAGAGAGAATGAGGAAGGCTCACTGTACTTACTTAGTGACTACTACTACAAAGGACATGACGGAGGACAACTCACCGCCGTAATCAAACCAATAGACGTTACAGCCTGCCAATTATTTGATTATGTCTCGTTGGAAGAATATTTTCATTGATTAACTCAATGTGCAAACAAACTAAAGGATCAAACACTTTGTCTTGGAGATTTTAAGGCCTGTACCCGTAATAAATTTAAAAATGAGGACTAAAATAATATAATAAAAATTTACTCTCAAGTCTTTCTCTTTTAGAGTTTCTCATATATCGCACACACATTTTCTTAACTCAAAATGTTGCATAACTTATTAAGTTCTTGTCTCTTTTATCAATGTGTGTGTGACAAGTATTTTGTAAACCAGAGAAGGCAAGATTAACAGCGTACTGAAAAGTAAAAAAGAAAATTATGAAATTATAAGTATTACTCAATCTTGTATTAAAGGACCAAAAATTTAGGGGGGCCGATCGTATGTTCCCCTGCACACTTCAAAAGACGGCCATGCATCAAATGAAAGGTGTGATTATACATACACTCCGATAGGTGGACAGATTAAGAACACATAAAGCAAGGCATGAGCTCGAAAAGGCCATTAGAGCACGGTTCCTTTAGAACTACATTTCATAATACGGTAGAACCTCTATAAATTAATAATTTTACAACCGTGAAAACTTAAAACATCGATAGAGTAGGGATTCGAAATGCTGAATAAATACGCAGAAATTAGGACATCGATATAGAGTGAATGTGTAATTAACTACCCTATATAACAAGGAAATGAAAGGTTTGCCTTTATACCCACTAGTAAAACTGTGCAGGAATGTTTAAACCATACATTCGAATCGGCAATGGCGTATTGAAATAAGAAGCTTATCATGAGCAAATGAAACAAGAAACCAATCCTTTGGACGAAACATGCAGCTTAATTACAAATTTACAAATTAACCACGTCTCTATTTTTCTAGTAATAGGGGTTTGATTATTGTGCGGAATCTTTGTCATGCAATTTGGTAGTCTTGTGTTTTGGGAAAAGAAATTAGTAATAAGAGCTGGGAGAACTTGAATATATATTATTTTTTGAAGTTAGGTCAAAAGTTGAAAAATTATAAAAATTCCCTTTATAAATTTTAAAAAATCGCATATTCTTTCTTAAAATTTTTTTTAGGGGGCGGAAATCCCCAACCGCCCCTGAATAAGAGTATGAGTACTTATACTTGGTTGGTTTTTTATTAGCTTAAATTAAATTTAGGGTTTATACTATAGTATATCATATTTAATAAAAGTATAAGCATTTCAACGGAAAAAAAATAATTATTAGAATAGACCAGAAGACCTAGCAGAAGGAAGCAGGTGGGATCGCAAAGAGCTCGCTTTTGATCAAGAGAGCCTGTGGCTACCATCCGGTTGATCTTTGGTCGACCTAGTGGCGTAAAGATTCTAACAAGGTTAGGAAACTGTATAAAAGACGGTTAAAACGTTGTGAGGAGGTAATATCAAAAATTATGGGAGGTAATATCGATGGCTCCTTCTTCTTTAGAAAGACACCCACAATACAATATGCACGTAGGTTAATTACCGGGCGAACAGCCGAACCCGGGCCCAGTAATCCAAATTTTCATTTCCACCAAAAAATATAAATTAAGTCTAACATATATATGGAGCTAGCCGCCTTAAGCTACCACGAATTCCTCATTTATATTCTACTATTTGATTCCTTCAGTGAGTGTGACTCCATGAAGCTTGGCACCTTTGACTTGATCATTTTGAACCGATAAATTTCAATATGTTTAGTTCCCTCGTTGAAAAAAGTTGAATTTTTTTTGTTAAATAATTAAATGGTTAAATAAATGGTCGGTTGATTATCACGTATAATATTGTATGATAAGTTATTTGAAAATGTTTAAGAAGATCAAGAATAGAGATTACAGACTATTTCTCTTGCAAATAGCATGGACCAAATAATAATATCCAGTCCAGCTTCCCACGCTGATACTAATACGCATACTAATAGTTGACTGTTTATTTCTTCTCCAGCTAATTATTATAATAATTAGTTCACAATATACCCATCAGAGGTTATTGATCTCTGAAATTGTGTTTGGTAGGGGTTTAGGGGGAAGTTTGTTACCGGTGATAAAACTTGTAAATATTAAATAGCCCTCTTTTATTTTTATTGAGATTAAACTATCTTTATCGGTTCAAACTTATCAATCAGAATTTTGCCACATCAACATTAATTCAGATTATTTTATTACATTTTCTACCCTTAAACATATTATTTGAATTTTGCCACATCAGCATTAATTCAGATTATTTTAGATCATCAGACTTACATTTTCATTTTTTTCACATTTCTTTTTAAACTACTGTATATATTTTTCTTCTCTTTTTAAGTTTTTTTAAACCACGCTATTTCCTGCTTCATTTTATTATATAAATGTTT
Source organism: Plantago ovata (assembly GCA_028274465.1). Lineage (NCBI taxonomy): Eukaryota > Viridiplantae > Streptophyta > Magnoliopsida > Lamiales > Plantaginaceae > Plantago > Plantago ovata. The sequence continues at coordinate 15,372,140 of CM051456.1, read as the reverse complement.
GTATTGAAAATAATTTTAGGGATTGAACTTTCAAATAAATAAAAAAATTTGCTTACGAAGATTGCGTGTGGATTGAGAATTTTGACCTTTAGGATTTCTTACGTTTATAGGCTTGAATGGAATGTGGGTTCTTTTTTTCTTTTTATCTATATCTTCTTGTATTTGTTCATTAAAAAAGTATGCTTAATCTAGTTCGAAATGACAATTTTGTGAGGGGCATAGTGTTGTAATTTTAGCTAAATCAAATGTGATTTATCCATGACTTTGTACCTCAATCAAATAGGTCCATCCGTCAGAAATGGAGGTTTCTCGAACGTGTATGAATCTACTATAGTAGTAGAATGCATTTGAGAAAGAATTAGTATCCTTTTGGTGAAATAGTAATTGAAGGTCAAAGCGTGTTGGTTGATGCATTGTATGGAATACCGAAGGTTGGGGTTGAGAGATATATGACATATAACTAAAGTTATGAAGTAATAAGCTAAATAAGAATACATGGTTTGGCTCAGGGGTTGGCCCCTTGGGGGCACCCATGCTTTTGGAAGTGGGCGATTCATCCAAGCGCACTCGTCTGGCTCCGCTAGGAGTCAGGTTCGTGGACTTGGGCTTGGGCTAAGGCTAGCTAGTGGTGGATATTTTTTTTTTGGGCCAAATACTAACTTTGGTTTTGAGTCCAAATAGAAAAAGCCCAACGGGGCGGTCCGGTCCATGTGTGTGACAGACTAGCGATTAGATTTTCTTTGTTGGAAACTTCTATCTGAGCGAACAGGTGCAAGTTTGAATGAATATATAGTTGTGTCTTTTCGTTTCAAGCGTCGCGTCCTTTCACTTGTGTTTGTTCGATCACACCTTTTCGCCGCTATATTCTACAGAAAGATTTACTTACCATATTATAGTAGTTCAATCCGAGTTCGTATTTTCCAGTACTTGTAATACGATCTCAACTACAATTGTATATTGGGAGACTGTTTGTCATATTATGTAAGTATCGATTGAGTGCAGGACGAATAAAGTGTTAAAATGAGGGGGCTATCCTCAACTCTGTAAATTTTCTTGTTCTTTTTCCAGTCTGATACTATCATGATATTTATAATATACCACCCAATACACATTACAATAGAATTTGGGAATGGTGAAAAGCATAGTATTATGCGAGATAAAAGGCGGCCTCCATAATGCAAATTACACCATATTTTGGTCCTGAGCCAAACACCAATTTAATACGAATTTAGACCAAACATGCTCCAATACAGTCTGGTTTAAAATTTTAAGACCTTATAATATAAACTTTGTAGTAATTAGTTTTATGCTATGAGTTCAGGATAACTTAAAATTAAACCGACCCTACAAACATCTATACATACATGTATAACATCAAATACATAAAAGGTAAAAAAAAAAAAAAAACCCACATAAAAGGTAGTTGGGACACCGTTTCAATTAATTTTGACCATCTATTGATTTTGACCCACTAAAGTGAAATTTAAAAAAAAGGGAAAAAACTAATAATGTTCTAATTATTAAAAATTTATGGAAATGATACGTAATTGTGTAATGTGTTAGATTGGATATTTTAAAATAGTTATTATTCCTTTGTTTTGTTTTTGTTATTTTCTTAATTATTAACTTCAAATTATGTAATACTTGAATAATTTAAAAATCATTGTTTATTAGATCAAATATTATTAGTTGAATGTTGTTTTAATAAAATTTGGATAATATTCTACACATTAAATTCTTTAATATAATAATAATTATTTTTTTGGCACGCAAGGCGTGCGTGCCCAATTTCACTAGTTAAGAAAAACAAAGTAGCAAAATGGAAAAGAGGATGTAAAATGTAACGGGAGGAACACTGTGTTGTGGCCCACGTGCAATTCAATTGGCCCATATCTAGGATAGCAAGATTCGACCAAAATGCACTTCGAATTATGGTTTAGGCAAGGTATGATTTTAGCCCATCTATATGGAATTCTCTTCTCCCCAATATGATTCGGGCTCAATTCAATTTAATTGGCTCAAATGAGATTTTAATTGGTACATATGCAATTCTTGCAATTTACCTTCGATTTTCCTTTACTTGGACCATAGTTGATTTTTCTACACCCAACGGGAGTTGATAACTTCGATTTTAACTGCTCATGTTCGACTTTATTGATCGAGCATTTCATGAGAGTTTGCAAGCCGCTCCACACTTTCATATAAAAAAACGACAATGTGTTTGATTGTTAAACTTGTAAGTACGAATAGTACAACAAACACATGAGCATGAGAGTACGGTGCTTTTAGTATGAAAGTTCCTCCAGGCGCAGTTTTCCCGATTTGGACATATTGCATTTTTGGTCCATACATAGTGCCTGGGCCAATGTCCGAAATAAGTTGAACTTGGAGACGTTCGCCCAAAATTGCAATTGGCCCAAACAAAATGGATCAAGCAATTCAGCACCGGCACCACCTCACTTTTAGTTTAGTTCTAAGGAAAGGAAAAAGGAGGGGGGAAATTCGTCCAACCATCCGAATGGGAAAAGAGGAAAGACCAAAAGACACTTCTTCGAACATGTGAAGTAGCACGGTCCTTATTATACCATCTTCCTTCTTGTATCTAGCCTGATCACCATTAATTTAAGAGGTGTGGTTCACTTTAAGAGTGTTTAGACTTCCTTCTGGTTTCGTATAACGTGCTTTGTGGTCTATTAGAAACATAACGATTCAAATATTTGCTATATCAAATCTTTACCTCGTGTAGCTATAGGCTATTATCTTACTCTCTATGTTTTTGCTTATTTTGCGAAATATAACATTGCATTAAATTCGCTACGATTGTGGTGGGGGTGCAATAATTTCTACTAAGCACAATCGTTCCAACGCACATAACAACAATTTTGCCTATGTTCGATCGATCTCCTTCAACTTCCTCTTGTATGAGCCTCAAACTACGGTATTCAACTCCTAAATCATGAACTAATATCCTCAATACCTTAGATCGGCCCCTTTTTCCAATTTGCAAACTTCCATTCAGAAAAAAAAAAAGTTGGAGCGAAAGATATGTTGTTAATATTACTTGTATATAACCTTAAAAAAAATTAAAAAAATCACTTACTTATAACAAAAAAAATAAAAATAAATTTGTTCCAAATTGTGATTCGATTTTGTTTTTTAGAAGAAAATTGTGATTCAATTGTCCTTAAGCAATGAGCTCCACCATGGTGCACTCTCTAAACTTAACATCAGCAACACCCCTTTCAATTCCAATGACATCGCAGCATTCACTTCGATCCATCTAGCAAAAAAGAAAAACAAAAAACAAAGGTGTTAGAATCATCAACTGATGAAGTCCAGGAACTGAGCAGGCAAGTTTTGTGCCCATCAAAATCCAGCAAATTAGCAATATATGAACTTCCACTCTGGCTCTCATACTACGTACTGTCCTTACGTGACACCCCTGCGACCCTGACCCCACTTACCGAAAGTCAAATTTCCGCCCATAAGTTTCTTTCCTTTTTTCTTCATAAAATATATATGAAGGAAACGGAACTTAGAATGGAACGGGAGAGTGATAACACTCTGCATCAGTAAATTCATACCTCAAAACGCTTCATAGCCGGTGAATGAACTACAATCGTCGAAATAGAATCAGCAGAGTGATTCCCAGCTGAAGAACACGTAGTCATATTCCTGGGCCGAGCTCGAGTGAAGTTTGTCATGATCTCATTCTCCGTTGTTCCGATTGTCTTATAAAAGAAAACATGAGGAGCTTCACAAGGGTCCTTGGAAGGGTGGCGTGTGTTGAACATGTACCGTGGGATAGGGATCTCAGCCACCCACGGGTCAAACGTTTCTAATGGCATTTTTAAGTAGCTCCGTGGCATGATCCTTTCGTATATCTGTGCTGAGTAGCCCCATGAGATTGAAAATGACCAGTTACTCGGCCTATGGTAGCAGATTGTTTGTTGCAGCATTCGGGACTGGTCAAAGCTTGCTGCCTTCATGAGGTGGTGTGCAGAGTCGTATCGGTTCTTGGTCGGGAAGAGTGGCGTCAGCACGTCAAAATGGTGGAGAGACAGTAAGGGGGAGCTGGGATGAGCTGATAAGTAGCCCCATATTTCTCCACATAGATCAATCTGCAACAACAATGCAAAAAAAGCCTTTTTGTTTGATATAAACTGTTAAAACTAAGAAGGACTAATAGATTTCAGTAGATTCTGTTTTTAAGATACTAAACATGAGATTAACACTGTATTTACTATTTAAGAGTAAGTCAAGTACCTGATGAATTCCTTGAAGGGCAGTTAGGCTAACTCCAAAATCAGCAGCACAATTCTGTGTATTTGTATCAGCAGCATTTAGATGCTTATACCTCATCAAGCAGTTTTCCATATCATCAGCCAGAGCCTTAGCCAAAGGATAGCTCAAAATGATTCCGGCCCCTCCGAAGGCTTGGTTGAACGAAAACCAATAACTCGACATGATAAACTCAGAATGCCCACCAATATAGTAGTACTTCGTGTGATCATACTGTGCAAGAACATCAACCATGTTATCAACGAAAAACATGGAGTCGTCGTCTCCCATCACTAGCCACCTTAGGTTCTCATGATCCTCCCGAAAAGTCTCCATTATCGCATGTATTATCCGCCGGGCTGTGATATTTGATTTCCCATAAAGTGTTGTAAGATTATCGGATACTCTGTAAGGAGGAGATGTAGGTGACCAGGGGAGGAGATCTTCATCAGGGGCTTTGTCTAATAACAGAAAGCCTCGTGTGACATTTGGGCGCCACCAGGACTCGATGTATGATTTTCTGTTATGCCAAGCGTCAACTGAGCCAACTAGGCCGAAAACTAGGTGGCTCAGGTTAGTGGGAGTAGATATGAATTCTGCTGTTTTGTCCTGAGGAACAAATAAACAGTTTTGAGAAGTGTACTGATACGAAATGTAGATGAACGGGAAATAGAAGAGTAGGCCTAAAATCATAAGTTTCTTGCTTAGGCGACGGACAATGTCCATCTTCTGACAAGATATCATTTTTCTCTGTTGGGATCTATTATATAACATGGAAAGTTGAAATGAATATAGCTAGATTTTGCTTCACGGAGATTATATCTGTAGTACAACGAGCAATGTAGCTTGATTTGAGTTGTTTGAATCTGGCCAGTATTTTTTGGCATGTAATGGATAATAGGAAATCATGTACTCTTAAGTAAAAACTTAAAGAGTTGTCAGGTTGTTTGAAATCTGTTTCTGCAATTCCAAATATGTCTGGATATCAGATCTAGTTATCCATCTCTATCAGAAATGCAGTTAAAAGTAATGTAACAAACAAGTTGCAGGAATGCTTCCATTGATTGAGTGAATGTGTAAAACTCTACCATACAAGGAAATGAAATACTTGTTGGCTTTGTAAACACAAACAGTTGCTCAAATGCTTACTGGCACGCAGCACTGACAAATGTTTTATGTGTTAAAATTTCATACATCCCTAACATACAACGAGATTGGAGGTTACATTTGGTGTGAGGCATTCTGATAAGAGGCTAGGTGATCATTCAACACTAAGTAAATTAAGGTGTTATTATTATCCAGATAACATGTGAGACACTCTTTAAAAAGTTTGACGTAATCCTTCACAAAATATATTTATGGAGCTCTAAGTCTCAGGTGAAGCAATTGAAAGAATTACCGAAGAACTGAAGCAGAGCAATGAGGAAAATAGTTCGCATAGAAAATTCGTGAAACATAAGAATTGAGCTTGAGGTCTTGAGGAGTTGGCACAGTGAACTGCAGCCAAGCAATTGAATTCAAACATATTGGCAGATCTAAGAAATTCCCAATTCGCCCAGATTAAGGTTCATCTGTACACAGATCATTCTGGAAACAATTACGATGGAATATACCAAATTACGTGAGGGATATTACTTGTAAAGTATGTAAGATCATTGCACTTAATCTGTTTTCGAAAAATCATTAGTTTCAAGGTTAAATTCTTCTCTAAAAATGAGAACTCTAGCTAGGGTTCTTCGTACAGATTTTTCAGAACATTTCGATTTGATTCATTACATCTTTGAAATCTGAGATCAAGTCTCTTCTTGTTTCTTGGTTTAGATCCAACCAATTCTTCATCATTTCTGTTACATAATTTATGTAAATTTCTCATTTTGAGCATGATTATGTTTGCAAATTAATCTAAGGGATAGACCATGAGAGTTATAAGGTGGTGTAGTGGAAAAGAGTTGAGCGGTGAAGGAAAGGTGTGTGTAGGAGTAGTTGTAATATTGTACTAAAAAAAAAGTAAGACGGTGAGATATAAACACTTCAACAAGCCAGTCGTATCATATGAGGGTGCGGTTATTAAACATACTTGAAAACATTATTTTGCAATTCTGAAGAAATATTAAAGGAGGTCACTATGCCATAAACAATAATGTTCAACTCTAGTGGTGTGAACTGAACATAACTGAATTAAATTGAACTGAATGAAGCTGAGTTGAACTAAACTGAATGAAGCTGAACTGAACTTATTTATCGTATAAAATATTATTAGGTGAATCTAAAATGAACTTAATTCATGCATATGAACTGATCTGAATTGAAATGAAATGAACTTAAATAATCAATTTTCAGACGAAGAGAATATAGACTAAAGCAAAATTATAACATGTGAAGTGTCTATGATGTCTTCTCTGCTACTCAAATAACAGGCTGGCTTTTTTTTTTTTTTTTCTTGAAAGGGAACATCTTCTCTCCGAATATGCATTTTTCAAAAATAACATCCAGGTATAGAGTTCACTGCACGCGTGAAAAATGTGTGTGGCAAGATAAAACTAATGTGTGTACCAAACTCTTTCAGAATTCACAAGTATGTTACACACGACTCAGTCAGATGGGCTAACTGTAATGTAACGTATATACCAAAGTAAGAACAATACTTTTCTTAGGAAACCACAAAGACTCGAGGGAAAATATTATATATGATCCAATAAAATTAACCTACTCAATAAACATAAACGGTATATACTGAGCAAGAGCTCAATTCAAATGTGTATAATTATAGTTGTAGACAAAATATGTGCAAGTACAAGTATACATATACAAATGATCATTCACTTGTATAGAACCAAAAATAAAATCTACATATTTCTCCCAAATGGCAATTCAATTGTTCTTAAGCAATGAGCTCAGCCACAGCGCACTCCCTAAACTTAACTTCAACAGTATCCCCTTCAACTCGAATAACATCGCAACATTCACTTCGATCCTTCTGCAAATAACAACAATCATCATAAAAATTAGAATCATCAAGATAGAATAGAATCAACACATGGCAGATTTACATAGTTGTCTCACTAGTTATCTATTTCAAAATTGAACCTATCAAAATTGCGGAAATTTTCATTTTTATCCACTTTTTCACCTAATGAGGGGAAACTGACACTACTAGGTCTTTCCTCGACCCCACTTACCAGAAGTCCTAGACCCGCCCCAATAAAAATGTACATATTAGTTATGTGCAGTCATTGAATTCATACCCAAAAACGCTTAGTATCTGGTGAATAAACTAGAACAGTCGAAACAGAAGCAGCAGAATGATTCCCAGATGAAGAACAAGCTGGCTTATCCCAAGGCCAGGCTCGAGTAAAATTTGTCAAGATCTCATTCTCCGCTGTTTCAATTGTCTCGTAGAAGAAAACATGAGGAGCTTCACAAGGGTCTTCGGAAGGCAGGCGCGTGTTGAACATGTAAAGTGGGCCAGGCGTGTTAGGCACCCATGGCTTGAACGTTTCTATCGGTAATTTCAAGTAGCTTCGTGGCAAGATGCTTTCGTATATTTGTACAGAGTAGCCCCAAGAGATTGAAAATGACCAATTTGTTGGCCTGTGGTAGCAGATTGTTTGCTGCAACATCCGGGACTGGTCGTATGAGGCTGCTTTCATGAGGTGGCGTGCAGAGTCGATATGGTTCAAAGAGGGAAAAAGTGGTGTCAGTGCATCAAAATGGTGTAGGGACATTAAGGGAGAATCTGGGTGAGCTGATAAGTAGCCCCATATCACTCCCCATATATCAATCTGCAACAACAATGCAAAAGCTATTTGTTAGTGTGAGACAAGTCAACAACAATAAGATCAAGGACCAAATCGCACTTCTAAAATGTAGATGAGTTGGACTGCAATTGTCAAAGACAATAAAGATCAGGGACTCAATTGTATAAAAGGAAAAGATTTGAACTGCAATTAAAACAACATCAAGTATTGGATAGTTGTACATGAGCCATGAGCGATTGTACTTCCCAAAACGTAGGGTTTGTTTATTATAACAGATTCAGGTACAGCTTCCAGCTAGATTCTAATCCTTCCAAAAATCTGTACAAATTGCTTCTATAAATAGGAAATAAATACTCTTGATTCATTCTTCATTTCTGCATTCTCAATTTGTTAACAACCGTGTTATGTACTCGAATTGTTCTTAATTAATTGTTCTTTCAGCTCAAATTGTTCTTAATTAATTCTGCCCAGATCAATTTTGTTTAGTGGTTGATTTACAAGAAGGATGAATATATAGTTATAAACCTGGCCTGGTGGAAACCTTAGAGCCAACAGGCAAATACATGAAATAAAGAAAGAAACAAACAGTGTATTGATCCGATGAGGGTCACGAAATTGATCAGGTACCTGATGAAGTCCTTGAAGTGGAGTCAGTTGGACGCCAAGATCAGCAATACAAGACATGGCAGTTTGATCAGAAACTACCATATAGTTATACCTAATAAGACAGTTTTTCATATCATCAGCTAGAGCTTTTGCCAGACCATAACTCAATATCAGTCCACTGCCACCAAATCCCATGGTGAAGGAATGTCTATGGTTCTGAAAAATGCACTCCGATTGCCCACCAAAGTAATAGTACTTTGTGTGATCATATTGTGCAACAACATCAACTATGTTGTCCACAAAAAAGATTGAATCATCGTCTCCCATGACTAGCCACCTAAGATTTTCGTGTTCTTCTCTGAATGCCTCCATGATCGCATTTACAATACGTGGGGCAATGACATCGGACCTGTTGAGAAATCCTGTAAGATCCTCGGATACTCTGTAAGGTGGGGAAGTTTCAGGCCAGGGGAGGAGCTTTTCAGTTGGGGCTTTGTCTAGAAATAGAAAGCCACGTGTTACATTCGGCCTCCACCAGGACTCAATATATGCTCTTCTGTTAAGCCAAGCCCCTTCAGAGCCAACAATGCCAAAAACAACATGGCTTAGATTTGTCTGGGGAGTTGTAGAAGAGACCGCTTCGGGCTTATAAATGGTTAAAGAAAATGATGAGATTTTCGTCAAAGGAGAAAAGAAATTGGAGTCTCGGCAAATTGGGTACTTTCTGGAAAGGTAGGACATGGAAAAGCAGAAGACTATGGCTACAAATGCAAGGGCTTTGCATAGGCCAATAAAAAGATTAGCCTTTTTGGATAATGTCATGTCACTTAGGTTTAGGAAACAGAAAAAGACCTGAGGATTATTGAACTGGCATCTATGTTTAAGAATGATGTAGCTGAGACTTAAGATCTAGTAATATGTCTGGATATCAGATCTAACTAGTTATCCATCTCTATCATTAATGCAGTTGAAAGTAATGTAAGTATGTAACAAACAATTTGCAAGAATATAATGCTTCCATTGATTGAGTAAATCTGTAAAACTCTTACCATACTAGGAAATGAAATACTTGTTGGCTTTGTAAACACAAGCAGTTTCTCAAATGCTTACTGTAAATGAAATATTTTTTACATATTTAGTATGAGGCATTCTGATAAGAATCCAACGTATAGGTTTTTTTGGTCTCTCGCTCCATCTAAGTTTTTTGTAAGTTTAGTACGCATTTTAAGGGGGTTAGGTGATCATTCAACACTGTGTGAGATGTCTATGGGGTTTTGGATATCGAACGAGCGAGAATATAGAACATAATCGCTTGAGTTTTGCCGATTGGGTTCATAGTGGACATGAATATAGTATAAGCAACTTTGACATAATCCTTCACAAAATATATTTATGAAGCATTAGAGCAACTTTGAGATAATCCTTCACAAAATATATTTATGAAGCATTAGAGCAACTTTTACATAATCCTTCACAAAATATATTTATGAAGCATTAAGTGTCTCTCTCATCAGAAATTGAAAGAATTACTGAAGAACTGAAGCAGAGCAATGAGGAAACTAGTTCGCATAGCAAATTCGTTGAAACGTAAGAATTGAGCGTGAGATCTTGACGAATTGGAACAGTGAATTGCAGCCAAGCAATTGAATTCAAGGTTAAATTCTTGTCTAAAAATGAGAACAGTAGCTAGGGTTCTTCGTACAGATTTTCCAGAACATTTCGATTTGATTCGTTACATCCATGAAATCTGAGACCAAGTTTCTTCTTGTTTCTTGGGTTTGATCCAACCAATTCTTCATTTCTATTACATAATGTATAAAGTTGTCACTGCATATTGAAATACTATCCTTAGCCCAATCTTAACATTACAGATTTTGCTTATTCTCAAAACACAAATGAATGAAATTCTTGCAACAAAGATAAAACTATGTTGCATTAATGATCAATCTATACAAGTTTATATTTGCATATAAAAAGGAAAATGTATAAACTCGTAACGTTAATCTTAAGCAATAAGCTCTGCCCCCGGCACACTCCCTAAATCTAACTTCAGCTGTATTTCCTTCAACTTGAACCACATCTGCCAGAACACCAACAAAATCAAAAACAGAATCGAACCAAATGTGGCTCGGGCAAGGATTATATCGTTTCTTTTATTATATCGCAACTGCCAGTCTGTCACTAAGTCCACAGTAATGAAAAGTAAAAGATGAAAAGAAAGTATAAATAAGTAATTCATACCCCGTATGGTCTTCTATTGGCTGGCGAATAAACCAGAATCGTCAATACAGAATTAGCAGAATGATTTCTGGAGGCAGAACAGGTTGGCATTTCTTCTGGCCAAGCACGAGTAAAATTTGTCAAAATCTCATTATCCTTCGGTGTGTCAATTGTATCGTAGAAGAAAGCATGGGGACTCCGACAAGGATCTGTGGAGGGTAGGCGCCTGTTGAACATGTAAAGTGGGGGGGTTTCTCCAGTTCTTCAACCATGGGCCAAATGTTTGAATTGGCATCTTTAAGTAGCTCCGAGGCAGGATTTTTTGATATATCTGTGCTGAGTAGCCCCAAGAGATTGAAAATGACCAGTTGCTTGGATGGTGATGGCACACGGTTTGCTGCAGCATTCTGGATGGATCAACCGCAGCAGCCTTCATGAGGTGATGCGTGGAGTCAATCCTGTTCTTGGAGTGAAAGATTGGCTCCACCATGTCAAAATGGTGAAGTGACATCAATGGAAAGTTGGGGTGTGCTGATAAATAACCCCATAATTGTCCTCGTAAATCGATCTGCAACAGAAGATGACATTTTTGTGAATTTCATTTGTCGTATTAGGCACGTTTAACAGAACACGAAAAGAAAAAAGAAGGTGCAAAGAAGAGCATCACACATGGATCAGAAAGTAAATCAAGTTAATCAATTACCTGGACTTCGTACAGATTTTCCAGAACATTTTCGATTTGATTCGTTACATCCTTGAAATCTGAGATCAAGTTTCTTCTTGTTTCTTTGTTTTGATCCAACCTTCTTCATTTCCGCTACATAATATATGTACATTTCTCATTTTGAAATCCACAAGTAGACTAGATTGAACGGAACCCATAACCTAAGAAGCACGGAAACGGATACGAGACGGAAACATGAAAACGTCAAAATCTTGAGAAGTAGGAACGGAAACTTAGAGGAAATGTTTAATATTTTATATATATTTTTAATATATTTAAGATGTAAACTAAATCTAAAATATATATTTCTTCATATTATAGAAACGTAAAAATACAAGGGTGTATTATGGTCCAATAAAATTATCCTACTCAATAAACGGTATATGTGCAAGTACAAGTATACATATGATCTTTCACTTGTATAGAACAAAAAATAAAATCTATATATTTCTCCCAAATGGCAATTCGATTGTTCTTAAGCAATGAGCTCAGCCACAGCGCACTCCCTAAATTTAACTTCAGCAGTATCCCCTTCAACTCGAATGACATCGCAGCATTCACTTCGATCCATCTGCAAATAGCAACAATCAACATGAAAATTAGAATCATCAAGAAAGAATCAACACATGGCAGATTCACATAGTTGCCTCACTAGTTATCTATTTCAAGATTGCACCTATCAATATAGCGGAAATTTTCATTTTTATCCACTGTTGCACCTAATGAGGGGCAACTGACACTACTAGGTCTTTCCCCGACCCCACTTACCCAAAGTCTTAGAACATACTTCCTCCATTTTTTTAGTTACTTCCTAAGTGGTAAAAATTACCAATTTTAAGAAATAATATTAAATAATTGATTTGTATGAGTATTTAATTATGAACGAGTGATAAAGTATGATAGAGAGTGAAAAAGTTGTTATAAAGAAGGAGAGAAAAATAATAAAAAATTGGTAAGTGGGTTGAAATTTTTTCCATATTTGGGTAAGAAAGTTTGTAAGAGAACGCCCAAAATATAAACCTAGGAAGTTACTAATAAACCAAATTATGTGCAGTCATTGAATTCATACCCCAAAACGCTTAGTATCCGGGGAATGAACTAGAACAGTCGAAACAGAAGCAGCAGAATGATTCCCAGATGAAAAACAAGCTGGCTTATCCCAAGGCCAGGCTCGAGTAAAATTTGTCAAGATCTCATTCTCCGTTGTTTCAATTGTCTCGTAGAAGAAAACATGAGGAGCTTCACAAGGGTCTTCGGAAGGGAGGCGCGTGTTGAACATGTAAAGTGGGCCAGGCGTCTTAGGCCCCCATGGCATGAACGTTTCTATCGGTAATTTCAAGTAGCTTCGTGGCAAGATGCTTTCGTAAATTTGTGCAGAGTAGCCCCAAGAGATTGAAAATGACCAATTGGTCGGCCGGTAGTAGCAGATTGTTTGCTGCAACATCCGGGACTGGTCGAATGAGGCTGCCTTCATGAGGTGGCTCGCAGAGTTGACACGGTTCATGGAGGGAAAGAGTGGCGACGGTACATCAAAATGGTGTAGGGACATTAAGGGAGAATCTGGGTGAGCTGATAAGTAGCCCCATATCACTCCCCATAAATCAATCTGCAACAACAGTGCAAAAGCTATGTTTGTTAGTTTGAGAAGAAGACAACAATTAGATCAAGGACCAAATCGCACTTCCAAAATATAGATGAGTTGGACTGCAATTGTCGAAGACAATGAAGATCAGGGAGTCAATTGTATTAAAGGAAAAGATTTGAACTGCAATTAAAACAACATCAAGTATTGGATAGTTGTACATGAGCCATGAGTGATTGTACTTCCCAAAACGTAGGGTTTGTTTACAACAGATTCAGTTACAGTTTCCAGCTAGATTCTAATCCTTCCACAAATGAAAATTTTGTACAAATTTCTTCTATAAATACTCTTGATTCATTCTTCATTTCTGCATTCTCAAAATTTGTTATCAACCGTGTAATATACTCAATTAATTCCGCGCAGATCAATTTGCAATACCAACTTTGTTTATTAGTGGTTGATTTACAAGAAGGATGAATAGTAAAACCTGGCCTAGTGGTAACCTTAGAGCCAACAGGCAAATACATGAATGAAAGAACGAAACAAATAGTGCATCGACTGATAAGGGTGACGACGAAATTGATCAAGTACCTGATGAAGTCCTTGAAGTGGAGTCAGTTGGACGCCAAGATCAGCAACACAAGACATTGCAGTTTGATCAGAAAACGCCATATAATTATACCTAATCAGACAGTTTTTCATATCATCAGCTAGAGCTTTTGCCAGACCGTAACTCAATATCAATCCACCGCCACCAAATCCCATAGTGAAAGAAAACCTATAGTTTGAAATAATGCACTCCGATTGCCCACCAAAATAATAGTACTTTGTGTGATCATATTGTGCAACAACATCAACTATGTTGTCAACAAAAAAGATTGAATCATCGTCTCCCATGACTAGCCACCTAAGATTTTCGTGTTCTTCTCTGAATGCCTCCATGATCGCATTTACAATACGTGGGGCAATGACATCGGACCTGTTGAGAAATCCTGTAAGATCCTCGGATACTCTGTAAGGTGGGGAAGTTTCAGGCCAGGGGAGGAGCATTTCTGTTGGGGCTTTGTCTAGATATAGAAAGCCACGTGTTACATTCGGCCTCCACCAGGACTCGATATATGCTCTTCTGTTATGCCAGGCCCCTTCAGAGCCAACAACACCAAAAACAACATGGCTTAGATTTGTCTGGGGGGTTGTAGGAGAGACCGGTTCGGGCTTAGAAATGGTTAAAGGAAATGATGGGGTTTTCGTCAAAGGAGAAAAGAAATTAGAGTCTCGACAAATTGGGTACTTTCTGGAAAGGTAGGGCATGGAAAAGCAGAAGACTATGGCTACAAATGCAAGGGCTTTGCATAGGCCAATAAAAAAATTAGTCTTTTTGGATAATGTCATGTCACTTGGGTTTAGGAAACAGAAAAAGACCTGAGGATTATTGAACTGGCATCTATGTTTAAGAATGATGTAGCTGAGACTAAGATCTAGTAATATGTCTGGATATCAGATCTAGTTATCCATCTCTATCAGAAATGCAGTTAAAAGTAATGTAAGTATTTAACAAACAAGTTGCAACAATATAATGCTTCCATTGATTGAGTGAATGTGTAAAACTGGACTATACAAGGAAATGAAATACTTGTTGGCTTTGTAAACACAAGCAGTTGCTCAAATTCTTACTATAAATGAAATATTTTTTACATATTTAGTATGAGGCATTCTGATAAGAATCCAACGTATAGGTTTTTTTTGGTCTCTCGCTCCATCTAAGTTTTTCGTAAGTTTTAGTACACGCATTTTAAGGGGGGTTAGGTGATCACTCAACACTGTGTGAGACGTCGAAGGGTTCTGGATATCGAACGAGCGAGAATCCAGAGGTGTAGAACAATAGAACATAATCGCTTGAGTTTTGCCAATTGGGTTCATAGTGGACATGAATATAGAATATAGAGCTACTTTGACATAATCCTTCACAAAATATATTCATGGAGCTCTAAGTCTCTCTCTCAGCAGAAATTGAAAGAATTACTGAAGAATTGAAGCAGAGCAATGAGGAAAATAGTCCACATAGCAAATTCGATGAAACATAAGAATTGAGCGTGAGATCTTGACGAATTGGAACATAAAAATGAGAACCGTAGCTAGGGTTCTTCGTACAGATTTTCCAGAACATTTCGATTTGATTCGTTACATCCATGAAATCTGAGACCAAGTTTTTTCTTGTTTCTTGGTTTTGATCGAACCAACCAATTCTTCATTTCTGTTACATAATGTATAAAGTTGTCACTGCATAGTGAAATACTATGCTTAGCCTAATCTTAACATTACAGATTTTGCTTATTCTCAAAACACAAATGAATGAACTTCTTGCAGCAAAGATAAAATTGTGTTGCATTAATGATCAATCTATACAAGTTTATATTGGCATATAAAAAGGAAAATGTATAAACTCGTAACGTTAATCTTAAGCAATAAGCTCCGCCCTGGCACACTCCCTAAATCTAACTTCAGCTGTATCTCCTTCAACTTGAACCACGTCGCAGCATTCGCTTCTGTCCATCTGCCAGAACACCAACAAAATCAGAAACAGAATTGAACCAAATGTGGCTCGGGCAAGGATTATATAGTTTCTTTTATTATATCGCGAGTGCCAGTCTGTCACTAAGTCCACAGTAATGAAAACTAAAGGATGAAAAGAAAGTATAAATAAGTAATTCATACCCCGTATGGTCTTCTATTGGCTGGCGTATAAACCAGAATCGTCGATACAGAATTAGCAGAATGATTTCCAGAGGCAGAACAGGCTGGCATTTCTTCTGGCCAAGCGCGAGTAAAATTTGTCAAAATCTCATTATCCTTCGTTGTCTCAATTGTATCGTAGAAGAAAGCATGGGGACTCCGACAAGGATCCGTGGAGGGCAGGCGCGTGTTGAACATGTAAAGTGGGGGGTTTCTCCAGTTCTTCAACCATGGGCCAAATGTTTGAATCGGCATCTTTAAATAGCTCCGAGGCAGGATTGTTTGGTATATCTGTGCTGAGTATCCCCAAGAGATTGAAAATGACCAGTTGCTTGGATGGTGATGGCACACGGTTTGCTGCAGCATTCTGGATGGATCAACCGCAGCAGCCTTCATGAGGTGATGCGTGGAGTCAATCCTGTTCTTGGAGGGAAAGATTGGCTCCACCATGTCGAAATGGTGAAGTGACATCAATGGAAAGTTGGGGTGTGCTGATAAGTAACCCCATAATTGTCCTCGTAAATCGATCTGCAACAGAAGATAACATTTTTGCGAATTTCATTTGTCGAGTTAGGAACGTTTAACAGAACACGAAAAGAAAAAAATTAAGTTGCAATGAAGAGCATCATCATATGAATCAGAAAGTAAATCAAGTTAATCAATTACCTGGTGAAGTCCTTTAAGGGCAGTTAAGCTAACACCAAAATCAGCAATACAAGACATTGTAGTCTGATCAGCAGCATTCAGGTGCCTATATCTATCCAGACAGTTTCTCATGTCATCAGACAAAGCCTTAGCCAAACCATAACTCAATATGAACCCACCTCCACCAAACCCCTGGCTGAAAGAATGCCTATAATTCTGAAAAACGAACTCCGAATGGCAGCCAAAGTAATAGTACTTTGTATGATCATACTCAGCGAGAACCTCGACCATGTTATCAAGAAAAAAGATCGAATCATCATCTCCCATGACTAGCCACCTCATGTTCTCATGATCAGCTTGAAAAGTCTCCATTATTCCATTCAATATACGCTGGGCCGTGACATCTTTTTTGTTCAGAAATTCCCTAAGATCTTCGGAGACTCTGTAAGGAGGCGAGTACGGAGACCAGGGGAGGAGTTTCTGAGTTGGGGCTCTGTCTAGCCATAGGAATCCTCGTGTGATGTTTGGCCGCCACCATGATTCGATGTATGCTTTTCGCCACTGCCAAGCTTTTTCTGAACCAACTAGGCCAATTACTAGGTGGCTTAAATTAGTCGGAGCAGTCACAGGATAAGGTGATTCAGAGGGAGAAAGGGATGTTGATGATTTTTTCAATTGAGGAGTAAAGGGATTAGAAATTTGGCAATCCGGGTACCTGTTTGAAAGGTATGCCATAGAAAGGCAGAGAACTAGGCCAAGAATCAGAACGACTCTGCAAAGGAGACCAAAAAGATTCATCCTCTTGGATGCTGCCATGTTTTCTTGATTCGCCAAGAAAACTGGGAAAGATGAGAAGAATGATGATGGTGTATCGAGAACTTCGCAAGTTAAGTACTACTCATCCAAGAATGATGATGGAGTACAAAACATGGTGGTGCTTATTGCCAACGAATTTTTGTGTTTTTATGAAGCTATATGAAAGTGTTTTAAGGTCAAACACATGGTTTATAAAGTGTATCCAAAGTGTTTCAGTTTAAATCAGAGTTGACCACTAGAACCTATTTTTTAGCAGGTACTTTATATATAATCTTAATTCATATGCTATAGATATTTAGAGAAAGACATTTTTTAGTTTGACAAAACTTATTAACCTACTGTTTTTGTGTATCATTATTAGAATTTGATACACAAAACAAGTGGAGAAATAGGTATAAACTTCATCAAAGTTAATGAGCTACTAAACAAGTGGTGATTTGAATGTAGACTGAAAAGATTATACAGGACACTTTTGCAAATTTTATCAACCATATGATTGTAATTTTGGACAAAAAGGCATATAATATCAAGAAAGGTAAAAACTTTTGGTTTAAATAGAACTTTTTTAAATGGATTCAATTGGGAATTACATTCTTTTATAGTAGTATCTTAAAATCAATTAATTAAGCCAGGCATGTAATTTGGAATAATTTTTATGCTTAAAATTAGAGGAAATTGTACTCTTAATTTGAATGGGAAATATAATTATTCCAAGAATTTCCAGAAACATAGCTCTATGTAAGTAGACTTTGTTAATTCTTTATGTCACACGTTAATGTGTCCTTTGCCTCGTAATTAAGGGAATGAGTAATTGCTTAACATACCCTTAATAGCCCCCTATGACTCTATGTATCACGCATGGTATCTCTTTAACTCAATTAAGTTTGCCTTAATAAACTGCTTAATATAATGAATTATAGAATTGAATTATTGAACAATCAATAATCATTCCGTTTCCATGCATGGTTCAGGTTTCTTTTTTGTAATGCTTGGCTGTGTGCACTCTTTGATCTTGGAGCGTATCTCTTATACGCATACGCTCATGTACCCTACCCTATTATTGTCCGCAATAAAAAATTTCCGTTTGAAACGAATAAATAAAAAAAATCATTCCATGCATGTTGTTACCTCATCCGTTCCATAATAGTATATCTATTGATATAGTTGTATCATGTATATATAAGACTAATATGTATATTTCAAATATGTTCAAAATTTTATTACGGGTCTCAATGTACATCTACAACACATGTTACGACATAATGAAATGGTGTGCTTGTGAAGAGGGGAAACGTAGAACTGTTTCAAATTTTAACGTTTACTATCTTCATGAGGGCATTCTATTCTTCTCATCGGGTGAGAATAAGTTATTAATATCTAGCACGAGCATAAATTAAAGAAGAGTGTGAGATTCGAAACATGATACCCATGCATGTTGGGGCCCACAATATGGATGCAAACACTCTAGTCAATAAACTGACCAAACATATGAAGGCAAAATGAAACAGATAACTGGAGTGGAATATATTATCCTCTGGATGTACGAACTCAATTCAACTGACAAACCAACATGAATCGAATAGAGTCAAGTCGAATCAAGTCTAGTGAACAAAATTAAGGGATTTAGTATGTGTATCTTCTGCATCAAAGGTTGTACTATTGGGGTGGGTTAGAGTAGTACACTATGCATGTATTAAGTTAAGGGTAGTACATTTTGACAGTTAGTTAGTAACAACTACTATATATGGAGTGAGCTAGTTACACTTCTAGTCTGAAGGCTCAAGCCAAAAATGACATC
This sequence comes from Plantago ovata, assembly GCA_028274465.1. NCBI lineage: Eukaryota > Viridiplantae > Streptophyta > Magnoliopsida > Lamiales > Plantaginaceae > Plantago > Plantago ovata. Next base: position 15,352,977 of record CM051456.1, on the reverse strand, counting down.
AAGGCCAGAGTCTGTTGTGATCAATGCCAACACATAGTTGGTAGCTGCTATGGAGGCTATTGTAAAGCCTAATGAAAAATACGTTGTGATTTCTAAAATGTCGACTGTTGTTATTACGCGACATGGAATCCAAAACTCTTCAAAGCTGTCTTCGATCACAAAGGAACATCGGTTTGCTTGAGCCTTCAAACTTTGATCGGCTTATTTTGTATGTAACTCATTCCCGGCTCACTAGGTGAGGCGGAGAAGAGCTATGAACTCCTACAGGATGGCCTTAGTAAAACTAACGAAGGTCTTGCACTGGCACTTAACCCTAAACACATACTCGAATAAGGAAAACCCGCGAGATCGATTTACGTTTTTCACAATTCAATTCTTCTTACTTGTGAATCTTTTCCAGCCAAGAATGGCGATTGAGTTGGGGAATTATTGTTTTGAACTCATATCTCCCAACCCTGATGGAAGCAATTCCCAACCCTGTTGGAAGCAATTGTTGCCTTGAGCTTGGAAGTTCATCATAAACCTCTAATAATATTTCAAGGTGTAATTCTTCAAAGGTGCAACATATGTGTGACTTTACCATACATGGACTACCTTTAGCATATTCAACTTATTATAACATGTTAGAAGTTCCTTTTGATGTATTATTCTTAGTTTTGTGTTTAGTATATTCAGTAGATTTAGGGAATTTTGAACAATGATCACTTATAGTTAATCAGGTCTTATTGCGAGTCCTAGATCCGTTTGATACATCTGCTAGTGTAGTTTAAATTTCACCGTAACAGTGCTTCATATTCGGCATTGCCTCATACTGCTTGAATGATAGATTTAGTGAATTTATTACATTGATTGATTGTGGATTGATTTGAGGACATTTGTGAATTTGGCCCGGGCTAATATGTTTTTGATTGTATGCTAAAATACCTGAACATATCTAGAACTCAAAGGTAGGTTGAAACAATGAAGAGGAATAGGGCATTACAAGTCGACAACAATAAATATAATTGAATACATCAATTTGTGTATGTACTTGGTTCTTGCGTGTAGAGAGTCGTTGCTTCCTCGGATTGACCAACTTGCTATGTAGGTTAAACTAGGATGTGGTCTCTTTAGATCTGATGAAGTTTTTGGTCACGTTGAGTAGTTTTACTAGTATGCATTTGGATTGACATCTAAATCATGTATTTCGAGTTTTGACGAATGCTATATGGGCTATACTTGTATCTTGTTTGTCATTACTCGATTTGATGCCGGAAACACTCGAAAAACTTCTATTCTCAATTAATGGAATCCAGCACTGAGTTAGGAGCAACTCGGCGCCTTAAGGAATTCACCGAAAGGTTAATTAAGAGCTAATAACAAAAGAAACAAAACCATCTTCTAGGTAATTCAAGGACTAAAATATATACTTTTATTGCATAAAATTTGCATAAAATATGTTCTTACTCAATTACACATGATCTACTCTATTTATAGTAGCTGTTAAGGAAATGGATCAATTAGTAAAAGGAAGGGATCAATTAGTTGATTCACCTAATTCTAATTACTGTAATTCCGTATAGTTGTGTGTTGCTAAATATTGATGTATATATCTTTGTTTGTAACTTGTACCTATTTATTGGAGTAATACAAAGTATGAAACCTCAATTGAGGTGATTATTTACCAATCACATGGAATCCAAGCCTGTTTCTACACCATTAGCACCTGGCGCTACCTTCCGCCTTGCTGGTCCGTCTTTCAGCAATGTCACTTTATATCGCTCTTTAGTCGGTGCTTTGCAGTACTTGACTATCACTCGTCCCGACATTTCTTATGCGGTGAACACTGTTAGTCAATTCCAAGCATCTCCTACAGTTGACCATTTTCAGGCGGTCAAACGCATCCTCCGATATGTTAAAGGAACTCTCTCCTTTGGTCTCACCTTCACTAAAGGCATGCGGACTCTCATTGGGTATTCTGATGCCGATTGGGCTCGTTGTTTGGATACGAGACGCTCAACCTATGGCTATTTGATATTCTTGGGCAACAATCTTGTATCTTGGAGTGCCAAGAAACAACCTACTGTGGCTCGGTCGAACTGTGAATCTAAATATCGTGCCATGGCCAATGCTGCAGCTGAAGTTGTTTGGGTCACTTCTCTGCTTCGCGACCTTCGTGCCATTCCTCCTTCGGTTCCTGTTCTGCTTTGTGATAATAAGAGTGCAGTTTTTCTCAGTCAAAATCCCATTGCTCACAAGCGTGCAAAGCACATTGATATTGACTACCACTTCGTTCGTGAGCTTGTCTCAGATGGTCGTTTGTCTACGCAATTCGTACCTTCTCATCTTCAATTGACCGACATCTTTACTAAGAGTCTCTCTCGGCCCTTGTTTGAATTCTTTCGCTCCAAGCTTCGTGTCAGTCCTTACCTGACGTCTCGCTTGAGGGGGGTGTTAAGGAAATGGATCAATTAGTAAAAGGAAGGGATCAATTAGTTGATTCACCTAATTCTAATTACTGTAATTCCGTATAGCTGTGTGTTGCTAAATATTGATGTATATATCTTTGTTTGTAACTTGTACCTATTTATTGGAGTAATACAAAGTATGAAACCTCAATTGAGGTGATTATTTACCAATCACAGTAGCCATGTCTCATCTCCAACCAGACAAATACATTGCATCTTGACTACTAGACTTTTCTAGACTCTAATGTGAACTCTTGACAATCCTAAATGCATGCATACTGCATTTGATTATTCCGAATGCAACTCACAATAAATACATGAAATAGAGCAGAATCTCGCCACATTCTACATCTTCCCACGAAGTTGTCAATAACTTTCTCTAGAAAATTCCAAATGACATTCTGTTTGATGTTCTAGAAACTAGATTCACAAGGTTTAACAACAATGTATGAATGTATGGTTCTGCTGCAGGTACATGCCTGATCAATACGAAATCGCATTCAAAGTGACACCAAAATTTAGACATTTTCCTGGATCACAATCCATCTAGCATATGGACCTCACCTACTATCAGATTTTCGCCACTACATCATTTATGTAGATTTCTCATATTGAAACCCATGAGTAGAGCAGACTGAACGAACCGATAACCGAACTATGATCAATTGTTTGAAACCTTGTTACCGCCAGTTTCAACTTCAGATTTTTCAACCGTGAAACCCTTTACAGTTTCATAACGGGAACCGAATGGAACCATCGTTTTCACAATTTTCAAAACATTGTGTGTGATTATTATCTTAAAATTTGGTAGTCTCAAGTACAATTGAAAATGTTTGTAAGAGCCTATAAATATTTTATCTTCTAACCTCTGTTCTCTCTTATCATACGAAAGGCAGAGCACCTGTTTAATTACAATGATGCCACTGACTCATAATTAGCAGCAGTGTATGTATGTTTCTCAAAATTTCTGCTTTTCTCGATAAGCTGGAAAGCACTTCTGCACTTGCCTGATTTAAAAAAAAAAAAAGTGCTTAATTAAGCAATGAGCTCTGCCACCAAACACTCCCTAAGCTTAACCTCTGCTGTATCTCCTTCAACCCTAACAACGTCGCAGCATTCACTTCTATCCATCTGCAGAATTTAACAGACAAGCTACAATCAATTCATCAAAATAAATTCGAACTTTCTTTCCCAGATAGTTCTTAATTTATACTCTTTCTTTTTAACCGTAATTGGTTATGTAGACCCTGTTTTATTGATTTGTCATAAGATATCTGAACTGTACTGAATTTAATGAATTTGAATTGAATATTTATTTGTAGTACAAAAACAACTAAACAAAGCTGAAATGAATATGTAGTTTTTAAGAAGAAGCTGATAAAATCGTGTTAGTCCAATAGGCAGAGTACCCCTGTAATATGAAAATTAGGCCAAACAAACCAGTGATTGGTCATTTAGTATTGTACTACTATAGTATTCTTTTTCTGGAGATATTTTGTTATGTTTTCATACTTCTCTTTATAATTACTGTTCTAGATCTAGTGTTCTGACGGATCAAGCTTGAGAATAGTAATGTAAGTACTACTTGAGAGCGAATGGCACTAAATGTGCCAAGAATGGGTACCTGGATTCGCTTATTGGCAGGTGAATAGACCTGAATCCTCGAAACAGAATCAGCAGAATGATTTCCTGCTGAAGAACATGGAGGTGACAGGCCTCGCGGCCAAGTTCGAGAGTAAATGGTTAGTATCTCATCATCTGGTGCCGTGGAGATTGTCTCGTAAATGAAGACGTGCGGAGCTTCACAAGGATCCTGGGAGGCGGGGCGTACGTTGAACATGTAAACAGGAGACTGTTTTGAGCGCTTGATCCATGGTTCGAATGTTTCGGTTGGGATTTGTAGATAGCTTCGTGAAATGATGCTTTCATATATTTGTGAAGAGTAACCCCAGGAAATTGAAAAGGACCAGTTGGTTGGGCGATGATAGCAGATGGTTTGTTGTAACATGCGAGACTGGTCGAGTCTTGCTGCTTTCATGAGCTGAAGCGTGGATTCTATACGGTTCTTGGCTGGAAATAATGGTTTCACCTTGTCTAAATGGTGAAGAGATAATAAGGGGGAGCTAGGATGAGCTGTTAAGTAGCCCCATAAGTCTCCGCGCAGATCAATCTGCAATAACAACTTTGTTTAGTGGTTGATTTACAAGAAGGATGAATATATAGTAAAACCTGGCCTGGTGGAAACCTTAGAGCCAACAGGCATATACATGAAAGAAAGAAACAGCGTATTGACCGATGAGGGCCATGGAATTGATCAGGTACCTGATGAAGTCCTTGGAGTGGAGTCAGTTCAACACCAAGATCAGCAATACAAGACATTGCAGTTTGATCAGAAACCTCCATATAGTTATACCTAATCAGACAGTTTTTCATATCATCAGCTAGAGCTTTTGCCAGACCATAACTCAATATCAGTCCACCGCCACCAAATCCCATAGTGAAAGAATGCCTATAGTTTTGAATAATGCACTCCGATTGCCCACCAAAGTAATAGTACTTTGTGTGATCATATTGTGCAACAACATCAACTATGTTGTCAACAAAAAAGATTGAATCCTCGTCTCCCATGACTAGCCACCGAAGATTTTCGTGTTCTTCTCTGAATGCCTCCATGATCGCATTTACTATGCGTGGGGCAATGACATCGGACCTGTTGAGAAACCCTGTAAGATCCTCGGATACTCTGTATGGTGGGGAAGTTTCAGGCCAGGGGAGGTGCTTTTCAGTTGGGGCTTTGTCTAGAAATAGAAAGCCACGTGTTACATTCGGCCTCCACCAGGACTCGATGTATGCTCTTCTGTTATGCCAGGCCCCTTCTGAACCAACAAGACCAAATACAACATGGCTTAGATTTGTCTGGGGAGTCGTAGAAGAGACCGGTTCGGGCTTAGAAATGGTTAAAGCAAATGAAGAGATTTTCGTCAAAGGAGAAAAGAAATTAGAGTCTCGGCAAATTGGATACTTTCTGGAAAGGTAGGACATGGAAAAGCAGAAGACTATGGCTACAAATGTTAGGGCTTTGCATAGGCCAGTGAAAAGATTAGTCTTTTTGGATGATGTCATGTCACTTGGGTTTAGGAAACAGAAAAAGACCTGAGAATTATTGAACTGGCATCTATGTTTAAGAAGGACTAGTTGAACCTAAGATCTAGTAATATATGAAAACTGGGATTTTACTTCAAAGGATTTGCAAGTTTGTCAGTGAAGATTAATTTGTTTGTTTTAACCAAGGAAGTCAACAGTGTCTTTGAGTTCATCTGAAGCTAGTTTGCATGTGCATTGTGATTTCTTGGCATATAAACCTATGTAAAGCTTAAGAATGCTTAAGAGATAAGCAAAGTTTGTCAAATGGCATAAAAAAACTTTTTTCCACACGTTGTGAATTATGATTCACTTTATGTGGCAACGAAGGAAACGATTCAATTAGTAGTGACACACAGTTTCTTTCTGATCTTACAAGATGCATGTTAATGGCATGATCTTAAATAGAACTATGTACCAGTTGGGGATGTGAATTTGTTTTCAGATGAAATCAACGTTTCAAACTTGTGCTGATAGCGGAACTTTCAGATTCACACATCATTATTGCCTGGCCTTTAATTTCCTTCTTAACCACATTGATCATACATCATATATATCTAGAATCTAGACGTATGATCGATGTGCCTTAAAATCAATGAAATGTGTAGGTGATCACTATTCACTAGCACTCTTGATCAGTGGATGGCGTGGTTAGATATGTACTAGAGGACATGATCAACGTGTGTAAATTGATGTAAGACAGCAAGAAATAAATACTCTACGAAGCCTGTTATCAGAAGCCATGTAAATTAACTGTGTGTGTATTATTGAATGGAATAATTAAGTTTTACAATGGAGGATATGTCCTATTTATACAAAAAAGAAAACTACCTAATGAGCTGTAAATTGTGCTAGCTATCTTACACCACACAAAATATCTAAACTTTGCTAATATGAGCCGGCTGATGTGTCCATCTTCACGTGCTCTTCATGCTGCTTGTAGCTTGATTAGTCAGCAACCAAACTCTTCTCCTACTATCCTAACTGCTTCACAAGTTAGCTGATAGTTCTTCTCTTCTTCTAGCATCATGGCGTATGTGTACAGTGTATATCACAGATGCATTCTTCTTCTTGTTACCATGCAAAACTCTTTTCTCTTGCTGCTTCATTATAATGTTGCATTGGATATCTTTACACCTGTAAACTACAGTATCAGTTGATAAACATAAGCATGTAAAAACATTGAAGGAGGTCTCTATGCCGTAAACAGTAATGTTCAGCTCTAGTGGAGAGTAGAGCAGAATTAACATGTGAACAGCGTCTATGTTATCTTCTCATCTCCTAGCACTCGATCAATAACAAGTTTTTTTTAGGGGACAGCTTCTCTCTTGATATGCATCTTTCAAAGATAACATCCAGGTATAGAGTTCACTGAACGAGTGAAAAATGTGTTTGGCAAGATGAAACTGACATGCGTGTCAAATTCTTTCACAATTCACAGGTATGTTACGTTGTACACAACTAGTCAGATGACTAACAGTAATGTACATATATCCTAGAGTAAGAACAATACTTCTGAGGAAACCCTACAAGAATCTGGGGAGAATATTACGGTTCAATTAAAATCTACTCAATAAACACTATATACTGATGAGCAAAACCTCAATTCAACTGTAGAAAAAATATGTATAAGTACAAGTATACATATGATCTTTCACTTGTATATATAGAACCAAAAATAAAATCTCTCCCAAATGGCAATTAATTCGATTGTTCTTAAGCAATGAGCTCAGCCACAGCACACTCCCTAAACTTAACTTCAGCAGTATCCCCTTCAACTCGAATGACATCGCAGCATTCACTTCGATCCATCTGCAAATAAGAAGAATCAACATAAAAATTAGAATCATCAAAACAGAATCAACATATGGCAGATTCAGATTTACATGGAACTTAGAAGGCAGTTGCCTCACTAGTTATCTATTTCAAGATTGCACCTATCAAAATAGCAGAAATTTTCATTTTTTATCCACTTTTGCACCTAATGAGGGGCGACGGGCTCTACTTTCCATCCGTAGGTCTTTCCCCGACCCCACATACCAATAGTCCTAGATCTCCCCCATAAAAATGTAACATATTAATTATGTGCAGTCATTCAATTCATACCCCAAAACGCTTAGTATTCGGTGAATAAACTAGAACATTTGAAACAGAAGCAGCAGAATGATTCCCAGCTGAAGAACAAGCTGGCTTATCCCAACGCCAAGCTCGAGTAAAATTTGTTAAGATCTCATTCTCCGTCGTTTCCATTGTCTCGTAGAAGAAAACATGAGGAGCTTCACAAGGGTCTTTGGAAGGGAGGCGCGTGTTGAACATGTAAAGTGGGCCAGGCGTCTTAGCCACCCATGGCTTGAACGTTTCTATTGGTAATTTCAAGTAGCTCCGCGGCAAGATGCTTTCGTATATTTGTGCAGAGTAGCCCCAAGAGACTGAAAATGACCAGTTGGTCGGCCGGTGGTAGCAGATTGTTTGCTGCAACATCCGGGACTGGTCGTATGAGGCTGCCTTCATGAGGTGGCGCGCAGAGTTGACACGGTTCATGGAGGGAAAAAGTGGTGTCAGTGAATCGAAATGGTGGAGGGAGATTAAGGGAGAGTCTGGGTGAGCTGATAAGTAGCCCCATATCACTCCCCATAGATCAATCTGCAACAACAGTGCAAAAGCTATGTTTGTTAGTTTGAGAAGAAGTCAACAACTATTGGATTAGGGACCAAATCGCACTTCCAAAAAATAAAGGAGTTGGACTGTAATTGTCAAAGACAATAAAGAACAGGGACTCAATTGTATAAACGAAAAACATTTGAACTGCAATTAAAACAACATCAAGTATTGGATAATTGTACATGAGCCATGAGCGATTGTACATCCCAAAACCTAGGGCTTGTTTATAACAGATTTAGTTACAGTTTCCAGCTAGCTTCCAATCCTTCAATTTTTTTGTACAGATTGCTTCTATAAATAGGATAAATTGATAAAGAAACAAAGAATCATGATAATGCTTCCTGTTCTGCATATTCAATCTGTAATCTTCTTCAATTAATTAATTCAATATTTCAGCTTAATTGTTCTTAATTCTGCTCTGTGCCTCTGTTCTTGTTCTTCAATATTGTAAAACATTCTGTTTCTTAGACGAAGTACTAATTCACAGGATTTGTATACTACATTAAAAGTTGAGCTGATTACCTGATGAATTCCTTTATGTGCAGTTAAGCTAACTCCAAAATCAGCAGCACAATACTGTGTATTTGTATCAGCAGCATTCAGATACTTATACCTCATCAAACAGTTTTTCATATCCTCAGCCAAAGCTTTAGCCAAAGGATAGCTCATAATGATTCCAGCCCCTCCAAAAGCCTGGTTGAACGAAAACCTGTAATTCGACAAAACAAACTCCGAGTGACCGCCAATGTAGTAGTACTTTGTGTGATCATATTGCGAGAGAACCTCAACAATGTTATCCACGAAGAAGATTGAATCATCGTCTCCCATCACTAGCCACCTCATGTTTTCGTGGTCCTCATTAAAAGTCTCCATTAGCCCATGTATAATACGTTGGTGCCAAATCTCGGTTTTGTTGAGAAATACTGTGAGATCTTCGGAGATTCTGTAAGGAGGAGAGTTCGGAGACCAGGGGAGGAGCCTTTTAGCTGGAGCGTTGTCTAGGAACAGAAAGCCACGTGTTACGTTTGGCCTCCACCAGGATTGGATGTAATGTTGCCGATGATGCCACCCCTTTTCAGACCCCACGAGACCGAATACAATGTGACTTAGATTAGTCTTGGAGGAAGGGGCGGATTTGGATTCGGATGGAGAACTATCTGCAGATAAGGGAAATGATGGGAGTTTGATTAGAGAGGGAAAGAAATTACTAGGACTTGGGCAATTGGGGTAGTTTTCTGGGATGTAAGTCATGGAAGAATAGAGAATTAGGCCTATAGTAAGAACACTTATGCAAAGGTAACTAAAAATATTACTACTCTTTTGGATGATGCCATTGTTCTAATTGAGAGCAATGGAACATGCAGAATCTGAGAGTATGTGTAGTTTTAGTATTTAGATGAGTTTCATTAATTTCTGGAGATTTAGTTTAAAATGGAAGCAAAGTGAAGCATCATCTTTGAGTTTTGTGTAAGCTAGCTAATTAACACAAGTTTAGGATATATTAATTGGCATGTAGAAATTAAAAGTATATGGTCTGAAGGTCAATGGTATTCATATTGAATCTGTATCTTCCGAATCACGTCGTTCCTGTGCTTTATTAAGCCCTAATGTGATCGTGATCTTTGTATATAATGCAAGGCAAGTCAGTTGACTTATTTGGGTGTTTGAGGAATAATATTGCAATCTATAGTAGCTTTTATATCTTGAGTGAGAAGTAGTTTAAAGTATTTTTTTTCTAGGCATGAAAGAAATGCCAAGGATAGCTAGTTCGCAGAAACCAAAGTGTGAACAGCCAATTGTTCTTCGAATATGGCTCAGCTTGATCTCCCACGGCATGTCTATTAGCTTCCGACAATCCTCTAGAAGCGGGTGAAGAGTCCTCCGGTATTGTTATTGCATTGCAGATTGCAGACAACCATCGAGTCCGTTTCAACCTCTATGGCATTGAATTCTTCTCTCCCAATCTAGTTCTAGATACGGATTTCAAATTGGTTATTCAATTTAAATTAACGCCTTATTTGAAGTACATTAGTGTACCCGATTTAAAAAATATTTAACTAAATGAAGTTAAGTGAGAGTTTAGAGTAAAAAATGATCTTAATTGTAAGAGTTGTTGACTTTTTTTATCAAGTTTTTCAATAGTGGTTTATTTTGATGTAATTCTTCTCCCCATAAAGACTCCGGTATGCCTAATGTTGGTTTATAATGAACTTCATGAAACAATCGTTCATATATTGTTTGTAGAGATTTTATAATCAAAGGGGTCCATAGCTCAGTGGTAGAGCAATTGACTGCAGATCAATAGGTCACCGGTTCGAACCCGGTTGGGCCCTTATGAAATAATTTTTATTTTTTTGCCAGTCAATTTCAAAATTAATTTGCTTGGTTGGGTACTTTTTATTTTTTCTGTTTTTCAGAGAAAAATACTGCATTCAATAAAGAAGCCAAAAAAAAGGCACTACCCAGCAGCTAAATCCGGTGACTGGAATGGCAACTCAACTCCAGTTTCAGAACTAATAACATCGATAGCCAAACAATGAGCCAACATATTGGCACTACGGCTAGTAATAACGACTCTGAACCATGAGCACAAACAGGGCAGACATCCACAAGTCCACAACATCCATGCCTCTATGCAGTAGGTTACAACGAATTTGTATGGAATTACGCAATATTCTCCACAAGAACACCTTGATTAGGTACTTTGTTGATATAGAAGTGTGAAAACAGCAAAATATCAAACAAAAAGAAAGGGTCTCGGATATTATAACAATCTATAAATACTAATGGAAATAGAGAGTTTGGTCTAATACATCCCTAGGCAGGTCATGTGGCAGATTTTCTTAGATGTCAGAGGACCATTGTTGTCAGAAGCGCGGTCTATTTTAAGGCTTGCAAAACATTCTTGAATGCCGAAGCACAAGTTACAGTTGTGGAGTTAACAAATACATAGCCCAGATTGTCACAACTCACAACTCCTAAACAAGATATTCAATATAGCGGAGTTACAACTCAAAGTTGATTTGAAAAAATAAATCACAATTGTGACAGATTAAATTCCCCAAATAAAACAGTTTAGGGTAGATGAAGCGCCACACCATTTAATGACTACATGCATAGTTGCATACCAAGTAGCGAGGCAATAAGTCTCCCTCAATAACAGTGAAGTGAAGCAATATCATGTTTTTCAGGACCTGAGACAAATTAAACAGAAAACTATAGAGTATCTAACCACTAAATAAGAAGAAATAAAAATAAAAAGTAGTTGAAAATTGCAGAATAACCACCAATAAGAAGAAATATGTCCAAAAAAATATATTGCTACTAGACAGAGAAAAATATGTTGTGCCTAATCAGGAGACCTTGAACAAATCCCTAATTATTATGACCGTGAAACAGAAATATGAACTGCAGAAATTATTATTATTATTAGAAATATAAAGCCAAACGCTAAAGGTAACATCAAATATATATATGAACATGTAGAGACATATATACAGAATATACTGCAATAACCTCCTAAATACTGTAAAGGGCAAAGCAGCTCAAAATAACATCCAAATTCTATATAAAGCATATATCCAAGAATGAAAGATCGAAGAATAAAATCACTTACTGGCCAAGTCAACTTATTCCAATGCAAATTCGTCAACATGTCATGTGCTTGAACACTGGTTTGAATCTCGTCAGAAAGGAAGATATATACTGTGTTTGAATAATCTTCCATTTTCTTAGATGAGTCTCCGGCCAGTTCCCTGAATTGAGAGATGATGAAATGGACTCTCAGTCACTCGAATTGGATAGAACAGTAATGGTCAGATGATCATATCATGAATATATAACAGAGGAAATAAAAGACACACGTACGGCCTAAACACCGATTGATTATGGAGAAACACTTACGGAGATAGAGAGAGAAGTCGAATCAGGTGATATCATATGCATTCATATATATGGGATTATCGGACTAGATATAATTTAACCTTGAATCGTCGCCTGTGATTATGAGGAATGGATCGAGAACGAGTTAGTTTAAATATTGAGAGATTGAGAAGTTAAGTAGACAGACCTTAATTTGGAATACTCCTTCACTTGTTACTTATTAGTGTAGTACGAAGAATGAAAATTAATTTCATGTAATTAACGATGTGAACATCGCAATTTTCAAATGGTATGCCGTTAAAATCTTTATTAAAGTTTGTCAAAATTAGTTTACAACCGTGCCTTTGGCGCACCGGCTAAACCCCATGTGCCTACGCAATATACTGCAAACCACGTAAGTCAAGTTAAACCGCAACAAGTTGCGACAGGCTTGACACATATAGCATAAATCACATAATTTGCTCCTCAATGGGATTTAACCTGTGACTAAGAATATATTAGTCCCGTTTTAACCAACTGAGTCACCCTTGCGGGTTAAAATCAATAATCCCTTATTTACTCACATATGCATCCTTAAGCATTGGATTTGACACTGGAGTTCAAGTATGTAATAATTCGTATGCAAACCAAACAAATCAAGTTAAACCGCACCTAATGTAATAGGTTCACATACACTTAATTAGAAGATATAGTTCACAAAGTCATTCTCCATAGTGCACTTGGCATCAAATTCGGAAGCTATAAATGACAAATTCGCTCACCATGGGCACCTAGCTAGTTTAATAGGCGAAACAAAGAAGTCACATATCTCAAATTCACTCACCGTGGGGGCACCTAGGGCTATCAAGCTCAAACTAAGAAGTAATAGGTCATAAATTCACTCCCCGCGGGGTACTTACCAGGATCAAACTAAGAAGTAATCGATCACAAATTCGCTCTTCGTGGAACACGTACCCATCAGGATCAAATTGAGAAGTAATCTGTCAGATATTCGCTCCCCCGTGGAGCACTGTACTAGCTCAACTCATAAGTAATTGATCACGCATTCGTTCCCCCGGGGAACCAATCTTTTTTGCTTTTTTGTTTTTAAACGGCAAAATTTTAGTCATCACAAAACATATACTACAAATTAAAGAGGTGCACTGCACGTCGACAAAGTCTCGAGTCATTGGACCCAAAACCAATACAACCAACAAAACTATATTAATTGTATAGTATAGGACCCAATAATAGTTATGAGCTACGCAAATCAAGACCACCCTTATCGTCTAGTATATCTTTCCACTAACAAAAAAACAATAGACCAAGGGTGATGAGTTTGTAATAAACTCTAGCCAAGATCAAGAAGACGTAATATACAAACGAATCTAGTTTAGGGGACTAAGAAACAGTAGGGCACCAATCTAGCTCAAACTCATAAATAATAGGTAACAAATTTACTCCCCATGGGCCTAGGCGCGAGTCCAGGCCCATCATCAGACCATGGACCAGGCATGTAGCTTACATGAAATTCATATTTATAACTCGACTGATGAAATTCATTTCAACCAAGCTCTTCTGACAATGGAAACTCTCAAAGACGCTTACGGCGACGGTAACTCCTCGGCCTCAACCATGTCACTCTCCCCCGCCCTAGACGCACCGCTTCCCGCCGACACAATTCACGCCCCTACCGTGCCTCACACCTTACCGGAATCCGATCACGCCAACGGAATCAATCTCTCGCCCCAAACCCTATCCATCGAAGACCTCCCGTTACCAGATGTACCTAATCAAGCTCCAAACAACAGCGCAAATAACAACGCAATTGAATCTCGCGATTCGCCGAGTTTACCTCTAGTGACAGACGGTGACGATGATGACGAAGAAGAGGATGAAGATGATGAAGAAGTGGAGCGGTCTCCGAAACGGCAGAAGCAGCAGCTCTCCGCCGATTTGCCCAAACCAGAGCCAATTGAGGGTGAAATTACCGAAACGCCCTCACCTGGCAATGCTGGCACTCCTCTGTCAGAGAATGGTAGTAAGCCTCCTGTTCCTTCGGGGTCGAAATCGAGTAAAAAGTCGAAAAAGAAGAGCAAGGATGTTTGGAGTAATACCTCCAGGAAGGGGAAGAAGAAGACTAAGCACGCGGATAACAATGTGAGTGCTGCTAAGGAGGATAAAGTGTTCATAACTCCGATTCCTAGGTTTCCTGACAAGACTGATGACAGTCCGGATGCGAAAATATGCCTTTCGAAGGTGTATAAGGCGGAGAAGGTAGAATTGAGTGAGGATAGGCTAACTGCAGGCAGTACTAAAGGGTATAGAATGGTGAGGGCCACTAGGGGAGTGACTGAAGGTGCTTGGTATTTTGAGATTAAGGTGGTAAGTTTGGGGGAGACTGGGCATACAAGGCTGGGTTGGTCCATGGAGAAAGGGGACTTGCAGGCACCAGTTGGTTATGATGGGAATAGTTTTGGTTATAGAGATATTGATGGGACTAAGGTGCATAAGGCAGTGAGAGATGAGTATGGTGAGGGTTATAAAGAAGGGGATGTTATTGGGTTTTATATCAGTTTGCCTGATGGAGGCTCCTTTGCTCCTACTCCTGCACCTTTGGTTTGGTACAAGGGACAGCGCTATGTGAGTGCTCCCGGTGCGAAAGAGGAACCGCCTAAAGTTGTCCCTGGTGGGTATTCAGATTACTACTTTGTTGTTTTGGTTGTTTTGATTGCTTGTTCGCTTTTATGTGGACGTATCTTGATGATTGCTGTTACTATTTGCTTCATTAGATGCTGATTGTTGGTACTGATGCATGTATGTGGTTGATTGCTGCTTGAACTTGGTTCTGTTCTAGATGACCTTAGAGCTTGCCCACCTAATTTTTTTTGCGCTCCGAGCTTGTGTGTTAAGTTTTGCAAAAACTTACACTATTAGATTGACTTAATTGCTATATTTGGTAATGTATTTCAGAATCAATGCATATTCTTGAGTAAAATATTTTATTTATATGTTAGAGTGTGTTAATTTAGCCTTATAACACAATATTTCAAAGTTACCTTATATTAAAACTATATTTTGCGAAATTTCTTTAGAAAAGTTATGTATACACTATATTTTATATAAGTAATACTATACTATGCGCTTTAAGGCACTCGCGCTTTCATATTTATTTTTTACTTTTGCGCTCACTTGCACTTCAGGTGATCTACATTTTGTTTGCGTTATAGAATGTTCTTAGTGGTGTGTACTTGGTTTACTTTCCGATGCTAGCCTGTTGAATTAGGTTTTATTCTTCTGTTAAGTCAGTACTTCCATTGTGACGTATATGTAGGTGCAGATTCTTGAGTTTGGTTTTGGATATTTCTACCAGAGATAATCAAGGGTAACTTTAACTGTTTATTTCATTAACCAAGAATGAACTATTCAGCAGTGCTCAATTTCGAGGCTTTATAGGCTGTGGGTATAAATTCTTGCATCGCGATCAGTTGTTTCTTATATTGTCCAAGTAGTTTAGATGTAATAGAGATGGTAGTGAGAGTGAATAGCTCTAAATGGGTAGATATAGTTTCTGGTATGGGAATGCTATCTTAACTCAAATTGCTGTGGCTGTTGTATCTACCATACGTGGCAGCAAGCACATTTCAAAAGTTGCTGCTTGCACAGACTATAGGGTAGAATTCCTTGGAATTTGTCGGACAGTATAAAATACTAACCATCCATCTTATCTCAATTGGGTTCTTACTTCTTAGAATAGATAATTCTCAGTTACTGCAGTTATATTGATTTTCATTTTTGAGATTTCTCATGATCATATTAATCACTAAAGATTTCTTACTCACAAACTTGGTAGCTTCCAAATACTAATTTCTGCACTCCGAACCAATGAACTGAATGTATATACTTTTTCTTGTATTGTGCAGGAAGTGAAATATCATATTATAAAAATGGGATATGCCAGGGGGTTGCTTTCAAGGATCTTTATGGTGGTTGTTATTATCCTGCTGCTTCGATGTACACTCTCCCAAACCAGCCAAATTGTGTTGTT
Source organism: Plantago ovata (assembly GCA_028274465.1). Taxonomy (NCBI): domain Eukaryota; kingdom Viridiplantae; phylum Streptophyta; class Magnoliopsida; order Lamiales; family Plantaginaceae; genus Plantago; species Plantago ovata. The sequence goes on along the minus strand of CM051456.1, from coordinate 15,336,819 downwards.
AAGTTCAATTTCGGACCTGAGTTTGAGAGGTTCCTGAAGATTTTGGTGATCGTCCTATTCCGAGACCCATGATTGAAGTTCCGTATCAAAGTCACGATGGAAGAGTTGAGAACGGTGTGTCCAGTGAGATGAAATAGTAGATGTAGAACATTTCTCGTTTTCGTGAATTACATGAGAACCATGATGTTATAGAATTTCTTTTTGTAATTGCTGCTATTGACATGACTTACACAGGAACAGTCACCTACTGATTAGCTCAACTTTCTCAGAAACATTCTGCTAGTTTCAGTTCACTTCCCCATTGTGGGTGTGGACCAGTGTCACTAGTAACCGAGCTGAAGAGTTCTTTTTTTTTTAAGACAACCTAAACAAGGTGTCATGTTGCCTTAGGATAGCAGAGAAGGATCTCAGCCAGGCTTTTTAGTGTTTCTAGTTGAGCTTTTCTTTGTTGGCTGGCGGTTTCGTAAAGCATTGAGTAAAATTAGTTAATTTTTCTTGTAAACCAAACAGTTCGCTGTAAACCTTCAGAACTAACAGTTCGTTTTTTTTTTTTCCTTTTCTTTTCTTTTTCCTGTCATTTCTTAATTGATGTATGTGTCCCAGTGTTTCTTGTTTCAGTTTTTCTCATATTTAGTTCTTCATTAGTGTTGTCTTCACAAATCAGTAGGAACTGAAGCATTTTTTTCCTTATAGAAGTAGCGGCATATTATTTATCAACATTTGAGGTTATTATAAATTGCATGCTAGAGTAGACTGTAGAATCTTAAGAAAATACTTTTAGTAATGAGCTCGTTGTAACTGCTATAAATATTTGAGTTTGCCCCTATGGAGAAGGGGAGAAGGATTCTCCTCCTTTGGTGAACTCTACATGATGTGAAACTTTCTTTGTGCTGGCAGGTCCTCAATGGAACATGACCAGAATGTGTCCTATGTTCAAAGTGATAGCAGAGGAATGATTCTAAAATTCTGCTGAAACACTCAGGTTGGTAATGTTTCACTTGTAAATAACAACTTGGTTGTATGCCCTAGTTGCCGTTCTTGTTCATTCTCAGTAGACTGAGTATTGGATTAATCATTTTGAGTGACATATCTGATTGAGAAGTTGTGATGACTGATGCCTATCTAACTTTGTAAGTTGGGTTAACTTGGATTGCAACCAATTTCAAGTATTGTAGCATGGGAAATCAGGAAAAAAAAAAAAATCGATTCCGCACTTTGAATATCTTTACATGCATTGGAGCCCATATCATTTTCTTCATTTGGCAAGTGATAGATAGTTAAAGACAAAGATTGACAAACAATTGATCAAAGAGTCTAAAACCAGAGTTTCCATGTCTCGCCCTTACATCGTTGGGTGGTGGATAACGTATGAGTCTATGAGAGATGATGAATGAAGTCTATGAGGGGGAGTGAATAAAATAATAATTACAGTTTGCTACTTTGGGATGGATAATATTAGCAGGCGGTCCTAACAAAGTAATAGGTCAAACAGCGGCAGCGGGAGAGATAGAGTATGTACTATATAATGAAAGTTCATTAAACATTAAGTTTGTTTTTTTTTTTTGAAAAAAAAATAGCTAGCCATGTAACATGTGGTCAAACATCAACACACTAAAACAATATTAGAATTCAAAAAAAAAACATAGGATATACTTTTTTTGGGGGTTATATTTCCTCGTCTGTTGTCATCTTCTTCCCTTTCTTGGTCGGTTTAGTTTGTTTTCTTCTATATGTAAGTTCTTTGTACTTTAAGGTTTGTAAGTTGTAACTCTGTGTAATTTGGAGATCTTCTATGATGGACATGCCTATTGTGTCCCCAATCTCCCTCAAATTATGCTCTAGATGATGAATGGCAATAAGGATTTTGAATATATTGTGGATTTGAGAATTTTGAGCAACATAGTGCTTTGGCTCTAGATTTCTAATGTGGGTACTAGTTCCCACTTTCTGGTACCTCACCTATTTATTTCACTCCTTCCATACATTACTCCTAAAATGTGATCTCAATGTTAGGAAGAAATAAAGGAAATGAAAAGAAGTAGGGTAGGTCATTTTTCAATTGAAATATAGTTGTTAAATTGACTTAAATTGAAGTGTGGTAGTGAATTTGTAATATTGTTGTAAAAGATAATGTTTTTAATGTGTAGGGTAGCTTAATTTTCTAGTAATTGTTAACTTTTGTTTTTCTAAACGGCAAGTCCAACTATGTTACTCCTACATTACACATTTACCACCTTATAACTCCAAATATGCTGAGCCAGGAATTAAGGTTAGGAGGGGTTACCTTACATATACATCATTTTATTTTTTGATTTGAAAGTTCGCCGGGGGGGGGGGGGGGGGGCTATGCTTCTGTCGGGGCTCGAACTCCCTACCTTCCTACCTTTCCTTTTCCTGTGCTACTCCAGCACCCTTACCACTCGGCTACTCAAGTGATCTTTAAAGTTTTGTGGGACACCTAAAGGGTAACAACATAGCTCGATCTATTTGTAATTTAATTTAAATTAAGTGTATACGATCCCCACAAGACTGTGTTTTCTAATAACCAATGTGGATAAGTTGACTAGTAGCTAATCGGTCATTTTATTTAATTTTATTTAACATTACTACACACATACTTCACTTGTTATGGTCAGAGTCAGACCACTTATTATACTATTCATTTATTTAACAGACTGAACTGCTCTTGCAGATAATTTATGTTCTTTTGTTATGAGCAGCAGCATCATCGATGCTGAGCATCTTAGTGTTCATTGAACATCAAGATTGTGCGTCAGGTTGTCTCGCAGGATGCTATAATATTGATTATGTATGCTACATTTAGTCTAACTTGAGCATCTTCCCTTTTGAGAATGTGAGATCTTTGCTTTCGTTAGGTATTTGCTAGTGTAAGGCGTTTATCTATCAAATAGATACTGTCGTATTATAGCAGAGTGCCCCAAATTATTAGCTATGTCATGATGTGTATCTGGTTGACTGTTAACCATGTCCTCTAGATCGAGATTGTTAGTATGATTGTGGTATTTGATAAAATGGTGGTGAAAGAAAGTTTCATGTTAGAAAAGTATCTGTGTAGAATGTGTTGAAGACGACCCCACCCCCCCACCCCCCCCTTCGAGAGAGGCTTTTAGCATCTGGTTTGTTCCAAGTACGCAGTAGCTTTTTGTTCGATGGATTCATAGATTAAAATCCAAGATGCTATAAAATGCATAATAGACTGTAAACGATTTCCTTACGGTGGCCACAGCCCGGGAACTGCAAGTCTTACAGATAAGTTGACCAGTTGCTGAAGTTTGTAAATAGAATTATACTGTAGAATAATTCCTTAGCTTATAAGCTTAGAAAGATTCATCAAGCTTTTTCCATTGTGAAAACTTCTTTAGCCGTTTGTTAGCATCTCTATTCCTCGACTTCTATGCTCAATTGATAGCACTATTACACTGAAACTGACAAATAGTAGCAACACACAGTATTTCATATCTCATCACAGCCATATACTTAAAACTGAAGTTCAATAACCACACTTCTCAAGTTCAATGTGAACTGCAATACTGTGTAAACAATACTACCTCTCTCTGTATCCAACTATATATTGTGTAGTTACTATCAACACAAAAGCCAGATAAAAAGTATATAAGCTGGAAAACAAGACAGTCTCCAATATGATAACCTTGTAGAGATTGTTTCAGTGTAGTGGAGAGTTGAGACCCTCTTGAGAAGATAATGGGTAGGCAACTTGATGTCTCAGTGAGGGAAAGGGTGACGTCTTTCTGAACGAAGGAAAGGGTGATGTTGTCTTTCTGAATGAAGGTCGCTTCTTCATCTGGTGAAGTGTTACATTGGCATAAAAAGTTCGTAACATTGGCAGAGCCCTCTCTTTCAGCTTGAGAATCAAAAAGAATATTAATCTGTAGGCAATAAGAATGCATGCGACCACTGCTAAGTCCCACCATTTGGAGTGTTTCAGTGAAACGCCCAAGTATTTATTGAGAATGTCCTCTCCCTTCAGTTTCGGTTCACCTGGGTGTTCGGATTCGAACTCCAGCCCGATCATATCATTTTTGTAAGCACCCTGTATGTAGAGAAGAAAATACATGAACCTAGGAAGATTTACTGACCATATTCTTGCATGATATCTCTTGGAAACGCCTACTTGCATCTGTTCAAAGTTTTCCTAGTTTTTCTAGTTTATGCTAGTCACTAGTATTTGATCTACTCTAAGTAATAGATTGTACCTGTAGAGCCCAGGCCATGTAGTTGAGATATGAAACTGGATATGTCCAAAATACTTTTGGAAGCAACGGGATGCTCCGAAAGAACCCAGCAGAAGCCATCATAGTTCCCTGAATCAGCGCGTATACGTAAGATTTGTGTTTTAAATGGGAAATTCCTGCTTGAGTTAGATTGATAGGATCCATATGTTAAGTTTAGAATACTTACGATAAAACCAGCCCCGATTACAACGCCCATCAAGTAATTGGGTACGAGTGAGGCTATAACCATCATGCAGCTCTCAACAACAGAGATTGAGAGTAGAAGGACTAGAGACACGTAAAAGAAATGGAAGAAGCCAGGGTGAAACTTCACCATGAAATAAGTGATGGCTGCTGTAGAAAATGACATGATGGCTATGAAGGGAAACGAAGAGATGATGTTCGATAGGATATAAAGTCCCACCCCATAGTGCCCGTTGCGTCTTTCTTTGTGAAATATCTGATGAGAAATCAAAACTCAATAATCAATATCTGTTAAGCTATATAAACAGTCTATCCCAACGCCCAAATGAACAGCCAGTGTTTCCCATTCAGTAATTCGTATAACTTTACGTTTTAAGTCACTTGCCTTCATTTCTTCGACGAATGATGGGAAGCCTCCAATGCTCATCATTGTCATGAAACCGGATATAAATCCACCAGCCGCACCCCTTGCATAGACAGCACGGAAACTTGACCCAACATTATAGAAGACAGAACCGGTACACAGGGATACGATGATGTACACAATGATTCTTAGCCAGTAGTATCCGAAATCTCTATACATGTTCTTGAATGATCTCTTTGTCAATGTCCAAAGTTGTTTTGTCCATGTTGCTCGACTCCCTCCGGTTTTATCCAAAATGAATCCTTCCTGCAAATACATTCTTTTCATCAGTAGCATTCTGCATAATATACATGACGATGCCATGCATCATCAGATCGTTCATGTCATCACTTTGCAACGTATATTAGTGCAAGAAATCGGAGAAAATGCTCACAGTAGTTGAAAATCCCTGAACTTTAGATTTAGCTCTTGCTGCAAGTTTGGTAGTATGATACTTCTGAATAAGCCTTATTCTGATCTCTGTTGTTGTTGTTGAATTTATTTTCGCACCATTAGCATCTTCTTTGTCCTGCAAACAGAAACTGTAGATTGATCCTTTACCCTTAAACAATTAATCACATTGAGCTGTACTCCTGCTACTTACCCTTAGCCTTAGAGACCCCCTCAGAACAGTGTTTAATTCATCAAAATCGGAATTGACACAGCGAAGAAAATGATCAGATGGACTTCTTCTGCCCGGACAAGGAAATCCCGCATCAGCAAAGAACTGCAAACAGCAGGGAAACGAGGATCACCCGGTATTGGTATCGTAGAAATTTAGTGAATGTAGCATATAGTTTGTGTTTTATACCTCCAAGGCCATTTTAGCATCACCAAAGTAAACTGTTTCACCCAAAGATAGCAGCAAAAGATCATCAAACAAGGCAAAAACTTCGCTACTGGGCTGGTGAACAGTCGAGATAATTGTTCTTCCACTAGCTGCAACATTCTTGAGACCTTGAATCACGAAGAACGCAGAAGCACTGTCGAGACCACTGGTTGGTTCGTCAAGGAATAAGAGATACGGTTGGGTTATCATCTCTAACGCAATACTCAGCCTCTTTTTCTCTCCGCCACTTATACCTCTCAAATGCCAGTTTCCGATTAGTGTATCTGCGCAGTCTTCAAGTCCCATATCGGTTATTGTTTGGTCTACAATGTCATTTATCTCGTGTTTTGTTAAGTTGCTTGGTAGCCTCAACAATGCCGAGTATTTGATTGTTTCTCTGACTGTAAGAGTTCCCAGCAGCTCATCTTCTTGAGTAACATAAGCCTAATCATTATCCCATCAAAAGAAAGTGTGGTTGTCTCAGAATTTAAAAGTATAATTTTAGTCTTATGTCCAAACTAGCTAAGCAAATGAGAGTTTTTCTCTTGTTTTCTCACATCTTTTTCATTGATGCATTATCAATGTTTCAGCTCCATATCTTGTGAACTTTTTTCACAATACATAATAAGTCAAATCTCAATGAGATCATGAGCTTCAGTACTTATAGAATCTATCCAATTTGCTTGGAAAGTTCATGAAAACACCCCTAAAAATGTCATATGCCATATGGGGATGACAAGTGATGAGATAAGATTTTGTAAGAAACAAATCAAACATATGAAAGTGTTTAACTTTCTTTTCTCTTTTGTTAAGGAAACTATTTGTCATCGCACCAATTTTGGTCCCAAGGTTCTTTCTACATATGCATGGAAATCTCACCGGCTAAATTTAAGACGAATTGATCAATCAGTCTTGTCTTGGAAATCTTTGCTTGTACAAATAGACATTCTTGTGAACTGTTCTACTATTTCTCTTGCAATTTTGAGATCTCTTGTCAAATTGGAAGAATTGACTAGTACTAAGTCGATTCGGGTCTATTACTCACCTTATCAATTATTCTTTAATGAATAATAAAGGTATATTAGTCATCTTATGAATTATTCCTTGATGAATAAAGGAATAATGAAAACTGGCTAGTAGTCAATTTATATTCCTTAACAAATAATAAAGGCTATGTTTCTTTCCATGGCTTAAAACGAACCGACAATTAATGGGTTGAGACTTGAGAAATTACTTATGACTAACATATGCATATATCTAATTAGTATTAGTATGATATTGTCTACGTGTACGTGGAGTTTGGATTCATACGGATTTGATTTTGAAATCATCCTAAATTCTTTGGGAAGTGGTGATCTGCATATATGCTTTATAGTCTATCCCACCATCCTCTTTTAACCTAGGTAGAACGTGAGGTATTATTATAATTGAAATGTCTTGGTGTTCTTTGGAACGTTATGAATTGTTTTGAAAAATACGAAAACGTTTCTTTGGAACCGAGATTTTAATTAACTAGTAATAGATGAAAGCGTTTACTACTAGTACTAAGTACGTAATTACCACGAGACCGTAGTGAAGGCTCTGTTTCTTTCCATTGAGAATAATATTGCCACTCATTACTACATTTCCTGCCAACCTGCCTGCAAATTAAGGCCAAACATAAGAGTAAATAATTGTTTTGGTTCTATACACAATTAAAATAAAAGTAGTAAAATGTAGAAAAAAGAAAATTGCTAAAATATCTAGAAAAAGACGTCGTCATGTACGGATACATGAATGTATGAATTAATTACACAACAACCAGAGCTATTAGCATTTAATTCGTCTAACGTCGTTAAAGGAGAATTCTGTTTACGAACTAAAAATGGTGGGGGTCAAATTATGAATTTTGAGATATTATTGGCATAGTAATGATAATATAATTAAGTTCCCATTATGATTGCACCTTCCTTGAACAGGAAAGCGAGTGCAGGCTTTACAATCATCACACGTTACGCACTGTTGGTACCAAAACTGCAAATTGTTGTAAGTTGATGTAAACCGATTTACGGAGCGTTTGGATTTCAACTTCTCCTCATCTCTAGTATGAGAATTCAATGAATAATTGATTGTTTTTTATGTGATGTGTTGTGACTTTTGAGCTTCCCGTTGTTGATAAAAATGGAAGTGACAAATAAATAAACAACCATACAAAATTAGACACTTCACTAGTTACACTATACTAGTTTTTTTTGTTTTTGTTTTTTTTAATGGCTAAAATTATATTAATAACAAAGAACATAAGAAATTCTCGAAAAATTACAAACAATAACGAACAAAACGAGTACACCCAACAAGCGGGAAGCGACCTAAGCATCTAACTGTTACACCTTGCTAGCAAATACTCGGTCAGCCGGTTAAACAAAACAGGACCTAAGCATCTAACTAGTTACACTATACTATACTGGGATTGGGATTAGGAAAACCGAGAATGAAAGTATATTAAAAACGTAGATATATACTCCCTTCATACCCAAGAGCGGATCCAGAAATATTTTATTGGGTAAGCTAATTAGTCCTCTCGTAGTCTCATTGAATCTTTTTATTTTTCATTTTCGCCCGTCCCACTAAATTTTGCATATTTTTTCCTATTTTATCTACTTTTCTTTATAAAAATTTTACAACTCAAACATATAATATACACTACGTGTTACCATAAACCATGTAAAAGAATAACATGTTGATAATTAAAACAAAAAATAACTTACAAGGAATAAAAATATTGAATTGGGCACAAAAAGTATCTAACACTTGCCCACATAAATGAAAACTCAGCAACATTCCACTTGACCAAAGTTACTCTTTGTACATACAAATATAGGTACTAGTTTTAGGTAGGCTTGAGTCCATCCCAGCAACACCTAGATCCGTCCTTGTTCATACCTCTGTCAGGTACTCAGGTAATATATACAGTGGTGTGCAGTTGTCGTACATCTTTCCGACTAAATTTTTGAAATTTCAAAATTCACCCTTCTACTTTTAGAAATTACTATCAGGTTTATTACTATTTGACAGTTGGTTTTTGTTTTAGGCTAAATCACTAGTAGCGTTTTTCTAATGGATAAAATATATTTGCAAACGAATTCGACTTATTTTAAAGGATCAGTTTAAGAAGAAATGGATAAAAATGACTTATCAGTTGTCATAGAATTTGTGGGATATTTAAAAAAATGCTTAGTGTTAAGAAATATTGTGGGAATAGCTTTGCAAATCCAACTTTTCAATAAAATCAACTTAAAAGTTGCTTAAGTAGTTTAAGCTAACTGATCCAACTCCAACTTGTTAAACTTTGTTAATAGAATACAAATCAATTAGTAAATGGTTGGAAACACTAAAATCTAACTTATGTTAAATTGATTTGTAAGCTGCAGTTTATACACGGTTGCATGCAGACCTCTCAAATTTTCACAGTATTCATTTAACGAAATTTTTACTTGTAAATTCTAAATTTAGAGTGAATTGAAAGCTATATATATCGACTAAGATGGCTGGAATAAAAATGTAAACATAAAAAAGAATATATGTCGGAATGAATGTATCATAATTCGGTAGCATCAATTAGATCCATGTGAGAAGGAAAATTCATGAATGATGAAGGTGTGAGAAGATAAGAAGAAGTTATTAGGTCATTATCCGAATATTGAGAATAGATGTCAAAATTAATTAGTAGTAGTTGATATATATCATGTCCAATTGCAATTGGGGTCAGTAACAGTACAATCTGCATTGCTTGCAATGAATTTCATTTAATCAAATCATCATATCTTTATGTTTTGTATAGTAGTAGCAGCAGAGTACTATGTTTAATGCAAGTAGGTTAATGGTTTTTATTCCTATCTACTCCCCCTAAACTATTTCAGTCCCAATAAATTATTTATATTTTATTTGTATTTTTCAAATTTTGATAATAATTATGTTATGTTGTTGAGTAGCACGGTTCTTATGGTCAAGTAAGTTTTGCAAAGGTCAAAGAAGTGAATTAAATGTGGGACGTAAATATGAAGTATTTATTTCCATGAATTGACGTATGGTAATATGGGGGGAATGGAATGGACCCAAAGACTAGTGCTCCTTTTTCCCTGTTACTTGGGGCAGTGCTCATTGTGAGTGTGTAAACTGTGGATATGTCATGTAAAGTGTGTAAACACCAAGAGTAGCACTCCTAATTTACTTCTTTCGCGTTTAGTTGGATCATAAATGCGTATTTAGCTTTTTACAAGGTGGCGTCCCAAAATATGAAACTCAACCCGGAGGAATTGGATATGGTGGTATTCAATGTTAAATTGCACTCGATACCCATTAAAATTGAGAAATACTAAGATAATGTTTTTAATAATAAAAATATACTCCTACTATGCATGGAGAGCGCAGATCAAATTGTACCGAAAATATGGTTTTATGGGAGACGCTAAAAATGAATAACGGGTATAGTAGTAGTAATAATAATGCTCACTATTTGATTAGGAGTACGTGTTGATTTTTAGCTATTCAACTTAAACATGTTGAGGTGCTATCCAATACTCACTCCATTTCTTGAGAAGTGTCTTACTTTTCATGTTGACTCAAATTTTAAGGTGAATGATTAAAATAAAAAAGAAAGTGGACTGTGGGGTCGGTTTGGGGGCAATTAGCAAGTAAACAATTATTTTGTGGTAGCCATTACTTTTTCACATATCTAATAAATTTACTTAACTTATCTAATGATTTGGGACCACACAATTAACATGAATATTTTATAATATGTGTGGGTTTGTATTATTTCCAAAAAATAAAACATGACAATTCTAATGGAACGCCCAAAATGGAAAAACAGGACACTTATGAGAGAACGGAGGGTGTATTGCGGATTGTGGGTTGACCTTGTTGCCTTTACCAAGGGAGGGTTCACCTACTCTAGGGCTTCTAACGATATACATATATATGTAGTCATTTTTCAAAGGAGGGTTTATAATAACATAGTGACTTAATACAAAGCATACGAGTTACTTGATATCTATTTATGTGACCGATAATAATGTTAATATGTGAATCTGTGTATTTTCAAATGGGTGTTAAAAGTTTATAACCGGTTCAACTCAAAATTCTTTGTGTTTCCATTGAATTGGGGACCATAGTAATTGTCAGTAGTATCTCACTTGGTTCACAAATGTTACACCGAAGGTCCCAAACACGATACTCTAGTATAAAAGATTAGAAACAGAAAAAATACTCCATCTAATGTGGTGGTTGAGAATGGCACCATAGTCCTAGTCTTTCTACTTTTATCATGCATGATTCTTAAATGATGGAGTTGAATACATTTACCCCATCGAGTCGAGCATGTTAAATTTGCCTGAACCAACTGTACTCGCATATGCACAAGAAAGAGTACCCAAAATAATGCATGCTATCTAAAATGAGGACCCTAGAGTTACACTGTTGAAGCTATATTTATTGCATATCCCCAACCGGGAAATGCACCACTTTCGTTGGGAGATTTTTCACAAGATCGGGTTTATGAGTAAATTGTATAGACTACGTTGTAGGCCACAACTCACAATAATCAACATCCTTTAAAAAACATGTGTGCAATTAAATTTTTAATTGAAATAATTCATTACATGTTTTAAAAAGTAATTTTGTAAAAGTATTTTGCCAATTTCATACAACACCCGTCCCACTGACGAACATGGTTTAGCCAAAATATTATCTTTCATCCTCCAGTTGTGTTATTTATGCAATGGATTAAGAACAGATACTAACAATAACTTATTATTATGCGATGTAACGATTAGACACTTATAATAACGAAATAAAACTATAAGATCACGAAATACATGACTTTCTTTTCATTTGCAAATAATCACGTTAAAGCAAATATCACGTTAAAACTTAAAACCAACATCACTTTCTTGGTTTAAAAAATCGCATTATCGCAACTACATCTAAGCGTTCTTGTGTAACAGGTTGGCTGAGACACTCATAACTAATAGAGTACAAGAATTGTTGCAGATCTTGTTTAACACGTACATTTTTTAAAGCAAATTGAAACTGGCGTAATTTAACATGATCATTTCATATATCTCAGCTATATATTACTAACATTAATCAACAAAAATTAAAGATACGTGCAGTTAAATTGGAATGGCAGGACGAAACGTAAGTACTAACCTGTCAAAGAATCCAAAAATGTAGACTTGCCGGAGCCGGAAGGACCCATGACAGCCAAGATCCGACCAGGAAGAGCGTAACCGGTAAGGCCATTAATCAGCCTTTTGGTCGGACCATCTCCGAAATTTGGTAGCACCGCCGTTAAATCTTCCCATGCCAAACACGCTCCGCCACCAATTTCTACATCTGCAGCGTTATTGTTATTACTAGTGTGGTGGCGATATTGATGAGCTATCTCTATCTCCATGTGTATGTAATGTATGTATATCAAACTATCAACAGTAGAACTGCTACTATATTGAGTGAGTTTCCACTATGTGACTAATATGAATATGAGCCTTTAACCCATCTACATGGGGCTCTTATTTATAGGCATCAAAAAATAGTCCCTAGACTAGAGGCTCCATTCACTGTTATGGCTTTTTCCTTTTTTTTGTTTTTTGTCTTTCTCTTTTCTTTTTCTTTTTCATTTTCTTTTTTTTTTTTTTTTTTTTTTTATTCTTACTAGTAGATTCTTTACATCACAAGAAAAATAAGGTAAAAGAGATGAATATTGTTAATTGACGTCTTCTATGTTTTCTTCGTCTGAGAAAACAATATTTTTTATTAAACTAACTTTAATCTATTAAATTCGGTTCAGTTCTAATTCATTAAGATTTCTTTACAAATAATCAACCTTCACTAATTTATGTTTCGTACCCTTAGGACTAATGTGTAGGATCAACCTTCACTCATTTAAAGGTGATTTATAACGTGGGAAACCTGTGGATGGAACACAAACTAAAATGGCTAGAGGATGTATTTCGACATGTCTCAATCAGGTCAGAATTCGAATATTTAAGGCTCGGGATAATATGTTTTGGGAGAGTAAGGGACGAAGAACATGCCTGATTATTTGATCATCCTTCGGAGAGAAAGCCCTTGGAACATGTGCTCCTAGTAATCATGAGTATCTTCCATAATTTCATCTAGTAGTAGGTCTGTTCCACGCTCTACCTCTAGAGCAGTTGGCAGTCCAAGGGCAGGTGTGACAGTCCGAGGGTAAGACTGACTTTTAGATTGTCCTTGTACTCATGATTATTTATGATTTTTACTGTAACCTGTGAGTTGAAACGGATGTCAAGGCACGTTAATTTATGACCACAACGATTGATATCAGGGTGGGTTGGAGGGGGGTTGTGTGTGTAATCGTTATTTCCAATGCCTCCTCTCAATGAGGGATAGGGTCGGTCATATAAACCGGAAGTACCACTTTACCCCTCATCACTTATCAATTAAAGTTTTTATTAAAAGATGCACATTGGTATTCGTAAAAATGAATTTAAGTCATTGCATTTTATTTTAATTGAGGAAAATGTTGTTGCATAAAATTAATCCTATCCAATATTCTTGTTCTTATTTGATCATTTTAATTGCAAGAACTTCCTATCAATTCATCTTAGATTCCACTACCCTTATATTGTTGAAATGTTGAATCGTGGCTTAATTAGTACAGTACTAGTAACTTTAGCTACGGACAAACTGTACATAGCACGTTACTCATTAAATTGAAGTGGGATATGCATATGCATATATACTGCTCCCGACGTAAGTTTTCCATTTGATTTTATAAAAAAAATTGGTCCGATTTAAACTCATTTAAATTCTAAATCTTATCGTAAAAATAAATAATGAAATTATATTATAAAAATCTTTTTATTATACTTTCATATTATAAATTTGTTATTTATTTTTTCGATACGATTGAAAATGTATATAAGTTCAAAGTGGAAAAAAAGAAATTAATAAAACCACATGGGAACCTTGCCCCGAACGTAGATTGAGGTAGTAGACTAGTAGTACGTACTACTTGTATGGTAACGATATGATAAGATAAGACTATAAGTCTATAAGAGAGTGGTTAATTTAATTAGCAGGTAAACATGATTATTGCAGCCATCAATTGGTTGGCAGTGAACTGGAGAAACTAACCGGCTGTTTTCCATTCCACAACTCAATTTAGGAAAACTATTTTAAGGAGAAATAGAGAACTCAATTAAATAAATGGGTAGAAATTGTATTTGAACTTAAATTGAGAGAAAAATAGATGTATAGAGTCGGGTAATAATTAGATGCAAGAAGAAATGTTTTTGATTTGTACGTAGGGAATTCAAGAATAATCTTTTTTGTTGTTGTGTTTTTTTATGTGGGAGTATGTGGAGGATGGTATAAATATGGATGATGAATTGAAAAAAAATTATAATTAGAGCATTCCTTATGGTTGAAGCTTAAATAGAGGCTTTTAAACATTAGAAGTCTCAAAAAAGCTCCTCACAAATGAAGTCTCCAATAGTTTGGAGTTTATTTGAGGCTTTATTGTGGGTCTCATATGCTACATGTAAAGTAAAAATGGAAGAAAATTTTAAATATTATTTGGAGTTTTCCTTGTGGGTCCCATATTTGGGGCTTCTTTTGGGGCTACTAATAAGTTGCCTTTTGCCATGGGCTACTAAAGCTACTATTTAGTAGCCCCTAAGAAGCCCCCATTGGAGTCTTTTTTTGGGACTTCTTTCGGAATTAAAGCCTCAAATAAACCCCAATGAAGCCTCCATAAGGAGTGCTTACATGTATTTTTTTTCTAAGTTCACGTTTTTTTATTATTTAATTTTTCTAATTTTTTATTTTTTTATTTTTTGTATCATAACATAATACATGGCGAGTGTAAATGAAATGGAGTAACAATATTAATGTAATATCGATATTTTTAACGTTTAAAAAACTAGATTTGACTTGTTTTTTATGTAATATTATTGTTTTTTGAAGTTATTAAAAAAAATAAAAATTTACCAGGTACGGAATTCAAGGAGAATCTTTTTGGTTGTTGTGTTTTTTTTATGTGGGAGTATGTGGGGATGGTATAAATATGGATGATGAATTGAAAAAAAATTATAATTAGAGCATTCCTTATGGTTGGAGCTTAAATAGAGGCTTTTAAACATTAGAAACTTAAAAAAAAAAACCTCACAAATGAAGTCTCCAATAGTTTGGAGTTTATTTGAGGCTTTATTGTGGGTCCCATATGCTACATGTATAAAAATGGAAGAAAGTTTTAAATATTATTTGGAGTTTTCTTTGTGGGTCCCATATTTGGGGCTTCTTTTGGGGCTACTAATTAGTAGCCCTTTGCCATGGGCTACTATTTAGTAGCCCTAAGAAGCCCCCATTGGAGACTTTTTTGGGCTTCTTTCAGAATTAAAGCCTCAAATAAGCCCCAAAGAAGCATCCATAAGGAGTGCTCTTACATGTATTTTTTTCCTAAGTTCACGTTTTTTAATTATTTAATTTTTTTTTTATGTTTTTTTTACTTTTATTTTTTGTATCATAATATAAGACATGGCGAGTGTAAATGAAATGGAGTAACAATATTAATGTAATATTGATATTTTTAACGTTTAACACAGCAAGATTTGACTTGTTTTTTATGTAATATTATTGTTTTTTGAAGTTATCAAAAAAAATTTCTTTATTTTGGTAACGAATTTAATATCCTAATTGTGATCATTATTAATTTTTTTTTCTATTATTAATCCACCGGAGTCGCGGCCAAGTGGTCGGAATATTTTTCGGCCTCGTTTCAAAAATCCAAACCGATGGACTTGTAGATTGTCAAGAGACGAGAACAGTGGTGCAAACGGATTGAGAATCGGAGCCGGGAAAAGGTCGGAAATAGGGCGGAGATGGGTGGTTGCGGCGGAGATTCTTTTTCACTTTCTCTCACTGACAACCCTAGTCAGAGAAAGGAGAAGAGGAAATAAAGAAAATGAAAAATGTCAAATCAAGTTTTGGAGGAATAGTGTGCGGTCTATTTTGGAATCGAGCTCCAAACGTAAATCTCGATTAAGAGCGTCCAAACGAGTTTTGGAATCGAGCTCCAAACGTACCGTAAAAGCCCTTCCAATAAGCAAGAACGCATGTATATACAAAGCAAAGGGGTGGGTGATTAAGCACTTTCATTATCCATCTTAAAAAAATATTAAAATGGAATGGGCTGAGGTCCAATCATTAATAAATTTCAACTGAGTAAGACATTTTTTCTACGATAAATCAAATACCGCCTAAGAAGTGCAGTACCAATCAAATTATTATCTCTAACTTTGAAGTACCACCTGACCCATAATTAAAACTTCAGGCTAAGGGTGAATTTCAAGTTCGAAAGTTTGGGAATGAAATCTTAAACTACAAAACATACACTTGCTAAGAAACATATACGAAGTAAAAAAATTTGAAGGATGAACGACCCGCTATGTCCCTGATTTTACCCGGCCCACTTCGGCTCTTCCAGTTCCAAGCGTCCAAGTGTCCAACTTGTATGCTATGAATAGTATATATGCACCATTGATTCCGCCCATACTCACGGTCACAGGCCTCTAGCTTGTCTAATGAGAAAATGCATGGAACATGGTATTACTGAAATTAATGAATATACCAACCATAACTTGAAAACATAGTACTTGAACTGGATTAATACATCCATCAATCAGCGTTTGCCATTGCACCCATTCTAACGTGCTGCGGTCCCTCAAAATTCTTTTCTTTACATTACAGACTCTTCTTTTAGAATCATTTTCAAAATATTCTATTCTTATACAGGGGTGGAGCCAGGAAATTACGTCGCCTAGTGCGCATATACAAACATATAACTTTTTTCCTATGTTTTAAAATTCGGATCCGACCGGCCGGTCGAACCGGTCAGACCGTGAGCCGGAGTGTGTCCGGGTCGTTGTAACACATAAAATCGGGGTTAGGCCGGAGGGTCCAGAACCGTTCAAAGCCGCCCGAAACCGGGTTGAACCGGTAAGCCGGAGCCGGACTAAGCCGGCGATTTTTACGGTTTAATGATAAAATTGTGTTAAAATTGTCAATAGTGAGGATTGAACCCAGGTCAAATACATAACATACAATAATACTAACCACTTGAACTAAAGATTATGTTGTACTTTGTGATATATATATATATATATATATATATATATATATATATATATATATATATAAAATCTACATACAACATTTCTTGAAAATGAATTTATATAAAGTAATCATTGTTCCATTGTATTTTTTATTAAATAAATATATTTGACACACATTAAAATAGTAAATGAAATATTAAAAATAATGATTGTCAAAATATATAAAATATTAATGTATAATTTTGTCCTTTTCTTTTTAAACAAAGAATAATAATTATGATATTTTTAGTAATTTTGTAAGATATTTTTTTCAAAAATATAATCGAACAATTTGGTGACTTAATTGACCTAATGAAAAGATTACGGATTGAAAAATTAAAAATAAGTTAATTCAATAATATGGTGATAATGTTTATATTTATATAAGAAGAATATATTTACTTTATGTGTTCATATATGTAATGAGCCATAATATTTGTATATATATGTATACCGGCTCAATACGGCTTGATACTGCTAAACCGGTCCGACCCCGATCCAACCTTTTTTAAGGGGTGGCCGGCTCGACTTCCGGTTCCGGCTTTTAAAACATAGCTTTTTTCTTCTTATGTAGAAATAGGATAGCTTTTTTTATATAATAAATAAAAATATTTGAAATATCAAATTTATACAACATCGCAATAATAATTTTACTAACAATCCGGGATTTATGTGCATTATTAAAAAGGAAAACAACAAAAAATGTCAAAATGGGTGGCGCAATGTGCAAAAAATCATTTAAAAAAGCTAATATGTAGGTAAAGAGAAGAAAATGGGGTAGCACTACCCTGCCCCTTTACAGCTCCGCCCCTGTTCTTATACGATTTGCCGAAGATATATCGAGGACAAAAGAGGGTTGGAAATGCTGTGAAAGAACAGCATGTACAAAATTTTATTGTAACTGAATAATGAATACAAAAAACTCCACCACACAAAGTGGACATTGTGGGGTGTTCGCCCCCAAAGAAATTTTGAAGGTAATATTATGGATTTTTCTCAAAATCCCCCCCCCCCTCCCCTTTTCAAATTCTGGATCCACCCCTGCCACCGCCCACCACATATTAAATTTCTATTACAATATGGTCTCGATCTTCATATAAGTCGATAATAATCACGAGGGTGGGGGAGTATTGAAAATTAATATATACTGATAGTTCTATCGCCATCTTACTCAAAACAATTTGAAATGTAAAATATGTTTTTATTTTGAGGCGCTTAAAAGTCCAAAAAATTTAAAACGTTCATGCGACTTACAATCGTAAGAAAACGGTTCAAATACGTGAGAAAGATGGTCCGTCCAAGAGAAATAAGTTCATAAATAGTCTATTGAAGATATTGAAATACTGTTTATAGTATATTTCTGATCATCTCTGTTAGATAATACTTTTCATTATTTAGGTTTTCTAATACCTCTCTTTGTAATAAGGGTTATAAATACTTGAGTTTGTCACTTGTAATAATTACGTTGATGGTGTTAAATGGTTGACAATATAAAACACTAATTGGCATCAAATTCCTTCTCACCCTAAGTTGTGAACCGCGTTGTAAACCGGACAAGGTAATACTTGATTGCATCCTATCCCGACCAAGTCATTTTTGTGTCATGACGGAAATCATAAACTGCGTAATATAATCAACTTGGTCCGCTGAAGACGATTTCCTCTCAAAAGTATCGGTGATTCTTATAAATTTGTTAAAACCCATAATTCTTTCGTTAATGCGTAGCAGATGTTAAACGAGATCCCATCACCCATCACAATACTGGATGATATATGGAAAAAAACATGCCCTATATATTTCATTTTCAGAAATAAATGATGTTGAGTGTGCTAGAGAAAGAAACGTAATTGAACTTTCATCCTGCTTAGAGAATTTTAAAATAGATCTACATGAAGAAATGTACCATAATTCTCAGAAGAGAGAAAGAAACAAATAAATTTACTAATGCTTCTTCTTAAATCTTAAGCGAGTAATTCTCCATTATTCTCATCTAAAAAAACATTCAATTCAAATTTACTTAATTATATATTTTATATTATAAATAATTCAGTTTGATTCTATTATATTTTGTTCCGGTGATCAGATCCATAAAATGAAATCATTTAATAAACATGAGCCAAACGGACTCATAAAGTCGTCACATATTGCACTGCCAAGTAATGATACATCGTACATGTCATGGTTTAATTGACTGTTCTTAGTTCTTACTTAAGGTTCATATCTCCTAGTAGTAGTATCTTGTTTCAACTTAAAATTCATCTTTAGCGCGGAAAAAGAAAAAAAAAGACTTACGTTGTCAAAATATGTATATTTTTTAGAAACATCAAAATTTTTATTAAACACCAGAAAGAATATACATGTACAACAATTAGTGCATAAGAGATGCACACCCCAAACCATGAACTAATCCTAACACCAAGAGCAACATAAAAGCATGTTCGAACCTCGAACCCGTTATGGTTGTATCAACAACACTTAACCACCCATTTCGTCTAGTATGTCAACTTTACTAGCAAGGTGCCAAAACTCGAGGATGATGAAAAGAGACACCAATTCTAGTAAAATCTAACGGAGTGGGATACCACTTACGAGTATGTCAAGATATGTATGTGTCGCAAGGGTTACTACAAAATTGTATTGGATGCACTTAAATAAAAGAAGGTCGTGCATGGTCGAATTGAATACTTAGTACTTTAGTACTGTAGTACTACTACGCCATCTCATTTCAATATCGTAAATTGAAACTTGAGATGTCGATTGCCAATGTGATGCTGGAGTGCTGCTACATCCAAAATAGCCCATTTGTCAAATTTCCAACAATTGTCTTGTACACACCTCCTAACCAAGCCTAACTTTAGGTACGTACATAAATAATTAATCTCTCGATGTAGTAGTACATATCACAATTAAAACACTAACAGTAGTAGCAGTGCATGCCATGTTCTCCAATCATACATAACCACCATGTAACAACTATTGCAGTTAAGTCCAACAGAACATTAGACGTGAACGTCCTCATTAATTCGGACTTGGGAGCCCTTTAACTAATGAATTTAACTAGAATATATCTAAAACATACTAAAAATATACAAACAAAGCTTAAATTTATATTTGTTGTAACACTGCACTCTCAATCTCAAGTCAAACATCTTACTCCCGAATTAATCTAAACAGAACTGAATAAATCTGAACATAATTAATCTGAACAGAACAGAACTAACTGAATTGAAAATAATGAGTTTTCAGACGAAATATTGAGAGAACAAGCCTATTGTACTGAATCTAGCAAAATTCTTTTAAATTTAAATTTCAAAATCTTGCTTTGAGATAAATAAAATGAATATGTAATTCAAAACTTCTTCAAAGACTTGATTTTGAGAAATTTATTCTTTTATTTTCAAATATAAAAAAATGATCCAGAGAATATTTAACTGTTTCCAAAATAATGAACACAGTATTTGGAAGTTGGAACTGGATTTTAAAGGTGTTACTCCTCAAAATCAAAAATCCACCTCCATCCAGTTCCAAACACCCTAGTAGATGAAAATTCCCAATTCCCTTTTTTTCTTTTTAAGAATTCAAAACGAATCTCACAACCTACCATAGGATTTTAATCCATGCACCTAGTTCACCTTGTCCATGTTCCAAATGGAAAGTTTTAACTCTCAACTACCCAGTTCTATTTGTCAAAACCTCCCAACTATTCCTCAGCGACCAGCACTACGTTGGCCTGAACTACTGATTACTGATTATGAGTTGCCAAACGAACCATAATTCACCGCTCAATAAAAGCACAAATCTTACTATAACCACCATATCTAGGAAGAAACATTTTTTAGTTGGTGGAGTAGTACTGACTAGAGTACTGAATATGCTAGGAGTACTATCTAGATCCAAAGCTAAGCTTTAAATTGCTGAAGTGACTTTCTTTACATAAAATGCCTTACTCCTAGTAGACATGATAGACAATGACAAACTATAAAGCTCCCAGATTCAAAGATTCTCTTTCCCTCCACTTGTAAGTTGTAACCATAGCCGAGCCCGGACTTCATGAGATATCCAAGAAATTGAGTACCAAATAGATAAATTACAATGTAACAAGAGTTAACATAATGAATGGTGAAACAATTATATTACCAAATGGAGCATTTTGGTTTCAAAATAATACAAAATGAAGCTACTTTTATTTTTTTATTTTTTATTTTATTTTTATTGGTGTTGGACACCAATTTTTTGGTGTTCAACACAAAAAAATGACATCCAACACAAAAAAAGGTGTTCAACACCAATAAATTGCATTGTTTGGTACAGTAAGAGGAAAAAAAAAAGATAGTATTAGAATGTAACGGAGTGTGACATTGTATCACACGGTAGACGACCCGTACCAAATTGTATCACCACTACCCACAATACCACAATAAGCAATTGAAACAAAAACAAATAAACATTTAATTAAAAAAATCAATGCACATTACTCCTCTTTCAAATCAAATTTTGAATCAATCCCTGTTTCATGCAAAAGGTAAATGAGTAAAAAAACGTTTTAAAATTTAGTTGTTGCAAAGCAGAAGAAACTTGACGCTGTACTCTACTATCATCTTACAAAACACTAAGTAGACAACACTAGTACAAGTCTATGGAGGGCATGGCAGAATGCCGGGGCAATTGATCTAAGCAGCACTCAGCAGTAGAAACAATTTAAGAGCACCAAGTCACCAACAAGAGTCGAGAGACATCTGAATGATCCACAAGGGAAAACAGTTTACCCAAAAGAAAATTGAAATTCTCAATGGGAAAACAACCACACATAATTAGCATATGAATAGTCCACAACAATAGTCTCCTCAGTCTTCACCACAAACACAGCCACTCAAACTCTTCATATTACACGTAAAATCAGAATCTCCTCCTTGGACTTCTGGACCGGTGGCCACGAGGTGATCTGCAAAATTGGATATCGAGCATATATCATTCACATTATAATTGGCCAAACTTTGGGTAGCCAAGTCACTAGTAGAAAATACTATCAGTAGCCATAGTTTTCGGGTAAGGGCTTTGTATTTCCAATCATCTGGGAGGAAATAAGAACCCTCCCAAGTATCTGTATATTATTCACATTATTGTCTGTGTAGCCTAGTTGAACAAGTCAATAATACCAGATAAATATGTAGTGTTATCAGTTGCCACAGCTACAAAAGTAAGGACTCGTCTTTCCAACCATCCAGGAGGAAACATGCCTATTTAATAACTATAAAGAATCTTGCTGGCACTGAACTCCTTGGACACAATCATCAATTTAACATCTCTAAGTAGATAACTTAGCATGTTTCTAAACTCGGAAAAAAATAAGGAAATGAAATGGGAAGTACGCACAATACATATGAGAACCATATTAACGTTTTGTAATTAATAAGTGCTTTCTGGAAATACATTGATCCTTGAACGTAATGGTGCTTCATAGGTCTTATGCACATGCTTCTTATCATAATGATTGTAATGATTTATCCCAGCATAAACAAAGAATTTGCAAGCTGCGTTAGTAATAATAACCTAGTAAGCTACAGCTTGAAATTATATAGAAGAACAAATACACAAGCTGATTTCAGCAGCTTCCGTTGTTCCCAAGTCCTGACAAATATTAACCCTCACATAAACATAAAGATGGTTCCTTGAAGCATTCATATCCTGGAAACTCTATAAAACATCACCTTTATTTCCTTCTTATACATTATGCATTTCAGTTAAATATAAAAGGAGCACTTCAGTTAAGGTTTGGTGCACCGCAACCACAGAAGTATAAATATTTACAAGAACACACGAGACAATGAAGAGCCCATACCTCCTCCGAACATTCCTTCTCCGGAACGGGCCTTTGCTAAATGCCCAATCAACATTTATGGTCTGGGTGAGCAGTTCGGTTCCATCCATTTCACTTATAGCTCTCTGGGCCTCCTCAAAGTCTTGGAATTCAATTAGAGCATAGCCCTATCAAGAAAAAATAAACACGTTAAGTAGAACAAAAAAAAAAAACACAGAGAAAGTCATTACCTGAAAGGTGTAATAAAACATAAAAGCATCACATGATACTAGAACTACAGTCTACAGTAAAATACCTAATGTAGTTCCTAATTGCAAACAAACATCCAGGGTTTAAGATGACCCATTTCTAAGAGGCGGATAGATGAGAATGAAAAACAATAATAAGAAGAGATTGAAAGATACAAAAATTAAAACTATGCACCAACTTCTTCCATCAATAAGAAATTAGAAATGTTATGTGTTAAGTTGTAAAGGCTCAGAGCGTAAAGCTTTAGAGGTAACATTAACCCACATCATTTGCGAACAGAATAGCCCCAGGAAAGTTGGGGAACTGTACAAAAGCTAATGGTGGCCCCCTAGTTGGCTCAGATGGGAAGCGTAGAGGTGAACACACATCATTTGTGAACAGAATCGTCCAAATGAAGCTGAAGGCTGTATTGAAGTCAATGGCCTGAGGCCCTCTAGTTGGTGAAAATAGCAAAGATGCATATAGAAAGTTTACCTCACTAGTTCTTTGTGTATACATCCACTAACTAACCGCTTTCATATGTTGATTATTCTCCAAAAGTCAATCTAAATGGCCGACAAATATAGATTACATAACACCTAAAATGAACTTCAGGAGTCATCAAACTAGCTCCGGTCATATTGTGCATTATTTAGTAGGGTATTGTGTTCACTGTGTGGGCTCCAACATTTACTTGTAAGCTTAAAATGAGAATCATACTAACAGGTATGTTTATATCAGATATGCATCATCAAAACTTTACTGACCGGGGTTGGTGATAAAAGTGTCTAAAAACTGAAATACATCTGTATAATATATAATGAAACAGAAAATACCGACCAATCACCATGTGTGCTTCAATATGGTATCCTGTAACATATAAACACTGTGAATGCATAAATGGAAGGGTGGTGGTGGTGGTGGTATTGAGGAACGCACACAGCACTACAGTCAGTGGTGGTGTCCGAGGACCAGAAACTGTGAGATGAGCATTCTTCATCTCAGCCAATCCAAATACTGCTACTTCTAAACTCTAAAGTAAGCCTATTCCAGATAACCCGACAATCTTTAAGTGAAATTTTCTATACCTTGACAAATCCCGTACGTCGGTCAAGATTCAGGTGTAAATTCTTTATTTCCCCAAATTCACCAAAAGCATTTTGCAAATCATCTTCTTGAGCCTCTTCGTGTACTCCAGTAACCAGGATAATCCACCCTTCAACAGCTGTACATGTTCAGCAAAAAAAATTAAGACGTCGCCATATTCATGATAATTGCAAATAGGCCTCTAGCTCATACATGTAATAAACTGTAAACTGATAGTAATGAACCTGGAACTATAAGATGCAATTTTTCTTCATCAAGATTCGAGATAAAGAATAACTTAATGGACAAAACATTTAACAGGTGTTTATTAGCTATTCCCTAGTTTATGCGTAACTTCCTCAAAAGTTAAGACAGCCCATATTGTTTGGTACACAAACTAAATTTAAAGAAATGAACACATGCAGTGACGGAACAGCCCCCAAACCCCCCGGGGGGGCGTGGTGTCAGGGTTAGCATTGAATATGGTGAGTAAAAATACATTACTCTAATCTAGTCCTGGATAATTTTAACTAGACTAAAAAGTAATAACCCAATAGCGTGATTATGTGTATAGAAAATACAAATATATCATAGCATAGCATTATAATCCATACATTAACTATTAAAAAAAGCTAAATCTTAATTAGTACTTCAACAAAGTGATAAAAAGGAAAAGGGGGAAAAAACACTAGTGTGAATTGTGAAATATTAATCATCAAAAACCCTCATACTCAGAATCAAATATTACTGCTAGCTTCTTAATTTACTAATTTCATAAAGAAACATGAAATAAAACAATAAGGGTTCCAAATGGAGACAACACCATTACAGTGAACCTTACAACAAACAGCCTCCACCAAGACTAGAACACAATATAATGTAGTGATGCTTAGCGATGAAGTTGCTATATCAAGCACAGATTTTGACAACTATGAGACAACCTTAAGGTTATTCGAGAGTAAACTGATAAGACTATCAACACACCACTACATGCACTAACAGAATCAAATAGTATAATCAACAAGTAGAAACTAAAACTATAAGTTCATAACCACTTCTCATCTTACACTACCTACATGCTTAGCTACTGAACAGGTCATTGAAATCAACACTTACAAACACCAGTAGCACAAGGACCTACAAATATGTAAGCTCACAACATCCTTAAATCTCATAACACTGTATTCAATAAGCAGTCAAAAACTGAGTCCGATACTATCATTCATAAACCTGATCTGGGCTTTCTTATTTTCCATACATGTTCAGAGCCAACATATTAAGTTCCTTGCCTAATCTTCTGCTAAAAGAAATGACAGGCAACAAAGCACAAAGTTTGTACAAACTATTAAGCCCACCAATCAAATATGCTACTCCTTGTAATAAACGAGTAATGAACTCAATACAGATAACCTTATCCAATCTGAAACAGATAGACCCTCAGAGCCACAAAAACAAACGGTCAAATGAAATTCTACATATCAAAGAACACTCCATAGCTTAGTTGCAAACAAAAATAAACATGTTATAAAGCTTCACAACTTATGCTATTCTCTTGTAATAAACTCCTTTTTCAAACTTGCGACGTAACCACTAACCAACAATATCAAAATGAGCTCAATACAGAGAACCTTATCCATATGAAACAGCTAGACCCTCTCAGCAACAAAAAGACCAGTAAAATGAAATTCTACATATCAATGCAACACTGCAAAGCTTATCACCATACCCATAGTTGCAAACAAAACATTATGATAAGATAAAGAACAATTAATACAGCATAGAGCAATTTATGATACAATTAAATATAAACTAGGGTTAGGGTTTCACGAGAGACTGACATCGTTCAGGGCCAGGACCACCCTCGGAGTCAATGGAATCGAACCGGGCGGACATTCGTGCATTTCGGTCAGCTTCAGCAGCAGCCTCGTCGCGAAAGCCGCGGCCCTTGGTTTTCTTGGGGCCGGAGGATGAGCCGGTGATGGCGGACTTGAGGCGAGGGATGGTGGCTCGATTAGGGGAGCCGTCGCCGACGTCCTCGTCCATCAGATCGTCTTCCTCCGGCTCGAAATCGACTGCTTCAGCATCGACGTTCGCCATTGAATTCGATGGATTAGGATTTTTCTGTCTCAGAGTAAAAAAGTTCACTTCAGCTGGATGAATGGTAGAGGTCAGTCAGATTATGTCAAATTATCTTTATTTTCCTCAACTAAGCAAATTACTAATTTAAAGGGTCTAATAGATTGGGCTAAATAGGACAGATATGTGAAAGCCCAAATCAAACTTGCTTTGGGCTTGTAAGTTGTAACGCAATACACTGAAATCTGAATGTTGCCAACGTCTTCTTAAAATCTTGGGTAGGAATAGAATTCAGGATTGGTACCCTTGTGAAGGAAAAAACAATTACGAGTCAAGATAATACTTACCAATGTTATCCGAGTCGAGATAAGTATTGTTGAATTCGGCTAAGCTCAATTAACCTAAGCTCGGCTATTTGAAAAACGAGTAAAAATCATATTCAAGCTCCAGCGAGCCATATTTTCTATGATTGTGTTCGACTCGTTTGGCTTTAATTAAAATTGTTTCTGAGCCTAACTCGTGATTTTAAAAATTGAAAATAAAATAAATCAATTACCGGGGGTTATTAAGTTGGTATGTGTGTGATATGACACGAGCCTATCAAGTATATGCTCAACTCGGTAATAAGACGAGCATAAAAAAACTCGACTGAAAAATCTTTATCGAGTGAGCATAACCTTCGATAATAATAGACATGTATAACATTACCAATAGTGGAACTACATTGCTAAAAAGTACTCATACCAAATCCAATAACAACTTGGGAGATATTATTTTTCATTACATAGATTTTGATATTTAATGTTTAGCTAGCTATGAAAAAAAAGCAGATAAATGAACCATAATATTTCCGAAATTAGACTTAGAAATCACACTTCCAGACAAGTCTTACTCACTATTGTGTCTGATTGTTGCATAAATAAAATATGATTACTACGCCATATTGGTGAATGATGATGAGAGCGAAACTAAAAAAGAAATATAGTGAACCAACATCTACAAAGAGAGAGAGTGGTGTCTAATCTAATATAACCAAACCAGTTGGAGTTGTAAGAGTGACCGAGTGGTAGGGGTACTGAAGTAGCACATGAGAGGTCGAGGTTGTAGGAGTAGTATAGGTAGATTTTACATTCTAAAGAAAATCTAACCAAACCAGCTCATGTTATATTACCATCGATGCATATTTGTAGAGAGAGAAAACAAATGAACGTATGATATGAATAAAAACAAAGATATTGCTATCCCCAAGAGACAGTAGGTAGGCATGCCATGCCAATATGCTCACTTCAAAACTAAATGTGGTTTCCAGGTTTTAAGACTAAACAACAATGATTCTTAAATTGCATTGCATCACCACCAAAACCACTTCTCACTCACCGAGTCCCTAGCCTAGATGAGAGATCCCACTCCCACCGCCCTAAAGCTAATGTTTGGCATCAATAACACTCATCGGTTTTTTAGAATGTTTATGTTTGCTTTTGGAACGGATTTTAAGAAAGTTGTTATAATGTGTGTGGTGTTCGGTTCAGTGGCAGAACCCATAATAAAGTTGTGAGATAAAATTTTAACAAAACAAAATAAACATAAACAATCTAAAGAAACTGATGAAGATGGAATACGTAAACAATCGAAAAAAACAGATATAAGTAGTAGACTAGTAGTTCTAATTGGGTGTTCGCAACAATTTAATTATCCAATTTATTACTTATTTCAAATAGAAATAGACTTTTGAATGTTTACACCATGATATAATCCATCCATATATATATTCTAAATAAAAAAGGAAGTTTTTCATGCTCCCATTACAACGTGGCAAATTATTTTATTTCCATTAGTTCATTATTTACTCTTGCCACATGTATTAAATCTATACATTTAATTTACAATTCTATAGCTTAGCATGTATATCTATTATTATTCTCTTTTATGTCATGTCAACTGTCAAGTACAAATATACTTGATAAAAAAAATTATATTCAAAACAAATTTGTGTGTTTAGAATATTACTTCAAATTATTTGGCATTATGAAACACGAATGATAAAAGTAATTTAGTTTTTCTATTTGTAAAAAAAAATGTATAATTAAGATAAAAAATATAGAATGATCGAATTAAAGGAAATGGCAAGAAAATAATTATTCATGTTAAAAATGAAGATCACTAAATTTTGAGGGAATACAATTTGATGTCTATTGTTTTTTGAAAAATCTATATATCTATTTATCTATATATTCATTAAAGAAGAGTTATTTTGAAGTTTTTCCTTCCATCATGTGTTGTGTTTTTATATTTTTAGTAGTCCTTATTTTATTTATTTGCAAATGTCAAAAGTCTATGAATTATTGGTGCTCACTCAGCTCACATTCAACTATCTTCACAAAAACATCCAATCTTTTCATTCATCGTATATATGCACTCAACATATTATTTTATATCTTACAATGCTTGGTTATTTTTCTTTATCTACTTTTTCTTTTCAAAATATTTTATTTTTTAATTCTTTAGCAAGAACTTTAATACTATTATTTAGTAAGATAAGTATTGTAAAAAATTATTATCATTATTCGCGCATGACTTGTTGTTCGTTGATTTAGGTACAGTCACTCCATAAACAACGACGACATGTTCGAATGGTATAGTACCGATCTGAATCCAAAGGAATTCGACTAACCGTCCCGCTATATTTCCTCCATAAACGATATTATTATCATCATTATCCGCCATGTCTTGTTATTTGTTGATTTAAGGTACAATCGCTTCGTAAACAACAACGACAGGTTCAAATGGTATAGTACCGATCCGAGTACCGGGGGGGGGGGGGGGACGATATTATTGTCATTATCCGCCATTGATACACAATTGAAGCTGGATGATCTCTGTCCCATATGATTTTCCTATTCATATGAAGTGGTTCCTATCCATACGAACCACTTCATATGATTTTCATATCCATATATAGTGGTTCTAAATTTCTCAAGACGTCATTATTCTCCTTATTATTGGCCTCGGTTGGCCAGAGAGTGTTAGCTATAGGAAGGATACTTCCAAATCCATTTGATATGCGTCATATCTCAAGAAATTTATCTACTTTCGTAAGCAGGAGAGATTTCTTGCTTCTGAACCCATGACTATCATGGTAGAAAACTATTCCATGTTTTGCTAATGTACCTGTAGGATTAATTTCAATGGTGTACTTTACACCCTGAGGCGAGTGCCACATACTATCGTCATTTATCGTCGATATCACAACTGAGTCTTGCAAATTTGGAATAGTAGCTAGTGGATCTCCTCGTTGTTATGACCCAAAATACTCAATTATCATAAACACAAGCAACTACGGAATTCAGATCCAACAAAGAGAGTTTAAAGCTCAAAAGCCAAAAGAAATTCAATACAATAAAAATGAAACAAACTGGATTAGCAAGCACGGAACAAATATGCTAAGAGTAAACCAAAATGAAAAACTGATGTGAAGAGAGATCAGATTGGACGGATTAAAGGACGGAGTGAAGCCAGAGATGGGTTCCGGGATAAACCCTTCACAAAACCCACACCCCCTATAATATGGATGACAAGTGACTATTTATCTTGTGAGACTCTTTTTCTCTGAAGTTACCATAATACCCTTGCCCTTGTAAATATGCCAAACACCTGGGATATTACACTCGTCCTCCGCTATTACTCTCAGGAACCACTTGTGCAATAATTCTATAAACAACAACGACAAGTTCAAATGGTATAGTACCAATCTGAACCCAAGGGAGTTCGACTAACCATCCCACTAAATTTTCTTCATAGATGATACTATTATCATTATCCACCATGACTTGTTGTTCGTTGATTTCAGGTACAGTCACTTCGTAACAACGACACAGGTTCGAATGGTATAGTACCGATCTGAATCCAAGGGAGTTCGACTAACCGCCCTGCTAAATTTTCTTCAAAACTATATTATTATCATTGTCCGTTATTGATACACAGTTGAGGGTGGATGATCTATGTCTCATATGGTTTCCCTATCCATATGAAGTGGTTCCTATATGATCTTGCTCAATGAGTCAACATGGATAAGTCAACTCACCCTAGGTAATTATATTACCAAGGTATAGAATCCCAACAATGCAACTTTTATCCTCATGTCCTAATCCTAAAGACATAAACGTTGCTAACCAATTCTACAAATATATGACTTCAAAAGTCTAGTCCCACTTTATACATCCATATATAATAGACCTGAGGTTATAAGATGAATGTTCAAATTTTGAGATAATTGTTAAAATACTTGTAACACTAATTAAAGAATGTAAATAATCCATTCAAATAATCAGGCGAATACTTACTTTGTATTAATTCAGATAACCAATTCGATATTTATTACAACGCGCTACATAAGGCGAACTATTGCTCGACGGGTATAAAATGTATAATTGTCCTCCAAGCACGAAGTAGTAAACCCAGTCGAGACACATACGTTCTCCAACCATACGAAGTGGTGAACCCAATCGAGTCACATACGTTCCCCAACCATACGAAGTGGTGAACCCAATTGAGTCACATACGTTCCCCAACCATATGAAGTGGTTCCTATCCGATAAATACTTAATTCGTATCAATTCAAATAACCGACACGGTTTTATTACAACACATTAAGGAGAATTATCTCTCGATGGGCACGACTCTACTAACATTTAATGCAATGCATGTTTTCTTTTAGTAGTGATATAATTGCCGTCAAGTCATTTTTGTCCACTGTAATTTTTTCCAGGTGTTGCTTGGATGTTTTGTTAGTGTTAGTAGAGTATTAATTTTATTTCCATGAAGGATATTTTTTTGAATTTATATTTCAAAATATTTCAGCGATATTGATTAAATGCAACTTGCCGTTGGAGTGCCAGTGATAATGGCATGTCGACATACCAAATATTTTTAAAACAAGTTCATTTTTGTCCACTACAATTTTTCACGTTGTTGATTGGATGTATCTGAGTGCTATATATATTGTAGTATTATATTAATTTTATTCTAGTAAAACCATTTTTGTTAATTCACATCCATAAATAGGTCTGTCTCATTTACTAAATGCAAGCTACCGTTAGGGTGCTTGTGATGCTGGTATGTCAACATACCAAATATTTCTAAACAAATTTATTTTTTTCTAGTGTAATTTTTCCAATTGTTGCCTAGATATATATGATTATTAATCAGTAGGTATTAATTTTATTTATGTGAAAATTAATTTTTTGAATTTTCATTGCAAAATAACTCACCTTCATTTATTAAAAGCAACCTATCGTCAGGGCGGTTATGGTGCGGACATGTTGGTCACCAAACAATTTTAAACAATTTCATGTTTGGAAGAATGCAGTAATTGGTAACCAGTACATGTTCAGCTTGTAAGACGATTCGTGTGTTAGACCAAAATATCCGTGAATTAAATTGTGTTAAATGTCATCAGCATTTGAAAATAAAGTTTCGTGAATGCCCTTTTGCGTCATAGCTGTTGGAATGTGTTTGTGTTTTTCAGGAACATTAAATATCATTTCAAAGTTATTTTGTCGATTGCAATTTCCAACTGTCGTTTAGAAATTTCTCGAACATCAAGGAATTTGTATCTTAGCCGGTAAACAACGGCATGGGGCAGAGCAAAACCGTATAGCGGTTTTGCCATAGTGTTCTTTATAGTCATTTCATCACGATACACAAAATATAACTTTTATTTTTGGGAGAATATTTATCAAGAAAGACTACTTTACAGCTAGCATTTATACGTACCAATAATTTAATATATCTACGCGTTTTGCCATAGTGTCCTTTATTATCATTTCATCACGATACACAAAATAATTCTATATCTTTTATTTTTGGGAGAATTTTTATCGAGAAAGACTACTTTACAGCTAGCCTTGATACATATCAGTAACTAAATAATCTACGCGTTTTGCACGACACAATTACATCCACGTCCATGTAATTGGTATTTTGGTATATACAACCCCAAAACTTAAATTGGATGCGTGACGGCGTGAGTCGTGACACACGGAAAATATATAACATATAAACGGGTAATTTGATAATTATGAAACATATAGGGAGTTGCATGTAATATCCAAAACTCACATGAGTACTAAGCAATAATGAAAATAATTCCCTCGTAAAGTGAAGATTACTTTAATATTAATTCAAATAAAAAATGGAAAAGTGTGACATGACATTATTGTAAAATATGACATTGAATAGTTGGGGGGAATATAATAAAATGATTAATGGCGCCGAGTACCATACCCCATTTCCCCTCACTCACCCCCCATGAAAACAAAACTTTGACCACTCCCGAGAAACGAAACTGTTCACAAGTCCCATCTGTTGCCCATTGAACCGAAAAATTAAAAGCCAAGGACTGTAATTGTAATTTACAACACACACTCTCTCTCTTTCTCTGTCAAATTAATGGGAAAATCTCTCCAACTAATAACACCAAAATCTCATTACCATCTCATAACAATAATAATAACAAAACTAACCTACAAATGAATGAATTAATTAAAGGTGTTGGGGTAATGATTATTGATATATAAGCACCAGCTCATGATTACCATTTTTAAACAAGGTTTGTAATCTTTCTTCCTTATCCACCCTCTGTCAAATAATACGGTATTACCGAAAATAACCTTGTATCTCTCATTTCTCTCTCCAGTTTCTCTTTCTAGAAAAGCTTTTCAGTCTTTTCTCAAAACCACCACCAGCAAGCACTATTTAAAAAACCCTTATTTTTCTCTCACTCTTCACTCTCTCTTCTCTCTTTCTTAGGGGAAGAAAAAAACAGAAAAAGAAAAGAAAAGGGAAAACCCAAAAGCCCTCTGTACAATAGAACTCTTCTCTTCTTTACTAGTGGAAAACAAAACAAAAACGAGAGAGTTGCAGAGTGAAAATGGATACTTACGAGGCTACTAAAGTGGTCATGTCGAGGATCCAGAACATGGATCCGGATAACGCTTCCAAGATTATGGGTTACATACTCATACAGGACCATGGGGAGAAGGAAATGATACGTCTGGCTTTCGGCCCTGAGTCGGCTCTTCTTGCTTACATGAACGAGGCCAAAATCCGCCTCCGTCTCGGCGGCTCAAACAACGCCCCAAACGCCAACGCTGCTGTTTCAGTCCCGGTTCCGGTCCAGAACCATTTCCAGTCGCCAAGAATTCAAATTCCGGTCAACAATGGCTTCCACCGGAGCAACCCGCCGTCGCCGGCGTTTCCGAGGAGTAACCCGAGTCCGAGACCCGTTTCGTATGCTTCGGCTGTTAACGGGCCGGGTATGGAAAACGGGTCGGGTCCGTCTAATTGGGGCGAGTATGGGGATGAGTTTGGTTTGATGGATCCGGTTATGAGTCCGGGTGGGAGGAGTGATTCTCTGGTTTTTCCTTATGGTGGGGGTGAGGAGTCTGGTGGTGGGGTGTCTCAGTTTCATCACCGGAGGAGTTGTTCGGTGAATGATGCGGCTTTCTTGGAGGAAGGGGGTGGGTTTGGGTGGAGGCCTTGTATGTACTATGCTAGAGGGTATTGCAAGAATGGGTCAAGCTGTAAGTTTTATCATGGGGATGATGGGTTGGAGGTGGGTTGTGGGTCGGGTTCTCCTGGGAAAATGAGTGGGTTTGAGGAGCTGGTTAGGTTCAAGGCGATGCAGCAGCAGCAGCAGCAGAGGCTGGCGCTCATGGCGGCGGCTGGCGGTGGCGGGTTTGGGAGGTGTATGGGCTTTATGAGTGAGAGTCACAGTCCCAGGTCTGTTTTCTTGTTTTTGAATTTTTATCCGTTTTTGTTTTTTATTTTTTGGTTGAATGGATTGGTCACCATGGTGGGGAAAGGGTTTGCATGTGCTTGTACTAGAAAGATTGCTTTTTTTGCTGATTTTTGGGTTTATTTTAGTGTTTATTTTTCCTGCCTGAGTATGATCTTGTACTGAAGTGTATTTTTTGTGGGTTTGTTTTCTTTTTTGGTTATGGAATAATTTGCCAAGAATGTGAGAAAAATTATAATGCATGTGGTATTGAGTCTTGTTTGTGAATTTTTCCTTTTAAAGTAGTGCATTTGGCATGAATATTGTGTGATCATTGTATACAGTTTGATGTTGTGGGATTTAGGGCTTAGTTTTGAGAAATGTGGGTTTGCTTGCTGCAGGCATGAGTTTGGGCATATGGGTTTGGGATGTGGGAGTTCAAGCTCTCGCCAGATATACTTGACTTTTCCGGCTGACAGTACCTTCAAGGAAGAAGATGTTTCGAATTACTTCAAGTGAGTAATCATAATGTAGGTTGATTATTGATGTTATAGCTAGAATTTTTACTGATTATTTTTTTTGTTGCGTCTTTGAAGTATGTTTGGACCGGTTCAAGATGTTAGGATCCCATATCAGCAGAAGCGAATGTTTGGTTTCGTCACGTTTCAATACCCGGAGACTGTGAAGCTCATTCTGGCAAAAGGGAACCCACATTTTGTGTGTGATTCTCGGGTGCTGGTTAAACCGTACAAGGAGAAGGGGAAAATCCCAGAGAAGTAAGTTTTGGTTTGGTTTACTTTATGTTTAACTTTTATGGTTTTCGTGATGTTTTGTAGCTTATAAGCTTTTGGTTTTGAACATTTTAGGAAGCAACATCAGCTACAGCACATGGATTCCGGAGAGTATTCTGCATGCTTAAGTCCATCTGGAATGGATGCTAGAGACCACTTTGATCTCCCATTTGGTAAAACATGTCACCTTGCTTACTCATCACCTATCTAGACAAATTATATTTTGTTTACCTTTATTTGCTGAAGCAACTTTTATTTGTATAGCTGGATCTAGGATACTGACTCATGAAATGATGCTGAGGCGAAAATTTGAGCACGAGGCTGAATTGCAGCATGCTATTGACATCCAGGGACGAAGGTTGATGAATCTTCAAATGATGGACCTCAAGAGCCCCCACCACAATCACAATTTTCTTCCAAGTTCTCCTGGTGTGCCGGTGTTCTCTCCAAGGCAGCACTCTCCATTTCTGATGAATCAAAACGTCGGCCTGTCTCCTGATGCAATGCACCGTGAATTTTTGGAGGGTTAGTTCAGTGCTTGATTTCCATTAGTTGATTTGGGTTATGTTGAGCGTAGAAATGTGTATCCTTAATTCATTTGCACTTGTCGCAGAGTTTGATGGCCACCAGGAACCAAAATCACCTGATGTTGGAGCTGAAGATGACGAGAAGGTTGTGACTGAAGTCAATGAGGAGTCTTCTAATAAGACCAATCCAGAAACTGGGGATCTCCGAGAGCATGTGAATGTCACTGGTGAACCTGATCTCTCTGAAAGGTACCCTAGCCTTTTCTCTTAGAGATAATGTCGGGATATCAACAAGCACACATGTTATCAACTTCAAAAGTTATTATTGTCTGCCATGTAACTTGCATCTGACTTTATATGCTTTCTTATGTTTGAAATGAAATCAGCTTGGAGGACAACCTCCCTGATA
Organism: Plantago ovata; assembly: GCA_028274465.1. NCBI lineage: Eukaryota > Viridiplantae > Streptophyta > Magnoliopsida > Lamiales > Plantaginaceae > Plantago > Plantago ovata. The sequence continues at coordinate 15,301,244 of CM051456.1, read as the reverse complement.
ACTTCTTTGCGTCTCCCACCAAGTCCGCTGCGGAGCAGCAGGTTGGTTTCTCCTCTGGTGATAATCTGTCAATAACCAATCCATCCTCTAACAAGCCGTCTGTGCTACCCGCAAGTTCTCCTCTTGGCATGGCTCCTATCAATTCTTACTTTCAAATGTCGAGGTATTGTTACTCTACTGCCCTAGTTATTCGACAAGCTTGACGTATTATAGTGAAGTATTATATACATTTTAAAATCTTTTTATTCGTTCCTTAGGAATTCGATATTTAAATAGAGATTACGTATGTCCATCGCTTGAATGCTGACACTTTGAGCCCTAAATTTTAAAAATTCCTGATCATGAAACTACTTTAAATATATATATATATTTTTTTTTTGGTTTCATTTATTCATACTGACTGAAATGTTTTTGTTGTGGGCAAGAAGCCATTAAATGTAGGTGTGTAGAGCTCTGATCATGGCTAGCAAGCAGGAATTAACATAGCTGGGGTAAGTGAAAAGTTCCACATTACTGTACATAAATTCTTGAAGAAGGTCTTAATAGTTTAAATGATGATGTATTTTGATTGTGTACATGTACTAACTGAGATTCTACTTTTTTGTGGTTGTGTTTATTCTTTGATTGCAGAAAGTATGAGTAGCAGTATACAAGGAAGTAAAAAAAAAAAGGTGTCCTCTAGCTGTATAGAGAAAAAATACTACCATCCTCCAGATGATCATCAAATGGAAAAAGAAAAAAAAAAAAAAGGGTCTCTAAGGGAAGATCTCATCAAGATTGTTGTCATCATCAATACCATACTACTTACACCAAAAAATACATAATGCATGGGCAAAGGACAGATGAACTGATTTAAGAGAGTGGGGTCCTTTCAAGTTTCATCTCTCTCTCTCTCTAGAGTATGATCTCTCCATCTATGTTCATTTTGTGTACCCTCCTCTCTGTAGTTGTGTGAGCTGGACCACAATAGAGAAGAAGAACAACAATAGCATCATCATCATATAACAAAAGGCTAGTACTTATATAGCGGTAACTTTTTACTATCATAGAATGAATGAAAGATTTTACCTTTTTCTTTTATTACTACCATCTTTTTTCCTATTATTATGAAATATATCTCTGTGCATGTATTTACTTTGTGTGTGTAGATTGTATGTATGATGATATATTTGTTGTATAGACACAAGGGAGGGTATAGATACTGGTATAAAGTTCGAGTATCATTGGAAAGGGGTTAAAGTTGAATTATAACATCACATAAAAAGCTAATTATTATAGTGAAAAAGATGTGAAGAAAGAAATTAGTACTACTCATGGGGTGAATAAAAGAGAAGAAATGAATAATAAAATGGTTTCATTCTTCGTTTCTTTATTTATTTCTTATGTGGTATCATTAAAGGCAACTTTAGGGGACTCTTTTGTCTCATTTTGTGGTTTCTTTAAGGTGGACATGAAGGTGGTGAGGGCCACAGTCACATGGGTGTCTGACAAACAAGTTGAATGGGATACACTCCTTTCACTTTCAGGGGTCTTTTGCCCCTTAAAATATGTGTCTCTGTGACCTGTTGTGTGTGTTTGGCCTATTCTATTTTTACTTACATGGGGTTCCGTTTAGGTCATGTCCTCTCTTTTCAGTTTGACAATAATAATAATAATCAGGGGTCTTGTGACTGTGCCTCATGTGCCTTATTTTTGTTCCTTGTCCTATAACACGACTGGTCTTGGATCCCAAAATATATCTAAACTGGTTAATTTGTGGTTCTGGGGGGTTCTGAGTAGATACTATACCCTTCGTGCGTGTTTCAAAAGATTTTGGTTTAAAATTGATTATATGTTTACGCAGCTTATCTAAGACTGTTGATTTAGGGTCGGGGAGGCAGATGGGAATATTGATTGATTTTGTGGGGGAAGATGAATGGTTAAAATGTGGAAGTAGGTAACTAATGGCGAGATGAAATATAGAGTGTTTGGGAGGTGGTTTTGGAAGTTGATTTTTTATTCTGAAGTAAAAAATTCAGTCTCAAAATTCAAAATCCCAAACATCATCACGATAAAGACTGAGATGGAATTAGTATCAAATGTAACGATTAATTTAGAGGGGAGGAGAGGTATCTGAATGAGATCCAAACAGTCTTTGAATGTCTCTTCTTAAACTTAGATTATTGGTGCTCACTGAATGTTGGTAATTGTCTCCCACAATAAAATCAATGTAGAAGCACTTGAATGTAGAGAGAAAATGGAAGTTCATCAAAGCAAAGTATCGAGTGCTTTTTTTATGTTTGGAAGTGAATTCAAATCATCAAATCATCTATTTATACTTCTCAATGCATCAATTCGAACTGTGTTGAACTCCCCTAGAGAGGTCACATCTAGTAGATATACAAGTATTAGAATAACCTTCACTTTAGAGGATGCATGCCTTAATTAAAATTTAAAACAATTCAGAAATCCTTATAAAGGTTGAACTAATATGAACCTATTCGCCTTGCTATATAGCGAGCTCCAAGAAAAAAAAAGGCTTGTTGGAGATAAACTCTCAGCTATAGCAAGAAAAATGTATCTCCGCAGCAGACGCTCACTATTAATTATTTTCGAGTCTCTTACTTTGGTTGCGGTTTATGATGTATATTTGCTCATTTCTCACGGATTCGAGCCCAGTAGAGCGCGCATCTACGTGGTTAAGTCGTTCCACACGCTTTTATGCCTTGAGCAATGCACTCCGCGCATACGTTAATTAATATTAACTTTCAGCTTGCAACAAATTATAGTTTTAAAATGTACTAACAAATATACAGTACATGATTGTATAAAATTGAATTCACGACTTATGAGATCGCATTGGCGTGACCGAGTCAACAAATATCTCAAAAATTGACTTATTTAACTAAAATGATCTCAATTCAAATATATTTACTTGTGTTGTCTCCAGGCAAAAATAACTTCTAACTGAAATTCAATATTCCTTTAAAACATGTAACTTCGCTATTTGTTAACTAGTTCCTGCATGTGGCTTCATAATTCATAAGCTAGGTTTGCTTGAAGTCGATGCCTATTTAGGTCATTTGGTATATGCATGTCATGCATGTGATATAACAAATTTTTTAAATGTTTAGAAAAGGATGTATTTTATGAAAAATACGTAATTAGTACTACTAATAAATATGCGTACAATGTTAAATTATCACCATTTGGGAGTGACCAGTTATGGTCAACTATGTAATTTTGTTTACTAGAAATACATCAGATCTAAACTACAGTAATACTACTATATAGTGTACAACAATATCTGGATGATGCTATTGTTTAACGGTCTAGATCTTTTGTGTTTACGTTGGTTACAATATTTATTTAGAGATTACACGTTCAGATTCCAACATTATGGATTTTTCGTACGTAAAGTATGGTCGTATGTATTATAAAAATTAATGTCAGATTTCCCAGTATTAAGTTACAAGTAGTTAGTTGAATTAAAAACAAATTAATGGCATGAGATCGATGAGATTCATGGAGAGTATTATTAAATCTGTTTGCCGCGTCGGAATTAGTATAATAATGCGGATCGTTTTGTTTTTGTGTCTGTTAATTGGATTCTCTTGGGTACTTAATCAAGACTCAAAACTCTAATTAAAAATCTTATCTGATCGAGAGAGATATAAGCGTGCTGCTAGTTCCATGTGCATTATCCTAATCACATCTAGACTCGAGTCAAACCAGTTATACTTATACTGCTACATGGTTTCTGACATAATTAAGATTAATCAGATTTTATTTTATTAAGATAAGTACAGTGTTTGTACGTAATTAAGGTTAGGTCGATTTACAAGCTAATTAAATTAGTGGAGATGATGAGTTTATATAAGACGTGTGAATCCAATCAAGTTTGTACTAGTATCATTTTAGTTATCAAGGTCTGTAAATTTTAAAAAATAATTACACAGAGTCGAAAAAAATTGAGGGGTGAGAATATGTAGATATAAACCGTCTTACGATAAAAGACACTATGTATTTAGAGGTTACTCATAGTTGGGGTGAGGCGTGCCCCACCCCCACACCCTATCTCCAGCCCTCATGATGATAATTGTGAGCTAATTAACTTGAGAATTTAGGATTAGTATGACAGAGATTTTGGTTGAATTATAAGAAACAAAATGTCATTTTCGGGTGTTCCCATAAATTAAGAGTAGGACAAGTCAATTGTACACGGATATATGCTTCTGATTAGGCTGTCGGGAAGTAATCATAGATTACTTAAGTCTTGGCTGTGGCTCCCAGTAATACTACTTAGACGTCAATTTTAGTATAAATTTTCATGATTATTAAAATGAATGACATGACAATACTAATTGTATTTATGTTAATGAACAAAACAAACAAAACAAAACAATAGTACGAATTAATTTGCTTTGTTTGTTTTATTAAATTTGTTGTACTGATCTGATACTGCAGCTCTAGAATATTTTAGACTGTTTGTTTGATGGTGATACGACTCCGCCTAATTTTTGTGCTAGCTGTATACAGTCATCATGTACGTACGTAGTTTTGTTAGCCATATTAAGTGAATAGAGATTAAACTTATTAGGGCTTCAAAACACTGCTTATCCCAAACCATGTCAACTGATTGATTGTCTTCATGTCACCTACTATATACTCGTACTAGTACTTCTGGTAATGTCTTTTTAGGATTATATATAAGCACTTTTGTGTTAATTTAATTAAGAGGCATCAATTAGACGGTAGTGCTATGTTACATCATAATCACTATTATGAATTTATGATTACTTAAATTCTGTCACTAGTGTGTATTTTGGTGAAAGTTGGAATTACATGTGGGAGTGTCATGAGATGATGACCATAGGAGTTTTGTCTTATTTCCCTGGAGAATTAATGTAAATAAATAAATTCAGTTCATTTTCAACACTTTCAGTTTTCGTGAGAGTTAAAAATTCTATTGCGGTATCAGATACATCTGTTTGAAAACAGATTCCGCCCCATATTAAATATCTATTTGATTGGCCTCCCCAAAGAGGTTGAAATCGACCACGAGTGCGGGGAGTATTGGATAATTAATAGTATAAATGACTAAATTTAGTTTTTCCCCAGCATTTTAATTAAACTTTTGAAAGAGTTAGAATTAAATTTCTATCACATAGTCCTTAGGCTAGTCTCCGTGTAGCGTTTAGTGTTAGGTTATCATATGTATTTAGTTTATAATTTCGCATTCATGTAACAAACATATTTATGGACACGTGAAATAAATCTAATATGTGAACGCGAACTTAAAAACTCTTAGTACTAGCTTATCAACTAGCTTATTTTATAATCTAATAAAATTTAATAATTTTTTTTTTTGTATATAAACTAACTAATCATATATTCCATTCATGTTAACAAAATCTCAAAAATCTAACTGAACGGTTGATTACATAGAAAGTCCAACGTATCTACGTAATAAGCTACGGACTAACCAGTAACCACTCCCACGGGGTTAAAAGTTAACTAAATTAATTTAAAGTCTCAATAAATCACAGTACTTTAGTGACTCTGTGTTAGTGCCAAGGGACAAATCAATAAAATATAGAAGTAGGTAAAATTAATTTTCCAGAATGTGGCTGCCTGCACATGTTAAAAAGAAAGACAAACTAAGTAAATTGGAAAAAGAAATGCGAGAGTATTATTTGATTTTTTTTATATTTTTTTGGAAAAAAGCTATGTTTCAAAAAACAGGTTCGACCGTGAACCAGTAAGGGTGGGTCAACAATATTCCGATCCAACCCTGATTGAATCTGATCCAACCATGATCTGACATGTTTTTGGGGTACCGGCACATAACATAGGAAAAAAGTATCACTATATTACTTAGCATAAGATAGTTACACTACACACACCTACTTGGGGAATCGCCCGTATTTATTTGAAGTTACTTATTTAATTAGTTTCTTGTCTATTGAATTTCTTATATAAAAGTAGTCCATTTATTTAATTTGAGGTTGTTTCTCTTGTTGACATTGTGAATTACCACTAGAGTAATCTAATCCATTTTGTGCAGAATAATATTACTGTTGTGATGATCAGTTTTTGCAGAAGTATTAAGGTTTAAAAATGTTGTTCCATTTGAGGAGAAGCTAACAACAGTCGTATTAATGGGGTTATCAACTTATCATCTTTACCCAACGAGACACGCAATTTACAATGTTTCCAACATTAATTATGAAATGATGCTGCACAAAGTCTCAATAATATTCTAATTTCTAGCTAGTCTTATTTATGAAAATGGAGTAGTAGTACTAATGTTTATTCGTTGTTTGACGACCACTTTGGAAAATGGAAGAGTTTTGGCGTTTCTCAATACTTGTATGTTTCTCGGGAAGCAGCTACATGCATAACATAAATGGCTGTCTACTCTGATCCGTTTTTATTTTCCCATTTAGGTTCCTTCCTTCGATTTTATAATTCACAACATCGTGACTAGAATTAATAAATGAATTCGTCTAATTCACTGCAGGACCTTCTAGTATTAGTGTATGATAATATAATCACCTTCATTTTGTAAGCTATTGTTTTAACCAAGAAAAAGAATCGACTAGTCTGTCATTAACAATGAAGATGACTTGTGCAAAAGGATGATGAACATCCGATGATCCTAAGAATGACAGGTCCCTTGCCTTGAGTCCTTACATCAGCGGAGAAATGAGAAACATTCGGGCCAATAAATAATATACAAAGTATTATAAATTTTTTTATCTATAAGATATGCTCTATGATACAATGTAAAATGGTAAACTCGATTTAATGGCGAATCTAGAAACATATTTGAGAGAGATCACAATATTTTTTTAACAAATCATAAGGAATATATAAGTATATTTAGTTAAATAGAAACAAAAGTGTTAAGGAGGATTCGAACTCATGTCTAGCAATTCAATTCAAGTGGGTCCACGACTTGGACAAATGAGAATTCAATAATTTTCTAGTGCTAGTTTATTACTTATTAGAATTTCAGGGGGTCTAGTGACCCTGCTCGACCCCCCTTAAATTCGTCACTGTCTCAATTAGTCTCTCATAAATATACTCCCTCCGTTTTTATTTATAAGTAGTTTTAACATTTTGAACTTTTCCTTAAATATAAGTAGTTTTAGATTTTATTAGATTATTTTACTCTTTTTCATGTAATTTCTTCTTACTTTTAGTAGTATTAAAAGTGCATCATTTCATTTTTCTCTCTATCTCTTTCTTATTAAAACAATAAAAGCTACATAGATTTTATAACATTAATTAGTGAAAGAATAAAATAAAGTAAATCAATCATTTCCTTAATATGTGTGAAAACACCTAAAACTACTTATAATTAAAAATGGAGGGAGTACTTCTATATGCACGGAGTAGAGAGCCCCAATATACATGGGAATTCACCCCTCAACGATATTTCTCTCAACCACAAAGTCTCAACAGAGTATAATTAGGTCTCGGGACGACTTGAATTTGATGGGACCGATTTCACATATAGCCTAGCCCTCAACAACATGCAAGCTACAATATAGCTCAACCCTCAAGTAGGGGCCCACGAGATACAGTATTACCCCGAACATGCGAGCTACATTACAACCCAGCCCTTAAGTAGGGACTCATCAGCTACAATACATCCTTGTCTTCAAGTAGAGAACCGTGAGCTATATTATAACCCAACCATCGACTACTGCTTCGCAAGCTGTGCACATCACCGGACAAGGGTTCGACTAGATCCTGGTTTACCTATATATACTAATCCATTCATATATTACTACATATACTGATTATTGGATAATTATTATTATAAATGACTAAGTTCCTGACCTCCCATCAGTTTGGTCAGGTGGATGAGAAATAATCATTTCATTTTATAAGCCTTGACAGAGCTAGGTCGAGGGATCAAATGCCACTACTCGCATCTCCACACGTATTAAATCATACCCTTTTTGGGCCTCTCCAAAGAGGTTGACATGAGTTCATGAGTGAGGGGAGTGTTAGAGAAATTAAGTATAAGTGGACTAATTCCACACCTATTAGTTCAAGTTTTTGTAGAATTCGGTTTATATCACTAATATCATCACCCATATCATTTATGAGATACGTCTCTATTGCTCCTAAACAAACACTTGTTTCTCCAAAGTGGTTGACATGAGCTCATAGGTGAGGGGAGTGTTAGAGGAACTAAGTATAAGTGAACTAATTCCACACCTATCTATTAGTTCGAGTTTTTGGAGAATTCGATTTATATCTAATATCACCATCCAGATCATTTATGAAATACGTCTTTATTACTTCTAAGCAACACTACAACTCTTATGAAGACTTATCATTGAGTTACCGTAAAGTTCACTATCAAATAAGTTGTTTAAAAGGGTTTAACCTCCTCCCTTTTCCTCTGCTGGTAAGGTAACCAAGTAAGAGAAGACAAAAGGCATCAATTATAGTATGTGCTTTCTTTGACTAGAGATCGAGCAATATCATTCATATCCAGCTATATATCGATATTAAGTCGATATGAAGGATATTACTCGATCTCCCCTCAGACAAAGAAACACAAACACAAGTAAATCACTACATCAACTAGCTTTAACACGGATAAATATGCAAACAAAGTAATCAACCCAGGAACAACGGGATTACTCCTATCCCATGGGCTATATAAAATACAGCGGGTCAAATTATGAATCTTTGCCATACATATCATAGTCAAAGTCGTCTTAAATTCCATGATACATTATGTCAAAATTTCAAATTCAAGTATATATTTACCCTATGAGAAAAGAATAAGAAATGATATAATAACCTTCAAATTTCTAATTCAAAATTTCTAATTCAATATTCAGACTCCTTTTCTTATTAAGATACCGTACAAATTTCTGATTCTATATTCGCACTCTTTTCTCTCGAAAATTTAATGCAAATTTCCTATTTAATATTCGTACCGTATTTAATTTTGTCAATTTTCTTTTCATCATATAACTACTTGAACGGCTAATAGCCAATTAACACCGACCTAATTTATACTTTAGGAGTTTGTAAATATATATAAATTAGAAGCATTGTTAAATATTAGACATGAAATAATGGAGCGGAAGAAATCGTGCGCTACGATGTCAAAGTATAGACGTTCATGGGCTCATGGCAATTGATTGTCGATCGTCCTTGGAAGCGTGCAGGGAAATCTTGTACTACTAGGTTTTCTTCGTCCTTTTTTCAACTTTCTTTCTTTCCCTAGTACTCCCCAGTAGTGAAACAAATTGAAATGCATGTAAATCCATAACGCTCGTGTCATGGATTCTCAAGGACAATTCAAGATATTGCATCGAAAATTACAAGTCTTTCATGGAAAAGGAAGCACAATAATGCAATACCTTTATACCTCTATTGGTTTTATTCCAGACTAAGCAACTCCTTTTCTGATTTCTCCTCATTTTCAGACCCGTCCATGCTATCGAATACTAATTTACAGCTGTTGTGGGATTTCACACACATATTTGACCTTTGGAAAAAGAAAAAAAAGAAGTTACTTTCAACTTTCAAGCCTCATTTCACCTAGCTAGAAAGAGAGAGACCTGCCTAAGGTTAGCTAGCTTATACAATGTCTCCTTCTGGGACAAGATTGATCATTATTCCTTACTATAAGAACATTAATTGTTTTTCTTTAACTTTTAAAGAATTAGTATTCGATATTGATATTTATCATGCAACCCATTTTCTTTTCGTTTACACTTTCAGGAAATTGAAGTCATGGATAGTGGCGGCTCGGATATATTTCACCAAGGTGGTACGTACATTTGGTTACTCATTATATCTATGTTCACTAGACGGTAGTTATTTCCTCTAAAACTGTCTCTTTATTACCACATCAACTTTTCATTCACTAATAACCAAACACACACACACACACACACCAAAAAAAAAAAAAAAACTTTATCATTCATCCCCTTTCAAACACACATTTCGTTTTTCCTTTTTCCCTCATTTTTTATTATATAAAAAAGTGTGAGAGGGTGATAAAAATAAAAATAAATTTTAATAGGAGTAAATAATTCAACCGCTGAACTGCTCATCCTAGCTCACATTTACCGCAGAGTGTGAGATGAGATGAGCAACCTACTTCACTAGCAGTTCAGACCTGTTAGAGATGAGTTTACTATAGTCTTCACCAGCATATATTTATTTAGAATTATAATTTTTAAGTTTACTTATACATTATAATGTTTGTAATTATTTTATAGTAATAAACGTAGTATAAAAAGTGAATAAAAACAAATTGGATCATCTATTTTGGTCAGGCGTAGTAGTAGCTTAACTTACATTTTGCATAGGCTTCAAAACTAGCATTTGGAATTGGAAGGCTTTAGTACTCTGTTATTCTTCGAGTCAAAATCTTTGAGTTCGGCTTAAGTTTAAATTCATTAGATTTAAACCTCAAGAATTAACACAAATAAATCGATACAGATGTTGGGACTTGGGTTAGTAGTACGTGGTACTGAATTTAATGTCCGCATGTTGAATGAACAAGAAAAGTTAGTCAACAAAACTGCTTGGACGTTGCAGTCAAATAGAGACTTAATACGGCTAATGGGACAAACTCCGAAAGTTGTCTGTGTACCTCATAATATTTGACTAAAACGTAGCCCCATACTTGACTGCACTTTTAGGCCCACTCCCAGACTAGACTTTACCGAAACGGCCCACTTTCACAAAGTTCTCTCTGCACGACCAAACAGCCCAATCAACCATAGTGTATATTAATGTATACTATGTATGAGTTTTGAAAAGTGAATACAGTATATGCTATGGAGTGATATTATCCGTAGTTGACACAAGACCTTCCTAGAAGTCTAAAAGTAGAATAGGGATGGGAATGGTAGTAAATGCAATTTGTCGTCAATAGTATTATGTACTAGTACAGACTACAGATGAATGTTGTTGAGATTTTGAAATCGGTCACTCTTGCATGGTTGACCTGTGTCGCATCCTCAAGCAATATCGCACGTAAAAGTTCCTTATAAATACCACATCTTCCTTCCAATCCATCTCATCTCCATCCTATCATCATAATACTAACTAAATAGTAAATACTCCCATCATGTTTGCTGGTAAACATAAAATCTTAATCATTTTCTATATCAATGCAGTTTTAATCATTGTAACTTATAATTACAAGTTGCGTTTGTTTTGGTTGGTGTAAATTTGCAGGAGAGAACGAGCTGCAAAAATTACAGCAGGAGCACGATGAGAAGCTGGCGAAGATCAAGGAGCTCAAAGAAAAGAAAGAAGCTATGTTGGCTGAGCTTGAAAAGAAGACCAAGGAAAATCCAGACATGCTCAAAGAGTTTGAGGACTTGTGTGCACAATATAACAGTCGTGTTGATATGATTCAGGCTGCAAAATCGATTCAAAAGAAGTGATTATGTATGTTTAGACGGGTCAGGGTATCTGGTTTTCGTAGAAACGAGCCATTTCTGGTTTTAAGTTAATGAAATATTCGATGTGTGTAGTCTAATCTGCTGTCAAATAGACCGAATGTGTTTTAAGTATTACTCCGGTTTTACTTTCCCCCCTTAAATGTTGTTGTTACATTTACTTAGCATGGCAAATGAAATTCAACCAAACGCTCTGTCTATCATGTAATCATTTACTCACTCTTGCGGTAAATAGTTTCATCCTGTTCAGAATTCAACCTTGGCAAATTCTGATCAATTCGAAAATCAGATTAGTAGCACGTAACAGCCGTATTGGAGCAAGAAACGCAATTTGGAAAGAACCGTTCCATGTTTATTTATTCACAGGCCAAAGAGATATATCATTATCATATATAAGCAAAAATACAGCTCAAGAAGAAGTGTGATCAGTAGCATCATGCAGAGCTACCAAAGAGGCATAGATGCCGTCTTTCTGTTTTATCAACGTCTCATGTCTACCCTTTTCTGAGATAACTCCATTTTTCACAACTGCAATCAAGTCCAAATTCTTGATTGTAGATAGCCTGTGAGCCACCACAATGGTTGTCCTGTTCACCATGACTCGGTCCAATGCATCCTGAACGGCTTTCTCAGATTCAGAATCAAGAGCACTGGTTGCCTCATCAAGTAGTAGTATCTTTGGAGCCTTCACTATAGCTCGTGCAATTGCTATTCGCTGCTTTTGCCCACCTGACAACTGAGTTCCCTTTTCCCCAACCATTGTCTCATACCCCTTCAAAAATCAAGCATTTCGAATTAAGACAACAGCTAAATTTGAATGCAGCCATGTTGTGAACAGGATGTATTATATATAAATTACACACCTTTTGTAAGCCACTGATGAATCTGTTTGCATTTGCCAACTCTGCAGCAGCTATGATTTCTGCTTCTGTGGCATTACCTTCCTTTCCGTAGGCAATGTTGGCACGAATGGTGTCGTTGAACAGAACAGGTTCCTGACTTACCAAGCCCATTTGCTGTCTCAGCCACTTCACATTCAGCTTCATTATATTGTTACCATCTAGAGTGATTAGGCCAGAATCTGGATCGTAAAATCTTTGCAGCAAGGAAATGATCGTCGATTTTCCACTACCACTTTCTCCAACTATTGCAACAGTCTGATAAACAAAATAACGTGAATTGTTATGAACGAATTCGTATAAACTGTCTTAGTTTGTAGAAGTATATATATATATATATATATATATGATAGATAGGTTATTTACCTTTCCTGATTGAATTGTTAAGCAAAGATCCTCGAAAACTTGGATATCAGGTCTAGTGGGATAACTGAAACTAACATGACGGAAGTCGATATCTCCCTTCACATTCTCAAATGTCATTCCCACTTTTTCAGCAGAGTCGATTTTCGGTGTCTGATTAAGAAGAGCGAATATAGAAGCAGCACCAGCTCTGGCTTTACTGGAGTCTGGTGCAAGCGACCCTGACTGGGCAATGGCCATTGCTGTCATGCTGAGACCGCAGAAAGCCTGAAAACTAAAGAGTATGAGATACCAGAGTAAAGCCTGTCTAGTTCGAACAAAGAATGAGATACCAGAGTGTAAGTTTCAGGAAGCTTACACGAAACACATCAGCAAAGGTTGTTTTGCCAGCATCAACAAGCCGAGCACCAGCGTAGAAACTAGTAGCATAAACCGCATACAGAAAGAAAACGGACAACCCAAAAGCTACTCCAGTAAGTAAACCCTGTCTAATTCCTAATCTCACTGGATCAACACATTTTTCTTGATACAGTTCCACAACCTTCTCTTCAGCGCAAAAGGAAGAAACTGTTCTAATGCTACCAACAGCATCACTGGCAATTTGAGTAGCATCTTCGTATAATATCTGTGAGACCAAAAATATAACTTATCAGACTGACTCAAGCAACCAATCTTTTTTCTACAGAAATGACATAATATTGCTTCTGTACAATAAATCTAACCTTTATATCTGCACTGGATCCAAATTTCATCTGAAAATATCCACTTAATCCCATAAGAGGCAACATGACCATGATAATCAGAGACAATTCCCAACTTGCTCCGAAACCAATTAGCAATCCTGTAGTGACTGTTGAAGCATTTTGAACCAACAGTGCAAGTGATTCCCCAACTAGACTTCTCACAGATGTTGCATCTGCTGAAAGTCGGGAACCAACAGCACCACTTGAGTTTTTGACATTGTCAAACCAACTTATGTCCATATGAACCACTTTCTCAAAGCACATCAATCGTACTCTCCTAATCAATTTGCAGCCTGCCATAGCAAAGAAGTATGTCTTCAGTGGGGTAGCCAGAAGAGACACCCCACCGAGAGCAATAAACATACATGCCCAGAATCTGGAATCCCTGCGAAGCTCTGGAATTGGCTCGTAGAAAGTTCTGATCATTATTGAGAACAAGAGTCCGAAAACTGGTATTATTGCTCCATTAACTATTGCAGCTAAAGAACCGAGTACTAACTCTGGAATCTCCGGTTTGTTCATGCAAGCTAAGCGGTAAAGCAATATCTTGTTTTCGGCTTTGGTTTCTTTCAGAACCGGATATTCTGATTCTCCGGGTGTTGCAGGGATTGAAGATAAACGGCGGCTACCATTTTTACTCTCGTTTGAACCTTGGCTTATGGATCGTGAGAACGAGAAATGTTTTCCAGAATTTACCTTAACCACGGCTCTACCTTGATCACATTCATAATTTTGTGCCACCCCATTTAACTCTTGCAATTGAATGAGCTGACTGTATGCTCCATCAGGATTTTGTGTCAGTTCTGAATGTGAACCTGGTGAAGTAGACAGAGAAACAAATTTCATTTGCTTAATTTCTGATCAATGGCCAAAGGCCTTAAACTTAAATAACATGCAATATCATAGATCTAATTGTCACCTTTTTCTACAATCTTCCCCCTGTGAATAACAGCAATGGCATCAGAATTCTTCACAGTACTCAACCGATGTGCAACAATAAGTGTTGTTCTGTTGATCATGACTTTATCCAGTGCCTCCTGAACAACCCTCTCTGATTTGGTATCAAGGGCACTTGTCGCTTCGTCAAGAAGAAGAATCCTAGGATCTTTAAGAATTGCTCGAGCTAATGCTATCCTTTGTTTCTGTCCTCCCGATAGCTGAGTTCCGTTAACACCTACCATCGTATCTAGTCCCTGGAGACATGATATTCAACTGTCAGATGCATCATATATGCATGGTTTACGTATTAAACTTCAAACAAAATTTCAATGTCTAACCTGAGGTAGTTCATCTATGAATGCTGCCGCATTGGCATGTTCTGCTGCAGCTTCAATTTCTTCAAGAGAAGCACCAGCCTTTCCATAGGCAATATTTTCTTTGATTGTTGAAGCAAACAACACAGGCTCTTGGCTTACAAGACCGACTTTTCCTCTTATCCATCTCAGTTGAAATTCTCTGATATTAACACCGTCGATCAAAACTTCACCTGCTTGTGGGTCATAAAACCTTTCTACAAGATTGATGACGGTTGATTTTCCGCTCCCACTTTCTCCAACTAAAGCTAATGTTGTTCCTCTCGGTACTGTCAGAGAAAATCCACTAAATATTTTCTCATCTGGTCTAGCAGGGTAACTAAAATGCACATCCCTTAGTTCTATATCCCCTCTAATATCAGCCAGCACTCGCCCATCCATATTATAAGGATCGATATCTGGTCTTCTGTTTATTGTCTGAAACACTTTGAAAGCAGCAACTTGACCAGCAGTGAACGCAGTCAAACATGGTGATATCTGGCCTAAAGAGCTAGTAGAAAATTAACAAATCAATTACCAACCAGCACAAACACCATGCAAGATTCCATTTACATGTGTATATAAACATTCATGTAATAGGATCAATCAAGTTTCAGAATGTACCCAAAGCTCAGTCTTAACTTCTTTTCTTTATTATTGAACCTATCAATCAAAATCAAGACTATAAATATGAAGAGATTAAGAGAACTTACAAGGAGCCCATCAGGATAGCCATAATTATGGTGATGACATCTCCTCCTGCGTACGCTTTCTCTATAATCATTTTTCCACCAAACCAAATTGCTAAAGCGTAACCACAGCACAGAACAAACATGAATACTCCAAAACCCAATCCAGAAACCAAGCCCTCGTGTACGCCAGCTTTGTAAGCTCTATGTAGGGACTTGTCATAACTAGCTACAGCTTGCCTCTCCCCTGTGAATGAAACAACCTGCAGGCAAATTAGGCCACCCATAAGGACCAAATTAAGTGCCTACGATGAAGAAAATGACGAAGTTTATTTTTGGACTTTTCATTACAGTTCTGATTGAGCTAATCGTTTGTTCAACCACAACTGCTGCAGCTGAATACGCAGTTTGCCCACGTGATGCCAACTTTGCCATAAGTAGAGTCATACAACCCACAGACATAACAAGAACTGGGATTTCGGATAGCAAGACCACCGCGAGAAGCCATCCCTTTATAAAAGCTACAATAAACGCTCCAGAGAATGATGTGAACAGTTCTAAAAACTTTCCTATCTGTGTTTTCCAAAACCAAGAAAAAATAATTAGAGTAATCACTATGATTGCAGTGAGCTTAAGTTTGTTTCGTAGAGTTCTTTTTACCTTCTGACCCATAGCTTCTTGAATTGTAACAGTGTCAGTGGAAATCCTGTCAATAATTTGTCCAGTAGTACTCTCTTTGTCAAAGTATGAGATATCTTGCCTCAGTATGGCTTTCAGGTATAAATTTCTGATTCGGGCAGCCTGTCTTTCGCCAGTGATCGTCCAGCATGCCATCTCTGGCAAGAGAAAGTTCTAGTTCATTAGTTACGCCTGATTTCTAGTGATGAAATACGAACATGAAAGGTCTTACAACTTACGGAAAAACGCTGCAAAACCAGTCCCTAAAGCAAGATATACAAACTCCAGTGACACCTATATATTGTCAAATATATAAGTACTCTTTCACGAAATAGGCTACAGATGAATTTATAAAAGAACTTCATTTATTTGAAACAATGCAAAACACAGTACCTTAGAGACTTCGCGAACAACTTGTTTCGTATCCACATTCTGTCCAAAAGAGTTAGCTAGTTCTCCAAATAAGATAGTCATGAGAGGCAGGGCTAAACCATTTCCAACAGATGTGATTACCCCGAAAACCATCAGTGCATAATCCGTGGCATCAGCAAACACAAACAATTTCCAGAACGGAACTTTGTCGGTAGTTGTAGTCTGCTCACTCTTTGAATCTGGCATTTCCTTATCTCCATGCATATCTACTGTTTTGCCCTCGCTGTACTGCTCCTTGCTCACATTTTCATCGGTATGACTAACGTTCGACATCATTTGGTTCTAGCCTAGTCGCCTATCATCTAGGGAATAAGGAAGAACGAGTTTTTCAAAACATAAGGATGATAAATAGATCTCACTTGATCTGATGCTAGGCCAAGATTAATTCAACTACTTAGACAGAACAAGAAACACTCCTACTTATTGGACTATTGAAGGAAAGGACTGTTTTTTCTTCTTTCCTTTTTCATTGACAATGATTGGTTGTCTATGTCATTGCAGGCTTGCAGCCATACTATGATTATTAAACACACAAATCTCATGAAAAAGCAAACCATCTTGGAAGTTTCTCATTGGATTTGAGTTTTAAGATTGTAGATGCTGCAGGTGCAGACCAAATCATATGTAACTAAAATAAATGCATGCTATATGGATGACATTTGGTTTGTTCTTATTAGAAATTCGGAAGAGCTTAGCAACAAAACAAAAGGCCAAGATCCTTCCTTCCTGAGAACAATTCAGATAACTAAACTGGAGCTAGCTAGACATATCAACTAATCTTTAACTGGCAAACACTGTCAGCAGCAAGATAGATATTATATATATTGTGAGATTTAATGATTATAACAAGCCAGCTAGTGGTTCTCAACTCGAAAGTACTCTCCTTTGAAAATACAAGTAAAGAAAAGCTGAGTCAGGAAGCAAGCAAGATTACTTAGTCTAATACGCAATATAATTAATTCACATTATTATGAGAGTAGAGTACCAAAGCATCAGAATACTACTTCAAGTCTTCAACTTGGTTTTTGTAATTATATGTTCAAGGAGAGGGACACTGCCAAAAAGTGATGAATAGTACATAGCCAAGCAAATATACCATTTCATATAAGTACAAAACTAGTTAAGTACCAATTAAACTCCCATGATTAGCAAAACTAATACATGAATCATAGTATTAAAACAAAGAGTAGGAAAGAAAGACTAAGGAGAATATGATTCGAGAAGCAAACAGACCCATTATACTACTATAGAACTGAACTGAATGAAATGGGCATGAAAATACCTGTCTGCAATGGCTAGTTCAGAGATTGTATGTTATTTCTTCACAAGGAAGCAGAATTCTTGGATGGAAATAAGCAAAACAAAGAATTTAATCTCTACGATCCATGTGAGCATGATGATGAATTGTTAGAAACTTGCAAATGAAGTGCATTTGTAAAGTGAAGTTTCCAGTATCAGAAATAATATAATAGTAGTATTATTGATCAATCCATTAAAGGAGCAGGTGAGAGCATAGAATCCCTGGAAATCTGGAATATGCGAGAAATAATTGAAAGATTACTGGAGCTTGCTACTAGTATTACTATAGTACTATTAGTACAACCATTATTGTTGTCACGTAGTGTTGAGTTGCATAGCAATAGTAGCATTTAGGAATAATTCTTGGGTAGACTGGACAAGTGGACTGTGGACATGCAAGAATACCAAACCAGAAAGACTTTAACCGTTAAAATCACACTCATTTCTTTCTCTTCCCTCTCACTTTCACTCTCACAAATCAAAAATTCAATCAACCAAATTATGATAGATAGATAGGTACGTCCTACATGTGGGGAGCAGAACCACTCTCACGCATCTGCATAAACCAATAACGTATACTTGTATTTCATACTACTACATCTTTTGGTCCTCAAGTCATCGAGTCCTTTCATAATCTCCCAAAAGGCCTCTCAAACAGGAAAAATGTCCGAATGGCAAAAGACTCTAATCCTAAATTTCACAGATTGAAGAAACAAATTCCCAATTTGATCATAAACCCTAACCCGGACCTAATTTCACAAAATTTCCAAACTAAAACCATTTCTGGATTGAAAGTTTGGACTAAAATTGTCATGGTCAACAAACGTTGTACTACATGTACCATTAAGCAAACTTAATTGATGAGTTTTGCCATTTTCACTTACACGGGCCAAACCAATCCCAAATGGACTAGCCCCTCGAAACTATACCAATTTAAAATGGACTAGTTCGTGTAAACTATGATTTGTTATTGCGTACAAGTGGATGTAAACAGAGCTTCGTTTGTTGACTTCATGTGCTGAGTACCTCAGATGTATGTGACCATTCGTGATCTTTGGCAATACGCCTTCAGAAGCCTATACATTTTCGCATCTCGCGAATTTTATTCCTAACTCTATCTCTCTATCGTAGTGAGATGCTTCAACATCTCGCCCATATATTGTTACCTTTCACGATTCTGCTTCTTTTTTACAGACGAAAAGATAGTACCCTTCGTGTCAAATAAATGTTATTAGTACGTTCCACAACTGCATTTGTTATAAGGGTACCCTCTGATCACAAGTTCACAACATCCATCACCTTGTTGTAATTTGTTATGTAATGAGAAAATCAGCACCATACTTAAGAAAAAGAAAAGGAAAATTAAATAAATAAATTATGCAAATTGCCCCTGAACTTTCATAATTTAAAAAATGTTGTCCCATAGATTCATAATAAAAAAAAGAAAAAAGGGAAAATAAAATCTGCTACGCAAAACCATGATTCTTGTGAAGATGATTATTATTGATACTTGCTGCTGCTTTGCGAGCACGAAACTGGTTTTCCCTGATTCCGATTGATCGCCCGATTCTCAGCTAAACGAACAACAAATCCACCCAGTTTCTCGCTCGCCTGCACAAAAGGTTCCACATTCCGCCGATTCCCCCAAAATCCGGCCACAATTGCTCGTTTAATCACCGGCCGTCGTTGACTCCGACGAACTCCGCCGTTAACTGAAAAGGTCGTATCCTCTCATCTCTCAACCTATCAATTTTATCTCACAAAGCATTGTGTGTGTTTTCCGGTTTTCAAATCAATGGATCCGAGTTACGGCTTCGGGGCAAAATCCGCTGCCGGTCTATCCCGACCGCCGAGGCTTGCCAAGCTTAGGAAGCCCTCGAGTCATCGCCCTAATCTGGCTCGACCGATTTCGCATGATTCTGGTCTTGAGCAGAATGCTGGTGGAGATTTTATTTTTGGGGCTCGTGATAGTAGTATTAGTAGTACTAGTAGTGTTAGTGGTAGCAGTAGTTTATTTAATGATAGTGTTTTGAGTGATTTGGAGAGGATTAAAGTGGCTGATGATTTGATGAGATTGAAAATTGAGAGTGACAAGGAGAAGATTATTAGGAATGTAACTGCTGCTGCTGCTAGTGCTAGAAATGTGCATTCGGGTGGTTTACGAGGTGTGGATGAAAATGTGGTGTCTGATTTGCCGGATGAGATGAGGCGGTTGTATATTGAGAGTGAGTATTTTAGTAAAGGGTGTGGTGAGAGTGTTGGAGGAGACCTTCCGAATAAGATGACCAAGTTGAATGTGAAGGATGATGAGTCCAAGAAATTCGGGTTTGGGGGGAATGTTGATGATTCTTTAAGTGGGAGCCTGGATGATGTTCTTCAGAACAAGATTAAAGATATGAAAATTGATGAGGCTTTGTCTACTTCTCGTGATGACAAGGTTGGAGATGATGACGTGAATAAGTTTGCTTTTGGAAAGAGTGAACGGACAAGTGAAGATGTTGCTAGATCAGTTGGAAACACGTCTAGACAGAGCGAGAGTGGTGTAGAAACTTTGCATGGCATGCGCAGCGAGAATGTAGGTACTGGGAATTTGTTTAATGTGCCGGGATTGAGTAATGCAGAGTTTGCTTTTCAGGCAGGATTACAGAAAAATAATGGTGGTAGTGGTGTAAGTTATGGCGGTGAAAATGCCCCTGCGTCTGGCAGTTCCCATGCCAGACCAGTTACTAATGCTGGGAAGAAAGTTGAGTTCAGTTTTACTAGCAAATTGGATACATTGGCAGGACAAAGTGTTGAGTTTAAGACACCGGATCCAAAAGGTCACTTTGCATTTGGCTTCAACAGAAGAGGTGAGTCTACCAAGGACACCGGGTTAAAGAAAAAGAAGGGGAAATGGAAGAAACCTACACATGTTCCATTGAGTTTTGGGCAAGGATTTGGCTTTCAGGAGACTTCAAGTAAGGGTTCTGATTCGTCAGAACAGTATTCACCCATGGATGTCTCTCCATACGAGGAAATACCGGCTGATAGCATGTTCTCCAGAGAGACTTCTGTGGCCTCAGAGGAGTCCTTTCACATTGATGATAATGTCTCTTCCACTGAAGAACACCCAAATGTTTCAAATGATATAGTTGATGAACACCTAGTTTCAGCGACAGACCGCTTATATATAAATGAGTCTTATGTAAGGGATAGTAATGTACAAGATGAAGAATCTTCATACTGTGTCAATGGAGGTACTGCCTCTGAGAGTAATGAAGACGGTGCTTTTTCAGGGGTTGAGACTGAAAGCTTTAAATCTGCTACGGAGGAGTTAGAGTACAGCTGTGACTCCTTTATTACTGCTGTAGATGCAGAAGTTAGTTCATGTTCTTCACTCGAGAGACAAGATAGTGACGGAACGTCTCAGTACAAATATGATGCCAGTTTACCTGACTTTGGCCAAACTAGCTTCGTCTTTGCTGCATCTTCCCCAAATACCAGTGAACCTCCAGCACCAGTAATCAGCCAGAAGAAGAAAAACCGGATTAGAGTTGGTCAGGATCTATTTAGTGGCTCACTGAATGTGAAAAATTCACACATATCATCTGGTTTACCCCCTTTCCCGGTTCCTGGACCATCATTGTTGTCTCCTGATCATGGTCACAAAAGTAATTTCCCTACTGCTTTAAGACACGGAAGGGGTAAATCTGAGCAAGTTGAAGAAATAGAGGCCAAGCGAAACTCTGCTACAGTTGCAAGCATTGCAGCTCAAGAATCCTGTGAAAAATGGCGGCTGAGGTTTGATTTAATCCACTTTTGCTATCAAACTCTTCAATAAGTTTTTAGGTGACTTTGGTTAATGATCTACGGCTGCTTACATATATTCACATTAATCTGTTCTCTGTGGACCACTGATCTTATATTATGTCCAGGGGTAACCAAGCATATGCAAAAGGGGAGTTTACAAGAGCTGAGGATTACTACACTCAAGGAATTAATTGCATCTCCGAAAGTGAGGCATCTAGAAGCTGCCTCAGGGCTTTATTGTTGTGCTATAGCAATCGTGCAGCATCACGTATGTCATCTGGAAGAGTGAAAGAAGCATTGCAAGATTGTATGAAGGCTGCTGCTTTAGATCCTTCTTTCCTCAGGGTGCAAGTTAGAGCTGGCAGGTAATGTGTTCATATTGATTATTTTATTGTCCCATATGGCTTCCTATCTGTTGATGTGGTGATGAGGTCCTGCGTGGTATTCAATTATTTCCCCTGTCATTTTCTGTTGCTGTTTTCCTACTTGGAAAAACCATAAAGCCTCAATTAGGTAGAGCGACTTGTACGGTACTACGGTCTATGTATTAAATTCAGTTGACTTGGAAGCAGTGCCCTCTCTTTAAAATATACTAGAGCTGTGCAGTGGCTTGGTAACATGGTGTTGAAGCATCTAAATAATGTGACAGATAATAGACTGGATCTTCATGAAGAAGCTAGGACAGGATAATCCTAAAATATCTTTCATGTGCTTTGTCAATACTAATAGCGTAGCAGTTTTGAAAATCATCTGGTAATAACTTGTACCCAAGTGTAGTATATAGCCTACTCAACACTATGCAATCATCGAAAATGTTCCTTGTTTACCCTTGTTATTATGCTCCCTGTTTGTTTGGGATCTTGCCTTAACCAAATCGTTGGCATTTCCATTAGTTTGATTTTTTGTCACGTCAAACTTCCTCTTGAAATTTCAGTTGTTATCTTGCCCTCGGGGATGTCGAGAATGCAAGTTTGCATTACATGAAGTGTTTGCAAACAGGGCCTGAAGCCTGTGCAGACAGAAAGATTTTGGTAGAAGCTTCTGAGGGCCTTGAGAAGACACAGGTACTGAGATTTGCTACTCTTTTGTGCTCTTCTTTTTTGATGCAAGTCATGCAACCAATTCAGTTGGATGCTCAAAAGATATGCATCTGATTCTGAACATTTGAATGCTTTTCAGAAAGTTGCAGAATGCATGAATCGGGCTGCAGGTCTTTTGGAACGAAAAACATCACATGACATAGACTCTGCAAATGCTTTGATTACTGAGGCTTTGGCCATAAGTTCGTATTCTGAAAAATTACTGCAGATGAAGGTGGATGTTCTTCTTATGGTATGTATTTCTGGAGTAGTTGCAACAGTTACTCGTTTGGTGGCATATAATTTGTGGCTCTATGTAGATTTATTTCAGTAGTATTTTTTTTTTTTTTTTTTTTTAATTTCTATGACAAGTGCTATGTATTCTTACTTCAACAGCTGAAGAAATATGAAGATATAATTCAGTTGTGTGAACAACTTCTTCCAATGGAGTCAAACTTTTTGACATCTGGTGTTGGCCACTCTCTGGAGTATCATGGTTCTGATTTGAAGAGAGCTCCTTCCTTTAGGGTCTGGTGCAGCAGTTTGATCCTGAAGTCTTATTTTTACCTGGGAAGGCTTGAGCAAGCCCTTGTTTTCGTAAAGAAGCAAGAGGAGTCGATGTCTATCTTGGAAAGGTGAAAATTATAGTGCATAGTAAATATGTAACACACTCCAACAGCCCTGTTTCATTGATTGTATTTGCTGTTGGCTTATTGTTTTCTTTTTACACATTTTGGATTTTCAGGAATGAACGTAAGAATCTGGAATCCATGATCCCGGTGGTCGGTACTATACGTGAACTATTACGCCATAAGGTGAGTTTGCTCACAATTCCCGGATAATTCATTTATTAGCAGTTGAGTTATACACACAGTTTAGATTCTGGGCAATTCATTTCATGAAATTGTATGTGGGAGCGTGATAGTGGTTTGCTAGGATTTTCTAGAGTGTAGTGGTGAACAACTTTCCCGAGTGCTTATTAGGAACTTAATTGTGATGTGACACTTACTGATATGCTGCTATCTCAAAGCATTTATATCTGGTTGGAGAATACACCAAGTGTGTAGCATGAGTTTTCTATGAGAAATTTCTTAAACTAATACTGGAAATCTTAAACTAATACTGGAAATGGTTATAATTTGAGTATCATTGTTTCAAACAATTAGTTTTTCTCTTTCCCCTTTGTTCGTTCCGTGTATGTTAGTAGAAAAATGCTTAAGTCTCCACTCCCCAGGAACCAAATACAATAAATGTAGGATACTATTTATTCTAATGCACTTGCCAGTTACTGAAAATCTTAAGTTGCTTTTCACTTGCCAAAAATAAAGAAAAGAAACATCATGGGTCACGTCCTCCTCTATCTCAGTTAATTTTATTATGAAATGACAGCATTTGCACAGCATAACCGTTATCAGGTGTTTGCTTGAGCCGTTTATGCTCTGTTAGTGAGAATTACTCGTAGCTTGTATTGACATTCAGGAGAGACACATATGTCCTCTTATTGATAATTAATTAATAGTCTAGAAGTAATCATGACTGCTAGACAATAGAAATCAGGTTATTGTGAATATTTTCTTTGTTTGCTAATTGTACTGTTCTACCTTAAGCTGTCCTACTTGTCAAAACTGTATCAGCGTGTTACAATTCAAAAAACTCCCCTCATGTAACAGTCAACTCATAACTGTTTAGGCTGCAGGAAATGAAGCATACCAGGCAGGAAATCATGCAGAAGCTGTTGAACATTATACTTCTTCTATTTCATGTTCTGTTGAATCACGTCCTTTCGCTGCAATATGCTTCTGTAACCGTGCTGCTGCATATCGGGCTATGGGCCAAATTGTGGATGCCCTTGCTGACTGCAGCCTTGCTATTGCACTTGATGGAAATTATTTCAAGGTCAGTATCCAAATTATTCATGTAACACTTTCATCATTTTTAATGCCGGATTTATGCTCTAAAACACCAGAGCAGAGTGTCGACTAGGTCTTCTTTAAGTGTGTTTGTTTGTAGGGTGTGCATTGGATTCATCAGAACCAATACAATCATATCTTTTGGATTCGGAAGAATCTATGAATCCATAATCCAGTCCGAAGCTTACAGATAGGTTAAATTCGCCACAATCTGATAATCTGAAAAATAACAATATAATCTGCATTTTCCCTAAACAATATAAGTGACACAATGAAGTCCATAGTCCAAAAGGATAAAGTAGTATATATTACATGTTCTACGAATAATAGTTCAAAACAATAAAATATTACATATTCTCTAAACTATTTGTAACATCTACTAGCTCAAAGGAAATGGTTGCCATCTAAAATATTACATATAGGTCAAAATATTAACATTGAATTGGATTATTGGAGTTTTGGATCAGAGTGATTTTGAAAACTCTATTTGTTTGTGTGTTGAGATGTAATCCTTTCCACCATCAATCTAACATTTTGTTCGAAAATTTATCTTGGTTACTATGATGCTTGCCATCTTCCTGGGTGGCTATTCACAAAATCTTAACAATCTCTTGAATCTGACTTCTATTGTCAATTTGTCATCATTTTGTACGAGCCCCCCTTCAACTCGAAATTGATGATGAAATCAAATTAGATATTGGCTCTTGAATGAGATAGTTTATGCTATTTATTGAACAAACAAATAATCATTATTTTAGAAGGAATGCGGATTGCTGACATAGGATATTAACAAGGTTCAGCTGAGAAGTAAAATTTAAATGTGTTCTAGCCCGTGAGTCCGACTTTTTGAAGGATTCCAGAATGATGATTTGATCTTATAGCATTTTGAATAGAAACAGAGTGTAGCTTACTTAGCTTTATTTCCAAGTTTGATACGTTGGGTCCTGTAAATAAATTTGAATGTTATGACAATGGCAGTTTTGGCATGAACTTGGCAAAGGTTCATGAAGTTTGTACCACTTGAGATAGGTTAAGTGCGACAAATCTAGTAGTTTTATTAAGATCTTGGGAAGATTGGATTTTTTGTTCTTGAAACAATTACTCTTGTAGTAGTAAAAACATGTAAAAAACAGTCAAATACTCGAGTTATGGACCTGGAGTCCTAAATTATTGTTGTGATTAAGATTTACTATTCATATTGAGTTTTAGTAATGATGGGAAGTTATTACTTGACTAATAGAGTTGGAATTTATTCTATATAAGAGAGTTGTAGAGTATATTATTTAGTCGTCGGGTCACAGTTTATTTCACTCGTAAGGGTTTGTTTCACCGTTAGGGTGATTCATCTCTTCATAGATTGGTGTCTTTATTTTATTTACGATGTTTAAATAAGACTCCAGAATGTAGCAATTGCTACACCAAAATTACCTTCTTCCCTGTCCCAATATCCTCTGCTCTATCAACTGATTCCAGCATTCTGGAATTCATTGAATTAAGATCCCATTACACATTGTTGTCAGCTTGACCTCTCATGGAGACTTTAAGTCATGACTCTTATCTGATGTTGAATATTCTGGCAATTAGTTTGTAAGTCACTCTTGTTTGTCCATTATTCCACGTAAAATGTTTTTAATCACCTTATGCATTTCATATTAACTCTTTCTATTCTTATATGGTAGGCAATCGCTAGACGAGCAGCACTGTATGAGATGATAAGAGACTATGGACAAGCAGTTACAGATCTTCAGAAGCTTGTATCTCTCCTCACAAAGGAAGTAGATAAAAGGAGTAGCCATTCAACGCCATCTGATAAGCTGAGTTTTGCAAATGAGCTTAGACAAACTAGAGTAAAGCTTTCAGAAATGGAAGAAGCAGACAGGAAGGAGATTCCCTTGAATATGTATCTCATACTGTAAGTTCTTGTTTTAGATATTTGTTCTCAAATATTTATAAACTTGGATACAAGGTTTCATCACATAACTCTTTTCTTTTCCTCCAGTGGAAATTATACTGTTCAAATTTACATTTTAATATGAGTAATTATTAAGAAACAAATATATGAATGGGACACTTTTGACACTGTGACCAAATGTATGATTTTGATCTGATATATTGTTATATATTGGTCAGAATACAAACCCCAGAATGTAATTCAATGTTTATAGTTTCTAACAACGTTGTCAAATCCATTATGATAAAGAAACTCTCACCATCTTCTTTGAACAATGAATGGCATGGTTTATCTTTCCTTTGGGAAGATCCTCTATCTTCCTCCATATTTCACTATTCCTTTCTTTTTCTTTTGTGTTTCCAACCAAGAAACCTTCTTCCTAGATCTAGGTCTCAGCCACGACTGCCCTTTTTGTTTGCGTGTATTTAGTATTTTGCCATTTTTAGTTTTTTACGTAAGACATCCTCGGTTGTGGTTACTTTCTCCAATCCTGTTAATTAGAAATCTGTTACCAGGCCTTTACATGTCTTTTGTGCTCTACGAATCTACTAACATTTCCCACTAGAGTAGAATAATGCAAATGTAGTATACCTATTTTCTGGAATAATATGAGCAGGTATGTTCCTGTGCTTTTGAGATGCTGCTTGCCTTTACAGTTATGGAAGTTCATTTTGCATCCTCTTCAATGATCATTAGTTCATCTATCTGCATATGAGCGAATCAATATTTTGCTAAATAGTGACATACTGCATCATATATGTCAGGGGAGTTGATCCTTCAGCTGCTGCATCTGAAATAAGGAAGGCTTATCGCAAAGCTGCACTTAAGTATCATCCGGACAAGGTACTCATAAATTTTGGCTTGTATAGATTGTGTTATTTTTAATCCTTTGTTCAAATATGTTAAAATTCTCCTCAAGATCTAGGAGGTTATAATTGTGGTCATAATTGCCCGTGAAATAAAAATTTGCTTTTGGTATAGGCTGGTCAGTCTTTGGCTAGAAATGAAAATTCAGATGATGGAATCTGGAAAGAAATAGCAGAAGAAGTCCATAAAGATGCAGATCGCCTATTTAAAATGATTGGAGAAGCATATGCAGTACTTTCTGACCCTGCCAAGGTACAAAATTGTGAAACTCCACTCTTTGTCCATTTCACATTTACTCCCTCTTTACAAGGATTGCATGTAGACAGAAAATTCCTGGCATGGAGTTGACATAAGAAAAATGTGGTTTCAGAGAGATCTAAGTTTTTTTTTTTTTTTTTTTTTTTTTGATTATACAGTTCTTATCCATCTGCTACTTCAGACAGATATATTTTAATAAATTAGCTTGCATATCAATGCGCTGATCACATATTACATTGCTTATAATACCACAGATATTGCCTTGATAGTTTGTCATGTGTCTGTTATGTCAAAATGCTCTTAAAGACTAGCATTCCCTGCATTCTTATACCCGCACTTCTCTGAGAGCACCTTCTTTTACTCGTTCTTTTCACATACACTTGATATGAAATGTTAGCCTACTAGCATCTGAGTGCAAAGTGAAGATATTCATTCACATGGCAAAATGCTTTTCTACTTGCAGCGATCACGGTATGATCTGGAAGAGGAGCTGAGAAATGCTCCAAACAGAGGCCATGGAGTCGGTACCTCAAAAATGTATCCAGATTTCCAGAGTTATTCATTTGCGAGAGAAGGCCCTAGAAGACAATGGCAAGACGTTAGGAGAACTTATGAGGACTTGCGTAGAGGATCTGACTATGAAAGGACGCGGTGGTCATAATTGTGGAGACAATTTCCAGTCTCTGACACAAGGATCAGTGTGAGACTCAATAGACTTTACTGTCCATACGCTGTGCTTCATCTGGCTCCACCTGTGCCTGAGAGTATTGGACTAAACTAGCAAGCGGAGGCCATGAAGCATTTCCTGAGGTTTGTGCTGAGATGTATGGATTACTGATCATACATATTGCAGACGAAGTGGCTTTAATTGTTTGTGTGTCTAGGCTGACGGAGAGATGATAGCCTCTGATGTACAGAGCGAGTCCAGCGGTGCTGGTGTTATCGACTTGTACAAACACAGAAGCAACAGTTTTGGGAGAGGCCAAAGGCAGATTCACCGCTGGTAGTGACTTTTTTTTTTTTCAAAGGTGCGCATGTATTGATCTATACATGCTACTTGTTAAATTTGTTGCTGTACATAAAACTACATGTGTTATACTGACTATTCATCGCAATAAATACATGTGTTATACTCCATTAGGTCAAATCAGAACTAATCTGTGTTTTTGTAAGTGCATATCCCCAATGAATAAGTACTTGTTATTCATCTACAGTAAGGCTCATGATTCTCTTCAGTGTTAAGCTGGAAAAATGCAAAAGTTTTAGCAAGAGGTGTGTTTTTGCAAGTAATCTTGTTTGGAAACATGTCTGCAGCATCCAGAATGCTTGCGGTGTGTTTGACGGTTTAGGCTAAGGATAACCCGATTAATGATTAATGTACGTCAGAGTTCAGGGTGACGCTAACGATTCTACTTGGATAAGTTCCATTCCCTTTCTGCACTTACTATAACTTCTATATGGTATCATATGGTATACTCTTTATGACCTCTCTTATTCACATAGCAAAATTTCTTATCCTAACCCACTGCCAAACAGGAGATTGTTAAAATGAATAGATCAGGTAAGTTAACAGTGAATCAATAGACGGACGTATAAATATGTTTCCACTAGTCCTGAGACTTTGCTTCAGTTGAAGCCATTATCAATGATCCTGAGGTAATCAATAGTTTTCTTTTCATGGCAACACTTGCTCAGCTCTCACAACATAAACATGTTCCTCTGCAACTTCATAAGTGTTTCCAGTTAGAGGACTGGAATTGGTTGGACTTTTAACTGATACAGAACATAGGACTCGGTGTTAGTAGTGTCTTTCACTACCTTGTAAAATGTAGTGTGGCTGTTATAAGGATGAAAGAGTTACCTTTACGGGCACAAAAATTAAACAGTTAACGACTGTAAACTCAAAGACATCTCAGACGTATATTCCCAGACCTACTTCCTTCGGATTCGTTTCAACCATCCACGGAGCTCTACAGAATGAAAACATATGGATGAAGAATCTTAAAACTGTACAAACTGGAAAAAAGAAGATACCAAATTTGCAGCTAGGGAAAGTTCTTATACTTGTTCAGGACAAAATTGATGGTTCCTTGTGAAGCGCGATTAAGAAGAGTTTCCCTTGCCTCAATTGCAATACCTTCAGGCTACAAGTAGCATAATGAAACACGGTTCAAATACGGCAACAACAATACAGTTTGCTCTAGATCTTGACTTTGTTGAATACAGACCTCTTCCGGAAACCAAACACCTGGCTGTGTGCTTCCCTCAAGAATCGCCAGAGCAAATGCAGCTGTTGAGATTCCTACTGACCTGAAAGACATGTGTATCCCGTATATTGGTATATGCATGAATCAAGTATCATTATAGAAGTATCTTCTTGTTCTGTTACCAATTTCACATAACTAACAGCAGTTCTAGACAAAGTAACTTACTCTGATAGTTTTTTGTGACTGAATATTGCAATCCTATTGAATCCATCTGAACATTCTAAATCAACCTGTTTGGTTGGATTGGATACAAAAATAACCGAAGAATCAGTGTAATGCATAAGCACATATTTCAGTTTTAACAGCTTGTAAACGATAACAGAAACACTGCAGAACTAAAGGAACATGAAAAATTAAAGAAAACATACTCTCATTGATACCCTCTCTCCAGCGATTTGATCAACTTTCCGAACTACAGGATCAAATAAATCAACCAACTGTTGCACTTTGCTTCTGTCTCTCAGGAATTCCTGTAGATTAGATAAATATGTGGTAAGTCATTTATTCAACTGAAGTGAGCATAAACCATCAGACTTCAGGTCAGTATCATAGGTTACGCCATTCAATCGTTTAAAAGACTGCAAAAACTACATGAAATTTTGCTAAAAGCTAAGTAGCAGGTTGTACGAACTCTTTCAAAAGCACGAGTATTTGTATGAACATTTTATCAAAAGGATGGACATCCAACAAAAAAAGTATCAATTCTCCAGTTAGAAGTTTTCATACAGGTGGAAACAATTCTCTCACAGCCAGCATTCCCCAATTCCAGAAAAATGGTGCAGTTCCAAACCGTGCACTGACAGTTGGAACACCGAGGATCTCATGGACACTTCTCACTTCGGGCAAATTCCTGAAACCAAGATTTGTCAGAATACACAACAGATCGAGGGATCACGTGAGAAGGATATCCTACATTTTAACTTTACATCCATTAGTTTGACAAGGAAACTAGTTATAACGTATATGTAATTCAAGGACATATAATGAAAAGCCTTTGAAGCTAAGGTGATTAGTTCTGTAATCTCATAGAATTTAAAGTAACAGTGAAATAGAATATGATTTCTGAGGAACTTACAAGAGGTATACATCCCTTCTTCCAATTCCTTTTCCAAAATCAATGTTGACCATTTCGCTGTAGGGCTTCAGTCGGATCTCCTTCCCTGTAAAGTTTCTCTCATCAAAATAAAAACCAAGGGAAGTAATAGAAAGAAAAAACACTCCAAAAGCGCTGTCAAACCTTTATTATATGCTACTACCTCCTCCCCAAGAAGTAAAAAGCTGGTTGATAATATAGTCGGCCCAGCACCACCAGAGCCAGCTGTGTAATAGTAGAATCTAGGACAAGAAATCATTTCACAGTTTAATGATAGCGAAGAAAACAAGAATTTATAGGAAGTGCCATGCATATTTGGAAAAAGAACTTACCTTAGCCTCTCTAGATCACCTTTGCTTTCAGTTTTAGCAGCACGGACCAGCTCTGCCGCCATGACTGTAACAGTGTTTTAAAACCAGTTTTGATACAATGGAAAGTCTAGCCCTCTGATCGAAGGACATTGCTACATACTAAGTACATGAAATTGGCCTAGTTCGCAGTTGCTAATATGCTGAAAGTCTTGGTCTATGGAGTATGGGTCAAGATTTCCACTAAAGTTCATAGTTTGTTACCATGATTAAGTATTACATTTCCTGGATTCTTCTAAGTAGCCCCAGAGAGTCAATGCATAGCTTGTAGTATTCAAGAACAATCCAGATAGAAATGGCTCCAGGCGATTATATTAGTGAGAAACATATGTGGCCTAAGGATCAGAACTTATTCTAAGACAATTAATTTCATATGTATCAAACAAAAATTACAGAAATTTAAACAGGATAAGAACGCTCTCTCTAACATATAAGTAACAACATTCATTAAGGGCAGTGTGAAAGTACCGTTGCTCACTCCTGGATATATTCCTCCAGTTGTTATGGCCGGAATATTAGCCTCAATTGCTTTGCTCATGTACGATTTTGCTCTCTGAGAGTAGCTTGTATCATCACACACATCAAGATATGCAGTCTGCTTAAACAAGGCTATTACTGTTATCATCGTGTAGAGATAAGAGATCGATAAGAAATTGGTACTCAGTCTATTTAAACTGTACTAATTCTAATACCACAGACATGTTCATTACCTTTCTCTCACCTTGTTCCGAATAGCAGCTTCAAGCACGGTGCACTTCTCTGACCGCTGAAATGGTCCAGCAGTATGTACGACAAGATCAACATCTGCACACATACAAGGAATTAACTTATTTTTTAAATAAAAGCCATCCTCATGTACCATCTAATACACTCGGAAGAGTCCCAAACCTTTCAGTGCCAACTCCAAGGATGCACTATCGTTGATGTCAACTTGAGAGAATTCCGAGTTTTGTCCTAATTTAGCCACCATATCACTTCCTTTATCCCTGTGACGCAAGTCGCGCAACCAGATTCGTAAATGTAGCATTAGTACTCAATACCATTGCCCTTCCAAATCACATACTAGCACCTCAGTATTACTACTTCATACTCGATTCTTCGGAGACAATTTCTTCCAACTCGTTACTAGTATATACTTGTAGTTCTTCAGTTGCAAACATGCACTAAAAGACTAAAACTATACAGTGCGACTTGATGAGGATAAAATAATATATACGGTAAACCTTAAATTATGGATCCTAATTAAGAATTCCAGAAATAGTGAAGGTTAACTAACTAGGCCACAGTTTTGTTGCCAGATAACCTGAACTCGACATATAAGTTGAATAAGGATATTACAAACACTCAGTGATTGTAAGTTGAAAGGGAAAACAAAGTTGACCTGTTCCGACCACCGACGACAATGCGAAGACGAGGGGAGAACTTGGAGAGGGCAAGAGCGGTTGAACCACCAACTCTGCCAGTGCCACCAAGTACCAGAACTCTTGAGTTGTTGAGCTTGTCAACATTTCCAGTTGGTGAAATAGTTTTTGGGTCACTGCTTTGTCCAGGAGAAGAAGCAGCAGCAGCAGGAAGATTATTGTTTTTGGTAATGGCTGCAGGTGCAAAAGAGTTGAGTTGCATCATCAACATTAATCTTGCCATTTTCACTTTAATTTCCTTTCTTCTGCTTCCTCAACCTATAGCTAAGCTAGCTAGGCTACCTTTATCGTTATTCATGACGTAGCCATTGGTGTTACACCTGCCACGTGTTCACTCCGACTAGAGCTAGATTTGTAATTACTAATTAGAATACTTAAGTCGATTTAATCACAAATTAATTTTAAATATTTTATAAAATAATTTATAAAACTATATTTCGTAAAGAGAAACTTTAAACCCATGAAGTTAGACAGCCACTGATCCAATGCTAAATACGTTTAAAAAATAAGTTGTATTATTTAAAATAAAATATTGGTAATTTTGATGGGTGTTTAAAAAAAAACTATTTAAAAGGTATATAAGCATCAGGTCTAGGAGTAGTGTTTTAAACTAATTTTTTGGACATAAACGACTAAAATTCAGTTTAATTTAAGGAAAAATTACTTAGTTGGTGTTTGCAAGAGTTTAACTTATTTTAAACTCCTTAAAGAGGTACACACAGTCGAGCTTCTCCAACTAATTAATTTAATAAAATTTACAAGCTTATACGTTGTTATAAACACGTAAAAAACTGTTTCTACTAAAAGTAAGTGATAATCTGTATAAGCTAAACTGTTATAAATAACTACTTCGTACTTTATAAAGTCCATTAGAGCATCTTTGATAATAAAACTCTAAAAAAAACTATTAAGCAAGGCTCGCCACATTATCTTCAAATCATAATTAAACAAGCCCCTTCAACCTTTCAATCAAACTATATCTCTCCGACCACATCACTTCCCCCAAATACAAAATATTCTCTTTCACAATTATCCCATCTTAAATCAAAAAATTTCATTTGATTTTTTATATTTTTATCTTTACTTTTTAAACAAGTAAATCAAATTGCAACAAGAATAAAATAAACATAAGAAACAAAAAAGATCTCATCCCGGGATGACCCTATATCATCGTGGAATGACCTTGACATCCCATCTCACACGCCCAACAATTAAGGTCATCTCCAGTAGTTCACACACTGCTGGATATCCTAAGAATTGTTTTAGCAAATTCCATGAGGTTGAGTATTAGTCTCGATAAGTCAAAGTTGTGTAGCAGTACTATTCAATTATTCTTCTTTATTTTTGTATAATTTTAACGGGTTTGTAAATAGAAGAACTACATACTACGTATACCACACACACACATATATAATTCACTGGACTAAATATGTCGTCGTTGTTCTTATTTAATACAAATATATCTATATAATCAAAATACATAGTTAAACGAACAATTTAATTTTAAAATTTAAAAAAATATTATTTTCTAGATCATTGAAGACTAAAAAAAATATATTATTTCAAAAACCTTAAAAGAGAAAGATTTATATGAAAGAGTACATTGTCCACGTCAAAAGCTACTATAGTAGCTATTGTTGGTTTTTACGGAACTATTAGGGTTTGATCATACCCTCATGTGTACATTTCTTTATAGAACCATATAAACCATAATCTAAGGTTTTAATATTGCTTCATATAATTAACAACCTTCCTTCGTATACTTGAATTGAGAACTTTGGGTTATCTTCAACATTTTGAGTTGGTTAGCTCAATTTTGTGTAGCATAAAATGTCGAATGGTTTTGAAACCATATGGAATCAATGAGATATCAGGATTGCAAGATGAGAATGCAAAATATAAAAATTAAAGTGTATTTTTTAACGGAATAATTTATTTGAGTGGGTGAATCAAATTAAGAAATAATGGTAGATTATGGGGTTAACTAGGGTTTTAGCCTTCTTTCTATGAAAGACATTGAATATATTGTTCTATATTTTAGCGATGCGAGACTTTAATTGTATGTTTATAACACAAGATTACATTTAAAATCGAGTTAACTTCATATGCAAATTTATCATCGTTGGAGAGTATTATTGTACCACGAAAATATATAAATAATGAAATATGCAATAAAAGAATAACTTAACTTTCAAAACATTAAAAAATAATACTTCATAGATTTCTTAAAATGAGAGATCATATTATATCGAGAAAAAACAAAAGATAGAGAATTTAACAATAATAAAAAGTACTAGTATATATATAACCCAACAACATGAGTATGATTAAATTTTGCATTTAAAACTTATTCTTTTATCTTGCCGATTGAAATTTAATTTGTTTTGTAAATGTGTCACTTTAAAAAGTTGTAGAGTTCGAATTTTATTGGCGTGAATTTCTTCATTTTCAAATTTCTTTTTTAATGGTTTTCAATTTAGTCAGTTCGTTGTTACTCTTTAAATTGAAGGTTTGGAATATTAGTCTTGTTTGAAATAATTTTCTTCTTTTATATTATATGGTAGCAGTTGTGGGCTCCCAACGTTATTTAATAAAAATAAATCTTTTGAAAGTATAAAAGTATCAAATTTCAAAAACATAGTTAACAAATATCATTAACTAATTAATCATTTTCACTATATGGAACACGTAGGTCATGATTCAAACGTGAGAACAAAAAAATGAAAATGATTTTAGAGAACAATTCCTAAGAATTTATAGCCAAACTTCATAAGGTTGAGTTAAATGTTTCTAAGTAAAGCAGAACTATATGCACTTATTGTTCTTTATTTCCCCTTTTTATTTTAATTATAAAGTACTTTTAACTAAAATGAGGGGTCGTTACGTAATGGTAGATGATGTCTATTTTGGTTTTAATTAGTACAATATTAAAAAGCGTGTTACAAGTTCAAGATTTTATGTTGCATTCCAGTTGAATGTCGGCTAAAGCAGAACACAATATGGACCCACACATGCACCATAGCAATATACATGCGTGTCGATACGAGAACACAAATATTAATTTAATATTATTATTGTTGAAAGGAAGTATTTGATGATGGGTAAAATCCATTTTCGGTATTTTAGGGTGCACCATATGTCCATTATACTCGAGAGTGGTTGTGTCTAATTTTGGTACTTTATCGTAACAATCATGCCAATTTGTATATTTTTAAATTTATTGCATCAAAATCCATGAAGTGATGGAGATTGAACCTCACATGCATGTGGAGACTCCCTACATTGAAAATTTTGAAATTAATACCACACACATGATTAAAACCAAAAGATAATTTAAAAGATTAAGGGACAAAAACAGTGCATAGCTAGGTACTTCACGTTGGGTTTATTATATGTAATGAGTTAAATATGAAGTGAGGTGGTGTTTGGTAGGCATTAGTATTACACATTATGTTTTTTTTTTTTTTTTTTGTTTTTTTTGTTTTTAATTATTATGTGTACTAACTTGAAAAAGTATATAAATTGACAAATTTGTTACAATAAAGTGCCAAAACTGGTCACAATCACTCTAGGATTGATAAATTGGACATGACGCACTATGTAGTACCAAAAATGAATTTTACCCATTTGATTAAATATTTCAAAACTAATAAACATAATTATTTACAAATTCATTGATTCAAGTACTATTTTTACTATAAACGTTTCAATCAGCAATGATCAGTTCACTAATGTGGAGTATGTGTATACCATGTTTAAAATTTCGGAAAATAAGGAATTTAAAAAAAAATAAAATAACAAACAACAACACATATATTGTTATTGTGTATATACTAGTTATATCCTATAGTTATTAGGGTTAGTTTATACATTAATTTTTTTCTTAATAGTAATATTTTGATCAAAATTTAATTAATTTCTTTAAAATTAAAATTGACTTTCAGAGTGTTGAGCATCTGCTCCACCATTTTCATTAGGAGTGTGTCAATTACTAGACAAGCCTTAAGTTTTAAACATTTTTAAAAGAAATAAAGAAAACTATAAAAAATTTGATAAACTTTTTCAGACCGAAGCAGTGCTCTGAGATCATCTGCTCCACCACTTTCAGCAGGAGCAAAATGTTATTTCGAGTTAAAGCTTGTTTGGTTGTGAAAATTTAAACAAGGGCAAAACTATAATTTTCACATTTCAAAACGCCTTAAGTTAAAAGTTAAAAGTGGTGCCTCAAAATGTAATTGATCGACATTAAGAGGGCTTATTTCGTTATTGTTGATAAGTGGACTTATTATATTATTACGAACATTAAAAATGTATTAAAAAGTTATGGACCCAAAGTAAATAATATATTTCATTTAATAAAAATTTTATTTGTGTTAGAGTGTGTGATTTTTAATTAAAGAATTAATTACTTCAAGATGATATATGTATGCCCATCAATTTTCCAGAACTTTTATGCAGATATTATCAATATAACAAGTTACTTTTGAGCTAAAGAGATATTTTTCTCAATTACATAAGGTGATGTCAACATTACGTATGTATGCCTGGCGTCATCCCATACCATTAAACAACGTGCGCTTTTCGCGCCTTGATTCAAAATTCTAAGCAGAAATGCAGTAACGTCCTTCCTAAACATTTATGCTCTGCTCGTTATTTACTAATTTGCATAGCACTGAAATACAATCAATTGCGAGTACCACATTAAGAAATGAAAATTGAGCTTGTTATAGTACATGTACACATATGGAAAATGCTAACCAAATTACAATACACCGAATTAAGAGTGCATCATCAAATTTATTCACAGCTGATTCGAAAATGTCAAATTAAAATTATACAGTAAAATTTAAAATTTACACTGCGATCGAAATGTAAACCGATCATAATAGTTATCTATCTACATTTGATTCACTCAAATGTACTATCCCAATTACAATCAAGGATTTTGAAACAACAATCATCATATCATTTCATAGAATTAATTGTATGTACATTCATTGTACATTGTAGTACAAGTACAGAAAGGTTTCCCTTTATAAGCATAAGATCCCAGTAATTTTGAGTTCTTTCAGATTTGCCCTTTATTTTTATTGCTGTAAAGTCCTCTTTCTCCATCTCACTCTGCTTATTTCTCTTCTTCAATTCCATTCTTCTCATTTTTTTTCCTTTCATATACAACACAACAAGCTTCCTCTTCCTCTGTCTCTTCTTCTCCACCAAAACGTCACAGTTTCACCCTCAATGGCTCACTTTCCAGCTCTTCAATGATGCCATTCCCAATATGACTGATCATCATCAGGTTCGCCTTCATCACTAGTGCTATTTTTTTATTTTTTTTCTACTTTTCCCAAACAGAATTGATGATTTTTATTGAAGAAATGTGTTTGGGAAAGCCATGGTTAGTTTGCAAGTGAACAGATGCTGTTTTGCTTTCTGCTGTATTTGGATGCTAGGGTTTAGGTTTTGCCGAAAACCCCTGTTTGCTAGGGTTTTTGATTAGCTTAGCTGAAAAAATGAGGAAAATCTGAAATTAGATTGAAACCGGAAAGTAAGTTGGAAACAAATGTATACCTCATGTCAATGAGTTGAGCTTTTATTGAATTGAACCATCTTATTTTATTATTATTTTTTGATAATTGTTGCTGCTTCATAGGGCTAGAACAGTGATTGATGTAAATTAATGTATTTGAATTTTATTTTTTTAATATTGGATCCTGAACTAAGGATTGGAGTTGTGTGCTGTTTGAGTTTTTGCTTCTTTTCTGGAATATGTGTTGTTTTAATTTTTGCTTCTATAATTTACTGGGATTGGTTGGATAGAATCATAGAAACAGTTAGCTCTGGCTTGCAGACTGTGAAGTTTGTTAAGGTTAGGGAGGAAAATCCTGGAACATGCTGGAAGGATTCTGAACTAAATATTTTAATGTGTAGTTTATAAAAGATTAAGGATTGGAGCATGTGTTGCCTGAATTTCTGCTTCTTATGTGGAATATCTGTTGTTTCATATTTTGCTTCTTTAGTTTACTGAAATCAACTAGTTGCCCTTAGGAATTGTGATGTACACATTTTTTTACTTAGTAGATGTTGCTTATTGTTGATAGTATGTATTTGATCTATGTAGGACAGATTTCTTGAAAGTATTCTTGTGTGAAATGTAGTAATGTAAAGATTCATGTTTTCAAACTGATGAGATTTTAACATTTCTAAGCAAAATGGAAATGTATTTTGTTATGGTGGAAAATAAAAGCAACGAAGAAAAGTCTTGGGGTTCAGGCCAGTAAGCTGGTTGTTATCAAGTAATGAATCTTGTTACCCCACATTGATTTTCAAGTCCGTGGTGGAACATTTGTTATGAAATATATCCGAGAAGTGTTTTTCTTCATAAATTTTAGTATTTAACAGAGGGCACAAACTCTATGGCTCACATAATTAGCTTTGTGGTTTATTTATTTTAACTTGGTTTCTCTTTTTTCCATCTATCATCAGGTGTTGACTTTTGGATCCTTCACGGAGGAAGAGGTCAGATTCTTCAAGCCCAAGCCGCAAAAGATTGATGTACAAATTACATTTGGCTCTTTAGATTCGGAAACTTTAAGATCTGTGGGCATATTCGAAGCTAGGTTGACTGAACCTCATTCAACTGAGAAATGCCTGTTTGCATCAAGTAAGAAAAATGTCTGTAGGATCACTAGCAATGGTGATGACATAAGCCAAGTTTCTGTGTTGGGCGAAAATGGATTCGATGGATCAATTCCTAGTGATAATTCCAGAGAAGTGAAGCCAAGCTCCATAGAGCGTGCTTTATCTATTAATTCTGATTGTACCTGCGAAAGTCAGTCAAGTCATGGCAATTCTGGTTCCCAAAGTAAGGGTGACTTGTCTTTCCCCTTGGATGGTCTGGTTTTGCATAGTTCCTCGAATGGCAATCACCAATTGGAGACGAAAGCTAGTGTGTGTAGCGCACCAAATGGACAAATTGTAACTCCAAGAAACTTTGTTCCTCGAGGATTAGTCAATTTGGGGAATCTCTGCTTTCTGAACGCCACTCTCCAGGCTCTACTATCCTGTTCACCCTTTTTTTACTTATTGTGCAAACTAAGAAATTGCAGCATACATCAGGTACCATCTTGAATCAGTAGAATAATATTCAAAGGCTATGACATAAATAAGCTTATTTGTTGTATCTTTCTCGCTTATAGATTGACTATCCAACATTGCACGCATTTGTCGAGTTCATCGCTGAATTTGACTTGCCCAGTGAATCAATTTGTGAACCAAATGGGAAGATTATCCCTGAAACTGGGTTGCCATTTCGGCCTGTCATGTTTGACTCCATATTGAAGAGTTTCACTCCAGATATTCCAGATAACTTATCAGGCAGACCTAGGTTTGTGTAAACCCACTATTTGCA
This sequence comes from Plantago ovata, assembly GCA_028274465.1. Taxonomy (NCBI): domain Eukaryota; kingdom Viridiplantae; phylum Streptophyta; class Magnoliopsida; order Lamiales; family Plantaginaceae; genus Plantago; species Plantago ovata. The sequence goes on along the minus strand of CM051456.1, from coordinate 15,260,997 downwards.
TATCTTTTATTTTCTCATGTGCTTGTTATGGTGAGGCCCATTTTACAGTTTCCCTTTGCTTGATAACGTTAGCTAAAATATGGTTTTCCAGGGAAAAGAAACAAATTAAATCTGAATTCAGTAAGAAACTATTTGGGACAAAAGTCTAAAGAAATGTGTTGAGAAAACAATAATTTGTCTTCAATCTTTTCTTTACACAGGCAAGAAGATGCCCAGGAATTTTTGAGTTTTGTCATGCATCAGATGCACGATGAATTGCTTAAACTTGATGGACAAATTGTGAATGGAAATGGAAAAACGGCATCTTTGGTGTCCTCAACTGATGGTGAAGATGAGTATGATGATTGGGAGACTGTCGGCCCAAATAAGAAAACTGCAATTACAAGAACTCAGAGTCTTGTGCCATCAAAGTTGAGTTCAATTTTCGGAGGTCGGTTAAGGAGTGTTGTCAAGGCAAAAGGTAGGTTAAATTAATATACATCCAATCTGTTACCATGCTTGAATCATGAGTTCGTGCTCTCTATTGTATTGCAATAAGTTCTATTAGGTTGAATGAAATGTTGATTAATGTTTTGATCACATTTCCAGATGAATAAATATGCTTGTGATTCTCTCCACTTGAACTTGAAAACACTGTTTGTGAAAAAGTCACAAGTAGCCTTATGATCAAAGATATACTCGTACATGTATTTGGTTGCCAGAGTGGGGTTAGGAGCTTGGGATATTGACCTTTAGTTTGTAACTGGAAAGCATTTTTACCAAATTCATCTTGACATCATAAGATTTGTTTCCCTGTGGTAAAACAATAGGTATCAAATGTTTTAGGAAAGAAAACCTTGGGCTGTATCAATCCAGCAATTGTTTCAAGTTATTGATATCTTGTGGCCAACTGACCACTTCTCTCTGTGTTTCTGAGCAGGCAGCAAGGCCTCAGCGACTGTACAACCTTTTCTCTTGCTTCACCTCAATATTTGCCCTGATCCTGTCTGTACAATAGAAGACGCACTCGAAATATTCTCTGCTCCAGAAACTGTTGAAGGGTACCGAACATCTGCTGGTGGAGAAGTAAGTCCTCTCTTTTCATTTCTTCTTCCCTTTTACATCTATTAGCGCCTTTAATTAATTATGCTATTTCATTTGTAGCTCTTGTTTCAAAATGTTTCCGTATCTTCTTGTTCTTTCTCATATAGGCTACTCATTTGTGCTATTTGTATCTGTGGGTTAATATCAAATAGTAAAAATTCTAAAACATGTTATATAAAAAATGGGAGGGAGAGCATTGACTGCATTCCACAGGATGTCATCTATTGGTAACTTTGTATATCGATCATTGATGGATGGTTGGATCTTTAGCAGCAATGTTGTGGTTGCATTTAGCAGCTAAAGTTATTTGTGTGTGTGTGCACGCGCGCGCATGCATGTGTATGTGTGCATGTCTGCGCATGCATCGCGCATTACATGTAGCAACCCTCTCAGTTAACTCATAAACTGACCACAATCTTATTGTTTTAGGCTGAGGTGGTCACTGCCAGCAAGTCTGTTAAAATTTTGGAGCTCCCCGAGATCTTAGTTTTGCACTTGATGCGTTTTAGCTACGGGAGCCAAGGTAGCACCAAACTGCATAAAGCTGTGCATTTCCCATTGGAGCTTGTTATTAGCCGTGAGTTATTGGCTTCTACATCGTCTGAGGTAATATTTTGCCCTCTCTCTTAAAGTTTCTTATTAATCAATGTTGTCAGTCTCGGATCTCGGTCTGTCTCGGTCGACCCCAAAACCGAGATCTCGGTTTCGGTTTCGGCCGAGATTTGAAGGGGATGGGAAAAAAACTCATAGAATTAGAATCAAGTAAAAAACACATAGAATCCTTATAATTTATCATCTATCACTCACATATAGATATTCTAAATGCAAGCAAGCAAGCAAAGTCAAGAACAAGGTCTTAAGAAAAGTAGGAACACATCTTTCCCCGTTGACATTTTTCTACATGAAGTAAACAAAATCCCATTTCAATTCAATAAAGCCCAAGTATAAACCTCTCAAATATTGTCCAATTGAAGTATTTTAGTACCAAATAACTAAACACATCAAGTATATGAGAGTATTGAAGCAACAAAACAAGAATAAAGTAAAAGCCCCAATTCAATTTCATGAAACCCTAACTTAAAATTGGTCAATTGAAGTGGAATAAGTGAACATACCTTGTTAAATCTAGCAACCAGTGGTAGAGGAAGGAGAAATCGGCCGGAAAAGAGGTCGGAATCCGCCGGAAATGGGCGTGTGACAACATCTCGGGCGAAACGCTCGAGATCCGAGATCCGAGATCTCGCTACATCTCGGGCGAAACAGCCCGAGATGCTTATGCTGCCCGAGACGCATATCTCGTCTCGGGCAGCTGCCCAAAACGAGATCTCGCGAGATCGACAACACTGTTATTAATCATGAATACCAACATTCAGGAAATTATTATTTGGTGCAACTATTAATGTGAGTCTTAGATTTGTGGCTAGTATTTGATGCTAAGGACTAGATTAGTAACACTTGAAGTAAAATGGCAGAGGATCTTGGATTAGTTTGTGAAGTTCCTTTAGATAATAAAGCTGTGCACTGGTAGAGATTTATCACCTCACAATCAAACATGTCCAACCTCCGCAAGACATCTATATTCTCTTACCTTCCAGGATACCAAATTCAGCAAAATGTAGAATATTCCTTTGTTAGACAGTCATGCAAATGGAAATGGATGTAATAACTTCTAACATCAATTTTGTGAAAACCGTGAGTTTTAATCCTGGACGGGAGTTTGTAAGTGTACAATAAATTTGCAGTCAGCCAAGAATTTCAATGTCATATCAAAGACATTTCATCTTGGCCAATATGCCCAACTCCGTCAAAAGGATTGGATGATGGGGACATGGCGTTGAGAATTTATTTATTTTTTAAAATTTATATTTAACAATGTTAATCATACATGCTAACATTCAGTTGGGTTCAATGTGTTTTCTTATCTGCCTGGTCTAGGCCAACCAACTGACATTCATGGTATTTATCATGCTTATCTAATTCAGATTTGAGGAATAAATAGTTCTTTTAAGAATTCAAACGTGTTTGTTAACCCATAATGTGAGTTTGTTGTGATTCGTAAATCATAATGATACTTCAGTTAAGCCCGAGGAAATAGAAGATGAAACTTTATCTTTCTTTGTTTGATGGGAAACTAAAGTGAGTTAACCTCTGATTCGATACACCATTAAAAATTAGTGAGTTATAACCTGGTTTGATTAGGATTTGAGGATAATGTTGACTTGTCTTCCAAATAAGGATAAGTTTACTCAGTTTGTATCCAAAATTTGTGCGGCATTTTACATCATATTTAATTGTATTCCCCCATATATGTTTCAAGTCAAATTCATCTGTGAGAGGCTCAATTTTGTTTGAGAAGAAGTTAAAGTTTCACCCGCCAGCTGCTAAAGCTTGGTAATTCAAGTTGCACATCCCAGTTTCACTTGTTGTTACATACCAAGCACGATTGGTATATAAATATTGTCGCCATTAGACCACATAAACTAGGATCCCATTCCCTCGTCTCACTTCACTCTTAATTTTACTGTTTCTGTTGCAATCATTCATTGTCTATGCATGTACTAACCCCCACGTGGAATTTTATAATGATTATACAGGGAAGAATTTATGAACTTGTTGCTACCATAACCCATCATGGGATGGATCCTTCAAAAGGACACTACACAGCAGATGCACGCCATCCGAATGGCAAGTGGCTGCGGTACGATGATGCCTCAGTTACAGCAATTCCTGAAAGCATGGTTCAGCACAATCAAGCATATGTTCTTTTCTACCGACAATTGTAGCTGTAAGGTATTGAGAAAGCTGTTTCGCATTCTTGTACATGTAAGTTTACCAGATTCCAAAATCACAGAATCTGGCATAGTGATGACAGTAGCTAGTCAACATAGAGTTTTTGTGGCCTACCGGTTCTTCAAGTGAGACAGACCGACTTAGCTTTTGTGGGGTGGATGCATGTGTGCTAAACTAACCCAAAAGTATTCCAGAGTGAAAAATCTTCAACGGCAAAAATCTCGCCTCCCATAGACAAGTCAAATGGGATAGGTTTTAAAATTATAGTGTACTTAATCTTGGTTCTTTGATGGATCCTTGACCATCGTTTTGGTTGCCCAGTCATGATGACATGTATACCAGATTTGGCTTAGAGTTGAGAGATTATTAATTGGTATTGAACGGCTTAAATGATTTATTTGTGCTTTACTTTTCATCTAGTTTTAGGACAGCTTCTAATACCATCTTGTACAAGTTGTATTTTGTGCATTTGGCAATTGGCAGTGTCACCTTCTAACTCTGAAGTCTATCTGGACTTGGGATTGCTGATTGTCATCAGTTGACAAACCAATTTGAAACTAGGTCTCATGTGCTACCCTAGTTTCATATTAGAAATCACTTTTTTTTTATTTTTTTTCATTCGCATTTGTAACACAGGACCACCTTAGTTGGTGATCCCCGAGGGATTACAAATTTTCACATTGGAACTCACAACTACAATGAGGTGGGTAAGATCAATGATCTCCCAAACCTGATGGAAGCATTTGTTGCCTTGAGCTGGAAAGTTCATCATAAACCTCGGTACGTCGGACTCTAGTAATATAATTATAGACCAAGGTCTTTGAAGTTGTAATTCTTCAAAGGTGCAGCAGCGACATGGAATATTATTACAACATGTTGAAGTTCCCTAATGTTGTATTATTAGTTTTGGCTTGACTTTGCAAGTCTTTGAAATGTGATGAATATATGTGATTGTGTGTTGGGTCAATTGGATTTGCCTTTTATGGGAAAGGGGAAGAAAAGGCTGCATGATGCTGACTAAAGGATGAGAAATAAGCCGCCCAAATCAATTATTGGAGCGACTTTACATTCCGCATATAGGCAGAGCCTACTTGGTTTTGACACAAACTTCAATTTGCATTTCTCTATTTCCATAATGTTTCAAATTTAGTTCGATCAAAGTCTTGATTTTTTTTATTAGTTATAAGAAAATTCATATCACATTAGTATAAATTAAGTGGGTGTGTCAAATACCGGTAGAAGAAGTACATACTTTTCTCCGATTCATCAAAATAAAGATTTAGCGTATGTTTGATGTCACATTATAATATAATTTTATTTGACCGTTTGACTAGGATACTTGGTGAATATCAATAGATGACTTATGAAAATGACGGATTGAAGATGCTACTCATGAGTCTATGTAACTAGTAGTAATCTTATCAACAATTCATTTTGGTGATATAACTACTCCCTCCGTCCCAGCAATCTTTACCCATTAGGGTTAGCACGCAATTTAAAAAGAAATAATAAAGTAGTATAAAGTTAGTGGGATATGTTAATTTTTTAATTGAAATGGAGTTGTTAAAGTATAAAGTAGTGGTAAAGTTGTAATAAAGTGTATGAAATAATATTTTTTATGTGTGGGGTAGCTTCCATTTTAGGAAACTAAAAAAGTTTTGGGGGACACCCGCAAATAAAAAGTGGATAAAGTTTTGTGAGACGGAAGGAGTACAAAGAATTAACATAATTTATTATTGGCCAACTAAAAAGAGAAGAACAAAACAAAAGAAGAAATAAAATTGTGGGCCCAAAATAGCATCCAGGACCAATTGGGCCGAACTAGTGATGGCAATGGGCCGGGCCGGGCCGCCAGAGGCCCGGTCCTGGCACGGGACATTTGGCACAGGCACAGACCCGGCCCAAGCCCGAGAACGGGCCTAAAGTTTAGGCCCAAGCCCAGCCCGTCATGGCCGGGCCGGGCACAATTATTTTTTTCAAAAAAATTCAAAATCCACACATTTTAGGAATTAATTTAAATAAATAAAATTAGAAATTAGAAACCAAAAATGCTTCAAAAACTTATAAATTATTGGTTGTAGTGTATCTTAAAATATATGATTCAATAGAATTTGTTTATAAACACATAAAAATGTATAAATTACAACTTAATTTAATACTACTAGTATATATATAAAACAAATTAAATAGGCATATTTACATATATTATATATAATGTATAAAGAAACATATATATACTTGGGCCGGGCCGGGCCCATGGGCCTATATAAAAGGCCTAAGCCCAACCCAATATGGTGTTCGGGTGGGCCTGGCCCGACAAATTCGGGCCGGGCTGCCCGGCCCGAACTGCAGACCAATATGGAACTAAAGCTCAAATGCAACATAGTTTGAAAGAATTCTTTGTTGCAAATTGCCCCTTCTTTCATTTATTAGACTTAAAATATCATATTTTATATTTAGGGTAAATTTTTACGTAGACCGAGTTTGTAGATTTTTGTGAACCTTTTGGATTGAAATACATCACATTCTCTCATTATTACTCTTGGCTCACATTCACTTCACGCGTAGAGCATTCCTAACCACAAAGCATGTAATTAACTAAGACTAGGTCCGTGTTAATCTTTTACCCATATTTACATGTACATGCATTGATTAACAATTTACTAGTAAGAACTCAATTAGCATGTTGAGCGTTTCAGTAGGAGAAAATCATGCCATGACAACTATTAGAACCTAACACCCTAACTACTGACCACCTTATAAAATAAATATTCAGATTAATTAAAACATTCATGTTTTCGTGTGATGGCATTAGACTAAGAAAAACGCAATTGTGATTTGATTAAGTTCACATAATTACTAACTTAAATTGAATAAAAATTTAGTTGTGTTATAATCAGTATAAATGATAAAACAGACTGTATGTTTTTTCTGATGTACATGTGGATTATCTGGTTAGTCAATTGCAGGTTAGTCTTAAAAAACATGATCAACTTGTGTGTGCTTCTATAAGATTTTCTGTTAGACCAATCCAAACGGCACATCAATTTCCACACAAAAAGTTTGGAGAAAATGTAGTAATTAATAAAATAATTACCTCCACCGACCTTGGATTTATGCCATGTCATGGCGAAAAGGAAAGTCCATATAATGATAACTAAATAAATAAATGAAAATAAAAACTCTATTTGGCGGGCCCATTGATTTTTAACGTAGGCGTAGGAATGACGTGTCGGGTATCATGTGACATGTGATGCGTGCCCTGACGCGGCGAATTCACGGCGAATTGATATTGTGGACTTGTGGTCTCCAGTAGAAATAGAACCCTGTGGGAAGGGTGTAATTGGAAATTCACTTTGTGAGGATGTGGGAAATCGAATTGGCAGTGAGCTGTTTAAAATGGGGTGGGGAAACTGAAGCAGCTAAGCTAGCTGTGTGCATGCCTGTGGTTGTTGGGTTTATGTGTATGGGGAACCCTACCCTACTAATAAGGTCTAAAACTCTAAAAAGTGTACACTCCTTGCTGTCTTTAAAGTTTTTGTTGTATGCTTTTGGACACTTTTGGTTGGTGGAGGTAGGTCGATAATTTAGGGCTCCTCCCTACTGACCTGTTTTCTCATCAAATACATGCACATGAATAACTACCAAATACAAGAGTGTATATTTGTACATGTGAAAAAAGTATTTGGACACTATTATGACGCGCTGGATCAAATTAATCCCATGTATTGAATATCAGTGTGAAATACATATAAATTGTAAGTTTCAGATTATATCCGATGGATGTTGATTACTTTCCTTGTGTGTATAGTATAAAGACTCTTCTTTCGGACTAAGGTCCGTTCACGAGAAGCAAGTGTTAGCCTACTTATTTTGTGAATCGTAACTCACAAAAGTATGTACTTCGGCGGGTCTTCCTGCCAAACTAGGAGGACGTAAATATGTGGTCTTTACTTCGGCGGTCTTCAAGCCAAACTAGAGAGGCGGAGGTTCACTGGGCATGAAGTACGGGACCAGGACCTCTCATATTCATCTCCATGTCTTGCAATTCGATAATAAACTAATTTACTAGTAACCATCACAAACAATAGTACGGGTTTTGGTTCTATATTGATTACCGGTAACACATTATAATATGTAAAAGTTAGTCTACTTGGGCTGCGCTAGAAAAAGACGAGTAGAGAGGGAGTAGGATAAACCGCTAAACAAAGGATGAATGTACAAAATATTGAGAAATTGCACCCATTGGATGTTTGTGATGTGTCTACTTTATATATATACTTGATCAATACGACTAAGCTATAAATTGTGGTTTTGATGGCGACTTGATTGAAGACGGACAAATTATTAAGCGATTTTAATTGTTGTAACTTACAAATTACTCCATTAGTGGGTGCTGGAGATTATGAAATGAATCCACCTCAGAGTAACATCACTTTGCAACGTTTGCATCTCAATTCTTGATTATGTGACAAATGGCACTCTCTCCCTCGTTATAAGTTTTTCAATTTTATTGTATTATTTTTTTTTTATCATAATTTTTTTTGAAAGCGCAAATATTACAATTACGACTACACTATACAAACTTTCTAAACCACCTTATTTTTCCATATCTAAACCAACCTTATAACTCCGGACCGCGGGGATAGAACCATGTACCTCTCCTTCACTGTCCCAACTCCTTATCGCTACACCACCTTATGACTCTCATTTTTTATCATAAATTACTCATATATCATAGAAAAAATTATATTAAAATAGCATATATGTCATACTATTTTATTATAATTTCTCAAAAAAGATATCCAATGTGATTTATGAGTAATTTACGGCCTAAAATAATTAATAAAATTAAATTATAAAGATTTGACCGAACGGGTAGTAGTTAGTAACTTAGTATATACTAGGAACCGCGTCACACGCGTAAGCTACGCGTGTGAAGTGTAATATTGTAAAATATTATTGTTTTATTAATAATATATTGAAATAAATGGAGTGAATATATAATCTTCACATTATGACTTCAAACGTAATAAAAAATAACTAATTGAGTAATTAAATTTAATATAAATGGTGTGCTATAAATGTATATAGTTTTTGTAGTTATGCAATTAATAGTTTTGAATTGAACTATATTAGATATACGAAAAGTATTCTTCCGATGAGTCAAGAACCATCAGATACATCTCTAGACTTTGGAAACATTCAACTTCAAAAAATTTGCAATGCATCTTTTTCGCATGTTAAATGGTATTCTTCATCAGTTGAATATATTATCAAGTGCTTCATATAAACATTCTAGTTTCATAATATGATGTTTTTAGTTATTTTTATCGTATAATTTAAGAATAATTTAAGGTCAAAATGACCATCGAAAAAATCAACAAAATCAAGTGTTACATTTATTATTGGACGGAGGAAGTATGTCTTTTTTATAAGAACATATCATGGTTATTTGTAAAATTAAGTATAATACGTCATACAACTTTATGTTAAAAAATAAAAATTTAAGAAGAGAATAAATAAAAATGAAAAAATTACGTCAATAAGATTCGAACCCAACACCTTCAACTAAAATAATGATACAAATAATAGAGAAAAATCACGCCAACAAGATTTGAACCAACCACCTTCAATAAAAATAATAATAATAATGGAGAAAAATCACGCCAACAGGATTCGAACCCTACATCTTTTAATTAAGTAATGACACATGTACGCACCAGATTGAAATTGGATAAGTAAAATCAACGGATTAAAATTGATTGGTAGGTCAATCAATTGGTTAAATCAACCGACTTATTATATTACTTTAAAATATATTTTGTGAATTTAATATTACTATCAAACTCTACTCACGGCCTAGTAGCAATATATTTTGTGAATTTGTGTACACATACCGCAAATATTCAGTATAATTAATTAATTCGTTTGTAAATTAATTAAATAATAATACGGATCATGTTAATCAATTTAAAATATGCACGAATAATAAAATATTAGTCACCAACCCGATAAAACTAAATATCTCAATAATTTTATGCACGAATAATAAAATATTAGTCACCAACCCGATAAAACTAAATATCTGAATAATTTTTTTAAAATCAAATATCAAAATAGGAATTTCAAAAGGAAAAAATACTTAATGACACATGCACGCACCAGATTGAAACTGAATAAGTAAGATCAACGGTTTAAAATTGATTAAGAGTTGGAATAAAAATAAAAATAATAACAATAATATTACTATCAAACTCTACTCACGGCCTAGTAGCAATATATTTTGTGAATTTAATATTACTATCAAACTCTACTCACGGCCTAGTAGCAATATATTTTGTGAATTTGTGTACGCATACCGCAAATATTCAGCATAATTAATTAATTCGTTTGTAAATTAAATAATAATACGGATCATGTTAATCAATTTGAAATATGCACGAATAATAAAATATTAGTCACCAACCCGACAAAACTAAATATCTCAATAATTTTATGCACGAATAATAAAATATTAGTCACCAACCCGATAAAACTAAATATCTCAATAATTTTTTTAAAATCAAATATCAAAATAGGAATTTCAAAAGGAAAAAAATACTTAATGACACATGTACGCACCAGATTGAAACTGAATAAGTAAGATCAACGGTTTAAAATTGATTGGTAGGTCAATCAATTGATTGAATCAACAGGCTTAGTATATTACTTTAAGTAGTGTGTGTGCGAGAGAGAGAGATGGTTTTATTTCTTGATTTTATCTTCTGCACCTGTTCTTGTGAGGTGAATCTAGCTACCAAGAGAAAGTATTACAAGTATTACGATATACTTTTCATGTTTTATATATATATATATATATATAGAGAGAGAGAGAGAGAGATATAGATACATACATACATATATACATACATACATATATTGTTAATAATGTTCAAGCTCCTTAAATGAGAGGGTGTATTTTGATTTAAAGATACTGTGTTTATACATGCCACAAATTTGTTATTGAAAAGTCGGTTTTACATTTCTTATCTTCATCTAAATTTTGTATTGTATTTTCTTTTTTTATTTCAGTCAATATTTTTGAATTATTTTATTATTATGTCAAATAGAAATTAACACTTACAAATCAAGGAACAAAAGTGTTAGTATACATGGAACAAAAGCACTAGTTAAAGTAATATAATAAATCGGTTGATTTACCCAATTGATTGACCAATCAATCAATTTTAATCCGTTTGATCTTGCTTATCCAATTTCAATCTGATGCACATGTGTCATTAGTTAATTAAAAGATGTAGGGTTCGAATCTTGTTGGCGTGATTTTTCTCCATTGTTTTTATTATTATTTTTATTGAAGGTGTTTGGTTCGAATCTTGTTGGCGTGATTTTTCTCTATTATTTGTATCATTATTTTAGTTGAAGCTGTTGGGTTCGAATCTTATTGACGTATTTTTTTTCTTTTTTATTTATTCTCTTCTTAAATTTTTATTTTTTAACATAAAGTTGTATGACGTATTATACTTAATTTTAAAAATAACCATGATATGTTCTTATAAAAAAAGAAATACTTCCTTCGTCCAATAATAAATGTAACACTTGATTTTGTTGATTTTTTCGATGGTCATTTTGATTTTAAATTATTCTTAAACCATACGATAAAAATAACTAACAATATCATATTATGAAATTAGAATGTTTATATGAAGCACTTGACAATATATTCAACTGATGAAGAATACCAATTAAAATGCGAAAAAGATGCATTGCAGATTTTGAAGTTGAATGTTTCCAAAGTCTGGAGATGTATTTGATGGTTCTTAACTCATCGGAAGAATATTTTTCGTATGTCTAATATAGTTCAATTCAAAACTATTAATTGCATAACTACAAAAACTATATACATTTATAGCACACCATTTATATTAAGTTTAATTACTCAATTAATTATTTTTTTATTACGTTTGAAGTCATTATGTGAAGATTATATATTCACTCCATTTATTTCAATATGCTATTTAATAAAACAATAATGTTTTACAAGATTACGCTTCACACGTATGTGACGTGGTTTCTAGTATTACAATATGTTCTCTCTTATATTCTTTACAGTATTATCCCCATGGGATAAATTGGTGTATGAGCAATTATATTTACTAGATGATGGACTGATTAAAATTTAACTCCAACTATCAACACCTATTCGAGTAAATGCCTCAAAGTGTTGGCAATGGGGGGTTTTTGAGTTGTAATTTACAGTTTTAGTTAAGGTAAGAATGTATTTACACAATTGTTATTATCATAATAAGAAAAATACACTTTTTTTTAAAAAATAAATAATAAAATAGGTGTGCAATTTAATGATCACTAATTGCGACGAACGGACTAGAGATTTGATATTACAGGTGGATGTCAGAGTATTATCAATGCAATGCAATGCCATTAAATTTTGATATCTAGTGAGGTTATTTAGAGTTTCCCTGCTAGATCATCTAAGATTCTTGATCCGTATTTACTATATATGGTACTACTATCGATTATCGACCATACATACATACATACATACATACATGTGCTATGGCTATAGTAGTTTATGTGTTATAGGCTACTTATAGGGCTATATATTGTACAACAAAAGCTTTACAGATTGAGTGAACATATTTATGGCATGATTGTACATGGTCATTTGTCTAGCCACGTTTCATCAACATTCAACATTTTGGTGACTATCATAAGTTCATAACATACACAATTTCAGTTTGTTTGGGAGCGATTTAGCATACTTTATCTTTTTGATAAAATAGATCATGCTCTTATCTCTTGAGAACCGTCTTTTTTAACATAACCATAACACTCTGATAAAATTTGTTGAGAATAGTTTGCAGTTTCATTTTTGTGCAATTTAGTTAATGAATAGAATAATTGTGTGTTATGTATGGGTTCACAGTTTTGTATTTCAAACATAAATCTTTTAGTGTATATATTCAAGGTGAAATATTATACATTTCACGAACATTAACATGTCTAACCTTAAAATCTCAAACTGTGATAACGAAGCGTAGCTCTTTTTTTTTTTTTTTTTTTTTTTTTTGAAGCGGCAAAATGAGGATGAATAATGGATCCACATTTACCCCATGGTGACTCGAATCCCCGACCTATTGGTTAGAGGTGAAGCAACTTACCAACTGAGCTAAGCTTTGTTAAACCTCTAACCAATAGATTGGGGATTAAAGTCCCCACGGTGGTAAATAAGAAACTAATAATATTGATACTCCTCGCTTTGGCGGTTAAAACAAAATCTCAAATTGTACTTCACGTGTAACATGGATATTGCAATGATGCCAAGAATATTCTTACTCCTCATAATATTATTGTGCTGGTGTTTTAAAGAAATAAATAATTTCTAATACAGCATGTAATTTAATTAATAGTATTGCTTAGTGTTGCTTGACCTAAACAAGTAAACAATTAAATCCAATAGAAGAAACAGAGAGTTACGTGTATCTTTGTTGGCGTCCTCTTATCTTTGTTTGAAATATTAGGACCACATAGTATATTTCAAATGTTATTTATCATTTGGTTATATATATATTACTTGGTTTGTTTTTAGACTGAGAAAATTGATATTAATGATTCCACTACGTAACCCTTCCCCCCCAAAAAAAAAACCACAAAACATTTTCCATCGAAATGTGCAATTGGTCGAGCAATATTGTATGGTTAATCGGAAATAATTATGTAAAGCCCCATCACTAATTGTCCGAAGGTTCGATTTTCGGGCCGGTGCATTTATTTATGAGCTAATCTCCGAGGGTGATATGTCGGCCCCACAAACCAACACTTGTTATAATTCGAACACTTTGTTCTCACTTTTGAGTGCAGTGTGAACTTCTCAATAGGTCACCTGTCAAAAAATTGATGCAGAGGAAGCACGCTTAACTCTTGAGTTCTTTTGGATGGATTTACAAAAAGTAAGGTACACCTTATTGGTACGAGTATCGTTCTCAATCCATTCAAACCTTTGAATTTCTAATCTATTTTTTTCACCCTAAAAAAACTCATCTATTTCTTCACCTTTCTCATCTACTTTATACATAAATTTATTTAGCTTTATTCTTAAAAAAATCTTTATTTAAACTTGTATGTCAAACCCTAATGAATTATATTTTATTAAAACTATTGGAGAATTAATATAAATGATTAGATTTCGCACATCTCCAACCGTTCGAGCTTTGGGAGAATTGAAATTCTATTAGAACTAATAGTATTAATAATTTTATTAGAGTAATAATTCTATATTAGAGCTCTTATATTCCATGGAATGGGTACGTAGTTCGCTGATTCCTTAATCGATTTGTTTAGTGATAAATTTTTGTGTAAAATTAGTTTAGATATGGAAAAATAAGGTGGTTTAGAAATTTTGTATATCATTAGTAGTGTAGGAGTAGTTGTAATATTTTACGTTTAAATTAAAATTTGTGCAAACTTGGGACATGCCCTCGTAATCTATATTGATTCTTTTGAACTTCTATACATTTATCTTTCGTAAAATTGGCTACCAATTATACTAAAATTTGGACCGTGCTTGATTCAAATAATAGACATGCATGTACACAAGAATAAAATACTTATCCAAATTTGTGGTGATAGATTTTATAATTATATGTTAATATTGGCAAATTTTGACATTGCGTTTTGTATGACATATACTACATAGTTTGTGGAATCCCTTTACAAAAAGTTAGTGTCTCCCTCCAGCCAATAATTTCTACGGCAAAATAATTCCTTCCCATTTATGATCAAGTATAAGAAGTATATATCAAACTAGTGACAATTCCATAACCTTTTCGTAAAGTGATTACATCATTTCATCTCTTAACCGGAGAATTGAATCGATTCTTTTATGCTCGTCTTTGGAGAATCATTTCGCAAAACTGTTCACCACATGCAAGTCAAAACACTGAACTGTATATAGAAATATAGAATCATGACATAATTATGAATTGGAGAAGTTTATTCTCTTAAATCTATATTTAGTCAATATTTATAGTATGGTATAAATCTAAGAAAGAGGGAAGCTATTGTTGTTAAATTACAAACCATTATTGATCTTCGTTTTATCGGTTCGAAAAAAAATATGTACTCAATCATGAAATACAACACAAATGTACCAAATTCACTTATACTGGCAGGTCGGGCTTGCAGGACCATAACAGCCCGTCAAATGGGGTTATTTACGAGTTATACCAATAATAATTTCAATTTAAGTTTATTAAATTGAGTTTAATTCAATTCACGTTAATGAATTTCAGAATTATTTCATACGAAGAGAATATAACTTCAAGTTGGTAAAGCATGATAATGTTGATCTAGGGCGGATCAAATGGGCCAAAATTGCCATCCCTAATTCTAATTGGACTTGCTATGATATTATAGAAGTATTAAATTTAGGTTAGCATCCTCTTAAAAAGCATTATTAAAGGGAAATAGTTTCTACCTATATGAGTTTATTTATGATCAATTTTCAAGTGATATGAGACTTTGGGAGCCCGTCTCCTAAAAGATCTTTAAATGAAACAAATTATTGGAAAATTAATATAAATAATTAGATTTCGCACAACTTTAACTGTGTGAGCTTTTGGAAGAGTTGAAATATTATCACGGTATTAAAGACTTCTGGCTAACGTACGGAGTTCAAATCTACGTGAAAATAAACTCCGCCCCATAATAAATTTGTACGTGAATGGATTCCCTATATAGGTTGAAGTCGACCACGAATGCGAGAGAGTATTGAAAAATTAATATAAATGATAGATTTCACACATTTTCAACTGTTCAAGAGGGTCGATGAAAAAATATTTTATTGGTTTTATAATAACCTTCACAGAGCAGTTTAGGAATCGAAACCATCGCACGTATCTCCAAGTACGATATTGAAGTTCTTGTGGCCGCTATTTAAATTGTGAAGAACCGGTATGGCGTATGCGGTGGTATGCCGGTCCGAAAGTAAGCGCACCCTAAGACTTGTATTAAACACGTGGCTAAAGCGGAGTTAAAGGAATTGATGCTTACTTTATTCTAGGAGTCCCCACATGGTTTAGGGTCAGGTCCAACCACCTAGGATTAGTTAAATATTAAAATTAAAATACAATCCACGCATCTAACGGTTCCATGCCATGCGATAATTCTAGAATCTACAAGTATGACCAGAGAGTGGTTTCACAAATTTTATTAGTCTCAATTATTACATTCATTCAATTTAGTTAAATTCATATTATTTGTTAAGTTCAGTTTCAATTTAACTTTATTTATTTAGTTCAATTCATTTTTATTTAGACGTGCATTGTCTTATTGAGTGATACTCATCAGTTTGTCTGGATTCTATACGTTTGTTTTGTTGAGTTTTTTTTACCTAATTTGACCTTCGATAAATCCTAAATCAAACAATGAAAAAATTAATAAAATTATATTAAGAAAATAGAGTGACTAGACTTTCATAATATCATTTCACATTTTATTTTTACGGTTTAATTTATGATTTATCGAAGATCAAACTATGTTAAAAAAAGTCAACAAAACAAACGTATAGAATCCATAAAAAACAGATGAGTATATCGTAGACTCTAGACACGGATTAATTGAAGCTTTGATCCCGTAAGTGGTGGTCCTCTGCTTTTGATTCTATGTTTGCCGCGCTTTGCGAATTCAGTCACTCACAGCGTGTAAAGCGGCCTATAAAGTCCCAATTCGACTGTATACGCATAATTCGTCCTCCGAGTACACTCCCAATCACCTTCTCAATCACCTCCATGTCACTCGATTTAGCCCCAAATAAGCAAATTTCCCAAGCTATGTTTTTAGAAACTTGGTGAGGATGAATAGATCCCAGTAATTCATCCTCTTTCATTTTGTTCCGTAATGGGCGTAAATCGTATGGTATTCTACATACTACATTCATTTTCTACACAGTGACTTTTATATTCTCAAGCGTGCTGCTCATAGCGTTATTTTTCTTGACTTCTCGTATGAAAACAGAGTTTTACATAGCTTCAAAGCTCTGCGATAGAGTTCAATCAAGCTCTAAAAACAAAGCTTATGAAGCTCTGGAAACAGAGCTTTGAAGCTCTACTACAAGCCGGAAAAAATTGCTATGAAAATATATCGAACAAGTCGGCATAATTAAGAAGAAAATGTTTAATTTTGGTGAATCGATTAACATGAAAGGGTTTGGAATTGGTTATGGTTTATAAGAAAGGGGGATTCAATTTTGGGGGAAAGATATATCCAACGGCCACCTCAAATCCAAAACTCCTCGACGTCATAATCACCCATCGTATATGACCTTATTTAAATCGTATAGGACCAAACCACAGAGGACTTGTACTTAAATGACGAAAATGCAATTAACCTCTCTACATACCATACAATTATGTTATTATGACTACTATTTGTGGAGGATTTAACCGGTTGGTAAGAAAAAGACCATTGATTGACCTACCAATCAATTTTAATTCGTTGATCTTACTTATCCAATTTTAATCTGGTGCGTACATGTGTCATTAGTTAATTAAAAGATGTAGGGTTCGAATCCTGTTGGCGTGATTTTTCTCCATTATTTTTATTATTATTTTTATTGAAGGTGTTTGGTTCGAATCTTGTTGGTGTGATTTTTCTCTATTATTTGTATCATTATTTTAGTTGAAGGTGTTGGGTTCGAATCTTATTGACGTAATTTTTTTCTTTTTTATTTATTTTCTTCTTAAATTTTTATTTTTTTAACATAAAGTTGTATGACGTATTATACTTAATTTTAAAATATAACCATGATATGTTCTTATAAAAAAAAGACATACTTCCTCCGTCCAATAATAAATGTAACACTTGATTTTGTTGACTTTTTCGATGATCATTTTGACTTTAAATTATTCTTAAATCATACGATAAAAATAACTAAAAACATCATATTATGAAACTAGAATGTTTATATGAAGCACTTGACAATATATTCAACTGATGAAAAATACCAATTAACATGCGAAAAAGATGAATTGTAGATTTTGAAGTTGAATGTTTCCAAAGTTTAGAGATGTATCCGATGGTTCTTAACTTTTCGGAAGAATACTTTTTGTATGTCTAATATTGTTCAATTCAAAACTATTAATTGCATAACTACAAAAATTATATACATTTATAGCACACAATTTATATTAAGTTTAGTTACTCAATTAGTTATTTTTTATTACGTTTGAAGTCATTATATATGTGAAAATTATATATTCACTCCATTTATTTCAATATATTATTTAATAAAACAATAATGTTTTATAATATTACGCTTCGCGCGGTTTTTAGTAATAAGATAAGAGTGGGAGAGAGCAAAGGAAAGGTAAAGGATGTGAAAACGTAATAAACAAAAGATACGCTCATATGATAAATATAGAATATGATATTTAGAAAATATTCAGGTAATATTAATGGTTCCAACTTAATCCGAACTAAGGATAAATAAAAGTTATCCTCTATGTCATCCCACAACTCTATGTTTTGTTCATCTGAAAAACAATATGTTTAATTTAGTTCAAATTCATTAAATTCAATCGAAAGTTAATATCGAATTAATTTAATTTGGTTTAGCTTGAATTGATTAGTCATTTTTTTATATTACAAATAAATTCAATTTAATTTATTTTAGATCGATAATTCAATTATTAAACTAGATTAGACTATTGAAGTTGGATCAAGAACACCTTAAAAGTTTTTGTTAAGGTGATAAGTTTATCCAACTTATATACGTGCTAATTATCGCTCTCACAAGTGATGAGGGATATCCTAACATGCCCCTCACGAGTAGGCTGCTGTTAGTCGGCTCTACACGTGGAATCATAAATGTCATAATTGCACAAGCCGGAATTATCATCGGTTGGGACATCCATCGTCAACTTTGACCCTGATACCATATTAGACCATCTCCAACCATGAGTCTCATAAGATTGGTTGGAAGAGTGAAAAAGTGGGTCTTATCATCTTATGCAAAAGATGAGTATTCCCACATAAGACCCATCTTATACAATATTTTATTATTATCTTTATTATTTTTTTCTTTCCAATTTATTTGTTTCTTTTATTTGTTTGTTTTTTCTAACTTTATTTTTATTTTAATTTCAATTTTGTTTCTATTAATTTAAACCTTGTTTTATTTTCATATTTTTATTTTTATTTTCATCTTTTCTTTAAATTGATTTATTATTTAATATATTGTATTGTATAAAATATAAAATACCACTATGATCATATAATAAAAATGTTCAACTCAATAATAAAAAATACACTTACAATAAAAAGACACAACAAATTTAAAAAATGACAAATACAATAGCGTAATTTAAATATTACGATTTCAAGTATTGTAATTTTTATTATCAGGTATTGTATTTTTTCTATTTCAAGTATTGTAATTTTTCAATTTCAATTTCAAGTATTGCAACTTTTATTATCAAGTATTGTAATTTTTCTACATTGTTGTAATTTTTTAGATTTTGTAAATGTTATTTTAATTAACTAACAATTTAAAAGAATACTCATCCGTTTTTTGGATTCTATACGTTTGCTTTTGGATCGGAGTTTTAGAAGATTTATATAATGAGTGTAGTGTGTTGGTTTAGTGGCAGGACCCACAATAATTGTAAGATAAAAATTGTCAAAAATAGAAATGTATAGAATCTAAAGAAACGGACACAAATGGAATACGTATAGAATCCAGAAAAACAGATGAGTATAAGATAGTGAGTTATTTTATAAAGAAATGGAACAAAGAATAATGTTAATAAAAGGAAAGAATAAAAAATGTATAGTTGAGTCGTATGGTTGGAGATGAAGATAGGTTTGAGTCTTATGATCTTATGAAGTAAAGAATAAAAAATGTAGATTTGAGTATTATGGTTGGAGATATGGTCTTAGAATTAGGCCAATAACAACTTTAAATGCCTTGTTAATAAGATAAAATTATCCAATTATATATGTCATAATTATAAAATATTATAACAACTACTTTAACGAAATCCATAATCTAATTTGTATTGTTGTTATTTGTTAACACGGATTAATTGCGTAAACTAGTCCACGGTAGAGAAGTCGGCTATGTGTCATCATCATCAAAGATTGAATTTAGGCCAAAGATCTTATATAATAATGCGATATAGTACACTATTTCACGGACAAAGATTTCTTTCTTTAGGCACGTCCTCCCTCTACTGTGGTCAGGTGGACTCCAGCACTCTGGGTTCATTCAATTTTCTTGACCCTTTTAACCTTAGTCTTCGATTATCATTTAAAAACCATTTTTAATAACCCCAGCTTCAAATAACCATTTAAAATTAAGAAAATAGATGCTCCAACGATTATGATTAATAGTACTTCCTCGGTCCCAAAAAGAAATAAAAAATGTAGTGGAGTTTATTATTGTTTAATTGAAAAATAGTATTAAATTGAAGTGAGATTATAGATTTGTAATATTATTGTAAAAAATAATAATTTTAATGTGTAAAGTAGTTTTTTTTTTTAGAAAATGGATAAAGTTTTAGTAAATCTTTCGTATTCCATCTCACAAAATTGTAAATATTTTTTAGTAGTTAATTGTTACAATATTACTATTTCAGTAGTAATTGTTAAAATATGAGATATAATGGATAAAATATGATGTAAATACATAATTAATGCATGTTTGTGAGGAAACATTTTTATCTTTTTATTTTTTTATTTTAATGTTTGATGTCCCGTCCCATACTCCCATCCCTTGTAGTCTAAGGACCATTCTTAAGGCGAGCTTGATTAGTCATATGTCTAGGCGATACGTTGAGTTGAATACTTGAATCCACATAAATGGTCACAAGGAATCAATTATTTGACATTGTAATTTCTCCCAGGAAAATGTATATGTAACATTTTCAATCCTATTAAGTTATTTCGAAAAACAAATCCTATGACAACTTGGGAAGTTACAACAGTAATGTATCTGGAATTGTGGTACTAGAAACTGCGTCGCGCTACGCGTGCGGAGCGTAATCTTGTGGAAGATTGTTGTTTTATTAAATAATCTATTGAAATGAATGGAGTAAATATATAATCTTCACATAATAATGACTTCAAACATAATAAAAAATAACCAATTTGAACTTAACATAAATGGTGTCCTATAAATATATACACACACACACACACACACACACACACACACACACACACACATATATATATATATATATATATATATATATATATATATATATATATATATATATATATATATATATATATATATATATATATATATATATATATATATATATATATATTTTGTAATTAGACATTTTGTAATTATGCAACGAATATTTTGAATTGAACGATATTAGACGTACGAAAAGTATTCTTCCGATGAGTTAAGAACCATCCGATACATATGTAGGCTTTGGAAACATTCAAGTTCGAAATATGTAATGCATCTTTCGCATGCTAATTGGTGTTCTTCATCAGTTGAATATAGAGTATTGAATATATTGTCATGTACGTCATTATTATCTCTTGCCATTTTGTTTCGTCGATGCCTTTTGTTATGTTAATGCTGCAATATGGACGGTATTAAAATTCCAATTGACCTAGTATCATCAGAGCTTAATTGACATTTTGGTTTATAATTAAATACTTCCTCCGTCCAATAACAAGTGTACCATTTGGTTTTGTTAACTTTTTCGATGAGTATTTTGACATCAAATTATTTGTAAACATTCAAGTAAAATAATTAAAAAAATTATATTATGAAAATATAAAAACATTCGAATTTCATAATATGATATTTTTAATAATTTTTATTATATGATTTAAGAATAGTTTAATGTCAAAATCACCATAGAAAAGTCAACAAAAGTAAGTGTTACATTTATTATTGGACGGAGGAAGTATGTCTTTTTTCATAAGAACATATCATCATGATTATTTTTAAATTAAGTATAGTACGACCATACAACTTTGTGTTAAAAAATAAAGATTTAAGAAGAGAATAAATAAAAAATAAAAAAATTACGTCAATAAGATTCGAACCCAACACCTTCAACTAAAATAACGATACAAATAATAGAGAAAAATCACGCCAACAAGATTCGAACCAAATACCTTCAATAAAAATAATAATAGAAATAATGGAAAAAAGTTCACGCCAACATGAGTCAAACCCTATACCTATTATTAAATAATGACTCATGTACGCACCAGATTGAAATTGAATAAGATCAACGGATTAGAATTGATTGGGTTGTAAATCAATCATGTTATTATATTACTTTAATACAACCATTAAATAGAATGACTTACTTTTTTTTTTAAACAACAAATACAACTACTCCTACACTTATGATATACTACAAAATTCTTAAACCACCTTATATGATATTTTCCACACCTAAACCAACTTGTAACTCCACCACCGCCGGGAATCGAACCCGCCACCTTTCACTACAAAAAATCAGAACTTTACCGACGGATAAAATGACGGATTTTATCCGTCGGTAAATAGCGACGGATCGGTGTCTCTTAGCGACGGATGACGGATAACGAACAAAGTTGACCACTTTGTTCGTCATCCGTCGCTAATAGTTTTTTATCCGTCGGTATCTTAGCGACGGATAACTTATCCGTCGCTAAATATTAAGAAAAAAAAAAAAAATTAAATTATACTTACCGACGGATAAGCGTATCCGTCGGTAAGCTCCATTTATACCGGCCGCGACTGGCAGAACGCCATTGCCATCTTCTTCTCCTTTCTTTCTTCTTTCCGTTTTTCATCTTCTCATCTCCATTTCTCCTTCAAAACTTCACCATTTTCATCCATTTTGGTAGCAAATTGAAGCTTATTGCACAAGGAACAAGGAACAACCTTCAATTTGGATTTTTTTTGGTCAATTTGTGCAAAATCAAAGGTATGAACTATAACCCTTATTTGATTTTTAATTTGGGAATTATCTAATTGTTGGTTAAATTGTCAAATGTATATTACATAGTAGTTGATACAAGTATATTTTGCTTAAATGTGTAGTTCATTGTTGTTAAAATTGAGTAATGAATCGATTTTGGGATTTTATTAATTTGGGGATTTCTTAAATTATGGAAATGTATGTTAGTATTAAGTAGATATTAGTTGTTATAGTTGAATGTTAGTTTTGGATTATGTTAATTTGGGTTTGTTAATTAAAATCGAGACTTAGATCAATTTAGGGCTTTTTTAGTTTTGTATTTAATCGAATTTAATGTTCCATAACTAGGTTATGTACTTATATAAGGTTAATTTTGTAGTTGAATACGATAAAATAGAGTAATTTATGAAAATCGAGACTTGTAGCTCAATTTGGGGGTTTTGAAATAAAGTGAAAATGGGTTCGAGATGATGATATGATGATGATGTTAGGTTAGAGATGATGTTCATATGGTTGTTGTTGACAATGCTAGGCTAGAGATGATGTTGTTAATGGTTGGTTGATTGGTGATAAGGTTGATGATGTTAGGCTAGAGATGATGTTGTTATATGGTTGATTGGTGATATGGTTGATAATGTTAGGCTAGAGATATGTTCATATGGTTGTTGTTGATGATGCTAGTCTAGAGATGTTGTTGATGGTTGGTAAAATTAAATGAAATGATTATAACATAATAATAAAATGATTATAATGTTAACTTCAAATCTGTATAAGACATATAAATATCCTTAAAACTACATTTCAATTCTAAATATGAATATTGAAAATGTATGAATTTAATAATTAAAGAATTTCAGGTTAGTCATTGTTGAAATGGAACCCGATCGGTCTTGGATGTATAAACGGACCAAGCATGGGATGATTCTGCCTAGTTTCGAGCAGGGGCTTGATTCATTTATTGCATTTGCACTTGCACACCCTGATTGTTTGAAATGTGGGGATATGAAGTGTCCTTGTAGTGCAAATAAATGTAGAAACACGCAATGGTTGAGCCCCAATATGGTTAAGCAGCACGTGAGAAGTAGGGGATTCGTGCCTGATTATGAGGTATGGAATCATCACGGTGAGACTGTTCCTTTGCTCCTAGACTATGGGAGCGCGAGAAAGATGAGACGGACCAAGGATTTGTCCGCCGTTTCCTCGGGTCCATCGTCAGTACATGGTGATATGGATGCCATGTTGGAGAATGTTGCACATGGTATTGATTTTGGTGTCAGTAATATGGAGGATGTTGAGGAGTCTCCAAATGCCGAGACTATGGCATTCTACGAGATGTTAGAGTCCTCAAAGAAGCCTATCTTTCCAGGCAGTCCTATGACCGAGTTAGAGTTGGTGTCTCAAACTTTGAGTGCCAAAGCTGAGGGTGCCCAATCAGAAGAGAACTTCAACACTTGGTTAAACATCCTTAGGAAGGCGTTTCCCGAGCCTAACTTGATTCCTACCAATTTCTATCACGCGCAGAAGAAGATGCGTGGTTTGGGGTTGCCTATGGAGAAGATTGATTGTTGCCCCGATATGTGCATGATTTATTGGGAGGAGGATGCAGAGTTGCTAAGTTGCAAACATTGTGGGAAGGAACGATACAAGCGTTACAAGCCTGGGGCTTCTAACAAACGACAGAAAATGAATCTTTCCCACAAGAAGATGTGGTACTTTCCTTTAGGTCCGCGTTTGAAGAGGTTGTATGCTTCAAATGCTTGTGCAGATAAAATGAAGTGGCACAAGGAGAGGGTGATACCTGCAGATATGGCGGGTAAGATGGAGCATCCAGCTGATTCACCGGCCTGGAAGGAATTTGATGAGAAATATCCTGAGTTTGCAGCGGAACCGAGGAATGTAAGGTTGGGCCTTAGTTCTGATGGTTTTAACCCTTTTGGGAATGAGCGTAAGTATTCCATGTGGCCGGTAATGGTAACTCCGTACAATCTACCGCCGAATGATTGCATGAAAGAACCATTCATGTTCTTGACTGTCTTGGTTCCCGGTCCTGATGATCCGGGACAGAAGCTGGATGTGTTCTTGCAGCCGCTGATCAAGGAGCTTCATGATCTATGGGTGAACGGTATACCTGCTTATGATCTGTCTAGCAAGAAGAACTTCACTTTGAGAGCAGCTCTTCTGTGGACTGTTAGTGACTTTCCGGCTTACTCTATGCTTTCTGGGAGGAAGACTTCTGGATTTCATGCTTGCCCACATTGTTTGGAGGATACTAATGCTTTTAGACTTGACAAAAGTGGCAAGGAAACTTGGTTTGTCTGCCACAGAAGGTTTCTACCGGATCATCATCCATTTAGGAACGACAAGGATCGATTCCTTAAGAATAGAGTTGAGACCAAAGGGCCCCCCAAACAACTAACCGGTGAGCAAATATTTGCAATTATCGAACACTTGGGACTTATGAAAGTGACGGAGATTGGTTGGGAGAAGCATAATGCTAAGATTCAGAAAGGTTGTGGGTGGAAGAAGAGGAGCATCTTTTGGGACTTGCCTTATTGGAGAAGTTTGAAGATACGTCATATGCTAGACTTCATGCATATAGAGAAGAACGTGTTTGAGAACTGTTTCAACACAATTTGCCAAATACCCAACAAGACCAAGGATACAGTTAAGTCTAGAGAGGAATTGGGTGGCTTGTGCAAAAGGCCAGGGTTATCGAAGAAGAATGCCCAAGGTGAATGGCCCAAGGCGGCTTACACGATAGACAAAGATGCTAGAGAAAAATTGTTTGATTGGGTGAAGTCTTTAAAGTTTCCCGATAACTATGCATCGAAGTTGGGGCGTTGGGTGGATCTGAACAAGACTAGGATGTATGGAATGAAGAGCCACGATTCTCATGTGTTCATGGAGAGGTTAGTTCCCATTGCATTTCGAGAACTCTTACCTCCAGCCATTTGGAGCGCTCTTACCGAGCTAAGTTTGTTTTTCAAGAACATGTGCACAAGGGTTGTTGAAATAGAAGTTTTGAGGACACTTGAAAGGAACATACCCTTGATTCTATGCAAGCTTGAACGCATATTCCCTCCTAGCTTCTTTGATTCTATGGAGCACTTGCCGGTCCACCTCCCATATGAAGCGTTGCATGCTGGGCCGGTTCAGTTCAGGTGGATGTATCCATTTGAGAGGTATGATAATGGTTTAACTATATTTCTATCAATATTCACACATTCGAACTTAATAACAATAATCTAATCAATTGTAATTTCATAAACAGGTACTTAGGTAAGCTTAAGAAGTTTGTCAAGAACAAAGCTCAACCTGAGGGCTCCATTGCTAATGCATACATCCGATCTGAGAGTTCTCATTTCTGCTCCTATTACTTTGACGACGATGTCATGACCAAGACATCTAGGCCGGCTAGAAATGCCAACACTTTCACAGTTCAAGAGGATGATTCTATCACTCTTTCCATCTTTAGGGTAACTGGACGACCTATAGGTGAGGAGAAGAAAGAATATTTGACAGAGAAAGAGTGCAAGGCTGCTCACTTTTACATCCTTCGGAACTGTGAAAGTGTGGACAAGTATATGGCCATATTTGATCGGTACTTTAAAGAACGTTGTTTGGAGAATGATCCAATAATGGCAGATGATACTATTGAGTACTTACGACAACAGCAAGTGGAAACTGAATTTCCACAATGGTTTGGTGCATATGCAAGAAATCCTGCCAACAATATCACATGTCCTTACGTACTAGCTCTAGCAAGTGGTCCTTTGCGGGGGGCCGTGACATTCACATCGTACGTAGTAAATGGACTTAGGTTTGACACGCATGACAGGTCATTGCACAAAGAAACTGCCAACAGTGGCGTTTCTATGCTTGGGGCAGATATAGGAGGGGAGGGGCAGGATTTCTTTGGTACCCTTAGACGGATTGTTCGTATTGAATATCCAGGTGTACCTTTGAAACGTACAGTTCTATTTGAGGTTGACTGGTACGACCCTTCTACAGATGGTACGAGAACACATGTGGATTATGATTTGGTTGAGATCAACCAGAAGAAGAAGTACAAAAAGTACGAGCCATTTGTGTTAGCCAGTCAAGCAACACAAGCTGTCTACTTTCCCTATCCAGGTGTGTCTAAGGCCAAGGGTGATTGGTTGGGTGTGATACCCATACGTGCTCGTTCCAAGATTGAGTATATAGAGAAGGACGAGTCCATAACCAACTCGTTCCAGTCGGATTTAGTGGATGATGTAGCACGACGCCCTATACAGGATAAAGATGGGCAGTTTGCCCTGCACGAGGATCATTTTGTAGAGTTAGAGTTGGAGGAACCTTTAATTGGTAATTAATAAATTATGTTGCTATGTCATTTATATGTATATTCCCTTGTGTGTGCATTTACGTTAATTGATAATGCATTAAGTACATAAATGAGTACTTTGAGTTACTTGTACTGTATTTCTTTTTAAAAAGTTTCTATATGTATTGTAATATATCAACTCATGTATTGCTTAACTGCTTGTAGGAGGAGGTTGAGGCTTTTTACTTGGTTAAGATGGAAGAGAAGGGTGACATACTTACGATGGAGGAAGAGAACGCTGCCTTCCTCGAGGTGAACCCTCCTGGCCCTAAGTGGTCGATCTATGGCTTAGGGAACTTGGGACGTTCTCTTGCAGCTGAATCATTGCAGCGCTCATCCGGTTCTACCTCCAGCACAGATTCTCGAATGGCTGAGGAGATGGCAGCACTTAGGGCCGAGAATGCTAGGATGAAGAGCATTCAGGACACACTTGTGTCTCAGGTATATTCATTTGTATGCTAATATTATGTTGATATGTCATGTAGATGTATAACCACTTGTATGCTCATTTACATTGCTTGCATCTATCTTTCATATTCTTAACTACATCGATCATTACTTGTGTCAGGTGGAGACGCAGAATTTGGTGCTGAAGAAGATTCTGGAGAAGCATCCCATTGACATGGACCCGTTCGCAGAGGGAGCTGTGTTTCAGACCGGGGAGGGGAGCCCTGGTACGGCGGGGAGTGCGGGTTTGCAAGGCAGTTCTCATGCTCCTTCGGGTTCCAGTGGTCGTCGTCCCTAGATTTCTACATTTTAGTTGGGCATTTGTAGTAAAACTTTCACATTTACATTTGTAGTAAACGTTTTTCTATTTTGAAGAATCGAATTTTATTGAATTTTATTTTCAATTCAAATTTAATGATTTTTAATTTTTAGTACGTAAATTTATATTATTAAACAGGTTGTTGTACAATTATCAAGAAAAGTAATAAAAAAAATTTTTAAGAAAAAAAAATATACCAACGGATAACTTTATCCGTCGGTAAGTTCCGGTTGACTAAGTCAACCGGTCATACCGACGGATAACGTTATCCGTCGGTAACCGTCACCGACGGATACATTTATCCGTCGGTAAACGTCACCGACGGATAAATATATCCGTCGGTCAGACGAATCAGGGCTGGTCAACGCCCCTATTCGTCAGTCCGTCGGTATTATTCGTCGCTAAATTTAGCGACGAATAAGAAACGACGGTAACGGCATTACCGACGGATAAAATAGCGACGGGCTATTTATCCGTCGGTAAGTGGTTACCGATCCGTCGGTAAGTACTTACCGACGGATCGGTACCCGGATACCGACGGATGGTATCCGTCGGTAACGTTTCCAGTTCTTGTAGTGTTTTCTTCACTATCCTAACTCATTACCGTTGCACCACCTTATGACCCTCTAATAGAATGACTTACCTTGATGGTGAAGAGAAAAATGATGAGGGTAGGATGCTAGGTGTGTGTTTGACGACACCATATCATTATCAGTCAACTTAAAAGTTAATTTCACATTATTTAATTATAACAAGTTTAATGAATACCAATAAGATTAACTTTGAAATATCAGTTATAAATAAGAATAAACTCCACATTGTGATATTTCATGAGTTTTTTAAATCCCGTCTTAAGGAATTATACCTCCGTATAGTAATAAATTGCATACATGAATAAATTATTGTATGTGTCACATACATAACATACAATTTATTATCCGAAATACTTGTGCAAAGTTGTCTATAAAATAGACTTTAACTTTTGAGTTGCAATTACATCTTTTAACTTGTGTGTGATTAATAACTCATTCACATGTGAAACTTCTTGTTAAACCCGGCCAAAACACCTCTAACATGTGTGCTTACGTAACTCATTCACATGTGAAATTTCTTGTTAAACACAAAACACCTCTAACTTGTCTAGAATGCTTAAAGCCTCTCTGGTATGGAACTTTTTATACTTTTATATTAGCTAAAGTCTACGGGGAGGCCAGCCTTTCCTAATACGAAGGAAAGACCTGGTTTTGTGCAAAATTCGGTGGTTTTGTGACTGGTTTTGTCAAAAACTCGTTGTTGGTTAAACCGCTCGATTTTTTTCAAAACCCGGTTCACTGTAGCTTATATCAAAAGCGATTCACGCAGAAAACACATAATTCAACGTGTTTATTGTGTGAAATCCCTTTTTTCTCTCTGCAAATTCCCATCTTCTTCTCCTGCTTCTAAATCTCAAACTTTTCCGATTGATCGAAGAAACACGCCGATTGTTCTCCTATTTTCTTCGTTTATGCTACCTTTGTGTTTGATTTAGTATTCTCAATGTATTTTGTGAGATCTAGGGTTTCGAATTTGGTTTTTTCTCAGATCCGATTTCACAGATCTAGCTAGGGATTTGAATCATGACGAAGAGGAAGGGTTCTTCTGGTGTTTCAGACGTTGTTAATCCGTTGAAGAAGTTTTCACGACGGAGAGTTGATTCTTCCAGTACCGGTATGTTAGTTTAGTTGTTGATTTTGATATTGTGAATCTGTTTTTTGTTGTGTTTTTAAGTGTTTGTGATTGTATTCTTTCTATTATATGCTCTGTTTGTGTGATGTTATGGTTCAAGTTACAGTTTTAAGTGTCTGTGGTATGCTTTATAAGATATTTTTGGTGTTATTTCCGATGGATTTTGGTGTTGTTTTAAGTGTATATGGTATGCTTATTATTATACTTAGTTTCTGTTGTTGAATTATTTTTTTCAATATTAAGTGTTTCTGGTATGCTTATAATGAATTTTGGTGTGTTTTTAAGTGTCGTTAGGATTATGAAATTGATTTAAGTGAGGATATTATGATTTTAGATGTTGATATTTGTGTTGTTGTAATTTTAACGGATCATGTTATGCTATGTAAGGTCTTGTGTTATGGTTTTTAGGGGGTGCAATCTTATGCTACTTTAGTTTTTTTTGCTGAAGGGTTACGGTGTAGTGGTATGATTTTAAGGGGTCGTGCTATATTTATAAGAGATATTTATAAGGGATCATGTTATGTTATTGTTTTAAAGTGTGACATTTGTGCTTTTTACATGTGTTGTTGATGTTTTACTTTTTTCTTTTGTTCAGTTGTTGATGCTTTTGACACTGTAGAGAGAGAAGATCAAATAAGAGGCAAGATGCCCCTGTTGTTGGTATAATTGCTAGTTGTGTAGCTGTTGGTGTTTCAGATTATGAAGAGTTGATGACAATTGAATGGAAGCTACATAGTTTGCGAGTTGCGTTAAAAGTCAACAATATTTTGAACAAGTAGGATTTGTAAAAATGTCTTGGACAAACTATTTATTTGGATGTTATTTGAAGTAGTTTCAAATTTCAGCAATTAGTTTTTAACAATTAGTTTGTGTATGTTTTTAAGCAGTGGTTTAATATGAAATTCTTATATGTTTTGGTTATAATTTTTTATATATGATGTTATGGCTTTAAGATATAAGATGATGCGACTGTTGGACAAAGTGTGCATGTTGGGTGTTATTTTTGGATCGAGTAGTGTGTGATGTTAACAGTTAGTCTTTGGTCTTGGATAATTAGTTTGTGTATGGTCTTAAGTGGTTTTAACATGCAAGCAATGTATTGTGAAGTTTAGTTTCCTGTCTAATCTCTAACGTAGTATAGAAAATGTACATTAAATTTATAATTGATTTCTTAAAAGCACAATAGTGGGTAGTTAGAACCACAAGTGGACGTACTTAAAACCACAATAAGGATACTGATAACTACACCAACTCGTTATAAGAGATATATGCTATTGGTTATAAGGGTTTGTCATAAGAGTTACCGATGAGCGAGTGTAAAATTGAATAGTTCAATCATGTAAGAATTGAAACATTTAGTCAACTGAAGTTTTTACAACTAGTATTAGCAAATAAACAAAATTACAAAAATCATTCTCCATTAAAAATCATAATTTGAGTTTATAAAACAACAACAATGATTACTTAAAACCACAACTTGGATACATAAAACCCCAACAAGGGTACTTATAACACACCAACTGTTGTATGCGATATATAAGACCATGCCAACTAGTGTAAAATTTAATGCTTCATTATATTCATGTCAGGACTGAAACATTCAGTCAATTGGAGTTTTTAAAACTAGTATTCTGAAAACAACAAAATTACAACAAGCTTTCATGTGGTGTTTCTTGTGCAAAATGAATCTGGGTCTTTGAAATTGGCCTATCGCGAATAAACTTGTTTGTGATCTTTGAAGCAACAAAATTGGTGTTACTGATACTTGTAGTCATCCTTTGTCATTTCATCTCTCCAGAAACTAGCAGTCAACCTAGCATCTTCACCTATAGGTAGCGGTGATAAAATTATGGATCTTCATCCTTTTGTTTCTGAAAAAAAAAAAGAAGCAAAAACCGTAACATGTACGCTAGAAACTGTAACAATTAGACTATCGTAGAAACTGAAATTAATCATAACAACCGATGTTACAAGTATACTATGCAAATTAAAAACCATAACACAACGTGATTAATTCAATGAAACAATGGAGAAACATACTTTACAAACTTAGTACCATGCATAACATCAAGATTTAAAAGTATCCAGGAGCTTAATTACAAATTGTTGCTCAAGTTCGATTTCTTCAATTACTTCCACATCTCAAGTTGGATTTCACCAACATCTGAATCTGAACGTTTGATTAACAAATCAAAACGTAAATCAATTGAAATTCAGGAAAACACAGAAGAATCGTCAAAATACGCAAAAACACACAGTAAACACGCACACACAAAAAAGAAAAGAAAATCGACATTGAATTAACATAATTTAGGTCAATAGAAACCATAACAAGTTACATTAAAAACCATAACATGGCATTATCAAAATGAAAAAATGCAAAGATATACTAGACAAACTGAAAATATTATAACACCGTCGATTAAAACCGTAACATGTCATATTAAAAACCATAACATGGTGTTATCTAATGAAAACAAAAACAGAGACATACTGTACTAGAAAAACCAAAAATATTATAACAACGTCAATTAAAACCATAAAGCGTCATACTAAAAACCATAGTTTGGTGTTATCAAATATAAATATGCACTAACATACTAGACAAACTAAAAATATTATAACAACGTCGATTAAAACCATAACTAGGAGAGCTTAAGTCTGTAACATGTACTCTAGTTAGAAACGATAACAATCTGACTACTGTAGAAACTGCAATTAACTATAGGTCCATAACAACCACTCTTAAAAGTATACTATGCAGATAAAAAACCATAACAAGATGCGATTCAATGAATAAATGCAGAAACATCATAGATAAACTAAAAACCAACAACAACAAGGCTTAATAGTATACTATATTGATTAAAAACCATAATACTACGTTATCAAATAAAAAAATCGTAAATATATTAGACAAACTAAAATCAGCAACAATATGGCTTAAAAATACTACTCCATCGTCGATTAAAAGTATAACATAGCATATTAGAAAACATAACACGGCGTCATCAAATAAAAATATGCAGAGACATAATACGCAAAACTTGAAACTATAACAGGAAGGCTTAAAATTACAGAGAAACTTACATATTTGTTGCTAGGGTTGAATTTCTTCAATAATTTCAGATCTGAAAAAGGTTCCTTCTCCAACATCATCGTTTTTGTGATTCGAGTACTCCACTAGTTGAATCGGATTGTTTCGAACAGTAAATCCATTGAAAAATCCAGAAAAACAACAACCGATCAGAAAAAATAGATCTAAATTGGAGAAATCATCAAATACTATTGAAAAATCGTATAGAAATAAGAGAATTGTTGGTTAATTCACCTTATCAACGTGCGTCAGAGATTTTCCTGCTCAAATCCGGTGAAAACGAGCCCAGATCGGTGAAGTTCCGTCAAATTTCCAACGAGATTTATTCGATCGACAGAGAGAGAGAGAGAGAAACGTGAAAACACGCAGTTTCACGTTCAACTATGTGTTTTTAGATTTTTTCTTTTTCTCGTTGGTTTTGGTTGCTTATATAGTAGGTCGGTTTTCAATTGAGCGAGAAACCGCCTAGCGATTTTATTTTCTGATTTTTCAATAAAGAACCAGTACTTTCCATGTTAGTAGGAAATACTAGCCTTACTATATAATTAATCTTTATATTATCATCCGCTGGATTATATAGTATGTCATTTTGTTAGAAAAAAAATTACATATAAAACTCTACTTAGGAATAAACTCCTTATGAGAATATTTTTTGCTAGTCCCGACAATATTACTGTATAGAGTTTCTACTGTATATATATGTAATAGAAATGAACAAGATATATGGTATCCAAGTGGTTGTTGAGTCGTTGACCCCTCTCATTCTAAATGGTCTCAGATTCGATCAGCTTTGCCCCCCTTTATAATTATTCTACTTTCTAAGTACATTATATTTCTTTTTCTTTCTAAAAAATCCCAAAATATTATCATTCATTCATAATTTTTTCAAAAAAAGAATGTATTTGATTAAATTGAAGAAGTGAATTTATAATTATTGGTATTACAGCTAGTTAACTAGCATTAAAAAAAATTAGTTTAAATATAGTAAAGATAGTATAACACAATTAAAAAAATTGACCCCCAAAATTTTATTCTAGATTGGCCACCGACTATCAAGGTGTATCAGTCAACTTAACCGTTATCATTTTGTGAAACAAAACAGTACACTAAGTAGATATAAATGAGGTAGAGATGATGAATGATGATGACCCACTCACATCCATTTCCCATTGAATTGAATGCGATCCCCCATATCTATTGTCTACATTAATAACGTCTCTGACTTTCTTCAACAACATCATTTTCTTCTAAATTCTTACTGCTACTACTTCTACTCCTACTTCATGAAATGTGAGAACTGAAACTAACAACTTCACTGTTCAATTCAATGAAAATTCAAATTTGGCAGGACAGTAAAAAGGAGTAAGTCTATGTTATTTTCATCTGAAAATTGATTAAGTTCAGTTCAGTTCAATTTAGATTTGACTAATAGTATTTTATATTACAAATAAGTTCAGTTCAGTTCAGTCATTTTCAGAGAAGATAACATACGGAATAGTCTAATTAAACAGTAAAAGATGAAGTAAAAAGTAAGTTGGGCAATGGGCAGAGTGAGAGACAGCAATTGTACTGTACGGATTTGGGGGGGGCAAAAAATGCTTTGTTTGGAGCGCACACAGCTGGGAATTAGCGGATCACAGCTGGCACCCGTACGGGGATTCTGAATTACGCAGCTACTCCGTCGCCGTTTTGTCCACTACTTATATAATCATGCATTTTTTTTTTTTCTAATTTGTTTTCATCTTTGATCGGAAAAACAAATATGTAGAAAAAATATTATTGTCAATCTCATAAATATTTTGCACATAATCAATACATACTCATCCAGTTTATATATTAATTTGTAGTGACAATAATATCCCTACTATAGTACTATGGTTGATCATTTGACGTGGTATTGGTATTTTTATTTCTTGATTTTGATGTGAGGATGAATATTGTGGTTATGACTATGTATTTCTAAAAATATTTCTCGTACTCTATTTATTGAGAGTTTTGAATCCATTTAATAAAAAAAAATTGCCGTTTAAAATAAATAAATATCTCTACTAAATTCATGCTTGTACAATAGTATTTTATACTTTCTATTCTACCACACTCCTATTCTACTGGCTTTATTAAAAATTATGGAAAATATCAAAATCATGGTATAATTAGGATGGACGGAGTATAGAATAAAAAATAAAATGTATTTATTACTCTTTTACCATATTAAAAACGTCATCTTGTAGTAGTAGTTTACGATTTAGGATTTGGACTTAACTATGACTCATTTTCGAATCGAATGGTCGATAATCGAGACCGTGAAATGTATGTAACCTATAAATTAAGTTAAACATTAATATAAAGTTGTATATTTTATAATAAAAATGCTACAATAAAAACACACAATCTTTGTTGGAACGAAAATTGGAACGAAAGATAGATTTCCATTTCGTAGCGATAAAGCGCTTTCAATCTCAATACACAATGATCTGCAAGTATCAGAGAATCAAAAAGACCTATACATGGAACTAGTCGCTCAAAATTGTATCAAAATTCATATACAGGGGAAGCCTATGAATTTCATGCAAAACGCCCGTAGCTTTTTGTCGTCAAAGCACCTCCCAAACACACGTAAAGTCATATCTTTTAGGATCCCATTCGGGTTTCTTTCTTTCTGCTGAAAAATTCGAGAGTTTCTCTCTATCCAAATACTATAAACCAACTCAGTGAAGAAAGCTTTAAACAACCTACTTTTGGGGCTTTTACCTTTGGCAAACCGATTGACAATCTCAACCACCTCATCCCATTCAAAAGGTCGTTGAACAATTCCGTACCAAGCAAGGAGACTGAACCACAATTTCCTTGTTCCCGAACAGCGGAAGAGAAGATGATTCAAGTCTTCTTGTTCATGCTTGCAGAAATTACAAATAGGATCAATTGTATGATCAAATCTAGTCATTCTATCTTTTGTAGCTAGCCGTTTTCTGAGGGCCAGCCATAGACAAAATCTGGACCTTGGGGTTGCCTTGTTATTGAGAATCATCTCTTTCCATGGAACCTGGTCCACAACAGGTCAAATAATTGCATAAGCAAGTTTGTCATCAAACCTTGAACTTTCCATCAAAACATCCCACTGTCCCGAGGAAATCAAAATCTCTTGGCACTGTAGAACTTTCTTCATTGTAAAGGAAGCATCAGCTGGAATTGCCATGCTTTTCAGAGGGTCACCTTTTACATAATAAGCATGTAACCACTTTACCAAAAGCTTATCACTCTTTTTGTTAATAGCCCACACAATTTTCAGGAACGCTACCTTGTTACTTGTTGGCATATGTTCTAAGCTGAGCCCTCCTTCACGTTTTGATCTGCAAACATATTCCCACGCAATAGGGCTCTTCTTGCTTTCCCCTGCCTCACCAGTCCACAAAAATCTCCTACATATGCCTTCTATAGCTGTCATTATTTTTTTTGGGAATATAAAGATTATACTTCAGTCATGTTGTACACCATAAATAACACACAACTTTATTATTAATACGTTTATCAATCAAAACTCAAAAGTCCTTATTTAAAGTTGAAACAAAATCTTTCGAAATTAAAATGTGAGTAGTAAGTAGCAAGCACAAATCGAATTCCAACTTTTATACCTCTACTCCAGTCTCCAGTACAGTAGTACGCCTCTAGAAACAACTAGAAAGCCATCCAATCCTCCTCATCCCAAATCCAACAAAAAGGAAGCAAAGGGCATTACCGGCAATTCACAAAGTTATTCCAATTCTCCAAGCGGTCAAACCAGAATCCACCTCGCCATGTCGAAAAGGTAACAAATCAGTCATATTTCCATTCCACAGGGCCATTTTCGTCATTTCAGCAGCCTTATAAGTACCCAACACTTCGCTTTCCCATAACTCTCTCTCTCTTTCTCTCACTAACACTTAACCTGCTCAATCTCTCTCACACACACTCTCCCACTTTCTCTCTCTAAAAAGCAACACTTCTTCGTTTCTCCACAGTCTCCCAAAAGAGAAAGGTTTTTATTAGAGCCGAACTAGAATCGCTCATACGACGCCGTTCCACCAAAACTCCGATTCCGTAACAGTCGCCGTTGGTTTTGATTACTTTAAGGAAGTGTTCGTTGTCATTTCTCCTCCGGTGAGAGGGTAGATATGGTCGATTGAGTTTCGATTCTGATTGTGCTCGATTAACGGAGAAAATAGAACGAATCGTCCGTTGTTGTTGTATATGGGGAAAGTTGAGGTCGCGGTGGCGACTGGCTGTGCTGTGGCGGCGTGCGTAGTGGCGGCGTTGTTGGTTGGAAAGAGTGTGAGGCGGCGGAGGGGGTGGAGGAGGGCGGTGAAGGTGTTGGAGGAGCTGGAGGAAGGGTGTGCAACGCCGGTTGGGAGGCTGAGGCAGGTGGTAGATGCGATGGCGGTTGAGATGCACGCGGGGCTGGCGTCGGAAGGTGGTTCGAAGCTGAAGATGCTGCTTACCTACGTTCATAAGCTGCCTACTGGGTATATATATATATATATATATATATATATATATATGGATGAACTATTGATAAGACTGTTACTGTTGTTGTTTCCGTACACATTGATGTTCATGTGTGTGATTGCATTTATCTCTCTTTTTGTGCATTTCTTTCTGTTGGAATGTGTTTTAAATGTGGATGTGACTTCAAGTAAATGTTTTCTCCAAAGCGATTTTGGTACCACTTCTTTGTTAGTGTAATGATTAAATTCTGAAAATATTACTAGTGTAAATGTGAATTCGTCCTTGTTTTTGTATGTTTTTTTGTTTGAAATAGTTGCCAATGTTTGCTTCATGAATTGCTCACTTAGTGGAGGGTAATGTTACATATTGACCACTACTAATTTGCTTTTTGTTCGTCATTTTGGTGGTCTTTTTACATATAGAGCAACTGTTAAGATTGTTTGGTAGGCTGTTGATATTCGGAACTTATTACATGTTACATTATGTGAGATCACTGAGGTGTTATATTCATCGGTTTGGAGACATAAAATATTTTCTTTGCTGGCTGTGTGTACAATAGTGGAATCTGTTTGCTGCCATGGTGGTGTTTTACTACTGACCAAGTGTGTAATCTAACTTGGCTGCAATTAATACAGTAGCTCCTTTGTGCCGCTTTCCGGCTCACTTAGTTAGTTTCCAAACTGGGAGACAAATGATATAGTCATATAGGCTATGTAAATATTATTACGTGGAAGTATCTTTCTTTTTTTCTTGTCCAGTTATTTGCTTTGAGATTCTTCAACTTGTTGGTAATGATCCTTTCCTTTTACCAGGAATGAGAAAGGAACTTATTATGCACTAGATCTTGGTGGTACCAATTTTCGGGTGTTGAGGGTTCAGTTAGGAGGCCAAAGGTCTGCCACCATTAGACATGATGTTGAACGACAACCCATTCCACAACATTTGATGACCAGTACGAGTCAGGTACTTGACCCATCCATTACTGCTCTTTGAATTTGTGAACTCACATATCGATGAGGTCCTTGTTCGCATATACTAAATTTTTGTTCTCATGATTATGCTTTTCACGATCAGGAGCTTTTCGATTTTATAGCAACATCTTTGATGGACTTTGTCAAAGGGGAGGGAAATTGCTCTGAGTCTCCACAAGGAGAACAAAGGGAACTTGGCTTTACATTTTCATTTCCGGTTAAGCAAATTACCTCTTCATCAGGAACTTTAATCAAATGGACAAAAGGGTTTTCTATCGAAGACATGGTTAGTTGGGCATTTCATTTCCTTTGGTCTTGTTCATTATCCCGAAAGCCAGTGTTTGGTTAAGAAACCTATATTCTAAAATCTAAATGTTTGGAAAACACAGAAGAATATTTAGATTTATTTACTTATTGCTATAGTTTTAACTTGTTCTAATGAATATATGTCCACATTTTGTCTTTTTTTTTTCTCTCTTTTATTTCTATATACTGTAAATGAACAATTGTATGGCTTTTGTAATTTTCAAAAACTCATCGAGGAAACTGTACAAAATAGCTTATTTCCTACACCAATTGGCTGCATGGACAAAATTTATATATCCTATGCAAATCGATGTGTCTTGATTTTAGTGAGTTCTGTGACCTAGTGAAGATGAAGGAATTTTTTTTTTAATTTGAAGTTATCTAATATACACTTTGATTTATGGAGGAGCATAGTGTTTATGCATTTTGATGCACTTAATTGCAGGTAGGTAGAGATGTTTCTGAATGCCTACAGCAGGCGATATGTCGAAGATCCCTGAATTTACAAGTGACTGCTCTGGTAAGCTCTCTATTTTTCTCGATAGATACATGATGATTTATTTTTATATTTCTTAATAATGTATGCTTATTGGGGTCACCATCCTGTATGCAATTTCAGTTCTTACTAGCATTCATCCATAGAGTAAAGGTGAATATTGAATGTACTTATGTTATTAGATTCTTTGGGCAATTGTCAGGTTTTTTGAAACCTTATTTTCCCCGCTTCGTAAGTTATGTTTTTACTATGTGTCAACATAACAAATGTCAAGCATGTTGCTATATTTTATGTTCATTACTATTGTGGATTCATTTTCACAATAACATCATGTGGTGTTTCCCCCACCCCCTTTTTTGGGCAATTACATGATACAGTTTGCACTTTTTTGAGCAGATAAATGATACCGTGGGGACCCTGGCTCTGGGTCATTATCACGACGAAGATACAGTTGCCGCTGTGATATTTGGAACAGGTACCAATGCCTGTTATTTGGAGCGAGCAGATGCAATTATCAAGTCTCAAGGTCTTCTTACAAGTTCGGGTGGAATGGTACTCTTTTCCTTTTCTGATTCATGGGCTTCTGTCATTTGGACTGTGTATCTGCGTTTTGTTGTCTAATTCCCACTTCACTTAAAAAATATGATTAGGTAGTGAACATGGAATGGGGGAATTTTTGGTCATCTCATTTGCCAAGAACATCATATGATGCTGATTTGGATGTGGAAAGTCCTAATCCAAACGATCAGGTATTTTGATGTTTATTACTGTGTCTTACCTCAGCAAAGTGAATATAGTCTTGGTTGGTTTGCTTCATTCAGAATTGTGATTCTTGAGTTTGTACTGCAGGGTTTTGAGAAAATGATATCAGGAATGTACCTGGGAGACATTGTACGGAGAGTAATTCTCAGGATGTCACAAGAGTCTGATGTTTTTGGACCTGTGTCATCCAAGTTACTTGTGCCATTTGTTTTGAGGTATTCTGGCTGATCAGGTCCTTTAGCTTTTCATATCTACAAGTGCAGTCTTTTATTGTAGATTGTATAATCTTTCTCAAGAGTGGAAAAATAAGTCTCTTTTCCTTTTACCTTACTTTTGAAGGCGCAATTATGATCAGTGTTCTCTGGTTCCATATTATTTAATAAGTTTAGTTTTTCATTCAACTTAAAAGAAATCGGAATAAAGATTCATATTCTTCTTCACATAACATTAATTTACTTCCCAGAATGATGGAAATTCATGAATAGATGTATCTCATGTTGTGAACAAAGAAAATCATACTGTGTTGAGTATGTTCATGTCCCCAGAAACCTTTTTCCTGGAGTTCTTATAGATAAGCTCAATGGTTAACTGTACACATATTATCTTTTTAACACGAATTGCATGTTTGGTCTTTTTATCTATGGCAAGATTTGCTAACAGTCTGCCATTCCTTCAGTTCCAGGATCATCAAATTGTTTATGTTGTAGTCTTTCATACTGCGATTAGTTTGTTGATCTGTTGTTTTCTTATTCCCAGGACACCTTTGATTGCGGCAATGCATGAGGATGATTCCCCAAACTTAAACGAGGTGGCAAGGATATTGAAGGACACCCTGGAGGTGAAGTATTATTGTTTTCATTGCCGCTTATTTATGATATTGAAAAAAATCTTCCATGAATCTTTGTCAACGTTAAAAAGCAAAGAAAAGAATATTCCCTTTTCCTCATATTGGTTTCTTGATGGTTTGTGCTTTCAGATCCCTGATGTTCCCCTTAATGTTCGGAAGCTTGTCGTCAAGGTCTGCGATGTTGTAACATGCAGAGCAGCCAGATTAGCGGCTGCAGGTATCGTGGGAATATTGAAGAAGATTGGCCGAGATGGTAGTGGTGGAGTTACGAGTATCAAAACCAAAGGCGTAAGCCATGATAACGTTAAAAGAACAGTAGTGGCAGTCGAAGGGGGTCTCTACACAAACTATACAATGTTCAGAGAGTATCTAAATGAAGCAATGTGTCAAATATTAGGCGAAGATGTGGCTCCCTATGTGATCATTAAGGTGACTGAAGATGGGTCGGGCATTGGAGCAGCACTTTTGGCTGCATCTCATTCATCATCATCATCACCACCACCTTCGGTTGTTGATACGGTACAGTTGCCATAGATACATGGTTATTTATAGTTATATTATAGCCCATGTAAATTTGTAGAAATCGTCTTGCTTGCATCTTAAATATTTAGTAGTAGGTTGAAGAGGAGAAGGTGTGAATATGTGCATATGTGTGAAATAGCAGTATTAGGTTGGTTCTCATAGCGTAGGGTTACAAATTGTCAATGATATTGATTTAGGTAAATCATTATTTTAGCATCCAAGAAGCTATCGAAACTGTAATCTTGTCTGTCTTCTTCCGGTCACTGTATGATAGGGTGGTATAGTCCATAGGGTCATCCAGCAGTGTGAAATGTTAGATTTTATTCTATTTATTCATTTATTTATTATTATTACTAATACATTTTCAAGTTGCCTTCTTTTCTTTCATGTTTTGTATGGGGGGTACTGAAAGATTAGTTCTGGGCTTCTGGCTCCTTGCTGTTAATGTTTACATGAAACATGAAGTAGTATAAGGCGGCTAGTTATTAAATGCACAGAGGTTTTAATCAAAATCCCCAAGATCCAAAGCTTTCCAAGTAAAAACAAGTCCTGAAGCTAATACAGGAGGGTCTGAACCTGATGTCGATTGCTTTTGAGGTGTGTTTTCTTGTGGAACTTTATTCTTGGAGGTTTAATTGATGCCCATCCATTCTGAGGATTTAAGTGAAGGTATTCTTTTGCTGAAGTCGATTGTTCTGTTCTACAGTTCTAGTATAACCCCTTGTTCTACCATTCTAGTATAAATCTGTACAAGTAGAAGTGTAGAGCTTAAAATTGTAGTACTCCACATTAGATCAGATGCCACAGATGGGTTTGGCATTCGAGTCAGTTGAATGCCAAACTTGTGCATTGGGATTGTTTGAGGATTTAAGTGAAGGTATTCTTTTGCTGATTCAAAGTTAAAACACTGTACTTATTTTTTTCTGGTTTCTCTTCAAAGGAGCAACAACACTGTCACTCGGCACTCTCTGATTGCAGGTTTCACCAAGTTCGTTTTCTGCACACAGATACTTATGCAACTCACATGCCATTAAAATCAGGCTAGCTTGAACAATGAGGTACAGAACCACAAATCGACCAAATATCAAATACTGTATTACTAGAACTCTGCCAAAAAGGCAAAAGGTCAGATAAACCACAAGTCCACCACATTGCAAGCTTATTTATGCATATTAGTACAAGATAGTTCTACAAAAGATCAACCACGCCTACTTATTTTGATACTAGCATACACGTAAAGCTTATTCCACGCGTTATCTACTGATTGAAAAAAGGCATCCTTCCATGACTTCTTGAAGATAAACACATTGCAAATGATCCCAACCCCCACTGCATATCCCAAACCAGAGAATATATACAACCACTTATCAACTTCAGATTCACCATCTTCATCATCATTCCCTTGGCCTGGGGTTGTCTCACCATCACTGCTACAATTGTTTGTCAGTGGAGGGCCACAAAGTTCATTTCCGACAAAACCAGATGGTGGAAGACCCATGATCTGCGTGTTTTGTGGTATTCTCCCCGTCAAGTTATTGCAAGACACGTTCACATGATTCAATGCAGTTAAAGCTGCTAGCGTATCAGGAATTTGTCCAGATAGAGAGTTTCTTGAGAGATCAAGAGTTTCCAATTCCTTCATGTCTCCAATGCCATGCGGGATGGTTCCTGCCAGGTAATTCCTGACAAGTTCAGT
Organism: Plantago ovata; assembly: GCA_028274465.1. Classification (NCBI taxonomy): domain Eukaryota; kingdom Viridiplantae; phylum Streptophyta; class Magnoliopsida; order Lamiales; family Plantaginaceae; genus Plantago; species Plantago ovata. The sequence continues at coordinate 15,218,126 of CM051456.1, read as the reverse complement.
GATCTTAGTTCAACAAGTCGTGTCAATTGCTCCGGGATTTCTCCTGACAGGTTGTTGTTTGAGAGATCAATGTTGGTGACGTAGCCAAGAATGGTGTCATATTGAAATCTGCTTCCTTTTGTGACGACATCTGCAGTGTCGATGTAGTATCCTAGGTCACTCCAATAGAAATACTTAGTTTCTCTTCGGTAATCATCGAGAAACCATTGCTTTGAAGACATTGGAACAAAATTGTCAACACAGCTTGGAATTATCCCAAAAAACATATTATTAGAGAAATCTAAGATCTGAAGGGATATAAATTCGCAAATATCTTGAGATATTTGCCCGCTTAACCTGTTTGAGCGTAGAACGAGGATCCCTAAATTGGGCAAGTGGAGACCCAAATATGTCGGTAGATTCCCGGTCAACTGATTATAAGCCAGGTCAATTTTTTTCAAGACATTGCAGTTTTGCAAAGAAGATGGTATTCGTCCTGATAGTTTGTTGTTGTAAAGGTTCAAAGACAACAAACTTGGAATCAGTCCAATGGAATCTGGGATATGGCCTGATAAGTTGTTGTTTCCAAGGTTCAACAACTGCAGATCAGTCCATTTCATCCAACAATCTGGTATTTCTCCGGACAACAAATTTTTCCCAAGATGAAGAATTTGGAGATTGAACTTTTCTTGTGATTCATCACAGAGGAAATGATTTAAACCTCTGGAAAAAAAATTGTTGGGCAAATGTAGTGCAATCACTTCTCTTCCAACTCTTGGCAACGAACCATTGAATAGGTTGTTACCCAAATATATGGACTGATGAAGGTCCCCGTCTTCAAAATGACTTGTGCTATCTGGAATTTGTCCATGGAGTTGGTTGTGCGAGAGATTTAGGCTAGACATCTCCCAGAACCAGCTAGGAAATTCAAATGCTATTCCAGTATTGGATAAGTCTAGGTGCAAGAGGTGGTGCCTCTGCGTGTGGAGCCATGTGGGAACCTCACCCTGAGCACCCAAGTTCCATGATTGTAGTCCAAGTTGTGTTACTCTAAAACTTGGAATCCAGTCCGTCCCAACTTCAAGAGTGAGATTATTTCTAGAGGCAAGAAACTTATCTAAGTTTTTTAGATTAGCAAAGTGATTCTCACCCACAACCCCTTGCAACCTATTGTCTCTGAATGAAACATATCTTAAGTTATAAAGTTGTCCCATACTCTCTGGAATATTCCCACTCAAATTGTTCGCTTCTAATCCTAATTCTTCCAAGGAAACTAACTTTCCTAGTCCACTTGGAATTGAGCCCGATAAAGAATTTTCGCCAAGTTGAAGGATCCTAAGATTCCTAAATTCTAGAAATTGTTCAGTTAAATGACCAGTGAATTGATTTCCCCGTAGATCGAGGACTTCTAAAGATTCTAAAAAGCAACTAGACATATTTCTAAATGGATGTGATATATCACCTTGCAAATTATTATAGAGTAAGTATATGCTACGGATATTGCACAGTTTTGCAATTTCACTTGGAATCGAACCCTGTAGAGAGTCACTCTCTATCATTGCAAAAACCTCAAGGGACTTGCAACCGAGGATCCAATCAGGTATGGATGTGAAATTAGGAGATGAGATATCTAAATATTGAAGCTTTGTGAGGTTGGAAGTACTACTTGGAATGATACTGGAGTATCGAATGTAACGTAGCTCAAGATGGGTAAGCTCCTTAATTTGTAAAATCCAACTCGGGAAAACTTGAAAGTGATTGTAAGAAAGATCAAGGATGGCCAAAGAAGAAAAGTTTACCTCATTTAGAGGCACAGATGAATATGGAATGCCAGTAGCCGGCAAGTATAGCTCAGCTAAAGAGGGCAGTGTGTTTGTCACCTGTAGCCAATCAATTGCTCTGCTCATGTTCAGGCCACTCATATCCAAGTTCTCCAAATGGGAAAGCCCAGATAACCATTCAACGCTGTCAACATCATGCATATTCTCGTATAACTCGTATCCAAGAAGTAAAGAGCGTAAGCTTGAAAGATTACCGATAGTATGGGGAATAGTTCCACTGAACCCTGCACCACGTAAATCCAGATTTTCCAATTTTGGAAATGATCCGATGAAGGGAGGGAGTGTGCCTTCAAAAAGATTTGAGCTCAAGTCAAGATATCTGAGCTGTGTCAGATTGAGCAATGAATCGTCTAGCGTTCCATTGAACCCAACACCATGCAAATCCAGACACTCCAAGTTTGGAAATGATCTGATGAAGGCAGGGAATGGGATTGTGCCTTGAAAATAGTTCCCGCTCAAGTTAAGATATCTGAGTTGTGTCAGATTGAGCAAAGAATTATCTAAGATTCCTTGGAGGCCAGCTGGAAACCGCGAACCATCAGGACTTTGAAGATGGAGTTCTAGAACATGACCGGTCAGGTTGCTGCAAACAATGTGTTCCCACATGCAGCAATCAACTTGAGGCTTCCAAGTAGACATTAGGCCATCAGGATCATTCAAAGAGTGCTTGAAGGTCAAAAGTGCCTGTTTTTCGGTTTCATGACAAAATTCGCTACCTATTCTACTACAGCGACTCAAATAGTGGGAAGATGTGAAGATGAAAATGAGGAGGAAAAACAGAAAATGAGGGGAAGGCATGTTTTGGGAGAAAGAGTGGGTACGTATATTGTGAAGTGTTGGAACTAATGTTTAGTTCAGTTGAAGTGTGTATGTATGAAGAGACTTGCAAGAAGTTACAACATGACGAACTGATTTATATAGAGACTTCTCTTCACAAATCACAAGTATACAAAAAAAAAAAAAAAAAAAGAAAAAGAAAAAGGAGTGTAATATTTTATTTTTGCGAGCCACACAATTTAATGAACGATATGTATAGTCTCTTGAACAGTCAAAAGTCCATGCTGCACACACACATATTACCACCATATAGTCTCTGACGTCATGATCTATCTGCCGTGCATATACCCGTCATTGAATTGAATTGATGATTTCTGAACCACACTCCACACATATGTATGAACCATCTATTTGACACCAGAGATTGGAACTTACCTGGAAGCTGATCATAAATTAACAAAGACTTGCTAGCTACAAGTCTCCCAACACAACAAAGACTTAGACTTGCATACACTATCAACTAATATATGCTCATGTGGTGCTTTTAGGATCACATTATGAAAAAGCAAATAATAAAAAGATGAGTAGATAATAATTATAAGGTGAAGCATCATTGGATTCAAGATGATGTGAAAGTTGGAAAATGACCAGTATTCATTGTTGGTGTTATTTAAATGCATGAAACTCGTTCTATGTATTTGTCAATATTGTTTCTAATTCTCAATTTTATTTTTAAAATTTTTAGCTTCCTATTGGACCTCATAATTTTGGACATGAAGTACCTAAGAAATTGGCCATCGTACAATTAATTAGTAGGCCCAATTCAGGAAAGGAAAAGTTCAAATTTTTAATTACCCGTGGAAAAGGAAAAGTTCAAAATGGTGGCCGTATAGAATACGAACTTACGATTAGGAATATGGCGTCCGGTCCGGTACAAATAAGCAGGCAAGCACATTGCTCTGTCTGTTTAACGCTTATGCCAAAGATGTGGTTCCCAGATTGAAAGAAGAAAAACCGGGTCGGACGCAGAAGCAGTACCTCACTAAGGTTTTGAAGCAATGGAAGAAATCACCGAAAAATTGGGGAAACAGAGGCATGACTAAGATGGACAAGGAACTGCGGGTGAATATGCATTACCGGAGGATGAGAAAGACACCAAAGAAAGGTCATGGATCTGCCAATCACACAGAAGAAGAGGACCACCTGCTATTGATGATCATGAATGAAGCAGAACAAGAACAAGTCCAACTAGTTTACTTTCATCTGTCATATTATATCAAGCAAAAGCCAAAGGGATTTTTTTTGTTCAATTTTCAATTATAAGCAATGTTATCTGTAGTTAACATTAATTGTTACTTATTTATTTTATACTTCATTCGTTCTATAAAAAATCTTATCATACAATTTCCGGTGCCAAATTGTATGAAACGCACAGATAATCCAGCAGTGTTGGATAATATGCTCCTAGACCCTCAAGAGTTTAGTGCTAATGCTTCTGATTATTTAAAAGTGATTTAAACAAAGTGATTCTAATCAAGAAATCACCTTTTTTTCAGCTCTCCTAAGTTGAAGTAGCATGAGTTGTTTTCTACAAACAATCATTTTCTGCTTAGGCTACAAAGAATCAAGTTTGAAGAGACCAGTTGAAGCAGTGATAAGTATCAGGAAATTTCATATATTGAGTACGTACCTGTTGAGCTCAGCTGCATCCTTCGTTTTCAGCAGCACAGTTTCGCAAGCTTCGAGTTGGATAAACTCAATTCGAAGATGAAATTTACGAAAACACCATAAAATTTGAGACTTTTGATTTAATAATGAACTGATTATTTCCCTGATTCAAACACGTACAGATTTTCTGTCAGGTTTCTTCTCAAAGGAGCCAATTAGAAGACTAGTAGTGAAATGCTAGTAAGTCAACATAAATGCAAATTGCATCACATGAGCATATGCACTATGTCACTCGGTGCTTTCTGATTGCAGGTTTACTAAGATCATTTTATATGCACAGATACTTATGCAACTCATTTACATGCCATTAAAATTAGGCTAGCTTGAACGATCAAGTACAGAACCACAAAGCAACAACCAATACCAAATTAACTACTGCAAAAGGCAAAAGGTCAAATAAACCACAACAATGCAAGCTTATTTATGCATATTCTACAAACATAGTTCTACAAAAAACTCAACCACGCCTACTTATTTTGATACTAGCATACATGTAAAGCTTATTCCACGCGTTATCTACTGATTGAAAAAAGACATCCTTCCATGACTTCATGAAGATAAACACATTGCAAACGATCCCAACTCCCACTGCATATCCCAAGCCAGAGAATATATACAACCACTTATCAACTTCAGATTCACCATCTCCTTCACCCTCTTCATCTCCTCCGCCTGGGGTTGTCCCACCATCACCGTTACAATTGTTTGTCAGTGGAGGGCCAAAAAGTTCATTTCCGACAAATCCAGATGGTGGAAGACCCATGATTTGCGTGCTCTGTGGTATTCTCCCTGTCAAGTTATTGTAAGACAAGTTCACATAATTCAATGCTGTTAAAACTGCTAACGTATCAGGAATTTCTCCAGATAGAGATTTCTCGAGAGATCAAGAGATTCCAATTCCTTCATGTCTCCAATGCCATGCGGGATGATTCCAGCCAGGTGATTTCCTGACAAGTTCAGTGATCTTAGTTCAACAAGTCGTGTCAGTTGCTCCGGGATTTCTCCTGACAGGTTGTTGTTTGAGAGATCAATGTTGGTGACGTATGTAAGAGTGGTATCATATTGAAAGTTGCTTCCTTTTGTGGCAACATCTGCTGTCTCAATGTAGAATCCATATAAATACTTGTTTTTCCTCCCGGGATCATTGAGAAACCATTGGTTTGAAGACATTGGAATAAACTTGTATACACAGCTCGGAATTATACCAGAAAACATATTATCGGAGAAATCTAAAATCTGAAGAGATATAAAGCCGCATATGTCTGGAGAAATTTGGCCGCTTAACTTGTTTGAGCGCAGAATCAGGATCCCAAGATTGGGCAGGCGGAATCCCAACTGTGTTGGTAGATTCCCAGTCAATTGATTATAAGCGAGGTCAATTTTATTCAAGACAGTGCAATTTTGCAAAGAAGATGGTATTCGTCCAGATAGTTTGTTGTTGTAAAGGTCCAGAGACCACAAACCATAAATCATTCCAATGGAATCTGGGATATGGCCTGATAAGTTGTTGTTTCCAAGGTTCAACAACCTTAGATCAGTCCATCTCATCCAACAATCTGGTATTTCTCCGGACAACAAATTTTTCCCAAGATGAAGAATATGAAGATTAAACTTATTATTCGATCCATCACAGAGGAAGTGATGTAAACCTCTGGAAAACAAATTGTTGGAGAGATCTAGTACAACAAACTCTCTTCCAACTCGTGGTAACGAACCGTTGAAAAGGTTGTTACCCAAATATATTGACCTACCATGATCATCTTCACTTGTGCTATCTGGAATTTCTCCATGAAGTTGGTTGTGCGAGAGATTCAGAAAAGAGGTCTCCCAGAACCAGCTAGCAAATTGAAATGCTATTCCAGTATTAGATAGGTCTAGTTGCTCGAGGTGGTTCCTCTGCACTTGGAGCCATTTGGGAATCTTACCGCCATCACCCAAGTTCCATGATTGTAGTTCAAGTTCGGAAACTCTAAAAGTCGGAATCCAGTCTGTCCTAACTTCCAGAGTGAGATTATTTCTAGAGGCGTGAAAAGATTGTAAGTTTGTTAGATTAGCAAAGTGATTCTCACCCACAACCCCTTGCAGCTTATTGTCACTCAGTGAAAGATATCTCAAGTTATAAAGCTGTCCCATACTCTCTGGAATATTCCCACTCAAGTTGTTCATTTCTAATCCTATTTCTTCCAAGGAAACTAACTTTCCTAGACCACTTGGAATTGAGCCGGATAAAGAATTCTTGCCAAGTTTAAGAATCCTGAGATTCCTGAATTCTAGAAATTGATCAGTCGAATGACCAACAAATTGATTGTTCTCTAGATTTAGGACCTCTAAAGATTCTAAAAAGCAACTAGACTTATTTCTAAATAGATGTGATATTTCCCCTTGCAACTTATTATCAGATAAGTCTATGATGCAGATATTGCACAGTTTTGCAATTTCACTTGGTATTTCACTCTGTAGATAGCTAGATCTCATTGAAAAATACTCGAGTGACTTGCAGTCCAGGATCCAATCAGGTATGGATTTGAAATTATTTAATGAGATATCTAAATATTGAAGCTTTGTGAGATTGGAAGTACTACTTGGGATGATACTGGAGTATTGAATGGCCATGGCACGTAGTTCAAGATGGGTAAGCTCCTTAATTTGTAAAATCCAACTCGGGAAAACTTGAAAGTCATTGTAAGAAAGAGCAAGGATGTTCAAAGCAGAAAAATTGAACTCATTTTGAGGCACAAATGAATATGGAATGTTAGTAAATAGCAAGTATAGTTCAGCTAAAGAGGGAAGCATGTTTATCACCTGTAGCCAATCGACTGCTTTGCTCAAGTCCACCAAACTCAAATCCAAGTGCTCCAAATGGGAAAGCCCAGACAACCATTCGAGGCTATCAGCATAAAGCCAAAAGGTGTGTCCAAGAACTAAAGTGCGTAAGCTTGAAAGATTACCTATAGTATGGGGAATAGGTCCTGCAAAATAATTTCTGCTCAAGTCAAGATATCTGAGCTGTGTTAGATTGTGCAATGAATCATCTAGCTTTCCATTAAATCCAGCACCTTGCAAATCCAGATACTCCAATTCTGGAAATGATCCGACAAAACTAAGGAGTGCGCCCGAAAAATAATTCCCGCTCAAGTTAAGATATCTGAGATGTGTCAGATTGAGCAAAGAATCATTTAATGTTCCATTCAGGCCTGGAAATCGCGAACCATCAGCACTTTGAAGATGGAGCTCTAGAACATGACCCGTCAAGTTACTGCAAACAATGTGTTCCCACATGCAGCAATCAACTTGAGGCTTCCAAGAAGACATTAGGCCATTAGGATCATTGAGAGCTTGAAGGTCAAAAGTGCTTGTTTTTCGACTTCGTGACAAATTTTGTCATCGCTTCCAGTACAGCTTCTCAAGAAGTGGAAGGATGTGAAGATGAAAATGAGCAGGAAAGACATAAAATTAAGGGAAGGCATGTTTTGGGAGCAAGAGTGGGTATATATGTATATAATATTGGGACTGAAACAAGCACAGAATTAATGTTTAGTTTAGTTGAAGTGTGTAATGCATGAAGAAAGACTTAGAAGAAGTTACAACTTACAACATGATGAACTGACTTATATAGACGTCAGTACTTCGACACTAATCTGTTCTCTAAGTGATACAAACAATAATATAGGACAAGACAGCAAGACTTGGAAAGTCAAAAGTCTACCCTAGTCATCTGCCGTCCCGATACGGCCGGCAACGATGATTTCTCAATCCACAGGTCCACACATGAACCATCTTACAAAGTATTTCCATTATTTGACAGAAAACAAGTGTTATATAATGTGGATTGATTAGTGACACATTAGTTATGTATTATGAATAACCCCACCAGGCACCATATATACTTGTCATTTTCATTCTGTCAATCATAACATTTAAGCATTAAATAGATATATTATATACTCAGAAATACTAGAGCTTCTCCAATTTATACTTATTGGAGTGAGTTTATTTGGAATAATCATTTATCATGGAATAGCTAATACAAAAGCGGGTCATGTATAAATCGTGACATGATAAAAGCATTCACAAGAACTCGTGTATATATTCACATAGACAAATTAAGGAAATCGATGGGGAAACATTAGCACCTAAACGCAACATTTATTCTTCGATGTTTTAAAAACCACCGGTTAATTTAGTAAGGTCTTTCTCCAATATAATTCCCTGGGGGATCATAGTTGCATATCATGAAAACACCCCTACCCCGAGCACAAACCACTCTAGCACATCCAATTCTTCTGGTATCCCTCCAAACAATCTGTGTATAATGCCCACAGTCCCTCCCATAGGCACAAGAATTTGACCAATAGTTGTACTTCCGCCGCTCCCTGACCCACGTCGCTACTGCCGCAGCCGGTGTCCACCTGTTCCCGCTGCCCCAAAATATGTTCTCCCCATATGGCCCGTTGGAATGCCGTAGAGCACAGTCTGCACGTCTCTTGCTTGAGTACCATGACGCATAGCGTGCGATTTTCGAGTCCCAAACCAATGGGGGCAGTTTCAGGGCGGCCCTGGCTGCATTCTGCCGTAGCAGAAACTGTTGCACGTAGTATCTTGATGTTGCCGCAGTAGTCATTCTTAGTGTGAGGAGGAATAGAATGAGAATGAAGAGACCATTAATTGGCTTCATTTTCACAAATTTAATTTGGTCACATTAATTCATGTTTCTTGATGATATTTATAATAAGAACTTATCATAAATTAGTATTGAGTTGAAGAACTTAAAGTTTCCATTATGGGGGTGGCAACAATCATTGATAAATTATTCTCTGAACTCTTTAGTTTTCTAAATCATCTTAATTTTCCTCTGGTAGCAATGATTAATTTTGACCCAGTTCGGCATTAGATTGCTCTACATGTATTATTAACTTAGATGATTAGCTTACTCATTCGAAAAGTTATGTCAAATAGAAGGCTAAGTTGAAGTTTTCTCAGGCATGATTTAGATGCTTGATTAGATTCATTGAATGATACAGTGTGTTTAAAGTCAAGATTATAACTGTCAAAACACAGCATATAACTAAATTAAGAGATTCTTAACTGGAGGCTTAAATTTCTTAGGAAATTAGTATTGTATGTATACATGGGGTTGACATGTGTATATGATAAAATTACTAATGATTGCAGCCATGTTAGCCACTAGCACATTTTGCTATCAAATTGTTTCAACATTACAGATATGAACACTTTCAGAATTTGGCATCTATGTTTTGTGAACATGAAACTTTTCCAGTCCATGTGTGCCTATAGAAACCAGTATCAAGTGTCACAAATTCATAGGTCAGCCAACTTAGAGTTCTAGTTTGGCTACGAAAGTGTCTTTGCATTACTAGATATGCCTCGGAGGCATCAGATCTCCTGTGCAGTTGTTGTTTAGTTTTCAGGGAGTTAATCGATCTCAAAAGAGATTTTATAAACCATGAATTCGAGGAGAAGATAAAAGCTTCAAACTTGTGGACACTGACTCACAGTAAGTGTGTACAAATTAGAAGCCTTTGAATAGACATGATGAAATAGGAGAACAAAGGCCAGTAGTGTGAAGATACTAACCTCAGATGTCCATTACTAGTAATCTTTTAATAACTTGAAAGATGAGTACAATCATCTTGGAGAAAATCAAAAAGTTTCCTCACTGACGAAAGGGCTAAGGATTATGATCCAAAAATCTTTCATCTCGACTGGCGCTTCACTGTATATTACGAGTATATTTTAAGGATGCAAAGTCTTTTTGATGGTTAGATTCCAAGGAGGTATGATAGCTATCATGCACTCTTATACTCTAAAAAATAACTCTGCATTATTGGAGGTGCAATAACAGGAACATAAATTAGAGCACTAACCTTTGCCTTAAGTTATGACGTTAAGGGATGCTTCCACAAGCTTTCAGAGTCTGTATTCAAATGAAACGCAAAGATATCCAGCAGTGATCGATAATATACTCCTAGACCCTCAAGAGATGCTTCAGGAAACCGCATAAGATCAACAGAACAAGCATCAGTCACTCCTCGGCCAGAGTAACAAGCAAACGCTGTCTTGGGGTCTCATTCCTACACAAAGTCATGAAACTTAAAAATGAAAACGGCATATTCGTGAGTCATGACTGGTGAGAAATCTATATTAGTATGTTCTATCTGTTCCAGTAAACTAACCGCACAGAGAAGCATGCCCACACTACTCCAATACCTTCCATGGGTTTAAGTGCTTGAATCAAGATTATCATCGAGCATGTCTGAGATCCTGTAACAAGAAAAGCGAACAACAACATTTTCGCCTCATATTTCAATAGTCTCCAAATGATACAACACACAAAATCATCATGCTCGGCAAGCATATGCTTCTGATTATCTAAAAGTGATTTAAACAAAGTGATCATAAGACACACTGGCTAAAACTAATATGATCACAGGCAAAGAAAGCATGAGTGGAAACTCTTTGAAACATTTCATCATACAGTTGGCTGACAAATGCAAAAAACTAACCCCTGTATAAAATCACCGAAATTTGGAATTAACAATCAATCAGTAAATTCTACCTGTTGAGTGTTGAGGATCGGCTGCGTCCTTGGTTTTCACTTTTCAGTAGCACAATTTCGCAAATCGCAATGGAATCCTCCTCGCGCGAGTTGTTGAATTTTCTTGTTAGCAGCATATAGGAATAGGAGTATAAATTTTAAGTTGTTGATTTTCAAGTTTTAATTCTTTTGAAGTCGAACAATTTCATAATGCAACTGTCAAAGATGCACACATGACTTTTTTCTAAAGTTAGGATGCAAAAGTAATGTTGATATCCATCCATCGGGCGAAAACCCAGAAATTAAGTTAGAGACGAAATAACATGTAATCCATCATTATTTTGAGAGTTTGGCGGGATCGATGAAGAAAATTAGACTTTTGTTTTAATGTCACTTTTGATCTTGATTATAAATCATACCAAAACAATGATTCATAAATTTATATTTATGAAATTATAATTATAATATTTCATGATATAAATTTATAAATTATTTTTTCACATTATCATCGTGCTCTTCTTTTTACAAAGATTGAAAGTTGAAACCTCGTCATGAACACAATGAGTATTAGAGATTAGTACAATAGATTAAGACTCTCTTCTCTTCATCTGAAAATTGATTATTTTAAATTCAATTCAGATTAGTCTATATACATTAAGTTCAGTTCAGTTCATATTTGCCTAATAGTATTTGTACTACAAATAAGTTCAGTTTAGTTCAGATTCATTCAGTTCAGTTCTGTTCAGACGAAGAGAACAAAGTCTAAGTGGGTGTTTGCAAGAGCTTAACTTATCCAACTTATCACTTATTTTAGCATAAACACCTTTTTGAGTGTTTGCAACATCTTATAAGCCGCTTAATTATCTTAAATTAAGCTGGATAAGTTGAAGTTGGAGAAGCTGGGTTGTACCTACTTCATCAGCTTCTCCTTAAATTAAACTGAATTTTAGTTGTTTTTGTCCAAAACTATAGGTTTGCAAACACTACTCCTACAACTTATCTAACTTTTAAGTAGTTTTTGCAAACACCCATCAAATTCTCTAATAAGCCAACTTTACCAACTTCTCCTAAAATTAATCCACTTATTTTAAGTTGAAATTACTGCAAACACCCCTAATTCCACACATCTCTATACAATTGAACTTGTGGGTTTAAGATTGATTGATCATACCACTATTGGACAAGCAATATAGGACATCATACTATGATCCAGCTCATTATGGATCAAGGCAACATGATAGGGTATTGGTGTCTAATGATGGATTTAAACTTTTCTTGGACAAATTAAAAGAAGCAGCTACGTAGACATACAGGTGATCAAAGCAAAGTTGGATAGATATGGCTGCTAATATATATTACTGCATGATAGAGCTAACTGGCTACTACTAGGTGATAAGATGAGATGTACACTGGAGGAGTTTTGCGAAAGTTGATTGGGTTCGTCTTAATTAACATTGAATATGGACCCGGTATTTATAATATACTACAGCACTCATTGCTGCACAGAAGCAAGTTGTGTAAGCTAAGTGCCAAGTTAATTCACAGGACCACTTGAACTACCAGTAGTACCAGAGTGACGACAGTAAGGGCTCATACATTCTCTGTTCCATTAGTTTTTACTTGTAACAATTGGCTTTTTATGTGATGTACTCTCTATTAGTATTGTGCAACTACCAAAGAGAAAATGATAGTTAAACCAATTACATGAGTGGGAGTGACCCGCATGTTTACACTCTCCGCACAGCCTGAGGCAAATTTTATCAGGCCGACAGATAGCTCGATCGGTTTATGCTATATATATGCTACAACTCCAAAAGGACTCCTTCTTTCTCCTACATTTTTTGGCCGTAATGCAGTCACCATTAAAATGGTGAATGTCATATGAATGCGATAAGTAACCAATAAAATTTTTTTCTGTTTAAAAAAATAAATAAAAAATAGTATGTGGATTATATAGTTAAATGTTCATGACGGGTGAACTACTTTTTTTTTTGGGGGGGGGAGAGGGGTTAAGTAGCGCCACGGGTCTAAAGGGTTTGGATCTCGCCTTTGTCCTTTTATTTGTTGTCAGGTCCTTGAGGCCTTTACTTGGAGTGCATTTCTTATGCGCTAGTTGTAACTTCCTTTGGGCGTGATTAAGAAATTTGTAACCGTTTCAAAATAGAATAAAATAAACATATAGAAGTTAGTTTATGGATCTAGTATATGTATGATTAAGTTCACAGATTATGTGGTTCAAATCCATCACACCATATTTTTCATTTAATGTGGTTAATTTTGATCATGGCCCACCACTTACTCATAGACTAGGCTCATAGAAGAATTTTTCGTTCTAACATCTAAAAACTCACGGTTGACCAAACCTTTATTGTAAAATTATATGGACCCCTCCAACCGTGTGCGGGAAGATCAAATGGGGAGGCTTGGAGAAGTTGGTAAAAGTGACTAATTACAAGAAAAAGAATTTGCTAAAATAGTGTTTGATCCAAGTCTTTTAGACGAAAACAAGTTTAAAGTTGTTTAACGAGATTCAATCCAATTTTAACTTCAACTTATTTAGTTTAATTTAAGAAAACATATCATCATATAAATTACTGGTTTCAGAGCATTTCTTATACTATGTTATTAATAAAATTATTTTTTCTGTTTAAAAAAATAATTATTGAGAACAATTACAATTTAAATTCTCTTTAAATTTAAGTAATAAACTAGATGAGCTAAATAGTTACGAATGTATATCTATTGAGGTTGGATAAATTGCAAGAAACATCATACAATTATTTAAATATTTGTTTTTTCTTATTATATTTACATAAAGTTGAAAGTTAATTATTGGAGTAAGGTTGGAAAATTGTGCAGTCATTTGACAATATTGCAATATGATATTGGCCAAATATACACATCAATGCATGTAGCTAGCCGATCGATCTATATGCATGATCCCGGTTAGTCTTATTGAGATGGCGATAACGATGATGATTCATCCATCAAATAAAAATATAATTATGTCTGCAGTATCCGGCCCAGGGTGTGCACTCCTATCATTGAAACCAATAGAATATTTCATTTGTTTTTTATATACATTTTTGAAACCCGACAATAAAATTTCAACTCTTCCAAAAAGTTTGTAGAGATGAAGATCTACACGTACACTTACTAGCTATTAGAGCAGGCCGTCCCATGAAGAAGAACAGAGAAGAAATTAGTAATGAAAGCATGGAAAATGGAAATCCAGTTGAATGATGATGTTTCCAGAAACTAGCTAGATCGATCTAAGCTGTTTTTGTTGAAGTAAATTTGAATGGAACAAAATTGCCAACTTTGGAGATTGACGATAAGATTCTGCCATGTCACACAATAAGATAATAATACTACATGTGAATCTGACAATACAAAATTTTGTAACTATATGTGCATAATGTCACTATATACATGCTTGGTTCATTTCCGCGTTGCCACATCTAGGTGTATTATATTAAAAATTTACACATTTAATATTCCAAACGTATTTCAAGATTTTGAATTATTGATCAAATTTTAATTATTGCTATTTGCTTCCTCATCTCATCCCACGTTAATTAGGCTTACTTCCTCCAAACTCCAAATTAAGTTCCTAATGAATTACTCGTCGTTAACAGCGTGCTACATTTTAAATTACAAGAATATATATAGTTTACCTAAGTTTGGTTTTGAATTTGTTTTTCTCTATATACTACATTAGTAATTTTTTTACACACGCTATGCATACATAATTAATTAAAAGAATATGGTACATCACATGTTTCTTAAAACAATCAAGTTAATTATATTTCATCTAATCAACTTACTTGAAGTGAAAGTAGAATTCTAAAAATAATTGTGGAATATGAGGATGGGATGAGATGCGTGGTGATCTTAAAGGTTTAGAAAAAAGAGAAGAATTCAAAATTAATTGATTTTGTGTGACATTTATCATTGGATAGTTTGATTTGATATGTAAAGATGGTTTTGTTTTAAAATGATTTTACGTTATGTAGTCCCAAAATAGTTCAGAGTATAATAGAGTTTAATTGATCAGCTCCCAAATGGTTGAACAAATTAAGGAATGATTTGAAACCACATAGTCGTTTAAAGTAAAAATATGAAATTTCGTTTAGAAATTGTTGCTCCTTATACAACAAGAGCATAGTGTTAAAATTATGTATCATTTAATTAGTGATATAAAAGGGCGACATGCATCTAACGCTAGTACCATGTGTTGCACTAACACGGTAATGGTATAGTATACCGTACCACGTCATATATAGTTAACATCTTAGAGTAGTACCTTATAGTAGAGAAATAAACCGGATTTTAATATATGCAGGTGCAGGTGCAGGTGCAGGTGCAGGTTGATCAAGTGGAGTGCATTCCTAGTGGTTACAAGTTGTCACACATATCCTATATATATAAGTGTATAGAGAATGAAGTTTACAAAAATTCATCATATACTAGTAGAGCAAGCTAGCTAACATCAATCAGTTGTTTTTTGTAGCTAGTTTGCAGAGAGAAGAAAAAGATGGGTAGTAGCAAATTGCAAGAGTACAAGCCCTTAATAGTACAGATATCATGTCAGATCGCATATGCCGGAGTTACTCTATCCAGTCGAGTGGCCTTTGTGGAGCACATGAGCCCCAGTGTTTTTGTTGTGTACAGGCAAACCATTGCTTTTTTGCTTCTTGCTCCCTTTGCTTTCTCCAATAGGTATTCATACAATTCAAAGCTTGCACTTCATTTTTCTTGCTCTTGTCGTCGATTTGCATGGTTTTATGAAGATTTGGATTTAATTCATACATGTTTGTGTTTGTGTTTGCAGGAGGGCAGCAAAGCGATCTAAATTGGGATGGAAGAACTTTTGGTTGATATTTTTGCTTGCTTTTATTGGGTAAGTTTGCCCTATTAATTATTTACTTGATAAGTTGTGACTCATTCCATGTTCTCCACCCACATACATGCACTTGTGTGTACCATATAAATCTAGAAATGCAAGTACATTTCCACTTTCCAGCATATTACTAGTCAACTTCTGGTCAAACATTTCGCACAGGTTAATATATCTTCTGTTCTTAATTTTTTTTTAATGATCTGTTTTTGTTGTTACAGTGTGACAGTTTACCAGAACCTGAATAACGAAGGTCTATACCTGGCATCTTCTTCAGCAGCCAGTGCAATGGGAAATTCTGTACCTGCAATCACTCTTATAATGGCTTTCACAATGGGGTACATATTTCCCAACACAACTTTTTCAAGTAACCTTTACAATTAAACAGGAAAATAACAGTTTCTGTTCTCTGTGCAATCTTAGATTAGAAAAACTGAATCTCCGGAGCATCAGAACGCTAGCTAAGATATTCGGAATAATACTCTGTGTAGCTGGTGGTGCTTCAATGGCATTATTCAAAGGCCCTAAGCTGCTAAACATGGAATTTCACCCTGCCAATTCCCTTTTCAACTTCAAGGCACAGGATACCTGGTTACTAGGTTGTTCGCTGCTCTTCGCGAGTTGTTGTTGCTTCTCATTTTGGTTAATGTTACAGGTACTGTTTCCACAATTCACAAATATTGCATGATGATTCTAAATTTTAAATATTTTACTGATGATTTTTTTAAATGTTGCGATTTTTAAACCAGGGCTATATATCGGCTTCGTACCCTGATCATCTTGCAATGACAGCCTGGATGTCTCTGTTCGCAGCAACGCAATCTGCATTACTGACTTTGATGTTCGAACGTGACACTCAAGCCTGGAAGATTAACTCACCTGTTCAACTGTTCTCTTGCTTGTATGCGGTTAGAAACCAATTACTACTATACACTTTGATTAAAATCAACTAGTTTATCGGCTACCAGACAGCTAACAAAGAGCTAGTTTTTCTAAACAGGGTCTAGTATCGGCAGTTACTAACTATGCTCAGGCATGGTGTATTTCGAAGAGAGGTCCACTGTTTTCGGCTATGTTCAATCCTCTGTGTACAGTCATTGTGACAGTGTTTGCTTGCCTGTTCATGCATGAAGAAATGTATACTGGAAGGTAAAATTAAAGATGTTGGTTTATGATTACTACATTTGCATTTTATATCATGACATGACTTTGTTGGTCTACATCAGCTTGGCTGGTGCTGTGGCAGTAGTGATTGGACTATATATTGTGCTATGGGGTAAAGCAAAAGATCAAAAACTAAAGAAAGAAGAAAAAGTATCAATTTTGCCTGAGAAACTTGACTTAGAGGCTCCACTTTTGTTTGAAGAAACAGAAAAGAAGTCTCAAGATGAGGTTCAAAATTGACAGTGAAAGCTTCACTTGGAACTCAGTTTTGATTGGCATCGATTATAGAAATTAGTAATTGTGATTTGGAATATTCTTTGATGCCTCATATTGCAGTACTATATATATATACCATGTACTGTACCATGTGTTATGTGTTTAACTGTTACTAATAACACAATATCGGTAGTTTTGATTTAAACTAAATTGTGTGATTTTATGGTATTATATATAGACCTAAAGCATTCTGCACCTCGCCACATAATTTATCAATTTATTGATTACTTAAACTCAAGACACCCATCCACCTTACATTCCACACAATGAATTATCAACTCATAATTTAATTTAGAAGAGAAAGTACAAGATTTCATTGCAGAAGGAAGTTGGGACTTACAGAAGCTAAGTTCCATCCTACCTAGTGAACTTGTACAAGAAATAATGGGAATTCCTATTTCCTCTGTATTAGAAAAGGATACACAGGTATGGGGAGCTGGAGTTAATGGCAAATTTTCAGTTAAATCAGCCTAGCTACTCCTTCATACAAAACAACAATGTAGAATTTGGACCACAATGGCCTTGGCAAAAACTTTGGGATCTTAAGCTTATTCCAAGAATAAAGTTCTTTGCTTGGTTAGGCATTCATAACAGACTGCCTACGGGAGACAGACTCTTTGCTCAACATATCATACCTAGCCCATTGTGTGCTCTATGCCAAAAAGAAGAAGAGACTTTGAACCATCTGGTGTTCAATTGTTCCTCCTTGCAACAAGCAAGGAACAACATACTTTTTTTCTCTAATCATATTGATAGCTTTGACAAACTAGTTTTTTGGGGAAAAAATGAAGATGAAAAATATAAAGCAATCATTTTTGCTTGGCTAGTGTGGACAATGAGGAATCAAAAAATCTTTAGAAACCAAGAACTGAATCTCAACACTTTACATATGAGATTGGTCCAACTAATAAAAAACAATGATCAGTTACAAGATGATTCAAAATTAATGACCACTGTTTTATTACCATGTAAATGGACTCCTCCAGAAGCAAGATATCTATGTGTCAACATTGATGGATCCCATGATCCCTTGACCGGACTATCTGGAGCTGGAGCTATAGTTAGACCCAAAATATCGGTTTGTTGGTGGGCTACTGTTCGGTGGCCCTGGCCCACCAACAACCAAATGGGTGATGCATGGGCACACGTTTATAGATATATATTAAAATTCATAATTTTTTTCCATCTATAAATATAACCTAACTTCATTATATTTCACACACTTCTAAAAATCCTAAATTCGTTTTTTCATAATTCTGCATTTCATGTTTTTCGTTGTAATCAATTTATAAAAATATTGTAATATTAATTTTTTTCCTTTAGTAATTTTAGTAATGGTTGTACTTTATTAATATAATAATGCTTAATTTGTTATTTCGGAAAATTAGAGAACTTTTCTAGATTAATACAGTAATTTTATAATAATATACAATTATTATATTATAATTATTAAATGATAATAAGAAAATAAAAACAAATAAATTGAATTGATTGGATGGTGGGTGGTCATGGATAAATGTGGTTTTTAGTGTTGTGGTGGGTTGGTTGAAGGATGGGGTATGTGTATGAGAGATAAATTAATTTTTTATTTGAAATTGGATAGTGGGGTGGGTGGTGGGTGGTGGCTGATATTTATGGTCTTAGGAATGAAATGGGTGAAGTTGTGGTTGCAGGAGCAACTTTTCTTGGAAGAACATCAACAACTTTAGCTGAATTTCATGCTTTGAAACTTGGTTTACAATTGTGTACACGTATAGAGGCAAAAAAAGTTATTGTATAGACTAACTCAAAGTTTCTGGCCATAAGACAAGTGGCCACTAGAGATATGGACAAGTTTGAAGGAGTGCAAGTATGTTTTGAGTTCAGGGAAACAAATCAAGTTGCAGACCGGATGGCTAAGGAAGGGAGAAACCGCACCTTTGGGGCTAATCAGGCGTCACATTTTGTGCAATCTAATATGTATATTTGGGATATTTGCCCACGTCGGCTTTTGGATGTAGTTAGGTTGAATGATGTAGTTTCTTTTCGGCATGTAAAGACTCGTATTAACTAATGCAGTACGTTTTATTTCAAAAAAAAAAAACTCATAATTTAATTTAGACAACACCCTGACTTATCAACTGATCATTCAATACTAGGGCTGTTAACGAGTCGATTCGATATGATCGTTGGCTCTATCGATCAATGATCGTCAGAAATATAGGTTGATCGTGATCGGCTCATGATCGACTCGTCGAATGTCACATTGATCGCGAGCGCTCGGCTCGTTAAAGCTCGAAAATGAGCTCTTTTACTATGTAAATTTGTGGATCATAAATACAATCTATTACAAACACTACAGAAAATAAGACTAACATAAATTGAAAGTACATAAAAGGGGGCCGTGCAGTAGATGAATCTATGAGGTTTGAGGGCTAAGATAGGTATATATAAAATCATAATAATAAGGTATATAAAAAAAAGTTCATAGTAATAATAAAATACAATAAAATAAAAATAAATTAATTATTGATCACGACCTGATCGCGAGCTTCGGTCATTTTTTCAAGGTGATCGATTCATGATCGAAAAATGAGTCGATCATGATCGCGATCAAGCTCGCGTTGACCGATCTCGAGCACGATCCAAGCTTTGACCGATCTTTATTACGATTGGTCACAATCAGCTCGATTCGGTAACACCAACCACAACTAATCACCAACATATTCATTATCCCCTACAACAATACCACATCAAACCAACCAAGTGTCTCAAAATCTTAAAAATAAGACACCTACTTGGCAAAACTGTATAATTTTTTTTTTTAATCGGCAAAGTCAGGATTAATAATGGTTCTCCATTTACCCCGTGGTGACTTGAACCCCCAACCTATTGATTGGAGGTGAAGCACCTTACCAACTGATCTAGACTTCCTTGTCACAAAACTGTATAAATTAATACCTATGAGGTAGTAATACACGAGCTATATAGCACACGAGGCATGAAAGGGGAAAATGGCAATTTTAGTCCTAAAGTTTCAAGGGTGTGGCATATGCAGTCCCATGTTTGCTTCAATATACAATTTTAGTCCCAAAGTTTCATAATTATGGCAAACCTAGTCCTTTTTTCAATTTTTTGACTTTGAACAATGATGTGGCAGCGTAGTCAACAAGTCAACGCCGCCACATCACCCGATGACATCATTATGATGTCATTTTTGTCAAAAAACTTATTACTTCAAATAATAAAAAATTAAAAATATATGAAAAACAATAATATAATTTTTTTAATAAAATAACAGAAAAAGTAGGAAAAAAACTATAAAAAAAAGAAAACTAAAGGGTAATAAATGATAAAGAAATTGTGGGTGTTGTTTAGATTAAATGGTGGTGAATATTTAAAATTAAATACAAAATTAATTTTCAATCCAAAGAAAACGCCCTTTTTTTTGCTTTTTCCCTTTTTTTTTTGAGTTTTCCATACTCTTTATTTTAATCCTCAATTTTTTTTAAAAGAAAATTTATTTTCAAAATGTTCTTTTGTTTTTTGATAAAATTATTTTTTATTTTTTCTAAATTTTATGTTATTTATTTCTTATTTTTTTTATTTTTTGTTTATTATTAAAAAATTATTTTTATAAATATTTCTAAATGTTTTGTTATTTTTATTAAAAAATTATTTTTTTGACAATATGACATCATAATAATGTCATCGGGTGATGTGGCGGCGTTGACTTGTTGACTACGTTGCCACATCATCGGTCAAAGTCAAAAAATTAGAAAAAGGACTAGTTTTGCCGAAAATTTTAAAATTTGGGACTAAAATTGCCAACTGAAGCAAACATGAGACTACATATGCCACACCTGTAAAATTTTGGGACTAAAATTGCCATTTTCCCGGCATGAAAGAGTATAAAGAGTATAGTAAAGCTATTTCCCGTCTACAAACAGTACAGTAAACAATTAGAGTAACTTATTTTACCCATTATTATCTGTGCTCCTCCCTACAGTCTACAACTAGTGATATACTACGAAGTACGAACGGGTTAAAGAGCAGGTTGAATGGGCGATTTCTTTTATTACCCGTAAAATAAATAACCCACCAATTTATTTATTTCTTAATTTTAAATTTAATTTAATCCTCCTTAGAGACATGTGGAGTGACGAGGAAATCTAAGGCCGACACGTTTCCATGCATTTTAACTTAACTCAATCTGATTTTTAGGGTAAGTAATGAAGTAAGTACCACTTCCAATAAATTCTACTTGATCGCACCGCCACCACCAAGGCACCAATTACAGGCGTTTAATATGTTTTTCAGCCATCGGAATATTCCGCATCAGCCGGGTGTTACTGTAATATTCTTTCCCTTGCTGTTCATTCTTAACACTGTATGCTTGTCGCATTCTGCCATTATCGACCGGCTGCCTGGCTTTCCTGGTCACCTACCGTTCCAACTTGAGACAGGGTACGTGATTATAATTTATAACCTTGCTTGCTTCTGTTTCAATTTCTAACTTCTTTCTTTCGAAAAGGTGAGGATGGTCCATTTTATATACTCGGACAATCCAGAGTGGTTATGTACGAATATTTTGGGCTTAATGGAACTTTTTTGCTGTTTCAAAAAATAATTATGTTCATGATACTTGTTATTCTAATCTCTAATTTGGTAATTTCCTAATTTAACGGAAAAAAAGGCAACCACACATGAGTCATGACACATACATAACAAAAATGGCAAAAAAAATAAAAAATAAATAAATCACGTTCTATATAGTATACTACTCTTTTGTTACTTTGGTCACATCCATTTTTTTATTTTCTATTGTTTCTTTTGTTTCGCAATTTTTGGTCTGTGAGTGTTATATTGTTTATTGTTTTCCTATTAAATTAAAAAATTACTAAAATGTGTTTACTTTTTTCTATTAAATTAAAAAATTACTAAAATTTGGACAATATGTTGTTATATTGCAGTGCATTAAGTACCTAAATTGAACATGACTAGATGACATCTCTCTAGAATACCCTAAATGAATTTTACCCGAACAAAACAAACAAAATCTGACCGATAGTAGAAAACCCAGTAATTTTTGGTTTGCCACTAACAAGGGATAAGTGATGAAGGTACATTGGTGTGGGAGAAAAAGAAAATGTGCAATTGTTCTACTACTTTTTTGAGTCCGAGAAAAATCCAGAAGAAGATCCACTTGTGCTTTGGCTCACGAGAGGACCAGGTTGTTCGGGTCTTTCCGGAATTCTCTATGAAATTGGTATCACATCTTTCTACCTTATATTACTCTGCTACAGAGCACATCAGACTGTTTGGTATGAAATTTTCATAACATAATGTCACAGGCCCTATAGCTATTGATTATGCCAACTCACATGAGAGTAGTATCCCAGCATTGAAACTTAACAATTACTCATGGACTAAGGTATACTTGCGTTAATTCTATACTTTAATTTGCATCAATATATACTTCATTTTCAAAGGCAAGAAACTGTTGATATCAATTAATAGTTTAATACAAATATTTATTTTCAAAATCAAGAAATTGAATTGTTAATTGAGATTATGTGTGTACATGAACAGGAGGCAAGTATAATATTTGTTGATGCACCAGTGGGCACGGGATTTTCTTATGCAAATACCTCGGGCGCTTACAGGATGAATGATACATTGGCAGCAGAACATGATTATGATTTTCTCATAAAGGTCACAAAACTTTCTTTTATTTTCCTGATTACATGTTGCGTAGTGTGTACTTGCTTCCTTGTTGATATAATGTACCTCTCTGAATCAATTGAGAGATAAAAATACAATTCTAACACGTAGAATTAATAAATTTATGCAAATCCACTAACATATGAGTTCAAGACTCAACATGCATTGCTGAAAACCTGGAGAGGTAAGTGTCTGATATTTTCTTGACGAATATGGTGCAAATAAAAACCTAAGAGAAGGGTGTACTTAAATAGTAGCAGGAAACTAAAAGCAATAAATAATAACCACAAGCTTTTAGAAATAACAAAACCATTGGATAAATATAAAATAAGTTTCAAATTTACAACGCATTCGTTCCATATCACTTGCATTGGGATCAATTTAATATAAGATTTTTCATATAATTTATTTTAAAGGGTGCTGAATCTATTTTAATAGTTGCATATTTTATTATTGCAGTGGTTTATAAATCACCCCAAGTTTCTTGAAAATCCGTTGTACATAGGCGGGGACTCTTATGCTGGGTTTTTTGTTCCACTTCTCCTCGACTTATTGTACAATGGTAACTTTTCACCTGTGGATTGGGTTATGTATTACGATTATTGATAGTTGCTTAATTGGTTTGTATTTCTTGATAGGTATAGAACTAGGAAACTTACCAACAATAAACTTGAAGGTGCGTCAGCATAACTATATTTCTAACCTAGTTCACTTCAATTTCTGTTGCCTTCATTAACATTAACACTCAAAATTCCTACATATGCCTGAAACAATCAGGGTTACATACTAGGAAATCCTGGTGCAGACAAATACAGAGATTCAAATGCAAGAGTTACATTTGCTTACCGAATGGGGCTCCTGTCTAATGGACTTTACAAGGTTATTCTTTCTGCCTTCTAGGTCTGATAAAAAACTTATTTTACACTCATATTGAGCGTAACACTGGTTTGTTTGGTGCTTAAGTGACCCAGTTGGCCGCTTATATAACCCAGGGAAACCAGTTTTACACTAGTTTAGTGTAAAAACAATTTTTCTCAAGAATTTATAAAACTATATATGCAAATATTATGCATTATTCGTCTTTGTTTTTGCAGCATACCAAAGAAGCTTGTCACGGTAATTATGTGCATGTGCACCCAAATAATGTTCTATGTCAGCGTGCTCTCAAGAGGATTGACCAGGTGCATGTGCATGTTTGCAAATCATTCTGATTGTCTAATTATTAAAATGATTTAAAATTAAAATTGATTGTTAGAAATTTACTAAATAAAGCTACATCATAATTCATTAATTAAAGCTCGTAGAAGCAGAGGAGTTTTTTTTATACAAACACTCATCTTCTGTTCTTTACTACTTTAATCGGTAAACTATTGTTTCAACACTCACTTTGCAAACTCCTACAAATTGTTAACATCAACTCATCAAGCTTCTAAAACACTATGCATTCCTAGAAGTGATTAAGTTCTGAACGAATACAATAAATACAAATGACGAAACGAAATGAACATTAAACTGAACAAGAGAGGATTGACCTTGGAAGTTCCCTTCAAGTGTATATGATGGACCAATTGGGTTGCTTTTAAATTCACCTAGTCATACCATGAAGGTCGCAGAACCAAGTCTAACATCACATCCTGCTACACCACAAAAGGCACACAAAGTCATACTTCATATTATTATTTCACTCTTTCTGAAGATATCTAGTTTTGAAGCTCTTGCATGAAATATTTTACTTTGTCCTCAACAACTGACTAGGATACACCATGTTCGATATGCAGTGCCTCATGAATATACGAAGCGCTCAAATCTTAGAACCCGTGTGTATAACCACATATACCGGTTATTCTCAATCACGACATATTCTATCGTATGAAGATTTGCTCACAAGTTCAGTGCATTCAGGCGCAACTTCAAAAAAATCATGGTGTCGCGTATGTCATACTCTTCTTGTTTCAATTAATGTTGTGAAAATCAGTATCAAATTATTCCATTCTCACTTTTATATTCCATTATGCAGAGTGATAATCATGGGCTCTCAAAGACATGGGCTAACAATAAATCGGTTCAAAATGCCCTTCATGTTCGGGAGGTGTGCTTCATGATTTCATATATATTCAATAATTCAATTATGTAAAAGATCTATTTGTAAGATTTGCTTCTAACTGGCAGGGAACAATTTTGGAGTGGATAAGATGTAATAGGAGCATGAATGGAACAACCTACAGAGGAAATGTCGAAAGTGTAGTGAGCTATCACAAGAAATTTTCGAACAAAAACTGTCGAGCATTAATATACAGGTAAAATATTCGAGCGAAGTTTACACTATCTGGTGTTATGTATCCAAACTATAACTCTTGAAAAACTACTATCGGGTGTTCAACCTATTAATATCTGCAAATCCACTCTGCCAGCGGCGATCACGACAAACTTGTACCGCATGTATCTACAGAGCAATGGATAGAATCCTTAAATTTGCAGATTCAAAGCGATTGGAGGCCTTGGTATGTCCAAGGTCAAGTTGCGGGGTTGGTTCTTGTACTTGCATGCATTCAAAAGCTATTCATATGGAATTATATTTCTATCAGCAGCAGTTAATGATTTTAGTTTCTTGTATTTCCAGGTACACAATGACATATGGACAATATCTTCATGAATTAACATATGCCACAATCAAGGTGAGTCCCTTGGTCATTTTAGTTTATTTTATCTTTTGTGTTTCTCCTATTTGTTTTGTATAATGTGGAGCATTAGAGGACATATGTTATGAACTTATGATCCTAAACAATAAAAAACATATTGTATCGGTAACCCTTAACCCTAATGCATATACAATTTTGCAAAAAATATAGTAAAATTCAATGTGTATTTCGATGAACTTTATGTGTGTTTCCAAATTATTTCCAAGAAATATTACTTTGTTTGCGGATGATATTTATACCATTGTGGATGTTCAGGGAGCAGGACACACCGCACCAGAGTACAAGCCTGTGGAGTGTCTTGCTATGATACACAATTGGTTTGGTCAGCAATCGCTAGCATATTAGTTAGCTTTATGCACTACCAATTAAATTCCCCTGCATATGAATTCATTGTCATAAATTTAGTGTCTCAAGACAAGTTTTACTTACCAAAAATTATTGTGTACAATGAAATTATTGAGAGCAAGGTTAAGTATACACCTTGTAGAGGCTTCAGAATGAAGATGCAAACATGAAGTATACATATGATAAACGAAGCGAGTGAGTTAGAAACGCAATGCTAATGCAACATAACCGATATCGATTATATGATTTAGTAAACTCTTAACTATTTATTTCATCCAAAGCATCTATGTTATGTATGAAAGGTGCTAAAGAAAATATGTATCTTATTCATTGGCATTTCAGCAAATAACTGGTGGGCATTCACAGTAACATAATCTGAGGACGAGAAAGATTCCTTCCCATTTCCATTGGCTATGTTATGAAACAACGAATATACTCTTTTTTTTTTTGAAACGGGAAATAACAAAAAGTGCACATGTATATCATCAGTGACGGAGACGATGAAACAACAAAACAAATATAATATCACAATTCAACGAATTTACACACAAAAAAAACAAAACA
Organism: Plantago ovata; assembly: GCA_028274465.1. Taxonomy (NCBI): domain Eukaryota; kingdom Viridiplantae; phylum Streptophyta; class Magnoliopsida; order Lamiales; family Plantaginaceae; genus Plantago; species Plantago ovata. Next base: position 15,191,594 of record CM051456.1, on the reverse strand, counting down.
CAAATAGTAGATCTTTTACCATCAGAGAAACAGATATATGCCATGGAAATTGAGAGAAACTCTCCACGGAAAGCTGAGAGAATCGTCGGAGTAAGATTTTTTTGTATTGTTTTTACTTTTCTTTTTGGGCTATTTTAATGTGTTGGAGTATACTAATTGTAATGACCCAAGAATTAGTACGTTTTAGGCTTAATTACGGTGACTCTATGTAAAAAGTAAAAACCACGTGACGAAGCCATGACGACACTCAACTTGAAGACTAAGTAGTAACTAGTATAAGTAATAAATTCGAGACTTCAATTTATATCAAGCAATGTGGAACAAACCCACTCAACCTTCTAACTTCAACTTACTAGGGGTGATATTTTGATCAAATTCAACCTATCAAAATGTAAAAACTAGTGGGCGAAGCCCTGGCTCAGTTGGTTAGTCCTGGGGGATTTCATCCTCTAGGTCCCAAGTTAGAACTGGGCGAATTCCTCGGATTTATGCCTCTGAGTTGAGCCTGTCGCGGTTTAATTTGACTTACGTGGTTTGCAGGTTATTACATCGGCCCAGGTTCGAACTCCTCTGAGGGCGAATTCCTGGAATTTATGCCTCAGAGTCGAGTTTGTCGCGGTTTAACTTGGCTTACATGATTTGCAAGCTATTACGTCGGCCCGTGGAGTTTACCTGGTGCGCATCCAAAGAATAGCGGATGCGGGTTCCCAACATCATCAAAAATAAAATGTAAAAACCACTAATACAAATATCAATACGGAGGAATAATTCAAACAAAAAAATGGATCAAACCCCTAACCTATTATACAAGTGAGACAATACCCCAGCTTACCCCCTAGAAGCTTCTCCCGTTAGAGGAAATAAATGGAGGGTATTTATTAAACACAGTAACAAAGTAAAAAAGGTTCCCAATTCCAATCCAATTATACTCTCATATAATCTCATCTACGAGCAGCAGTGGCTCTTGCCTCCTTCCATGGTCTGTGAATAATCTCCATAACTATTTCTTGGAAAAAGAGGAGCATACATCATACATCCTAATGTTTCTGGAGTGGTCAATGCACCAAATTATGGTAATTGACAAACCCTAATTCTTCCTGAATCTCATTTTTTAATGTTAATTATTTGTTTATTGGGATAATACATGTGTATTACTTTCGGTAGCTAACTGTAAGATGTGTGAAACATCAAACTATATGTGTGTAATTCTAAAAAATATTCTCAGCAAAAGTTACCGACAGTTAATCAACGACACATGTTTTTTTTTTAAGATTTAGAAACCATGTGATGATCTAATGTCGAAACCATGTCAACCTTGTCATTCCATAGATTTCAATCGTAATACATGAGGCAAATAAGTGTCTCTCCATTGGCTAAAACCATTTCAACTCAAACGAATAATACAACAAATTATAAGTTAACAAGTATTTTTGATACTTAATTGGAAATCGTAACTCCTAAAGCTTCACTTAGGAGCAACTTAATTTAAGTGTCAAGTTCTCCACAACCTTATCTGGAGAAGAACTGGCTCAGTTTCTTTGCTGTTCTCCAAATCAAGGACATGACTAGCAATGAATTTTGATAAAATAACGATGACAGGGGGGGATTAAACTGCAACACTCATTTTTCCCCTGGCCATGTGTTATTAGCACCATTCTTATCACAGACAATTCTTTGTTTTTATAGCATCATTATTTCCCTCACCGGTAGTGCTGTTATATACTAGCCGAGCCGAGTCGAGTATTGATTGGCTTGTTTTCCATTCTAGCCGAGCCTAGGCTTGGCTTGTTAAGCAAACGAGTTTAAATAAGGCTCGGGCTTGGCTCGTTAGGCTTGTTCGAGTCTAACCGAGCTTGATCTAAGCTTGTGACTCAAAAAGAAAAGGTGAAAATATACAAGAATATATTTAGATTAAGGAATTCAATATTAAACATTGCAAATCAGCATACCGAATGTTTTAAATTGTAGTATTATAACGTAAAAAAATGTATACTTGTCTATATAAAATGACAAAAACACGAGTAAAAACATAAATTGAGCACATAAAGAAGGGAAAATCTAATATTTTTATGATGATTGAACAAGAGAATCAACACTAACTAAGTTAGAGGAGAGTTTTCTACCACCATTCAACAATAAAATAGATTATGTATAGTTTAAAAGTTAAAATTGTATAAAAATTCGAGCCTGACGAGCCGAGCTGAGCTTGGCTCATTAAGGAAGCGAGTATAAATTTAGGCTCGGGCTTGGCTCGTTAACCTTATCGAGCGAGTCGAGCTCGAGCTTTAACGAGCCGAGCCGAACGAGTACTCTATAACGCTCGGCTCGCGTAACACCTCTGCTCACCGGTCTTTTGTTTCTTTCTTTTTGGAAAGGTTTTGGCTTCTTAGTCGGAGTGCTCTTGGTTTAGTTGAAAAGAAATCTTTCGGACAAATTTTGGCTTGAAATGCATTGTGCTCCCGTATTTTATGTCCCCACTTGCATTAGAAGCTACACCAATTGGGGAAGCTGCGGCACTGTTTTCGGCACTAATAATTAATGAACATAGTTTTAGACCGTAAGTATTCAGTTCACATTTTTCCATTTTTTTTAGTGGATGTAATCATCTAGAAACATTGATTAGCAAAGGCTGTTCATGCCTTCTTTTTAATGATGTTTTATGGATTGAGTTGATTGTGAAATGACACACATTTTTCATGGAAATTTTTTTCATTAGGAAGATTCTCTTTTGTTACAACAAGCTGGAAGATCGACCTGTGATACAACAAGCTGAAAGATCGACGACTGTCACTCCAGAGGCTACTCAGGGGGGGGAACGGGGAGGGAAATTGCTACGAGTGCTATGAGATTAAATTTACCAATTGCGGCGTCAGTTTCATCGGAGCTGGTTACGGTTTCTCCGGCCGGTACCGGTGGAGCGGATAGGAATAGTGCATGCTGCTCGTCGGTTGGTTTGGTCGGGGGAAGAACCTGCCGGTGCAGACGAGTCAGAAACAGAAGAGATACCTAATCCTGAGAATAGCCAGCCGGAGACAACAAAGATCCCAAATCCAGAGGGCAACCAGGCAGAAACTTATGCTCAAGTTACCAGAGGTAACAGATTGTCCTCAAATGGTATTTTGCTAGACTATGTTACGCCTTTAATGGATGATGAAGGAATATTTGTTGAACTGGATGTGAATGATGTTGAGGCTGAAACTGATAAATGGAAGTTTTATCTGGTCTTGTATGTTGTGGGAGATGACCATACAATGGGCTATTTAGAGCAGTATTTGAGCAAAATCTGGGCAGAGTATGCAGTCCCAACTCTTCATCAATATGATAACAGTTTTTTCCTTGCTAAATTTGCTTCTCAGAAGGAATGTGATCTTATATTAGATAATGGGCCTTACTTTATTAAAAATCAACCTCTGGTGTTGAAACAGTGGTCTCCACATTTTGAGTTTAAAGAGGATCAACTCACCAAGCTTCCAGTATGGGTGAAGCTGCCGCAGCTACCATTTGGATTCAGGTCTAAGAAAAGCTTGGATATGATTGCAAGTCTGCTGGGGAAGCCATTGCATTATGATGAATGCACACTAAAACAAAATCAGGTCGGTTTTGTTAGAGTGTTAGTTGAATTGGATGTCAGCCAGCCAGTTCTGAATTCTGTAAGAATTAAGGTCTCAGGCAGAGAACCCTATGTACAACAAGTAGAATATGAAAATCTGCATTCGTTCTGTCATCAATGTCAATGCATTGGTCATGTATGTGATGTTCCGGAAGCCCCTGCTGAAAATATTATACCTCAAGATGGTCCTGCAAGACAAAGAAGAAAGAGAAGAGTGCGTAATAGAAATCAGCCTGTGGAGCAATGGATTCAGGTGAGAAGAAATGGTGGCCCAGCTGTGACTGAAGCTCCAAGAGGCCCACCACCTGAAGCTGTTCACACTAATCAGTTTGAGAGTATAGCAGCTGAAATGTTGAGACTGTTACTCAGGTTGCTAATCCTCCTTTGGTTACTTTTGGTACTTTTAAATCTGGTGTGCATGATCCTGGCCCCCCTCAATCTTCTTAATGATAATATTAAGCTGGAATGTGAGAGGTCTGAATAAGTCGATTCGACAAGTTGAGGTTAATAGGTTCCTTAGGACAAATAAGGTTTCCTTAGCTGGGATTATTGAAACTCATGTTAAGGAACCAAATGTTAGTAAAATAAAGAGTAAGTTTGATAGTTGTTGGCAATTCGAAAATAATTACATAGAGGTTGATAGTGGGTCCCTGTGGGTGCTATGGGATAATATACAGATTGATTTTGTGAAGATTTGTAGCACTGCGCAAACTCTTCATGGAACTGTAACTAATAAAGCTGGCTCTATACCTTTTACAATTACTTTTGTCTATGGTTGTAATACAATTGAAGAAAGACAACCTTTGTGGGTGGAAATTGAGAGGCTGGCTTCAAGTGTCCAAGGTCCGTGGTTACTCCTTGGTGATTTTAATAATATTTTATATACTGATGATAACTGGGAGGTCTGCCGATTACTGAAAAAGAGTGTGAACCGCTTAGAAAAGCTTTGACTGATGCTATGGTGCAAGAAATTCCTTTTGTAGGTTGGCAATATTCTTGGTGTAACAAAGGGATGGAGATCTCATTTATTCTAAAAAAAGATTCTCTTTTGTTGCTTTGCAACTTGATTAATTGGTGTTCTAACATTTTACGTCAAGCAAGAGCAGAAAATTAATCCAAAGCAACAAGAAAGTTGTTAAGCCGCTACTCCCGTTAAATTTGATCTAGATTTGGTCTAATGTGTTTTGATCTTTGCTTATACTAATTTGGAACGGCCGAAACATCTAGTTCTGTTATATAAATTTAACGGCAAGTATTATATAAGGGGTATGGTATAACAGTTAAAAAAGGTGAGGGGGTTAACTCTTAAATTTAATAGGTTGTGAGTATTGTCTCACTTGTGTAATAGGTTGTGGGTTTGATCCATTTTTTCCTAATTTACATATAAAAATACGAATGTGCAAAAGTAATTTTTGTAAGAGAGAATTACAGAATAGTTACAATCTTAATAGTTTAATAGTTTATTACACAATATTGATAGATAAATGATTTTCTGCATTCTAATGTATATTTATGTTGCGACTAAGATTAAAATAAGCAAGTTGCTAAATAAAAATCATATTAGGTAGGCCATTAACAACTAACTAGTTTTTCCCAATCACCCAGGTTCTCTTTAATTATTTTTCAATATTCTATTTTTTATTAATTCTAATTTCTTTAATATTTCATCTCCTTTGTTCTACCGTTCAAAGATGAAATTAGCAAGCAACACCGGTGATTCTGTTTGCTGTTATCGGCAAGCAGCAGCTGGTTTCCAACTTTTACAAGCATCACCAAGTATCATGATCGTCAATTCTTCTTGGCCATATGTCATAAGCATCACCAAGCATCCTGGTCATATGAGGCAACATATTTTGGATGGCGGAGTACTCCGATGATGAGTATGAGAATTTCACAAGTATCACCAAACATCCTGGTCATATGAGGCAACGTATTTTGGATGGCGGAGTACTTCGATGATGAGTATGAGAATTTAACAAGCATCACCAAGCTTCTTGGTCATTTGTGACATGTTTTGGATGGTGGATTATTCCGATGATGATGAGTATGAAAATTCCACACGCATCATCAAGCACTCTAATCATCATTTGGCCATATTTCACAAGCATCACCAAGCATCTTCGTCATATGAGGCAGCGTATTTTGGATGGCGGAGTTTTCCGATTATATGAGTATGAAAATTTCACAAGCATCACCAAGCTTCTTGGTCATTTGAGACATGTTTTGGATGGTGGATTATTCCGATGATGATGAGTATGAAAATTCCACAAGCATCATCAAGCACTCTAATCATCATTTGGCCATATTTCACAAGCATCACCAAGCATCTTCGTCATATGAGGCAACATATTTTGGATGGCGGAGTATTCCGATTATATGAGTATGAAAATTTCACAAGCATCACCAAGTATGTGTGTTTCGCTTTGAGTTGAAATACGAATAGTGGAGGGTGTTTGAGAAAGTATGTTTGAGTTTGAGTTAGTAACCTCTTAAAGAGTTGTCATAAACTAAAGCATTGAGTTTTTCTTTCTTTTTTTTTTTTTTTTTTAATCGGCTAAAAAAGCTTCTTAATGAATAGAGCATAAATAATGTTCCGAAACGAATACAAGAACACCAAGGAGACAACACAGCTGAAGCATCGAGTTAGAATTAGTTTTAAGTCTTTACTACTGTTAAGAGTCTAATAGCGTGTAGTAAAGTTTGCTATGGGACTCTCACATCATAAAGATATGGGGCACGTGAGGAAGATCCGCAAGAAGAATGCTAAAAAAATAAAATAAAGCATACCAGGAAGACCAAACTACGATTCAAATCAGATCAAGGAGTTTGACCATTTGATGGCGATAAAACCTCTTTGAAAGGTCCATCCCTCATCTTTCTTAGCCTATGCACCCACACCAATCTACACCACAATTAATAGATTTAAGTAAAAGCGGAGATTAGGCCGGGCAATTGGGCCAGATCGGTCCTAATTGGTCCGGTCCTTCATAGATCAGACTGGTATGGATGGGTGGGATCAAGTGCTGATCCGCTGGCAGACTGATCGGATCGGATCCAGGGTTTGATCTGCTGAATATACTTCTTTTAATATCTTTGTTTAATGTTAGTTTAACAGATGTCGTCTTTTCTCATAAACTAGTGGTTCATATATGCATATTAAAATTTTGTAAATTGAATTACTCAGATTTTTTTCCACTTTTTAATAATATTAATATATAATTATATACTATTAATATTCTATTCATATTTTCATTATGCCAACAGAGAGGTGTTAGTATTTGTTCACCAAAGCATCATGGAAGTTTAGGTATAAGAAATTTATCTCTTTTCAATAAAGCTTTTCAGTTAGAGCTCCTTTCGAAATTTTAATTAATGCATCCGCGTTCTATTTGGGCTAGACTTTATAAGTCAAAATATTTTTCTCAAACCTCCATTTTGCAAGCAAATAGTAGTCAATCCAGTAGTTGTTTTGCAAGTGTTTAATGAATATTTTGGCTGACTTTAAAAAACTTTTAGCTTGGCAAGTAGGGATCGGAATGGAGAGAGTATTTACTTCTGGAAAGACATTTGGTTTGGCAAGGCCACTTTACAACACCTAGCATTATCAACACCATCTTTACAAGAAAAGGTGTCAGATTATATTACAAATCATCAATGGAATGTTAGAAAGCTTAGACACGTGCTCCCTAACTTGTTGGTAAAACAAGTTATAGGCATTCCTCTATCTAGTATGAATATTCAGCTGGATGATGTGCACTGGATGAGTGTAGTCCTTCAGGTCAATTTTCAGTTAAGTCAGCTTATGAGGCACAAGTAGCTAAACTTATTTGCAGACCACATTTACCTGGCAGAGAGTTTGGAATTAGTTAATGGACCCTAATTTTTAACTGATTTCACTCAAAATGATCACTTGCAATTAGTTTGGTGTATTTTTATTTGGTTGGTTTGGATGTATAGAAATAAGGATATCTTTCAAAGATTATATATACTTGGCTTGAGTTCTATAAACACTTGCACCATTTTGAGCGTCATGTTAGAGTTGCACCATTTCATTTTCATTGTCGTATGTGGATAATGATTTAATTTAAGATTTCCATATTCTTTTTTTTTTTTTTTTTCGTCCAAAATCAAATGGTACACCGATCGATAATGGAGTATGTGTTTTTTTTCGTGCTGTTAGGTGAATAATTGCATGACGCCATAGTACTGCTGCAGTCGTGCTGTTAGTTGAATAATGGCATGACGCCTGCATAGAAACATATTTGACGAATACATATGCATGTTGTTGAGGTTTAAGACAATTTATATTCACAATGGTTGTATAATAATTAACCAAACAGTATAGTATAACTGCAAGACAATTTATGATCATCTTATAAAATACTAGGCATGCGTTTGCTTGTGCAGATAATGAGGATTAAGAAGTGTTGGAGAATACTTTTCCCTCGTTTGGTCCGCGTATTCTGTGGGAGAAATTATATTACCTGACCGGGATATTTCGCAAGGGCAGCTCGCTGATTGGCTGATGAAGCTGAGCTGGCTTTCTCCGAGAATGGGAAGTTCTCCCACGAGATGGCCGGATAATGGCTTTATCTGGGCGGAGAATGTGGGTTCCATCTGTGGGTCACCCATGTGCGATTGCTGTTCGAGCGCTTGTTTTCCACGCCTACCCTTTTCCGATCATATAAATACGCCACTGTTGGTCTCATTCATTCATTATTCCAATCCCGATGGTTCAGCTGAAACCCTAGCTTCGTCCACTCCGGTAAGTTCGCAACTCAACTGAATTTTATGGTCCTTCTGTTCGATTTACAGTTTGTTCGATCTATTTCGTATCCGGTCTCTGATTGTCCGTCTGTTGTGCTTTATACAGGTTACGTATTAAAGTTTAGTTCGCCCATTTGTGGACTATCAATCGAATTACTACCACCAAATTACGGTATAGGCTTCTGTTGTCTTTGTTCTTATGGTTGATTCTCGATTTACAACTATGTTGTTCAGAATTGTCAATTTAGGTATACATGCGTCCCAGTGAACAAGGGCTTTTTTTGCATAACTGGATGTTATTTATAAATAGCTTTTTCCACATATGGCATCTGAAGATTTATTATCTGCCTTGTTGAATTTGTTTTTCTACATTTACACATACGTGTCATGGGTACATTTTGGTTTTTAAAATTTGGCTCCTTTTGTTAACTGGTGTTTATATATGTTTGGTGTTATTTTGTGGCATTCAAGGTTTACCTTTGTTCTAATTTGAAAAACACACATTTCTACTTTCATGAGCTGGTTACACGGGTACTGTGGGTTTTTACTGGTGTTAAAATAATTCTCTAACCACCTGGCGTCCCTACGGTGTCCCCTTTCACCTCCAACACCACTGAACTTAGAAACTTAACAGTTTAATCAACGACTTCTTGAGGCGGGGGATGGGTAGAAGTTGCTTCTATTACTTATGTTGCATTACCGACATATGACTATTGAGTTCTTTATGGCAATCTGCATTATGGCGTCCGAGGTTAGCATTGCATCTTTTCGCACACACATAAGTTCTGCTGGACTGAAACTTTTAGGCTTTTTGTAGACGGTGATGAGGCATGTATTGAAAATCTACGGATGGTTACTTTACACAATGTGCCATTCGTATAATATGTTGTATTCACCAGTTCCATATGCATACTTTGCTAACTTGTAATTTTCATGGTTGTATGGGAGCCCTTGATGTGGGACACACATTTGAGTAATGGTACCTTATGAAAGATAGGTTCCATACCGTGGTCGTAAAGGTTGTGTCACAGTCAATGTTCTAGCCGTTTGACCAGTAGGTTCATGACCTAATACAACCATTGAGAAGCAATTGTGTTGAAATCTTATGGTGATCTGATATTGATTAGTTGAGAAATGGAGAAAATTGGAGCCTGTTTCTGGGTGGTTTTAGGGCGGAACTTTTTCGAAATTTAGTCTATGATGTATGTATGCTTCATCAGTTAATTGGAGCTTGTTTGGTTGTTTAGAGCAATCAAGTCCAGATTAGGTCATTTATAGTCTTTTATGTTTATTCAATGTTTGGTAGTGAAGATGGTTTGGGAGTTGTATGGTGTTAGAAGTAGTGTTGAAGAAATGATATTTTTTTGGTCTTGGGTTAACTTATAAGTAACTTTTAAGTATAATGATATATACTCTGGTTGAGGTCCTGTGTGGTTTTCTAGTCTTTAAGTGTGTATCTGATGACTAATGTAATTGGACTATTGGAGTTGATTTCAACTGCTCTACATTTCAGTTGCTTAACTTGTTTAGGTTTGCAAGTGGTGTTGTGAACTTACAGTTTCATTACTAAAATTTGGGGAAATTGCATTTTTGGTCCCTTAAGTGGCAGTCCCCGTGATTTTGGTCCCAAGTCAATTTTTTTTTTGCACTTTTGGTCCTGGGACCGTATTACGTACTGTATTTATACGAACGGACTAAAATCGTGTGTACAAAATCTCGTATTTATAAGAAAAGGACCAAAAGTGCAAAAAACAAATTGACTTGGGACCAAAATTGCATGGGGACTGCCACTTAAGGGACCAAAAATGCAATTTTTTCAACTGTAATTCACTCCTTAGCGAAGAGATATTCACGATTCTTGCTCCAAACGTGGATAGTCGTAGAGAAGGAAGAAGGGCTTCACTAACATTCCTAACACCATAATAATTTGTATCTAGGCATTCTTTTTCCGTCTCATAGGTTGCCTTCATCAAGATTCAAAGTCCTAAAGCCGTCTCCGTCATCAATTTCTACGGCAGAAACTCCAAAATTGTTTATCAGCATTTTAACTCTTAAGCACTCGTAATATAGCTAATAGACAATGTTCTCGTAACATATTTGTATTTCTTGATCAACTCTTTAGTTGGTTATTAATAAGCTATTTTTTACATTCCACACATTCAGAGAGATCTTGGCATATTTTGGAAAATTGCATTTTTGGTCCCTTAAGTGGTAGTCGACGATTTTGGTCCCAAGTCAAAATTGTTTTTGCACTTTTGGTTCTGGGACCGTATTAGATACGAAGGGACTAAAATGGTGTGTACAAATCTAGTATTTATACGAAAAGGACCAAAAGTGCAAAATTTTTTTTGACTTGGGACCAAAATCGTGGAGGACTGCCACTTAAGGGACCAAAAATGCAATTTTCCCCTAAAATTTTGTTGTGATTATTTGTGGCAGAGAATGTAGGCAAGGCACTGCATTTGCGTAAATACCTGAGATTGATGGCATTCCTGAACATAACAAGATTGAGTTTCGGAAAGAGGTTTATTGATGATGATGGCTTTTCCGACAAACAGGGAGAGGTGAAAATGTTGCGGAGGAGGGTATACATTGGCTCACCCCTAGCTCGCATATTGCGTTGAAGCATTGTTTCGTTCTGTTAAAAAAATTAGTTGTTGTTATCACTACTCACAGATTAAATGAAATTTTCACAACACAAACAACAATTATATGAAAATAGTTTGTGGGAGCGAAGGGGACAACATTATAATTTGCAAGACAAACAGTAAGGGTATATATGGCAATGGAGTTATGCTATATTTTTTAGCTGGCAAATGGATAATGAAACATGGACCAGACTGGCATCAATATCTGGGTTAGATAATTGGCCCATACAAAATATCTTTTTGAATTTATGGACCAAAATGGAGTTTGGTTTATCTGGATATTGTTGTGTATTCTATAAATTCACTGTAGAAGAGAAAATTTTTTATCTGATAAAGAAGCAGAACCAAACAGACGCTAGTAGTACCTATTGGGTTACTGCCTAGCTAGCTAGCACCACACCAGAGACGTGTTTATAATGATTTTCAGCCGCCGGAACATTCTGCATCAGCCGGGTGGTGTTATGGTAGTCTTGCTCTTGCTGGTTATTCTTATGATCACTACATGCTTGTCGGAATCTGCCATTGTAGGCCGGCTGCCCGGATTTCCCGGTGACTTACCGTTCCAACTAGAGACTGGGTAATCATCAATCAGCTTACTTGCTTCTGCTTCAATTTCTTTCTTTCTTTAAAAATTGTGCGAATTATATAAGCCGCTAATAATAATAAGTTTTAATTTACGTACTAACTAACCAACTAACCAGTGATGCTATATATCAAGGTACATTGGTGTTGGGGAAAAAGAATATGTGCAAATGTTCTACTACTTTATTGAGTCGGAGAAAAATCCCGAAGAAGATCCTCTTGTGCTTTGGCTTATGGGAGGACCAGGTTGTTCGGGTCTTTCTGCAATGCTCTATGAATATGGTATCACATCTTTCTACCTCTTACTCTTCTACCAAATTCCATCTTTAACCCGAGCACATCTCCTAAAAGACGGTCTTGTATGAAATTTTCAATATTTCATAACATTATTATTATTATTATTATTATTATTATTATTATTATTATTTTTTTTATTATTATTATTTTTTTTAAAATTATAAATGGAATTCAATAAATAAAAAACAAAGAAAGATTACACAAAATTAGTGGGCAGGCGATAAACAAGCTAAACAAGCTGGACTCCCATTCCTTTAGCAATAGCAAAACTAATCCTATTATTATTATTATTATTATTATTATTATTATTATTGTTGGATATTTTATTATTATTTCAAAAATATCACAAAAGCATTTTTGACTTGATATTTTTAACAACATTCTTCTCATCTTCGACTCATTCTTTGGTCTATTTTTGACATGTCATGGTTAAACTTGCCTTACTAAAATTGGAGATATTTGTTAGATGGTTGTTGACTAAGTTTGTGTAAGTTGGAGACTGCCACCTATTTATGTGGATGGTTTTTAGTAGTGGAGTTAGGAGGAACGTTTTTATCTAAAAAACAAAAACCTCTTCGCACTTTGTTGGATGATCTTTTCCTTCTTTTTCATTATTCTTTTGCTCTTACAAATTACTTGGGCTAAAACTTTATTTTATTTCTACTGAATCACTGATATCCGATTTAAAAACCGAAGAGTGTGTTTAATCCTGAGAGGAGTTCGACCGTTAAGCGAATAATCCTTTAGGAAAAATGCGTAATTGCATGACTCGCACTATTGGTGGTTTTCCTAACGTTTATTTATTTGCATCTACTAGATTTTTTCCGACAATTATTATTTGGCAGGCCCTATTACTATTGATTATGCCAACTCACATGAGAGTGGTATCCCAGCATTGAAACTTAACAATTACTCATGGACTAAGGTATACTTGCGTTAATTAGTTCTCTATATATACTTTGCATCAACATATATATATATATACACAACTTCAGTTTCAAAAAATTGTTGATATCAATTAATGTATACAAATATTTATTTTCAAAATCAAGAAATTGAATTGTTAATTAAGAGTGCGTGTGTACATGAACAGGAGGTAAGTATAATATTTGTTGATGCACCAGTGGGCACTGGATTTTCTTATGCAAATACATCGGATCCGGACGCTTACATGATGGATGATACATTGGCAACAGAACATCATTATGATTTCCTCATCAAGGTCACAACAAATTTCTTTTATTTTCCTATCTACATGCATGTTGTGTAATTAACTAATTCCATTCCATCGACGGGCGGAGTCGAGATTAAAAAATAAGGGGGTGAAAAATTATATTTTTCTTTCTTTTTTTTTTTATTTAAAGGCTAAAAATTCATTATTAAAAAAGGAGAGAGCACAATTAATGCTACGAGACAATTACAAATAAACCTCGGTTATTTCTCAACCGAGCTTCGTCTATCCAAACAAAAGACCACAATCCCCTGCCTCCTTTTGTCCTAACCACAATAATATCCTAGTTTCAAATAAAGTCGCGGTTCCAAAAACCACGAGTCTGCATGATCGTAGTCTTCCAATCTACCTTTTCCTTTTAGACCAAGCGAATAACTAAATATCCATAAGAACATAACTAAAATTTTATTATCTTTGAATTACTACAAAATTAAGTAATTCATGATGTGGCAATGTCACCGGCTATTACTAATAGTACAATTCTAACACGTAAATTGATAACTTGATACAAATTCATGATATCATACAAGTGAAGTTCGTCTCAATGTGTCTGATATTTAATTTTTGCAGTGGCTTATAAATCACCCCAAGTTTCTTGAAAATCCGTTGTACATAGGCGGAGGATCTTATGCTGGATATTTTGTTCCACTTCTCCTCGACTTATTGTATAATGGTAGAGTAACTTTCACCTGTAAATAGGGTTTTTTATACAATGTAGTACCATTATTGATACTTGCTTAATTAATTGGTTTTTATTTCATGAATAGGTCTAGAACTTGAAAACTTACCAGCAATAAACTTGAAGGTACATCAGCAGCGTAACTTAGTTCACTTCAATTTATGTTGCCTTCATTGACATTAATACGTACACAATATCCATGTATATGCATGCCTGAAACAATCAGGGTTACATACTCGGCAATCCGGGTGCAGACCGATACATCGAAACAAATGCAAGAGTTCCATATTCCTACCGAATGGGGCTCCTGTCTAACGGACTTTACAAGGTCGTTCTTCTGCTCAACTAGTAAAACTATATATTATGCAAATCAAGTGCATATTATTTATGCCTTATTCTTCTTTCTTTTTGCAGCATACGAAAGAAGCTTGTCGCGGTAATTATTTTTATGTGAACCCAAATAATGTTCAATGTCAGCGTGCTCTCAAGAGGATTGACCAGGTACAATATAATCTGCATGTTTCTTTTAAATAAAATAGCGTGCTCTCAAGAAGCACAAGAGTTTTTATAACATAGCTAAAATATTTTTTCAACACTCACTGCAAACACCTATCTACAGAGTGTTAATATCACCTCATCAAGCTTCTAAAACACTGCATTCCTAGAAGTGATTAAGTTTTGAATTTACGGAGTATTATATAATCGGACAAAGATTAAGTACAACGTAACTGAATCTGAATGTAACGGTCCAATATAAATACAAACGACGAAACAAAATGACAGTACATTAAACGGAACAAGAGAGGATTGACCTTAGAAGTTCTTTTCAAATGTATGATGGACCAAATCTCACTTGGGCTGCTTTCAAATTCACCTAGGCATACCATGAAGGTCGCAGAACCATGTTTAACATAGTAACATCACATCCAGCTATAACAAACACCACAAAAGGCACACAAAGTCATACTTCATATTATTATTTCACTCTTTCAGAAGATATCTAGTTTTGAAGCTCTTGCATGAAATGTTGTTAATGTAATTGTATCCACCACAACTAACTAGCAACACCATGTATGTTCGATATGCAGTGCCTTGTGAATATACAAAGCTATCACATTTTAGAACCCGTGTGTATAACCACAAATGCCGCTTATTCTCAATCACGACATATTCTATCATATGAAGATTTGCTCACAAGCTCAGTGGATTCAGTCGCAACTTCAAAAAAATCATGGTGTCGCGTATGTAACACTCCTCTTGTTTCAATGTTGTGAAATCAAAATCAAGTTATTCCATTCTCACTTTTATAGTCCATCATGCAGCATGATAATTATGCGTTCGCACATAAATGGGCCAACAATAAATCGGTTCAAAATGCTCTTCATGTTCGTGAGGTATGCTTCATGATTTCATATATATATTTAATTCAATTATGTAAAAGATCTATTTGTAAGATTTGCTTCCAACTGGCAGGGAACAGTTTTGGAGTGGGTAAGATGTAATACGAGCATGAATGGAACAACCTACACAGAAAATGTCGAAAGTGTAGTAAGCTATCACCAGAAATTTTCGAACAAAAACTGTCGAGCATTAATATACAGGTAAAATATTCGAGCGAAGTTTACACTATCTGGTGTTATGTATCTAAACTATAACTCTTGGAAAAATTATGTAACCACCCAAGAGAGATTAAAGGGATTGAAAACAATACCCATACTACAACATACCAACAGGGGGCATCTTCTTTATAGAATCTATTCATAAGAGCTCCAAAGTTTTTGCTATGGAGCAATCTGAACTTGAAGATGGGTGACCAATAGGGAAGTTTCAAATTATCCTAGTTCCCTAACATGTTCAACATATTAATGTCCTGCAAATCCCACTTTAACAGCGGAGATCACGACAAAATTGTACCACATATATCTACGGAGCAATGGATAGAATCCTTAAATTTGCAGATTCAAAGCGATTGGAGGCCTTGGTATGTCCAAGGTCAAGTTGCAGGGTTGGTTCTTGTACTTGCATACATTCAAAAGTTATTCATATGGAATTATACTTCTATCAGCAGCAGTTAATGATTTTAGTTACTTGTATTTCCAGGTACACAATGACATATGGACACAATCTTCATGAATTGACATATGCCACAGTCAAGGTGAGTCCCTTGGTCATTTTAGTTTATTTTTATCTTTTTTTTTCCTCTTATTTGTTTTGTATAATGTGGAGCATTAGATGACATATGTTATGAATTTATGATAGATGAACTCCTAAACACCAACTCAATGTCATTGGTAACTCTAATGCATTCACAATTTTGCAAATAGTATAAAATTTGATGCGTATTTCGATGCAGTTTTCTGTTTCCCAAATTATACAATAAATATTTACTCTGTTTGCGGATTTTATTTATACCATTGAGGATTTTCAGGGAGCAGGTCACACAGCACCAGAGTTCAAACCTGTGGAGTGTCTTGCTATGATACACAATTGGTTTCGTCAGCTCCCTCTTTAAAGTTATATTATCACCTTGTAATTTTTGTTGGTATAATTCATAACATGCTATTTTTGTTACTCTTTTGGGTCTAATAAAAATTACTCCTATCCTTTATTATTCATGTGCCATTATAGGTCCATGTGCTATCTTCAAGCCTGTATAAGCTATTTTGGCTCTCACCAGAAAGTGCTCGGAACTTTTGCCGGTGGCACTTGTTGAACGGCCAGTTATAGGTGTTAAAAAAGTGCCTCGGCTGCAGAAAGACCTTGTAGTGTCATATGGGAGGTTATTTTATTTTTTTTATTTTTTTTAAGAAATGAGAATGGATAGGAAATATCCAATCTGCTTAGCAACGGTTTAGAATGGTTAGGGGGAAGTAATTTTACTTGATGCTGGGTTTCCATTTATTTGCTAGCACAGACAGTTTTCTGTTTGCTGAGACTATTTAATATGGTTGTTTTGATGGTGACTGTACCAGCATGACTCCTTGTATTGTCTTGATCCATAATAATAGTAGTTTTGTAATGGTATGATTTGATATATATTGTCTTGTTCGATATTTAAGTCAAAGCAAAAGGGATGAAGTTAGCCCACCATCAAAGATACGTATGAGTTTTTCTTGTCTTAGATATACAGTAATAATGACCACATAGAACTGATAGAAGAAACATATATCTGAAGAATAAATCTGGTATAATAACCGAAAACCGAAAACCGATCCGAAAAACCGAACCAATCCGATCCAGCATCTTTGGTTCGGTTCACGGTTCATTACTTTGACAGATTTCAGTTTTCGATTCGGTTCGGTTAAAAAATCGTGGTTTATCGGATTAAACCGATCCGATCAATATTATTATTATTTTTTTTTTACAAATTATATATACGACTATGAACTTTGAATTTGGTGAACTTCTTCCATTTTGGTAGAAAATTGTCAAACTTGTGTTTTGACTTTTGATTTGATTTAGAGTACTACTGTTTGATTTGGATATTTGTGGCAAAAAACTGTTTGATTTGGATATTTGCTGCCTGCCTATTTGATGGAAAATTCAAAAAAAAAAAAAAAAAAAACTTCGGATTATTCGGATTAATCTGAAACCGAACCGATAATTTTCGGATCAAACCGAAACCGATCCAAAATTTCGGTTCGATTTTTGGATTGGACAAAATTTTACTGTTCGGTTCGGTTCAAACCGAAGTTCGATTCGGTTTTGAACCGAACCGCCCCATGCCCAGCCCTAGTTATATGAATTCCATGGTTGAGGTTTAAGACAAAAACGTTTTCCATATTAATTTGTACTCATCTTCAGTGGGGTTGATAATTATCTTGGCAAACTCAATTTGATTTTTTGTACCGAGTGAAAATGAAATGAAATGAAATAATGCTAAGCCATATATATTCATTCACCTGGGACCTTAGTATGATTAACCAAACAAATACTGCAACACAGTTTATCATGTTATATATGCAAATAGTGCTAGCAGTACCACCAGTTCCAAAGGCGTTTATAATGTTTTTCATCCGCCGGAATATTCTGCATCAGCCGGGTGTTATGGAAATCTTGCTCTTGCTGTTTATTCCTAACACTATATGCTTGTCGGAATCTGCGATTATCCACCAGCTACCAGGATTTCCTGGTGACTTACCGTTCCAAATTGAGACAGGGTAATAAGCTTGCTTCTGCTTCAATTTTTGTACTTCTTTCTTTAACACAGGTGTGATAACTAACAAGTTTTTCTTTTTCTTTTTTCTTTTGGAAAAAAACTAACAAGGAAGTTCATATAGCAAAATAAGACTATGTTTCATTTAATTTAAAAAACATAATTTTCAGATCAGTTTATAATTCAATTTAAACCAATTCAATTAAGAGTTTTTTAGCTAAACAAAGCCTAATATGACATTTTATATAGTGCCGTTGGAATTCTGACATTTTTTCATGATTAAATTCCCCCTTAATCAGTCCATCAATGGTTTTCACAATTATCTTCAATTCGTTACTAGGTATGTTAGGTTGCAACACAAAGAAAATGAAAAATGAAAAATCCAAATTGAAGAAAAAGAGAAGTTAAGATACTACGGCTGAGGATGTAGCCAACTAGCCATGATTTTATTGGAATTCTGATGGTAATTACAGTATTATGATAAAATAATATTATTAATAGTAATACTGCTAAATACAAGGCATTTTAAAACCCAACTACCTTAGTAAATGATAATTTTTCGTTTAGGTCTCTAATATTTTTAAACCCAATAATGATTTCCAATTTGTGAAAGAAACTTCTTACAGGACATAAGAAGAAAACTAGAATCACTCAAAAACAAATTGATTCAGAGTTCAACTTCAGCAGTTCAGCCCAATTTAGCAGAAGAAAATTTTCCTGATTAACTTTTGAGGAAAACAGAAAGGTTTCTAAAATTTAAGCTTAAGCTTGGACTGTATTCCGAAAGGGAAAAGAAAGAAATCAGAAGTCAAAATTAAAAACGTAGGGATTTCTTTGGCCATAATGGCAACAGAAACGTGATAAGTTATTCCAGAGTTCACATCCTAAAAAACCATAAGGAAAAAAACCTGTAAATGGTACCTACCTCCAAGCATGTCCCAAAGTTATGCAAAACGAACAGTCCAATCCCCAAACAGCAATCTGGAATTTATACCTTCAAGATAATCACACAAACACAAGAGAATGATTCTTGTCAGGATTTTATCTTACTTCATAGCTGTACCTATAGACACTTTATTTTTAAAGGTGTGAGTAAGGACGTTTCCAAAGTTAGTACTTACTCCGTACTTCGTAGGATAGGACTATTCCTTCCAGCAGAGTTTATAATAACTTACAATATATATGTAGAAATAAATCACTAGACATTTAACCAAATAACAATTGTCAATGTGAACCACTAAATACATTGTAATTCTAGAACACAACTCTTGCAATTAAGACTAATAATTTTGAATTTACGTACTAACAAATGATGAGTTATAAAGGTACATTGGTGTGGGAGAAAAAGAAAATGTGCAATTGTTCTACTACTTTTTTGAGTCCGAGAAAAATCCAGAAGAAGATCCACTTGTGCTTTGGCTCACTGGAGGACCAGGTTGTTCGGGTCTTTCCGGAATTCTCTATGAAATTGGTATCACATCTTTCTACCTTCTATTATTCCGCTACATACCGAATTCAATCTTTAACCCGAGCAAATCTCCTGGGAGACCGTCTTGTTTGAAAATTTCATAACATTATGTCACAGGCCCTATTGCTATTGATTATGCCAACTCACATGAGAGAAATATCCCAGCATTGAAACTTAACAATTATTCATGGACTAAGGTATACTTACTTTAATTACTTCGCATCAATACATACAACTTCAATTTCAAAGGCAAGAAACAGTTGATATTAATACAAATGTTTATTTTCAAAATCATTGAATTGACTTATTAATTAAGATTATGTACATGAATAGGAGGCGAGCATAATATTTGTTGATGCACCAGTGGGCACTGGATATTCTTATGCAAATACATCAGAAGCTTACAACATGACTGATACATTGGCAGCAGAACATAATTATGATTTCCTCATAAAGGTTAGAACAATTTCCTGTTATATTTGGATCAAAATAAAGAATACAGTTTTTTTTTCCATGTAATTTAATTTCTTTGTAAGGCTGTTAAGTCTATTTTTATTGTTGCAAATTTCATAATCACAGTGGCTTATAAATCACCCCAAATTTCTTGAAAATTCATTGTACATATGTGGCGACTCTTATGCTGGGTATATTGTTCCACTTCTGGTCGACTTACTGTTCAATGGTAATGCATCCGTCACTTATTTTACAATAATGATGAAAACCATAAATTGGGTTTCATACGATTTATAATGATTCTTGATAGTTACTTGGTTCGTATTTCTGTATAGGTATAGAACTTGGAAAGTTACCAGCAATAAACTTGAAGGTGCACCAGCGTAACTAAATTCATAACCTAGTTCAATTCAATTTCTGTTGCCTTCATTGACATAAATAAACAAAATCCATGCATACACCTGAAACAATCAGGGCTACACGCTAGGAAATCCTGGTACGGACCGATACCTAGATGCAAATGAACTGGTTACATATGCTTACCGAACGGGGCTCTTATCTAACGGGCTTTACAAGGTTATTCCTTCTGCTCAACTAGTAAATACTTCTTCTATGTATGCAAGATATGCATATTATATGCACTATTCTTCCTTCTTTTTGCAGCAAGCCAAAGAAGCTTGTCGCGGTAATTATGTATACGTGGATCCAGATAATGTTCTATGTCAGTGTGCTCTCGATAGGGTTGACCAGGTACAGAATGTTCATGTTTGCAAATGATTCTGATTTTTAAAGAATATATATATATATATATATATATATATATATATATATATATATATATAATAGATTTTTAAAAAGTGATTCTGAGAAGGTTTTCTTTTCTTTGCCTTTAATTTAAAGCTCTTAATAGAAGCAGAAGTAGTTTCACGCAAACACTCCTGTTTTTGCTACTAAAGAGCTAAAATATGTTTTCAACACTCACTTGCAAACACCCAGGCAATGTTAACATCAAGCTTTATAAAACACTATGCATGCCTAGAGGATATAAACCATAGGAGTTCTTATATTAAACTAAATACGAGACGGTGGAGGCAGGGGCGGAGCCAAGATTCGAAACTGGGGGGGGGGGGGGCGAACTTTATGTATGTAAAAAAAATATTCGGGTGGACTTTAACAGGGTCGGGTTTCGGATATTCAAATTTTATTAAAACACCAAAAACTAAAAATTTATATAGATAAACTAAGTTACAAAGTTCAAGCATATAAGAGTCATAACATAATATTTCCCAACGCATCCAAATAATCCAATAAAATTCCAACATTCAAAACAAGACTATCAAAAATACCTTCTAAGCTTCTACCAGCATATGCTAGATCAAAGTAAGACCCATCCATAATATGACAAAAAGTAGTTGAGAGCATCGAATGATCAACTATATAAAAATTTTTGGGGGGGGGGCCATTTTAAAAAAATTTAAAAATATTACATATATACTAAAAAAAAGAAAAATCTTGGGGGGGGGGGCGGACGCCCCCCCCAGCCCCCCCCGGCTCCGCCCCTGGGTGGAGGGGGGCATTTGGGAGCGTCTCCCCCCACCCCCATTTTTTATTTTTCAATATTTAGCCCACCCTTAACTTTCTGAATAATACCATATAGTACTAAGCAACTTCCTCCCCCCGATTCATGGGCCCTCCCTGGATGGAGGTTGCTTCTGAATTGACCTAGGCGTACCCCGAAGTTTAAAGGACCAAGTCCAACATCAAATCCTGCTGTAACAAACACTACTAAAGGCATTCAGTATTTTATTTATTTCACTCTTTTACAAGAAATCTTGTTTTACAGATCTTACATGAAATGTGTTGTATTCTCAACTATTAACTAGAATACACCGTGTTTGATATGCAGTGCCTTGAGAATATACGAAACGATCAAATCTTAGACCCCGTGTGTATAACAGAGAATGCTGGTTATGCTAAATCACGACATCTACTATCATATGAAGATTTGCTCGCAAGTTCAGTGCGTTCAGTTGAAACTTCAAAAAAACCGTGGTGTCGTGTATGCAATACTCTTGTTTCAACATTGTGAAATCAGTATCAGTTGGTTCCTATCTCACTTTTATATTCTATCATGCAGAGTGATAATTATGTGTTCTCAAAGACATGGGCTAACAATAAGTCGGTTCAAAAGGCTCTTCATGTTCGTGAGGTGTATTTCATGATCTCCTATTTTAACTCAATTATATACATTGACCTATATATGATCTATTCATAAGACTTGCCGCTAATTTACAGGGAACAATTTTGGAGTGGGTAAGATGTAATGATAGCATGCGAGACACAACCTACAAAGCAACTGTTGAAAGTGTAGTGAGCTATCACTTGAAATTTTCAAACAAAAGCTGTCGAGCATTAATTTACAGGTAAAATATTCGAGCAAGCATTACACTATCGAATGTTATGTATGCAAACAAGAATTCCGGAAAACATTATGTGGAAACTCGACTTGATATGTACAGAATGGTTTCATGAAAGTTCTTGTTTAAGTTGTACGGTAAAAATTTCATCTCATTTATAAGTACGAACTTGTACAAAAAGAACTCAGGGTCGAAGCATAAGTTGAAAGCACTAATTGCATTTATTTAATTACGTCGCATCTACCAGCTATCTGAACTTCTAACGGTTTGTAAAATTAATCCATTTATATTAGTTCCCTAACATGTTTAACATATAAATGTGGTGCAAATGGCACTCTGCCAGTGGCGATCACGACAAACTTATACCGCATGTATCTACAGAGCAATGGATAGAATCCTTAAATTTGCAGATTCAAAGCGATTGGAAGCCTTGGTATGTCCAGGGTCAAGTTGCAGGGTTGGTTCTTGCACTTACATACATTCAAAGTTATCCATATGGAATTATATTTCTATCAGCAGTTAATGATTTTAGTTTCTTGTATTTCCAGGTACACAATGACATATGGACAAGATCTTCATGAATTGACATATGCCACAATCAAGGTGAATCCCTTGGTCATGTTAGTTTATAGTATCCTTTTTTTCTCTGATTTTTCGTATACTGTGAAGCAGAAGCGGATATCAAGTGTTGCTTGAGGGGGCGATCGCCACCTCTATTTCTTTGACCAAAACTCCTAAATAATAACTCCATTACATTCACAATTTTGCAAAAAATATACAATTGAATATGTATTTCGATAACTTCATGTGTTTTCCCAATGATTTACAAGATATATATAATTTGTTGCTGATTATATTTATATCATTGAGTATTTCTCAGGGAGGGGGTCACACAGCGCCAGAGTACAAGCCTGTGGAGTGTCTTGCTATGATACACAATTGGTTTGGTCAGCAACCGCTTTAGAGTTATCACCTTGTAAATTTGTGAGGGTATAATTTATAACAAGTTGTTTATTTGATTTTGTGGGTTCATAACAATTATCCTTTATAACTTGGGTAGTTATATGGGAGAGTGTTTTTGTTTTTGTTTTTGGTTTGGAAGTGAATAAGTTATCTGATAATTGAGCTATTTAAGCTATATACCACAAATTCCACAAACTACAAGTAATCTAACAATTAATGCTCTAAATATCTAAACCATCTGGATTGAACAAACAGAATAATCAAATGATGTAACTGTCTAAATGAGCTGAAAAGAACAGAGCATAACTAAAACACACCTCAAAATGAAGCGCCATATAAATCGTTCTCATTCTCGCCTTTCTGGAGCTGAGACCAGAAAAAAGATACAACATTACCATAAGCAAGAATGCAAGGGGACTAATCATTTGCACTTTGTCCACATCAATGTCTGTAGAAGGGAAATGTCTATTGCATATCCACCTTCGCTGAGAATCTGTCTCTCTCTTCTCCCCGCGCAGACAAGGAAATACTTTCGAGTTCATTTCCGTAACATCAGAGTAAGTGTATCAATCCTCTATCCTGAACATATTCAGCCAGAGCATTGAGTCCAGAAGAAAATGCAACTTTATGCACTACCAAATTCGCCTGCATATAAATTTATTGTCCATAAATTTACTCTCTCAAGACAAGTTATACTTGGCAAAAATGATATTTAATTATTCGAGTGAGGTTAAGTATACACCTTGTAGTCTATCCCCCAACAATCATCTTAGAACACCAAATAAGTTGGAATGGAGTATACACCTTGTAGTCTGTATGCATATGATTTAAACCTAGCGACTGAGTTAAAAACAAAATGCTAATGCAACATAGCGATATCGATTATATCAATATCCAGGTGATTTACTAGACTCTTAGCTATTTATTTGATCCTAAGCATCTATGTTATGTGTCCAGGGATCAGGGAATGAAACAAGCTAAAGAAAACATGTATCTTATACATTGGCATTTCATCAAATAAGTGGTGGGCATTCACAATAAAATAACAGCGAACTTGAGGACAAGAAAGAATCCTTCCCATTTCCATTTGGCAATGTTATGAATCAACGAATATTCTGGTATTCACTGTCATGTACAAGTCTAAGTTTCTCGACAAACAATTATAAGAAAAAGTGCAGAACAACAAACATAAAAAAAATAAGAAAAAATGAAAAGAGAGAAGAAGATTAGAAACGATTGGAGGTAATAAAATTTAGAAGATGTTACCTAAACACAAATAATAGGTCTTCGATCATCAGACAAACATATTGCCAAAGGTAAGCCATGGAAATTGAGAGGAAATCTCGACGGAAAGCTGAGAGAGAATCGCCGTAGTAGGATTTTTTTTTTTTTTTTTACATGTAATGTGTTTGAGTTAATGGTAATGACTAATGACAGAAGAATTAGTACGTTTTAAGCTTTTATATTAAGACCGTAATATCCGGATGATGAGGGTTTAACAATTCTCATGGGGTTTTTAAAATGAGCCTTTGAGTTATTATTTTTTTGGGTTTACACTTCTCCGATTCTTGAAATTGTAGAAGGTGTGTTCATCGACCGAGAGACAATAGAGAAAATAGCGAGAAGAGAGAAGGGAGATAAATTTTGGTGGAAAAAAAGAGTTTTACCCCCAAAGAATGATGATTTGTGCACTTTACCCCCTAAAGTTTGATCCCGTGCACTTCACTCCTGAAATTTTAATATCGGTGTATTGTTCCCCTTAGCAGCAGTTTTCTGTGAACTTCCGATATGCGTGTCTTACACGCTCAGATAACAAAATTTTGTGGGTTTTTTTTTAATTTTTAAGTGAATTAAAAAAAAGAAAAAGAAAACAAAATTAAAAGTAAACCTAATAGTGTTGAATACCATATACGGTTCGTGTCGCTGTTCTATGCTTTTCAAGTCGCTTCCGTAACTCACCATTGATGATCGTTGTTTACAATCACGACTGTTGTTCTCTTCTCCGGTCCCAATAAACAACGTTATGACATGGAGAAAACGCCAGGAATGTGATTTGGCTCCTGATTATGGTGAGTTTATTCACCTATCCATTGCTTTACAAAGCACTATAAATTGTAGTTTATGTTTGAATGACACGACATATATTTACTCTGTCATCTTAATTACTTTTATTTGTTTAGAAGATGATTAGCTCCTTAAGATACTCTGTCACCTTAATTACTTTTATATTTACACCAGGAGTACTGAGTTTGGTTTGTCAATTATGAATATTTTGCAGCAACACGAGCTGATAATTTCAAAATCAAACTTCACCAATCACCACCATGGAAAATTGTGCAGCAAAGATGTGAAATTGTATTATGAGGGTGGTGAATCAGATTACTTTGACTATAGTGATGAAATGTCTATGTTGGAAATCAAGGACATGGCAACAAAATGTGGTATAGATCCCGAAGAAGTGGTGTTTTTCTTCAACAAAGAGGGTGATGATAATTGTAGCAGACTAGCTTTGTTAAACTCAGACGCAAAGGCACTCAGCTTGATATGGTTTCAAGAAAATATTAGTAGATGTGTAGGGATCTTTACAGATCATGGTGGGCGTGAAGAAGAAGCTGTAGATGAGGATAATGATGACGGTGGCTAGGGGGATGATGAATTTGATAACTTATAGGTTTATAATGAGGATGAAGATTCAGATGAGTTCTTCCGTGGTGGTGAAAAAGTCATAGAAGAGGAAGCAAACAAAGATGAGGGAGTAGAGACGATGCCTGGTGAAACATTACTAGATAATTAAGACGGATAGATATGAAATTGAGGATTACCAGTCTGTCGGGGAGGATTCAGAACATTCAGAAATATTTATTGACAATGATGATGTTGGGGAAGAGGATGAGTATAAGCTATTCAAGCAACCAAAGAAGGTTCCTGGTATGAACACACAGAGAGCATGTTGAACATAATGAATCAAAAATACATATAATTAGCTTGTACAAAATAGGAAATGCAAAGAAATAACGAAATAAAAAGAACTCTCTTCCTGTTTCACAAAACACATTTGCATGAAGATTGAATTCGAGGCCTGCGCGGACGCAGTCTCCTTAAAGCAAAATACGCCCTCTCACTACGGTGCTTGAGACGTTGAGCGGTTGCTTCCCAAAATACAACGAATTCCGAGATATCACTTAGCCGCACAAGCTAGCAATCTCCAGCGAACGAAAACTAATGCCTGGATTATGCACAAGGGGAGAAGAAGAGAATAGAATAGGGAGGGTTTCTCTCTTCTTCTATTTCTTTGGATATCTTTCTTACATGTATTACATATCATATATCTTGTATATGTTCTATATCTTTACATGTAAGTGAGACCTCTTTATATATGTGAGCATGGAGTATGTAACTCCCAAGTCCTTAAGTGCCTTTCATGTCATCTCATAAGTGTCCATCAATATAAAATATTTGGAGCATTATGGATGACAACAAATGTCATGTTAAATATTTGTAATTCACATGAGTTACAAAAGCTAACATGGGTCAACATCCTTCTAGAAGGTCTTGAGAGGTTGAACCAGCAAAAACTCGGTTTGGTTCACATTCCATGTTCGAGGGTCGCGATCCACTCGTACACAAGTCCTCTAGTTTCGTGTACCAATCTGATCAGGATTGTACTCAACTCATCTAGCTACACCACTTGGACACCAAGTAGTAACTAGTAGATTATAAACTAGAGACTTCACTTTATCTCAAGCAATGTGGTACACACCCACACAACATTCTTACTTTAAGCACTTATTTCTCACTAACCCAAAGTCCATTATGGGTATCTAATATATCCATTCGAAACTCATACGAAGTAGCTTTCGGATATATATTACTTTATCTTAATTACTCAATAATTAATAAATAGTCTCCAAATAAATAAACCACAAAAGGTATTATTTATTTATCATTTTTCTTCATATTTTCCAAGAGAGCAGTCATTCCAGCTCTCTCCATAAGAAATGTGGATCCAAATGAACCGGTCTTAAAGTATCCCGTTGAGCATTATGAGGGTCTTAAGGTCTTCAACCCAAAAATAGAGATGGCTGACCCTAGGTTTCATTGTGGAGATTTGTTTGAGGATGCTGATGTATTTAGGGGTGCAGTAAGACAACATTCCATTCTTCATAAGAGAGAATTAGATTTTCGTAAAAATGATAAAAATAAGATTCAAGTCAAGTGTGCCAACCCGTCTTGTCCATGATATATATTTTTCTCTTCTTTCAGAGGGGAAAAGTATTCCACCCTGCAAGTTAAAAGCTTCCACGGCCCTCATACTTGTGCTAAGTTGATAAACTCAAAGCTGCAAACTCCAAGTGGTTGGTGAAAAAGTACGAATTGCATGTCACTACTGATCCATCCCAAATGATCCATTAGTGGAATGACGCAGTTATGGAAAAAGAGTCTGGGGTGACGTTGAACAGGTTTCAAATGCAGAGTAAAGAAAAAGGTGAAACAAATGGGAATGGGGTCACAAAGGGAACAATATGCTGCATTGTGGAGGTACGCTAATGAAATTATGAAGAGCGACCCACAGTTAGGATCAAGCCCAGGGTGAAAGATGGTAACAATCATTTTTCTAGAATATATGTTGGGGGCAACTGAAACGTGCGATGCTTGCAGGCTGTAGAAAGGTATTGTGCCTAGATGGATGTCATCTCAAGACAGAATGTGGTGGGATTTTGCTAACTGCAATAGTAATAGATCCAAATAATGGTATGTTTCCTGTAGCACATGCCGTTGTTGAGAAGGAAAAAAAAAACATGGAATGGTTCTTGGAGCATTTGCAAGCCGACCTCGGAATCATCACAGATAGCTCATAGCTCTAACTGGACCTTTATGACGGACAAGCAAAAGGGGCTTGAACTTGCAATAACACAGTTGTTTTCTAACAGTGATCACAGGGTGTGTTCTGTGCACATGTATAATAATTTCAAGCTAATTGCAATTTTTAAAAAATGGAACTATTTAGTCTAATTTTGTTGAGTGGATATTATCTAATTAATGTCAATGTTACTTGTTACGGTCCAGGTAAAAAACACAAGAGATTAGCGTTGAAAAAGATTTTGTGGAGGGCTGCTAGAAGTAGGACGGTTTACACTTTCGAAGAACAGCTAAAAAAGATGAAAGATAAGAGCATGGGAGCATTCAATTGGTTGTCTAGGAGACCTGTATTTCAGTGAACAAAAGCATAAATCATCAATCTTTGGGTGAAACGCTTTTTTGCCTAAATTTTGGTTGACAAAAAAGACAAAACGACCAGGAAGACGGGAGATTAATATTGTCGTGTACCATACGCACGCGTCGAGAGATTGTGGGTATAGTCAGAGTAAAACTTACTAATGTCAGAGTAATTTGTGCATTTTTAGAAAGATGTGTTAACTTTGTTGTTCTTATGATAGTTACTGCAAAGGGAAAGGTTTTTGTGTGGGTCAAACTTTGCTACTATAATAGGAAAACTTAGAGTGAAATTAGATTATATACTACTATACTAGTCTAAGAAGCACCGACACCGATACGTGGATATAATACGGATACGAATACGTCGATACGTCAAAATCCAAAAAAAGTAGAATACGGATACGTGACCGATACATTTATTTTTTTAATATTTTTTAATATATTTAGTATGTAAATTATTTTAATTTTTAAAATTCTAGCTAGTTATTCTAATTAATGTACTAAAAAATCAAATAAAAAATAAATAATTAAATATTACTCTTTAGTTATCCATATTCCATCACAAATCATGCCAAATACTCAACGACATCAACAACATGACTAAAGTAGAGGAATATGTATCGGAGATGAATCGACGCGAATCAGATGTCGAATACGTATCAAAATGGATACTTGATCATTTTAGAGTATCGGTGCTTCTTAGCTACTAGTACTTGTTCCGAATGAAATTGGGTCAATTTAAATCAGACTTCAACGCGGTATCCTTGTTAGATATACTACTCCTACTTGTTATTATTATAATAAAACATATATTCTGAAATCTTAGATTTTAATCAAATCTAGTTTGATTAATGAAGTACTATGTCATTTTGCTTTTGGTATTCCGACATGGAGAAAACTAATCAACATCAACACCTGTATGGCACTCCTAGCCAGAAAATATATAGTTGACTCTCAAATTAAAAATTTGTCTAACAGAAATACAAAGTAATTTAAAGATAATGACTAATTAAAAGGGCCCTAATTAAAATGATTACCGAAGAAAAACCAATATAGAAATGAGATAAACAGAAAAATCGTAAAACCGTCCTGATACTAACAGTTCGAGGCATGTGCAATCACAATGTTTGAGATCTTGATCGAATGTATGCTTTCCATAATACAACGAATGAATGAAACTACTAACCACACAAGCTAGCAATTTTTTACGAATAGAGACCGACCGAGCCAATTATATAGCTAGAAGGATAGAGGAGGATGAGAAATGATTGTTTTGCTGTATTTTCTTCTCTACTGTTTGAGACCTGTTTATAGTGGAGGAGTGGAGACTTTAACGAATTTGTGACCGATGGTTCCTTCATTGCATTTCAATACAAAACAAATATTATGTAATAATAATGCACCGTCAAATCAGATTAATTCTTGTAAGTACTCCTGGATGGACAGTTACAAAACTAAACTTGAATTTGAAAGGAAAAAAAAAGTATCTGGAAGATTCAGTTAGACGGTTGCAAACGCCGCGTAAGCACAAAAGTCCACTATATTATGTACAAATCCCGGCAGGATTTACACCACCTGCTGGCAAGCATAGTGTTCTCAAGACTTTTGTTTTTCTTTTTTTTTGGAAAGCAGAAAAATATTATTACTTCCTCAAAACATTTACAAGAACAAAAGTGTGCATAAGGATTGCACACCAGCCAAAATGACAAAACAAAGCTCCCTACACCCCAACCAAAATTGACCAAGTTAAGAAAATACCCAATAATTGAGAATAAATGGAG
Organism: Plantago ovata; assembly: GCA_028274465.1. Lineage (NCBI taxonomy): Eukaryota > Viridiplantae > Streptophyta > Magnoliopsida > Lamiales > Plantaginaceae > Plantago > Plantago ovata. The sequence goes on along the minus strand of CM051456.1, from coordinate 15,161,325 downwards.
AAAAACTTGACAATTATTATCGTCTAGTATTTCTCTTCAATTTCAAAATTTGAATTCAATTCTCAACTCAAATCCAACTTACTATTACTAGAGTTTTAAGTTCAATTTCAGCCCCATTTTCTTTAGCAATACTTCATTATAACTAGTTAGCAACTAATTAACAATACCACTAATTTTCATAAATTTCATTCGTTTCAAAATCAATTTTTCTATTTCTTATCCAATCAATCAATGTAACGCCCCAAAATTAAAATAGGGAACGTTTGGCCGTGTATCGTGAGATGGGCTCACTTCAACACGAAGCCTCTACTTTAAATCCTCAAATACTATAAAATCAACTCGAATGGTAATACCGAGCAACTAAAATCCCATATACAAAACAAAACAACTATAATCCTCGATAATAAAAACCATCCGAGTACACATAACAAATCATCAAAAGTAAAATCGATCTTAATTTAAATAGTCTTCAAGATTCAAAATCCATGTATGCTCTATCCCACTTTACTCCAGTGAAAAACTCCTTAAAAGCTTGCACAATCAACGATACACTGAAACTGAGGGAGTAAGGGGGGTGAGCTGGGGGGCCCAGTAAGTAAGTTTTCAATGCTCCTTTTACCGAGCCAAGCACATGTACGTTCGCAAACACACACAATAATATATAGACATTGAAAGAATGTAGGATCGGTATAACTTGCTTTAGATACAAATTACCAGCCAAAATAGGTCCGAGATTGACTACGGAGTTTAGTGAACACCTACGTCAACCTGCAGATTAACAAACACAGATAATATATACTTCCTCCATTTCATTAGTAACTTTCTCTTTGGTCAACGGGTGTCATGTTTGACTCGTATATTACACATAAATTATATTGATAAAAAATATTTAAAAAAATATTTAAAATAAAACTAACTTATCTTATGAACTTTAATTATATAACTTTAAAAAAGAATTGCATCGTAAAATTTAGGAGTAATGTGCGGTCAAACATGAAGCTTGTTGACCGAAGAGGAAGTAACTAATGAAATGGAGGAAGTATATAATAAAGCACAACGGAATGTAAAGAAGAACCTGTGTTTGAAACTTTTCAAGCAACTTTTGTAAGCTTGGTTGAATGCCCAGTCAAGGCAGAAAATCAACTAGAAAAGATCTTGTTCGTACAACGCTGTATACTCTCAATATCTATCCTAGAAAAACAACACTAGTCACCTATAAAGATGATATAGAAACCAATCTATCTATTCTACCTTCAATACGTTGTTAGAGAAGTCTAGAATATAAACTAGTGTAAAAGACACGATAACTAAAACAATAAGGCCTAAAACTCAATAACTCGAATGCTCTCTTATTGTGTCGTCATGTGTAGTTTCTGGCTTGTCGACCCTCTGGTATATATAGTAGTGAAAAACCAGATCGACAATGATCAGGAAACACGTCTTGATGAATCTGGACAGGATCTGGAATGAGTCTTCTATTAGGAATAAACTTCTTCTTCAAGAACTCCTTTTCCTATTAAGACTTGATTTCCTTTTTGAATCCTTCTTTGAATAAGTCTCTTCCTTCTTGTAATCTGAAAATTCCCACGTTCTAATAAACGTCCTGCACAAGTAAAACAACTACAGCTGTGGAACAATTAGTCTTAGAATAGGTAAAACAATAAAAGACAACAAAGTGCTCTGTTTCCCAAAACCAGGGGTTGAGTGAACCTATAGGTGAATCTCTATGTCAACACCCTGGAAACAGTGACACTTACAATCTCCCCCTTTTTGCCTATTCTACACATCACCAAACCTGCACAGTTAGATCAATAAAACATAATCAATGCAACATGTCTAACTTACAACTTAGTATTAAATATGCAGAAGTACTACTTATACTTAGTATTAAATCTACTTGTCAGAAATAGATTACAAGCAATTAGAGACTTCAAGGAAAACCAAAATAAGAATCAAAAGGTTAGATTCCAAATCGTCACATCACATCAAGCAGACCTAGCACGGATCTTCTCCCACTTGTGAATCTTCTCCCCCTTGATCAGAACCCCGTCTTCTTTTTCATGATGAACTGTGCACTTCTCCGCCTTGAGGTGTGGATTCGGCAAAAAGAAACTCAGACCGTAGTGTCAATCTCAACATCCCGGAGATATACGATATCTTTCTAAATTACTTTTTTCGGTACGATTCAGGATTAATACGAGGTCGGACGAGACATTGAAAAAAATAACTTTTTTAAAATGAGAACCTTACTATGGGATGAAGAAAATATATCCCGATTACAAATGTATCAAATAAGGTCAACTTATAAATGATACTCCATCTGTCTTAAATCACATTATTCACTTTTATTTCGTACATGTCCCACGCAAGTTTACCCAGTTCTAAAAAATGAAGCTACCTCAAGGTTGTATTAAAACATTATCTTTTACAATAATATTACAATTTGGCCACCACATTTTACTTCATTTTGCTCAGAGACGGGGCGGCCATCGGTTCAACCAGCAGATGAACCCAGGTTTGCAATCAAGATAGACTAAACGACACCATAAACATACTTTTTGAAGAGAGAATGAGAAAAAGATCAGATTATGAGGAGAATTATTGTCTCTCATTAATTAATTAAGGAGGAGTAAATGTCGGTCAGTTAGCAAAATCATACTGGGGAAAGCAAATTTTCCCCATTTTCCCCATTCGGTACTGAATCTCAGTGATTTCTACAACTCTTAAATGAGGTGAAGATTTGGAGGTGGGTTGTGCATATCATTACTCCTGGGAGAAACAGAGAAAGTCAATTTGTTCATTTGTTGAATTGTTCAATTCTGAGGTAAACATACTGCAAGTGGATTGTGATTGTGGTTGTACAGAGGTTAGAAATTTGGTTGCTTTCTCTTGGCCTTTTGAAGTTTGACAAAGTCTTTCTTCTTTAGCAGCTTGTATAGTATGCTGTCTTTATCAAGATAGTGTAGTTTTTGCCTCTTCAACTTATTAAAAATTGATGATCAAATTGAATATTCAAGTCTTCTTGTAGTTGCTATATAGATATAGTATATTCTTCTGATGATCAACTCTAATAGTTTTGATTTGATTTGTATATTGTATAAGAGGTTAATTAATTAATATGTTTTTAAAAAATGTAATAATATAAAAATATTTATTTACAAAAATAAATTTCCAGAATAAACAAATATATATATATATATATATATATATATATATATATCTATATATATATATATATATATATATATATATATATATATATATATATATATATATATATATATATATATATAAAGGGGCATTGTAGTCAAATTATATTTTAGGTGGATTTTTTATTAAAAAATAAATGATTTTTAACATATTGTACCGAAAATTACATGTAAAATATCTCTGAACCAAAACTAAAGGATCAGATTAAATTAGGTACCACGTGGCAATCATCTAATGGAAACCTGTGTTCAGGTCGGTACGAAAACGACCTGAGAATAGAAACACCCAAATGACAAATGGTAAAATATGACACCCATTAACAGGTGTCAAACCAAGACCTGTCAGTTGACAAGAATGATTAGTTACCACTAAAATCATTACACCCTTTGGTGAAAGGTTGTGAATGTATATAGATTTTGTTGTGAGAAGTTGCATTTTAAGGTGTTGCACATTTCATTCTCAAACTTTCAAAACTATGGATAGAAACTGCATATTTTGGATTTGAAATAGACCCATAATGGAAATGATCACCCAAATCCGAATATCTTCTCCTAATTTTCTCTTAATTCTAAAAACATGTTTTCCCATATTTTTTTTAATCCATTTGAATTTGTATTCCAAGTGTTTGTACACAAATTCACTGCAGTTTTATGTTGGTAGACTGCTCTTTGACTACCCGTGCGTACCAAGAACAAGACAAATAAAGTCTTAAAGACAAAGTGTTGATACTCGACTCTGCCAAATTTATATCTTTATTCATTATTTAAATTATACATTTCCATTTCCATACATTCTTTTTATTTTAGCTCCTAAATTGCTCAATTTTCCAACACCTAAGAGAAAAGAGTTGTTCAAACTTTAAAGATTCATCATCACGACACATTCTTTTTATTTTAGGTCCTAAATTTTCCAACACCAAGAGAAAAGAGTTGTTCAAACTTTAAAAATGTCATCATCACGTACGATACATTCTTTTATATTAGATCCTAAATTTTCCAACACCAAGGGGCCGTTTGGTTTGGACTAGAAAAAGTAAATATAAAATTTTCTAGTAAATTTGGTTCTTTCTTAGAGGTAGGAATTGTACTAGGAAATGTTGGAGATTTCTATGATTGGTTTGCTATATCGTCCAAGGAAATGTTAAACGAACCGGATTGATAAAAGGTCAAAAATGCCCTCCCCTACACTTGTAAAAAACCCCAAATTTCTGATTAGGGTTTATATAGAAAACAAGATTGAAATTCACAATTATAAATCTAGTGACGAATCGGTGACATGAATTGCCGCTCCAATAGTCACATGAATTCCATAAAATTTGATCTAGATCGATCAAGATGGATAATGTTGTTGAAGAAAATGGTCTAAAATTGAAGAATAGATGTACAACAGGATAGGGACTGAACATGAAAAGTTTGGGTTTGACTTGGAGACACTACGACCCATCAAATATGAACGGATCGCAGAGCTGCTCAACAGTATTTCTGAAAGATTTGATTGGGATAAGATAATGGAAGGAGATTACATAATTGGACTAAAACAGGTATTCCATTTTCCTTTTTTTTTTTTTAACATAATTTTTTTTAAAGAAGATCGATCCAAAAGGAGAATGAATTGTTGAAGAATCTGGAGGAAGCTATGAAGAATAAAGGAGAAATTTGGGTGGAGTTGTGAAGAATTTGGGAAACACCGTGGATGCTGTGAAGAAGAAGAAGGAAGGAGGAAGAAGAAAGAAAAGGTTGTAATTATTTGGGTTATTGATGATAGTTTGGACAAAAATCATGTGTTTTGGAGTTCAAAATAGGAAGGTAAAATATTGGAACTTTTCCAATATGGAATACATGCCCCCATGTAAAATAAGTAGGAAAAGTTTTTCATTTTCATGCACAAAAATCCATCAACGTCATTTTCGGTTACTTAAAAAGAAAAATGTGGTCTGACCGGATTGAGACATTTCCTACTATCTTTTCCTACGAACCAATCAAGTAAATGTTAGGAAAAATCACCAAAACTTTTACTTTTCCTAGTGAACCAAACAGCCCCGAGAAGAGTTGTTCAAACTTCAAAGATGTCATCCTCAACAATCTCATATTGATTATATTATATATAGCACGTTGGATACGCAAAGTTTTGTAGTTCTATCAAGAAAGTCGATGTTCATATTATTAGTACTGGCTAATCTTTCTTTCAGTATAAGCCCCTAGTTGTTCATCATGCTTTTATATATATATACCAAGTTCATAATCCCATACTACATACCGCATTATAGTTGTCCCTACTACCTGCTGAAGAAAAATAAAAATTAATTTCGAGTCCAAAATCCAAACACACATATTTTATATTCCTTCCATTAGAAACATTTTTCCCTTTTAAACATTCTACTATAGGCTTTCCAAAGTCATGGGGTTCATGATTGTGCTAATAATATTCATGATTTTTGTCGTGAATAGTGAAATCACAATATTGGCACAACCTAACAACCTTTCCACAGATGAATCAGCCCTTTTAGCAATCAAGAATCAGATAACACCCAATCCAGACAATGCATTACTCCTCAATTGGACTCAAGAAGCGTCCCTTTGCAATTGGCAAGGCGTTACTTGTGGCAAAAGGCACATGCGCGTGACATCGCTTAGACTCATAAGCATGGGCCTAGGGGGTACGATTGCCAGGGAGATCGGAAATCTTTCATTTCTCGTTTTCTTGGACTTTGGCAATAATACCTTCCATGGCAAAATTCCAGAAGAACTGGGATATTTACGCCGATTGAACCACTTGTCTCTCCAGTACAATCAGCTCGAGAGTCAAATCCCATATACATTTGGTTTCTTGAGCAGACTCCGACTTTTAGACCTTTCAAACAATCAGCTCTATGGAGCAATACCTCCTTCCATTTTCAACGTCTCTTCCATGAGAATTCTTGATTTGAGTGATAACCAACTGGGGGGGTCTCTTCCAAAGGACATTTGCCAGGGTATGCCGATGGTGCTAAACTTGTTTATGGGATCAAACCAATTAAGTGGTGAAATTCCATCTCTAACGAAATGTTCACAGGCTACTGCTATTGCCTTGTCATTAAATCAATTCACGGGTATATACTCCTATTAATTAAGTATTTGAATTAGAAATGTTTTGACAAAGTTCAATATTATAAGCTGGCTGCCTAAATTTTTGTTAATTTCTATAACTATAATGATAATAGAATGAATCATGTTGAAATTTTAGCTAGTCCATCTCTTCGGTATAATTAAGCAATCTAAGAAAGAATCGTTTTAATTTGCAGGAAGAGTTCCGCAAGAAATAGGTAACCTAACACAACTCAAGGAGCTGTACTTGGGAGTCAATAATTTGACAGGTACAAATACTTTACCATTAATATTTTTTTTTAAATACTACTGTAGTTTTTAAACGAAGATCATAAAATGCAGCAAATTCTAATAAACCGTAGTTTGTGATGAGAATTAAAATTTGATGTTATCCCTGCGTTTAAACTTTGAGATACAATATTACAATCACAATATCACAATATTTGGTTATTTGGTTGGATATATTTATCATCAATAGTTATGCCGGCGTTTAAACTTTAAAGCATTTAAGTTTTTGAATATTGCAATTAAAAAAGAATTCAATAAATTATACTTAGTAATACGTACGTCCATAACGGTAAAGGGGTAGTGTCGAATCTAATGGGGTATTTCATTTTGATTGTAAGTATTATCTTGGTTTCCGTTGTTATTTTTGGTCGAGGCTACGTGGGTGCAAGTCTTGTGCATTTAACCCCATAATTTAACCCCATAATTAGGTTTAGTATCCAGGTACTTAAATTTTAGTATTCCACATGTATTTAAGTATCTAACACTTTAGTATCCCCTAATTTTGGTACCGAATACTTAAATTTTTCCTAAATACTTAAGTACCCAACACTTTAATTAGTATCCCCTAATTTTGATATCGGGTACTTAAATTTTTGTACTCGACACTTAGTAACTCATTAATTTTAGTACCCGATAGTCCGGTACTTATTTTTTTTGGAATCAACAAAATTGTATTACTTACGAAAATTGAAAATGATGCAATACAAAGGAGAGAAGTGCATAAGGGATGCACACTAAACAAATCCAGCACTCAAGACCGCAACTAATTATGACTTTTGAGTAAAAACATGAAAATACAAACTAACAGTTACGGGCGCAACACAACATAACCACCCTCCTCATCTAGTAATCGAGAAGTCGAGATTTGGAGGGTGATGTTGAAAGTCCAACTCTAACCATGTTCATGAAAGCGGAATATCTTCCGAAGCAAGTTGAGGAAACTTAGCAAGCAAAAGATGATGTTCTTTCATTGGTCCCGAAACCGATCACAATTAATACGGTACCACATGCCACTTACGCCTCATAACCAATGTACCTGATACTTGTATTTTAGTATTCGGGTACTTTGTTTTTTTTACCAATCAATTCAATATTCAATAGTGAGACCAAATTGTAAAAAACAAATTGGGCTTGTGTTCAAATGGTAAAGTGGTTAGATAAATGAGACCATTTGGTAAAAATCCATTAAATAATTCTATCTATTAGAACAATTTTTTATAATTAAATAAATTAATATTAATTAAATCAATTAACTAATCCTAATACTCATATCTCAATTGTGAGTCTAAATACGATAGTGCTCCATAAACTCTTGTGGGACCACTAATCAAGTTATGGTTCAAATAAAACTCCTTAATCCAAAAAATGTCAACACTAATTAAGCTACATTTGCGAGGTGCAAATTTTAATCTAAATGCATAGCACATGATAATAAGATCCTTTCATTCACGAGTACGCGAATAATTCTAAAACTCATTTTCATGTTTGGTTCTAATAGATTAACCACTAGCTATCTTTCAATCTTAGTAGTTGAATCTTGATGTTTATAGTCAAACACCATTTCGAATATAACAATTGCATTAACCAATGACTAACAATCAAACTAAATGTAAGAAATAGAGTATTATTTCTAAATTTATTTGAGAAATGATTTATATATTTGCTCAACTACCATCTCCGTTTGTTCGTGATCCCAACGCATGCCCTATCTACCCCATATGGAGTGCAAACATTGGTCATAGTTAAAACCCATCATTACACACATGAGATCGACTTATCTTTAACTATCGATATCGCTTTCTTAATAATATCCTAGTCGAGGCCAGATTATGAGCTATGCTAAAGTTCTCACACACTTTGTAACTACAATATACTTAATATACTTATCGGAATATATATTAGCATATATACTTATGATTGTATCTAGAACATGCATATATGTATCCTTAGAATCATTATGTTATGTGACCGCATATTATTATTATTATTTCAGGAAGTTTACCAGAAGACATTGGAAATGCAGTATCCTTGCAAATATTAAACATTCGACGAAATGAAATTACAGGTGTTTTACCACCTTCACTTGGCAATTTATCGAATCTAGAGATGATAGACATGGGTCACAATAATTTTCGTGAACAACAAATACCCCTCGAGTTTGGACAACTTTCAAACTTACAGGAACTCTACCTCAGCTTCGACAGCCTCAATGGAGAAATCCCCACCTCCATTTTCAATATCTCCAACTTGCGCATTCTTGCTCTCATCGGAAACGATCTGTCCGGTACACTTCCCTTTGACATTGCCCTGAGGCTCCCAAATCTTGAAATGCTTGTGCTTTCATCGAATAGCTTCTCTGGACCAATTCCAGTCTCTATTTCGAATGCAACTAAACTTTCAACTCTTTCTGTGAGTAACAACTTCTTAACCGGGAACGTGCCAATCACCCTGGGGAACCTACGTGCGCTGGAGAACTTGCTCCTGGAAGGGAATGAGTTAACAAATGATCGGTCTGAACTAGAGTTTTTAACTCCGATGGTGAACTGTCTGAATTTAAAAGTTATACAGATAGGTTATAACAGTTTGAATGGAATTCTTCCAAGTCGATAGGGAACTTATCATCCTCTCTAGAGAAATTTCATGCATCAGGTTCAGGTTTACGGGGTGAGATACCGATTGAGGTTGGTAATATGAGCAATTTGAATTGGTTGAGTCTAGCCGAAAATTCTCTCACTGGAGAACTTCCTAATACAATTGGCAATATGAAAAACTTGCAGAGGTTAAGAGTGTTCAGAAACCGAATGCATGGTGGTATACCTAGTGGTTTCTGCAATTTGCAAAATTTATTTGAAGCCGATATGAATACCAACAAGCTTACCGGGGAAATTCCAGGTTGCATAGGAAATATTTCTTCTTTGAGACAACTTTACTTGGACTCGAATGAACTGAGATCATCCTTGCCATCGACATTTTGGAACAACAAGGCAATTTTAATTGTCAGCTTGTCTTCCAATTTCCTAAACGGTAGTTTAAGTCCAGAAATCGGAACTATTGCAGGGCTACAAGAGTTGTATTTAGCCAGCAACAATTTCCAGGGTGAAATACCAACTAGTATTGGAAATCTTCAGAATTTGGTGAACCTTTCGTTATCATCAAACATGTTAGATGGTCAAATCCCTGAAAGCTTCGGAAATCTTGTAAGTTTGGGGTACTTGGATCTCTCAAACAACAACATATCTGGAATAATCCCCAAGTCCTTAGAGAAACTTCTTTACTTGTCCTATTTAAATCTTTCTTTTAATGATTTGAGTGGCGAGATACCAGATGGGGGGCCTTTCCAGAACTTCACTTTCCAATCTTTTGTCGAAAATAAGGGCTTATGTGGACCACCTCGATTTAATGTTATGGCCTGTAAGAGTTCTGTAGATTCAAGAATGAGGAGCAGAACAAAACTACTTCTAAGATATGTTCTACCGTCAAGTGTAATAATCTTAGTTGTAGTTGTCCTTTTAGTTGTGATTCTCTTGAGGTATCGATATCAAGAAAAGAAAGTCCAAATTGAGAAAGATCTTGAAATGACAAAGAGGATTACGTATTCGGAGGTTCTTAGAGCAACAGGAAACTTTGATTCGTCAAACATCATAGGGAGGGGAAGCTCAGGTTCAGTGTACAAGGCGACATTTTCCAATGGGATGGTTGCTGCAGTAAAGAGGTTCAATTTGGATATTCTGCAAGCACTCAAGAGTTTCGATACTGAATGTGAAGTCATGAGAAACACCAGTCATCGTAATTTGGTTAAGGTTATTACTACATGTTCGAACATAGACCTGAAGGCCATAGTCATGGAGTTCATGCCTAAAGAAAGTTTGGAGAACTGGTTGTACTGCAGTGACAAGTTCTTCGACATCACCCAAAGGTTGAGAGTATTGATCGACATAGCGTCTGTACTTGAGTATCTGCATCACGGGAATGATGTTCCTATCGTACACTGTGACATAAAGCCGAACAATGTCCTTTTTGATGAAGATATGGTTGCACATTTGGGTGATTTTGGCATAGCTAAGCATCTGGGAGAAGATATATCAACAGTCCAAACCAAGACTCTTGGCACTATGGGATACATGGCACCAGGTAACAACTTACATGTTTTACTCCTATTGCAAACTAAATGTCACATACTCCATTTTGTATCGGTTTCATTACAAATGTCACATTTGTTTATTTTTATTTTTTTGGCATCATTTTTATCAATGTGCACTTGTTGCTACTATATTTTACACTATACTGAATACTCATGTGATAACAGAGTACGGGTCAGAAGGCATAGTGTCAACGAAGGTCGATGTTTATAGCTATGGAGTTTTGATGATTGAAGTAATCACAAGAAGAAAGCCAACGGATGAGTACTTTTCAGGCTCTTTTACGATAAAGAGATGGCTATCTGAATCATTAATCCAGAACAAGATCTTGGAAATTGTTGATGCTGATCTGCTTGCGATGATCAGTGAAGATCATCTTCCCGGAACTAGAAATTTTTTGATTCTGATGTTGAAGTTAGCAGAAGAATGCATAGAAGATTTGCCAGATAACCGTATCAACATGAGTACCGTTTTGGCAAGGTTGATTAGGATAAATGCTGAATTTCTTCGTAGTACGGTAACTATTAGAAGTCAGTAACGGTAGGTAATGTTGTGTATCATAAATTAAGAACGAAACGGTCTCTCCTGAGACTTTATACTTGTTAATGAATAAAAACAAGAAGCACAACAAAATGAACTCAGAAGGTTTCAATTTGCTTGAACGGTTAATCTCTCATAAATGCTAATAAAAAAAAAACTTAATTGCATTAAATATGTTACCACAATCCCCTTCCTTATAATAGCCTCCTCAAAAACTTCACAAACATACGCTTTCTGTTAAACGCATCACATTCACAACACAATCTGGTTTTTCTAATAAGCTCAATACAGAAACATGTACACAGTTGCAATCTTCGTCGCGTTCCTTTCAGTGACAAGTTCACTGGCTACCAGCACAACACAAGGGCCACCAGATTGGCCTGGTGCAGAATGCTTGGACACAATCAAAAGTGTTTCAAATTGTGTCGAAGAGTTGGTTGTGTCCATCTTCACGCATAAGCTAACAAACATAAGCCCTGCATGTTGCGAGAAGTTCCTTCAAGTTGAAGAAGATTGCATCAACAAGTTTTTCCCTTTGATTAGCTCATCTATACCTGCACTCACCAACTTCTGCAAGTCGATTGCAGCTCCTCCACGATTTGCCAATCAAAGATTTCCACAAGCAGAGTAGCTAAAGAACGATAGGTAGCCCTGTTCATTCAATATAACAAAACATAGTCCTATTTGGCACTGGTTCTTGATGAATGATGAAAACTTTACATGTTTCTTTGTTCCTGTAACTCTGACATGGACTACTTGTAATTTCAAGTACATCAAGTACAATGACTGCAAATAAAAAAATGTTTCATAAAAACAAAGTAGAGAACACATAGAATGTAGTAACATGATGGACAATTTGATGAATCACTTATGACATAATTTATGCAAGTAATCCAAGAGAGACAGACGGTTCAGGTAGTCAAGACTCCAGATTATGGAAGTCATGTAGGTCTAATGGAACTCGTGGGTAACAAATTTTCTATTACAAGAGAAACGAACATGTCACAGCTAGCTAACAAATGGTCTCATGATCTAAATTTTTATTTGGATTATTTACTTATTATAGGAGTAGTTGCTAGCTAAAACATATTACCAGTAACTTTGAGTAGTCTAGTTTTCTTTATGTTGCAGATCCAAATACTTATATGTCAACAAATTTTATGCCTTTAACAAACTAAATTGTCGAAATCCCGAATTCAAAAAATGCATGTTCTGTAACTTCTGTTAGCTTTTAGAGAGTAGATTAGTAGTAAATCAATTATTTAATTAAAATTAGAAGATGTGGAATATCAATAACATTTTTTTTCTGCTACAGTTCTAGACCATTTAGGTTATTAGACATTGATTGGAGATATGATGTTATGGAATTGGAAAGAAGATGGCATCTAATTAAAATTCCACAAACCACATTTAATCTCAGAATCAATGCTGTAAATATCTAAACCAACAAACAGAATAATCAAATGCTGTAACTGTCTAAATGAGCTGAAATGAACAGGAAGAACAAATAAAACACACCTCGAAATGAAAGCGCCACATAATCGTTCTCACTCTCGCCTTCCTGGAGCTCAGGCCGGAAAAAAAAGGGACAGTACCACAAGTCCACAAGCAAGAATGCGGGGGGGGGGGGGGGGGACTAATCATTTGCAATTTGTCCACAAGCTTGGGCATTGGCTTGTTGTACCTTGTCAATTAACTCTGGTACTTACTCTGTTATTGCAAATCTCTACTACTCTTTTCATTGCTTCTGGCTTCTTCTTCCAGTCCACGCAAAGATCACATCTTGTGATGCCCCGATCAAGATGACCACATATATATTCATACTAATGTTCATCTTGGATAGCATAATATTCAAATCTGCTCTATTCATTGCTTAATTTGGTGAAAATATCAGCTAACAGATATTTAGTTGAGACATGAATTATTTTGATTGTTCAATCAAGGACTTCCTGTCTAATGAAATGGCAATCAATTCTTATATGTTTACTTCTTTCGTGAAGAACTGAATTTTTTATCAAGTGCATGTATGGCGGATTGTTGTCACAGTACATTCTGATGGGTCTATCTTGGCAAATTTTAAAGTCCTTCAATAAAACTTTCGACCAAATTATTTTACAGCAGCATTGTTCTACTTTATGAAACAAGGCGCAGTTAGTTTTGTTTCCTTTCTTCTTTACATTTTATGTGCCATAGCGACTAGCTTTTTGTTAATGAGTTGGAGCCTTAAGTGGGTAGAGTATATATGGAGAATAGTGTAATTTTTTATTAATAACATGAGAACTCACATTCACTATGTACCTTTTGGGTGTATTTGATAAATTACACCGACTCACAAAATAGACTGCAAATCATATGGATCAAGTAAAATCACATAGTCTAATACCCAACCCCTCAGCCCAAAAAAAAACTTGAACATATTCTATTTCAAAAAGAAGATTCACATTTATGAATAAAAAATTTGATTCTTGCGCTTTTTATAAGTCGCTCCACCCACTTGAAATTGTATGAAGAACCGAGTCGTATAGAACTCATATTCGAAGTGGATGCAAGTACTAATATAGAGGTAGGAATAGGATGAGATAAGGGATTGTAAAGTAGATGAATGAGTTATTACTTATTAGGTCCTGCAATGGGAAATTGTGGAATAGGAATGGACAACGGCTCATAACAATACCCCGTGGGAGAAGTAATCAATCAATATATATCAGACTTAACATTTGGTGTCCCAATCAATCGATCGCCTACTCAAATACCAAACAACCTTAGTTATAATGCAGTAGCTAGTATATTGATTGATATGATAATATACTCCACTCACTCATCACATGTTGTTTATTCAATACATTGTGTTGTGTTGTGTCTGTGACCACTCTCATTTTTGTTCTTTCTCATTTTCTCCCTTCTTCAAACGTAACAAGTAGACTAGACTATACGTAATTTAATTAACAGTCCCATACCCAAGCCTATATTCAAATGAAAATATTGAATTTTATCTTTTTTTTTCTTTTCTTTTTGGACTTAAACATATGTAACGAATTAGTATATATGATTTCATTTTAAATATCTCTGTGATTGTGGTTGATATATATCGGGAAGGTATCATTGAGGTTTAAGTCGTGATCGATGTGTGCCTTTTTAATGATGGTTTGGAAATTTTTAAATGATATATTGTGTTCATGAGTTGAATAAGTATTGTGCCTTGGTAGAAGAAGGGAGGGTGGTATAGGTTTGGACGTTTGGTAGTTCCGTTTGGAGGTTTAGATGCGAGTGGATAGAGCGCCAATAAAAAAACCGTGCTTCATGAGCTTGATATTCAATTTTGCTTCATTTAGCTAAGTTCTTGTAGTAGTAGTAGTTTTTTTTTTTTTAAAAAACAGAAATTTGTATGATTTTATTAACTAAAAGAAAGAGCATAAGTGATGCTCGATAACGATTACAAAGACGTACAAGTTCAACACCTTCAACATGCGTAACCAAGACTATGTCACAACCAAAATCTACCCAAAACCACTAGAAAATAATAGAAATCATCGTAGCAATTAGCTCGCTTTCCACTCAGAGAAATCAAGACCTTGACAGCACCATAACCTCCACCTCAATTTTTTTTTTTTTGTTTTTAGACAACAAAAAAAAGTTCATTAAACCCAAAATAGTGTACAAGAATAAGAGGGGTATACCCCAATCATGATGCAAGGCGTATCACTAAATTTCAAGTACAAAAGAGGGTTCAAATATAGCTGAAGAAGCTAATGGAACAACCAACACGGCACGAAACCCAGAAGACTCTAGCAATGCTATGATCCCCGGAGAATCTAAAACCGAATCTCAACTGTAAATCAATGGCCCTTCGAACTCCAGAACAACGCATATGATTCGAAACCAAGTGAACTCGATCATGCCCTCACTCCCACAGCTCCCTGGGCGATGATGCAGCACCATATATAACCTCCACCTCTTTCTATATCCTTGTAATTCTCACTTGTTTTCTTTTCATCACCATAACCGCCATACTCACCACCTGTTTCTTGAAACTCCTAAACCAATACCATAACCATCTACAATTCATGTCCCCTCATCGTATATTTCTCCCATCATGTTACCCGTAGCACAACCACCATAACCATCTCGTGATTCTGTACCCTCATACTCATCAGATTTCTTCCAATCCACCAAGTGTCAAACCTCCCTATTACTACGTACTTCTCCACTGCCTAAAAACCAAACCATGCCGAATAGCCATAACCAGCCGCATAAATAGTAAAAAAAAAATCCATTGAAACAAAAGTTAATAGCTAGTTTAACTGGTAAGAATGATGTGGTGACACAACTCTTTTCTTGACCCTGTTTCTTTACTGTTGTTGGCTGGCTCTGAATCGCTGTCTGGCCTTGGCCTTGCTGTAGCTTTCTGTTACTGTTTGTTGTGGCCATTTTGGTTTCTGTTGTTGTGTTGATGTGGCCTTTTGTAATCAGGTTTTGGTTAGTCTTTTTACCTAAAAATGTGTTCCTTCCTATGCTAAGAGGGGTGTATCATGTGTCTTCTCACTCGTGACTAGTTCATCATTTTTCGTTTTCGGGCGAAGTTCTCTAAACTTGCAATGAAAGGTATTCCACTCCGTTGGACTTAACTATAATTGTTAGTTCAATTCGTCACCCCTTCACTCTTGGCATCTTGCTAGTAAGATTGACATAGTAGGCGATGGTGGTGGTTAAGTGTTGATACGGCTATAGCGGGTCCGGGGTTCGAACATGCTTTTATGCTTCTCTCGATGATGGAATTCATAATTTGGGTTTTTGTTTTGTCCATTTCTTATGCACCTATGATTTGTACTTGATTATTTCTTTCATTCGATGAATAAATTGTTTTGCCCCTTCCAAAAAATGATGTGAATTTAATTAGACATTAATCTAACAAAATAACTGAAAGAATGTAGGATCGGTATAACTTGCTTTAGATACAAATTACCAGCCAGTAGGTCCTGGATTGACTACGGGGTTCAGTGAACACCTACGTCAACCTGCAGATTAACAAACACAGATAATATATATAAAGTAAAGCACAGCGGAATGTAAAGAAAAACCTGTGTTTGGAATTTTTCAAGCAGCTTTGGCAAGCTTACTTGAATGCCCAGTCAAGGCAGAAAAACAACTAGAAAAGATCTTGTTCGTACAACGTTGTATACTCTCAATATCTATTCTAGAAAAACAACACTAGTCACCTATAAGATGATATAGAAACCAATCTATCTATTCTACCTTCAATACGTTGTTAGAGAAGTCTAGAATATAAACTAGTGTAAAAGACACAAATAAAACTATAAAGAGAAAATATCACGGTAGGGGCTCCTTAGAGCACCTAATATTAGAAAAGGGCCCTTTAGATTAACAATTACAGATTAGGCCAATTTGGAGTTTTTTTGGGTTGACTACATGTTATTTACGGAATTGCCCTCAGCCTTAAAACATGATTCCAAACATGGCCTTAGCTATATTTGTTTTCCTTTTTCTTTTTTTAAATTATTTTTCCTTTTTTTTTTTTTTTTTTGTTTCTTCTTCAAAACAGCTCCGGTACAGCTCCGGCACCGGAGCTGTAAGTCGGTCGGAGCTCAACAGCTTCGATATGATCGGAGCTGTAGAGCTCCGATTTGATCGGAGCTGTTCAACAACTCCGATCTGTTCGGAGCTGTAGAGCTCCGATTTGATAATCGGAGCTCTACAGCTCCGAACAGATCGGAGCTGTTGAGCTCCGATCAGATCGGAGCTCAACAGCTCCGAACAGATCGGAGCTGTTCAACAACTCCGATCTGTTCGGAGCTGTAGAGCTCCGATTTGATAATCGGAGCTCTACAGCTCCGATCTGGTCGGAGCTCAACAGCTCCGACCAAATCGGAGCTGTAGAGCTCCGATTATCAAATCGGAGCTCTACAGCTCCGAACAGATCGGAGTTGTTGAACAGCTCCGATCAAATCGGAGCTCTACAGCTCCGATCTGTTCGGAGCTGTTGAGCTCCGATATGATCGGAGCAGCTCAGCAAATCGGAGCTGCATCAGCTCCGATTTGCTGTAAAAAAAAATCTTTTTTATTTCTTTTTTTTTTTTTTGCTTTTTTTAATGTTTTTTTACTTTTTTTTATTTTTAAAGATAAGGCCTGTTTGTTTTCAGAATTTGGGCTTTTGTTTTCAGAGTTTTGGTCAAAGTCGAGGCCTAATCTGTAATTGTTTATCTAAGGGGCCCTTTTCTAATATTAGAGCATCTAAGGGGCCCTTATAAAGTTATGGGCCCAACTATAAAACTATAACTCTATAAACTGAACTTTCTGCTCTTGTGTCGTTCTCTCTCTTCTGTCGATGCTCCATATATATAGTGGTAGATAAGGCTTAGTTCGAAATCCTTTAGGAAACGTGTGAATGAATCTGGACGTTTTGATCTTCAGTCTTCTACTAGGAAACGCCTTCTTCATGTAAGACTCCTTGTCCTTTTAGAACTTGATTTCCTTTTAGAGTTCTTCCTTGAATAAGTCTCTTCCTTCTTGAATTTTGATAGTTCCCACGTTCTAATAAACTTCCTGCACAAGTAAAACAACTACAGCTGTGGAACAATTAGTGTTAGAATAGGTAAAACAATAAAAGGCGGTAAAGTGCTCTGTTTCCAGTAATACGGGGTTGAGTGAACCTCTAGGTAAACCTATAGGTCAACCTCCGTAAAACAGCAACACTTACAATCTCCCCCTTTTTGCCTATTCTACACATCAGTAAACCTGCACAGTTAGATCAATGAAACATAACTAATGCAACAAAACTAACTATAGCTTAGTACTTAAACACATGCAGAAAATACTACTTAGACTTTAGAAGTAAATCAACTGTCAGAATAAGAATTCAAGGAAAAAACAAAATAAGGATCAAAATGTTAGATTCCAAATTATCACAACACATCAAGCAAACCTAGCACGACTTTGCATCTTCTCCCACTTGTGAATCTTCTCCCCCTTGATCAAAACCCCTTCTTCTTCATGATGAACTGTGCACTTCTCCCCCTTGAGGTGTGGATTCGGCAAAAAGAAACTCAGACCGTAGTGTCAATCGCAGCATCTGTAGAGATATCATCCTAACAAAGTTCTATTACCCTAGCTCGCTTAGTTTCAATCTCAACATCCCGGAGAGATATCATCCTAATAAAGTAAGTAAGCTAGAAGGTAGCCATATCAAATAGTAAACCTCAATAGAGAACCATAATGAGTACCAGAAACATCAGTAGTAGAAGAACCAGGAACTGTAGGAAGTGGGTAGCAGACGCACTAGCTTTGGTCACATTTGAGAGACAACAAGAGAAGCAAGAGTTTTGGAGTTTGTGGGAAAGGTGGACGGTTTTGTTTAAAGTAAACTAACCGTTTAAGGGCATGTTTGGATCGTTTGGTAAAGGCAGGGGCACACATGAATAACTGTCAAGATCCTCCAGAAAATATGAAAAACAATTTTATAAAAGATTCAAGATCAAGACAGCAAAATAAACGTTAGGAATTAAACTAATGGAGGATCTGTCTATGGAGAAAATAACTCAATTAGTCACTTTAACTAAAAACAAAACAAGATCCTTTATAATCCCCAATGCATATGTAGACTCCCCCTTAATGCAAACCTACATGTACACCACCACCTAGACACAACTCAGAGAGTTTACCTAGACTCAAAAAATAAAAATAAACACATTAACAAAAATTGAAAACACATAATTCGCAAGACAGTCCAGAGGTGTTGGGTAAGGTGTTGTTCAACCCCCTGGGCAACACTCGACCAAGAAACTCAGTAATCATCAAAAGCCTCACCTGTATTTTTCCCTTTGCAATTTTTGAAGACGTTTGAAACAAGATGTTCTCTGGTCTTTGTTTAAATCTCAGTGCAATGTCCATGGGTTATTTTGCAAAAATATATTTTTAAATGCTGTTCATTAATTTTTAATGCAGCTTTTTGCATTTTTGTTTCTTTCCAAACCTTCATAGACTCGAGACCCAAAGATTGTCAGAAAATCAGAGACAAGTTTTACCTTCCTTGCCTTTCGGGCCTTTGCGGCACTTGTTTAGCTACAATTAGAGAATTCAAGGCCCCTAATGTGCTCTTTCTCCTGTTAATAAGGCATAGATATGCTCATAGGAAATTCAAGGTTCCTAGATATGAAAGACTATGTTTGTCAATCACAAAAATTTGAGCTGCTCAAGCTCCAGGAGAGGGCTTCCAATAAGTAAGCAAAACAAGGGTCAACAGGGACTAGAAATTTTTAAAGAGTTCCTCTTTCTCATGCATTCCAAGAAATCTTACAAACAAACTTACTTGCAACATAGTACGTAGACTGACGCAAAATATACATGTAGCAACAGACACACTAAAAAAATAAAAAATGCAGACACACGCACCACATGCATACTACAGGTGTTGACTGTGGTGTTAAGTCAACCCCTGGGACAACCCTATTTTTCAGACAGTGCAGAGACCAAGAGACCTCCTAAGACTAAGAAATCTCTCAGTATCCAATGGCTTCGTGAACAAATCAGCAAGTTGGTTGGTTGTTTCTATATGTTCAATGTCTAAAACATGAGCCTCAACAAGTTCTCTCAGAAAATGGTGTATAATATCTATATGCTTAGACCTAGCATGATGTACAGGGTTATGCGACAAATGAATAGCACTCAAATTATCACATAAAAGTAACACTGAATCACACTTAAGACCATAGTCTGATAACATAGACTTTAACCACAAAAGTTGAGTAGCCCCACTACCAGCTGCAACATATTCTGCTTCAACCGTTGACAAAGAAACATAGTTTTGTTTTTTGCTAAACCAAGAAACTAAATTATTTCCTAGATAGAAACATCCTCCACTAGTAGACTTCCTATCATCTAAATCACCAGCCCAATCAGAATCAGAAAAACTACAAAGATTTAAAGTAGTATCTCTAGTATACCATATACCAAGTTCTATGGTTCCAGAAACATACCTTAGGATTCTCTTGACAGCATTCAAGTGGGTGATTTTGGGATCAGAATGATACCGAGCACACACACATACTGCATACATGATATCTGGGCGAGAGGCTGAAAGATATAGGAGGCTACCAATCATGGATCTGTAGAGGGTTGGGTCAACACTCTCCTCAACCCCGTCTCTGCTGATTTTCACTGTAGAGCCCATTGGAGTTTTTAACGGCTTTGCACTTTCCAGACCAAATCTCTTCACATCATCATTAACATCCTCTTCCCCTGCATCAGAACTAACAAAGCTATGTAGACAAAATTATCATGTGAGTTATCAGATACCAGAGAGGGTGTTGAGGCCGGAATTGTGTCAACTTCTGGTGCAACCTCTTCAAGCGACTCACAAATTTCAGCTCTTAGTGCTATAACATATGTTTCCTGTTCTGCTTCTTCAGGTTCCGCATCTTCTTTTTCATCATCGGAGTCAGTCGTAACCCAGTTCACCTTTAAACCCCTTTGTCTCCTAAAATTGGGGCATTCATTCTTATAGTGACCCCATCCTTTACACTCCCTACATTGGATAGAGTCACGGTCTCTGGAGTTTGAGTTGGAAGATGTGGATGAATCTTTGTTGTGGGAAGAGCTGGAGTAACTATCTTTGGAGGGATATTTGGATGTGGAGCTTTCGGACTTGTAGTTTGGTTTGACATTGCTATACTTAGACAGTTTCTTAAGCAAGGCATGAGACTTTTGGATGATATAGGCTTTGGAATGTTCAGGGTCAAAATCATTGATATCTATCTCCTGATCACTAGCTATGTCAGGAATTTTAAAAACATTGGATTCCCTACCATAGTTTTCTTCCTGACTCTGGAGATGAAGTTCAAAATTTTTCATGATGTTCATTAGAGAATCTAAGCTCATCGTAGCTAAATTATGACTTTCTTCAATAGCAGATATCTTGATATTGAACCTAGGAGGTAGTGATCTAAGGGCTTTATTTACTAGGACTTTGCTGGCCATGGGTTCACCAAGGTTATGAGATTCATTAGCAATATCCAGAATTTTAGTAAAATAAGTACATATGTCCTCATCTTCCTCCATGCGCAGTAATTCAAACTTGCTTTGCAAAAGTCTAACCCTGGTTGCCTTCACAGTAGTGTCACCTTCACAGTGGCTTTGAAGAGTCTCTCAGGCTGCATTAGCATTAGCACAATTCTGCACAAGTTTAAACATATGCAAATTGATCCAAGAGAAAATAACATTGAGAGCTTTTTCATTGTTAGTAGCATTAGTTTTCTCCTCATCAGTATAGTCTTTGAAATCCTTAGGTAGAACGTCATTGTTCTTGTCCTTTTCTTTCATGGGAGGCACATAAGCTACTTCACAAGCTCTCCAAACACCTGCATCCATAGACTTAAGATATGTCCGCAACCTTAATGACCAGTAACCATAGTTAGCTCCATCAAGTACAGGTAACCTTCCAAGGTTAGGATTGGCTGATTCCATCGTAAGTACCTAAAACAATTACTTTAAGAAAACTAACAAGCTCTAGATGCCAATTGAAAGAATGTAGGATCGGTATAACTTGCTTTAGATACAAATTACCAGCCAGTAGGTCCTGGATTGACTACGGGGTTCAATGAACACCTACGTCAACCTGCAGATTAACAAACATAGATAATATATATAAAGTAAAGCACAGCGGAATGTAAAGAAAAACCTGTGTTTGGAATTTTTCAAGCAACTTTGGCAAGCTTACTTGAATGCCCAGTCAAGGTAGAAAAACAACTAGAAAAGATCTTGTTCGTACAACGTTGTATACTCTCAATATCTATTCTAGAAAAACAACACTAGTCACCTATAAGATGATATAGAAACCAATCTATCTATTCTACCTTCAATACGTTGTTAGAGAAGTCTAGAATATAAACTAGTGTAAAAGACACAAATAAAACTATAAAACTATAACTCTATAAACTGAACTTTCTGCTCTTGTGTCGTTCTCTCTCTTCTGTCGATGCTCCATATATATAGTGGTAGATAAGGCTTAGTTCGAAATCCTTTAGGAAACGTGTGAATGAATCTGGACGTTTTGATCTTCAGTCTTCTACTAGGAAACGCCTTCTTCATGTAAGACTCCTTGTCCTTTTAGAACTTGATTTCCTTTTAGAGTTCTTCCTTGAATAAGTCTCTTCCTTCTTGAATTTTGATAGTTCACATGTTCTAATAAACTTCCTGCACAAGTAAAACAACTACAGCTGTGGAACAATTAGTGTTAGAATAGGTAAAACAATAAAAGGCGGTAAAGTGCTCTGTTTCCAGTAATACGGGGTTGAGTGAACCTCTAGGTAAACCTATAGGTCAACCTCCGTAAAACAGCAACACTTACAATAACATTAATGATTTTGGACAGAGTGCAAATAATGTTCGGTAGCGCGGATGTGGTATCCTAAAATTCGTGACACATTACATATCCACATGATGCCTCTCAGATTTGTCAAAGAAATAATAATAAATAAAATCAACAAGATCAACGATAACTGAAAATAGCAAGTAGAAGAAGAAAAAGAGGAATTCTCTTGATGCATGCAGGTATATATGGTAAACTATCGTAGTATGTTATTATTAAAGGAAGGACCGGAATATATTAATATGATGGTGATGGACCCTGGCCGCCCGGTCCATGCATCATCAATTTATGTTTTTGTTTTGCCCATGAGTCCATGACACATGAGATGACATTTGCCATTTGGTGTCTTAAAAAAAAAAATCTTTATTTTACGACTCTAGCTTTATTTAAATTTTTTTGAACCGGAGCTTTTTAAAATTAGTAACTCATTTTGATGCATGATTCACTCGCGTTGAAAATTTTGTTCCGTTGATATGATAGACGATTTGTGTTCTCCGATATACTAGTTGCATCTTAGAATTGGTTGTACACTTGAAATAACCACGGGTTTGAGGTAATCCAATTCGGAGGAGCAAAGTGAGCTGCAACATTGACGACTCAGGAGGAGCACATGACTAGACAGTGCTAGAGATTGAGAGTGCACCGAGACCCGGGGGAAGGGGCATTGATATAGGAACGGGTTGAATCAGAACTGTCGTTGGCCGTGGGTGATGCTATACAGTGTGAAAAAGTCTAATTCCGTAATATTCAATAAATTGTGGTTTATAAAAAATCGTGGAGACCTATGAAAATGAAAAGAGCTTCATTTTTCATTTTCAAAGTTAATGCCATGATTGAGAACAAAACTTAATGTGATATGATATGATATCAATTATCATGATCGGTCGTAGCTAAGATTAAAAAACCAACCTCTCATTTAGTTGAAAAACTTACCTGACATTATATGTACTTTGGTAGTAGTAAAACATAGTAAAGTTGTATTCTCTTCGTCTGAACTGAACTGAACAAAACTGATTTGAACTGAACTGAATAGAACTGATCTGAACTGAATTTAATGTATCTGAACTGAACTGAACTTAATGCATCTAATGCATCTGAACTTATTTGTAGTATAAAAAGATATTAGTTGAATCTGAACTGAACTGAACTTATTGCATCTGAACTGAACTAAACTTAATGCATCTGAACTGATCTGAACTGATCTGAACTGAACTTAATGTATCTGAACTGAAATTAAAATAATCAGTTTTCAGAAGAGAAAATAGCTTAAGTAGATTTGTCGAGTGCATATATTTCAAGGTTGTACTAATTTTAATCCATAAACTAACTATAATTAACGGCTCCAAACTATTGTCATACTTTTCTCAAGTTAGTAGAGTCGGTGGTGCTTTGTCAAACAAAACATATTATTAAATCTTTCTTCCTCAGCTAGATTGGGAGTGTGTACTTACTAAGTTCGAAGACAGAGATATGTTACCAAATGTATCAAAGACTCTACCTGCATATTTAACAGTTGTCTTAAATGTGTACTAGTAGTTGGTTTCATCTCATTTTAATTCATTCTAATACTAGTAGTATCAACAACTAAACTTGTTGGTCTTTGTCAAACTAATGAGTGAAATTCACATCCCAACAAGTTGTTCACTTCACCTAAGATTGCTTAACTCAACAAAGCATCCAATGCTGCTTAGAATTATAAATTTTGAAGTTTGAGCAAAGGATTTTACTTGGGATGTACTATCATTCACAACAAACTAAAGCTAGTATTAAAGAAGCATTTTATACTCATTCTACAATGCTATCATCAAAATGATGCCTCTAATTTTCTCAATCTCTTTTTTCTGCAATGAAAAATCTAACAAGAACTATAATGTATGAATCAAACATGATGAAAATCTACTAAACATTGCTTGAAAAAGATGAGACCTTATTTGGCCTTCCCATTAGCCAGAGAAGTGTCCTCCTGGCAAATGATGGTGCATTTGCTTGAGAATCCAAGCTGTTACAGCTATGAGGAACTTCATCTCCCAACCCCAAATCATGACTAATCCCTCCTCCATCCTCCCATCTATTTACGTCGATTTCCGACATCGCCCTCCTACCGTCCCGACCCTGCTTAGCCTCCTCCTCACCAGCTACTACACTCCGTTGCAACGGGAACCTAAACGAAAATGCTCGTCTAGACGACTCCATTTTACGCCCGCTACTCTCATCCTTCCTACCCCTTAACCAAATCTTCGACACCGAGAAACTTTCCCTCTTACTCCTACAAATAGACTGACTATCATTCCCATTTGTAGTAGCATCACTATCAAGAATCCTAAACGCTTCGAAACCGTTGAAATCCCGTCTCGAATCGCAACCACATTCAGACATTGCCGCTCTATGCCCCGGTTTCAACGGCTTCTTGCTCGATTGCTTCTTCTTCAACGGCGTCCTAATCGGAACCTGCAGCGAAGAATTCTCATCCATGACATACGCGAACGACCCCATCGAAAAACACCTCCTTGCATCAGCATTACTCTCACCACCACCACCACCACTAGTCCCTTCACTCCCACCATCAACATTCCTAAACTTCCCTAACTTCACCAACACAACCTTATCCCGATTTTCGTCCTCTTTCGCGTCAATCTCACCGGACTTGTGCACCTGATCCACCACCCTAAAACTATCCCCACAAGCAGCAGCACTCAAATGTGAATTCACCCTCACAACTTCCCTCTCCAACGAATTTTCCCGAACACTTTCACTCCCAGATTCAAGAACAAGAACAATCGGCGAAAAACCGCTCCCGTTCGGGGTAAAATCAGAAACCAAATTAGCCCTACAAAGGGGGCAAGTAGAGTGAGACAGCAACCAAGTGTCAATACAGTCCATATGAAAAGCATGACTACATTTAGGAAGCAACCTCAACTTATCCTCAGCCTCAAACTCACACAAACACACAGCACAATCAAAAGGATCCTTAACGCCTATAACCTCTCTGTAATTGAAAACTGGCAGGGTATCAATAAAAGACTGATCTACCCCTGCATCATGCAAGTGAAAGAGCTGCTGTAACTGGCCTTGAAGGGCTGTGACATTGTCCAGCTCATCAGGGTCCCTGTTCGGTGGCCTTAAGAGGTATCTCACAAGAAGATGAAGCAGGCCAGAAATGAAGAAAATGATTGCAAGGATTACAATGATGAGTAAAATACTTGGGCTGACGTTGTTGTTTAAGCTGAAAGCAGAGGGTTGAGGTGGAGGTGGGCTTGATAGAAAGTATGGCGGTTGTGAAGGAGAGAGAAGGATTCTCGATTTGATTTGCTCAACAAGGTTGTTCATCTTGCTGTGTTGAGAGTTGGAAAGGGTTGTGGAAGGTTATGAGGAATTATGAAAGCGTACAAGGAATCCTGGCATTATGGTGATGAGGTTTGATGGAACAGGGGAAAATGAAAATGGTTTGTGTTGTAGCTGAGAATGAGAATGGGGTTGAGAGGGTGTGAGAGAAAGGAAGTGAGATATATGGAAGGTTTGGGGAAAAGACAAAGGGAGTTGCTCTGAGAAGTCAAATTTACAGAGAGGAATAGAAGAGAGAAGTAAATGTGATGATGCAAGAGAGATGGTGAAGATTGAAGAAAGAATTTGAAATGTTGATGCAATGAATAAACGTAGACAAGCGCCATTAATATTTTTGGATCTAAAACCTCTCAAATTTCAATTACAATCTCTCTCGGTCAAGACACCAAAATTATTGGTAGAATTGCAATTTGGAGCCTAATATTTTATGAGGTTTGCAGTTTCGGACCTAACTTTACGAAAGGTATTTAGATCCTAGCCGAGCCTATATGTGTTTGTATTGCGGTTCATTACGTTTTCTCTTGATGATCATAAATGAAGTGAATGGTTAGTAGTTAGCAGTATTAAATTTGTGCACAGGATATTTTTGTGTGTCATTTGATTTGACGATGACTCTAAAGTCGAAACGAAACGGCAATTCATATTTAAGGAGAAAACGCCGACGATTATTTTTCAAGTACCACTCCTTCATGAGTTTAACCACAACTGGAAAATACAAAGTAAATTTATGCATTATCATGTACCTATTTTATAATTTAGGTGTGAATCGCAACTAATTGAATTTCAAAAAATTATAAGACGGTCAAATTTCAAATTCTATACTACTCACAGGGCATGAATATCACAATTATTTTTCTACCGCAAAAGGGCACTTGTTTAATGGGTGTAAATTTTTTATTTTCTCCCTTTGGTGATTTAATATTTTCTTGAGTTCATGCTTATTATATACCCTTTTGTTTTGCTAAGAAGTGGCTCTCAAATAATAAAGAAAAATCGACTTCTAGGGACAAAATCATTGATTGCAAGAGTTGTTTTCCAGTCAATTTCTTTTGTCAATATCAGTTTAAATAAGCTAATCATGAAATCTAAATATATCTCAGCAACATATACAATTACAAATGTGAAAACAGAAATATAACTAGAAATAAACATTACAAAAAATGCACCTCCAGTGATAATTAAGAGAGGCTTTCTGGTACATTAATCTATCACAAACAAAGCAAATTATTTGATCTGTAAAATAATTACATCTAGAACTCAAAAAGTTTTCCAATTTTTTTTTTTTTTTTGGTTATTTTCTTGAATCCTGATATAATTATTTCCACTCATATATTAGTAATGGTTTAAACAAAAAGTGTTAATAAGTTGAAATGAAATTAGCACATGAGCCTTTAAAAAAAATTTTGTGTTATTTTCTTGAATCCTAATATGACATTCGTCCCAAATCCTAACACGTTGAAATGAAAATTAGCACATGAGTAGGTATAGAATTGCGAAAAGTGATTAGATTTGATTGGAAGTAAGTAGAGGGTAATTAGTAAAATAATGATGGAGCAGGGGCAGGTCATACTTTATGATTTCAGCAAATGCAGCAAGGCTTTTTGGGTTGACTTAGGAAATCACAATCTCATCAACTCCAATGACATTTAAAAGGCTCTTGGTTTTAAAAATGTTCTTGAGCTGTACGCAGTTCCATTTTTTCTCGTCAAATTAAACAGCGATTTTCTACTGTACTTAGCTTTAATAATAGAGTTTTACTAGTACTAATAATGGACTAATGGTGTGTGTATTGATTTAATTAATCTTTGTGTTGGTAATGGTGATTATATATGGGTTTGTTTAATTTTTCATGTGAATGATCACATTCTCGTTAGTTGTCATTTCAGTGCTTCTATTCTGTTTCTTTATCCTTTGCCTGATTCTATGGAAGAAACACCTTTTTGAGATAGCTACACAAAAACACCAACACGATCTGCAAGTCAAACGTGTTGCTGTAAAGTAAGAGACAAAAGCTCGACCTGGACATATGGGTTTTTTTGGCGTTTGCACCTTCCATTCCTCACAATTTAACACCGATTCATGTACTTAGTAATCGAATTGTTCATCGACAAAGAAGTTCTTACGGTAGTTGGATTCTTTCGATTCCTATGTATGGTTTTAATTTTAATATCATCCAAAAATTCTAATACTATCCACACTTTATCTCACTCACTCTTATATGAGGTGAAATGTAAGATGTAATGTGAAATGTAAAATATTACACGAACTATAATCGATCTTGGACATATAAGTTTAAACCTTGGTTGATTTTACTTATCCAAAACATATCTGGAGTATTGTGAAACGTTAAAGACGTGTTTGTCAAGTTAAATGCAACTTTGAGTCTTGAAGATCAAAGAAGTTGAATTTAAGTTTGTATATTTGTGCAAACTTTATTCTATTTGGACAATAAAGATTTAACTACATGGATTCTTGACACCAATGGATGTTGATTGTTGAATCATGATTGGAGTGGAGTGTGTAGTGAACTCAACATTTTTATTTTGTAGACTAATATCAGTCCCTTATATTTTCAGAATTGTGATAACTGACAAGCGCATCTTGGGATGACATTCACCAATTTGAGAAGGAAAGCATTATGGTATGGGTTTTATTTTAGTTTTTATCACCATCGGAGTGATCGACCAAGATTCAAGAGAAATTATTTCAGCTATGCCATTTCTCAACCAAATATGAATTTTACGCCATCACACCTTGCATACTAAATTTAAGGTGACTGTAGTAATAAACCTCTGAAAGAATTCTATAAGCCAACTACATACACAAACTCGAAATCCGTTTGGTCGACTCCAGACCACCACCTCATGGTTTCAATCCTCACCATCGCAGTAGGGTTCCGTTCACATGTGCCTGTTTCATGAACGAGTGAGTCCCATAGTGAGACCCATCGCTATAGTGAGGAGGTGGTCTAGGGTCTGAAAATTCCCTCGAAATACTACAACAACAAAGTGTAAAAATTGATGTGGTTTTCATCCTAAGAAACAGTTGCACAGCGAGATAAGTTCATGTTCAACTGTTCAGCCATTGTACATACAAAAACCACACAACGTCTCAAACAATACTAGGTGAATCCCCTTCCCAGTTGCAGACAGCACGGGGCCAGCGTGTCCTGATGCAATCCACCAATGGAGCATGCTGAGCTGGTGGAGACTTTACCTCGTCGCTCGGTTTCTTCTGCCCACTAGTTGCTTCATTCGGATCGGAAGCAACAGGAACATCTGCCATGTATTGTTCTGGCGTCCACCTTGGGGGAACGGATACCCGCACCTTTGTAAGCCTTGGTCTTTGTATTGGGTTGTCACTTCCAGGTATCGACTTGGCAATTCCGTTGAAATGATAGAGGTCGAACACTTTCTTACCCATCAGCCCAGTTGAATCCTTCACCCCTCCTTGACTCTTGTCCAAATCAAGGATAGCCTGCCAGAATTCACTCCACACAATGAAACCTGTATTCGAAAGATGCTCAATCTTATCGGATGCGAGGTTAATGTTTGTTTGTCTCAGGACTTCACGGAAACTTTCAACGCTTATGAAGCCACCACCTCCACTTTGGTCTTGAGCATCGAACGCACGACGAATGTTTGTTTCTCGACTTTCAAGCTCGTTCTCTTCTTGAACTTTTTCGTCCAGAGCAAATAACACTGTGTAGTGCGATTCACTTCCAACTACCCATATCGGCCATTTAGGGCATTTCAAATGCTGGCCTACCTTGCAAAAGTTGAGAGACTCCAGCAGAGTGAGGAAGCCGACTTCGACAGTTGTTGATATCCCTTTTACAAACATGCCACCTCCCAAGTCCATATTCCCATCGAACACATTGGCAACAGCACTTCCAGAAAGCAACAGATTCACAATTTCCTATTAAGAAACAAAATTAACATAACCAAAAATGAATATCTGGACATAAGAGAAAAGCCAACAGTACAAAATACCAACAAAAAAGTTTGGGCATGGAAAGAAAAAGTTTCTTGTGCACATAAATAATACTAGGGTAGTAGAGAGAAAAGCACAAGAGTTCTCGGAATTAGGCAAAAGTAAACAAAACATGGGTGAATCATCACTAGCTAGTATCAGGTGTGATTGAGTTGTGCCGGTTAGTAAGATGGGAGTGCTGAGGGGAATCTTTGATCTACAGTACCTGTGATGCATGGCCAAATGGAGCCGTGACCAATGGTAGGCTGGGATCATCCCTATCGTCTTGAACATTGTCCTGGTTGCAAAATAAATAAAATAAATAAATAAATCACGTAACACAGAGAGAATACGACTAAATAAACAAAAAAATATTAATCAGATTGCTCCTACAGCCAAATAGAGTATTTACAAATGGGCAGATCCTTGGGCTTAAATCCGCTTATCATCTCCATGCTAAATGAATTCAGTTTAATAACAAATATTTAAGTTCAGAACAGCTATAAAATCTAGTCAGGCTAGGGAAATGCATATTTCTTACTTAAACAGCAGCGGTCCATATGTACAGCAACAAATAAAACGAAAAGCTAAGTCTCGAAACAAAAAGAACAAGAAGGAGACAGAGACACAGAGAGCAACTCAAAGTGATTCTGGAACCTAATAGCCAACTTTTTCGACTCAAACATGCTAAGGAACTCGGTTTTTAATAACCTGTACTTATTAATTGAGTATTACTAATTATTGAAGACCACTTTGTAGCTGTATTTAAAATGTGCTACAGATGTGCAGATTGCGAAAGACATTACAGAGAGCTCCTGGCTACTAAATTGCACTACCAGAAGCCCTTCTTTGGCACAAAGAGCTTTTTCAGCTGAGTGCAAAGAAGTATGGCATGTAACAAAAGAAGATAATGTGCCAAAGAAGCTAAAACGAAATAAAGACTTATAGTAGAGTGAAATACCAATCCCCGTGACAAAAGTGCAGATATAAGAAATAGCAATGCTCCCAAACGACTTCGAAGAAGAGGAAGCATATCCGCAAGTTTCTGAAGAGCACTTGATCGTGAAGTGAAGGTGTGCACTCTCAGATTTGTATGCAAGTCCTGCCCAGATTCTACTGAAACACCTTGAAGTAGTTTCCCAATCACCTATATGATGAATCACAAATATATCAAAAGACAAGGAACTCATTGGCATCAAAATTTATAAAAAAATTGTCCCCATTAAAAGATTTCAATTAAAGGAAAACAGCATGATAGCCAACAATTATGGAACATTAAATGTCATTCCTTAAAAGTAGTTACACCAGGCAAAGGAAAATTCAAAAGAATGTGGACAAAAAAGCGCAGTAAAAATGCACCTCATCCTCTGCACCCTTCGCAGAATCCACAATATTTATTGTAGCTATTACTGCTCTTTCATTGTTTCCACAAAGAAAGAGTATATCTACCATGCTCCTGACCAAAGCTCTGTCCAAAGCCAGAAGAAATTATATTACAAACACCAAAAGAAAAACGATAGAAACCACCATGGGTGAAGCGAACCGTACAAAAGAAAGGTAAATTTAGTTCATAATAGTAAACAACCTGGTTATGCATAAATCATTACTTAGACAATGAGAAAACTAGTAAGAGAAGTAATTTTTCAAATATCAGGAATCTGCTAGTGCACCATTCAGTTGTATATATGAGAATATATTGGCTAGACAGAACAACCCTGCCATTTGTAACACATCCACTATATTTTGAAGGCAAAGTTGCATCAAAACACCCCAAAGTCTAGCTCTACTTGCGACTTTCCATAAAAATTTTGTAAAAGTGCATGTGCTGTTTTGGGTCATTTGGCACAATTCCGCAAACTTCAGGGCGCGAATCAAACACAGGAAGAAATTCACACTTGCACACGTGACAAACACCTGATAGATAACACCATTCAAGTACACCAAAAGAGACCTAAGATAAAGAGCAGGAGAAGATTGCTACTGAATTGATGTGAAACTGTATTTTCTATTTCAGGAATGAACCAGAAAATTAAGAACACATAGTACCCAACAAGCCAAATCAAGTTAAGCCTCACAGATCAGTCACTTATACGTTATTTCTTACATTTTTGTCATGATTTAATTCCGAACTAAAAACTAAAACCAAGCACAAAGCCTTTGTGGGGGGGGGAGGGGTTTGGGAGGGGGATAACAAGTACAGCCTACCTAGATCTTCTTTCCTCTGAAAGAGAAGATAATTCTTCCGATGTCACTGACTTGCTCTGGGGTCTGCTTCTGATGGTTGGAATTGATGAGCTGTTAGGTCCAACGTTAACAGATTCATCCACTGAAAATAGAAGATGCCTAAGAACAAAAGCCTGCATGGTGAGCACATCATAGTTAAGCAAAGACACATCAATGAAAAGGATATCTACTGAGTTAAGAAGATGGAAATGGAACTTCATAATTAATTTAGATAACAACAGAGCTACGAAAATAAGAGCAAGCTAATTAAACAAGAAAATATTTTGCTCCAGCACAAAAGGAAAACCTAAGAGAATGATCACAGATACAGTGCTTGGGACAAAAAAATCAATTATGCCTCTGCCCTTCAGCTGCCCTATAGTTATAACATACTTTGCAACTTAAACATCTTTTCCTCAGAACAAACTTTCACTCACCCAAACCTGTATCTGCAGGAAATTTATCTGATTAATGCATCATAAGACCATAGATTATAGGAATACGCTGGTAAGTGATTTACAGTGAAAGAAATCTCAAATTTATTCCTGGGGCTAAAATGCACAGGTTCAAGGTTTAATGCGAGACAGACACCCTACACAAGGTGCTGGGCGACGCTAAGTTAAACCCTTTTACACTTTGTGTGTGGGGGGGGGGGGGAGTTGCACCATATTGGAACCTGTGAGGGACAAATTTGCACCTTTTTTGCGCACTTTGGGACAGACTTACGCCCAGTTAGACCATAACATGTGCCTTGCTTTGACTACGTGGCGCTGAAAGTACGCCTCTTCTAAATATCCAAAGTGCATAGCACTGGTTATAAGTATGCTTTGGGAGGGACAAACTTCCGTCCTTTATACGCTTTGCGGGCACAGACTTGAGGCACACCATGACATGTGCCTTGTTTTGTCAAAGTAGCACTGAAATTATACTTTCTATGCAAATCCCCAAGTGCATAGAGTTGGCTATGAAGTAACAAGATTTTACATGGTTTCCTAAGATAGACTCGGTGCAACATGGTTGAGATTAACTCAACCTTGATCCTAATAATGGACGCTATTGGTCAAGCTATATTAGCGGCCATTACAGTGCCCATAATTTGCTCATTTGCTGTAGAATCCCTCAATCCAGATTAGATCAAATGATCCAAAAGTTAGGTTTACATAGGAAAATACACCAGCATGTATGGACAATTTCTCCACTGCCAAATTACATGAAAAACTTGTGCTAGAGCATGTCCATTTAGTTTCTTGACATTGTTGCATACTTACAAAGTGCCAATGGAAACACCATGATTGTTCAAGATATTGAAAAAGGTTGTAACTAATTCAATAGTGGGATGAAAAAAATCAAGCGGGGTCAGGCCTTATCTTTGTCTTTTTTGTCTTTTCTACAAATATTAAGATTCTAACAAAATGCCGACATCATACAATATATCCATGTAGGAGCAAGGAAGAAACAATCATGAATATGAATTATGAAGAGCAATACAAGAAACTTGAATCGTTAGCTACATGCCAAGTCCCAAATACATTTTAATGTGAATTGCTAAAAAAAACGATATTTGGTTCAATTGGTAGAGCTGCTTCACTGCTCACTGCCAACACAACTACGAAACCTTTCAAGAACCGATGGCAGACAGATTTAAAAAAAAAAAAAAAAAAAAAAAAAAAAAAAAAAAACAGAACAAGCACAATGTGCTACCTAATCTTTCATAATCACATAATAAGTGAAACAAGCTATCACTGATGCAAAGCTATACGAGAGGAACAAAATGAAGTATTGATCAACAACATCTTGTAAAACTCTATTTCGAGTGGGAAGTTTAAACATTACTTGTATTGCTGCTAAAACGCCACAGGGGCCACCCTCATGCTGTACAAGCCCCATAGATGTTTCGCGATCAGCACTAAACCTGCAAATGAAGACTATGAGAATTATTATATTTGATTTGGGAAGCTGCATAACTGATCTTATACATAGATAAAATTATGAACAAGTCCACATAGCAACTCAGCCTTTCCCACACAGTTACATTAAAAGCAATTTGCTAAAATGAATATATGGAAATAAAGCACGCACACTCAATAGTCCAACAACATTGTATCAATTCAACACCATTAAGCATGTTGATCAAGCAAGTGCAGTTCATTCATATTTATGAATACGTGATGAAGCACTGCTAAGTAGATTTTCATTTAAACCCAGGCTAAATGTTGTCAGTTTGTAGGTGATGCATGGTGTTGGAGATGCTATGTACACATTCTCTATGGTAAAGTTAATAACGTCAGAGAAGGACAGGAAAATTAACATGAACCCCTGATGCTAAGTTTATGTTGGAAAGAGAATTTCAGATGTCATGTGATCGGTGGCACAGGGGTTTAGTATTTAAGTTTAAGATATAAACTAAAAGTTCCAACTGTTTGTTTCTAACAGAGAAAATTAACCCAAGGCCACAGCCGTAAGACAAAGAAGCTTCAAAACAGGGTCACATGATTTGTGGATCGTCTGATACGGTACGGGATACACAACACGCAATTTATTCCCATGGAGAATCCGATTCTCAAGTGAATCCCATAGTTCTAATTCACTAACTTCTGGAACATGATTCGTTATATGTATATACTTTAACCTGTTATATATATATTCTTTTCTTTCTTTGGACTGCTCACGGGTGACTATTGCCAGGTCAATTTGGGATCCGATTCTAAATTTTTCGTAGTATTCCAAATGTATAACTTTACTCAACACCTTCACATGATCTACTCCTAACCTAAAAAATTTGATCTCACTCACCTAGTTGTTTCCCTCCTTTTATTCCACAGTTTGTATTCCCTACTCCGATTTACCAGATTTAGCGAACCTGAACATGATTGAAGAGAACATGTGTTTTGGTCCTTTTGGAACATGCGTTCCGGAATGTGGATAGCAGGGGGTAAGAAAATCATGAGACCCTGCTTCAATGTGGTTCCTTGTCTAGAAATAGATAGGGAATAGGCTGCAATGCACTCGATAGAACCACCAGTTCTATGTCACTGGACTTGAGTAACTACAGCACTAGGAAACTGAATGAAATAAAATGTATACTCCCTTCATTAAATAAATTGGTTTCTAGCATTGCGCACACTGATTAAAATAAATAAATAAATAAACGAAATTCTTCTACATTTACCTCTGATGATTATGACTTTACAAATTGACTCTTAACAAATAATTAGGGACAAAAATAGAATTACTGGCTACGAAAAAAGCTAGAAACATTTACTTTGCATTTTGCAAAAATTCAAAACGTGTAGAGTGTCATTATTCTAAATGAGATGAAGTAGCATTTATGGGACTATAATAAACGTCAATTCTCTAAGCATAAATTTTTGGTGTCTGAATACATATGCTATTAAACTTTTTAGTCTCATCTTAGTTCCGCTACTACTGTAACAGCACCTTACTGATAAGATGATGACACGTCAGGTACAGCTTGCAGTTGAGTAGGATAAGCTAACAAAAAAGATGATGTCTGCATACATATGCTATTAAACTTTTTAGTCTCATCTTAGTTCCGCTACTACTGTAACAGCATGACAAGTCAGGTACAGCTTGCAGTTGAGTAGGATAAGCTAACAAAAAATGTTTCCAAACCTATTACGAAGTATTACCTTTCTTAGCAGGTTCATTTAAGTTCCACAAGATCTATCTTAACTAGTAACTGCATTTCACATGTTCTCTGTTAGACTCTAATGTACCTTAAAATCCCTCAAATGTAACTCTTTAACTTGATACAACTATAATGACACCTCGGAAGTAAATTAATGACAATAAATTAAACAATTACCTTATGCCCTGATTGCTCCACTGAGCTAGCACCTCCTGCTTAACCCATTCACTGAATATCATTCCAAAAAGTTTCTCAGCCTCAGGAAGCAACAAATTTGCCCCCGACATCGTCCCGCTGACCTCACCATCCTTCGTAGGCAACAAATCAATTCCAGAATTAGGAGGCTTGACCTCTCCTTGCTCCACATTAACTCCTTTCCCTTCATCCTCAGTTTCTACACCCTTCATTTTCACATCCTTCAGTCCCTCCCCTTCATTCTCAGCTTCCACACCCTTCATTTTCACATCCTTCACTCCCTCCACATCTTTGGATGGTGCTACAGCCACTCTTCTTAACGCAGCCAAACGCCTCTCAGCCGCTGCAGCCATTAATTCCCGCTGCATTCTCCGATCTCTCGCCTCCGGCGACTCAACCTCCATCGGCCGCACATCAGAACTCTCGTCTGCCCTGCTCCGCTTCGCATCAGGAGACTCATGCTGCTGCATGCTCAGTCTCAGTGCCAACTTCAAATCCTCGTCCTCTTGATCCATCATCCTGAACCTGTTTGCTTCTTTTTACTTTGTTTTCCTATTGTTTTCTTCCCTAATTCAATTGTGCCTTAGAAACTAGGGATGAAAATCAATAATTCGATACCTGAATCAATTAAACAAATTAGATTCCGTTTCAACTCACAAATGATCGAGAGTTCACACTGTTTACCAAAATGATGAATGGAACTGAAATGAAACTCATCAGAGTTACAGAAACAAACCAAAAAGTCTATAAATCTCAGGCAGCATATGTGGTAGCTTATGGAAGGCATGAATTGAAGACAGAAAACACAAATTGAACAAACATAAATTCTCAATCAATAGCAGAGGATGATGCTCATCTAGTTTTTGTAGGCAAAAAAAACTTACTGCTCAAATTGGCAGAAATGAATTGAAGACAGAGAACGCAAATCGAAGAAACAGAAATTCGCAATCAACAGCAGATAATGGTGACGGAGAAGGACATCACCGGTAGGCCGCGGCGGCGAGTTCAGATCCACGTCGGCGGCGGCGACGAGTGATGGATTGAGGATTGAGGAGGAGATAGTAAGGTTGCTAATCGAAGAAGAAAAGTAATTAAACCCAAGGATATGGCTAATTTGTAATTTTACCGTATGAGATTCTGGTTCCGGTTGAGGCGGTTATGGTCTGGTTTCTGAGGGTCCCGGTTGCGGTTCAGTTGCAATACCAAATGCTTAGAAGATTAGGAGAATATTCATATTAAAATATGATTTTGGCTTGATCTCTAAGTCACCAGTCACATATAGATATGAGAAACTGATAATAACTATTCCCTCCTATTTTTTAACTTGTCACTTTAGAAATTTAGTTATAACACAAATAGTTGTCACACTTTAGGTATAATGATTGATACTAATAGCCTTAAATCTCTTTTGTCCCTATATTTACTACTATCAATATATTATTATATTAATATTAATAGGCTTTTGAGAATAATTTTTATAACTACAAAGCTAGTAATAGGTCCTCCTTAATATGTGTAAAATTTCTAAAATGACAAGTAAAAAAGATAGGAGGGAGTAGATAGTTAAAGATGAAATAAAAAAAAAAAAAGTACTCCACCGCACTCCCTACTACAGTAGCAAATTGGAGGTTAAAGACCTCCAAAGTTAAATTCTTCCTTCCTCGGGCTAAACCCAAAATCAAAATACCTCTCGAAGACCCGATAATCTAAATCCAATACATACCATTAGAGAGAGGAATCCATAAATACACCAGGCTTGTAACTCTAAAGTTATCAATAAAAATTTATTTACCTCTTTTCTTTTAATGATTATTTGCATTTGCATGTTATGAGGACCTGTAATTAGCAATAATAAATTAGACATTGAAACCAGACACCATATACTTTATTGCTTATCAGGTCAATCAAGGTCCCATCTAGGAGTTGACCCATGATTTTATTGATATAAAAGTAATACAAAATAAAGATAATGGTATGAATAAATATATGTCACAAGAGTTTATATTCAATTCTAAATACATTTCTCGATGAGTCATGGTAATTATAAATACCATCTTGTACTCTATGTTTGAAAATCATAAATTCTCTTCTCCTATATTTCTTTCCTTTATTAACAATTTAACATGTTATTTGCACTTAGAGGTTGGCAAATAAAATAAGTAGTATGCCTGACGACAGCGTGCTCTACTAACAAAAAATGATCTCATTTCACGTAATTGTATAGTTAGTGTGGTTCCACCCCAAGTCATCCTACAAGAATCAAAGCAAGAAAGCCCTCGAAGGGACGAGTAGTAACCACAATGCAACCTGACATCTACTTCTCCTCTCTTAGTGGCTTCGGGAAGTTGCGTCTTTTTGTTTTCTCTAGAAATTTTTAGTCAAGAGATTGTCTGCTCTGAGAATACAAGAGGAAAGAGGAAGCCTGCTTGCTTGGATGAGATGTTTCTATTCTATATTTGATAATTTGAAATACTTTACTTGTCAATGAGGCAATCAACTATTAATACAATTTTATGGTAGTGCAATTGAAGTCTCTCGGAGATGTACAACATAATACGATCACATTGTTTTATACAGTTGAAGTTACTCATAATTTGGTATAATTTATGAAATCGATTACCATACACATCGGCAGATCTAAACTAAAAGAGTCACTAAATCTTACTTCCTCCATCCCATAGTAAGGTTCCCATTTTAAAAATGTAAAATTTTTCAATGTCTCGTCCGACCTCGTATTAATCCCGA
The DNA here is from genome assembly GCA_028274465.1 of Plantago ovata. Lineage (NCBI taxonomy): Eukaryota > Viridiplantae > Streptophyta > Magnoliopsida > Lamiales > Plantaginaceae > Plantago > Plantago ovata. Next base: position 15,122,559 of record CM051456.1, on the reverse strand, counting down.
ATCGTACCGAAAAAAGTAATTTAGAAAGATATCGTATATCTTTCTAAATTACTTTTTTCGGTACGATTCGGGATTAATACGAGGTCGGACGAGACATTGAAAAATTTTACATTTTTAAAATGGGAACCTTACTATGGGATGAAGAAAATATATCCCGATTACAAATGTATCAAATAAGGTCAACTTATAAATGATACTCCATCTGTCTTACATCACATTATTCACTTTTATTTCGTACATGTCCCACGCAAGTTTATCCATTTCTAAAAAATGAAGCTGGTTGTATTAAAACATTATCTTTTACAATAATATTACAATTTGGCCACCACATTTTACTTCATTTTGCTCAGAGACGGGGCGGCCATCGGTTCAACCAGTAGATGAACCCAGGTTTGCAATCAAGATAGACTAAACGACACCATAAACATACTTTTTGAAGAGAGAATGAGAAAAAGATCAGATTATGAGGAGAATTATTGTCTCTCATTAATTAATTAAGGAGGAGTAAATGTCGGTCAGTTAGTTAGCAAAATCATACTGGGGAAAGCAAAATTTTCCCCATTTTCCCCATTTCGGTACTGAATCTCAGTGATTTCTACAACTCTTAAATGAGGTGAAGATTTGGAGGTGGGTTGTGCATATCATTACTCCTGGGAGAAACAGAGAAAGTCAATTTGTTCATTTGTTGAATTGTTCAATTCTGAGGTAAACATACTGCAAGTGGATTGTGATTGTGGTTGTACAGAGGTTAGAAATTTGGTTGCTTTCTCTTGGCCTTTTGAAGTTTGACAAAGTCTTTCTTCTTTAGCAGCTTGTATAGTATGCTGTCTTTATCAAGATAGTGTAGTTTTTGCCTCTTCAACTTATTAAAAATTGATGATCGAATTGAATATTCAAGTCTTCTTGTAGTTGCTATATAGATATAGTATATTCTTCTGATGATCAACTCTAATAGCTCCATTTGTTATTCTTTGGTGGTTCATGTTTAGGTAGAGAAACATTGAAAATGTTCACAAAAGGTTGATCTATTTGTTTGTGTTGTTAAGAGTTCCCTAGTGTGGTTGATAGTTGATGTATCAAGGATCATCAAACTATTGAGTGAGTGTGCTCTCAGATTGGGAAACATAAGGTTTATAAGGTTGATAGTTGTTTGAGCATATAGTTTGAGAATGAGGTTTTTTAATCTAGTGGGTAATTCCTTTGGATGCTCTGCAACGGGGGAGCGTCTGGTTTCGGCTGCAAGAGATGGTGATCTTCAGGAAGCCAAGGCTCTGCTAGAATACAATCCTCGCCTTGCTCGGTACTCTACCTTTGGTGTTCGTAATTCTCCTTTGCACTATTCGGCAGCTCAAGGTCATCATGAGGTACTGCATTTTTTAACAGGAGTTTTGTGTTTTATTTTTTTATTTTTTTTGTGCCTGGGAATGCAATTACAGTTGACTTGGTGTATTAGTCTTGAGGTTTTATGTGGCAATGGCTATGGCATGGATTATATTCTGTGTTCTTTTGTTATCAGATTGTTTCGCTCTTGGTCGAGTCCGGAGTTGATATTAATCTCAGGAACTATCGCGGGCAGGTAGTACTTTATTTTGTCTTTCCATTCTTTAGTTTAGGAATTACTTTATATCGTTATCTGGATGATGTGTTAAAACAGATTAAGTTGTTTTTACAATATACAATGATTGTGAGATAATGAAATAGTCATTGTCCGATAATTTAGTGTGTCGAGCATTGGCACCAAAGTAAGGTGTTATGACCACCTTCTTCCTTCCTCGCTTTGGTGGGAGCGCTTACCACTTGGTTTCACTTTTTCTTTGCCCTCTATTTTGTCAAAGATTATGTCTTAGTAAAGACCGCATCACTGATCACACTTATGTGCCAGACACTTGGGTGGGCTCCATAATATTCAAGTAAAACTGGTTTTTCTAAGAGTTTCGCTTGATTTTGTATATTACAGTTAATACTAGTGATCTAGTGCAGAAGCTTCATGCATTAATGTAGCTTGTGTGGTTGGTTCATCCGGATAAAAATCTCCATGAGTGTATACATGTTCTTACAACTGTCAAACGAATGCTCACTATATGCAATGTGGATAGCTTGAGGATAACTTCTATTTTCTACAAGTAAAATAATACCTTTCAATCAACTTATTTCTGTCTCTATACACTTACAGACTGCTCTGATGCAAGCATGTCAGTATGGTCACTGGGAGGTGGTTCAGACGCTGATTCTTTTCAAAGCCAACGTATGATAAACCATGATTCCATGTTTTCATGCATGTACTGTCATTATGGGAAATAAAATTTGTCACCAAATATGTTGTTTTTCAGATTCATAAAGCAGATTATCTCAATGGAGGAACTGCGCTCCACTTAGCTGCCCTCAATGGACATTCCCGATGCATCCGTATTCTCCTCGCTGATTATGTTCCCAGCGTTCCTAATATATGTAGTGTCTTAAGGAAGGCAGAACACGATGAATCTATTTCTGAGTTCAATGAAGGGTACCCACTTACTAAATATCCTTGCAAATTGTAGTGTCTGATCTTGATTGCAGTTAAGTGAGTAATTTATGTTACTTTCTTTCTGTTAGTGCACTACATGAAGTGATCAATAGAGCTGCTGATGGTGGCGTTACCGCCCTACACATGGCCGCACTGAATGGGCATGTTGACTCTGTTCATCTTCTTCTGAATTTGGGAGCTTCAGTATCTTCCGTTACATTGGAAGATGGAAGCACTATAGATTTAATAGGTAAACTGGATTATTATTTATTTTCTTGTTTTGTTTATATATGCTTATAATACTTGGTAATATCTTTCTATCTACAGGTGCAGAAAGCACGCCACTCCATTATGCTGCCTGTGGTGGTAATGCGCAGTGCTGCAAGGTTGATATATAGGTTTCCTTTGTAAATAATTACAAATTTACATCCCAGAGCTTGCTTAACAAAACTATTTTCTTTCTGGATTTACAGCTTCTGATTGCTGGAGGTGCTAGTTTGTCTGCAGAAAATACAAAAGGGTAAGCATATAATCAGTGCACAATACAATATGTATATACAATCATTGGATTTCTTCTTCTCTTTTGTCCTCAATCCTGGACCCCAGTAGCTTTCTTCACCAGTATTCAAGTTTATATCTAATCAAACAATCTTTGTTTCAACTTGATTATATTGTTAAATTTGCCCATGTAACCGTGTCGTGGTTTACTACAACCCAGCTCAATTCTCTTGCAAATTTATATTCACAGCCTCCGAGTGTACTGCTAATTGACAGTCTAGCTGACATGATCATGTTGGTCTGACAATAAGATATTTATCTAACTCGCAAAGAATCATTATTTTCATGCATTTCTCCTGGATTAATTGCCATTTCTAAGGAATACTGTTCTTATTGCTGTATTGATATATTGCATGTATAAATTAAGATGGACACCGTTGATGGTTGCTCGTTCATGGAATAGAGGTTGGCTAGAGGATCTTCTTAGCCGAAGACCACGAAGCCGATCCATAATCAATCCTTCACCACGTTTATGTCTTCCTCTCATGAGCATTGTTGATATTGCAAGGTGAGTAAATGTTAAATCTGAGTCGATTTCTAAATATTTGACCAATTACAAATGGTCGGGAGTTTTTGGAATGATAGATGATTTAATCATGAGTTTGTGTCAATTATATACCTATGTTTTTCCTACGTTGCGAAGTTATGGTTCGTGTATGAAATTTTCAGACAATGTGGATGGAGAAATAAAGAATCAGTGCCAGTATGCTCAGATCCATGTGTTGTTTGCTTGGAGAGAAAGTGCACTGTTGCTGCAGAAGGTATATTACCTTTATCAACTAAAGTGATTATTTAGCATGTTAATGTGGAAAAGTTAGTATAGTCATTTCCCCTTTTTAACCCTCTCGTGCACCTTGACGATCACACTGTACTTGTTTCTAGCATTTAAGCATCTGCAATGACTGCTGAAATCCAATTTCTAAGGTAGATTCGCTGGACGAAGGGTCTAATGTATCTAGAAAAAAATAGCCCCTCGCGTTAAATTAATTTCCATATTATAACCTCTCCTATTCGTTCGCAAAATAAATTTATGATTCAGTGTGTTGTACGCATGATGTTAATGCTGGTTCTTGATCTGGTAATTTGTTAACACAGGTTGTTTCCATGAGTTCTGCACTCATTGTGCTCTGTATCTATGTTCAACTAGTAACACATCAACTGTGGCCAATGGACCTCCTGGTTCAGTCCCCTGCCCTCTTTGCCGTCACGGCATAGTTTCTTTTGTTAAGCTTTCAGGCACCTCGCCTATTGTTAAGGAAAATGCACGAACGAGCTTTTCCTTGCCTTTCTACACGTGTTCCACTGAAGATCAATCAACCTCCTTGGAAACACCGTTGTATAAGTCAGGTGTAACCTGCACTCAGCTTAGTTCTCTGCGTTCCTTGAGTTGTCGAGGGTTCTCGAGCGTAAAACTCAGCCCCGGACTTTGCATGGGATCATCGGACCAGACGAGTCCTTCTTTGGTCCGCAGAAGCGTTGATTGCAGCAGCTTTAGGGATCAGTTGGTAAGGTGTTCTTTCCCTCAATGTGTGCCAACTTAAAAATAAGTTCATAATTTCTAGATTGAAACAATTTTCAGATATCTTGAGAAGTTGATAATGTTATTTGTTGGTGTAAATGTGTACAATCATTTGTGCAGAAAAGATGTGCATTGCTGTAGTTCCTGGTCCTGTAAAGATGAAACCTCAGTGTTATGTATTGAATTCATTGTATGAACAATATAAGTACATCATTCTCTCTGTAGTTGGATTCTACAAATCTTTTGATGCCCAAAAACTTGTGGGAGACGGTCTTTTAGTAAAATGGCTTCGACATTTAACAACACCCTAAATAAAACATGTGCCATGAACAAATATGAGAGGGGGTATACTATTCAAGACAGATTCATTCACTTGATAAATGTTCATAGTTGTTACATATATCTGAATTGAATCGTATAACATGCATTTTTCAGCTTATTAATCCTTAAAAGTATTGGAAAGCAAGTAAACATACACTACACGACACAGCATACAAATGATTGATGAACAATTTTGTTCCATGGGACAATTTTTTTTTTTTCTTCCATAAACGTACTAGCTTGATTACTTGATGCTTGAGACTGGTTTCAGACCATGCTTCAGAGCAGCCTGCCAAACGACGTCAATCCGATCCACGTCTATAGCCCCGACTTCATGGTGTGTCCACCCTTCCAAGAAATGCACAACTCCGCCTGCATGGCAAGCGTGGACTACCCCTCGCTCCATCTTGTACTGCAATAAATACGAGAAATAAAACAATGTGGTCATATTTGTGAAGGGACACGGACTGGATTCTGTTAGTTTCAGGTGTTTATGATACTTACTTCACAGCATCCTAGCCCTTCCACGTCCTCAGGCAACTTCATGCCGGCTAGATCACCATATGTGCAGTCTCTTCTGAATTGAAGTGTAGGTGGAACTACAAACTGATGGAAATGTGTTCCAGCAGGAGCGAAATTCTGCTGTCTCGGTGTAATCCATTTACCGACTATCCATGTCTGCAGTAAACTAACGATTAGTACTTGAATTAACAACAAATGAATAATTTCCACAACTTTATACAGGTTCGAGCTTTTAGATGAGATTGAATCGGTTCTTGTGTCTTCAATGACATGGAAAAGAGGAGATTATTACAACAGTAAATGGTAAATGTCACACCTTACAGTTCTGTGCTGCTTCATACTTGGTCACTTGAACTAAATATTCCTGACAATTTTCTGGTGCTTCTTTCCGAACCTTTCGAAATCTTTCTGTTGATAGCGTTAGCATCTGCTTGATTACACGCACATTAGCACTTCAACCACGTGAGTTAAATGTAGTTACATTTCTACGAATCTACTCTTACCATAACTCGAACTTTTTTCCTGCAAAGATAAAGAGCTATGGCTCTTCCAAGTTTGGAAGTCGATCCAGTCAAAAATACTTCTGCCACGTCCTCAGGTATCTCGTTAAGTATTACGGCTGCAGTCAGTGTATTCCCGTGCACCACTCGAATCTTAAGGTCAGGATGCTTGTCCACAAATAGCATTCCACCTCCATTCAGAGCCTCATTCTACATTTTTAAACAGACAAAAATCAAATTCTATTTTCGCGTATAACAGAGAACAAAAAGCAACTTGAAACAGATTTCGACCTTGTTTAAAGCCGCCAGGCTTATAACCTTAACTCCCAACTTATCTGCTGTCAGAATGGCTTGTTCTATCTGATTGTTGATGCCTTCTGCAGCAAATGGCAAGAAATACTGCAAAAGTTTTCAAAATTTTAGTAAAAGTCAAAACATTTTAAAATTTTAAGTACAGCTGATATCAGATTTGCATACCTGAAAACCAAAACGAGGAACAAGCCACGTCTGGTGCAGACGATGTCTGAGATTGTAATATGAGCTCAAGAAGGGCTTTGACTTTGCCCACATAAATAGCATTATAAGAAAACCTATTGGCAAGAGAGGTATCATGTAAATTCTTGTGTAGTATGGTAGAGCTGCCATTGACCTTATAGCAAATGGTGCATGCATGGAAGACATCAAATCCACTGCATGAACTAGGAAAACAAAATCTGGAGCTCTCCCATTTTTTGCTGCGGTTTTCAAGAATTTAAACATCAAGTCATGAATTTAGTATTTTCTGCAATAAATCCTGCTTAGATTTTCAAAAGCAGCTGACCTGAGTCTAAACAGTTTTTCTTGTGCTCTTGCCAAGACCTCGGGTTCAATGTGCTTCCCAATTCATCAAAAAGAGGCATGAAGAGGCAATAATTTGTGTCCATCTCGGAGTGGTGTAAGTTGTGGTAACTGCAGCATCAAAATATTCTCTCACCAATAAGTACCACATAATATCATAATTGAAGTTTTAACAGAAACAATTCATAAATAACAATACATGGATCATATGTAAAGTTGTAACAACATGGCTAAAATATTAATAATTTTTCACACAGCAGGGCTAATTCCATGACTCTCTCTACAAGAGAATTTTAATTGCTATGTACGGATATGATTTATTCACTTACGTTGGCGTGTAAAGAATGTATTTCAGAAATGGTATCTTGTCAAATATCCAATATGGAATTATCTCCACATTACAATGGCCTAAGCACCTCAGTACATCGAAGATCAAAACGTAGCCATAGACCAAGCTTAACGATCCATGACCAGCCACAAAAGAACCAATTATCGGTATTCCAATGACAACTGTCAGTAGAAGATGTTCCAAGAATGTAGCATGTCCAGCTGAAGAAATATCACAGATGAAAAATAAACAGGTCAGAAAATGAGACTAATTAATAACATGAAATAGCTTTAAACCAAAATATACAAGCATAAATCTGGAAAGTTTTGAATTTTTCTACAGCTAGATTGGATTGAATATATGCAAACATTTTACAGGCTCACAGAGCTGTCTTAGACATTTCAAACTTTCTGAAAAATGACAAACAAATTCAAATCGATTAGTCCATATAACTTAGAATGGGACACAAAATATTATTCCCTCAATTTCTCAAGAATCATTAACTAAGGGTAATATCAGGAATAAATAGTCTCTTCATTCTGGGTAAAGAAAATCAAAACATTACGAGGTAAAAGTGCATCTAAGCAAACTTTAGTCGTGAAGGTACACAAACGGCTAGCACAAAATGCTTTCTTGCCAAGAGCCTTGGTGAACACAAGTTCTGGTAGCGCATACCTACCCTTAGCCGGCAAGCGAATCTTGATTAATTGTTAGCTACCCCGAAATGTAGAAACAGTGAACTATATTTCAGGCAGCCAAGAATATATGGTCATATCCAATTATATTTTCTGGATTAACTCTTCAATCCAAATTCAAGCATTTTCAAGTGGGGGCAATGATTTGGAAACATTTTGTTTTACAACCACAGTACTTGAACAAAGTCCATACACAGTAATAGACTCTGACACATGTGTGTGGGATCCATGATTAGTTGTTGTGAACTCAGAGGAGATATTGCTTTCAATAGAGTCAAGGACAGGACAAGGACAATACACACAATATATTACACTTCTATATGAAAAATTTATGACAATTGACAAACTAAGTGAAGTATCCAGTTTTTATGTTTTGGTGAAACTATAAGATATAGATACTAAAAGCAATAAATGGGATAGTAATGAATTACCATACTTACCAGTATAAGCTTGTGGGACAAGAGATGAATGGTGGAGTGAATGGTAATGAGTGAAAAGATAATTATTTTGATGGAAGCATTTATGTGTGATGTAGTAAAATGGTTCTGAGACTGCTATGTGAAGCAAAACAGCTGCTGTGATTCCTCTTGTGTTCCAAATAGGAATGGCTGCTTTTAATATTGGGTAAAGGTACATTGCCACTCCACCTACAATGCCTTGAAGGATTATGAAATTGTCCCTATATCAACAACAACAAAAAGGGAAAAGAAAAAGGAAAATGTCAATACACCAAAGTTTTAGTTTAAAGTATACAAAAAAGAGTAGGAAAATGTGAGTACACAAAATTTTCATAAAATGTTAATTTTCATACAGAACATGCTTAAGGGTTTAGCCTAGAAACCAATGTGCAAGATATATCCTTAAGACAGTTCTAACTTTCAATTCTGAAAATGTCAGTTAGCCAGAGTGGTCAGTGTGTTAAGAAGAAACTAACATGTCATGGCATAAAAATTTGGGTTGAAGAAAAGAAAAGGACAAACGAAAAGAATTTAAGGTAACTAAGGCAGTTCTGTACTTCTGTTTATCAGTATCTTATCAATAAATAAACTTGTACTATTGTTGTCTCACCACAATAATTATGTTAGGTAAATTATAAATGCATAACTTGAGTACTACTCGATTTGAAAAATTGATGCAAGTAACTTTCAAAAGATAGTAAGAGATTTTCATAGTCAACAAATTAGCTACCTCCTATAATTAATTGCCAAACACTTTCATGAAAATAGGATAACTTATCGACTCTCAATCATAATTGCGAAGGACATAATGACACAAAAAAGGCGCCATTTTAAATGTTCGGTGTAATTATTCACAAGATAGTTCCATAATGTTAATATCACTATCTAAAAAGATAGTACCATCATCACCCATTATAGTATGCTAGTAGCCTAGTACGCCACTACTCAACCTAAGGTTTTAAATTTACATTTCAGAAACTCAGTAGAAAATACTAAACGTAGACTAATTTATATTATGTATATCAATGTGATATTTTTCAACCTAATATATACTACTAAATGTCTCCTATATGGCTATATGTATACAGTATGAAATACCAACACAGGCAAGAGATATTATTCAAAAAAAAAAAAAAAAAAAGAGATCCACTACACATACTGTTGTAAAATGAAATGATACTGTAATAATAAAATTTTCATCTTGGCCCCTCTCATATTTCAACTTTCTACAATACACTCTATCAACTTTTGAAAACTACACATAACTTTGTAGCAGAAATCTATCATCCTCTGACATGTTTAACCAATTAAAGATGATTAATTAGTATACTTTGAAACTGCAGAAGGATAATAAGACATGCACTCAAATTTAGAGCATAGAGTTATAAATACAGGAATACTACTAGTAAGAAGCAAGAACTGAAATTACCAATGCCATTCTGCATCAATCTGTTTGAAATAAACACCTTTCTTGACAATAATGCGGTTCCTTGTAAGAAACAGCATGTTTGCATATGCAGTCCAAATGCAGTATATGTAATGTCTCAGCATACACAGTATGAAGATATGAAGACACCAATTTTCTTGAATTGACTCTTCTTCATAATATCTTGAATACATTGCTTTACCCAATAAAATCCCATAAATTATATACTGCAGCACGCAGAAGAAAACAAGAAGAAAAACACTTAAGAAGAGAGTTCACTTCAAAGAAAAGATGAATTATTACAATGTGTTATAAATAAATATTATACCTTGTGACTGCCCAAGAATTGCCATGGCCAAGCAGACAAAGGAGCACCCATTAAGTGAAACTTGTTTGTGTAGTTAATACTACTTTCTAATATTTGTGTAAGAAGAAAGTGAATTCTGAGTTGCTACTTTTTGACTTCGTGATGCTAAGGAAATGAGCTACTTATTTGCTTTGGTTGGCTGCTATATATGTATATATACTTGCAACATTTGACAGTAGTATATATAGATAAGAGATGATGAGTAATATGGACTGTTCACTAGAATTAGGAACAAATTGTAATTATATGTCACTGGAATGAAACACATTATAATTGTGCCTAATTCTACTGTACACCACAAAGTTCCAGAAGTACGAAATATCTTTGTCAATTTCATCAGGTTTTTTTGTTTATCTTCATCACAGGGGCTCACTCACATCCTCACATGCTATATAGTGAAATGGACTAATGAAGGTTCCCTGTCTTTTCCAAAGATTAGTAAACTTTTTTTTTTTAATTTTTTTTTTTTAAGTTCTACATGTTGAATTTCCGCAGCCATGGGAAGTTCATGTGTTTTTCACAATGTTTACAAGTGGCTCTCGTATGAGATGAATAATCTTCCAAGTTGAATGATATCAACCTATACATGCATCAATCGCAATAACTGTCAACATTCATCTGAGACATAGAGATTGCAAGAACATTTAGATATATATGCGGAAACTTATCATTGTTATGAAATTAATGGATAGTCTCCATGAAGAAGATACCTATGTTTGTAGAAACGTAAAATACATGCAACACTATGTACGTACATACTAGTGAGCAGGGGCGGATCCAGGATTCGGAGCTGGGGGACACCTCACAGTGGCCATCCCCAACTCCTAGGTGATTGACTACTAGTTAGGATTTAGCTTTATACATGTGAGTTAGATAGTAGGCATCTATTCCAAGCAGCAGCAGCAGCAGCATATCATTTAGGTGGATTCATTCATACTGTTTTGTTGACATGAGCAGCATATCATTAGTGAAGCCTTTTCCCTGTCTTGCTAAAATGGGCATGTGGTGGACCTCTTTACTTAAACTGGTTCAAGATACAGAGCAAACCTAAACATTAGTGATCTCTTTTATCAGATTCTCAACCTCTAAATATTTATTACCAGACCGCTGGAGGACTGTTTGTATCATGTTTATAGAACCCCAACCAAAAAATCACATGCTCTGCCTCCAACTATTATACTTCTTATTATACAAGCTCAAAATTATCATCAATTCTTGACTACTTAATTGACTTTTTCTCTGTACATGTATGGTTGTTATTCTCTGTACTTTTCTTATCCTCTGGCGGTTCCGCTACATTATTTGTTTGATTTGACCGGTATGAAATAAGGTAGTTCATAGTTGCAAAATTAGATTCTATCAATTGCAAGCCCATTCATATTGAAGAGGGTTAAGAATGGACATAAGTGATTTTATCCTCACATTACCGAGTATCGTCTCCTTGGCAGGGAAGTTTTCTTGGAGTACCCGATGGATAGATGTATGACAAAGTGAGGAGCGATGAAGTGCTTGGAGTTTTGATTAGCATATGAACTACGAACAATATACATAGGCAACCCCAAGTGTCCCACACTTGCTTGCAGTGTAGGTCATGTGATCCTAATAGGCCCCGGACCAAATAGTCCATCGATGTACACAGCAAGCATCAAATGTACCAAGCAATCACCAATAATAAGGCTACATAAATGGTGAGCGACATACAAAAAGCAGCAATCAAATACGTCATGTTGCTAGCTAGAACATTGTCGCTTGATTTCGCTTCGCTTTCAATTCAACGTTCTCCGTTGATAGTTTTTCATTCTCAACAAACAATTCTTCAACTTTTGCTCGCAAACTGATACAATATGGGCTAGAAGTCAATAGAATAAAATTTAAATACGTACCAATTTTAATATTTTGGACTTACTTGTTTTATTTCAATTTATTGGCTAGTTAGCCTATTAGGAATTTTATTTAATCATTTGTTAGTTGTTTATTTCAGGAGTTTCGATGATTATTATATTTATAAAAATTGAGGGTTTCTCTTAAATTTGTGAATTTTTTAGTATTTTGCGAAATCAATGAAGTTTTGAATTTTAAGTATCCTTCTTCTTTACTTTTCCACGTACGCTGCATCACAAGCATGCCAAAACAATAGGAAAATTTACACTAACTAATTGAATCGGACTGACCTAAATTGAACTTTGATAGTAAAGATGCCATCAATAGATGCTTGCTCCGAACTCAATTTGAATATTGATGTTTTGATGAAGATGCTAGATAAATATTAACTAGATGCTTGCTCCGACATACGCTTGGAGATAAAATAGGATATGTCCAACAATTAATTGATGCTTGCTTTTATATTTTATGTTTATATATCTCAAATTTAAAACTAATATTTAGGACTCCAAATCACTAAAGACTCCATCCATCGTTGCTGATTTTTATTTAGAAACAAAACTTTTATTATTGATACCAAACTACATATTACAAAGTATGAGAAAATACTCTTAAATATACAATAATTAATACCAATATCCTCCCAAGTATTAACCCAAACCACAAGGATATATACAACCTTATCAAAATACAGTAGCATTTTAACCATACATCCCACTAAATCCATAGCTCAAACAAAAGTCTATACCACGGCCAAGCATGATACATTTTGGAGTTTAAGAACTCATCAAGGTTAGTGTAAATTATAATGAGAAGTGAATTAATGAAATACTACACTATCATTTCACAATAATCATATCATGCATGATTGTGTGAAGTGCGGTAATGGTGATGGATGCACATGAAGACCGGCCCAATTAGTTTGATGCGACAAAGAGTGGTCTGTAATCTTGATTTTTATATCCACCGTTCACATTACAAAATACTCACAAACAATGTTAATCTCTTTTCTGTTCTGTTCTCTATTCTACATAAATAGAGGTCAAGTCAAGTGGACGACATTTTATTAATATATAATAGTACTGTAACATAAGTAGATACGCTCCAGTATACTATAGAAAATTATTAATGGAAATTGACAACTGCATCTTCTCATCATGTTCTTCATCAAACCAGCATTAGAGTTCGGACAACATTAAAGTCCGGCCGGATTTCATAGATTATATATAATTTCCGACCCATCCATCATGTACACGTAATGACTAGTGAAAGTGATCATGGCTGCTTTACTACTAATCATTGTTTCCAAGCAGCGACAAACAATATTCAACAAGGAAAAAAGCACCAATTTATTGTAGAAATACAACTCCCGAGAGTTTAAACGGTTGGGAGGAACGGAATCTAGTCATTTATATTAATTCTCCAATACTCCTCCGTACTCGTGGTCGATTTCAACCTCTATGGGGAGGCCAATCGAGTGGAAATTTTATATGGGGCGGAGTTTGTCTCAGGAAGATTCAAATCCAGGTGGGCGTGAGCCTGATGGCTTTGATACCATGATAGAAATCCAACTCTCCCAAAAGTTTAAGCTGTTGGGGAGCAAAAGAATCTAATGATTTATGTTAATTCTCCTATACTCCCCCGCACTAACATGATGGCTCTGATACCATATTATAAATCCAACTCTCCCAAAAACTTAAACTGTTGGGAAGAAACGAAATCTAGTCATTTATATTAATTCTCCAACATTTATATCATTTGCATAATTAAACTTCCTCCCCATTTCCATCTTCAAAACAATACTACTATACTAAATTGGTCATAAGGGCCCCAACCATGGTGGAAACAAAATCTCCATCTTCGTGTCTTTCTACTCTTTGAAATGAATGAATTCCACTAAAGCCGTCAGAGCAAACATTACTACATTCATACCCAAATGAGAGTCTCAAGTTGAAAAGCTCGATATCAGTTAAGTCTATTGCATAAAACCTGACTAGCTTTTATTTGTCAAAAACTTAAGTTGTATGGGTCTACACAACCAACATAAAAAGTATAAAACAATTCGGTGTTTACCTCGAATCGACTATTCAGCTTCAACACTTGCTTGAGGATTCACCGTTGATTAGATGGAGTAATTCACCATATCTATGCAATAGAGAAGCACTAATCAAAATGAATCTAGAAATTCAATTCTAAGTCCAAAAATTCTTCAGATCATTATTCCGATCTCTCCAAGTTAGACGAGTTAAGTCATTTAACTAAACTCATGGATGAATATTTCATTGTGCTGAAATCCAAAAAAAAAAAAAGAAAAGGGACAAAAAAACTGAGATGAGATCTTCTCTAACACTCCCCCCCACTAGTCTGTGGGGATCAAAAAATGGAACTTATTTAATACGTGTACATGTCAGTCCCTTATAGGCTCGTTGATGTTGAAGGAAGTGTTGTAGAAGATCTCATTCAAACAAACTAGCTCGAGAAAGGAATGTTTTGAGCAAAAAGAGGGTTGGCTGCAGGGGTGGCCGCCACGAGGCTCGAAGAGTATAATAATTTATAAATTGTAATTTAATCCATTTTCAATTTGAAATGGACATTTACTAAACTTTAAACATAAAGATTGAATGCGAGCGTATATGTAAATATTTAAAATTTAAGGGGAAATTAATAATTAGACAAAATTAAAGGAGTATTTTATGAAATTAACCTAATTATTGCACATGGATCCAATCCAAGTTCACCATGTTAATTATGGTACTGCTGTACAGGTACTACTATTAGTTGTATATGTGTTTAATTTCACTTTTGGAGAGTACAAATATTCCAATATTGTAGAAGCGTAGTAATGGAGAACTGAGATTTGCTGAGATAATTGTCACGTACTTGGGAGTGATAAAGGAAACTGAAAAGTTAGAAAACAAGACTAATAAAACATGTATCATTACACAAAAGCTAAGGCAAAGGCAACAAAGAGCAACATGCCATTGCCAACTACATGGCATATACATTGCATATATCATATCATATACTGATACTCGTAGTGTATCTGTGTATGTGGAAGGTAGAAAAAGATCTACCCTAAAAGAGATTAGTGCACTTGATTAATTAATTAATTAAAAATCTTTACGGTTCTAATATGCTTTGTTTGTTTCTTAATGTTAGTAATTAATAGGGATGCCAGTCCAATTTTTTCCACTAATTAGATACTCCAGTATATATATAAAAATGATTGGTGACGTGAATGATTTGTTCTTTTATAATTATTACATGTTCAACAATTAATAAAAGATTGTTGAAGCTATAAGAAGAAGCAATTCAGGCCACTATATATAGACCTAGCTATCATTGTACAAATGGGAAGAACATCAATCAATAAAAACTAGTAACTTATAATTAACGATCGAGCTAGCTAGGTCTAATGGAAGAGTATAAGCCAACAATAGTGTTAGTAGCCTGTCAGATGATGTATGCAGGTGTAACTATCACCGGAAGAGCAGCTCTCTTACAAGACATGAGCTCCATGGTCTTCGTTGTCTACAGACAATCCATTGCCTTCTTGCTTATTGCTCCTATTGCTTTCTTCATGAGGTACATACGTCGTCTAATAATATATATTCTATCAGTCCCAAAACAGATGTTTCATTGTACTATATAATGTGTCTCACTGTATGAAAATGGTAACATAATTTCTTAAGTTGCCTATTAGATTTATTATTCCTTTAATTGGAGGCCGGTTTAATTGGTGCAGGAGAAAAGAAAAGAGATGCAGCTTGGACTGGAGAAATTTCTGGTTGATATCTTTACTCGCATTTGTTGGGTTAGTTTCCAACTTAGTAGTACTATAAAGTATAACCATATATATGTGTGCATGCATCCAACTTCAAAGAAAACCTTCCACAATCATTTCATAAGATTCAAAAAATATGCCATAATTCTGTTGTAAAATCATGAGTTTATTTTGCAATTAATAAACTACTCTTATAAAATTAGTTTTACTAGTGCTTAAGTGACGCGGATGGTCGAACACCTGAGAATAACATAGTTTAGTTTAAATGCCTAGATTAAAAGTTCACACAACTTATGGAAATATAGTGGTGTTTAAAATG
Organism: Plantago ovata; assembly: GCA_028274465.1. Classification (NCBI taxonomy): domain Eukaryota; kingdom Viridiplantae; phylum Streptophyta; class Magnoliopsida; order Lamiales; family Plantaginaceae; genus Plantago; species Plantago ovata. Next base: position 15,106,541 of record CM051456.1, on the reverse strand, counting down.
TGCACACGACTACGTATATACGTACTCGCACTTTTACTTGAAGAAGAAAGAGTTCTGTTCGATTGAAATGAAAAGTAGCTAGCTGAGCAGAGTTATAATTACAAAAGCACAGATGAAGCAGCAGCCATTCGATCAAAGCCAATCTATTACAATCCGACGGTCCACGAGCTAGCGCGGTCTTTTGAACACGACTTTAAAAAACTCGGTTTCCAAATTGCTACTCAGTCCCTGCAGACTTCAGTTTATTAAATTACATCCGAAACTCTTCTAAACTTAATAATTTTGCATCAACCATTAACATTAATTCCTTCCTTAGAATACATTAACGTCATTACAAAAGAAACTTCATGGGAAACTATATCATTAAAATTAAAATGTATGGAATAACTCATCTCATGAACAACTATTGGAGAAAAACTAAAATTATTATTTTCAAGAAAAAAGAAAAGTTCAATTGGCACACTTCTACACTTGAAACAGAGGTGGCCTATTTCAATATTGGATATTGTACTAGTTTTCATGTCAAAACATTAAGTGGAATCCAGTACAATTTTACAATATCCGGTATTAAAACAGGGGATCCTCCACTCTGAACTTCAAATTCTAGATCCGACGCAGGCAAGAATGTAACTAATAGGGTTTATCTTTTGAGATGCAGTGTGACGATGAATCAGAATATCAGTTACGAGGGGTTGTACCTGGCCTCTTCATCTGTAGCTAGTGCATTCACCAACTTGGTACCTGGGATCACTTTTGCAATGGCTTACGCTATTGGGTATATATGTTCATCACAAATTGCTACATGCACAAAAGTACATTTTGCTTATATGTAGCATAATGTATGCATTTACACTTTCGTCTTCTTCTTCTTCTTTTGAAATAGGCTAGAGAAGGTCCATCTGAGAAGCATCAGAAGCTTAGCAAAGGTCCTGGGGACAGTGATTTGTGTAGGTGGTGCTGCAGCCATGGCGTTAATGAAGGGTCCAAAATTGCTAAATATGGAACTTCACCCAACTATTACTAATTCACTATTACTTTTCAACACTCCAAAAGGACATGACACGTGGTTGCTAGGCTGTTTGTTACTCTTTACAAGTGCTTCTTGCTGGTCTTTTTGGCTCATACTACAGGTATATAATACTACTAGTATAAAGTTTCATTAAACTTCAAAGTTTAAACACAGTACTGTTTGTTATTCTCAGGTACAAATTGTTAAAAAAAACTCATTATTTGATTCAAAATGTGGTGATTTTGAAACAGGCCCGTGTATCAGCATGCTACCCGGATCATCTCACCTTGACAGCATGGATGTGTCTCTTTGCAGCTTTGCAATCTGGGTTCTTGGCATTGATCTTCGAACCAGACATTCAAGCCTGGAAGTTAACTTCCTCTCTACAATTCATGAGTGTCTTATATGCAGTGAGTAGCTAATTTTAATTATCTCGTCTAAAAGTTCCAACTTGTACGGTTGCAGAATCTAGTCATTTATATAAACCCTGTAATATCTACTTTAATCGACGTTAACATTTTCTTTCTTAAATGAATGCGAAAAATGTAGGGCCTGGCATCAGCAGTAACTTTCTTTGCACAAGCATGGTGCATATCAAGAAGAGGTCCTCTGTTTTCTGCCATGTTCAATCCGCTGTGTACTGTAATTGTAACGATCTTCGCCTGCCTGTTCATGAATGAACAGATGTATACTGGAAGGTGATGATACAATTATGGATTCTTCCATATATTTCCCATCCACCTAAAGATTTATGATTACATCTAAAGGACTAATTTTCTGTTTATCTGTTGATGTTAGCTTGGTTGGCGCAATGGCTGTGACGATTGGACTTTATATAGTTCTATGGGGTAAAGCAAAAGAACATGAAGTGACGGAGGAGATAAACAGTCCTGTGAAGAACCAAAATGACAAAGTAACATTTAGTGATAATGTTGATCTGGAAGATCCACTTTTGAACAAAGAATCGACCAACTTCGAATAGAACAGAGTAATTACCAGTCACATGATTCAATAGGATGCAATTTTGGCTATTGTATTACTGTCAACACTTGGTATCAATATGATCATTAAAGCGATTGTATTTGTTAGCTACTTACTATGTACAAGTAATTGGCTCTTTTCAGCAACTAGCAGCATCAAGCTTTTCATTGTGTCAGGCATGATGCATCCTCAATTCCTCATCTTCTTTTGCATGTTTGAATTCAACTCGAGCATCAGCCAAGTTGCTTAGACCGCTCACCGCTGGGTTGCAGTTTGCAAACAGATGCAGACCCAGCTGGCTGCACGACTTAAATGGAATTGCCACTTGCCATGTAAATTAAGAAACCACAGAAAGCTACACGGGTAAGTTAAGTTCCTAGAGAAAACCATAGTACGCCCACCTCATTAACGGAACAATGAGAGTACTTAAGTAGTTAAGTACTTAACACTCATGATTCTTAATAAATGTGAAAAAACAAACCGAAATGATCTTTCAGGGAGGAGAGTATATAGAATGAAAGGAAAGAATATATAACAAGAATACAATATAATAGCATGCTATATAAAAGCAGAATACAATATGGTCTCATAACTAGTCAATGAGCAAAACCATCAACAGCACATCTATACAAAGCAATATGAACAGAAGCTCAAATACGCAAAGGGCTATATGTCAAGAAGAATCATGTAAACCTTCTTCCTAAGCACAGTACTCATTTAAATCGCCTAAATGGACAAGTAAGATCAAGGGTAGCGTTTCCAGCCGTTATCATTGCGGTTGTTCCTGAATGCACAGCATCCAACAGAGTAGACAATGATGAGGAAGATGAGAAATACGATGTTGATAATAGCTACCCTCCTCCACTCTCTCTTTATGTTATCCAGCAGACCTGCCTTGCAGGAGTCACATCTGTAGCAGAGCAAATTCTGTTCGTTGCTCCAATTGTTACAGTCTGGATTCGTTGCACCAGCTGTGGTGGTCCAGTTTGTTGGGGTCACATACTGGAAGTTGCAGTCATTCGATGGCTTGCAGCAACCCGACTGTTAAACAAATATTTAGCATTATAGTCAGTACGCGAACTACGCAATCAAGGAAAACCAAAGAAACGTTTCAAATCAACGTTACAGAAAATCAATTTTCTAAATTTGGTGAGTGTGTCGAACATTATCACACTTGAGGGTATATATTTTTACTAGTATTAGGAAAACCTGGTGTTAAAGACAAGGCCTTATCACTCTGAAACATAGATTAAATTTTGTCATATCACAAATTCAAAACAGAGATTTCACAAGGAACAAGCACCAAACTAAAGCAAATTTGCACTAGTATGAAGCTAAGGTGTTAAAGATCATAGGTGCACAATCATGTTGATGGCCTTTATACCCAAGACAACATAGTACTATCTTACAATAAATATCTGGAAAAAGAATTATAAACAAATATATGAAGATAAGATATTTTGATTTGGGAGGAATATGAAAAGTCTACAAAAACTAAAGGCACTTCAATTTCTAGGGAACTAGCCACCAACCAACCACAACAGCATATCCTATCAAATTTCTTAACAAAAAGTAATTTCCTTTCTTGTAAACTATAGTAAAGTTATTTGACCCTACTAGCATATACTCACTAATATGATGTCTAAAATACTTTAATATGTAAATTCACTTAATATGAGATTATGAGCATAATCTCAACTCATCATTTAAAATATCAGGAAGATTTACACCATACACATTAAAGATTACTTGCTTATAGACTCAAAAGTTACATGAACAACATATACAGTCAAAGTGTAAAAAGTCGAGAAAAATGAAGTGTTAAATACTTAAATTTAAGTAGAGACGGTGATAAATGTAATACCTGAAGAGAAGAGAGGCGTTCCTGGAAAAATGTCTCAGCAGGAGTACTCCTCTGATCAATAAGCCTGTTACAGATCCTGCTATCCATCAAACAGCTCTGAATCCTATTCCAATTGCCGTTCACTCTGTTCTGCAACCAGTTCGAGTAATCACCAAGTCTGTACTCTCTGTATCCTCTACCCGAAATCCTCTCACCGGCACCACGATTGGTCACAACAAAAGCGAATATGGTGAAACAGAACAGAATGAGGATCAGCAAAAACATAACAAACAGGTAGACCCACAGCAACCATGTGACTCTGCAGCAGGAACCGACGAGACCACAAATTGACACCACGAGAACGAATACACCGAGAATTATAACCGGTGTGTCTAGGAACCGTTCACACTCGGTGTTGGCTTGCCTGGAGAGCCATATGCCTCCACCGATGATCGGAATCGAGAGCAGAAGAGTGATTATGTTGAGTATACCGACTAAATTGTTACTCACGCGCACCATTTTTGGTTGTTTGGGGAATTGTTTGGTTGAGTAATTGAAGAGAGAAGGGAGATGATGATGATGATTTTGTTGGGTGAGATTGTGACTTGACTTGTGTATGTCTGTCTAGTCTGTGTGTATTATATAGGATAGGGTTGAAATGGAGCGCGTGGATTAGTTTGGAATTTTTCTTAGAAGAATGGAGAAGCAGAAAGTTCAGGGAAGAGGGGCAGAGTATGAAATTGTAGACGACACAGACGCGTGGAAGTTTGTATTTTATGGAAATGCGATTATTATATAAACAAGTTTGAAATCGCTTTCGCTGTATTAGTAAGATGACAGTTACAAACTACAAACTCGTTTTAATCACGGAAATGATCTGGCCCCGCACACCAAATCATCATCGTCAAAATATCATCTACGGCATGGCTTTGAGTTAGTTTAGTGCAGGTGCGGATCCAAAAAAAATAGAAAACCTATTAAATTTGATACTTAACCCCCCACCTATATAAATTGTTGCAACATACCCCCTATATAATATTTTACTATCAATTTAATATTTTCCATTCAATTTAATATTTTACCTTTAATTAAATATTTCCGTTTGATTCCTAATTAATCATAATACCTACCGAAAAACTAATTTTGAAAATTATAATATGAAACTACACGATTTTCACTTTTATAATATAATATAATATAAGTTCAAATATTATTTTTCCGGTATAATTAATGAAAATATTATTTTTTCACTTTTATAATATAAATTGTATTGAAAAAATAAGATTTGAACTTATATTATATAAGTAAAATCTTATATTTTTATAATATAATTTTTAAAATTATTTTTCGGTATGAATTAGGATTAATTGGAGTCAAACTGACATATTAAATTGTAGGGAAATATTAAATTGAATGAAAAATATTAAATTAAAGGAAAAATATTATATAGGGGGTATGTCATAACACTTTAAATAGAAGAGGGGGTTAAGTATCAAATTTAATAGGTTAGGGGGTAATATCTCAATTGTAGTAAAGTTCAGGGGGTTTGATCAATTTTATCCCAAAAAATATCACCACGGACTAATTGTCGATGCAGTTATTTTTAATGGAAAATAATAAATTTATGAAATTAAAAGGAAAAAAAATGGTAGTAATAGGTATTGAACTGAGACTATGGAGGTAAAATAGGTTAGATCTAAAATGAATTTTTCTAAGGGCACCACGGGCTGCCCACCCCAGCCATGGGCCAGATCCGCCCCTGGTTTAGTGAGAGGGCTCCCAAATTGAGTTGTGCAATGAGAATAGTGGAGGGGTTTGAGAAGGGTTTGAAAAATTAGATTTGGGTTCAAGTTAGGAAAAAGTAATAGGTGGTATGGTATATTTATAAATGTAATTGGAAAAATATTATTATATTGAAAGTATGAGGTGTTGATTAATGATTGGAACAGATAAAATGGGAAATACAATGAGAAATAGAAAAATGAAACCTAGAGAGAGGGAAAATCAGATAAAGTAAACGAAATGAATATCAAAATGTGAACTGTAGACCGACCGGGCCTCTATAATTGAGACCAGGTCTCAATTATAGAGGCCCAGAAGTATTATGTTTGTGTTGTTTTAATTTGCTTTCATATGGAATGGAAATTATGGAATATACTACGGAATTATGGACCGTTAGGACTGTTTTAGGGTTGTTTTAAGTAGGGGAGGAATAGCTGAATAGCGATTAATTTATATAGAGAATAAAGAATGTTTATAAAACTAAGTACTTTCCCCAATGTGATATATTTGATTCAGTCATGAAGAGTAATGCCTCATTCACTTGGAAAAGTATTGGGGCTGCTATGGAGCTAGTTAAACAAACAGGGGCTTCGTTGGCGAGTAGGTGATGGGAGGAATATTAATGTTTGGAGAGATAATTGGATACCTCGTGCTCAGATACTTAAACCGTTCACCCCTGATTTATATGAGTTAGGCGATATCTATGTTGCGAACCTGATAAACAATGGAGTATGGGATGAGAATTTAGTGAATCTGCTGTTTTGGGAGGAGGATTGTGTGGATATAATGCGGATTCCTTTGACTGCTTCTAACCTTCCTGATCTTAGAGTTTGGAATCACTCTCCCCATGGATGCTATACTGTCCGGAGCGCTTATCACTGGCAAGAGACATGCGTAGACAAAGAACTGCAAATAGACATGGAAGTAGTAGTTCCGTACAGCAGAGGAATTGGAACTTGAAGTTACCACCCAAAGTTAAGGTTTTTAGCTGGAGGGTTCTCAGAAACTCACTGCCTGTACTAAGTAATCTTTTGCGGCGTGGAGTAGAAGTTACAGACTGCTGCCCAATATGCAAATCGGGATCTGAGTCTATTTTACACATTTTGCGAGACTGCTCTTATGCTCATTTACTTTGGGTTGTGTCCCCCCTTGCACATGATGTTGTTTATTGCGCAACAGGTGACATTATAGGCTGGATTGATGGAGTGAGGAGCAAGGTGAACTTTGAGTTATTTTGCCAGTTTCTGATGCATTGTTGGCGTTTGTGGTCTAACGGGAATCAAATAGAACATGAGCAACAAGGTACAGATGCTGCTGAAGCGTCTATCTATGCGCAACAGTACCTGGAGAAATTTACTCAGGCCCAGACGTTATTCCACCAGCCCAGGCCACCTGAAGTTCTTGCACAATGGTCTGCACCACCGGCTGAAATGTGGAAAGTGAACTATGATGCGGCGCTGAATAGTAGATTGCGTAGTGCAAGTGTCGGAATTATGGTAAGAGACGGTTCAGGGACTGTGTTCGCTTGGAGTAGACATCATTTCAAACACATCACTCGAGCTGAGGAAGCAGAGGCGCTTGCTGCCCGTGCTGCTGTCCGTTTGGCACAAAGTTTGCGTTTGGACGGGATTATATTTGAAGGAGATTCATTAAATGTGACAAACAGCTTGCTAGCTCTGCTGTTACACTGTCTTTCGGAGGGAATATTATTGAAGAAACAAGAAGGCTAGCTACCTCTTTTACTTCTTTTGCTTTTCATTTTGTAAGAATAAACTGTAACCGTTAGCTCACTTATTAGCACAAAATGTGATTGAGGATAGCTCTGCCTTTTCAACTTTGTCCTTTGATGTGTAACTTGATTTGGTTCATTCAATATATATGATCCATTTACTCAAAAAAAAAAAAAAAAAAAAAAAAAAAAAAAAAAAAAAGAAAAGAAGAAGAAAAAAAAAAAGAATGTTTAAAATAGGAAGATAAGTGATTAAAATGGGAAGAATGAAATTGTAGAAATGCAAATGAGACTCCAAAATCATCACCAAATGTAAGGGAATTACAATTTTATAGAAGAGAGCGACATCCGTAAAATTAATAACAAACAGTCGTATCTCATCTATTATTCCTAAACCATTAAAACACAAAATAACATTATACAAAGACAAATCTATTAAAAACATATATGCCAATTCGAATGTATAATAACAATTGAATAGATAAAGGAGTATAAGTGTATAACCAAGTCAAGGAAATACTTAAAAATTGAGTATATATAACCAAGTCAAGCATAACTTAAAAATTGAGTATTAAGTTATAAACAAGTCAAGCAAAACTTAAAAATCTATTAAAGTATATAACCAAGTCAAGAAAAACTTAAAATCTATTAATAAAGTAACTCGATTGTTATTTGAAATCGAGTACAATCATTCTGCAACTTAAAAAATTCAATCGGATATCGAAAAGAAAAACATTAATATTATTAACATATTACATTTATTCATAAAATTTGTTCACATTATTTTTAAGTAAACCCTCATATTCTTATGTCATAATTACAATATGGAATTACAATCTTTGTCTGTGTTTTATGATTTATAGTAGAACATATTTTTAAAAAGTGAAATTGAAATTTTCGTCTAATTTTTATTACTAATAATTCTTCATGATAATTTCAGTTAAAATATATATACACACATGTCTAAGGTTATGTTTTGATAAGTCAAAGCAAAACTATAAAGTTGTTGAGAAGTTTAATAAATTTTAAAAATTTCTATACGTTGCATATTAATAGCTAGAGTGCTCATATATATTTGATAGGGAGATAATCTCGCATATTAATAGAGTGTATATAGAGTGAAAGGAACGAATATATATTGTGAGATCAAAAGAACAAGAATACAATATAACTATCTCTAGTAGTGTATGAGCAAAATGCATCTACAACACATCTATACAAAGGAATATGAAGAGAAAGCTCAAATGCGCAAAGGGTATATATCAAGAAGGATCATGTAAACCTTCTTCCTAAGTACAGTATTCATTTAAATCGCCTAAATGGACAAGTAAGATCAAGGGTAGCGTTTCCAGCCGTTATCATTGCGGTTGTTCCTGAATGCACAGCATCCAACAGAGAAGACGATGATGAGGAAGATGAGGAATACGATGTTGATAACAGCTACCCTCCTCCACTCTCTCTTTATGTTATCCAGTAGACCTGCCTTGCAGGAGTCGCATCTGTAGCAGAGCAAATTCTGTTCGTTGCTCCAATTGTTACAGTCTGGATTCGTTGCACCAGCTGTGGTAGTCCAGTTTGTTGGGGTCACGTACTGGAAGTTGCAGTCATTCGACGGCTTGCAGCAACCCGACTGTTAAACAATTTTTTAGCATTATAGTCAGTAACGCGAACTAGGTAATAAAGGAAAACCAAAGAAACTTTTTTAAATCAACGTTAGAGAAAATCAATTTTGTATATTTGGAGAGTGTGTATTTTTTACTAGTGTGTCGAACAACTCACTGGTGTCTTCTACGAAATTTCACTTACCCATTATATAACTCGAAAAAAATAAAGTGTTAAATTTAAGTCGAGACAGGGAGAAAAGTAATACCTGAAGAGAAGAGAGGTGTTCCTCGAAAAATGTCTCAGCGGGGGTATTCCTCTGATCAATCAGCCTGTTACAGATCCTGCTATCCATCAAACAGCTCTGGATCCTGTTCCAATTGCCATTGACTCTGTTCTGCAACCAGTTCGAGTAATCACCAAGTCTGTACTCTCTGTATCCTCTACCCGAAATCCTCTCACCGGCACCACGATTGGTCACAACAAAAGCGAATATGGTGAAACAGAACAGAATGAGGATCAGCAAAAACATGACAAACAGGTAGACCCACAGCAACCATGTGACTCTGCAGCAGGAACCGACGACACCACAAATTGACACCACGAGAACGAATACACCGAGAATTATAACCGGTGTGTCTAGGAACCGTTCACACTCGGTGTTGGCTTGCCTGGAGAGCCATATGCCGCCTCCGATTATCGGGATTGACAGCAGCAGGGTGATTATGTTGAGTATACCGACTAGATTGTTACTCACGCGCACCATTTTCGGTTTTTAGAGATGGTTTACTACTATGCAGGTTGTATTTTGGGGGTGGAATTGATTAATTAAGAGATATAGGGTGATATTGTGACTTTGTGCGTTTGTGTGTTTATATAGGATAGGATAAGATGAGATATGGTTGAATTTGAGCGCGTGAAAGAAAGTTCAACGAACAGAAAAGAAATATGAAGTTGTTAGATGACGTAGACGCGTGGAAGTTTTGTATTATTTTGTATAGCGATTACTAGCTATATGCCTATATGCCATGTTTGAACTCGCTCGCTTTCCCAAGAATAGTAAAACTTAGCAGTTAAAAACTCGTTTTAATTACGGAACTGGTCACACTCTCACCAAATCATGCTCCATATATTACATATAGTACATACCTACCATAAAATGTATACATGGGTGCCGTGCTGGACTACTGGGTTATGTGGAAGGAAAGGAATAAAGTAGTTTTTTGAAGGAAGTCATTAATGTTGATCAAATTAGTTTGTGGAGTAGAACAAGCGCTTTGAAATTTGAATGAACAAAAGCAGTGTAAATGGATTACATTTACACCACCCTTGGGATATACTAACTATTTGCATACTGATGGTTCCTTAGTACAAAATTAGGAAGCAGGGGTAGGGTGTATCATATTTAATTCTGCTGGACAGTTTATTAGAGCTCTAGCTGAATATATTGGCATTTGTGATAACTCGCAATATGTTATGGCTTGTTTATGCAGGGGCTCGGAGCCAATCCGTCTGGCTAGGACACTGGTTCAAAAGGCATCAAGATGTTGTCATCAATTTTTCCAAGTATCAAGATCCAAGACATATATCGGGAAGCAAGCACGGCAACAGACTTCTTCGCTGAACTATAATGGCACCAGCGCGTTCACAACAATCAAGACGTCTTGTGATTCAGAGTTCGAACAAAGAAATTGTGACATGTATAGTGTCAATGTTCAGGGCACGGTTATGCTAATGTTATGTAATACCGGAACTTTTCCTACCAGATGGACAGGCTAGACTATTACCTTTACTTCTATGCCACAGAGATTGAGATTGATAATCCTGTTTCAAATGGACAGGCTAGACAACCAGTATCGAGTTTCATATATAGTCAGTCAATTTGAACTTGGACAAATCCGTCGTAACTAGGATATGCAGCTCTCTTCAGGAGCCTACAGACTCCCATTCAATGGCTACAAGTTCAACCCTGAACGGAACACATAAGGAAACTTGACCTGGAACAGTTGGCAAATGACAAGTGATAAAATGTACTACTAGTTTCATGATGAGGTGATGAGCTATGGTTTTAACCATTGAACCTGGATTTGTTTCCTTAACAGCTTCTCCACACCATCTTATTCTTAACTGATCAAACAACTCCTTGAAGGTCCCAATCCAATACACTAGCACAAGGTTTCATGTACCTAAGAAATTACGCTTACCAACTAAGAATGTGTTAAGGCTGCAATAATCTAAAGTCTAAACAATCAGGGGTATCCTATCTGCACTGTATGAACAGATGAAATAAACATATCAATACTAGTAGCTCGCATTTCTACTAACAAAAATGTTTTTTTTTCTTTACATGTAGATAGATCATAGATAGATGTGATATTGTGATGTAATGTAACTGAAGGTACAAATTTGGAACAAAACTTGAAACTAGCATGAATTGAACCAATAACAGTAAAAACACATTAGTAAATCTGATCATAGAGAATTTTTTACGGTATACTGAATTACAGATCAGACAGAGAGTAGCACTACATTGCGAAATTCGAATTACAGCAGCAGCTGATTCGTGAAACAAGCAATGAATTGAACTGGTAACAGAGTTCGAAAACAACTAGTATGAAATAACCAATCGATTGAAACCAATCGAATCGAATTAAACAGAACAGAGAAATCGCGATCATCATCATCATCATCATCAATCTTAATCACTATTACTGCTGTTTGCTATCACAGCAGAGAAACAAACGTAACAAGACAGGCAGAGATGATGATATGTCATCAATCGGTGGCACTTGTTCATTGCTGGCAGGAACATGTCTACGGTCTACCAGTATCAATCAATTGCAATTCTCTATCGCGAACAACGCGTGAACCTGCAGGCAACAGCAGAGATCGAAAACAACTCAGTATGAAAAATTGAACAATTTAACAGTGAAATCATCTTCAATCCTAATTAGGACTAGTATAACTAAATAGCTAGCTCTCAGAGCAGAGAGAAACTAACTAAAGAATCATGACTTATTTGTACGTGCGTGTTTAGATTCTTCACCTTGAGAGGTTGATGGAACGTTTTCTTGATCATGAGAGGTTGACATTCCAGTTCCTGGATCATGAGAGGTTGATGGAACGGTTTCTTGATGATGAGAGGGTTGTGGATGAAAATGTCCAGCATCGATTGAAGCACGAATTTGTTGAAGCAGAGCAAGGATTGCAAAAAAACATGGTGCACCATATGCCCAGAGAGAGCAGTCCAACCGCCAGAAGCACGACCAGAATAGAAATTGAGAGAAGCGCAGCCAGATGAACATTTCTTATGAGAGCTTGTGGAATCAGGCAGAGAGTAAGACAGCGAACAACATATAAAGAGACACTATGGCAACACAAAGTACCACACTCAATCGGATATCATCTACATCACCTTCAAAATCAACATGATTAGGCTCCATTTCTTCAATAGGCACAGAGAGAGAGAGAGATGAATCAGAGAATGATCGACAGAGTGATTTTAGATGTTACTCTACTCTGTTTCAGTGTGTGTATGTGGAATAATACCAGTAGCTAGTCCACTGGATGAACTATTTATAATGAATAATCTCATAACCGCTTCAATTCATTTATTGAAAAATATCTCCAACTAATTTAAGCGTGCGCAACTTAACTGATTTTTGTTTGCTTTAAAATATCTTTAACTAACTTATTTTGTTACCCTTTTAATATTCACTAGTTAATTAACCCGTCGAGTACTCGACGGGGCATAAAAAATTTGTACGCACACTTGTTACTATATAAATTTGATTGTGTCGAACTACAAATAAAGAAAGATATCGCTCATATGTATATTGTTACACAATTGTTTATCTCTCTACTTGGTCTATGTTTGCATTACCACACACCAACTCTTAACTGAAACATCTTATAGTATCCAAAAACTTAACAGGATGTATTTTTTCATTGAATTAGAATGTCATATGGCAATATAATATCACCCCATTATCATTTTCATTGGCATTGATACTATTGTCAACATCCAATAACCATCGGGACTATGCTATTTCGATATGAATGTATTTCCTTTGCCCTATGAGCATGGTCATATAATACTCCACCTTTACCATCGGAAAATGTTGAATTTACAAAAATACTTAATACGATGTATTTTTTCATCTTCAAACTTAACATGTACATGCATAATATTCATATGTGTCATAATTAAGATTCAGTATAATGTCATCCATATGAATGTATTTCATTTTCCCCGTGACCATGAACTTGTCATAGATCATATATACCTTCGCTCTATTTTCCTCAAATTAAATGGGTTCCAATATTGGAGTTCAATAGTCATTCAACAAAACCCCTAATATGTTGAACTTCAAAATAGGATAAGCAGGAATACACTGATTATAGATAGAGAGCCTACTCGGTAGTCCGATCTATTGTGATTGTTATTGTATATTATCACATGAGTACACCAATCAAACACATCCACTATTTCATCATAATTAAGATGGAGTATAATGTCATCCACATGAATGTATTTCATTTGCCCCGTGATCATGAACTTGTCATAGATTCTATATCACGTTCACCCTAATTTCCTCAAATGCGTTCCAATATTGGATTTCAACTCTGATTCAGCAAAACCCTTAATCTCTTGAATTTCAAAATAGAATAAAGCCAATATACACTTATATGGATAGATAGTCTACATGGTAGTCCCATCAAATGCAATCATTATTTTAATTATTATGGAACACAATCAAACCCATCCATTATTATAAATTATTTCGGCATAATTAAGACTGAGTATAATGTCATCCACATGAATGTCTTTCATTTTCCACGTGACCATGAACTTGTCATGGATCATATATCACGTTCGCTCTATTTTCCTCAAATTGAATGGGTTCCAATATTGGAGTTCAATAGTCATTCAACAAAACCCCTAATATGTTGAACTACAAAATAGGATAAGCAAGAATACACTTATTATAGATAGAGAGCCTATATGGTAGTACCATCTATTGTGATTGTTATTGTAAATTATCACATGAGTACACCAATCGAACATGCACATCCATTGTGTTAAAGACTCAGTATAATATCATCCACATGAATGTCTTTCAATTGCCCGTGATCAAGAACTTGCCATAGATCCCATATCACGTTCACCCTATTTTTCTCAAATGCATTCCAATATTGAATTTCAATTCTCATTCAGCAAAACACTTAATCTCTTAATTTCAAAATAGGATAAAGTCAGTTTACACTTATTATGGATAGATAGCCTACATGTAGTCCCATCAAATGCAATTATTATTTTATTATTATGGAACATAATCAAACCCATCCACTATTATAAATTATTTCGGCATAATTAAGACTGAGTATAATGTCATCCACATGAATGTCTTTCATTTTCCCCGTGACCATGAACTTGCCATAGATCATATATCACATTCACTCTATTTTGTTTCAAATGCGTTCAAATATTGGAGTTAATAGTCATTCAACAAAACTCCTACAACATATTTGGATTTGGACTATAGAGGCCTCTCGGCGTCTATAATTGACCTCACATTTGGGTTTCAATTATAGAGGCTCATAATACTATTCACATTTTGAGAGACCTCTCGTATTTTTCCTCTCATTTTCCCTCTCTCTAGGTTTCATCTTTCTCTCTTTATTTCCAACTTTCTCTCTTCCAATCAATAATCAACATCTCATACTTTCACTCATAATATTCGAACAAAATCTATTTTTGGTACTCTAGAGAGCGTCCGTGTCCAATTTATGTACTTTATTGTGAAACGTTGCCAATTTTGATACTTTTTCAATTTAACGACAAAAATTAAATAATTCAAGCATGGTAATCACACATCCGACATATCGAAAATAGAGAATAAATTAAAAAATGCAAAACAAAAATGAAAAATGGGCGGGTGCTATGTACACTTTTTAGTACTTTGGAGTACCAAACTGGGATTTTAATGCATTGTATAAGACATGACAATTTTTCCTATTGTCTTGATAATTTTGGCCCAACAGGTTAGTGGCTGTCACACGCTTGTATTGTTCACATTTTTTATGTTGAATTAGAAAGTATCTAAATAGAACAGGGCGCACTGTGGAGTACCTAAATTGGACAGAGGCACTCCGTAGTACCTGAAATGAGTTTTACCACATACAAAGCAAATGATAAACTTATACATGAACGGTGATAGTATTAAATAATAAATAAATAACTATTTTCTAAAATAATTTTTATTGATAATAAGTTTATATAGCAGTACCATCATTGAATCGAATGTTATTGTAATTCTAATTTATTTCGGAATATACATATCAAACAAATCTTTTATTCTAAATTACCTAAAGGGTAAATAAATATCAAATAAAATACATAATGATAGTTTCTTTCATTTTCATTAGTAGACATTTTTCAAAATAGTATCACCAAATATGAGTATTATTATAATTTATTGTGTAATACACATGTCAAATATATCAATTATTCTAAATTATTATTGAATAAATTCATGAATAGTGACATAAGTACAAAGTAATTAAAATATTATACCGTCTTTTCTAGTCATTTTTTATTTTTAATATATACATGAAATGGTCGGCAGAGGAATCAAAATTTTGATTATAAGATAGAAATTCTAACTTTAATTGAATTTGGGGAGATTATATTTCACCACGTATATTTTCAGTTAGATTAATTATTTTTTGGCATATGCTTAGTTGAATTTTAATTTTATTCTATTTTTAGTCAATGTTTTCAAGTGAATTTTAAAATAAATTTATTCCAATTAAATGAGAAATTGACACGTCAGCATGAACTTGAATTGAGCATTCTGATTCTTTGATATTTTTAGAATGTGAACTCTGCTTTTATATATTATATAGATTCTGTTATATGTAACAAACTTTTTTGTTACCTTTTTGTTTTTCCGTTATTTTAAAAAAAAAAGGAACCTTGAGAATCAGTTTTCAGTAACTAAATTATTATTGTCACCCCGGGAATTAATAATTTCACCACTATAATTAAAATCGTAAATTCTTTCTCAATATAGGCAAGTGTGGACCGTGTCGAGGGTGTTTGATTTGGGATGGAAGAATATCAATTGGGTTTGACCCTTATCTTGTAAATGGGTGTCGAATCCCATTCGACACGGGGTGGACACCCGTTAAAAACAAGAGGGGAGCGGGTGATAGCACCTGATCACCCGAGCCTGTTACCTTCTTCAATGGTCATACAATTCAATAAAGCTTTTATATGACCTGAAACAGTCTCCCAGAGCATGGTTTCACCATTTTTGTGATTCCTGTCAAGTTTGGTTTTTCTTGCATCCATGTTAATACTTCACAAAGGGTTCCTGCCATACTGCAGTTAGTGATCCTACTCTTTAATTTGCTAGCGGTCCTTGGTTGGAATACATCATATAAGAATTAAAGAACATAGACATGTAGAAGAAATTAGTAACTGAATCAATGTATATTTATAAGAATGAAAGAACATTGATATACATGGACAAAAAATAAGAAAATCGAAAGAATAGTGCGAATACGAATACAAATGCAGAAATAGAATCCGGTATGAACACTATATGGACAAATATATAGTATCCACTGTACGTATGCACACAAAATGCTAGCTAGCAACAAGGTTCAAACCTTCTGCCTCTGCTGGGCATATATATTTCTATCATCTCAACTCGTCCCTCGACAGAATCAACGGTAGCGTTTCCATTGGTTATCCCACTGGTTGTTCCTGAATGCACAACATCCAATAGAGTAGACAATGTTGAGGAACACAAGTAAGACAACATTTATAATGGCCACCCTCCTCCACTGGCTTTTCATGTTATCCAGCAGTCCTGCCTTGCAAGAGTCACATCCGTAACACAACATATTAGGTTCGTTGCTCCAGGTGTTACAATCTGGATTCGTTGTAGCAGATGTGGCTGTTCGAGTCCAGTTGGTTGGGCTGACGTACTGGAAGTTGCAGTCGTTTGATGGCTTACAGCAGCCAGACTGGTAAGATATTATCATTATAGTTAGTGAAGATAACAATGTGATCAGATGGACATGACAAATTAAATTTACTTTAATACAAATTTATGAGATTGAGTAATATACCTGGAGAGCAGACAGATTTTCTGCGAAAAAGGTCTCAGCAGATGTATTGTTCGCTTCAATAAGCCTGTTGCAAACCCTGCTATCCCTCAAACAGCTCTCAATCCTATTCCAGTGATCATTTACTCTGTTCTGAAGCCAGTTTGAGTAATCACCGAGGCGATACTCTTTGTACCCCCTACCCGATATCATCTCACCGACACCCCTATTGGTCACCACGAACGCGAGTACCGTGGAACAGAACAGAACAAGTATCAGCAAGAACATAACGACCAAATACACCCAGAGCAACCATGTCACCCTGCAGCAGGAACCAACAAAACCGCATATTGACACTACAAGAATAAACACTCCAAGAATGATCACCGGCATGTCCAGAAACCGTTGGCACTCGGTGTCAGCTTGTTTCGAGAGCCATATTCCGCCATAGATGATCGGGATCGACAGCAACAGGGTGATAATGTTCAATAGACCAACTAAACTGTTACTCAAACGACACATTTTTGCTTTTCTTTGGAAAAGTTTTTCAATGGATCGGAGAGCTTTTGGATGAATTGTGTTATAATGGTAATCAGAAGGTTTGAAATGGTTTTATAGAGAGACCGGCAATTGTTTGTGGTAGTTAAGAACTCTCTTTCTTGTTACGGAAACGGTCAACTGTTTCATACCCAAAGATATCTCCTTGCCGCTACATTTACGTGGGATGTGAGTCATATGACAAAGTTTTAGTAGTCAAAATATAAGTGTACGAAAATTAATTAAATGAAATTAAGTAGGCATATTTTCATCTAGGATGTAAAATGTAAATGAATTGGACGTTCGTGAAAAATCAAAAGAATATTTAGTCAACATTCCATTTTTAGTTTGACGAAATTGAACTGTTCGTGTAGTTAAATTTAAATAGGAAAAATACATAAATAAATCAATAAGCAACATTAATTACAAAAAAGTCATCTTAAGAAATCAATTACCAAATGCTCGCTCATTTATAGCTCCTCCATCCTGTTCAAGGTCGTCGGTAATTGATTTGGTAAAACACTGGTAAACCACTCGAAAACCACTAAAATCGACAACTCATCCACAGAAATGGCAGAATCGAGCAAGCAATTGGCACCACAAAGCGATGAACAGGAAATAGGTACGAAACCCTAGTTTCAGGTACTGGATTCGGACTTGCTGGAGGTCGAATTCGGGCTTTTTGGGCTTAACGGCGAGGAGGATTATTAGGATTACGGCGAGGATGAGGAGTGCGAGGAAGGAGAAGAGGAGGAACAGGCAGCAGCAGCAGCCGCGGAATGAGGCGGAGGAAGAAGAGGAGGTTGTTGTGGGTGGGTAGTAGTGGTGGTGGTGGTTCTCTGGAGGTCATTTTGGGGAGAAATGGTTTTGGTTTAGGCCTGCCACCACCATACACGGCGGTGGGTGGGTGGGGGGGGGGATTGATTATTTTGGATTTGGCGCTTTGCTTTTTCTACACTCTTTCTTCTTCTCCTTGTTCAACTAGAGCAGCAAAAGTGTCTGCAATTATTATTATTAGAGTGGTTTGTTTGTCTCTCTCTCTCTAGAGTTTATTTTAGAGAGAGAAAGGGGCTAGCATTAGGTACGAACCCCTAGTTTCAGTGCATGTTGCTTTAATTTTATGAAGTTTTCTGTTGATTCCTGCTAGTTTCAGTTGAATTATGCTAGTTTCAGCGGTTGTTAATTTGATTTCGGCTAGTTTCGGTGCTTGATACTTTCATTTCGCCTAGTTTCGGTGCTCGAACCTTTCATTTCGACTAGTTTCGGTGCATGATACTTTCATTTCACCTAGTTTCGGTCCATGATCGTTTGTTCTATGCTAGTTTCGATGCTTGAAACTTTGATTTCGACTAGTTTCGGTCCGTGATCATTTGTTCTATGCTAGTTTCGGTGGTTGATCATTTGATTTCGCCTAGTTTCATTCCATTTCTGCTAGTTTCATTTCATTTCTTGCTAGTTTCATTCCATTTTCTGCTAGTTTCAGTGCTAGTTTCAGCAACAATTAAAACTAGTTTCAGCAACAAAATGCTAGTTTCAATACAAGTGCTAGTTTTATTAGTTTCAGCAACAAAATGCTAGTTTCAGCAACATAAATGTTAGTTTCACTAGTTTCAACGCAAATGCTAATTTCAGCATCACAAGTGCTAGTTTCATCAACACAAAATGCTAGTTTCATTAGTGTTAGCATCACGTGTGCTAGTTTCAGCAACACAAATGCTAGTTTCATATTAGTTTCAACACATAAAATCTAGTTTCATAAACTAGTTTCAGACAAAAAGCTAGTTTCATAAACTAGCTGAAACTATATGAAACTAACTGTTAATGCTAGTTTCAACATCATACAAAAATAATTTCATTAGTTTCAACAACAAAAATGATATTTTCAATAGTTTGAACATTATAAGTGCTGGTTTCCGCAACAAAAAAGCTAGTTTCATCAGCACAAATGCTAGTTTCATTAGTTTCAGCATCACAAGTGCTAGTTTCAACAGCAAAATGCTAGTTTCATTAGTTTTCAGCATAATAAATGCTAGTTTCAATAATTTGAGCATCATAATTGTTGGTTTCAGCAACAAAAAAGCTAGTTTCATCAACACAAATGCTAGTTTCATTAGTTTCAGCATCACAACTGCTAGTTTCAACGACAAAATGCTAGTTTCATTAGTTTTCAACATTATAAGTGTTAGTTTCAATAGTTGATGCTAGTTTCATTAACAAAAATGCTAGTTACATCATCACTCCATTGTTAGTTTTATTAATGCAACTACAAAAATGTTAGTTTTATTAGTTTCAACAACACAAATACTAGTTTCATCAACAAAAATGTTAGTTTCATTAGTTTCACCATCATAATTGCTAGTTTCATCAACAAAAATGCTAGTTTCATTAATTTCACCATCATAATTGCTAGTTTCATCAACAAAAATGCTACTTTCATTAATTTCACTATCATAATTGCTAGTTTCATCAACAAAATACTAGTTTCATTAGTTTCAACATCACAACTGTTAGTTTTCAACAACAAAAAGTTAATTTTATTAGTTTCAACATCATGAGTGCTAGTTTCAGCAAAAAAATGCCAGTTTCGGCAAAAAAAAATGCTAGTTTCATTAATTTTGGCAAGTCAAAAAGCTATTTGCGTTATTGTCAGCATCACAAATGCTAGTTTCAATACAAGTGCTAGTTTATTAGTTTCGGCAAACACGAATGCTAGTTTCATTAGTTTCAGCATCACAAGTGCCACACAAAATGTTAGTTCATTAGATTGATGCTAGTTTAATTAGTTTCGGCAACACAAATGCTAGTTTCAACGGCAAAATACTAGTTTCATTAGATTCTAGGGCACCAAAAATAGAATGGCCTTTTTTGTAAGACTACTTGTATTTTAGGGCACCATAAAAATAGAATGGCCTTTCTTGTAAGACTACTTGTATTTTAGGGCACCATAAAAATAGAATGACCTTTTTTGTAAGACTACTTGTATTTTAGGGCAACATAAAAAATAGAATGGCCTTTTTTTGTAAGATGTTTTTTAAAGTGGTTGTTTTAACGGTGCTCTAAAGTGGTTCTTTTATGTAATTTTCTTTACAAATAATTCACGAACAAACCATTCATCATCATGTACGACTTCTAAGTTTAAGATTATGCAGAATGGATAATAATTTTGTAATTATCTGATAATTATATATCAACTTCCGTACCGTCTGCGCCTTTGATCTATGTTATTGTAACAATGACATTGGAGTATAAAATTTATTTCTTCGACTCCAATACAAAATTTTCACGCTAGCTCCTGGCAAATGAGACCATTGATTAGTTCACACCAATACTATAAACGTAAACAACCAAAAGTATACATTATCCCAAGATGACGGATTGACAATGAACTATTCCTAGAAAGTTCTTTATTCGCTTCTCCAGTAGACTTTTACCTATTTTTAACCATCCTCCCTAGACTCAGGCTAACAAAGTGAATTTATACTAAACAGAACATTATTAACTGTGAAAAGAGAAGAAAGAAAGAAAGAAAACGTACAAATCAATAATAATGTTACCGAACTTTGAACATTGTACCAAATAATATGCAGAAGGCGTCTGTTTCCTCGAGCAGAAGTTCAAATGAAATGGTAAATTTAAAAAGGCACACGAATTATTTGCAACTGGCTTATTAGTCTGATGATATTCAGACCAAGACAAAGATGTTTTGCTTCAAAATAAAAGATAATTTCCAAATTGAAGTCCCTACTAACTTGGCCATAATTTAGAGAGGCCCTGGGAATGTGCCATTCTCCCTCTGCTCATTCCATTTCTCAACCTGCAAAAGACGATAGAAACCAGATACAACAGTCAAAGAAATAGTATATTGATTCTTATACAACTTTTATTGCTGATATAGAAAGAAATGGGTAAGAAAACACCAAGGGAAAACAAATGCCAAGAACAGCATCAAAAAGATAACTATGCAACTGA
This sequence comes from Plantago ovata, assembly GCA_028274465.1. Lineage (NCBI taxonomy): Eukaryota > Viridiplantae > Streptophyta > Magnoliopsida > Lamiales > Plantaginaceae > Plantago > Plantago ovata. The sequence goes on along the minus strand of CM051456.1, from coordinate 15,084,971 downwards.
AATATTCAGTGTATAAAGGAATGTTCTCTCACGGTATCATGGATTATATCAGGCACGGTAGGAATTTGGAAGCGATCACATATTTTGAGATTTTGACCCTTAATAGCACGTCCTAATGAGAGTTTACCATGTCGTTCAGCCATATTTCATGATGCTTTCAAAACTTGAGAAATAGAAAAGGGCACTCTGATACACCAGAAACAAGAACAGCAACATTTTCTATCCTACTGGATTGGGTTAAGCAAACATGAAATAAAAAAATAATCATGTCAAGCCCAAGGGAAAGAAATAAGAGGGGCACTTCTGATGGAAAAACAAAAAAGGGTAAAGAAATTAAACTTGAAAACAAATGGCAAATCACTGAACGCTGAGACACATGTCCAGACCAAACAATTTCTACACAAAAGGTTCGCAAGGGGAGTGTATATAACTGTGACCAAGGTTGTTCCTGATATACACAACACTCCTTTCCTACCCCACACCCCCAACAACAACACAAAATCATCCATCCCGATTTATCTTCATTTCCATATTTTTATATAAATCATTTTTTCTTTGGGTGCTTCAGTACTGATTTGGATTCTTCATTTGGATGGATTTGCTTCAGTTGAATTTGTAGGAAAGTTAGTAAACTGCTGGGACTTTCTGAAAGATGAGAACCATTACAAACAATCCGAAACACATTCACACAAAAGTGCCAAAAATAAGATCATGAGACCACCAGCACATTGACTTACCCATTCACCTGGGCAAAGAGCACGATAATATTTAGCAAATCGACCACAATCACCAGATTCTTCACCCTTAGCTGCCACACACCTGACAACAGAAATTAAGCTAGGTTACGTAACTGAGTAACTGACTGACAATAATATGATAAACAGTAGTTGCTTATTTGAGAGCACTCTGACCCGCATCAAAATTTTAGATTATTACTTCAGCCACAATAGACATCATTTAGAATATTACAACATCCTGCTTAGGCCTGTGTATCCCTCAGAAAACACCAAACCACAAATGACATTTACTTTCTGCCATCTTCTATATCTCATTTATAGGTTAACCTTTGGACTACCATTCATGAATGTCTAAGAGAATGACAGACTCCTCCATCAAGGTTCATCAATGTGTCAAGTATTTGATAGACCTCAGCATGCAGCTCAGTGAGGATTTTATATTTTATAACACGAAAACATCATAAAATTAGCACAGAACCTAAGACTCCGACAAGAAATGGCCATTCAAATCCCGGCTACATGAACATAATGGAATAGAATATAGGTTAGCCACCATAGAAGCTGCCAATAAGCAAACAATTCACTCATCACTGAACCAACACTAGATACCAATGTCTTTTCCAATTTGCAAGATTATCGATAGATTGCTAGAGTAAACCAGGTAAGATGTTCAAAATTACTATAAAATCATAAAATCCAATCCAAAAAAAAAAAAAATAGAAACGAACTTGTGAAACTCAATGTAGCGGGTGAAACAGTGTCTTGTTTGGTTGGTCGTTGGGAACCGGAAATCAGCAGGGGCAGTTTTCAATTCAATCTGCAAAAAGACGCAATTCAAACGTAATCAGAATCAAAATCAAACCTATACTTGTATCGCCATATGATTTCACCCAAATCAAATGTCATAGATCAGATTTCATTTAACCCTAAATCAGAGACATACGTATACCAGTCGAAATCAAACATATAAAACGAAGAATTACTGTTTAAGATCTATCAGTAAATGTACCTCAGCCATTGTTGATGGAGAACACGGTATCGATCAGAGAGATAGAGAAAGAGAGAGTCTCCTCGTAGAATGCAAAAATGGTCGATGTTGATTTAGTTCCTACTTCTAGTTCTGGGCTGGACTTATTTTGTATTTCGCCAGAGGATAATTTCAGCTAACTCCCTCGGGTTTGATGCATTTTCTCGCCGATCACCCCCCGTATCATATGACTTTTTCGCAAAAAGTATGTTTAAAATTTTTTTTTGAGTAACAGATACTTTTCATTCATCCATCATCCAAAAAAGAAGTACAAGCAATCAAAGCATTATAAGAACTCATGGAATGTAACAGGCAGCACACTACCATCCTCTAGTCCTACAACATTCTTTGCTAAAGCATGAGCTAAATTATTCCCTTGCCGCCTAACAAAACAGTACTTAACAGCAACAAAAGCCGCAGCAGTCTGCTTAATGTCTGATAGGATAAAACCGGCCGCAGATAAAGGCATCTGGACATCTTGTAAGGCGCGAACTACACCCAAGCAATCCCCTTCCAGCATAACATATGGCAACCGGAGCTCCGCCGCTAAAAACAACGCACACCTAGCTGCCAACGCTTCAGCTATCTCTGGACTGGCAACACTAGGAACAAGAACACTCTTCCACTTCAGTACTGTGCCGTCGGCATCACGGATAACCACCCCAATACCTGCTCGCGAACGGGTAAACGAAGCATCATAGTTCACCTTGTAAAAACCACGAGGGGGCCGCTGCCACACCGACACAGGAACGGAATCTACTCTACTCCTGTACAACCCGCAAGCCGCCCGATACTTAGAAATGAACTGTTGAACGAAAGTAATAAGGCCCTGAGCATCCAACGCCACGCGCTCATGAATATGCTTGTTTCTTTGATACCAAATACTCCAGCATACGCACACAAAGAAAGCAAACTCCTCCGTACCAAGTTTCGCCTTGACATGTGAGATCCAGCTAGGAATATCAACACAACCATGTAGCAAAACCGCCATCGGTAAGTTAGAAACTGCCCATACGAGGCGAGCAAAAGAGCAATCCCGGAGCGTGTGCATAATAGTCTCGGTGCCACAAGCACACAGCGGACAGGCCTCCTGCAAATCAATACCCCGACGAGCGAGATTGACAAAAACCGGCAAGGAATTCCGTAGAAGCCGCCAACAGAAAACCCGCACCTTATTAGGCAGACTAATCTTCCACACCCACTCCCAGTTCTGCTCGACATGAGTGCTACTACTCCCAAGACGGTCACGAACAGCCCTACGTGCCACGTCACGAGCTAACCAGTAGGCGGTTCTGACAGTATGTTTAAATTTTAAATACTTAGTCATTTTTAATATAAAAGTCCGTTTGTATGTACTGTATCAAAATAAAATCGCAAGTACATAGGGTCGTTACAATAATTCTTCCTTAAATGTGTTTCATCCTACTCATGTCATGTGTGGCCATCCGCACAACATGTGGTTTAAAATTAATTCAGTTTTAATACCATTTTACATTTATAACACCTCAATACGAGATGAGCCAAGACATGTGGGAAAATTACATGCACTTTAGTAGCGTACAGAATGAGGTTCCTATATCAATTTAGAATGCAAGGACACGCAAATCTATTATGTTCGAGTAGTATTTCTCATCTCTAAAGGCGCTTAGATCCACCAATTATCACTCCGGTGTCAAAAACATAAGTCCAAACGTGTGAATATAAAGTACTTCCTCCATTTCATTAGTAACTTCCTCTTCGGTCAACAAGTTTCATGTTTTTGACCGCACATTACTCCTAAATTATACGATGCAATTATTTTTTAAAGTTATATAATTAAAGTCCAAACGTGTGAATATAAAGTATAAAGCTTGGGTGGTACCTTTAAAACTAAAATCCCCTTCGTGCGAAATTTCATGAAGTAACTAATAGTTAGAGTGCTTGAAAGTTGAAACAGCAAACAGCATATGTCCATGCAACTATTCATCTATTTCCGGATTACCTCTAAGAAATATTATTGTGCAAGAGTAAACAACACACGGCTTCTTTTGCCATTGAATCAATTGATTTTCCGAACAAACAATAGCGATCCCGTATATTGTACAAAAACACCCCCACAATTACCAGGGGGATAGTAGGACAACATTCCTACAAAAGCCCACTATACCTACTAGTATGTTTTTTTTTCCTCTTTCTACACTAGACTGTATATTTCTTCACCAATTAGTTACACATTAAGAGTTCCTCCCAAAACTCCTACCTCTCAGGAAACAATCTCTCTGCCTGAGCCATATCAAGCAGATAGCTTTGACATCCAAAAATTTGCATCACACCATATAAAGCCCCATTGATATATGGTACAGGGGGCTATCATTCATACCATGCCTTGCACAAACTTGCCAATGTCTAGGGTGCGACAAATTGCTGCCAGAGACACCAACCATCAGATCAACATCTAAACCTGTTCAATTAACTCTTGTCCCACTCAAGTACTGAATCCATTGGGCTTACTATGTGCACTGGAACTATTTACCGCTGTTGGGTTAGAAAATGTAACAGCCAACTCTTCTTGGACAGCTGATTGTGAAGAAAACCCCTGCTGTGATGATTCTAACATCTCTATACGCCTCAATGATGGCACATCACCCTTACAATATCGACGCCACATACTCCTGTATGTTGATTCCAGTCCTTGAATAAATTTTGGACCATCACAAAGAGGAGATTTGAGCATAAGATCCCGCAGTTTCATTCTTAAGCTCGAGAGGGCGGGTACGTCACTGGCCAAATTTATAGCATGCTGCACATATTCATCTTCATTCTTGGCAATCAGATCATCCAGTCCTGTTTATTAATGCATAACATAAAAGTTTATTAATTAGTCCATAGACGTAAGCTGCAGGTAACTAGTCAAACTTGCTAAAATAAAGTGGACGGGAACCAGACATTACGATGTAAAATGACGAATGTATTATGCACCCTGGCTTATGAGTGTGTGTGTGTGGGGGGGGGGGGGGGGGCTGAAAATTCTGGCTCAATTTCTGCCCATTGTTATAATGACAAGGTGTTCACAGGGATGAGATGCAAACATTCACTTCAGATTGGTATAATATTTTATTAGCATGGTATTTTACTAACTCCCTTAAACTAAAATGAGGCTCAAACAAATTCTCACAAGCCACAATAGGTTTTACCATACAACTCCAAGCATATTTAAAATCAAATTTCTTGTAATCTGGTCATATTTTTCTTTTTAAGTTCAGAAAAGTGTGTGTGTGTGTGTGAGAGAGAGAGAGGGAGGGGGGGCTAATAAGCTAATAATTCAAATAATTATATCATGTAAAAGTAAGCTATTGTATGTACACTACTCCCTCCGTTTTTTAATATAAGATTTTGCCTATTTCTTAAATATAAGATGATTAGGGTTTTAAATTAATATAATATTAGCTTTCCAAAAATGGAGGTACTACCTAAAAGAAAATTAAGAGCAGTAATATGATACCGCGAAAACACATACCAATTGCTTTGAGGAGACTCACGCCAACATTATGAGCATGAACCAATCCTCCCATCGTGACACAGGGAACGCCCATATACAAAGACTCGCATGTAGTGGTTGTTCCAGCATAAGGAAATGTATCCAGGCTACAAGAGAAAAGATATGCATTAACAACAGCAACAAAAACAAAGCGGGGGGGGGGGGGTAGAAATCTAGAACTATAAACATCCCTTCCTAAGCTATATTTGTCTAATATTATGTTGCATGAGTATATTCAATCTGCTCTAATATATGTCGCACTTATCTCCCAGACCCTCAATAATGAATGAGCATGAGCATGAGCACTACATTTTCTTTAATTATTCCTTGTATAAGTACTTGGGTACTACCTAGAGCTAGAAGATAAACTATTTGTGTTTTGAACCATCACAGCCATAACTCTATCAGCACTTTGGTAACATAGTAATCTTAACAACAATGCATATGAACCTTAGTCCTGAATAAAGCTGTGCATATTTTGCATCCATTATAGATTAACTTGGCACTTATAGCTTCAGACAATTGTCCAGTAAAATTTTAGTGAGATTCATGAGTTCAGATATTACCTAATGTCCATCAGAGAATATGATTGCATATGATCGTGGTTGAGAAGAATTAGAGGCAGGAGATCCACCCGGAGTGATTCCAGTCCCAACTGCTCCAGAGTTGACAGAAATTGCACTCTTACACTTTCACAGCAGAAAGGCTTGCACTTGACAATTAGGCGAGAATTAGGAACTGCACATAGAATCTTTGCCCATACTTGCAGCACCTTGGGTGTTATCTGATTGAAATTTGCAGTGTAAGAGCTGGAAATTTATGACTGAAAAATGTTGAATGCCCACAGCAATCATTACCTTCGCAAGATTGTTGAAACTCCCAAAAGTGATAAAGCCATTAGATAAAGCAGGGGTGGTGCACACAGGTCCTGCTTCCGGTGAAGGTGTGTAACACAGAAATGAATCAGGTAATCGAACCAACTCTTCAACATGCCTGTCAATAACAAATTGCATAAACTTAGCGCAAGAAAATGATGGGATTCTACTTCCACCATTGGGCAGGATAGGGGCCAGAACTAGTAGTTACTTTTGTTTTGTATCAGGAGAGTCGGCCTGGGCATCAGTTATCCTGTAATCAATTGTAGGCAAACCAGTTGTGTTTGGGTAGCCAATCCATGTCACCTACAAGTTCATATGTATATACAAGAGGATCAAATAATGAATAGCTAAATCCTCTAAATAAGCATCGAGCACCACGTGTATACAACTGATTCTGATCGTTAACAGACACTCTCACTTGTAGCTCTTACGTGGTTGTTCCGTATAGGAATAAGAAAAAATCAGTTAATAACAGTCAGAATGTCAACCACATTTACTAGCGAATAGGCAGTCTACATTCAAAAATGAAATTTTCCTACTTCTACAAATGTTGTATTCTAATTATCTACAAAATTTGCAAACCATGTTTATCTTTCTTTAAATTACGAATGTTCAGTATATAAGATGTCATGCCTGCTCCAAGAAATGTTACACTGGCTAAAACAATTCTACTTGGTACGACAGTTCATATGATCCAGAGCATTAGAACTTCAGCAGGTCGTGCTCTGGTGGATATAAAGTAAGCAATATAATTTACTGCATGGATTATTTTGATTCAGCTGTTTAAATGGAGAACCAAATGTGACCTGCCCATTATAATTTACTGCATGGATTATTTACTAGGGTTAATTAGATTAATTTACTTTATCCGACCAAAATTGGGAGTTATCTAATCTCTGAGCTATAAAATGAGCCCTAGTTAGATCACTATGCATAGATCTGTTTACTAGGGTTACAGGTTACTGGTTAAATTAAAATAAATTTACATCCTCTTTAAAACACTAGCATAAGTTATCATCTGGATCCAGATTTACTAGCACAAACTCCCTCCCCCCATGAATTCGAGCTCTACCACCAAGCCACCACCTTGACAGGCCAAACTATAGTTGATTAGCCATCGAGCAACCAGGAGCAATCAATTTAGTTTACTTGATCCGAGCAAAATCGGGAGTTATTCAATCTCTGAGCTATAAAATGAGCTCTAACTAGACTACTGTGCAGAGATCTGTTTACTAGGGTTACAGGTTACTGGTTAAATTAATTCACATAAATAATTTAGATAATCCTACCACAAGTTATCATCTGAGATCCAGATTTACTTGCACAACACCCCCACCCCCCCAAAAAAAAAAATCGAGCTCTAACACCAAGCCACCACCTTGACCGGTCAAACTATAGCAAATGAACAGCCAGGGAGCAATCAAGCTTTGAAAAAACACCTTTCCTTGCATCTCTTTGCACAAAAAAAATTAAATGCCACATGACAGTCACCAGAACAGTGGTTTGAAGCTTAGCCCCAGAACAATAGTGCACAGACGCACACGATCAATTATACTGGCTTCATCCATGTCATATTTGTTTTTCTTGGCTCTTAGCCTAAGTCAGATATCTGGTACATGCAATGCGACAGTATTTAAATCTAGAAATACCTGAACAGGAGCAGGCCGGCAAGCCATCGTTCCTAACTTGTTGTTTGCAGTATGACCAGTAAGTTCCACCAAGATATCGATATTGTCATCTCTAACCATACTTGCGACTCTTTTCTCATCCATCCCGTATATATCCTTCCAATCACCACCATGTTTGAGGACTCTGTCTTTAAATTTGTTCGTTTTGGCATCTGCCTGTGAAACCAGAGAAGGGTAATTTAGTAATGTAACTCAAGGCTAGACATTCTTTCAAAACAAGTAAGCAGCAACTTGTATTTGTTTGTTTTTCGCAAAATCTAATGGTGGGAACATGCATAAGGTTAAACAAGGGCAGAACTCAGGACAGTATTATTACAGGTGGAATTTGCTATACCTTCACAACGGCTGAATATACAACAACTTTATAGTTTGCATAGTCGTGATAGATTAGGGGCGCTTCAATGAAATATGATACCGAATGGGTAAAGTAATCAGGAGACACATATCCAATAACAAGTGGCCTGTCAGGGTCCTTGGTGTTGTCCCAGAATGTGTACTGTTGAAACAATCTCATAAAGCGCATGCCCCACTCCCTGCATTAATGCATTTCAGATCAGGCAAAGTAAGTATAAACAATTATTGCGCACCAAGTTTACCTGGAAACATGCTGATAAAAGAGTAGAAATAGAAATATGTGATCAAAAAATACAAACATCCATCCCAGTACACATGCAATGTACATTGAGCACATTCACAGTTATTTACATATGAAATAGAACCACACTTCTATAACATAGCCATATAACTGAAGTTTATAGTGCAATCAGTTCTGGCAAACAGCTCTGAAACAATAGTTAGAAAAATCTTGCTAAAAGGAGAAGGACAAAAGCAGATAGAAAGCACAGAGGAGTCTACCCCGAAATTATGGTTTTTTAATCATGATCCTGCAAGTGGGGGAACTCCCTCACATGATCACTACTGGTATGGACATCAACTAATACTATTTCTTCACAGGCTTGTTGCTTGCTGAAGCTAAATTACAATACAGCACATAACTGCTCTCAACTAAAGAAACATCAATTACCAAATCAACTGTGCCACATATGTACATAAAGCTTGGAAAAGACCAAATTTTCATTTGTCATATCATAGTTGACAACAGCTACAATACAGGTTGCTATGGTGGATGTAGTATACTGTAGGAGCGCTGCACTAGTGGTTAAGAATATAGTGGGTGCTATTTGTCATTATCGACGCTGCAGCAAATAACACATAGCGTCACCATAGTAAAGCTAATGTGAGAAACTGAATCCAAATATGAATACCTATCCTACGATCAAGAGCTATTGAAATTAGGCTAGTTTTGAAACCAAAAATGATTTAGTCTTTAGAGCTTTGTTTACTATCAACTGCACATACATTTCAAAGGTCTAACAGAATGTATATGTATATTGAGAGATTAACAATTACAACAAGGTAATGTCCACACTTCTTTTTATTCGAAGATAATGTCAATACTTAACGTGATAAATTGATAATTTATTATTTACATATGTACAGAAGTATGACCTGTGAGCCTCATACAGTTTATCATCAGTACCCTCATTAATGTAGTTCAGTGCAAGCAACCGGTTCTGCATGATACGAAATAGAAAATATCAGATACGTAAAAAGCTTTAGAGCCTCATCTGCAACACATGTACCAAGAACAACTGACAAAAGGTTCCAAGATATCACCAACACACAGCAACCATATTACTATCCCAAAGAATTTGATGGTGTGCAGGAACAATGAAGAAAACCTAAGCTAATCCATTTTGCAGGCGTTAAAGATTTGAAACTGAACAAGAAAATCTCTTGAGGTGTCCAGCAACTCAAAAAATGACTAAGAAAATATAATATCCTCGTCACATAGACAAGTTCATACAATAATGGAAAAGGGGAGATGTCATTTTAAAAATGAAAATCAAAAATAAGAAGACATATAACAGGTAAACTTGTGGGGAAACAGTTTCAAGTGTTAAGCCAACGCCCATAAAACAAAACATTTACCCAGGAGTGTTTATTTGGATTCAAAAAATCTTTATTTTGATAGTAGTATTTAACATTACTTCCTCTCGATTAATATGCTCATATAACCGGGAGAGGTTGCTGCTCAAACCGTGGATTCGTTCCTTTTTTAATAACTGATACATCCAACCTCAATCTTTAAATAAAATACCAATTCACAAGGTAAATAAGCAATACCTGTCCTGCATTGCGAGAGTCGGGATCAATTTTGAGGCACTGTTCATACGCTTCAATGGCCAAAGATATGTTGCCAGCATCTCTATAAAGAACACCTGCACATGCAGAAAACCAGTGAAAGGAAACCCAAAAGGTTCTGCAACAAAGATTCATACTTCATAGACTGCAATGAATAAAATACACATCTCTAATCATGACCCGCTTACGCATATTCATAAAATTCCTATCTTACTACCATTTCTCTACCAACCACCAACCCAGACCCCAAACAATAAGCAATGGGAAAAGGCAAAGGAGAGAGGACAAGTCATATTATATCAGTGGGCATATTATTGCCACACTTAAGGATGCCTTTAGAGCTACTTGTTTTCACTTAGCACAAGAGTAAAATTTATGTCATAGAACACGTTAGTCATATACAAGTATGAGGCAGATAGCATGGCTCGTGTTATAATCTGGACAGTTGAAAGGACAGAATAAAACCTAAATTGTTATATGCTTCTGCATAACTCGGATTGGCAACAATAGCTTTCTCGAGCATGCCTGATGCAGAATCCATTTTACCCTGCATAGGAAGTGAAACTATCAGTTTACAGACAAGAATTGAGCAATTAGAGTACAAGAACGAAGCCTGAGTTACGGACCTGGACAGTATAAACAACCCCAAGGTTGTTTAATGACTGGGAAAAGTTAGGTTTGATTGATAAAGCCAGCTGAAAGAAAAACCCAACATTGTGAGTGATAACAACAACAACAATTGAACAAATAATATCCCTCCTGAATTAAAAAAAAAAAAGCCACCAACAACTTGCCTGGTAACACTCTACTGCCTTGTCAAGGTTATCTCGATCCTTGTATATGACACCTAAATTGTTGCATGCCTCTGCACAATGGGGATTGAAGTGGAAAGCGAGTTCATAAAACACAATTGCCTGCATACACATGTTTTATGTTACATTTTTAAACAAGGCACACAATAATGAGACACAGAAAGTAAAAAGATTGGAAACATGTGCCTCATGATGCCTAATAATAAGATTAATGGCATCAACAACTAGAAGCATAAAAATTGGATGATATTGTTTAAGAGATGGACACTATGTGGATGCCATAAACCTTTGGAGATACAACACACTCTCCTGGCGATGGCTCAATGGAATAGATGATAATAATGAAAGAAATTTAAACTAATTCAGAAGGTTAAATCAACAATTACCATGTCAAACTTCAGCATTTCTCCATAAGCAACTCCAAGATTGTACATAGCATCTGCATAGTGCCAATTATAGAACAGAGCTTTTTTGTAACATGCAACTCCCCGGCTGATGTCGCCTTCCAATTTGACCTGGACAGAGACATCTTGAGTCAGCCATAATACACGATCATACGGGTTCATAAATTTCCGATAGTGTTGCTAGTAAGATATATAAAAATTAAAAAAAAAATTATTAAAAAAAAAGCAGGAAGCTAGTGACTTTATAAATTGTATGAACTATACACTTAATATCTTCAGGACTTTATTACTGACATGATGAAAAAAAACTATATTGAATCACAGAGACATGGCCATATGCTTTTAGTAAATGCTTCATATGTATGTCACTAAACAAAACGTCAGTATGCAGCAACCTTTTTTAAGGGGAAAGTTGATCAACAGAGATGTTCTTTACTTTTCTAGTACAGTTCCAAGAGAAATGGGCAATTTTAGGATAGCACTCGAATAACTCTACAGTGAACATAAAAGTGTTGTTTCTTTATAAAGAAAAAAGATCCAAAATCCAGAGAGAATACACATTAGTTCTATTAACATATAAATATACAAATAAATAAGCAATCTACTAACAGTAACAAACATACCTTTGTGCCTAAATCTGTTAAAGCAATTGCCATGTTATTTTTTGCAATCTCAAAGTTCGGAGACACAGTAAGACACCTGTATATATGCATAAATAAATAATAAACCACAAGGTATTAAATCTACAAAAGCCAACTAAATCAGCAAACAAAATGTTAGAAAAGATAATAGCAAGCGATCAGGTCAGCACCTCTCGTAACAGGCAATTGCCGTCTGCAAATCCCCACGATTTTTGAAAATAACTCCCATGTTACAATATGCCTCAGCATACATTGGTCTTTCTATAGCAGCTTTCTCATAGCAATTAAGAGCAGTGTCATATTGCATCATCTCAGAATAGACAACACCAAGGTTATAATAAGCAGGCTGCAAGTAGTAAATTGAAACATCAAAATTGAAAAACTGATATGGCAAAAACAAGTAAAATGAAACTAAGCTGGGAAAAATTAACATGAAAACCAGGAAAATCATATTACAGCATAGTGTTCGTCAACTTTAATAGCTTCGTAGTACTTCTGGATTCCATCTTGTGTGTTGCCGGCAAGCTTCAAGCTAGTCCCAAGGTCTGTCAAAACAATTGCCAAGCATTCTGCAGCAAGCTTGTATAAAGGATCAGCCTTTAAAGCTCTTTGATACATCTGCACTAAGAGAAAGTCAAATTATTTTGAAGCAAACAGAAGAATAAAGAAAATAGAGAGAGGCACCTTGGCAAAAACTGTATTATATGGTCTTGCTGCTAGACACATTTTACACAAAAACAAATGGTAATAAAAATAAATTTAAACACCACCACCCACCCAGGTGTTGATGTGAGTCCCCTAACTTGCAAATCCACCTAAAATATTAAGAATAACCATAACACCCAAACCAAGTGTTATGGACATAATCCTAATTTGTAACTGTCTTACCAAATGTTCTTCTCAGGACCTAGAAGCTAAAAGCCAAATCACAATCAAATACTCAGGACACTACTACCTTCATCTACGACAAAAAGCTTACTTCTGGAAGCAACTGGGTAATTTTCTTGACCAAAATTCAGTATGTTAAGCTACAAGCAAGCATTCATTTGTGGCTCAAAGAACAGCTCACGAGGTAACACTTCAAACAACCTCACAAACATATGTGCAGCCTACAAACACATCATCTGTTTCAAACCAATAATTGTGTTTAACTTACATTTCAACTACCTAAAAATGGAAACACTTGGAGTAATATTTTACTATCAAATGCAAATATAAGAAACTTTAGTCCACAACAGGTTCAACCAATTATTTAGTTCAAACCAGGAATTCTTTAACTTATCATTTATCATTCACCTCAGAACAAGAGTTGTTTAACTTACATTTTGTCAAGCTAAAATGGATACATCTCAAACATTTCAACTTCACATGCAAATACAGTTGAAAGAATAAACCATATCCCAGCAGCTTCAACCAATCGTGTCCTCCAAGCCAAGAATACATTAATTAACTTACATATAGACTAGCTAAAAGTAGTATTACAGCTTCTTGAAAGGAAAAACGATACCTCAGTAGCTTGAGCCTAACTGAACATACTTATCATCTAGTTCAAACCAAAAATGGTTCAATTAACTTACATTTGAACTAAGAACTCATAAACTTTCAAGTTGAATTCGAAACATAATTGAAAGGAAGAGAAAACGATACCTCAGCAGCTTCAGCCAATCGACCTTCGTCTTTATACAAAATACCGCAATGTGTCAAGGCACAGGCGTTCTCCGGCTGCAACCTCATGGCCTCGGCAAAGCTGTCATGGGCGAGCTTGGTAGAGTTCTGCATCTGCAGGCAAACCCCTTTCCCAATGTGCGCTTCAACATTTCGCGCATCTTTCTCCAAAACGGTCTCGTACGCGCTGAGAGCGGCAACAAACTTGTTCCTCGACCGGAGAATGTTAGCGTAGGACAAGGCTTCGTCGATACGCGGCGGAGTAACGGCCATTTCGCCGCGGGAGAGGTCGGATCGAGGGGGAATTGGTGGTTTTGGTGGTGGTTTTAGGGTTCCGATCGACGGTTATTGGTTTTTGGGAAAAGGGGGGATGAATGGCACAGGTGATGATGATGCTTTTGCTCTACTGGAGCTGGACTTTACTGTGTGGGTCTTGTCAATGGGAAGAAAGGAACCCTTGAAATTAGTATTTTTCAGTCTCAATCAAGGTTTATATATAACTTTTTTCCATTTCCATTTTTTCCTACGTACAGTCCTACAGGCCTTGGCCCTACACAATTACGCAAAACACAACACAGGGTTCGTACACACCGGCCGCGTTAATAAAGACGGACTGACGGGTCATACGTACCAGCTACTAGCTACTAGCTAGCCAGGACCTTGTCAAGACTGCTTCACCCGTTTAGAAGTCGAATGTAGATCGATCGAGCTTTAAAATTAAAGAGGCCATTACGAAAATACAGGAGTTTGGTTCATAAACAATTTATTTTTTTTAAATGGTAATGAGAGTTCGTGTGAAATTGTAAAAAGTTCGAATTTAATATCATTGATGGTACCAAAATTGAATTCAATTGTATTAACACATTTCTCACGTCCGAAGGAGACCAAATTTGCCTTGTTATGTGAGGGTGGAGAGATGTTGTCTCGACTCTTGACCTCCATTGTATAAAACCGTATACAATAATCTTTCAAAAAACTCACTGAAATCCATGAAATGTAGCATTATGCTCGTTAATTGCATTTTCTTTTAATCTATTAAATTGCCCAACAAATATTAAGTGAACAACATAGTTTTCTCTCTACTATATCAACGGCTTGAGAAGACCATCAAAACCAGACGTCAAATTTTACTTGTACATCCATGCTTACACGTGAGAAGCTAACTATGTTACGAGTTCCATAAACAAAGCTTAACATTAGAAACTTGAAAAAACTAATACCACGAGCCCAAATACCACTAGTGACATCGACACTAACATATTACATATGTAATAGTCATTTTATGTGCTACTATAGGACACATACATGATCATCACACACACCAATACCCAAACCACACACCATGAAACATATATGAATTCAATATAACATATAAAGCAACCGGTGTAATGGCAGAATGACTAATTCTCCTTTGACACTCACCCCTCCAAATAACTGCAACTTTATTATCCAATGGCTACATGAATTTAGTATTATCACATGTTAAATAAAAGAACTAACATTATCCTAATTTTCTATGTGAACCTATCGACGTCAACTTCCTCAACCGTTACATGTCCTCTTTAACCAAACCCTCATATTATTGTGCTCCCAGGGATGTTGGTAAGATACAACATATAATAGATTCGAGTAATGGCAATCATTAACTCATAGGCCATAGCCAATACACAGATCACGAGAAATTATTGAAATAACATAGAAGAGCATGGTCAAATTACGTTTATAGAGAAAACATAAAACTCTTTATACAATTCCTACAAGTACACACATAAGAATATCTCCATGTATTTTTTCAACTAATTGTCAACTATGCAATTCTCACTGCTGAAACCCTTTTAAAACATCTATATATGTATTGATGTGTCAATTTACGATGTCTCTCATTTGAAAGAAAAAAAGAAAAAAAAAGAGAAACTAATATAGAGTAGTTTTTCAAATTAGTCAAAATAATCATTCAACTCATTGATATCCAATAAACAAACTTATTATACCCAAGCCATTACATATTGATCAAATAAGGAGGATAGAGCAGTTTACACCAATTAAACACACACTCAGTATTAAAAAGAAAGAGTAAGGCTATATTAATCTATTCGCTTTAACATAACTAAATAGGCTTGAACTAAACTTATTTTTTGTAGTATAAAAAACAGCCAACAAGCAAATTTGATATGAACCGAACATAATTGGACAAATCTAAATTGAATTGAACATGATTGAAATTAATGAGTTTTCAAATGAAAAAAAAAGAGTGTTAACTAATTTGTTTATATATTTTTCTTTCGTTTAGCAAATCAATTAGATTAACAACTCATTTACCAAGCACATCCACATAAACCACCTAATTTATTACCTCATCTCCAATGAAATACTATTGATAAGATGACCGATAGATAATAACGAATACCATTTAAATTTGCCAAATATATAATGAACGATCACTACACATATAATAATTCCCAAAAATTAAAGAAAATCCATAAACTTAAACATCATAAAGTGCTTTTAAAAAAAGTCCAATAAAATATGCTTGCTCTGAGCACCATTCACCACCACTTTCACACATCAACGTCACAAAAACCATATCCTACCTAAATCCATGTTTCAAGATTCTCACCATCCACCAATAATTTTTAAGTTTCAACACAGGGCCAGGCAAGCCACGGTAAGTTCATTGGACTACAACAAGAAATACTCGTAAGATTAGTTCGAGAACTAATACTCCGTAGTTCTTCACATAGCGCAATTCTCAATTTGAAAGAGCTAGCTACCAATGGGCTCTTGTCTTCTAAGTGTAACTTCAAGTTATGTTCCACTGGAAAATCACTTGGATGACTACCTTATAAACCACATTCCTCCAAGATGTCTAAGGTGTACTTTCTTTGACTGAGTACAAAACCCTCAGATGAACGAGCCACCTCAATGCCCAACAACATTTTAGCAATCCAAGTCTTTAATGTTAAATTTCTTGTCCAGGTACAATTTTATATGCGAAATAAAATCTCCATCATTGCCCGCGAGTAATACTTCATCAACATAAATTAACACACATACGTATATGTTACCTTGCCGGAATATGAACAATGAGTGGTTTGCATGTGACTGAGAGAAACCAATGTCAAGTAGAGCATAGGTGAACTTTTGATACCAATTTCGTGAAGTCGGTTCGAGCCCATATATTGATTTATGTAATCTGCACACTCTAGTATCTCCATATACACTTCACAAAACCTTGGGGAATATTCATGTAAACTTCCTCTCCCAAGTCACCATGCAAAATGACATTGTTAACATCCAATTGATGTACAATCCAGTTCTTCTTTGACGCAATAGCAAGTAGACATCAAACAGTCACCAATTTGCAACTGGGACAAAGATCCCATGCATGAAAATCAACACCTTCAACTTATAAAGAGGAAGTAACAAAGAATACTATGATACTTTTTTTGGACCAAAAGAATACTGTGAGACTTGAAACTCAAAAACTATTTTTTTCAAGTTGGCACGGGATGACTGTAAGAGTAGCTAAGCCCCTAGATCGAATTCATGGAGGCAAACTCACCGGTACCTGTTGAGATTCAATTTAGCACTAGCCTAGGTGGTGATGCAGGCGTATTTAGGCTTTTCAATGGGTTGGGTTCAACCCAACCCAACCCTAACCCGGTCAAGACTCGATCCTTTATAATAATTTATGGGTACGGGTTGGGTTAAAACCCGAACCCATATTGCATCCGTAACTATAATACCCGAATCCGAACCCGATAAAATGACATGAACCCAACCCGACCCAACCCATACTAAAACTTTAATCCAACAAACCCGCTAACCGACCCGACCGTTTTGCACATGACCAATTCTTCTTCACCATGGCAAAATTTTGGAATGTCATTACGACTTCGTTTCTTAACGAAATCGCATGATTCTAACGCCATTGGATTCGTATTGACGTCTTCTACGTGTTCCAACAAACCGTTTGAAGTTTCATCACCTTTTTGAAAATCCGCCATTGATGACTTGAAACTTTTCGAAAGCTCCGTACAACTTCGTTTCTCAACCAAATTCATTGATTCTTTTGTTGTTGAGCCCGTCTTGACCTCCTCTATCATCCATGGGTAACCAACCATCAATTTAGAACAAAAATTCAAATTCACCATATTTGAAGAATTTGGGTTTTTGTTCAAAATTGATGGTTGGTCACCCAGGGATGATAGAGGAGGTCAAGACGGACTCAACGACGAAAGAATCATCGAATTTGGTTGAGAGATGGAACCGTACGGAGCTTTCGAAAAGCTTCAAGTCATCAATGGCGGATTCTCGAAAAGAAGATGAAACTCCTAATGGTAGGTTGGAACGTGTAGAAGACGTCAATACGAATCCAATGGAGTTGGAATCATGCGATTTCGTTAAGAAACGAAGTCTTAATGACATTTCGAAGTTTGGCCAAAATGAAGAAGGTATGAAGAAGAAGGGGTCCGGGTTCTAAGGGTTTTAGAAATCATAACCCGTACCCAACCCATACCGTTAATTATTTTATTAACGGGTTGGGTTTTAAACATTTTCGAATTGGGTTCGGGTTTCAACCCGTTTCTTAAATTTTCGGGTCGACCCAACCTATTGGGTCAGCCACAGTAAGTGCAATAAAGACCCGAGCGAGTCAACGATATACCATAAGATTAATTAGTTCGAGAACTAATAATTCGTAGTTTTAACATATCGCGATTATCGATCTGAAAAAGAACTACTATTAGCTACCATCAGACAGGCATCAGCTCAGTCAGTTACGGTGTCGTTTGATCTCACCAGCATCCACCACTCTCTCTCGGCTGCTCCGCTTACCACCACCATCCACGCCTCGCTCAGATCTGCTATCTCCGAGGAGGTATCTTGCTCAACCCTAACTATTGGGGATTTTTAATACTCGCTGAGATTTTGACATATTTGTATGAATTACTATTTTACTACTAGTAATTAGGTTTTTGTTCACCAATTGAATTGAATGACGGAGAGCTACTTTGAATATATGTATGGCTTGTAGATTGAATTGAACACTATAATAATTACTCACTCACTCGCTTTGTGTTTCAGTTTCTCAACTCTAGGAGGAGCTCAATTAGCGAAACGAAACTCTACTTCTCGTTTGGTGCTTTTCGGCCATGGCTAATCAAGGTGCTAAGAAGCGAAAGGAAGAAAATGCTCGCCACATGAAAAACTTAACCCGACTCATCATCGCCACCAATGTAATTTCTACTCAATCAATACTTTGTCTTGTCAATTGAGTGACTTCATATTTCCAGTATTTGATTCAAATGAGCTCGAATTCTCGTCTAACAGGCCATATATTTTGTCCTACGGATGGTAATATTTTACTCAAGTTTCACTTGGAAGCATTGGGTGGGCTTGATTTTGACTTCAATAGCCTATGCTATTCCCTACCAGCAGCTCTCTGCCATGGCTAAGCCTGCCTATACTCAAGACGGTGAGCTCTTAGATGGTGGATTTGATATGAGTACTGGTGGAATTTGTGGGTACGTTAAGGCTTTTTCTCCCTGGCTTTATGTTTTGGCTTCATTGAATACCTCATTTGGGTAGATTATGTGTTTCTGAATGTATGTTAGATTAGGAGTGAACACCATATTCTTAGATGAAAGGGACAAACACAAATAACCCCCTCCGTCCCAATATAAACTCCGCGTCTTGTTTTGAATGTGTGGATTAAGATGCAAATATGAATAATGACAAGAATGCACAATGTTTTACTGTAGGTGGTGTTGGAGAATGTAATGGAATGAGTAAAGTATGATTGCAAATGAATAAATAATTATTAAATTTACTATATTATGTATGAGAAGTTTGGACACCTAAAACTGTCAAAATGGGAAGTTTATTATGCGGTGCAGGGAGTACATGGATGTGTTTTGGGAGATCCATAAAGATTTCAAGTGATTTAATATAGTTTGGTTGTTAGTTACGAGCTAATTGTTCTGGTCTAGCTCTAGCAATGCAATCTACAGTTGACTGTAGTGGTTTATGTTGATAAGAGTAATTATTTTGTTGGTAGAAGTTTCTGGAGAAAATGTCCAGCTTTTTCTTGGTACATATGAAGATTTTACGTATTGGCTTGACGTGTAAGTTTGTGTGATGTCATGGTACCTTGTCTGATAATAAATCAGTTTGAATGTCATAGTAGAGGGCAGTGATGATGAACAACCTGAACCCTATAGCTTCTAGTGGTAAACATATGTAAAGTGGTTATTAAGCACATGAAACATATCTAGATCTGAATTATGTGGAACTCCCTCAGGATTAAAATTTAAAAGTGAATCTATCATGCTTTTATTCTTCGTGTTTTGATGTAGGATGTGCATCATGTATAAGCCATTTCCTGTATGGTTCTGTTGTGTGGCATTCGCTAACATTATATATATCAAGACTGTTTATATTCTAATATGGTTGGTCATGATATATGCATGATACTCAAGAAAATTGCTAATTACCATAACTAGTATTCTGCTAAAGAATCTTGGAGTAACTTAGGTATTAGTTTGGAGATTAGACTGTTCTTGTACCCTCTAACAGAATCTGCCCTGTTGCACTTATTTCGTAGTGACAACATTTCCTATTTACCAAATAGGGTGCTGCTGAACTTATTCTGATACTTCATACTTGTGGAAATTCAGTTGTCTTTTTTCGCTGTGAATTGTGATCTACACACTGCATTATGGATATGTTTTTTCCTATATTTAAGCCTTTCTGCATCCAAGCACTGTTCAAGTAACGCTGGTCCTCTATTGCATCCTGTTGCAGATATTTACATGATGTGATATATATCACATGTTTCGTCCAACTCAGTTCCATCATTTCTGAAAAGTTTTGGTACATATATTTGGTGGTAAGTTTTCTCTTTTGGCATCTCCCCTTCCCTCCCCTTATCTAGTTTTACAGTATAATATATGGTAGTACAACTTAATTGTTGTTTGCATGTGAACAAAGATATGGCTCAACTTATCTCTATATTTGGTTAACTTGGATATTCACGATTCTAATGTCTTAATTCTAGCCTATTGCAAAAGTGGATGAATGATTCTCCTTTTATTCCTTTTTCCAATGTGGTGTTAGAATCTAGAGCAGGGTGACCTGATTTGCCGAATGGGTACGTGATTCATGATCGCTCACCTTGGGAAATCAGATACACCGGGGGATCTAGTATGAACAGTTCACTAATATCTAAAATTTAACTCGCTACTACTCGTAACATGATTCGTTATATATGTTATTATTTTCTTTCTTTATATGGTTATACTACCGATAACCTCATTATTGAATTTATGCTGGCTTTTTGCTTACCCTTTTTGGAAAGGTTTATTGAGGTGCATGCACATAGAACTGACTTATGCAGCCACTAATGATTTAGTAACCACCTAAGTGAGTTAAAAATCCCGGAAATTCTTAGGTAGACCAGGTCTACCACTGACTTGTAGACCATGTATCTGTAAATGTTTGATTCACTATTTAATTGAATTAGTTCTGGAACGATTTATGCAATTAGCAAGTGAACGGAACATTTACACCCACCAGGTCTACAACTGAGTTGTAGACCTGGTCTACTAAGAATTTTCCAATTCCCTTTTCCCCAGGTAAGTCAACTGTAATCTACTTCTCCCAATTCCACCTTCTTCCTCAAAATCTGCAATTTTGTTGATCTGTGTCTTCAATTTCTCCCATTCCATCTGCCAACAGATTCTCTAGACTTAGAGAATCCATGTGCTCCCAAGCGAATTGGTGCATGAATGTAACACAAGGGGAATCATGCTCCGCGTATCTGTGTGGTGCTGGTGAGGGGAGCAAATGTCGTACCCATGATCTGGTGTCATAGGCCAGACTGCTCAACTTAGTCTCCCGATCTTGTAAAATATCACTGCCTGCCTATTATCAATGTGATATTGAACAGCATCCTAGGATTAGGTCTGAGGACATACCAACAGATATAGTAATGTGCTCCGATAAGAGGTCACAGAGTGTCAGATACATAAGTTGCAGTTCCTTTGTTACCAAAGAAGCTGAAATGGATCTGTAAAGTAGGCCCTGTCAGCTAAATTGTTTTTTGTCTCTTAAGATACACCTAGCAGTAGAATTCCAATCTTTCAGCTTAGTTTGTTGACCCAACAATTCTGGATGGTAAAATTCTTAGTAAAGACTAGTTTTTTCATGAACTTAGGGGAAACCCATACCACCAACCGTCAAGTGTTTGGTTTCCCTGATTTACACTCTTATGAAGTGGTTTCTCCTAATACTTAGAAAAAACAGGTGTTTCCTAAGACTCACTCTTCTCGATGATCTTATCTAAGCTCAGCCTTTTATAGTTTTATATAGTGTTCAAATGCAACTGAGGTCGTGAATGTGTCTCAGATATAAAGTGGTGGATTGCCAAAATAAATGATCCAATTCCTTTGGTTGAACCGTTTCCATCTACTCTAATTTTTATTTTTTTTAACCTCCGGGAAAAGGTAAAATATTATTGATCATTGGATATGGAGCATCAGAAACGCTCAATTCACATGACCTGCTCCCACCACACAAATGTACAAGAAAACAGGTAACACAAACCAGCCAGAAACCTGAAGGTCCTAAACAAGATCTAGTACCAATTAGAATATAGAAAAAGCACCATCCAATATATTTTGATTCTTAATAGTTTACAAACACGCTACTGATTTTTTTAAAATTTTTTATACTTCTTTTTGTTTGTTTGTGTTGGTTTATACTCATATGTACTTATTCATTCAGGAATTGCACTGATGCATTTGTGTTATTGTGACAAACTATTTGGTGAATGTCAAGATTGATATATTTTTTTCCATTGACACTCAGATTCCAGGATTCGCTGCATATAAACTTTTTGGACTTGTGAAAGGGTTTATGTCACACGGTTCTGAGGTAGTGATTTGTGGTTTTGGACTTTTGTAGTCAATGTTGGGTGTGATGATTTTAATGCTTGCATCCGCTGTAAAACTTTTGCGCAGGGAGGTGAGGAGGATGAAAAGACAAGAAAGAAGAGGGAAAAGATGGAGAAAAAGGCTTCAAGGGGCAAATTTGTCAAAACGAGGACCCGTTGATAAATTTTAGGCTTCGGAGTGCCATGGATATTCTGTTGAATAATATTTCATGGTCACTGCAGAGACTAGATGCACCGAGGTTAACAGAATCTATTTTGTATGCAGATCATCGTTGACTATCATACTGGCTATATATGATTCTGTTCTGTTGTCTTTCGGTTAACCATTTAACGAGCAATTTTGAAGTAATTCTGTGTAAGCAACTTTTAACTACCTTGGTGTTTTAAAAAATATGTAATCTAGGCTTTGTTTGGGGCGATATTACAACTAGCTTATAAGCTTGATTAGACCAGCCAAATGCGTATGACTCGTGCGTCTAATCCGCCGTACTATAGTTGTGTAACTCGTTATTGGGACCGCAAAGTTGGTCACACCGAGTTGGGTCCGTATCATAGTGGGATCCTGTGTGATAGGATCAAATAAATAAAATACTGAAAATAAATAATTACAATATTCTATAGTGGTATAGTGTTTGCAATTGTTGGTTAATAATCTAATCATAACCAATTTTAAATGAATGGATTATAATCATAATCAAAACTGTCAGTTCAAAAACTATAACAAAAAGAGCAAGTAACTAGTCTCTCTATCTTATGTCATCACCAAATTTGATCGTTCGATCCACTAGAATTCTTCTTCACCGTTGAACGGAATATCCAACGACACCGATCTGCCACTGATCCAACAAACCAAATAAATCAAACTCGTCTCTCAACTCAGCAACGCGATCGATCTTGTTCTATACTTCAATCATTTCGACTGAATCGGTACTAAAATCTCTCCCTCTGCAACGCCTGAAGAGAAATAATCTATTCATTGATGTGTTGTATGTTAAGGAGTTTTCGAAAAAGGTGTTTATTCAGAATCTACCTTCGCATTTTGATATATTGTGTACTCATCCTATATTTGGGAGTGAGAGTGGGAAAGTGAGCTGGCAGAACTTGACGTTTGTGTTTGATACGGAGAGTAGGATTCTTATGGTTGAGAGTCTTCTGGATATTTTGTCTAAGAAAGGGTGTAAAATGGTGGAGATGACTTTTGCAGGGCATGATGATGCTGGTTCGCAGTTTATTATGCATACTACTATGGGGAGGATTTTTAAGCGATATGTTATAGTTTTAGAAGCCTTTGTTATGATTTTAAAAGCTGGTATTATAGTTTTAAACCTTAGTGTTATGGTATTTAAATTTTCTAACATATGCTTGTTATTGTTTCAATCGCGCATATGTTATAATTTTAAGATAATTTGTTATGGTCTTAATAGATGTTGTTGTGTTATTTAGATCGTCTATCATATTTTCGCTTGTTATTGTTTTCAACAACATATGTTATATTTCAAAAACCCTTGGATATAGTTCTAAGCATCATTGTTACGGAATTTAGATCGTATAGCATGTTTATGCCTGTTATCGTTTTTAAGTGCATATGTTATTGTTTTAAAAGCCTTTGTGATGATTTTAAAAGTTAGTGTTATAGTTTTTTTTTTTTTTTTTTTTTCTTTTTTACCAAAGTGTTATAGTTTAAAGACCATTGTTATGGTAGGTCCATTGCATATACAACCTCTGTTAAATTTTCTAATTATATTTGGGTCCTAATAGATCAAACTATTACGTCTAAGTCCAAAAAGGGTTCAAACTCCATATGTCATTAAAACATCTTTGATGTTGACCCAACCCAAACAACTTTAATTTTGATATATACACATTTGCTTCAAATGTTTCAAGTTTATCAAATTCACACATTTGCCTCAAACAACAGTTTAAAAAAAAAGTACAAAAAAGAAAAAAGCTTCAACCGAAGCTCCGACAATTGTGGCAAATCAAACATGTATCAGTTATACCTGAAACCACAAAAGTGGAAAAGACCAAGAGATTTACTCGTAAAACCCAAAAAACTCAAACTTGAACCCGTAGACTTATTAAAAATAAAGACTAAAAGACCGTAAAGCCTAAAAAACTCATAACTCGAACCCATAAACTACTAAAACAAAGAGAAAACTACAAAAAAAAAAAAAAAAAAAAACTACAAAACTCATATTCGTACATGTAAAGCACTAAGAAAAATTAAAATGACATTTATGGGATTCGAACTCACCTACAAAAGATGAAAAAGCTCATAGCTCGAACCTATAGAAGACTAGAAAGAAGAAGAAAAATAAATGACAGTTGTGATGAAGGACACATGTATCACTCAATAGTCGAATCCGTAAAAGTTTAAAAGACTAAAAGTTGTACTCGTATATCCTAGAAATTCATAACACGAACACGTAAAAGACTAACACGAAGGAACTCGTAAAAATGTAAATGACTAAGACTTACTCGTAGAATTCTACAAGACTCATAACTTGAACACGTAAAAGACTAACACGAAGAGAACCGTGAAAATGTAAATGGCTACAAGACTTACTCGTAAAGTCTAAAAAAGTCATAATTCGAACCCTGAAAAGAAGAGAACTGTAAAAATGTAAATGGCCGAAAGACTTACTCCTAAAGCATAAAAAAGTCATAATTCAAACCCTAAAAATTAAAAATGACAGCTGTGGGATTTGAACCCACGCCCTTTCGGACCAGAGCCTAAATCTGGCGCCTTAGACCACTCGGCCAAACTGTCATATATGTTAGAAGTTTATTATATTATCTACGTATACGACGATGTAGATATAATGGCTTGTCAATTGACAATTATTCAACAAAATAATACCAGACTATAAAGACGTGTGTGCCTTATGAATTGAACATGAGGCACATCGTGCCGGTTAAGGTTGTGTTCGTATCATGAGACATGGTATTCTAGTGGGACCTTCCGAGATTGAGGATCTGAACTGTACAGATGGCCGACACTGTGACATAAGTACGTACCACATGGCCCAACTAAGACGGTGAACATTTAAAGGGGTAATTAAATTGTGATATCCTCTCCACCCTGAATATGAACGTGGTTGTCAAAGGATTTACGTGCACAACACACCGTTTCAAATGGTATGATGTTATTTTATGACTTCAAAAGAAAACTTTTACTAATGAAACATGTGAGACTCCTTACGCATTACATGTTAAATTTAGGCATTTAGCCAATAGCATGGATCATGATAGAACCCTTACTTTAATCATCACCACCTCCAGTAATCAAAGACAGTTAGATTTAATCAACTAGGGTTTACGTGTGCTCGACTGCATATTGTTCTGTGTGTTCAAATGAGCCCTTAAAAAACTCTCCTTTAAATTTTGGAGGAATTTTAATTTTTGAAGCAAAAAGGAGGCTCTGGGAAGACTAATCAACTAAGCAAAGCTTGAAAGGAGTAGCAAGTGCATAAATATCTGCTTTAGAAAATGAAATTGCAGCATCACTTCCTACCAGAATGAAGTTTTGGGAGGAATTAAAGATTGAGGATTTGCTGAAAAATCACCATTAACATAGAAAAGCTTAGCACATTTGCAGGTAAGGTGAAAACAATAAAATTGTGACCAAAACTATTGCATGGAGTAGACCACGAAGAAATGGAGTCTATATGCAAAATTACATGACGTTGCAACAACGCTGAATAGCTACAACAACAAATTTGGTACACTGTAAAAGTATCTAGTTGGAAAAAAAACAAAAAAAAAACAAAAAAAAAAACTTTATAACAGCTTGTAATGTGCTTAGTACATAATTGAGATGCATGCTCTCATTACTTCGCTGAAGATGATCTGCCAGCAAAACCGAACTGGTATTCCTTGATAATGCTCTTCAATCAATCTTCACTGATGAGAAAAGGTAATGCACGAAGTAAAATGAGGTAAGGAACCCAATGGTGCCAGTCGACAGCATCAGAGCAACGGCCATTATCAGTGAATATCCAAGATAAAGCGTAGCAGAAATCGGCCCACTCAAACTCTGGAGGTCAAAGACGAGATAGTTGATAGAATACAAGAACACATATAATGCAACCGAACCTGAGGCGTAGAATGCTTTCCACCACCACATCCAATCTTCCACGCAGAGATGCATGTATGTTAGCACTACGGAAACTTCGGCACAGACAACCACCAACAAGAGGAGGACGATGAGCAAGAACCCGAAGACATAATAGAACCTTCCAAGCCAGATGCTAGAGAGAATGAAGAAAAGTTCGATAAAAAGTGTCCCAAAAGGAAGAGTTCCAGCACCAAGAACAAGAAGCCACGAGGGGTACTTGCGCGCAGGGATTTCTCGGGGGATCTGATTAGTCCGGACAGGGTATTGAATAGGCTCAGCTCGTGTCCCAAGGAACCCTCCCAAGAGAGTGAGCGGGACTGATATACAGAACCAGAGCGACAATAGTATGAAATAAAGGGAGATTGGAATAGCCCCGGTGCTTTTGCTTCCCCAGAGGATGAAATTCAGAACAGTCAGTATAACAAAGACAATCCCTGGAAAGAAGCATGCGATTGACCAAGAAACTGATCTCCACTCTTCGCTTGTACCTTTAATAGTCCTCCACATCCGTACACCAACATAACCAGCTGCAATTCCCAGGAAGAGATAAAGCAATATCATACCTGTTAGCAGCATGCCTCGTGAAGCTGGTGACATGAAACCAAAAGCCGCAAAAACAATGGTGACAACTGCCATTCCGGTAATCTGTACTCCATCACCAACCATTACACAAAGTAACTTTGAATGGAATGGTTCCCTGAAAACATCGCCCACAACGAGTTTCCATCCAGAAAGTTCCTCGTTCATCTGTGCCTGAGCTTCTTTATCTAATTCTTCATACCTTGTGAGATCCCTTCTTACAGTTCTCAGAAATATGACAAAAACAATGCCAGCCAAAAAGAATATCACCATTAATGAGTTAAGAATTGAGAACCAGTGAACGCGGGCACCTTCCATTCTCAAATAAGCATCCCAACGGGAAGGCCACTTAATGTCACTCTTGACAAACTCAACATCATATGTAAATGAAACTCTCTCTTGCTCCCTGATAATCTGAGACTTCTCAAGCTCCTGTGGACAGATTACTGGTTGGATATTATCAAGAAAATGGAGCTTTGCCATATTCTCAGGGTCATACTTAATGCTGCATGGGACAACCTCGAAACCGACAATCTCATACCCTGAAGCCTTCTTTTTATCAGCTTCTGATGAAATGACACCCAATCCTTCTTCTCCAGTACCAATTATCTCCACTCCAGCTCCTTCATACTCGTGAATCAAAACCTTGAACTTAAGATGATTGATGATGTAATCATCATTGCTGTTTTGAGGAGTAAATCCAACTGGGTATCCTGTCCACTGAATTTTGACCCCATTGTTGTTCGTAAACCTCATAGCAGGCAAATTGTCAAGAATCATGTTCACTTGATAGAGATCCCGGGTCCTCTGTTTTAAAAGTTTTACATCATTCTCACTCAATGGAGGAGTAGTGCAAAGGTACACCGTCTCATTGACATTCATCCTGAAGCGGTATGGTGAATTGTCAATTTGATCTCCCATTAGCAATTCTCCAAGATTTTCAGCACTCTTCTTGATGCCTCCTTTAGGCTTGCAATATGGAAGACTATAGTAGCTGAAAGGTAGCTCCGTTTCAATGGAAGTTAAAGAATTCACCTTAGCATATATTTCATCTTTAGGTGAGTAGGTATGCATATAACTCCCAGGTAGATAGAAACCATCGCATGTTTCCAATATGAGAACCAAGTACAAGAAGCTGGTGCATAACTTTCTTCTTGAGATCAAGGACAATGTCATTGTAAAAAGATATTATCCCCAAACCGAGTGCAGCTAGAACAAACCGGTCAGGGAGAATCAATTCTGCAAAATTGAAGAACATTTCTTATTGCATTAGCTTTCAGTATACTATTACAAGCTAAAGTGCTACTAACTACCTCATGCTCAAAGAATTCTCCAACCCCAACAAACTTCCAAAAAAAAAAAAATAATAAAAAAAAATGGTGGAACAACTATTTCCTGTAAGTAACTCGCCCATAAATACAGACACTAATTCATCTCCAACAATACTTCTATATACAAGAAAAAAGAGACTCAAATTACAGAATACATGAAAGGATTCAGTCATCTGAAACCAAAGTTCTGCTCATAAATCATTGACCACAGACAAAACACTTGCATTCACATGCTTCTCTGTATTTCAAATGCCAACACCATATGAACACAGAACACACACGAGACACATAAAGCTATTACCAGGTGCTCTATGTATATGCATATGCTATAAAATTAAATTTGTAACAGTTAATGACGAATAAGCTAAAACGTTAGCAAACATGAACTTTCTTTTGATATGGGACAGAATGACAGATCTTCAAGCTCATAAAAAAACTATCCATATTCATGACCTTCCAAATCAACAATAAGAAAAGAAAAAGAAAAAAATAATAACATGAATAAATTTTAGCCTAATCCGACTACTAGGGGACATCTATGCAGAATTTGTTAAGAACGTGGAAAAATGTTGAACTAATGTTGTGAAGTGTTATAATTAACATGTTTCTGTTACTTGGGGTATTACTATAGCTCTGATGGACCAGAGTGAGGCATGTCGAAGGAGTTCTAAGTTCTAACGATTAATGACGAACAAGCAAAAACGTTATGAAACATGAACGCATAATATGGTAAACTAACTGCAGACCATTTGGCATCTTCATGAAATAGCAACAAGACAGACAGGGTAGTATCCCTTGGCCTTTAGCACCAATCTCTCTTAAATCAGTTTTGGTTTGAACATAATAACTGGAAACTAGAGTAAAGTCCAAGTCTAGCTACCCTAGATTCGAGTACTTGTCTACGTTGTGCCCCAAGGACTACTCGTGGCACAACATCAAAGTGAAATATAACATAATAATGATACCAGAGCAAATGAAAAGATCATTGGCAGACGCTATCCACTATTTGTACTATTCAGGTTACAAACTCACAAGTCACAACCATAACCATAACCACAACCACAACCACAAACATAGTTTTGATCCACTCAGCTTCATGATTATTCGAAAACTGAATTAAAAAAATAGTCCAGTAAATAAACACACCGCAGACAAACAGATCTAGCAGAGATACGAATACAACAGTTCAATCAATTCAACATAGCGCTACAACAGAAGCATTAAAATCCTTGCATATTCGAGTCTACTGAGCAAATTCAACACGAAACAAGTACAGATGGATATTGAATTGAACTGAAAACTGGAGCACTTGGAAAAAACGAATAACGTGAATAGAGAAAGGGGAGATCGTACCGGCGATAGATCTGAACTGAGATCAAACGAAGCTAGGGTTTAACACTTGAATGGAAATGATATAGAACAACTTCATGTGAGTGAGAGTGAATTTGGGCGACAGCAAAGCACCGTTTCGCGTGAATATAACTTCAGATTCTAGATCTTAACAATCACAGCAAAGCAAGGCAATTGCCGGTAAAGTACAATTCCCATTTTTCCACTTTGCGTTACATTCTGTCTGAAATGCAAAAGGACGGATTTGCCCCTAAATGGTCAGCAAAGCTCCAGGGCTAAGTTGTAAATTTGCATTCCTACTTTCAAAAGTTTACCCTGCTAAAATTTGGTAAATAGTAAATAAAAAAGTGTATATAATGGGTATCTTAAGATTTTTAACATACGATTATAACAACGAAATAGAAATCTCTATGTCAATTTTGAAGCTATTTTGAATAAAATATTCATCCGAAGTGTTTGTTTATCAAATTTAGAAAGGTTATAATAATAAATTTATAAACATTGTTAACAGTTCGTGAGTGTGTCAATAAAAAATGTGATAATGAAATAACTATGGAAGTACCTGGAGAAAAGAATAAATAAAAAATTATAGTTCACACTTTAAGGTGATGTTTATGCATTTAGAAGACAAGTACAAACTCCACCACAACTATATAACTAAATCTCAAGAAGCAAAACACCGTGGCAAAAGTATGGCTAGGGACTAATATATTGTCAAAGAAATATATGATGGCTTGGGGGGGCAAAGGAGAAGGTGTATTGGCGTCCTTTAGTGATGAAAAACATGGCCAGACCCGTGCTATATTTATTCTCTGGCTTTGTTTGTGCAAAAGACTTGCTACAAAGGACAGATTAACACGATTTGGCATCCCGACCGAGAGCCAGTGTATTTTCTGTGGAGAACCTGAGAACATTGAACATGTATTCTTCTTGTGTGCAAAAACAAAGAAACACCTGGACCATGTGTTTGTTTGGGCGCAACTGGGGGTGACGTGGACAGACTGGGAGATGAGCATTAAAGATCTTACCCGTAGAGCTGCTGGTAAGGGGATGAAACCGAAACTGCTCAAGGGGCTGGTAGCAGAAACGGTCTATGCGATATGGACAACCAGGAACGAATTTATATTCCATAATAAGGTTGTCGACGAGGAGCAAATGTACACAACGATTATACAATGAATTTCCTACCGGAGCACAATGGTTTGAGGCCTGTAACGAGATGTAACTACTATGATTTTTGGTAGCTAAATGCATTCTGTTTTCACAAACTAGATTAGCTTCAGGTTGCATTTGTTATTTTCGTGCATTCTGTTTTCACAGACTAAATTAGCTTCAGGTTGCCTTTGTTACAATTGTTATTTTGGATAGTCTGGACTCATGGAGTCGACTAATGTACTTGAACTGTAACACATTTGTTCACTTAAAAAAAAAAAAAAAAAACACACCCTGGCAAAAATAATGATTTAGGAGGACATATCCAGATTCCAGATTTGAGGGAGAAAGATTTTGGTGATTGATTATTTAAAATTGTCTGTTAACTTAGTTGATTGGCTAATTATACAGCAAAATGAAAACAAATTAATTAAACTTAATAATGTAAAACGCAAAGTGAAATAACTTACTTCCCAATAACTAGATTTTGTTATAAGGGTGAATTTTAAATTAGTGATGTTCCTAATAGTTTATTACAGAGTAGTAATACATGTTAACTTTGTTACAAATTAGTGTCTAAATAGTTATTGACTAAATTGGTCTTGCTTGATTTTAGCACCTAATCTAATAACTAGTAATATAAAATTAGTATTCAATTAATTTACTTATTAAAAACAAGCATCAAAAATTTTAATTTTATACTATATTTAGCATTTCATCTCATTGATCTATTCTTATTATTAGAGAATAGACGACAACTATCATCATTAGGCATAAACATGAAAAATATAATCATAGTTGTACCTTGTATGGAATTGTATCTAGTAGCTTCCTATCTAGCTTGTTTGAATGTTAATACGTCAAGCATCTCAATTTGTTTTTACGTCCAGGTGATTTAGTTTGAAATTATATGGGTGAAAACTTTTGACACGTGATGCTTGAATAAATTAAAAATTTGACACATGATGCTTGAATATATTAAAATTATAACACATGATGCTTGAATAAATTAAAATTTAACACATGATGCTTGAATAAATTAAAATTTTAATACGGGATGCTTGAATAAGTTTAATATGAAATTGACTAAGTGTGAAATACGTGAGATGATGGAGGATTGTTGGAGAAAATTTAGGAGTAAATTCAACAATTTAAATACTAAAATGAGTAGAATCACTAATTTGTAAAAAAGAAATTAGATCACACTAATTTGATATAAAGAATTGAAAGTATCACTATTTTATAAATATCTCTATAGATAAATAAGCTCACCTAATTTTATAAGCAATTGTACAACCTTACCTAAACATAAAGAAGTTTCTCCCAAAAACTTTTCTTGGCCTAGGCATAATTTACGTTACAATTTCTAATCTACTGAATGTTTTCTAGACTCTCTGTGACAAATGTAATAAAAAGATAATAAGGGAAACATAAGAAAAGCAGAGGGCAAGTCCATGTATTATAAATATTCAGAATCATCAGGGGAAATTTTAACTCTGTGTGTCCATATATCAGAACTCATCATCATCATCATCATCTGTGTAGTTTCCATCACTATACTGCTCGTATATCTGATATTCTTCACCAACCGGATCGGCATCCTGCGCTTCAACTCCACCACCAGCATTGAAGGGAAAACTTTTAAAGAGTGTCTGTAGATAGCCCTTCGAAATGTTCTCATGATCTGTATCTAGTTTACATTAAGGTATTTCCAATATATTCATTTACTTGATTCGGAACAAGATTAGCAATTGCATTTTCAAAACAAAGTACAAATAAATAAGAAGTCAAATAGGAATTATGACAAAAAAAGAAGAAAAAAAAAAAGAAGATAAAAGCGATTCAGTTGGGTTCTCTTTCTACCCTGCAGATACTCAAAATTTATGTATTAAACTTCTTTTTATCCATCAACTTTCAACACCATACAAACTCAGAATACTTTACTCACAAATAACAAAAAAGTTCTACCTAAGAAAAAATCTAGAGAAGTACATAACTGAGCACAAATATGGTTGGAATCACACAATGGAGCATGCAGTGACTCACACACAGACACAGTAAGGCAGCATCAATTAGGACAAATCATGATAATAGAGGTTCAATTTCATTATTTCAATCACAAAAGATATGCAGATAAAAGTAGCATCAATAAACACCAACGCAGCACCCACCTCCATCTTCTTTGCTGGACGGAATTAGCTACCAGATATAGAAGTTACATTAACAAATGATATGCATGCATGAACTTCTCTATCAAAGCATGTACATGTGTGTGTTTGTGCATGTATAGGAGGAACAAACATTGATTATGATACAGACATAGTTACGGAACCGGTGCTTTTCTTTTTCACACAAGCCCTTTCCCACAAATGAGGTCTGGCTTAAGATCAAGTAAGTTAGTAACTTCTTGCCTGCTTTTCATTTATGATGGCGAAATGGTAACTGAGCATTCAGATATTCACTTTCAACTAAAGAGAAGAGGAAAAAAACAT
The DNA here is from genome assembly GCA_028274465.1 of Plantago ovata. Lineage (NCBI taxonomy): Eukaryota > Viridiplantae > Streptophyta > Magnoliopsida > Lamiales > Plantaginaceae > Plantago > Plantago ovata. The sequence goes on along the minus strand of CM051456.1, from coordinate 15,051,423 downwards.
CAGAAATGTAGAGAATTGGACAAGGATACATGAATCGGACCGTAAGGGAAAATTCGTGTTTCCATCAACCTGAAAAATGAGATTATCTTGATATCAGCATAATAGTTGCAGCAACTCAAGAATTAAGTGGAAGGAGAGAAGGTAATAGTTCTATCACAAGAACAATCTCATAAACAAGAAGGTAATCTATTCACCAGATCGAGATCATCATCAGCATCCATATCCTCTATAATATCGTCATCTTCCATTTCATCTTCATCTTCCTCATATTCAGCTTCGTCAATTGGTTCTTCCTCTTCAGTTTCCAAACCTTCTGCGACACGAAACATTATGTTCAGCAATTCACAAGGGAGAAAATTGAGTAGGCTGGTAAAAAAACTGTAAGAGATACTTTATTCCATTCAGGCAGATGCATGAACCAAACAATTAATGAGGCCATGAGTAAGCAATAGCGCAGTTATTATATATTAGGTAATCATAAAGACAAACAAAGAATAGATACTTAAAGAAATAGTGAAAAGGGTGTTGTAAAAGGAATGAGTGTGCATTTGTCCATTTCAAAAAAAAAGATGCTATAATATTTGAGATCGTTCATTAAGAAGTACATCTTGACGGGGGTGGGGGTGAGGATGAACTAACACATAAAGAAGAAAACGTAGTAGTTTAAAATCTGTCAACTGATCTTGACCTTTATTAGCCTGTTTATCCCCTTCAGCTTTAGAATCTTTCACACTAATATGCGGCATCTTTGACTTCTCGAAGCGTTTTGTGGCATATTTCAAAAGTGATTCTGCACCAGCCTCTGGATATACTGACAAAAACCTCTGAGCTACACAATACCGCAAGGTATCAATGATTTGGGGCGTAAACCATCCTGTTTGGAGCTGGTGCGGACATTTGCACAGGTTAGTTTTTTCCATTTTGGTTTCACAGGACAGTTAATGAAAAAAAAAAAATTACATAAATGCAAACATGTTACAACTAGGTGAAGGACATGAAACTGGCATGGAAAATAACAATTATATTTTATTTTTTCCTCTTATAGTGAAAAATCTGAAGCTGTTTAAAGATGCAAGCAAAATAGGGTGATCTGGAAAACCATGGGGCAAAATAGGGCAACAAGAATTTTTTGATACCTCCTTCACAAAAGATCCAAAATACAGAATTTTGGTGCAGATGTCGAACATTCCGGGGATTGCAAAAACAAAAGACCAGAGCACTGTTCGAATCCCCAAATTTTGCTTATCTATTGATCTCCTTCCAACCCCCTCCCCCTCCATAGGCCTCTACAATTCTATATTATTTTGTGTAAATGTAAGTTTTACAGACCATAAATGGTTGCAACAGGAGTTAATATCAGTTTTCTAGAGAATCAAGTGTTTGTTTAACAAGATTTGTTTAAGTCAAATAATCAGAAAACAAATTTTCAAGTATTTCGAAATGAGTAGATACCCAATTGAGGCAGAAGAGACGCCATCACGTTCAATAAAGATTGCAATTATTTGAGAAAGCACTTAGGCATGATTCTAGGATAAGATGACACAATTATCATTACCCTTGAAATCCATATCTATGCAATTTAGATAGTGTTTCATAAGTAAAACATGCAACTAGATCCACTGGGTAAAACATGCAACTAGATCCACTGGAATATTGATAGCAAGAAAGATGTAGATATAACATACACTGCAGGTTTCTTGACTAGGTGGCTTTCTGATTTCTTCTTGAATATAGTCATCCTTAAGCTCGAAGAATTGTAATGACGTCTGGCACATATAAGGGAAAACTCGAAACGCACAGATATCTTCCCACTTGTTTGTCAATCTACTCGGCAGATTGAAAGCAGTAAGCAAGGAGATAAAAGAAGAAGGGCAAGTTATAAAGCAAGAATGGTACAGTACATGTTTGAACCTGAATTCAGTTGGCTCATTAGTTCTTTAAAAAAAAAAGATCAAGATTTCAGTTGACCATGTTCAGATTATAGGGAGATTTACAGACTCCCTGAGTTTGTTGCTTTAACCTCCCATGCCCATGTACGGTTAAAACAAATAAACTGACACCCACAGCCGTTAAGTTAACCCAGTCAGTGTAAAGTTAGTGCTTAAAAGTAAAAAAAGCCCCTGATGACATTATTAATAAACTCTTTTTTTTTCTTTTTTTGAAACTGCCCCAAGGGGTGTGTATGTAATGTTCTGAGAATGAGGGGTGATATATAAATATGTTAAAGAAAACACGGGGTTTAAAATTTAGAAATTTAAGCAAGAAAAAGAATACAATCTAAATTTCAATATAATTGGTTTCTCCCTTCATTATTGTTCTTGTACAATCCAAATGACACCTATTTTGAACAAGGTTACTTCAATACATATGAAACTAGATTTATTTATTTAATTTTTTTATCTACCATACATCATACAAGAACTATAATCATTACATTGCACCAACCTATTACATGACTTCAAATTTTGATGATGTCAGAAAACATGACGGCAGCGGTTGATATGTAAGATTTGACTAACGGTAGGGTGTGTCTGTTAATTTTTAATGGTGCATGGGTACGAGAAGTTAATGCAACAAACTCGGGGTCTGTGCATGAATTTCCCCATATTATAGGCAGCAGAGGCTTTAGACTTTTTTATTCACAAATCACAACTAGTTCTAATATGAAATGCGTACGAAGAAATTCAATTCTACCGATCAGAAAGCCATTAATTGGAAATGTAACTCCAGAAATTCAGTTGTTGGACAAATTTCACCCACAATCTCCTGTACTATATGTTTGTCATACAGGATTCTCTTGTTACACAATGATAACTCATAAAATATTGAGACAAATCTTGTATGACAAGACAATATTCAGAGCAGAAGAGAAGTACCAAGTTGCAAGATTATTCACAAAGGATCTTCCCTAATACTACTGAAGTGCCAAGTTTTACCATCTAGTTCAATTAATTTAAAATAGAAGTAAGAACTGTAGGAGGTTCCAAAATCATACAAACTTACCCAGCTGCAACATTTTTATCGCAGTAACTCCGTAATGGTGGTGGTACTCGAAAATCAGTCCTCTGATATCTATGCAAACAAATCACAGGAGGATAGAGTTAGTGATTTATACACCCAATATAGAGTGGGTTCAGTCATACCACAACTTGTAAAAAAACTGGGAAGAAAGAATTCAAGGATGCAATGCAGCACACTTTCACCCAATCATAGCTTTTTTTACTAATCTTGATTACTGAAGAAGAAAAATACGAGCAACACGTGTCTTCATGAAACTGGTTTTTGAACTGCGTATGGTTTTTTAATAGGTGCCTTCTACTTCACCCGGATCTGTTTTGTGAGAAGTTTGTGTCAACTTTTCTTCATATAGTTTCTCTAGATATCAATTTTCTTATTCTTTAGCCAATCTTTTTAAGTCATTACTCTTTACCAAAAATTGTGGTAGAAAACTTGAAGGAAACAAATATAGCATTATAAATATAAATAAATAGATTACTCACATGCGTGATTCAGGATCTTTGCGAGGATCATATCCTTTTCTGATATAGAATCTAAGGAATGGTCCATTTGAGAAGTAATATGTTGCTATGTAAAATAACCTGGAGATCAGAAATGAACCAACATTAGAAATTTGAGAAGATCACCGTTGACATGAATTTCCGCTGAAACACAATAAAGTTACATGAGGGTTAACGGTGAAGCCACCTCCGTAGAGTCTTTTTTTCAAGATTCAGACCTAGGTCGCGTAAACGTCCAACCAAAGAGTTCTTAACCCATATCGGACGCTCCTCTAACAAATCACATAAAGCCTTCAGCCACTGCCATTCGTCTGAGTTCCTAGGTATGGCTTCCTCCCAGTTCACTTTCTTTGGAATCAGTATGAATGTTAAGAAGTCCCAACAAAACAGAACATAAAGAAAAACCAGACACCAATTTCAAACTTAGATCTTACTTCATGCCGTGAGCCTTCCATATCGGAAGGCATATCAATAACTAGCTGAGATCTCAAAGAACGAATAACTAGGAAATAAAAGAAAAGTTTTTATCTCAAAGGGAAATTAATTGTAAGCACCAAAAAACATAGTTGTCTAAGTTAGACACTTTTTTTTGGAACGGTACTTGAAATTAAATTAATAAAAGAAGTAATAAAATAAAATCAAAACTTAATGCTCTGATGATGTGCAAGAGTCATGGCAACTCCATTCTGAATTACAATGCTTTAGCTGAATATAGCATAGATGTTTAGTGTAGTCAAACACTCAAATGTTACCGGGACTCTTCAATTCCCCTTGCATACCCGTGTCAGATACTCGACAGTCGGACATGGGTATGGGTATGGGACACTTCATTTTAGGGAAAAAAGTGAGTTTTTTCTTCTTCTTGAATTAGCCGTGTCCGACACCCAGATACACACCTGTGTCGGGTAATTGGTGCCCAGTCCAGGTAACAGACTCAAACATAGATGCATGTAAATAAGATTAGCATACAAATTTAGAATACGGTTCCAAATTATTACTCAAATTAGGTACTTCTGGCTAGATTGAATTCGGTCATCAATGCAGCAACAAATCAAGTTTGACTGACTCTCTGACTTAAAATTCAACATTCAGACAAAAAATTATGCAGGAGGTAGAACTAGCAAGTTTTTGGTAAATACTTGGGAGTCACATTTTTACTTGTGTAAATACATGAATGACACAAGTTCCCATAGATCCAAATATGCACACAAAAAAAAAAGGATATCTCCAGTGGTGAAGTCAATAAGCTGACATTTCTCTACCTCCATCTGCAAAAAATAACTTTGGAGTTTAAAAATCTAAATACTAGGACTGTAAGACATGATATAAACTAACAGAAAAGTAGTTAAATCCAGTAAGAAGAAGAACAAATTGTAAGACAAGAGCAGAAAACAATATAAGAGTGAGTTAGCAATATTGTGTAAGAGCGACCATGAGATGATCTCATATCTTAGGAAGACAAGAATGCTCTTTAGCAACAGGTAGCTTAATTCAGAGGAAAATGAGCATGCAGCTTTGTTTTACAATTAGTGGATAAGCAATAAGAGCAATTTATTTTAATTGATAGTTTAAACAACACCTGAAAATACTGATCCAAGTATGTTCATATGTGCACTGTTAACACAATTTACGCAGGATTAGTCTGGCAGTGTACAAACTATGTAGTAGTGCCAAAGCATTCCATGTAGAAGGACCAGCAGGGTCAGGCAAGCAAGATACGTAACACCGACAGGCACTCCGTATATGGATATGAAATTTAAAACAGCTAATCAAACTTACAACATTGCTATGTTGCCAAACAAATCAGCTTACCTTACAGCGTTCTAAGAGAACTCCTTCTGAGCTTTTCCTTTTCACGATCACATTTCCTGATTGTTTCAATCTGCAATCACAATACAAATAATATGGTTATGCAAAAGAAGGCAAATTCAGAACATAAGACAACAATACTTTTTCAAGGTTTCTATCCTGCCCAGTGTTGATACACACAGGATGCTAACTGAAAGAATGATATGGAGCTGATAAGATAGAATGAAAAAAAATGCAGTTCTGCTCTATAACATTAAGGATCTTGTCCTAATCACAAGTTTGTTACTGAAATTATTCAATGTTCGTTAACAGAGCAATTAGCATCGCAGCTCATTACTATGGGGCTAATCTATACTATAAACAGCAAGTCGCCAAGAACTTCTTTGTTTCTTCATTAAGGTTTCCAAGCACAGCATTAAGCAATAAGAAGCTAATGGTGTGGAGGCTCAGATATAATTAGGCCATTTATCAGGGGTATCAGATGAAATTTAACCCTATCAATTGTAAGAAAGAAAAACAATTTCGCATGGATTCACCATGATTCTTAAACTACTCGTATATTTATAAGTCAGCTGAAACGAAAGGAAGGCTTCACATGACGACAAGTCAGACCAGATGAATTAATTAAGCCATAAGAGTATACAAAGATGAAGCATCTTACACCAGTTGTTCTGGACGATCCTTATTTGCAAACAAAGGCGGTAGTAATATCATTAAGTCTTCCTGATCAACATCCATGAGGCCACCTTTTTCTACAAGATGTACAAAGAAGAAAATGAGAAGAGAACAAGACTTTTCCATTTCTACGGAAAATATTCAGTCCATACAAAAGAAATCATGCCAAACTAGTTTGTCTTATTACATTTCAAGAAAAAATGAGAGGGTAATACCTAATTGTGGTTCCACTTCGGCCCAGTTTCTTTTCTTTCTTCTATTAACCTCCGCATGAACAGGGAGAACATGCTGGTAATCCGCCATTCCTTACAGAATAAGGTGGCATGAAATGAGTACCAAAAGTGTAAAAATAAATAAATAAGAAAAGGAACTTTCATAGCATTAGTAAAACCAGCAGAAAAGTAAGTTGTAAACTAGAATAAAATATATCAGTCAAACCATTGAAGTAATATGCTTCTGGCACATAAGCAACAATGTCAGCAGACAGCTGTTCTTGAGCTCCACTACAACTTGGTGCTTCGGGTTCTGCAGAAACTGATACTGATTCAGATTCTGGTTGAGTATTCCTTTGTGAAGCCTCTGCCAGTTCACAGGAACCGCTCTGCTGAACATGAGGCTGATCTTCTTCAGTAACATTTTCAGATACCGGGTTAGAATCATTAACCTTCCCGCCATCCTTAACTTTCTTCTTGGAAATTTTTAATAGGAAATTATTGCATGGCAGGAGGCTCCCAAATGCTGGGTGTGAATACGGTTCTTCTGGACGAAAACGTAACTCCAAGTTGCTGGACGATTCAGTCCGGGCCTGTGAACATGTAATACATCTGATAAATGTCTCATGCCAGCAGCAGTATCTTAGTACTCTCACCGGACAGTAAGAAAACAGAAAAAAATAGGCTAGGAAACTATTCTTGATTACAATCCACCACGCAAGTGTTATAACTTATAACAATGCAGCATCGCCAGCATGTTGTGCGAAACATAAAATCCAAGCAAGAATTAAACCACAAACCGAGCAAGACAGCTCAGAAGGACACGTAGGCTTTAATTCGGTATTTCAGTATCAGTTTTAGCCAGCTAAAGACTAGAGGAGTTCATTCGGTTTTACAGAACTAACTTAGTTTTACGGAATCAGCCCCATTTATCGTCTGTGTAGCAAAACCAGCTCATGAGATAGTTGAAAGTTGATAAACTAGCTGAAATTGAGAGTTACAATAAGCCAGCTAACTTTTAATGGAGGTGTTTAAAAAATTAGTAGATGATAAACTAGCTGATCAGCTACCAAGTAACTAATCTGTTAGAATAAAATATTTCGATTATGTCATTTAACTTATAAGCTAGCTGATAAGATGGAATTAAACATAACAAGCCCTCTTTCATACAATCATACATAGAGTGACTCGCCTAAAACTCAAACAAACCCAAACATATTCCCTAATTTTGTAATAAATCAAACTAAACGACATTGAGCATGGCGTTTTAGGAAGAATGCGCCAATTGAAGGTCAATTAAAAGGAATCGAGTGATGGAAAACGAGAAATGTACCTTGAGAATGGATTCAGTGCCGCCTAGGGTTTCGATAGCGCGATTGATAGAGGAAGGATAAGCAGGGTAATGAACTGCAAAGACCTCTCTGCTGCTCGGAAGAATACCGGAAATCGAACCGTCTTGGATGATTCCCATCTCTCTAGGTATATCTATCTATGTACTTACAAAACAAACTGCAACCGTTGAAGCTCCGGTAATAGTTAGTGTGTTAAACTAGTAGGGTTAAAAAAGGTATTAAAAAAAATTAGACCCAGGTCTAAGGCTGTCAATTTAGGCTAATAAGCTGGGTTTAGGCTTTGCTTCTAATTATGCACAAGTACTGTCCATTCCTGACCATTCGGAAGATAAATACACGAAAAGTGAATATATTACCGACTGCATTCCGCATAGTATTTCATGAAAATGGTTGCAATTTAGTATGTGATATTATGAGACCCTACAATCCTAACCTTAAAAAGCTACAGAGATAAAACAACCAACTTGACATCAACATTAATCAATAATTAAGAAAGTAACCAAATTCAAGCTGAAAAAGTACTCCAAACTATTTTTTTCTTTGTTTCTCTCAAGCATATTAACACGAGTGATTGAAAGAAAAAATTTCTCTGTTTCTAAACAGAAATTTATCTCAAGCATATTAACAAGCACCTTGAGTGCATTAGATGGAAAAACACATTAAAATTTTAGAAAGAAACATTAAAATAGAGAAGATAATATATTGGTGCAATAGTTGCCCGTGATGGGACTTGAGCGTAAGAGAAGAAGAAAGATGGAGATTTTGTGTCTGTCTAACCGAAGTTTTTTTTCCTTTCGTTTCGTTCAAGCCTATTAGTCGCCTAATTACCCAATAAATAAAACTATCTACTTAAGTTGTTAATAGTTATAACCTAATTAAGGCTCTGTTCTCTTCGTCTGAACATAACTAAACTAAACTACTGATATGAACTGAACTGAAATTATTAGTAGTATAAAATACTAGGGAATATTACGTCTGGACCCCCCACTAGATGACCTCTTTTCATCTGAAGGATCATCTTGCTTTTTATTACATTTAAGTCCATTTGGACGTTCCGGTGTTGACAACCTATTTTCCAAATTTTCTATCTCCTCCATCCAAACACACCCTTAAAGCATTTTAGCCTTTTTTTTATTTTTTCTTTATTTCATTTTCTTTTTATTTTTCTTTTCTTTTTCAAATTTTCTTCTCCTCTTCTTCTTCAAGTCACTACCGGATTCCGGTACCGACCTGAAGAAGACGATCAGAGCTTGTTAAGCTGGGAGGAGCTTAACAAGCTCCGATTTAAGCTCCCTCCGGTCTGGGAGCTTTGATCCCAGATCGGAGATCGGAAAAGCTATGATCAGGAGCTCTTAGGCTCCCGATCGGAGCTTTTCCGATCAGGGAGCTTTGAGCTCCCAGATCGGGAGCTTGCAAAAAGCTCCCAGATCGGAGAGTGTCCGATCTGGGAGCCAAAGCTCCCTTATCGGAGCTTTAATGCTCCGAATAGGGAGCTTTCCGGTGGAGGGAGCACAACTCCGATCACTAGAATTATTCCGGTGACCGGAGTTGTGAAGAAGAAAGACAACATAAAAAAAAAAGTAATTTTAAAATGTTAAAAATAAATAATTTTGTATCACATTGTAAATAAATTTTGTATTAGGGTTATTTTATAATAATTTTCAAGGTGAATTTGAAATTTCTATAAATTATGTGGTTTAATTTTGTATTATTTAGTGTCAAATTTATAAATAGAAAAATATAAGGGTGTATTGTACAATAACCACAAAATAAAGTTGTTTGGGTGAGATAATAATCAGAAATTCCGACAGGTGTAATATTGTCTTTTTCACGATTTAGTTCGCCGAAAGTCAAGTTCGTGGACCTGGATGTAATTAAAATACATCTAGTTGTTGGAAGTTGAATGTAATTGATGAACTAATTGTCCTTTACATGTAATTGGGACATCTAAGAGGGGGTCCATATGTAATATGAACTGAACTAAACTTAATGAATCTGAACTAAACTGATCTGAACTTAAAATAATCAATTTTCAGATGAAGAGAACAAAGCCTAAATCTATTTATTAATTGAGTTGGTTTAGGTAGGCATTTTAGAGGTGGGTTTAGGTAGTTATGTGGACTTTAGCCCATTATGACAGGCCTAGACCGGGTCCATACGAATCTGTTTGATATGTGGATCCAGTCCGATCCGGACCGGTCCAAATGGATGGGACTTGCTTGGATCCGTTGAGGTTTATGTCTGTTTGGATTTGAATCGTTCCGGACCAGATCGGTTTAAAGATCATGGATAAGACTTTAATTTGTTGGGCCTACTCAGAGGAACTTGCAGTTAAACTTCTAATAATTCAAGAATTATGCATGTTAATTCTCGTATAGAGATAAGAAAGGTTTGGTTTGTGTTTCTACATAAGGCATGTTTTTACGTATTTTCATTGAGCATTAGGAAACTTGTAATGTTGTTTGGTCATAGTAACTCATTAAATTACAAAAACACACATGTTAATTTGTCTACCGCGTACACCACATAATGACACAATAAAATTACTAAAATAAAAAAAACAACAAGGACATCAACCCTAAGCCAAAATATAAGCAGAGTTTAGACAACCTCACATTCACAATAATACACATAAACCAGGAGACATTCATTCACGCCAATCAACACTCAATCCACCCAATAACAAAACAAATAAACCAGAAGACATTCATTCACGTCAATCAACACTCAATCCACTCAATAATAGAACAAATAAAGTTTGGATGTTCCTATATACTCATATAGAAACCATACAAATTAGCTAAAAAAAGAAAACAAAACCAAAAAAAAACACTAAAAAACCCTAACCAAGAAGAAAATACAGTTGTGTATCTAAACTATATTCAATACACCACTCAATAACTCAATAACATAATCAATAAAATCATCATAATAAACCCCAATCAAACATACACCATACATTTTAGCTAAAAAAGAAAGCAAAATCAAAAACCACAAACCTAGTGAAACTAGGGTTTACTGGCCATGGATACATACTAGATGCGATACACAGTTATGGAAAACCATGAATGGCATAATAGCCAAATCGGAGAAAGATAGAGCAAGAAGTTATACCTGGAGTGGCGAGGAAGGCCTTGGAGCGGTGATCATACCACGAGCACAAGTTACATATTTCGTTCTATGTCATCAAGTTAATTTTTAAGTATTTGCATTGTTTCACAATTCAAGATTCATGTAGGAGATTTTTACGATTTAGTCAAGGTTAAATCATTTCCGCTGCATTATTTTACTGTTTACGAATTATAACACTCCGACCGACTCAAACGGTTTTATATTTTTAAGTTCAAATTCACCCGTTTTAAGGGGGCTCACGACTTTGTACGGACCGTACGTTCGACAGTTCGCCTATTAAAATTTGGGGCGTTACAAGTTGTAAATCTAGAGAGAAGATAGATACCTTAGTGATTAGTATTCAGAATCAGATAATACAATTCTAGAAAGGTTAGGTACTATTATGTAAATGGAACTCTCTAAAATGTTGTAGTAAACTCTCCATTTTACATAAGTGAATACAATACCCTAAAATATGGTAGGTAGGAAGGATTTAGAAACCTTCCAAAAACTTGTGTATTAGATCAAAGAATGCATTCAAGCTTTCTTGCATTCTCTTTCAAGTTCTCTTTAAGCACACACAAACATTTTTGGGCAAGGTTAACTTGCTAGGCTCGAACCAAGTCAAGCACCGCACGGGTTCGAGTATATTGCAAAACAAGCACCGTACAACTTCGAGTATATTGCAAAACAAGCACCGCATGACTTGAATCTTGATAGAAGAAAATATTCGGTGAGATTTGCTTGATCCTGTGAAATGAGGATATATTGTAGAACAAGCAAAGCGAAATCTCTCAATGTGTTAGCACAAAATGAGGAACAACAACTGAATATTGGATCTTAGAGCAATCTTTACCGGAACTGTAAATTTTTTATCCCTAAAATTGATTCCAACCGTATTCCCTAAATATTAAAACCTCCCTATTTCAAACATAAAAAGGGGAAAATAGCAATTTAAAATAGTCTTGTATTTAAATAATTCAATGTACTATTTGAAGTTTTGATCATTTGAGGTTAAACTTTGTTTATGTATGATATATCATGATTTTAATTCTATTTCCAGTTTAAAAAAAAAAAGCTTTGTGGTTTTGATTTTTTAAACATGAACAATTCGTAATGTCATGTGTGTTAATTGTTGAAGCATTTTTTTGATGAAGTGTGACTTTAATTTGGCTTGGAGTCCATTTTAGGAGACCTAAAAAAAGATGATAAAAAATTGTGATACTATAGCATATGAAAAGTTACTCGAGTAAATGTGATCAAACGAGATTACGCAAGACCACCCTTTAGTACGTCTCTTCCCGAGCCAAGAGTTCAAAGGTCACAAGGTTGTAATAAACCCTATCAATACGGAATAGACGACATGTCAATAAGAAGTTAGTTTAGTAAACTAAGTAAAACGTGTATATGAATGATTCTCCTCCCATACCCGAAGCACAACCACACACTTACCAAATAACAAAACATATACTTTATAAACCTAATACCAATATTCACTCCAACACCAAAACCAAAATGCACAGGGAAAAAAAATTCCAAAAATTCTACACAGCAACTGTATACCACAAGTCCGCAAAACGTACATAATAAAATTGAACATGCCTGTTGTTCTGCAACAACACAAGGGGTCATACATACATTTCACACACACAATTAGGAAATTTAAAAGGGCAATTAGGTCAAAAAAGTATTGCAATTTAGGAATTAAGAACTAATTCAGAACCCCAAAATAATATTAACAGATGCCAAAACCGCCCAGCATAAGCAAGGAATAAAGATTGAAAGATTAGTACGGTTACCGTTAAACAGATCAAAACAAAACATCATCCAGTTTGCAAACAGAACTTACACAACTCCAGGATGAGTAAAAGCAAAATCACAAGCTAAAATTGACCACATAAATAAATATGAATACCATATGCCCTTGTTGTTGTTGATTTATTTCAGTAACTTCTATTAATCATATCAGACATCTTACGGAAGTCATTCTTGTTGATTTATTTCAGTAAACTTTTATTAATCAGACATCTTACATAAGTCACAGTACTTGCATACAATCACAAACTTGCTATAATATAAAACCTTATCTCCCTTATTACATAAGTACTTCTATGAAGTACAGAGAGTCTGTATACATACACCAAAACACATAGTAACATGTTAAAAATTATTCAAATAGATTATTACTAAAAACAGAAAGTTTTCTAGAATTGTGAATGATCTATGATAGCATACTATTAATTATTAATTCTTGCTGTCAATCTCCTGAAGAAATTACTTGGCACATATGGTAGCTTGCTCCTGAACCTTGGATGCCTCAACAGGTACGAACCACCTACCAATGTCAACGAACAATATGTAAGAGCCATGCTGCAATGTTATACCTTCGATCAATTGTACCTTTCCAGCGTAACCATTGCCAAACCAAAATCTTAATCTTATCCGTTATTTCATACGAAGATGCACTACCATTTTTTGAAAAGGACGTTGTTATGACACTTCCATAACCACTATAGCCAATTTAGACGGGAGAAGTGAAGAAGACAATATTTTACCATTGATAATGTCATTAGCCGATTCAACATGCATCGTGGAACAATTAAGCCATTGCCCCCACACTTCCACACCGAACGGACAGATCCTGAAAAGGTGTTCAGAATCCTCAACACTATCACCACATAATTTACACCCAGATGCCACAACCAAGTCTAGCTATGATGCTCCTCTTCTTGAGATTGTCGGGATCTATTCCAACCCAAGCGCCACATAAAACCATTAACTTTAGGCGGATTGATCTTGCACCACCCAACTTTGTTCCAATCCACCTGGATAGCCTGCGTCACATTCCTAGATACAACTTCTTGTTGTGCATCATAACCTGCCCTGACTGAATAACGCCCATCGGATGCGCCTTGCCATACCCATCTAACAGTAAAAAAACCTGGTCTCACAAAAGCTCTACATAAGCTTCCAAATCCTCATCCCGAGGCTTGTCTCTAATGAACAATCTCCTACGCCAAGCACTCGAAAATCCATTAACTAGACGCTTAAAGACACTACACTTATTAAATTTCTCAATTTTATGAAGATAAGCAAACCACTCTCTAAAGATCACCCCTTTGTCCAACCAAGGTTCATCCCAAAAACTCACACCCAAACCATACTTTTCTTAAATTTTGAAAAAAACCAAAGAACTCAATACTACTTTCAAAATTAAGTTCCACCAACCAAACCAATAAAATGTTTCAACTAAAGTCGTATAGACATGCACATGTGACAAATCATAATCATAAACAAGTTCAAAGAATATGCAAGTTTGGGAACTCTCATCCCCATCATGCCTTTAGGACTTAGGAGTACCATAGGCTCCATAAGCTCATGTATAAACTACTATATAGTATGGTGAACTCGTGAACCATAGTTGTAGTATAAGACTATCTCCATCCGTTCAGACCCTTCAGACTCATGAGACCCCGCCACATCAGCATTTCAGATTATTTTATTAGCCACCAGACTCTAACATACTGCACTCCATCCGTTCAGACCCATCAGACTTACATTTTCATTTTTCTTCTCATTTTCTTTAAAATTACATTTACATTTTATCATTTCTTTTTAATCTACACTATTAAACCAATCATCATATAATATAACTTAATAAACTAGAATACTTAATTTAAAGACTACAATAGAATTTAAACATTACAATAACTGGCAACACACTAAAACCATTACAAAAATTGACAATACATTAAAATACTTGAAATTAAAGATTAGAAATAAAATACTTCATCAATACTACTACTCATTCTACTCGGGATTAAATTAATTTGAAGTTTCAAATTAATTTAAGTGCAAATGTGTTTTATTTATTTTTAATTACTTTATTTTGTGTAAGTGTATTTTTTTAAGTAAATGATTTTGTTTTGAAGGAAAGAAGAAAACGAAAAGGAATAAAAGTAAATAGAAAGAAAAAGGATAAGAAAAAAGAAATAGATAAAAAGAAAAGGACAAAGAAAAAAAAATTAAAAAAATATTAAAATGCATCCAGACCCGTCATATACCATATGACTGACGGGTCTGGATGTTTTCTTCTATACCCAGACCGAGACCCACGGATGAAGCACAAGGAGACAGTCTGGATAACATCCAGACCCTCCTTCAGACGGCATTCAAACTCCCGATGGAGTTAGTCTAAGTAATGGAATCATATCTAGTAATGAAGATAGCAATAGACCAATAGTAGCATATTAAATCAAGTTAAATCAAGATACTATTTAAACATTATGGATGCTCACTTTGCCGATTAAATTTTTTTTTTACTATTTAAACATTCACATACAGGTGAAATAATTATAAAATTTCATTCACCACGTGCACTAGTGTTTGTCGAGGTTTGGAGGGTGCTGCCTTCTTAGCTTTGGTGGAGCAGATTGTTTGCTTTGGTGGTTAAAAAGAAGCCCCCGGTTGCTCCATGTGGCCTTAAGTGTTACCTTCATTAGAAGTTGTTGTATAGACTTGTGAGTATCCCAAGATTTGAAGAGTACTGGAGGCCAGTTTTGTTATTTTTAGTCCTTGTAATTTTGTTTTTCTACCGGTTAGGTTGTTGGTTACGATATACTCCGGTTGGAGTTGTATTTGGTTGTAATTTCACGAGTATCCCTTATACTCGAGTTCTTAATAAAAGTTTTTAGCCGTTTCAAAAAAAAACCCTGTAATATGGCAGGTATTCACAGCTAAATGTGATCTTTTAAGGGAATGAAAGATCGGTTGTGAGTTGTGACGCCTTAGACTTATAAGGACATGGCACACTACAAGAGGTACATCTAGTATTGACAGGAACACGATTAACCACATAACAGACTTTAAATCCTGTGGCCCTTCACTTTTTAGTTTTTACTATGAGAGTAGCAGTTAATCAAACGAGACATGGATCCTCTATGGGCTATTCCTGTCAAAACACACTAATCCAAGGGAATGATACAACAATTCAGCTGTGGTCCTGTTATCCTGTAGTTTCTTTCTATATTATTCTTCTCTACAACAAAACAATACTACAAGACAGAAGTTGAGATTTTGTAATTCGATTTGTACCCAAATTAATTTCTTATAATTCCTACAGTAGCAATTGATGTTCTATGTCTTTTGAGACCCCATGATACTTCCACTTGCGTTTTGCTCTTACTCTTTGCACCAAACAGATTCCGCTTTCTGGTTCCAAGGTACCCTTGACAGTTTGGAGCCCCACAGTGGCATTCGACCTCTGGCCCAAACTGTACAAATCTGCATGAGTGTGCAAAGATTAGTATCCACATTTCTCCATCCACCATAACTAATGTCAAGATATAGTCTTCAAACATAGTAATGGATTGTCTAACCAAAACGATGATAAGAAATGCAAATAGAAACCAAAATATTTCAAGGACATATTGATTCTTGAACTCATTGAAAAATCATGTAAGAATGTGCATCTCACAAGTCACAGTATTAACGGAAGGATCCATTTTGTGAAATCATCACATCCTACTGCACTTCAGTGTTGAATTTTGAACCATACATTATGTTTTCTTTGTTTGAACACAGAGAAATTAGACATCAGAAAACCAAAGATTAATTGTAAAGTGCAGCAACACAAGATCAGCCACCATACCTATAATCATAGGTCAATGGTTCTCCAATCTCAATAGCTTTGGATGCAAAGACACCAACCCGCACCTCTCCTTCAACCTGCCTTTCAGAAACGAAATATAAAGATATACTATCAGAATCTTATGTTCCACAATTAGAGGGATAAAATTACGGTCAAATCATTATCAGAACATGATCAACCATGTGTTTGTGTGTCAGCTGATTAACAACAGCTGGCCTCTACTCAACAGCTGGGAAAAGTGTAAGCGGTGTATTTTAAAAAAACAAAATGACAGTATCTTTAGAACTTATTTCATCACTTCAAAAAGGTTGAAAAATATACATGCTTATATCTGTGGAGACCAAATTTAAGGTACATTCTGTTTGCTGTGAAGTTTGGCAGTATAAACTAAATCCACATAGAATGCCAAATAACAAATTTGTGAGCGCCAAAATTTGGGTTATTTTGTACCAAACCAGACGTTGAAAATGAACTGAAGAAAGATGGTTGGTCTCTAACTAGGCCCAGAAAGCAAATCTTCAGTATAGAAGATATCAACAAAAATTTGTAGAGAAAACTGTTCACTTACCATTTTTCCAATTTACAGTTTGGAGCACAACTGTGGTTTAGAAACCTTGAAGCATTCCCTTTGAAAGTTGCATCAATGACGAAGTTCTTATTAATTTCACACATATAAAAGTTTTTAGCAGCTTGGTCTTTCAGATCCCACAGCCTCCTTTCGCACATTGCATCATCAATAACTGAATTATAACAGAGTTCAACAGAATATCTGATTATTGGAACATCATATATGATTCAATCTTGATCCGATTTCTTTAGACTTTGACACATTACGAGAGCAATACTCAGTCACAGAAATTTGGTACTCAAGTAATCTTGCTACGCTACATGAAGGGAAAAAAAAATTAATGAAATGCTACTGTGGAAATGTCTTCTATTCCAGGCAAAGGTCTTCTAGCTGTTTGGTTATGTTTATATGTAGTATGCATTATTGAACAGTGTGATCTATTGTTTCCTGTTTGTTATTTAGCAAGGTTAACAAAGATTTAAATTATTTAAAAGAAGAATATAGGAACATAAAGAGGAGAACCTCTTAGAACCTATTAAGATTTCGGTTTGAATCCTGAATGAGGTATTAGTTTAATCATTTGCCCTAAAGCTCAATGTGCTCACCTACTAAGCTCCAAGCCTTCAAGAGAAATGAGCTCCAGATCCCCAAGATCGATGACAAGAATTTTTCCATTGTTGAATCCATCCATTTTCAGCCAAGACAAGAATATACCGAAGATGGAAATTAGAAGGGTGGAAATTCGAGACACAGAAGGAAGAAAGTAAGAAACTTGGAGAGAAGATAGGAGGAAGAATTTCGGATTCCAAAGCTTGCTTCAATTGTCGGATAATTATGGATTTATATAAGCCTTACAGATTAAAAGGGGCTAAAAACTATAAAGATATACATAAAGGTCTAATATGAAACTTAAGAACTTAACTGTAAATGGCATGATACAAGTGGAAAAACAAGAACGCAGTTTTGTATGTAATACTATGACACTTTTGTCATGGATTCTCATGCATTTGGAAGTGGGTTTATGCCAATGCACATATAAAACGAGGAAGTGTTTGTTCTGTTTTGGATATAGTAATGGAACTCTTCAGGAACACTTATTGGCCGGTAAAGAGTATCTCTCCATTCCAATGGACAAAGAAAATGGTGTGTGCTACTTTGAAGCCAAAGTTAGTTGCAGAGACATAAACCAGCTAGTTTAATGTTTGAAAGTGTTCGTGGACATAAATTATATAGTAGTGTCACAAGCTTCGCAGACTACCATTCTTCATCGCTTAAAATGAGGAATGATATTGTGGGGGACATAATAGTGTCTGCAACTCATAGACTTTCTGCAGCTCAAAGTCTCAAACTTAAGGTGAATAGCCTGCAAGCTTGCTTACATAGTTGATATGAACACATATGCAAAAGCAATCCACAGAGAGAAGGATCGTATTAGGCAATTGGCAATGTGACCCAGCCTTTTCTAGTTAAATTATTATTTTTCATATTAGGCCTTCATGTGTATATCTTCATTTAGTTTTAGCCCCTTTTAACTTGTAAGGCTTATAAAGCCATCATTTTACGACATCTGAAGCAAGCAATTAATAAAGTTTGGATTCTTGCACCAATCTCTGTCTCAAGATTATACCCTTTCTTCAAATATTTCAGCCCTTTCTTCTATTTTTCCATCTCCTATTTATTCTTGTTTTTGGATGAAAATGGATTCAGCATTGGCGAAATTTTCATCGTTGTGCTCACAAGGACAGGACAGTTTATTAAGACAGCCAGTATAGATTGTTATGATGTTTATTTGATCATTGATGCAATTCTTTCTACTAAGTTCCAATTCTCCCAGATAAGTTCTCAATTTGTCTCATATTTGTCCCCTTTTTCCTATATTTTCACATTTATCATCTCTCTCTACTTTAATACTAACCCAATTATCATTTAACTGTCACATATAAACTATTAGCTAGGTATCAGAGCTATCTCAATTGTTGATATAGCCCCCATTCACTACGTGTTTGATTTCTGGCGATCAACTTTTTTTTTTTTTTTGGTGTAGTTTTAGTTCCTTCATAAAATAAAGCAAGGTCTCTTTTTACGACTGTTCGGCATGCTAATTTGGCAGACCTAGTATCTGATTCTTGTCTTTATCTATTTATTGAAATTTCAAAGACCCCTCACCTTTAACTAGGATAAGATATGTTAAGTTAAAAAAATAAGCTAACTTATGCAAATGTTAAGTTAGTAGCATGAAGTATAACATGACAGGAGACGATGCATGCACTACAGTAAGCAGATCATGGTGACACAATGTACAAGCTAATAGATAAAAAGCAGGCAGCACAATAGGACCTGTAAGTGTTTAATTTGTAATGCAAGAAATCACCTTCTCCAACATATTCGATTATGAATTCCTCTTTCTTGATTGATTCAGCAGCTACCGCACCCCAACCACAGTGCTCTGTCTGATAGCAACATTTTACTGGTAAGAGATTAAAGCCAAAAGTAACAACCAGCTTCTGATAATAACAAAAGCATACCCTCACAATCTGGATCTTTTTCATTTTCTGGAAGGGTCTGTTTGTGCACTTTTCAGAGCAATGACAAGCTTTTGAGCAGCTGATGCACTGAACTCTGATATTGAAAAAAAAAACATATATAGAATCATAAAAAAGAAAAACTGAATTCCATGGATTGAACATGCAACTTAGATTGAAGAACAACTGAAATTTCAAAAAGATTGTAACTAGTTAAACAATCATAAAAAGGATTGCAAGATAATGATGCACTATTACCAAACAACTAATGTAGGAGTACAATGATGGTGATTTCAAAACACTCTGATAGACGTGACATTCTTCCAGTACAGAATAAAAAGGTATTGCTACAAGTGAAAACAATACCTGCATACACAAGCATCAGAGCATTGAGTTGGATGGCATCTACATCCGCTGTCCCTATCAATGCGCTTTCTCTTGACAAGGTACACATCTAGTCTAGTTAAGGGTTTTACAAACAAACTAAGACTTCATAGCATAGCAATTCTTAGTAGCAGATATATTCTAGTGGGCGACATTAACTGCAGAAATTGAAATATTTCCTAAAGTATATAATTTTCAGACCCAAAAATGAAATCAGGAAACCAAGATGTTTAGGATACTTCGCTTGATTTGCACGTAAGGATGTGGCTCCAACTTGGTTTCAGTCTCTTCTTTCCAGCTTTCATCCAATGTGAATTCTTCATAACTTGGAGCTGGCAAGAGAGAAAACACCTCCTGAAAAGCATATTAGAATACATTGTACATGAGTCAAAAACAAGGAAAAGTAAAAAGACATTTCTTCATGTCAATAGGAAATAAAAAGGTGTTCTATCAGACATACTTCACCACCACAATATGGCTTGGACCAGATTTGTTAACTCCTATAAAGGAAAATAAATGAATAATCAAAATCTAACCTCAATGTTGGTTGCGACAACCTCCTGCTGCATAGTAAACAAACTTATCAGTCAGACCAATCAAGTAAGACAAAGAATGAAACTAAGAGGCCATCTCTTGCTATATTATGCACTTAAGCCTCAAAATTGATAGTAATTATATGGTTAACAATCAGGCTTAGAGTCTCACATACTTGTGATATAAATGCAAGTTGAAAATAAATGACCAAGTTGGCATCCAATATTTACTGAAAAAATGAAATGGCTGCAGTACAGGTACAAACAACGCATGGGACATACAGACAATTTGATAGCTAATCATTACGAGGATGACGACAACAACACCTCGACACCAACAACAATGCCCTGGATTAGAGAACGGACACAAAAACACTAATTTTCAAAATTTGACTTCTGTTTCAGGCTTCTATTTCCTTTGTAATATACATTTACAAAACCCAATGATTCTTACCACTATGTAAATAAAACTTGTAGCAACCATAGCATTAAACTTCATGGCCATTTTCTCATCCAGTAGGACATTCCAGAGTGATAGCAGCTTGAATTAAAACCTCTAGGAGAACCAAAATGAACGATGAAACAAGTGAACAAGAAACAAAAACCTGAATGGCCTGACTTGACATGCTTAAGCGAGCAAAATGTTTGATTTCCACAAGGATTGGATCTTACTATTTGTTAAGTGCCTGTACTAACTACATTAATTGAACTACGAGGAACTTTTAGCAGGTATCTAAAATCAGGAGATAGCACGTAAACAAGGGAAGAGTATAGATAGACCTTCTTCTTTAAATGCATATCGGAAGGATGCCTCCAACAAATGGCTTCACCTGGCCTGTCAGGAAAATGGACTACATACTCCGGAAATGGAGCACATTTATCATGAGATGCAATTAGACACTTTATGCATCTCCACAAATTATACTGTTGCTTACACAGAAAGCATGCCTGCCCAGATAAGAAAGATTCGAGCAAACTTTAGCTTGAGCAAGGTAAAACAACAAGTAGAAAGTATGAACAGGATAGGATGATGAAGCTGACAATGAAAGAATGCATGCTCAGGTAAGAAAAATTTAAGCAAACTTTAGCTTGAACTTGAGCTAGGCCCCAAAACAACAATCATTGTGAAGTAGAAAATCCGATCATGGTAAGCTGACTAAGCTTACAACAATCAATGCCAACACCGTGAACAAAGATTAGTCCGGTTTGTTTATACACAATTGAACCTAATTAATTCAAATAACCGATGTCTATCACTTAGAGTGAAAGCGGTGGAAAGACCAATCTCTGTAACTGGATATAGAAAGTTGGCCTGGAGCAGAATTTTATGAGAGAGGTAATCTAGGCCAGGCATTGCTTTTTATTTCAAATTGATAATTTAGGGAAAGAAAAACAGAGTTCAATGTAATACTATATTTCTGAGACAGCATGTTTTTTCCTCATTACCAAGAAAAGTAGCTATCCAAAACCTTGGTTTGCTGCCAAAAAAAAACGGCCATTACAAGTTCACCAAAAAAAATAAAATAAATAAAAGCCAGGCACATAAAAACATATAAACAATTTCTTCCATCACATTTGATGTTATTATGCAATCAAAGGATATTGAGTGATACAGATAACTAAAACTTACATGTCGAGGACACTTAAATTTCTTTGAAGATGAGAAGCCAAGACTTTCTTTAGCACATTTTAGGTGAAACCTTCCCGGACAGCTTCGAACTGAGCACAATACCTCCTCCTCTGGGGAGACAACATCTTGGCAAACACGGCATTGGACCTAAGACAGATCCAAAATCCATTCAATAATGCTTGTTCATTCAAAAAGTAAGTACTGCATACAGCAATGGAAGGACTAATCATATGCGCACCTTCTCGAATTTTCCTAATTCTTCACCAATTACAATAATGCAGATCTAAGCTAAACCCAATCAATCCCATGACAATAAATCAAGAATTGAGAGAGTGTCTCATTTTGCCACAATCATCAATTAGCAATCATTTCGCTATCATTTTAACTCTCTACACTATTCATTAACTCTAGCTACTATTCTTAAGCTAACTCCACCCGAAATAAGCAGCATCCAAAACAAACCAATAGATTTTTGCGAAATTACGCTTGTCGGTATCTTGTCCTAAATTTCAATCACACTGAAATCAAAGCACCACATTAAACAAAGAACTGACAACAGCAAGAAACATTTTACATTTTATTCCGAAATACGACATTTTGTAACAATTAATAAAAAAAAAACATATAAAATAAAAGAGTAAAGCAGAATTACCGATTTGAGCTGGCGAAACCCTTGCTCAATCTGACTTTCAGCCGGCAACTCGTCGGATTTGAAATTAATTCCAGCGGATTCTCCTCCTCCTCCTCCTCTTGGTCCTTGTTCACCATCCAGCTCGGAGCAGGAACCGGAATCCTTGTGCTGCTCAGAGACTCGTCTAGCGTAGGTTTTTGGCTGTTTTCCAGAATCCATGGACTCGGTCTGTCCGGCGGGGTCAGAAGTCAGCTCGTCCGGGTCGGATTCGGGAATGTGGTGCGGTTTCGGGTCAGACGGTGTTGTTTGAGAGCTGGGGAGGAGATTGGCGAGGTCTGGCATTTTAGAGAGAGAAAAATTGAGAGTTTAATTAATGCTGATACATTGATTTCTGTCTTGTCTGAATGCGTGTGAGGAAAGCAGGATACACAGATTGGGGGTTTTTGAGCGGGAAACATTGAATTTTTTGGCCTCCTTATCTTTTGACAGATATACCCTTCAAACTTTAATTCTAGATTAAATCATAGTATAAAATTACCATAACAATTTACCTTATCTAGACTTTATGTAGGACTCTTAGCTCAACCTATGACCAATCTATTAGTGTCAAGTGTCTTAATTGGTACACTTTTTACAACTGTAATCGGCATAAGGTGACATCCATGTGGGCTTGAGACTTGTACTTGCTGGACTGCCTTAATAACTACTTCGAAAACTGTCAATATCCGTATAGTATATCTTTACTTCGGGACACTCCTTCGGACCTTCTGTCATTCGTGGCTAAACACATTCTTATGACTTACGAGACCTAGCATGTAGTATGCTTTCCTCTTAATCTCGAGGCCTCGGCATTTGTTTGTAGTTTCTTGTAATCCTCCAAACCATTGTAGTTAGTCTTAATTTGTACCGGAACGTTCTTTACATATTTTAACATCATCATCATCATGAATTATTAATAGATCTGTCAAACACATATATTGTTCTAAATTATTGCGGAATATGTCTGTTGAACGTTGTTAGTGTTCAAAGTTAATGAGGAATAGGCCCGTTGGAAGCATTTAGAGTTACAGATTACTATGCAATATACTCGTCTAATACAGTTAGTGTTCTAAATTATTGCATAATAGACCCGTTAACGGTAATTAATGGGCCACGAACTAGCCAAGGTTCGCACACCCTGGAGTCCCTGCAATTTCTAATTTAAGTATGTGCGTTTTTTCACAAGACATTGTTAATTTGAAAGATAATTACTAAAAAAAATCTCTTGCTAAAAACTAGAAGGTGATCATCCTCATGATATAAAAGGGGAGACCTCTAGGTTTCATTCCCTTTGTTGTGGTTTTAGGGTTTGAATAGTTTTTCATAGGTTATCTTTCAACACAAAGCTTGATTTATTTTTTTACGACATTTTTTGTTTTTATGGCAATGAATGGCCTAAGGTGTCATGAGTGTCATGTATTACTTGTTGATCGAGACCCAAACACTCTTGCTGATGCTGCTAAGTTACTCATTGTCTTAGCTTACAGAGGTACCAATCCAAAGATTTTACAATTTTTTTTTAGGATATCGATTAAATGGTTCAATCTGTATTTGTTAATAATGTGTCTTTCTGATGTATAAAGCATCAATGATGTGTGGATCTGTTATTCAAATTATTTTTATTCGATCTATCGTGTGAATATCTGGTATTCAAATCTAGTTCTGCAAATGAAAAATTATTTTATTAGATCTATCATGTATATGTGGTACTCAAATCGAGTTTTGCGGGCATATAGATAAGTTTATGAATTTATTTATTTACTTTATACATATTTCTGCAGATGTAAGTGTGATGTATATTATTCTCGTCAGGTTAGTAACAAACTTATGAAATTATAAATTTAGGGGATACGTAATTAAACGATTTGAATGTTTGATTCCATTTGTATATCAATTTACTTTGCTTTGTGTAACAATTACATCAATCAATTCTAGGGTTTTATTTGGAATTGTGAATTTATCAAGGATTTATTTTTCAATGTTATTAAGGCAATTGTTTATAATAAATTTCAGATAAGGTATTTTGAGTGTAGTCCTGACAAAATATATATATTGGTCTTATATGTGAACAAATTGGACCCATTGTGATGTTAGAAGAATCATAGTTGTTCATATATATATGAGGTAGTTACAAAATCACTATAGTGATGCAAAATATGGTTTCACAATTATTTGAAATTGTTGACTAAAACTTTATTGTATTGTATGCAGATAACTGATTATTTTTTGTCATAAAGTTTCAAGTAATAAATGAAGTATGCTTTGAGCATTTTTACTAATTCTCCCAAATTGTGCCAAGTAGTTAGGCGATTTCATGTCAGTCCTTTCTCATTTGTTTAATGATCACTTAGACTTCGTTTATAGGCTGGTAAAATGTTAGGGAGTATATCATATTGGTGTCTGAATATCTTTGTTTCATGTTGTTGTATGTTTGTAACTCTTGCACAATTCTTGATGCTCGTTTTTATCCTATGTTAAAATGACTTTTGTCTTTTTCTTTTTATAAAAAAAAAAAAAAAGAAATAAAGAAACTCATTCTCCCAATCATGTATTTCCTTTGTATTTTTTTAATGTATTTTATGAATACCTTTTCAATTTGAACTGATAAAATTAATTTCTTTTCTACCAGTTACAGCAGTTCAAGATTCTTCCATTGCTTTG
The DNA here is from genome assembly GCA_028274465.1 of Plantago ovata. NCBI lineage: Eukaryota > Viridiplantae > Streptophyta > Magnoliopsida > Lamiales > Plantaginaceae > Plantago > Plantago ovata. Next base: position 15,026,128 of record CM051456.1, on the reverse strand, counting down.
GCAAATCCTGTAGACAAAAAATCAAGTTTTGATCTTATTATGGTTGACGTGAGTTCATCTAATCTGGAAGGATATAAGCTTCTACATGAAGCCGTTAACATGGAGATAGAAGTAATTTGTAAGTGCTACTTCATACTCTTTGAAAAGAATATCATTACGAACATAATTTGTTAAGGTTGGCTTAATTCAACTCACATATTCACAATTTCTACTTGTCATTCTAAATTTCTCAATATTTAGACAAGGAATCAAAAGGGTAAATTTTAATATCAATATAATATCTTTTGCTCGCTTGAAAATTTATCTTGATTCCAAATTATGACCGTGGGTAGTGGGGGAGCTAGCATATTGGTGTAATGGACTTCTTCATGTTGTGTTTGTGTATTTGGTAGGAGGATTTAATTGTTTTGTTTCAATGAGTATTGCAAGCTAGCTAAATAGTGTAAGATAATTATTTAAAATTTGAGCTAATTGTATGATGAAATTATGAGTTAATTTTATCATGTAAATATATACTTGCAAATACTGTAACCGAGCTTGATATATTTTATTATTTGGAATGTCATCATTCAATAGAAAATAACTATGTACTCAATTATAGTGCAATGCTAGTGCAACCCAAAACATGCAAACACTAACTCAACTATAGTGCAATGTCAAACATGCAAGCGCTAACTCAACGTACTATAGTGCAAAGCCAAACATGCAAACACTAAATCAACTATAGTCGGCCAATTGATGTATTTAGTGGTATGCCAACAGGGGTGAAGGCACAGAGGAGTTGCACGGGGTCAAAAAAAATAATTTTTTTTTTAGTATTTAAAAATTAAGTTTTAGTGTTGGCATACTGGGCGGACTTTGATGTTGCTGATTGTTGAAGTTTGGAATTGCTTTGCTGATTGTTGCTGTTGCTAATTGTTGCTGATTGACAGAAGCAATCAACTTTGATTCGCTTCTTGCAATCAACTCAGAAAATTGACAAAAGCAAAATGGGGGGAAACAGGAAACTTTGATTAGATTCTTGCAAAAATCCACAGACGCCAAAATCAGGTAAAATCACTTCATCAAAATTCATTCTTCTCTTATGTGTTTCTGTTGTACTAGTTGGTGTTACTGGCTCTGTTTTATTCTTGTGATTACTGACTATGTTCTGTTCTTGGTCTTGACTGCAGCCGATTGGGGTAAGGAGTAATTAAAGGTCTTGGATTTTGGATTTTGGTCTTGACAAACCTGTGTAGGAGTTAGGAACTAGGAGAGATGGGTTTGAATCTGCAGTGGATTTTTATTTTTATTTTTTATTGCGTAGAAAGAGGTTTAGTAACTTGTCAAAACAACTCTCCGAAATTAAAAAAGATTAACTGATTCTTTAGAGTAGTTCATATTGAAAGAGAGTTAGCAAGGAGCATAGACGAAGATTCAATAATTGATATGTCGTTATTTTTTTTCGCATCTATTGTTTGGCTACAAAATATTGCATTTTTGTATGCTGAACATAAGCATTTGGCTAAAAAACAAAAAGGGACACACGGGCTGCTAGAAATTCCTAGTTTCGCCCCTGAATGCCAAATAAACAATCATTATGCTTTACTAATTTCTATAAATCCGTTTCATCTGACAATCACACATGCTCACGGTTGAATGTGTACATAAAAAAAATGTAGTGATGTCAGATGCTAATCCTATGCTTGCAAAGTGTGCAATAGAAAAAGGAGCATTCCTTTTCATCAATAAGCCCGCTACCCTTGATCTCTTGAGGTACATTCGGCAATGTACTTTCAAGGATAAGATAAGGAAAATAAGGAGTGCTTAAGGCAAGAGCAACTCATTGCTACAAACAATTTAAGTTGCGCATCAAGCCGGGAATGTTCAACAAAGATTAGGAAAAGAAGCATAGCAAGTACTGTTGAGGGTAGCAACGGTGCTTGTTATAATAACAAGCAAAGAAGGTCAAGGATGTGCACCTCGTGGACACTACCTCTTCATCGAAAATTTATGGACGTTGTCAAGCAACTCCGCGAAGCAAGTATGTTTGTTGAGAGTGCATGTTAATTATCACTTTATCTCTACTTATAAATTTATTCATAGTGATCTGTTCTAATTCTCAAATGCTCCAAAAAAGTTATGGTTAGTTAGTAAGAATTGTATTTAGTTCTTTTTACTCTCTTTTTGTTGTCGCATAAACATTCTTAATCTTGGCAGGAAAGCTAATAACTAAGCTAAGTGTTGAGCTCTTAATAAAATTTGTTGATAAAAATGATACACAACTTGCGTATGTCTCACACTACGTGTCTACGTGCAACCATAGAGCACTTTTCTAACTACATGACTTGATATATAGGATAAGTGTGTTACCTTTTGCTATCATTTTACACCTAACAAAATTTATGTTGCCTTTATTTAAAGGATGCTATCCAAGGGAGATTGTGCGATTAATTAATGAACGTTCCGGGTGTGACAACAATGCAAATTTCTAGCCATCTACAGGTTTGAATTATAATTCTAGTTTTTTTTTTTCTTTTCTTTTTGGTAATCATATGATCATTTTAGAAATTGAACCGGTGAGGATTTTTTAAGAATGCACTTTCTTAAGACTTATTCACTAAACACAGAGGTGTCGTTTGGGTTGGCAACATCCTGAAGAGAGAGATGCTCCTTTAATAACTCCAAGGGCGCCTAACAATGTCAGGCAGATCGCATATGGATTGTTTTCGAGTACAACAGAACATTCATTACCAAGTGAAGCACACGAGCATGTTGTGCATGATAGTAATGATCAAAACATGAATGGTTCAACACCTACACCTGCTGTTTTGATCACGGGAGATAATGGAGTTGTTTTAGAGAACAATAACTTGGAGGAAACTTTCCCTGGAAATAATATGGCTGATGCAGTCAATCAAGGCATTCCATTTCTAGATTTACTCCTGAGTCCTGACTTTGTTAATGAACTCCCCTTGAAATATTTGATATGCAGCACGTTTTATTTGAGCATGTTTGTTATCACATAAATAATTTTGCACAAAATTAATTTCATTTCATGACATAATTATTTTCTTGCATTTTTACAAATATAACTAAGAAGTGGTTGGTGCCCAAATGCGGACACTAAAAGTCAAACATACATATGTAATCGCTAAAGAGAGTTATTCATTAAAATAGTAGTTGTCAAACAAAATTAATGCTAGACATGTCATGATTTGTTTCTATTGACAGGTGCGAATCGCGAGCATTTTGAAGAACATTTGAATGCCTGGGTATCAAGCTTGCTAAGTGATGTTCAATACGTTGTACCCAACCATTTACGAAATGGAGAAGATGTAATATGTTGATAAATTGATTGAAGGCTTTAATTGGAAACATAGTGCTCCGGATCCAGGGGCGATGCCATAGGTTAGGCTCTGCGGTGGCTCTGTAACAGGGTCAATATCCCCCCCTTTATATACAGTATTATATACACTACAATATCATTTATATTTCAGTTTCTCCTGGGATGAAATAGGCAAGAACACTGTTTTTGCACATCAACACATGGTCATTTTATTTTCTGAATATGGCCATCAGGCCATGCCCAGATCTGTAGGAGTGAATGTTTTGTTCAATTACTGTGGATGTGTGCCTAAATACTTTATCTCAGCTACGTTTCTTATATGTTGAGTGTTGACATTACAGCGATAGATTTACTGCCAGATCAAATCTTTTGTTCAATCACTATGGAAGTATCTTATAAGGGACTAAATATATAATGGCGAAGAACATATAGAAATGTTTCAAATAGCTGAATGCTTTTATTGATAGATTGAATTGAGAATCAAATTTGATAACATGTATTTCTTCAATAGCTAGACAAGTTTCTTGTCTGACTCTGTATCTACAAAAAAAATGACATTAATGTCAAAGAATACTAGCTGTTACTGATAAGCAAATTAATTTGCCAAATAAATATAATGTATCTGTTTCAGAAAAATAATAATTCAAATTAGACCATCAAATTCTCCCCATTGAGCAGTGACTCAAACTGCATTGGCTGCATGAATGAGTTAAGCTCCCCAAAGAAATCGTCCCCTTGGCTGCTGTAATCGACGAAATCACTGGACTCGAAGTACATTTTTACATCCTCTGGTATAATGCTTTGGTGTAGATTTCGGGATTCATGTGACGTGGAAGAGCATTCTGTGGCCAATGTCATTTCCATCATTTCCTTAAACTTGGTAGACTGAAGCAGAAGGCCTAGTGCTGAAGTGGCCGTAGAGTGTCGTGCCTTAGGTAAGGCGGTATCAATGTTGTCAGACGTTTGCTGGAGGAGGTGGAGGGAGGTTGAGCTCGAAGACTCTTGCTTCAGGCTCACAGACAGGTTAGAGTCGACATTGTTAGGCTTGTCGATTGTGTTACTGTTTTTGGGTCTTAGCCATTTTATGTAGCGGCTCAGGTCAAAATTTGTTACAGCGTTGAGGCCACGGTACTCTATAGCTGCCATGTCATAGGCGATTGCAGCTTCTTCTTGGGTCGCTGCAGACATCGACCCAATCGTTAATGTAAATTATTGTACACATTTTCATTCTTCGCAAAAATCAGGGAAATAATTTTACATGGAATTGAAGTTTACCATATGTTCCAAGGTAGAGATACTTGTTTCCAAACACTCTTCCAATCCGAGCTTCCCATCTTCCGTTGTGATGATGTCTGCAAGTGAGAATACTAATCTGAGTCCTAGATTAATGCTTGGGAAAGTATGTTCGACCATAAATTAATGCTAAATTTTAATGCGAAAAGAGAATTTCTAACCTTGCAACTCCTCTGTATTTAGAAACACCCCTAGAAAATCCACTGCTTTTCCTTCTTAATGATCCAATATATTCTTCTCTGGACTGACCTTCCATATCGATCAGCTCCTTTTGATACGTCGATAACTGCAATTTTGCCATTTAATCAGAAACCAGTTTAACTCGTCTCGTTTATAAATGAAGAAGCAGTCACTGATCATGTTGTCCGTAGTAAGTGTAAAAATTAAGAAACTGTGAGGAATGAATTAATTACCGGAAAGTTAAGAATAGTGTCTTGTCCCCAATACTTGAGTGCAGCCAAGTCATATGCGTGTGCAGCAGCTTCTTCGTCGTCATAAGCACCTATGCAACAGAACAGTTAATTACCATTAGTGCATGAGGACATACTGATCTGTTCTGTTCAGTATATGATGTGGAACAGAAACGAGGAAGAGAGAAAAAACTGTAAAATTGGCATACCAAGATATACTGAATTTTCCATCGACATGCCACAAATGATCACCATCCAAAAAATACAACATAGAAAAATAGAAAAGAATTAGTAATAGTAGAATGCATCTCAGTAGTATTAATAAATGAATTGAAAAAGCGATGAACCTTGTCTGCCTTTCTTGTTCTGTGCCTCATTCCAGCAATTCTTATCCCACAAATGGGCTTCATATCTACCAGTCCATCGATGCCTAAACCAACGAATTCATGGATCAAAACATTTAACTTAAACGAAAGAGAGAGAGTAGTAAGTCTCGTAAAAGATGGTCAATCTTTACGTACCTTGTGACACCACGATAAATGGAACTGCGTTGAGGAGGAGAGTCTCGGGGGATAGTTTTCCTAGTACGTTTAGGCTTGATACCCGGATTAGTAATGGGGGGATTAGCATTAGCATTGGAGTTGTTCTTGGAACTTTGCTGTGATAACTTCGCCATTAGAAGCTGTTAGTATTGGATTGGTGTAGTTACTAAAAATATGACTTAGTCTTCGAATGTTTGGGGGTTTTAAAGTGTGAGATTTCGGTTGGAGGATTCTGTGCTACTGGCAAATGGAATTGCTGCCGGCAGAGTTCATGTTCAGCCGGCTTTTGGACTCTCTTCTATTTTGTCTTTCTCTTGGTCTTTTCTCATGCAAGTATTTCTTTTTTGCTTCTTCTAATGAATAATATACAAACAGCTGATTTTCTTTTTTGCATGTTTCAGTGTAGAGAGGCACTTTACGATTTAATTTTCTGATTTTGTATTGTTTTCCGTCAACTACTAGTTCATATTTGTCTAGATCACATATTATAGTTATTGGATATGCTATCTGGGCGGTTTCTTTTAATTTACCGAGTTCGTTATAGTTAAACTAGGCAATATTACATGTAAGTGTTACGTAGAGGCCGGGGTAACATGACATATAGATCCATCTCCCTAACAGTGTTTCATTTAAGTTCATTATATTTTTTCGCTGACACTAGCTATATCAAATTGGTTGAATCTAGTTTTATCCTCTTATCTCCGCGACCTTTATCTCCTGTCTTCATATCTTCTTTTTCTTCACCTAGGAGCATGTGAGATTAGTTTAATTGGTGTTCTTCTATTGTGTTGTGCTGTTAGAGTTTGAGAATAGGAGTCAGGGTGGTTGTCGGTTCGAAGTTTTGTGTTGCTGGTTATTGTGGGTTTATTTTATTATTTTGGGTTGATAAGTTTTCAATGTTGTTGATGTGTGCGCGGGATCATTTGTAGTTGGCATTTCAAGATTTAAATTGATGTATTGTTGCGATCTGTTGGGAGTTATTTTCTAGCATTTGGCAAGTTCTTCAAATTGGTTTTGGTCTAGTAGATACATAGTGTATGTTTAGAGTTGACCTGAAATCAATATGAAATTAACTATGGGCCAAATTAAAACCTCTTATATTTTGTTAAACGGTAATTTGCCATCATCTCCCGTAGAGATAGTATTAATTGCACTTTACTTTACCCCAACATGGCATTTTAGATTTTTCATCATTTGAAAAATATTAATGTATCTTGTTGAATTTCATGTTATCTAGAGGTATCATGTTATCATAATTACTTATAATATATTAAAACATGTGAAAATTCTAAAACTACGAATTAAAAAACAAGAAAAAAAAAAGAAGGTAATATGAATTGAGGTTTGGCATTGATGGTGCAAAATGAAACTCTGATAATTCGGAGAAGGAAAGAAGTAATCTTGTCTTAGAGCATTCACAACAACTCCCCTAAAATGGTCTTTTTGTTTAAATATTGACAAAAAATCAAAATATGTGTTAAAAGTTTAACAAATCAGATTCCCTAAAACTTGTATGGACCACCTAAAAAAAATAAGGAACAATCTTTACATGCCTAAACTTGTGCATGCCTAATACTTTTAGTGAGAGAAATTTTTATAAGAAACCTGTTGTGAATACTCTTATAAGTTATGTTGCGAACACTAACGTCAGTACTCATCTCTGCATCAGAAATACACAATTCGCGTCAACCTCTGTGCATTAAAGTAATATAATAACATGATTGATTTATCCATTGATTGACGTACCAATCAATTTTTTTTAATCCGTTGGTCTTACTTATTCAATTTCAATTTGGTGCGTACATGTGTCATTGTTTAATAGGGTTCGAATCTTGTTGGCGTGATTTTTCTCCATTATTTGTATTATTATGTTTATTGAAGGTGTTTGGTTCAAATCTTGTTGGCGTGATTTTTATCTATTATTTGTATCATTATTTTAGTTGAAGGTGTTGGGTTTGAATCTTATTGACGTAATTTTATTCTTTTTTATTTATTACATTCTTATATTTTATTTTTTAATACAAAGTTTTATGGTCGTACTATACTTAATTTAAAATAATCATATATGTTCTTATGAAAAAAGACATACTTCCTCCATCCAATAAAAATGTAACACTTGATTTTGTTGACTTTTTCGATGGTCATTTTGACCTTAAAATATTCTTAAATGGCAAGAATAATGACGCATATGACAATATATTCAACTGATGAAGAACACCAAATAACATGTGAAAACTGCATTGCAGATTTCGAAGTTGAATGTTCCAAAGCCTACAGATGTATCATATGGTTCTTAACTCACCGGAAGAATACTTTTCATACGTTTAATATCCTTCTAATCAAACTATTAATTGCATAACTACAAAAACTATATACATTTATATGACATCATTTATGTTAAGTTCAACTACTCAATTAATTATTTTTGGTTACATTTGAAGTCATTATTATGTGAAGATTATATATTTACTCCATTCATTTCAATACATTATTTAATAAAACAACAATGTCCTATAAGATTACGTTTCACACGCGTAGTGTGTGACGCAGTTGCTAGTATAATACTCGTATGTTTTTCTGGATTCTATACGTATTCCATTTTCGTCCGTTTTCTAAATTATATATGTTTCCATTTTGGCAAATCTTTATCTCACAACTAATTTATTATGGGTCCTGCCACTAAACCAACACACTACACTCATTATATAAGACTATAAATCCCCTAAAACTTTGATCCAAAAGTAAACGTATAAAATAAAAAACATAGTATATCGCAGAATCTCATATTGCGTATTGTTGTTAAACGCAATAGTAGGTAAAAATATACACCCAGATCCAATTGTGTGAGTATTATTATAATGCCACCACCACCACATCGTATCGTGACCAACGGATGGTGAGACGTGAGGTTTTGATGTAAAGGAATCACTAGTTAGGTTAGCAACATTATAAGTAGCCCAACAAGATCTTCTCAACGCAAGTCCCAACGATGGATCTCGAAGAAAAAAAAAACACTAAATGTAGTAGTAGTAGTAACATGATTGGATTTTTTTAAAAGTCTTTTTTACTTTTATTTTTATAGTACTGTACCATTTCGATTTTTTTTAACTAATACCCCTATCAATATTAATTGAACTAGTAAATTAGTAAAACGCATTTTTCCTTCAGGAAAAGAAGTTCAATCTTAATTCTTGAGGACAAGTTAGGCTCTATTCTTTTCGTATGAACAGGACTGAACTGATCTGGACCGAATGGATCCGAATTGAACTGAACCGAACTTATTTGTAGAATAAAATACTATTAGGCAAATATGAACTCAATTGGACTGAATTGAACTTAATGCATCTGAACTAATTTGAACTCAGAGACTAAGGCTCTGTTCTCTTCGTATGAAAACTCATTATTTTCAGTTCAGTTCTGTTCTGTTCAGTCTTGCTTAGTTGTAATTTATAATACAAATAAATTCAGTTCAGTTCAGCTTCATTCAGTTCAGTTCAGTTCAGACGAAGATAACAAAGCCTTAGTAGGAGTAAGAATGGAACAATGTAACATAAATAATTAAAACATCATATATTAAAAAAGGAGTGGGTATGTTTTATGATATGCTCTGAATCTCAGAGGATCAACCACTTGACCGGGTTTCTCAGTGTCCAAGGACTCTCCGAATTGAGATTAGCAAATTTTAAAAATAAATAAATAAATAAATAATTCAAAACTGGATTTGTTTCCGAGATTGTACCGATTTCCCGGGTTAATCGGTTTTATGAGAAATAAATAAAGAAAAAGGAAAAATTTTCAAACTTTTCATACACATTTTACATTATACCTTATGTTATGCGTTTATGATGTTAATGGTTTAATTTTGAATGTTATTTGATGATGCATGTGTGTGGTTTTTGTCAATAATACTATATTTAAATTAAAAAAATATATATATATTGTACTCTATTATGTTGATCGGATCAATTGTTGAAAATAAGAAACTGTTCTTTTCGTATGAACAGAACTGACCTGAACAGAATTGAATTGAACTGAACAAAACAGAACTGAATGAAGCTGAACTGAATTTATTTGTAGTATACTGTAAAATACAACTAAGTAAGACTGAACAGCTGAATTGAAAATAATGAATTTTTATATGAAGAGAACAGATCCTAACTAGGATTAACCCGTTCCAGAGGTTCACTTGATGACCCGAGGGTTTCATCACATAGCTAAGTTTTGTGATGTTATATAAACACCACATATTAGTTAACCCAATTATCAATTGATGTATTGTGTTCTCCCTTGAAGTTAGGAGGGGTGAGCATAAATGTACTGCTATGTTTGAGATTGTATTACATTAATGAACGAGTGTCGGAAACAAATCCGGAACCATTTGTATTAACAAAATTGACTCGTATTAGAGTCATTTATGTTCAAAATCAATTATCAAATCCGATCCAAAACTTAAAATTAAAATTGACAGTCCAAATTTTGTTTTTGTTTTAAGTAAAAGAGAGAGGATCTTTAACATGTAAAGGCGTGTTACACTTGTAGAAACTGGATTTGGCAGGTAACATTGTTTCTAGAGTGCACGCAATACATGTAACCAACCTGTCGAGAGGAGGAAAAATAAAAATGAAGAAAAAAAACTTGGACTAGTCAATGAGGCGTGGACTCAAATAAGAAGAAGACTCACATTCACACTTCATCACAACCCCATAAAAATGGAGAAGGAATATCAAATAATTAAATTTGTAATCTAACCATTCATTCTTGATATATAGCAGTTCGTTCATACGGTTGGTTATATATTCTACTTTCTACCTCAGCACCTTTTCATCAAAAAAGTTTCATTCTGTCTAATTACCTACCTGCAGCCCTCACACATACAGCTGTATAACATATCCTTATATAGCTGTATACGTATTATATATACACAATCCACACACAGCCGGAGAATTACAGATCAATTAGGCCGGAAGGAAAACATTCTCCGGTGGAAATGAAGAAACGAACCGCCAGAAACTCCGTCAGTTTACCACGGCCGCAAGCGGCGGCGATTGAGGTTGATGATGTGGACAATAAGAAGAAGAAGAAAGGAGCATCGGCGGTTTGTGAGCGGAGGAAGCTGGTGAAGTATGAGGCGTTGCCGGAGTATTGTCAGGATAATGAGTTTATTCTGGATTATTACCGATGCGAATGGCCATTGAAGGATGTTGTTCTCAGCGTTTTCTCCGTGCATAATGAGACTTTGAATATCTGGACGTGAGTCAATCATCGATCGATCTCTGTCTCTCTAGATTTGCAATTTGATTGCTGATTTTGAATCGGTATATATGTTTGTTTGTTTGTTGATTTGCAGGCATTTGGTCGGATTCATGATATTTGCTTGGTTGACGGTGACGAGCTTGACGGAGAAATTTACGATTGAGAACATGTTGGCAACTTTGTTCCGGTAACTATTATTAGCTTAGATTTGAAATTTGAACTGTAATTAGCTGTTTTCCTAATCCTTACTACTACTTTTAAAAGTTTAATTTCATGATTTCATTGAACTGTAATTAGGTGTTAATTGTGCTGCTACTTTTTTCATGATTTGATTGAACTTATACAAGATAAGTTGAATTTACAGGGAAAGTAGTGATGGATGGTTGACGACCAAAATGATGAACCAATCCAACGGCTCCAACGCTTTCTTCTCGGTCGGTAATATATTAAATCAAATTTGATCAAATTCAATTTCAAATTATTATTCCGCTTTTTTTTTTGCTTTTAGAATAGTGTTTCGCACTTTATGTTTGGGAAAAAGATAATGCTAATAATCTAGCAGCCAGTTGCCACCCGTCACGATTGAGTGAATAGTGAAGATAATGAAGTTAGTAAGTTTAGATGTCAAACTTTTTTTTTTAAATGCCGGTTCGTTTAAGGGATCGCAACTCCTCTGTATTTGCAAATTTTGCGTGATATATTTGTTTAGGCAATTTAACTAATTTAAGTTGCGTAAATTTGTTGGAAACGCATCTAATCGAGTGAATAGAACGAACGAGGATATTCGTTGTAGTATTGTATTGTATTGCAAAAATAGTGGAGGAGGAGAGGTAGAGAAGTACACGACAGGACAAGATGAGTAAAAATATCTGATGATCGTCGTTTGTTTGTTTTATAAAGACTAAAGAGAGTAAACTTTCCTACGATTACGGTCGACAGACACTCACATGGCACAAGCGGACAACCGACCTGCATTACTAGTTTTAATTTTAATTTTAAGCATGTGAAAATGGAACTTTTCTTGGCGACAGATAAGCATATTCTTTTCTATGGAACAGCATATATCACAAGAAGGTTTATGTAATTTAAGTTTAGAATTCGTTGGTCAGGTCATGCATTTCTTAATGGAACACAAGAATTCTGGATTAGATTTTAATCATTGTGATTTTAATGGAGCAATTATCGTCATTTCTTTACCTATTAAAAGTTTATACTTTGTGTAAATTGCAACTAAAGCTTACAGCGTTGCAATATACTCCAGATGTTTACAGTTTGTGCTATTTGCCATGTGAAATTTTGGATTTTGGTGATTTTTTAAAGGGGGCAAAATCGAACACATTTTAAAATTTCAGAGGTAAAATTGCAACCCTGCAAATTGGGCAATGCAATGGGTACACCTCTAAATTTTAGGGGATAGATAATAACATGAATGCAATATTTACACATAATTCATACAAAATGTCAAATCTGAGAGGACAAAATGATTTCTTGCTGCCTTCATTGGTTATACTCCAATCAAAGTTCAAACTCGTATTCATTCACTACTCACTCGTACTTCCTAAAATTAGTTTGAGACAGTAGAAAACAAACATGAAAGTGTCCCCTTATCTTGTCTACAATGTATTAGCTCCCTTAGAATTATTTCTCTGTGTGAGACCTTCTCCTTCATAGATATATCACATATGTGTAAACAAAGTGGTTTGGTTGGCAACTCATGATTCAAAAGTAGGCAGTCTTATGGAGCTTGTGTGGAGCATGCAACAGAGTGCTCTGTATCTCATTTACATTGTTAACAGGAGTCAAATGCACTTGTTGCATGTGAAAGTTCAATTATTCCTGATTCATACGCATCAAGTTGTAGCAATATCTGAATCCTTGAGCATTTTAATATTTGCTAACTGCCTTCCTCAAATTGCAGGATTCATATGCCAGACATGTTAGTGAATCGCCAATTCTGACAGCCACTAGAGAGTCAAACACAGTTCCTCTGTGGCCCTGGTTTGTCTTCTTGGGAGGAGCCATGACCTGCTTGATCTTCAGCACCATATCCCACCTCTTCTCATGCCACTCTAAACGCTTCTACTACTTCTTCTGGCGCCTGGATTATGCAGGCATCTCCCTAATGATTGTCTGCTCTTTCTTCTCCCCAATATACTACACTTTTGCGGATCACCCCTATTGGCGCATGGTGTACCTTTCCACCATAACTCTGTTTGGAATTCTGGTTGTTATGACCTTATTTGCGCCCGCTTTGTCCAGTGGCCGTTTCCGTCCCTTCAGAGCTGCTCTTTTCCTATGTATGGGATTCTCAGGAGTGATCCCAGCATCTCATGCAGTAATGCTCCACTGGGAACATTCTCAGATGCTCATGTCGCTTGCGTATGAGATTGTGATGGGGCTCTTGTATGCCATTGGGGCCATCTTTTATGTTACAAGAATACCAGAGAGATGGAAACCTGGAGCGTTCGATATAGTTGGTCACAGTCATCAGATTTTCCATGTGTTTGTCGTTGCTGCTGCACTTGCCCACTGTGCTGCAACTCTTAATATCATTGAATGGCGACGGGGGTTATCATCTTCGTAAAGATTGTAGAGGTGATGGATACGATTATTTTGTTTCATTCTTTGATAGGTAACCTTATTTATCTCCTTGGTGTTCTCAGTTCTGTCCACGAGAATGCTGCCCAGCAGCATGTAGTTAGTCATTGCAGTACTGTGTGGTTTGAATCGAGTGCTTGCTAGATATAGTTCATAGGAATGTTAGCATGTATTGAACTTTCATACTCGGATGTATGTATGTCAAGCTACTTTAAAGTATAACATTTTCTGAGTGTATGCACTGGTTCTGTAATGTTCTTTGAGTCTTTATCTTCCTGATTAGCCTTTATCCATTTTGTCCCATATTATTACTATCATCAGAAGATTAACACATGAGCAACAGTTCAAATGCATCTTCTAAAGATCACCAAACTGAAAAAAATAAATAAATATATATATATATATATATATATATATATATATATATATATATATATATATATTCCAGCACTGAGGGGTGCAATCAAACAGTACTATTCATTCCTCAGCCTTCTTATAGAACAGGGAAAATATCAAAAACAGACACAAAGGGACTACTAAAAAGGCTGCAGCCTTGAGCAGATCCTCTGTTTCTCTTGAAATGGCACCAATTCTTGACCAATCTCCACTGTAACTGAGAGTGAGCATTGAAAGAAGCATTAGTAACAGAATAAGGATACAAAAACAGACATTTTAACTTAATAATTTAATGGTCGTAGCTAACTAGTTACCCGGCATCGATGAACCCTAAAGCAAACACTCCAACAGCAGTAGACTGAAGAAGAATCTTGGAACTGTTAGCTGGACTTTGAGGTTCGGAAAAATCCCTTTTCTTAGCTAATACTAGTAACTGAGTAATATGTGGGCTACGGCTAGTTTTCTTGGCAATTAGATAAGAAAATGGTTTGCACGAGACTAACTGTGCAGTGATCAACATTTTCTAATCACCGGGAAATGGTGAACAAAAATGGTAGGAATAGGATGGAGATGGCAAACCTCCACAGCAGGATATTTTATCTACATTCTAGATTTTGTGGCTGGAGAGGATGATCTGTTTCTTAAGAGTGACAAAGTCCTATTTACCCTCTAATATTTTGAGTCATCATTCCTCCTCCTTTCTTTCTTCTTTTCCTTCTTTTTCTTTATTCATTATATTAAATATTAGTCATTTATTTTAAGCAATTAAGTTTGGAAAAAAATGTTTTAAAGTATTGTTCTTGTACAAGTGTAAATTAACCTTATTTAAGAAACAAAATTGACAATGACGAAAAAGAAAAAGAAGAAAAAAATATCAAGTCGAAATAAAAATTGAAAAGTAACATTCAACAACAAAGTACATTAGACATGAAAAAAAAAAACAATGAAATTAATGGGGGATTGTGTTTGATTCGGAATTTCGGTATCTTACGGATACAAATGTTGAAACAACCTTGAATTTTTATTGAAGAACTCCCAATAATAAGGAGTTAGAACAATAAGATTTCCAAAATTTTCCATGGAACAAAAAATATAAAATTATTGCAGAAAAATGTATTTTTAGTTTAATTAAGAAAGCAAATGGACCCAAGAAGTTGTGATCTCAAAAGACCCAATATTATACTCTGTTTATTGAGAAAAAAGAAATATGATGGCTTATTTTTTTCTTATAAAATTTAAAAAAAAAACCCTAAATAACATAAAAACTGGTAAATATACATTTCCTTGTTATAATCAAATGGGGTCGGGGGAGGCGACAGCGACACATGTTGCTGCCCTATTGTGTGGTCATAAGTATTTTTATTGTGGTTTTACTAGATTTTTTTGTTCGAAAGAAGAAGAAGAGAGCACCACACACATGTGAGATCATGAGATATATTATTGATAACGTGAGCGATATTGTCGAGACCATGAGAAATATCGATGAACGTAAATTGATCATCAAATCTACTTCTAGATGTCAAATCTAACACCTATCACTAACAAACTTCGACCCAAACACATATATCTACCTAAATCTAGATTCAAACAACTACAACAATGTTGATTTAACATAAATTTATTACTAACAAACATATTTATCACCCAATATTCAAACACATATTCACTATATTCTTATCAATTGTTCGATCTAGAAGCTATTGAACACGAAATCAGATGTAGAGAATGAACGAGAAAATATTATGTAGTGACCCAAGATAGACAATCAAACATAAACAATGAAAACACAACAAATCAAGCAACTGAATAATAATTGATATATTAAACTTCAATAATCGATTACATAAAAGGTGAAAGGCCAACTGACTTCTGACAACCGGTATACCTCACGACACTTCTCTGATTTTCCTTCATCAATCCAACCTGTAAATAACAAAGTTTGTTGGAGACTGACACTAGAAAGTTTTGGTTACCGGCTTGACAGGTTCCTAACCGTCCTTTCACCTGCAGATAAAAACTCAACAGTACAAATAGAAATAACCAAAGTAAATAGCAAAATTACTGAATATTAAAATTGCAACTTAAACTCTTCCAGCGTTTCTTGCAATATCATTTTTCAGACATGACATATTACCTGATCAAAACGAACGGCAATTTGATGAAATCTATCATTGATGATGATAACTTCTACAATTGATCGATCAATGATGATAATCTTTGGTGATTGATCGATCGAGCAGGCATAGAATCGCATATCGATCGGGCAGGCATAGAAATGCAGAGAAGAAAGAGAAGAAGAAGAGGAATTTACAAAAAGGACCCATTATTTGTAATTAATTACACTTTTGATCCGAATTTTTATAACTTCTTGGTTAGAGAAGTTTTCATAATTTAAGGTCTCTAATGTAAATAGTGGAGTAGTATAATTTTCCCACATTTTATAATGATTTTCAAACCGAGCCTGAAAATTAAAAATCAGTCTGTGACCGCTACTTGTCTAAAACCCTCTCCGGCCATGGCCATCACCACCACCGCCTCCGACAACCTCCAAATCCACCGCCTCCCACAAGACACCTACATCGACGCTCTGCGGTGGCTACCCCACCTCAACACTTTCACCCGCCACATCCTCCTCGCCTCTTACTCCTCCACCCCATCTCTCCAAACCTTCACTTTCTCCCCTTCCCCAAACCAAACCCCATCCCTGAACTTCCAATCTTCCCTATCCATACCTTCCAGAATCACCTCCTTGAAAACCTCCCCCTCCCCATACACCCCTTCCAAGCCTCTAATCGCTGCGTCGACCTTTTCCGGTTCCCTTTTGCTTTACACCGCTGATTTGATTTCTGGCAGTTTGAGTCCCGAATACGCGGTGCCTGAGAAGGGGTTCCATTCCGGGCCTGTGTCGGCGATTGATTTGAGTGAGAATGGGTCGGATTGTATCAGTGTTGGGGAAGATGGGAGGGTTAATTTGGTCAATTTTAACTCTAGGGCGGGTTTTAGAAGGGTTTATGATAGTGCTGGGTTGGTTTCGTATACTGCGGTTAAGTGGGCTTCTCCGGTTGAGTTTGTGACCGGTGGGTTTGGGTTTGGGCTTCAGTGGTGGGATCAGCGTAAGCCCGGTGGAGCTGTGTCCGTGTTTAAGGGTGACCATTGGTAATGCACTACTAATGCGTAGTCTATATTGTACAGAGTTCTCATTTTGCTAGGAGAATGTGATAGCTTGGTCATTCCATGTTTGTTTTATTAGTTGGCAAATGCTTTTTCATGAAAAATATTTTATATGATGTTGCCTTTTTGAAAGTTTCGATTTAAAGCCGTGATATGATTATAGATGAGTGAATTTAAGTTCAGTGTAGCTGGAATGAAACTGCGAGAATTCTTGATGGTTTGATGTATGAGCTCTAGAAGCTTAGGATTTTATTGCATTTGTATAAGGCTAGTGGGAAACTTTTGATGCGTATGGCTGAGTTGCATACTTAGGCGACAAAGGTGTATTTGAGGGAGAAAACTAAAACTTTATAATTACTTCTTTCAGAACAATCAAGTTTGTATAAATCCGATTATTAAAGCATTTGATGTGAGAGTAGGATCGAGATTGCTCTTCTTTGTTATATCCCCCTTGGCATCAGTCATAGCGTTGTCTATCTAGTATTTGAATGCTTTTTAGAGATAGGTCATGCTTAACTGTGTGGGTCACAGATTCATAGACCCAACTTTTTTTATTATGTGATAAACTCAACTGAATGAAAAGATACACAGATCAGATGTTTCTGTCGGAAGCTGCACTGCTTTTCTATATAGAGCAGCAGTGCTGATCCACTTATTCCTTCTGGAAATATACTAAAATTGTATAATTGCTGTTGTGCAACAGGGCAGGAGGCGCCACATCGGGCATTGTACATTCCATCGACATCCTCCCATCACGGAAGCATGCATGCCTTGTAAAACCACTTTTGTTTTTTTCTTCTTAAATAAATAGTTGTCTGAGTTAGTTAGAATTAACCTTTATGCATGTGGCTCTTGCCTGCTGTTAGTTGTGAATAGCACACCATAGAACATACATGACCCTACAGCTATAGTGCACAGATGCTAATATGGAGCATTTTCATTGGAGTGTAGGTCACAAGTATGTATAAAATTGACAGTTCCTCTGCCCCATTCCATCTATATCTTCTGCACTACTTTTTGCACATGAATTAAGGTAGGTCGTGGTGGTGTGGTGTTTTGGTTGTGGGGTAGATGGTTGGTGTTGATGAGAGTTATTTTGATAAGTAATGTAAGTAGAAGATAGATTGGATCACTCAAAATGGCAAGTGTTGAAGATATAGTAGGGAGGGATGGAGTGTATCACTATACTGTTACAAATTACAGTCCATTATTGCGGATATGTTCAATAATACCTTCATTATACTCAGATTTCACATGTGAGTATGTTACAATGCCCACACCTGTATGAACTAATTAATTAACCTTGCAAATTGAAGTCCAAATAGGAGAAGACGTGTTTGTGTGTGTTGTTTCTTCGCGGATGGGTGTGTACTCACTTTGTATTGGTTGCTGGCTTGATGTGATTCAGTCTTTTGAGAACAGAAAATTTGATTTTATTAGTTATATCAAATTAAGAACCAATTGTGCACTAAAGAATATTGTGATGGTATAAACTACCTCCTCAAACAACAAAGGTGTCAAATAGTTGCTGATATTATAAACATAATCACAAGTAGCAATGCAAAGTGATTACTGGCTGCTAGTTAGGGTTGTTACCTCTATTATGATTATTAGCGGCATCTATCTTTTTCAGCTCATGCCTATTCTTAAATAGTTCTACACACGGCCTCACAAGCAGTCATTACGTTAGGAGAAGATATGATAACATGGCTTATGTGTGGTACTCAATTTGAATATTTGCTTACATGGCCGTGTTTGAAGGCAGGAGGCTCTTCTGGTGCTTTATTTGCATGGGATATACGTCGTCCTCTGGAGCCTGTTGTCCTGTCTGGGGCTGGTATTGGCGGTTCTCCACACAATTCGCTAGGTGAAAGTGACATATGGGAAGTTCAGTATGACAACTTTTCAAATTCATCCAGGATCAGTAATCTATCATCATCTCGGATCCTACCTGCTATGATCTGTTCTGAAGACGGAATCCTTGGTGTTATTGAGCAAGGTATGCCCCAGGATTAGATCCAGAATTCTGATACCATAATCATTAATGTTAAACCTGCATGCTTTGTTGCCCCCACAAAATTGATGGTTTTCTTTGGACCACCATAGGTGAAGAACCTATCGAGCTATTGGCTGAACCGTGCGCGATAAACAATTTTGACATAGACAAGCAAAATCCCTCAGTAAGTTAAATCTTTCTGATTGGGTGTCATGGTTCTCTTTCTCCATGCTACTAATTGTTCTGTTTTATGAGTTTCCCACTCCTTGCCCTCTTGTTACTTTTCATAACATGTCGGTTGATGTCAATGAGCAATGTCTTGTTGCAGGATGTGATGTGCAGTCTGGAATGGGAATCAATAGCTATCTTGACAAGATCATGAGTTTAACTGTCTGATAAGACTGTGAAAAGTGACTACCACATTTTTATTGTTTATTTCAACCTAGATGTCTGTGTAGACTGTATGAGTTTGATGATGACCTTAGGTGGAAATGAGGAGCACTGAACTCTATTTGTCAGGGCATATAGTATGCATTCGCGTATTTATTTACAGTGTTATGGGTTCGATGAGGTTCGTCAAAACTAAAGCTTGTTTCTCTTCAGTTATTATATGCAAATGCTTCAAATCTGTCTCAAGGCTAAGTGGTGTGAGTTGCATGCACCATTTTTCAATAGTTTTTACTTTTATGTAACACATGAAAACAGGGTTTGTGATTTTTCATGTGGGATATGACAGAGCATAGTTGTACTGGAGTATTTAATAATAGAAGGTGAAAACGATTTCCACGCAATACAAGTGGGAATTTTCAGTTGCATCAATTAGGCGAGCAATCCTAACTTTGGCTCGAAGAAGAATCCATATAAACTTTAAACCCGCGTGTCCACGTCATCCAGAATAAGTCAAAAAACATTGGCTGGGCTGGAAATATGTCTGGTCCACATGTTTTATCCACTTGGGGCTCTTCATAATCAAGTCCCTATTAAATGGATGAAGTGACGATAATATCCTTTTAACCCTTCATTCATTATTTGGCTTCATTCACATTGTCGGTTAACCAAATATGAATAGAAAACTGTCTTGTACTCTACTGTAGTTTACAAAATTTATATTGTCACAAAATATCTGCAGTGGAATAGCTTTTTTTTTTTTTAATGAAGTAGTAGTTTATTTATTTGAAGTCTGTACAATGTTTGGTCGAGGGCAAGTCCCACAATTCGGATGGTCTCCCCAGATATATCATAATCAAAGCAAGTTTTCAACCAAACAGGCAAAATGTCCCAAGTTCAAGACACAACTGGATGATACAAAGTGTTGGACTGTGCTGCTACTAACTCATGCCGAAATCTACTGCTTGCAATCTTAGACAAGAGATCTGCATAAGCATTTTCCTCCCTATAGATAGCATGGATGTAGATGTCCCCAAAATTTGTTGCTAACTCCTGAATATCACGCACTAGAGGTCTGGCTGGTCGAGGTGGATTCAGTTTCCTGCTTAAAATTTGCACAGCATACTGAGAGTCAGTACGAATTAAAAGAGAAGAAATATATTTAACTGCAAAGCAGCCTGCAACCCTTCACTAATAGCCCATAGTTCTGAAATATGATTATCACATCTTCCTAAAAATTTGGCCATGCATTGTATAAACTTGCCCTGTGGATCGTGAGCAAACAACCTAATCCAGCAAGTAAACTTACAAGAAAACACAAACTTTTCCACTGGAGAATCAAGCTCCTGTTTCAACAAAGAATTTGAGCACAAAGAAGCGTAGATTGTTGTGTAAAAGAATCCTGGGTGAACAAAGCTAAGTTTCTAAATTTTCAGATAGTCCAGCAACCAACAACCAATGCAATTTGTGAAATGAGAATTCAATGGAAACCTGAACAAGGCCTGACCAAAGCTTTGTAAAGTTTGAAAATGTGAGCATGTTCAACGTTTTCTAATATTAGCCTGGATCATATGAAAGGCCAGAAATAGAATCCTTTTCGAAAGAAATGAAACTGTGTCTTCCATGCTTTGAAACTCAGGTTTCATAAGATTATAAGATTGTACGAAAAATATTCAAGTTAAGTGGCAGCCTCCTCCCCTGAATTTTGTAGGTGTTAATACGAATGGTTCATTCTGATGGAATGCAGGGCTGTTGGGATGGGCTGTGTCATAAGAAATAGCCAAGGCTGGCTTCTTAGGACACTCTACCAGTAACATGGTTGAAAGGTGTTGTGCGCACCCGCGCATCGGGTAAGGGAGTGTTCTTTTTTCTTTAGCCTGGCGGTTAGTCTTTGATTGCCCCCGTGTAACCTAAGGCTGTTTCAATGTATGCATTGAATTGCTTATGCATACCAATGGTGTGGATGCATCAACAAGTGCTTTTGGAAAGTGCACCACCTGACCAGCAGTTTTGAAGAAATTTGTGTTAAATTTATCTACCGAGAGTCTAATACTCTAATGTAGTAGCAAATAATTTAATACATGTAGGGATTCGAGTGATTTTCAAGCAGGCTGCTAGCTGCCTCTATTTGTTTGATGTTGTGTCAAGTTGTGGTTGTGTTCATATCTGTTATGTGTGCTTAGTGTCACTTCTTGCGTCTGTAAATAATGATATAGACTCGATTCAATCACGATATGTTAGTGTCGTAAACAATGCTTCTGTAATTTTTTCCAGTTATTGATGAAGTATTGTTTACTGAAAAAAAACTTACTTCTTAACCTCAAGGAGAATGTTCGATCATATGATGGCTTTTTATTTAGTTGGGTTGATATAATATTGTATACTATTGGAAAACTTTCGATGTGCGCACGAATGAACATAGTATACAAATTAAAACATGTGTTAGTCTCATATCACTCGGAGAACTGCCCAAAATTAACCTTGCCGGCCTAAAGAGTTGGCAGCTAGTAGAGTATTATTGTTTCTTTCCTATGCGTATAAATATCTTCTTTACTTACAAATTTGCCAATTGTACAAGGGTAATCTGGTAATTTAACTGTATAAACCCAACCTATTTTTCCATTCTATATAGCTGAAATTATAATTCTGCAAATCATTTTCGGCTTTCTCTTCTGAACTTCATTTTTTTCTGTGTTTTGGAAGAGAAAGAAATATGACAGAGATTCAATTTCGATGATTTCAGATTGAATTTCAATATTTCAGTTCTCTTCTTCTAAACCTTTCCTCGTTTCTCTTCTAAAGCTACGCTTCTGTTGTTTTTGAAGAGAAAGGAAATGCAAATCATTCCATCTGATTATTAAAAAAAAATAATTCTTAATTGCCAATTTTTACCTAGGGTTATTTGATGGTTCAGCTGATGGCCTCGTTTCATATAGGCAAGGTCGAGGATTTTACAGAGGAGGAGTATGGACCTTTATCTAAACGATCTCGTTTCACCCCAGCTAATCGTCATCAGCAGGTAGATATACTCGATGATCTCTCTCTATGTGTATCACTCTGTGTATGGTTTCTAGGTTTTCGTTGGTTCTGAATTGGAATTGGAATGATTACTGTGTTAAATCTGATTGATTGTGTATTTGTTTCCTGAAAGACTTCAATGAACAGTTAGGTTATTGTTTTCTGATCTTTGTGGATAATGCATTTAGTATTTAGTTTTGTCGAGTTGATTGGCAGCTGGATAAGGCTTACTGTGGTTTATGGATACATGTTCCCTGTGTTACTTTTTTTTTTTTGGTTTTGGTTTTGTATTGGAGTTATATTGATGGTAAGGTAAGTATAATCAAACTTAGCTACACCAATAGAGAACTACATTTTGAAACTATAAGTGGTTGGACAACTACATTCGTGCGGTTGAATTACATGTCATGGTAATTTGTTAGAGATAGAAATGATTGAGTTTAATTCGAGAAGATGCTGTGACTGCCACGTGTTGCTCCCAGGCTACCATGTGTGCGTTCGGTACCTGATGTAATTCACATGTTTTAGTGCTTAGAAATATAGACGTGGATCCTGCCTTTAGTGATAGATCCGTAGCCGTTTGGTGGCTTTACAATCTAGCTTGAGTCTATAGATTCTTATTAGGCAAGTAGGAGAAACTTGTGCTCCTGCCTTAGTGAAAAAGAAATAAATGAACAAAGAACCTATCAACGGAATTCACAGCGAATGTAACGTCTATTTATATGTTCTTTTTTTGGACAGCGGGGCCCAAACAATGAATTGGTTTCGCCAGCTCTGTACAATCCGCTGGATGAACCTAGTCCTTTGGGTTTGCGGTTGAGAAAGTCTCCATCTCTGTTGGACTTGATCCAAACAAGGCTTTCCCAGGGAAGCAGTAGTGCTTCTGCTTCAGTCTCTTCCAGTGATGTTGTCGACTCTGGGAACAAGGCCAGCATAAAAGGAATGGCTGCTTCAGCTGCAAATGATAAATTGAAGGCCTCAAATTTTCCAGCTTCGTTGTTGAGAATTGGCAATTGGGAGGTAATAATTAATAGTCCTTCGCCCATACTATGAGTAAATTTACATGACTAGTTGACGACATTATTCTGTTATGTTCTAGCTGGAGTAGATGATGGGATACTAATTTTAGTGAGCTGCGACTGATTAGAATTTGACATGTCATTCTGAGTTCTCTTTAGCATTTTCTGAACAAAAACAAGCTAGTTTACGGATTTAGTGAAGAAAACAAAATCAAAAAGTGGTTTGGAGAAGTTCTGTATCTGAAATGGCGTTAGGAGACTATTGCTTGAGATGAAGCAAAGCTTAGGCCAGCCCTCTTTGTTATGTAACCCATTATTTTAATATTTGGTGCTTTTGTGCGCTAATCATGTAGATACTATGTACTCCCTGTCCCATCGTAAATTACACGTATTATTCACTGACACTTCAAATTTCATAAACAATCATAAATTAAATAAGCTACTGTATATTATAAATCCAATTTAAAGTGCAAGTTATTCATTCTTACAACACAATAATACTCACCAAAGTTTTTTGGACATTTAATGAGTTTTTAAAATATTCGTGAATAATATATAAATGTACTTTACTGTGGGACGGAGGGAGTATTATCAAGATGGGACATGGCACGATTATATTTACTAAGCTGTCATTCCATACAATAAGGACAATCAGCTCTAAATATGTGTATTTAATGCTATTAATCAGTTATATAATAAGCTGGCCTAAAGTTGGTTTGACTGAATGTTGAAATAGTTCGTTTAGATTCTATCGGATTGACTATGAACCGACAGTACAATTATCTTCAGATGTTTGTTAGACTATCTAACTGTGTAAATGCTGTTGCTATTACTGACAAAATTTGGCTGTGCAGTATATTTCGAAATATGAAGGTGATCTGGTAGCAAAGTGCTATTTTGCAAAGCATAAACTTGTATGGGAAGTTCTTGATGGGGGTCTCAAGAGTAAAATAGAGATCCAATGGTCTGATATTGCAGCTTTGAAAGCTTATTGCGCAGATGATGGTCCGGGCAGTTTAACCATTGTGGTAATAATTTGTTTCACGATAGTTAGCTTTAACTAGCAAAAGTTGGTGATTCTGGACAGTTTTTTCATCTTGCGTTGTTTTGTCAGTTGGCTCGGCAACCTTGCTACTTCCGGGAAACGAATCCGCAACCCAGAAAACACACGCTCTGGCAGGCTACCTCTGACTTTACTGATGGACAAGCAAGCACAAATAAGTAAGCACTTCCGTCTTGAACCTTCCTTCTTGTTGTTTAGAGCAATGGATCTTACAGTAAGAATATTCCTCGAGTAATCTAGAACCTACTACCGAGAATGAATGCCAACTTAGGGGTGATTGGAGAACTATCGGTATTGGATTTGCTGAAAGAACTACAGACAAATTAAGAAGTTGACACTTGGACAAAATTATTAAAATATTATTACATGAACACAATTTTGCCAATAGCATGAATAATTGAATATGGAGGGGTAAACCAAAATATAAAAAATCAACCATCAAACTCGAAATAATCTGAAGTATGTAGCCAAGCCTTCTTTTTATATGTGGCTGACAAGAAGTGCCAGCTAGGATGCTGATTTATATTGGAAGACTATATAATGGATAATTTAAATGAGCATGGAAAGTTAAAATGAATTGGTAAGCGGATTTAGTTTAAATTTTCAATGTAACTTCAGTTTTGTTTACGTCGTCCTAAAGTCTCCCGTGTCCATTATTTTGTGTGCTCATGTCCAAAGTCATGGCACAGAAGACTTTATATGTTCTTCAGGCTATGATCAGACAAGTTTTAATTGGAATATGTCATAGTATATCTAATAATAAATCATGTTTTTCTATTGTTCATTTTCTTTTTACTGTTGAATGTTAGAGCATGAGCATTTAATCTTCAGAAGACCACCTTTAAAGCTTTCATCATGCATATGGTAGTATATTTTATTCTCCACATTCTTAGACTACTTACTGCTCATCTTTTCGTCTCCATTATGCACCACTATAAATGTACCATGGGAAGCGTAGGTTTTTATTTATTTCCTTTATTATTATTAAGTTTCTAAAAGTGCAAATGGAGGATCAGTAATGATTCCCCATTTCCCCCCATGGTCACTCGAACCTATTTAGTAGTTGGTAATCTAAATTTAACCTATTTTGCCATGTGTTTGATATTATCTGACATTGTAACATCTTATGTTCTGCACATAGGTTCATAACTCCTTTTGTCCAGAACTTTCATGCTTAGTAATTTTAATTTTACCCATGGCAATATTTGAGCGCATAGAAAAAGTACATTTGACCTTCTGAGACTGTGTAGGTGTAGTTAATTGAACGGCATAGCAGGTAGTTGACCTAATTGGTTGTGAATATGATTTTTTAGGAAGCATTTTATACAGTGCCCACCAGGAGTGTTGAACAAGCATTATGAAAAGCTTATTCAGTGTGACATTCGTCTTAGCACTTTGAGCCAACAACCTGAGATAGTCATTGCCTCGCCTTACTTTGAATCCAAAGCCCCTGTTAGTGAAAATCCCGATGAATCTAAAGATGATGAATGCAATCAACTACCTGCTGCTGCTAAAGGATCAACTTCGGTTGTAGATGATGCAACATCAGCTGCTTCAGTGCAGTTATCTCCCTTTGATTTAGGACATATTTCTGTGGCAGCTCAACATGCGACTAAAAGGGATGCTCCATCACCTAGCTCAGGTATCTTCATACTTGTTTCTACTTTAAATAACTAGTTCTTGTTTTTCTTTCTAGAGGTCTTGCATAAAATATGTATATGATTGACAATTACCACGAGGCCTAGGTGTCATGGTTGCAGCTGAAAGCCCCAAATGCTTTACACTAGATACAAATTTGAAATTCTGTCAGTATTTGTTTTGACTAGGTATGTGTACACTTCACTCATCTAACTTCTGCTTGGCTTTATATTACTTCTTCATAGCATGAAACGTGTTGATCTAATTAAGTCTAGGACGTCTGATTATGTTAACTGAATCAAATAACTAGATTAAAACCTAAAGTACATTTCGGAATGTTACATCACCTCCTTGTATGTAGTAGGTTTGAATGTATGTATATTTTGAGGAAGGTGTATGCGTGATTTTTTGAACACTGAAGTAGGTGTGTAACTTTCAGATCCAATGTAGAGGTTATTTATGCTAGTACCATTTGTAGATTATGGTATCTGCAGATATTGAATCTCGTATCCATGTTTCTTTTTAACGGTGCAGTTTTAGTCTTAACTTCTTCGTACTTATTAAGTTGGTAAATGTAATTTCAAATAATGTGGCCTTTCTGCGCCTGGGATCTACTGTTGAACTTACTGCTAACGATACTGTTGAAGAAACCAATTGTTTTTTACATGTGTCAAACTCCTTATATATGGTTTATTTATATTTTGACAATTTGACCCTACAAACCACTTGCTGAAATAATGTCTTCAGCCTTTCTCTCACCTTCATCATCACTCCACCATTCTCTATCATCTGAGAAATTTACACTCGTATTTTGTACTTGTGTAACAATTTCAGATTTCGTCTTCAGTTTTTTAGTTTAGTGGCCCAAAGTGAATTTAGTTAATTCTAGTTGTGGACATGGGTTCACTTCGCAGAAGTTTCAAGGTCTGAGTTAAGATTCAGGGGAAGACTTTAGTGGGGACAATAGTTTGTGTTAGATCATTTCGAAGTTTATCCTAAAACTTTTAACATATCGATGTTGTGTTGTTTATCTTTAGTGGGGAGTAGTTCATTATTGATGCATGTACCGGTGGGTAACCTAAAAAAACAAAGTGGATCCCAAGTCTGTCTTTCTGTAGTTATCCCACGCTAGAGGGTTCTTATGCGAATACCATTAAACTGCATATTGTGATAGCTTTAGATACTGAACCTAGTATCCCTTTTCTAGCAGTGCAGTTGTAGCCTTAAATGAATTTTGTTTACTTCCCTTTTTTTTATAACTGCCTAATCATGTTCTTCGATATGTTATATCCCCAGTGATGGATACACGAGCAATCGAAGGCAACAAAACACTTCATGAACAGGATTCTGAAGTACCGAAAAAGCACAAAGAGGTCCCAGGCATGCGTCGCTCTATGTCAATAAGTGATTTTGTGAGCCACATTGGAAATTGTATATCTGAACAAGTAACTTGTGGAAGTTTACCCTCAGACAAGGCATTGGAATGTCATGATACACTTGAAAGCATTGCCCAAGTTCTGCTAAACGACACTCAACCTTCAACAGGGCTAGATGAGAAATCCCTCTTGAAAAAGGTCGATTCTCTTTGCTGCCTGTTACAGGATCCAGTTGTGGCTTCAGATGCTCAAGCTAATGGGGAAAACATTTACCAAGTTCTGCCAACTGACACTCAACCCACTATGTGTCTCGATGAAAAATCACTCATGAAAAAAGTTAATTCTCTACGCTGTTTGCTACAGGATCCTGCCATAGTTTCTGGTTCCCAAGTTGCTGGAGAAAATCGACATGGAAGTAGTGGTCATGGGAAAAATGTCAGCTTTAACCTTCCAAATGATTCTATACATGGGGAGGCAAGTAACACCACTTTGAAGTTCTCTGAAGGGAATACAACTGAGGTTTTACCTGGTATGCAGCGTAAAGACTCATTTAGTGACTTGCTTTTCAATCTTCCGCGCATTGCTTCTCTGCCAAAGTTCCTATGGGATATTACAGAAGATGATGAATATCCAGGCCTATGATAGGTTGTGATAAGTAGATAGAAACTGAGCTAGCTGATGTTGTGTCCTGCAAATGGATTCGTTGCTTGATTAGTCTCTTGTTTTTCATTTATAACCATGGGCGTTGTCGGGATTCGGAAATCAAGGTTGATGATGAATCCCTGGTTGCTTCTTTGGTAATTGGTTGCTTGGTGCTGTATGTAGACTGTAAAGCTAAGCTTTTGAGTTCCCCTTTTAGTGTTTCTGGTGGATCTACATCTACATCTACATTTGGGTTTATTTATTGATATACTAGTTTGTAATCCCTTGCACAATCTTCTCCCATAATGTGGTTCGCGGATCTCACTTGATTACCACACTGTTTGCAATAGTCTGGATTATTACTAGATCGCCGCCTGTCATCAAATAAACTATAGATTTGCTATATTGTATAGATTTATGAGATGTCAAGATTTTTATTAACTACGAATTTTTAATTTTATGTGGACTTTATACGTGAAAGTGTGAAACCCACAGTTAATAGGATGGGGATTGTCATTGGTGGGTGTAATATCTCATCATACACTGATGCTTCCCATTTCAACTGATATTCATTCACGTTTAATTGAGTTTTAAATGTCTCCTACAATAGCAACAACGCATACTTCCTACTTCACTTGTATCACTTGTATCGTTTTAACTTTTTTCGTCAACAATTTCAAAGTTATAAACTATAATGATAAAATATTTTTTAAAAAAAATTACATATTGAAAATTTAGGATGTAAAGTTTTAGTAAATATTTTATCAATATATTTTAAGAGTAATTTAAGTCAAATTTCAAAACTATTTAACCGCAAAAATTTAAAACAGTGCAATTGTTCTAAGAGGGAGGGAGTTCAATTTACAATGTGTGGGACCTTGTAGTGAGAAAACGATTTCTTGTAGTGATGGGGTTTGAGATCAGTTTATGAGGAATGAAATGTGTACCACTTATATTTAGGCTCGTTTATAATGACATTATTTGACTTTTTTTTTTATCTAGTAGAATGGAACTATCTGACTCGAGGAGAATCGAACTCGAACATAATTATGAATTATTGCAAGCTATCTTTAAGACCGCCTACAACGTAGGCTGTCGTGGTGAGCTGTCGCCATCACGGCGCAAGCGGTACAGGTTGAGTGACGACAATGTGAAGACTTGATGCCTGCATTGGTCGTGACAAGGTGAAGACCATGGCTAAGGTGCTAGTTCTGGTAACTCCGGAATGGATATAATGAGCGAGGGGCGGGTTCAATTTAATGATAGTTATTCCCAACATTTTGACTTGGAGGTACAAAAGGTTGAGTTTCAAAGGGAGAGACCGGAAAAAAAGGAGGCTTTGCAAAAGGAGGAGATTAAGATGGGATACTTGATGCAACTTATGCCCAGCTACGACAACTTGACCCCACATCTTCGTGCAATAGTTGATGCAATGCACAAATAATTGTTTCCGGCGGAGTAATGAGTGAAGTGTGGAACTTGTTTTTAGTCTGCTTGTATTTCAAATTATCTTAAACGTTGCTTGTTTCTATTTTACTTTTCGAAGTGGGACTTGTTTGTATTTCAAAGTGTGGCTTCCTTGTGTTTTACTTGGTTGTGAGGAATCTTATCTTCAATTTGTCAGCCATGACCGAGAAATGAATCACCCATCTCCCATAACTTGTGTATTTAATGCCCTAGAACTCATTTTGAGATACATCAACCTACCTGCATTCATCCTTCTTCCATTTTTTCTTTTTTTTTTAACTAAATAGAATCATTTCTATCCATTATCCACTTCAGAGTTCTCTTCATCATCTGAGAAAAGTTTGCGTGGTGTTTCTCCATCCGATCCTTTCGTACGAATACAACGCATTATAATACAAAATGTACCAAATATAATCCAACACCTCCAACATGAATAACAACAATAATAAGAAGAACCACAAAAACGCAAGAATAAGCGTTCTTACATTAACAAAAGTAGGGTAGCATGCATGCCAACCAAACAATTGGTCTGGAGTGATTACATATGAAAAATAAAGGGTGTAAACTGCAAGCCCATAGTTTTCCAAAACTGTTTTGGAGTCCCAATACTTTTCTTCTGTGAGCAACAAACCATAAACTGATAAAAGTATGGGGATTGGGGAAATGTGTCTTTCACATTACGGAAAGATACAACAAATCGAACAGAACAGTAAACACTTTTTCTTCTTCTTCATTTATCTCATTTCAACAACGTGCACTTTCTAGGGGCTCTCATCGCCCATGTGATCCTAAGAAGAACCCTAGAAACAACACAACAGAGATTATGTCAAATTTCAATTGCGTTTTCAGTATTTTCCTCCTGCTCTTGGTAGCAAGGTCCCATTTGATCAACGGTGGAGAGATTGAGACATCCAATCAGCAGGCGTTGGACAGAGTGTCGACTCTACCGGGCCAAAATTTCAACGTGAGCTTTGCTCATTACTCTGGGT
Source organism: Plantago ovata (assembly GCA_028274465.1). Lineage (NCBI taxonomy): Eukaryota > Viridiplantae > Streptophyta > Magnoliopsida > Lamiales > Plantaginaceae > Plantago > Plantago ovata. The sequence goes on along the minus strand of CM051456.1, from coordinate 14,995,542 downwards.
TTGTTACTGTCAATCAAGATGCTGGTAGAGCTTTGTTTTACTGGTTCTTTGAAGCCGAAGAAGAACCCGAATCAAAGCCTCTCCTCCTTTGGCTCAATGGAGGTCACTTTCTCCTTTCCTTTATCTTGTTATTCATCTGTAGTAGTAGAATATTTATCTTTGAACAAATACTCATCCTGTTTTTTAGATTTAGATTTTGGTACGAATTTATAATGCCTCTTGGTGTTTGGTTTAGTACTAGTATATAACTTTTTTATACATAAAAGTTAAATAAAAAAATAAAACATTCTAAAAAAGAACAAATTGAAAAATAAATACGTAAAACAGATGAGTAAGATTTTTAAGCAATGAGCTGATAAGAAAGATATTTCTTTCTTTTCATGTTCATGAGAGTTTTGAGTGTGTGTTAGTATTATTAACTACTTAGTATGGAGTTATGGGTATCTATTATTATGGACTATATGTGTAATTGGAGTTTCTTGTGTTGCCTGTTAAAGTTAGCGTGTTGAAGAATGGTGTTGATTGTTAGAGGAAGTAAATACAAGTGGATTAATTTCACACCTATTTATTAGTTCGAGCTTTTGGGAGAGTTGGATTTCTATCATTGATAAAATTTGAGCCATGAATAGAATTAGCAATTTTGGAAGCTGATTGATTCTGATTAAAGTAGCTATCTTCAGGGCCTGGATGTTCGTCTGTTGCTTTTGGTCTCGCTGAGGAAATCGGACCTTTCCATGTCGAGAAAGATGGGAAGTCAATATATTTGAATCCTTACTCTTGGAACAAAGGTTTAGTCTCTTCATTCCATGATTTCCTTTTCATAGAATATATATTTCTTCTCTTTTAATTCCCTTTACTTTCTCGCTGGCATGAGTTAGTATGGCTTGTACCTGCATTCAACTTGCCATGTCATAACTCTGTGATACTGTTGGATTGTTTGTCCATGTGTTTCAATTTCTGAGTCAGAAAAGATTCTTGCCTTAACAGGACTGTACATTAAACTAAAAAAAAGTTTATTGAGCTTTGCTGACTTAAACGGTTATACAAATTATACTATTTCTTTGTGTTTAGAAAACATTGTTCTTCAAAACCTACTAAACCTGTTCTAGAGTTTTTCATAGTCTTGGTTTCTGAAATGTGGGAGCATTTGCTGGTACTTTACATATTTTTTCATTGAATGCCTCTCTGTTTTTTTTTTTTTTTTGTTTTTTTTTGAAACGACAATACCTCTCTGCTCTCTGCTTATGTAGTTATATTCATACATCAATTAATTAGTAGTATCACATGTCTGTTCGGCCTACTAATTCTTTCCCAAACTATCATATTCTAAGTGGAATTTCTCATGTTAATTGTTGCATATAGAACATGTTTGAAAATCCAAGTCAAGTTACTTGAAGAGATCTTGCAGGGAGTTATTCCTAACCATCTGCCTTGATGCAGTTGCAAACATATTGTTTTTGGACTCTCCAGTTGGAGTCGGTTTTTCATACTCTAATACTTCATCCGACTTACTAAGCAATGGAGATAAAAGGACAGGTAAGTTCTATGTTTTCCATATGTCTTTCTTATGTTCTGCTTTTGACATGTTATGTTAGCACGCTAAGGTATCAATCTTTTCGGTTTGCAGCTGCTGAGAACTTAGAGTTTCTATTGCATTGGTTTGAACGTTTTCCACAATACAAAGGAAGAGACTTCTACATAACAGGAGAAAGCTATGCTGGTAGGTAACTGTGTTTTTTTTGTACCTTTAGCTTTACCATAAGAACATCATTTATGTGATTTCTGTGCGTTGTTATGGCAAATATGTATGGAAATCATGGAAAACGATATTAAGAGTACTGAGTAAATGCAAGTGTTTGCTTTTCAAGTATTTATTCTGTTTGAACTTTGATGCATAAATATTTATCACTCCTTCCAAGTCTTGTTCTTGTATCCAAATCCATTATGATTTGGATTACTGAACTGAAAATTCATGGTTTTACCACGTCGAGTGATGTGAACATTCATACTTATATTTATTCTATTTGTACCATGCATTCAGAGCTTTTTCTCTCTTCTTTCTCTGTTAATGAGAAAATGTAATTTCTTTTATGAATCTTGTACTTGCTATGTTACTGTAGTTAAATCTTTTATTTCTGCACTTGCACCATAATGACTGATATTTCAACTGACACAGGACATTATGTTCCTCAACTAAGCCAAGCTATTGTGAGGCACAATCAAAAAAATGGAGAGAAGAACATCACCCTGAAGGGTTTCATGGTATGTATTTAGATTCACTTGGCTTATTTAGAATATCTCCTTGTGTAGATTAAATTGACCAGTCTGTGCACCTGTGTGCGTAGGTTGGAAATGCATTAATTGATGACTTTCATGACCACCTGGGACTATTCCAATATATGTGGGCAGTTGGTATGATATCTGATCAGACCTTCAAGCAGCTGAATATTCTTTGTGACTTTCAGTCCTTCATACATGCCTCAAAGAGCTGTGAAAAGGCTCTTGAACTTGCTGATGAGGAAATAGGAAACATTGATATGTACAGCATCTTCACTCCTCCCTGCACAGCTAACTTCAGTAGCGTAAACCGATTGTGGAAACGTAAGGGTGTAAGTGCTCAAATCTCCAGTTCTGTGCAAAGCTTTATAAGATCTTGAGACATTTATTTAATTATTTCTATGACACCAACCAAAATCTGCTGGATTCTAATGAGTTTGGGAATCAAATTTTGATTGATGATCTTACTAATTTCAGTATTGAATATATTTTCTAGTGAAGAGTGTGACATGGCTACCTTAGGTCAATGTAGCATCAGAATTTTATCCTATAAGCTTACTCCAGGGATGTTTTTACTTCAACGTGAAATAGTCAAATTTATAGCTATAATGAAATTCGCATGTGTTCATGATGTCAAACACGATGGCAACACACTAGAATTAAATTTGCACCAAAACTTTTTTGTTTCTTTCTCTTCCTTTGATATAAGGTTTATTAAATGCTGTCCCTAAGATAATCCTAAGTGGATCACTCATTATTTTAACCATGTGAGTATATTAAATGCTGTAACTATCCCTAAGATAATCCTAAGTGGATCGCTCATTATATTTAACCCATGCAGGGAGCCGGCCGTCTTAGAAGATCTTATGATCCCTGCACGGAGCGGCACACAACTGTCTACTTCAATCTTCCTGAGGTTCAAAATGCTCTCCATGTTCCTAGCTCAAATTCCCCATCAAAGTGGGAAACCTGCAAGTACAGTCCTCCACCATCCCATACTTTAATAATTTACTAGCATATATCATTATCTAATTCTTGTAAGATCTAAATTCTTCTGGAAGTGACTTGGTGAATGAGAATTGGAATGATTCTCCAAGATCGACGCTGAATGTCATTCGTGAGCTTATACATGCAGGACTCCGTGTTTGGATCTTCAGGTTTCTTTTTTCTTCTTGTTCCCACATAGTCATTCTGTTTGCTGCTACTTCAGTGAAGGATTCCGTGAAACCTGTATGCTAGAGCATTATCAAGTTGTTTAGTTTCTTAGCTTTACATGTAGATAAAATATATGTGAGCATTAGCATACTGATTACACCCACCCACCCCCCAACAAATGTTCAAGTGAATATGCTTGCATTTGTGTGAGTTGTTCTGCAATATTCCTCGTGTCTTCTTTACCAGACTATTAAACGGTTTATGCGGATTATCCATGCTGTTTATTTATTCTCTCTGTCTTGTACATATCCGAATATGTCCAAGAAATGGTCAGACCACATTTTCACTAAAATTGACAAAAAAATGTTGGTAATAACATTAATCTTTTAATTCTAAATACAGTGGGGATACAGATGCTGTGATTCCAGTTACATCCACCCGCTACAGTATTAACTCTCTAAAGCTCCCAACTGTTAGTCCTTGGTGTGCTTGGTACGATGATGGCCAGGTAAACTTTACAACTCTTTTATCTACCCGACTGTTCACTTTCTTCTCTGAGAACACTCAAGCCTGAATTGTATATTTCTATTATGCTCGAAAGTATGAGAGCCAATCACAACACTAAACTTTACTTGCTCACTATACACTACACTTGTTTTTTGGTGTGTAAATACAGGTTGGAGGATGGACACAAGAATATGCAGGCCTGACGTTTGTCACGGTGAGAGGCGCAGGTCATGAAGTTCCCCTGCACAAGCCGAAGCAAGCTTTAACACTCGCTAGATCATTTTTATCCGGAAAATCCATGCCAACACCCCAACTTGTAAGTGATATGTAGAGCTCTCAAGAGATGCCATGTTCCTTAGCTTGGAATAAAGACTACCTTGTAGGAGTCGTGCAGTGTTGTAATTACTTGAAGATGACAGTGTTGTAATGCTACAATGTCTACTGAATTTTGAACTTCCAAACTTATATAATTCTCACACTCGTTCCATACTACATTTATCATGCCTAAAATATTAGCCAAGTGAGCTCATGGACGATATTCAAATTGAAAGTAAAAAAAAAAAAAAGTGAAATCAGTTAGGGCATATCAAATTATTTTATTATGATAGTACTACATTCGGCTAGAAGTTTCCCATTTGTTTTGTTAACTTGTTTGAGCTTCTGCTTGACCTTAAATTAAATTTTAAATCTTATAAAAAAGAGTGAGTCTCCTAAGAGACCACCCCTAGATAGAGACCATAAAGACCAATTTATATTAATTACAAAACAACCCCAAATCAAAAGCTAGCTTCTAAAACACCCCAAATCAACTAAAAGCTAGCAACTAGGTAAAAACACCGGGTTTAACCGGATCCTATAATATGGATCTAGTATATATAGGATATTTAATACACCAAAAACCCTAAATTTCATTCATATACACATTCTAGAGAGAGAAACTCTCTTTCCACCACCCATCGCCGTCGTTCCACCACCCATCGCCGCCGTTCCACCGTCGTCGTCGTTCTCTACTGCTCCATCAACATCTCTAGGTCACCATCATCGTCTAGAAACAAAAGGTAATGTTCTACGTTCATGAAATTTCATGTATCTACCTCTATGAGCTTCTAGATCGAACGATTTGATAAAAAATATGCTAGATTGAAGTTTATGTAGTTGTTTGCATTTAAACTTATATAGATTTGTGTTAGATCGAATGATTTGGTAGAGAATATGCTAGATCGCCTTTTTGTAATTGTTTGCATCTAGATCTATGTAGATTTGTGTTTGAATAGACGTTTTTGTAGGTATTTGCATCTATATTTATGTAGATAAGTGTTTGAATCGAAGTTTGTTGATGATAGATGTTAGATTTAACATCTAGATGTAGATTTATGTAAATCTCATAAAAATTTACGTTCTGCGATATTTACTATGTTCTCAACAATATTACCCATGTTTTCACCAATATTGTCCATGTTCTCAACAATATGTTCACGGTTGTCTAATGCTCTGTTTTTTTGTTAATGAAAAAATTGACCTCTGCGATAAACACTATGTTCTCAGCAATATAATCCATGTTCTAAACAATATTGACCATGTTCTCACTAGTATGCTCTGTTTTATACATTGAAAGTATAAAATATCCACCTATGCAGTAGACTCTATGTTCTCAATAATATTGCCCATGTTCTAAGCAATATGTTCCATGAACTCAACTGTATGATGTGTTTATGAATAACAGACACGTAAATGTTGGACCATGCAGTACTAAATATGTTCCTAACAATATTGCCCATGTTCTAAGAAATATGTCCTATGAACTCACCAATATGCTTCATGATTTCATATGCAGGTATTAGTAATGTTGGCGGAGATTTTGACAAAATTTGGGAGGAAAAATAAGAAACCAACCGAGTTCGTGGCACATCCGGAAAAATACTTGTTATGATAAAATTTTTATTTTATAAGTAATTTTAGACTTTAAGTTCACTGTAATATTATGTATGACATTTTAATAAGTGTTTTACGATCTATCTATGTTAAAGTTTGAGTACATGAGATATATTCTCATGAACATGGATATTATTTGAAGGAACATAGATATATTCTCATGAACATGGGTACTATTTGAGCATGATATATTCTCATAGATGTTATCAGTACATTATCAGTATACTAGTTCCTTTTTATTTTCTTAGCTTAGTACGTCGTAGATATTTTGAAACAAATACAGTTGCAACAAACAAATAGAACCTGTAAAGAACATGGGATATATTTTCAGAAACATGGACAATATTGTATGTTTCATGGGAAGTATAGGGATATATATTCAAGAACTTGAAGATAATAAACATGGGATATATTCAGAAACATGAGATATATATTAAGAAACATGGGCAGTATATTTAAAAACATGGCATTTATATATTCATACACATGGACAACATTTACAAGTGCATGAGACATATTTTCAGAAACATGGAATATATATTTAGAAACATGGGCAATATATTTAAAAACATGGCATTTATAGACACATGGAAAACATTTACATGTTCATGGGACATATTTTCAGAAACATAGGATATATATTCAGAAACATCGGAAGTATATTTAAAAACATGGGAAATATAACTAGAAAAATAGAGTAGTCATTACATAATATTCACTTCCAAAAGCACATGATCACCAACCAAAGTCAGACTTACAACCAAATTCCCTACACCAATTTCCTACCAGATCACCAACCAATGTTAAATTTACAACCAATGTTCTACCAATTACATTTTATGATGTCAAACAATACAGATCATCGGAATAGAGGTAGCACGCAAAAACGCAAGTCCAACCATTAATTTCTTGATCTTCTTCGGATGACAAGGAGACTCCATCTTCTTAAAGACATACAATCTTTTGTCTCAACATGAATCAATCGGCTCTTTGGTTGCTACCCGACATTAGTCCGCGTTTTCTTTTGTGCACATAATCTACAAGAACAAAACAAACATAGGTAATATTTTAAGGAACATAGGTAATAATCTTAAAAACATGGAACAATATCAACATACATTAAAAATCAAAATAAGAACATGGGTAATAATGTTAAAAACATGGGGCGTATGCTTCGAAACATGGGACATATGCTTAGAAACATGGGTAATAATGTTAAAAAACATGGACAATATTGTAAGGAACATAGGTAATAATTTTAAAAACATGGACCATAATCAGAACAATATCAATATACACTGAAAATCAAAATAAGAACATGGGACATATCAAACAATATGATATGACATAATATAAGAAACATGGGTAATAATGTTCAAAACATGGGACATATGCTTAGAAACATGGGTAAATAATTTATAGATTATGTAAAGGTGTGTCCAATATAGAAACATCTAAACGACAAAAAAACAAGGATAACAACTCCACGAAAACCAAAGGGGGGGGGGGGGAACAACAAAGGTAGTAACTACTCCAAAACAAAATAAACAAGTTCAAGGATCAAGTTCACCTACAAAATCACTAGTCACAACTTATGAAAAACAAGAGTAACAAAGCAACATGAAGAGTAAAAACTAATTGGGTTATACGCAAGTTATAACCCAATTACCACAAGCAAATGCCATCTACCTGATACTCAAGTACTCAACAAATAACACCCCTTAACACCTTTAGAGCCAATCCTGCTGCTACTATTACCACTACCACTAACGGTGCTGCTACTACTAATTACTACAACTAACGCTGCTCCTCCTAACTAGTGATACTAATTACAACTACTACTAATGATGCTACTACTAACTGCTACTACCACCACCACCACTAGCACTACCACTACTACTATTAATAACATGAACATAGACAATATACCTACAAACATGGACAATATATTTAAGAACGTAGAACATATTTCCCGTCCGTGATGCTAAGATCTGCTACAAATAAAAGCAACTCAATATAAAAAATAATAATAAAAAAGTAGCTCATAAACAACAATTCAGCATCACTCCAAACCTATGTTCGAGATCTCGCCGGGTCAACCCGGTTCAACCGCTTCTCGAAAGCCTATGCGGGACGAAACACTGAAAACTCGGAAAAATCTCGGAACCCGGGATTTTTCCGAGTTTTTGACCGGTTAACCCGGGTTTTTAATTAAAAAATTTTTTTTTAGGAGAAATTGGAAAATACTCAAAATAGGATCAGCTAAAAAGGAAAAATGTAATTGTACTTGTTTGAACCTTGAACTTGTTTGTTTTGATCATTGTTATGTTTGAACCTTGAACTTGTTTGTTTGATTTGAATCATTGTAATGTTTGAAGTTTGAATTTCTTTGTTTGATTTGGATCATTGTAATGTTCTAATGATATGCTACTATGAGTCTATGACTTTATTTTGGTTTCTATGAGTTTATATGATATTTATGTTTGAATTTTCTATGTCATTTGTTGATAAATATGTATAGTATTTGTTATATATAATTTTACGTATTTTTTTTCTATTCCGAGACAACTCCGAGATGACCCGGGTTGACCCTTCTCAGGAGGTCGTCTGAGATGGACTCCGAGACGAGATCTCAAACATAGCTCCAAACAGATTCACAAGTATACTCGACTACTTCATCAAACGATAAACCTCAATCTAGTAAATACAAGGAAAAACAATGAAGAGACAATTTTTCATAAAAACAGTTAAAAAAAAAACAGAGCATTAAAAACAATGAGCATATCGGTCAGAACATGGATACTATTGGCTAGAACATGGGCAATATTGTACAGAACATGGCGAATATCGCTGAACGTAAAAAATTTAATGAGATGAACATAAATCTACATCTAGATGAAAAAGCTCACATGTATCACCAACAAACTTCGATTCAAACACATATCTACATAAATCTAGATGCAAATAACAACAACAACGTAGTCCACAACTAAAAAACAATCTTAATCAAGCCAGACCAAGACCACACCGAACACCACAATAACCCTAAATTCTTCAAAGACAATACAAATATTCATTGCCATCAGATAATAGCACGAAAACAAACCAACCTAAAAGGCATCGAGAGAGACGAACTAATCGAGCTTCAGGTTGAGCTGATGCCATGGCCGCGAAAGAAAACCAAAGAAAGAAGGTAGAGCCGTAGAGAAGAAGGTAAATCGAAAAATAACGAAGAAAGAGAGAGAGAGAAGAGATATAGTCATGGCCATGGACAGATCTGGGCGAGCCATGGACAGATCTAGGCGAGAAGTTAGATTAAAAGAAAGAAGAAGTGTAATTTGCTGAAAGGACCTCATATTTATAATTAATTACATTTTTGCCACCGAATTTTGTATTGATTATAACATGTTGTTGGTAAATTACATAATAGTATGGTCTCTCTTTAACTTAATAAGAGACGGTCTCTTATGAGACTTTGCGTATAAAAAAATTTAACATTTGAGATTATATTATGAAAGCGGAAATTTTATATTTTGATAATATAAATTCTAAAATTATTTTCCCCGTGTGAATTACAATTAATTCGAAGTCAAACAAAAACTAAAATTAAAAGAAGTTAACAAAGCTTGCATGAAATTAATAACTTTGATCCTTTGAAAATTGATTTGGATTATTATCGATGGTGTATGTTTGCTGGGTGAATGGGACTTTCATGTCAAAAGTTTGTTGTTGAAAGCAAGTTGTGGTGCATATTCTGTGAGGCATCAATGGGTTCAAGTGTGTCCCTGATATTTCTTTGCTTGTTGCCTTGTTGGTAATTGATGTATTTCGGGGTATACTATTATATGGCTGTACTGGATTAGCTTCAGATGATCAATCTCTATCGGTCTAGAATTGTAATATTACTGAGGTTGGGTCATATATACTCCAGAGGTTTATGCCGTGTGTTTCCGTGGTATGTTCTCGAGAGCATTTCTCTTTTGTTAATAAAAGCTTTTTTTGCTGTTTAAAAAAAAGTTAACAAAAGAAATGGCCGGGAAACTTCGGCGGAATTACAAACCAATACTCCAATTCAAGTAAATCAATCAAACCACGGCAATTTCCATGCTAAGGATTGAGTTGTGTTATTGTATCGCATTATGTCATTAGAATCAAGGCTCATTTCAGTGCATGTGAGCTTGTTCAGTCATGGAGTTGACTATATTTAGTATTTACTCTATTTTTTAGATCTCACTGGACCGAGTAATATTTACTACTGAGGTTCTTGATACCCCGGATTGCTATTACAAAAAAAAGTCCTGAAAATGATAATTTAATCACAGAAGATACTAGTGTGGTCGTGTAGGAAGATTAGGTATTACTGTAATAGTTTTCGTTAGGAAATTTTGGACTGGGTTTGGAGAGAACAAGCAATTTTTTAAATAAAATATTTTTGTTTCATTTTCAATCACGTTCACTTACATTTTTCTAGCATTTCAATCATTTGTTCTTGGCTGGATTTAATGTCAACGCCAGTAAGTTGTCTTTCATTTCAATCATGTTCACTTTCAAGGGGCTCTGACCGTGATCTTTGATCGCCAATCAGATCCCACTAAAGAACGAAGACTAATTGCAAAAGAAAAATGTCAACTTTCAAATTTGTTTTCAGTTTTTGTCTCCTACTCTTTGTAGCAAGGCTCCATTTGATCAATGGTGGAAAGAGTGAGCCATCAGATCAGCAGGCGTTGGACAGAGTGTTGACTCTTCCCGGGCAAAATTTCAACGTGAGCTTTGCTCATTATTCTGGGTATGTTACTGTCAATAAAGATGCTGGTAGAGCTTTGTTTTACTGGTTTATTGAAGCTGAAGAAGAGTCTGACTCAAAGCCTCTCGTCCTATGGCTCAACGGAGGTCAATTTTTCTTTTTCTTTACCATGTTATTCATCTGTAGGACAGGAAGTAGTATTTATCTAAACAGATTTGTCTGTGGTTCTACTAATAAAAGTAGCTATCTCCAGGGCCTGGATGTTCGTCAATTGGTTACGGTCTTGCTGAGGAAATTGGACCTTTCCACATTGAGAAAGATGGAAAGACACTATATTTGAATCCTTACTCTTGGAACAAAGGTTTGTTTTCTTGATTCCGTAATTTTCATTTACTTGTTAATAGTAGAACAGATATTTTGGATTCACTTCTTGTCTTGAAATTGCCTCAGCTTTCTTGTTGGCATGAGTTAGTATGGCTTGTACCTGCATTCAGTTCAACCTGCCATGTCATTTCTTTATGATACTGTGAATTGTCTGTCAGTGAGTTTCAACTTTCGAGTCAGAAGAGATTCTTGCCTTAACAGGACTTTTCTTGATGCAGTTGCAAACATGCTGTTTTTGGACTCTCCAGTTGGAGTTGGATATTCATATTCTAATACTTCATCCGACTTACTAAGCAATGGTGATAAAAGGACAGGTAAATTTTATGCTGTGGACATGTTTTTTTTATGTTCTGATTTCCATATGTTATGTCAGCCCGCTTAATGTATCGATCTTTATGATTTGAAGCTGACGAGAACTTAGAGTTTCTATTGCACTGGTTTGAACGTTTTCCACAATACAAAGGAAGAGACTTCTACATAACAGGAGAGAGCTATGCTGGTGACAGTGTCTTTCTTGTAGCTTTTGCTTTACATGATTTCTGTGCATCATTATGACAAACTATGTATGAAAGTCATGGAAGACGATATAACAGTACTGAGTTAATGCAGGACACTATGTTCCTCAACTATGCCAAGCTATTACGAGGCACAATCACAAAAACGAAGAAAAGAACATCACTCTGAAGGGTTTCATGGTACATGCATTTAGACTCATTTGGCTTCTCAACAATTTCAGATTATATGTTTTTGTGTATTAAATTAGCCAGTCCGTGCACTTGTGAGTGCAGATAGGAAATGCTTTAGTTGATGACTTTCATGATCACCTGGGACAATTCCAATATATGTGGTCAGTTGGTATGATATCTGATCAGACCTTCGAGAGGCTGAACGTTCATTGCGACTTTCAGCCCTTCGCACATGCCTCAGAGAGCTGTGAAAGAGCTCTTGAAATCGGTATGGAGGAAATAGGAGACATTGATTTGTACAGCATCTTCACTCCGACCTGCACAGCTCACTTCAGTAGCATAAACCAATTGTGGAAACGTAAGGGTGTAAGTACTGAAATCTCTGGTTCTAGGCAAAGCTTTGCAAGACCTTGAGACACTGAATCAATCTTTAGTTCTAATTGGATATCGCTCATATTATTTTTAACCCGTACAGAGAGCTGGCCTTCTCAGAAGATCTTATGATCCCTGCACAAAGCGGCACTCAACGGTCTACTTCAATCTTCCTGAGGTTCAAAATGCACTCCATGTTCATCATAGCAAAAATTCCTCCTTAAAATGGGAAACCTGCAGGTACATTCCTTGATCATCTCATTCTTTAGTTATTTATCTAATGATCATATCATTCTACCATTATCTAATTCTTGCAAGATCTAAAAACTCTTCGCAGTGACTTAGTGAGTGACAATTGGAAGGATACTCCAAAATCGACGTTGAATGTCATTCGTGAGCTTATAGATGCGGGTCTTCGTGTTTGGATCTTCAGGTTTCTTTTTCCCTTTGTTGTTTCATTGAGTTGACATGCTATATGCTGATTTTGCTTACATTAGTAGTTTAGTACCTATGTAAAAAACCCACAAGGGAAATATATGTGGACAGCTGAAGGTCAGCAGACTCACCACTGTTTTGGCAATAACTCGAATTTTGAATTCTAAAATGCAGTGGGAATACAGATGCTGTGATTCCAGTTACATCCACGCGGTACAGTATAAACTCATTAAAGCTTCCTACTGTTAGTCCCTGGCGTGCTTGGTACGATGATGGCCAGGTAAACTTTACAGCTCTTTCATCTATCCGATTGTGTGCTTTGTTCTCCGGAAACAGCACAAGCCTGGTTCAGAGAATGTAAGCCAAACGCACGCATGCAACGCTATATTTACTTGCTCAATATATGTGTGTGAAAACAGGTTGGAGGATGGATGCAAGAATATGCAGGTCTGACGTTTGTAACGGTGAGAGGCTCAGGTCATAAAGTTCCCCTGCATAAGCCGAAGCAAGCTTTAACACTGTTTAGATCTTATTTATCCGGAAAATCCATGCCAAAACTCCAACTTGTAAGTGATATATAGAGCTCTCTACAACTGTCATACTCAAAAGTTACCACGGTCCTTATCTGGAGACTGGAATAAAGGCTACCTTGTAGGACTTGATATTGGTTCAATTTGAAGATGAGAGTGTTGTAATACTTTTATTTGCCAATATTTATTGGAAAAACAAAGCTGCATTATGGCTTACAGCAGCCATGTCTGTATTCTGGTAGCAATGAGTTTCTTGAATGTTTTATTCAAAACAGCAATTTTTCTCACAGAACTAATGAGTGGATTAAATTAAAAGTTAGTGTTGTATTTTGGATTTAATTTTGATTTTGGTAAGCTGTTAGCCTTATGAAGATACCTACTCTTCTAGTGTGTTTAAAGTGAAGGATATTGACCCAAAGGAAGGACTTGAGAACGTTGTTCAATCTGTATGCACTTGAGGGCAATGGAGCAACTCTTTTCCATTGAATATATTACTAGATCTTCTTTGTATCATTCGGCATATTGTATCTTCAAATTCATCTTGTAATGAAAATATACTTGATCTATCATGTTATTTGACATAGCCTAACTGTATACTAGCTAGGTCCGTCACTGTTAATATCCCATATAGTTGTCAAACTTTAAAATAATGTGTACTGAGTACAAATTTATTTACGCATTCAAACTAAAATTGATCGCATTCTCTGCACCATGATTAATTTCTACCGAATACTAGGAGAAAAGAGAGAAAGAAAAGGGGTTTCCAGGCTATATTATGTCAACTTGTGGGGCCAATGCGCACCCAAAAGGTAGTGGGTGCGGATTCTGATTCCCAACATTATTTAAAAATAAAAATAAGAATAAATGAAAATGAATAAAAAGCCCCTTTACCTTTAGCCATAATGACATATCCCATATGAAAGGAAAATCCAATATTGGTCCATGTGGCTTTTGAATTTTGATCCACCTGTTTCAACTTCCATTATCTTCCCAACTCCCAACACTCTGCTGCTGCTTTGCTCAACACTTTGCACACCTTCAAAGCTATGGCTTCTCTCAAACTCTCATCGATACCCCTTGATAACACCTCATTCGATTCCAGAAGCTCATTTTCCACTTTCAAATCCCTCAAATTCACTTCAATTGCTCTGTTTTCGGGCACCTACAATGAGGTATGTACTCTCAACCATTTCCCTAAATTTAAGCAATTTAAAGTTTCTAGGTTGGATACTACTGAGGTCCTTGAAACCCCTGATTGCAATTCCGATTCCACTCTTGGAAATGTACAACAATTTGCCCCTGATAATGATAGTTTGATCACTGAAGATACCCGTGTAGGCAGAATTAACATCTGGAAGAAGTTTCGAGATGTTAATAAAGTTCGAAAGTACACGAAAATGAAACCAGGTGTTCGTAGAAATGACAGTAGATATAATAAACAGGGAGAGGAAACATCTGTAGCTAGTGTGGAAACTAGTGTTGTAGATGATGGTTTTGATGATGTTGGATTGGCTTGGAGCTCGGAGAAGTGCAATGGGGTTTTGAAAGAGCTTGAAAAGAGCGATGATAGGAGAGCTTTGAGGTTTTTTGAGTGGATGAGGATTAATGGGAAGTTGGAGCACAATGTGGATGCTTATAATCTTGTTCTTAGGGTTTTGAGTAGGAAATTGGACTGGGTTGGAGCAGAAAAGATGATTACAGAGATGGTTTGCGATTCGGGATGTCAGCTTGATGCTCGAGTTTTTAATACTGTCATTTATGCTTGTAGTAAAAGAGGGTTTTTGGATTTGGGGGCAAGGTGGTTTCGAATGATGTTGGATTACAAGGTTGAGCCGAATGTGGCTACTTTTGGGATGCTCATGTCTCTTTATAAGAAGGGTTGGGTTGTTGAGGAGGCAGAGTTTACGTTCTTCCATATGAGGAACTTGAAAATCAGGTGCCAGTCTGCTTATTCTGCTATGATCACGATTTATACGCGTATGGGTTTGTATCAAAAAGCGCAAGATGTAATTGGCTTGCTGAAAGAAGATGAGGTGGTGTTAAATCATGAGAACTGGTTGGTTCTGCTGAATGCGTACTGTCAGCAGGGTAAGTTAAGTGAAGCTGAGCAGGTCTTCTGTGCAATAAGTGAAGCTGGATTTTCTCCAAATATTGTTGCATATAACACGTTGATCACTGGTTATGGGAAATTATCGCGTATGGATCAAGTTGAAAAGCTGGTATGTGGCCTAAAAGAAGTTGGTCTGGAGCCTGATGAAACGACATACAGGTCATTGATTGAAGGTTGGGGTCGGGCAGGAAATTATGAACGGGCTAAGCT
Source organism: Plantago ovata (assembly GCA_028274465.1). Lineage (NCBI taxonomy): Eukaryota > Viridiplantae > Streptophyta > Magnoliopsida > Lamiales > Plantaginaceae > Plantago > Plantago ovata. Next base: position 14,980,200 of record CM051456.1, on the reverse strand, counting down.
TTACTATGTGAAGCTCCAGAGTTCAGGCTTCAAGCCTAATTCTTCAAATTTGTTCACATTGATTAATTTGCAAGCCAAACATGATGACGAAGAGGGAGCTGCAAGAACCATTCGAGACATGATTATGGTTGGTTGTCAAAAGTCATCCATCCTTAGTAATGTCTTACATGCATATGAGAAGGCTAATAGAGTGTGTAAGTTGCCTTCGGTTTTGGAAGAATGTCTGTATGATCATGTTAGTAAAAATCATACATCTTGCGCAACTCTTGTAACAGCTTATGTGAAAAATGGCTTGATAGACGATGCAATTGGAGTTCTGCAAAACAAGCAGTGGGAGGATCCGTTATTTGAGGACAACTTGTACCATCTCTTGATATGCTTGTGCAAGGATTTGAATGAGCTCAAGAATGCCGTGACAATGTTTAGTTTCATGCCAAAATCCGGGACGCCCAACATGAACATTTACTGTACAATGATTGGCATCTACAGTACAATGGGACGTTTCCCTGAAGCCGAAACGCTTTGCAAAGAGCTGATGAATTCAGGGGTTGAATTGGACATGGTAGCCTTCAGTATCATAGTACGGATGTATCTCAAATCTGGATCCTTAAAAGATGCCAGTGCAGTTCTGGAAACGATGGAAACACAGAAGAATATTGTGCCTGATGTTTATCTGCTACGTGATATGCTCCGTATTTATCAAAAGTGTGGCATGAATGGTAAATTGGCCGATCTATACTACGAAGTGTTGAAAAATCGGGAAATTTGGGATGAGCAAATGTATAATTGTGTTATAAACTGTTGTGCCCGTGCATTGCCTGTTGATGAACTCACAAAGCTTTTTGATGAGATGCTTCAGCGTGGATTTGCAGCCAACACCATCACGTTCAATGTAATTTTGAATGCCTATGGAAAATCCAGACTATTTGAAAAGGCAAGGACAGTATTCTGGTTAGCTAAGAAACGGGGTCTAGTTGATGTTATATCTTACAATACTTTAATTGCTGCTTATGGAAAAAATAAGTACTTAAAGAATATGTCTGCTGCTGTAAGAAGAATGCAGTTTGATGGATTCACGGTATCACTGGAAGCTTACAATTGCATGTTGGATGCATACGGAAAAGAAGGTGAGATGGAGAAGTTTACAAGTGTTCTGCAGAGGATGAAGGATTCTAATTGTGCTTCTGACAGCTATACGTACAATATCAAGATCAACATTTATGGGGAGCATGGTTGGATTGACGAAGTTGCTGATGTGCTGATGGAATTGAAGGAATGTGGGATTGGGCCTGATTTATGCAGCTATAACACATTGATTAAAGCGTACGGTATTGCTGGAAAGGTTGAGGAGGCTGTAGCTTTGGTCAAGGAAATGAGACAAAATGGAATAGAGCCGGATAGAGTAACATATACTAATCTTATAGCTGCACTAAGAAAGAACGATATGTTTCTGGAGGCTGTAAAGTGGTCTTTGTGGATGAAGCAAATGGGGCTTTGAAGATATTGTGCACTCATACACCCGCTTGTGTGCAGAACTGAGTGCAGAATTGAGTCCTTGCGCCTACAGGCGAGGATAAATTACAGTGCTGGTATGGTTCTGCTTTTTGTGTAGTGTGTGTGTTAGTATTTAGATTCTTGTGGTTCTGTTGAAGAATTTTTGACAAAAAATGATTCACATTGACAGAAAATGTTCGTTTTTCTCAGGTGATGGTCTGTAGCTTGGATGTAAGCTGAAGGGATTGCAGCATCTGAGACACTCAGTTCCAGCACAGCATGAACAATGTGAATAACACGACCCAGGTTCTGTCTTTTGAACTGATTATGATATGGTGTATGTATCTTTTTTGCTGCATCCAGTAAGGTAAATAGGATAGAATCTACACATTGACTGTGTCTTGAAAGTTGTATGTTGGCTAATTATGTACCTGCTACAAATTGTATATTGAACTGATTCTCCGATCATGCATCCAAAACTAGGTTCATCTCATGAATTTATGCTATAAAAAACAACGAATGTACTTGAATTACAAGTGAAATTAGATTAGAAGACATGAATTTTAACAGTACAGGGTTACCCATCATAAATAATGACTTGTAACATGTAGGATCTCCATTCCCTTGCTTACATTTTCGGATCACATGCATGATGCATCCTCCTTGTTTCTTTCTTTTCAGATCTTATTTCTCTGAAAGTTTGGTGAACTGTCGAAATTATAAGAACATAACATTGCTGTTTAGCAAGGCGTTTGTTTACTTAGCTAATCTAACCGTAAGTTTTGCACAACTGTGATTTAGTTACGTTTTTCGTATCTAACTACTAAATCCAATATTCTTAAACCTTGTCTGTCAATTAACCTGGGAAGACTTTGTGATTCCTGGATGTATAAAAGATTTTAGATTGAATTGGTCTTACTTGTTTGTGTTTGTTGAGTATACTAGTTAATTAACCCGTCAAGTAATCGACGGGGCATAAAAAAGTTGTACGCACACTTGTTATTATATAAATTTGATTATGTGGAATAACAAAATAAAGAAAGATATCGATCGATCATATGTGTATCGTTACACAATTGTTTATCTTTCTATCTTGGTCTATGTTTCTCATAAACATTACCACTCACCAACTCTTAACTTAATTGGAAGATATTACTCCGTATATAGTATCCAAAAACTTAATAGGATAGTATTTTTTTTCATTCACCCGTTTGAGTTTACCATATATGTTGTGACTTGTGACTTTAATAATGTCAGCTTTCACTGCCAAACCAACCAACTTCTGTTCCTTTAGCCTTTAGGATACACCAACCCATTCCCATTAATATATATATTCATACAGTTATACAGTTGAGTAAATCATGAGTTTTAGTAATAATATTACTCCTATTATGCCATGAGCTTCACCCAGCTACTAGCTAATAAGTGAGTTTTGCCGGCGAGTTTTGCCACCAAGTAAAAGAACCTTGTGTATAAAATAGAATCTGGTGTTATTTATTTGTCGTGGAATAGTATTTGGTGCCAACCGGCACGATATGTCTTGCAACTTGCAGATGACATGGATCCCATTTTCGCAGGGTGGATTGATAATTACACATAATTGCCATGTGATTTCGTCAATGATCATGATCATGCCTACTAACGCAGTTGAAAATCCAACCGATGAGTAGTACTTTATTATATTCAAATTCAAACACAAACAACTATCCAAAAAATATTCATGTCTAAACTCTAAACTACTCAACTACTCTGACTCAAGTCTCAAGGTCTGGAAATCATGTACGTGTACTAACGCGTATACTTAAATGGGTGGTGTTCCTCTTGGTGCTACTAATATTTAATATTTAGTGGAAGGTTTGATTTTGGATTAGAACGACTAAATTAGAGAGTGACTCTGTGAGGTCAATATTGATGGAGCTTGAGAGGGGTTTGAAATTTGAATAATTGGGGTTTTGTGAAAAATGAAAATAGTAAGTAGTGACTAGTGAGGAATAATTGTATTAGGGTTTGGAATGGTGAAAATAGTAGGTAGTGAGGTGTACTCATAAATCAATTGTTGAATGGAATTATAAGGCGTGATTTGTTGATTGTTTACCAAAAGAGACAGAGAGAGTGTGAGAAAGATAGAGATAAAGTGGATTAGAAATAGAAAGTCGATTTTGTAAAAGTCAATTGAGAGCCCTCTTGATCAAACAAAGTTAAGGAGGCCTGTAGTTTAGAGCCAAATGCTCCAAGTAGAGATAGTAAGAGGACTCTCAAATATGTATTTCTAGCTTTTCAGTAAGAAACTCTAAGAAGCACTCTCATGTCATGTACATTATCACTTTATAATGGAGAATGGATAGAGTTGTAGTTTAGTTGCTTATCCTAAATGACTTTTAAGATGAGATGATGCACTCGAACCAATTAGGTTTTACTTTCTCCTCACAATGGATGATGGAAGTGGAACTACTAACTTTGCATATACTATTCAACTAATTTCCCTTCGAACATGAACTTAAGTGAGATATATATCATAGTCATAACTCATAAAATAAAGAAAGATTAAACCACCGTGTAGAGTAGTGAAAGTCGTCCTATTCAACGAAAATGACCTTTTTAGGTTTGAAAATTTCCATTCTAACATTCTTACGCAGGCTTGGCCTCTTTGGTACGCATTCAGTCGGCATCATTTTGTTGTGCGAAATGGACACCTAAATCATTTTTAATTCCTATATTAATTCAAGGAAGTAAAATTATGTTATTTTTATCCGATAAACAGTTAAGATCAAATTCAGTTCGTTCCAATCTGTTCAATTTAGATTTATTTACTTGTTTTTTATGCTTACGAATATTTATTCACAAATATTCATTCAGACCAAAAAACATTACCTAAGTCTATGTTTGATTCATCTATATACAATGTTTTCGGTTCATATTACATGTAACAAATCTCAAACTGGCAAATAAGTTCAAAATTTCCAACTTATATTTTCATACTGCATTCTCAAGTATTCGAGTTCATCATGATGATTACCTACCAAACAAAAACTTTAAGACAAGATGATATCCACCTACCCACAAGGCGAGGCCACAACATATTAAATTCAGGCAAATGCAACCAAGTCTTCAACTCAACAAGAAGCTAAGGTTGGCAGATTCAACCTGGAAAGTCATAAGAAATGTCAAATTGTGTTGAATTTTTTATAATCCAGTTTACACCTGTAATCAACCATAGCTAACCACCATTACTCATTACAAATCCGCAACTATATAAACCCTCCCATTGTCCCATTCAACATGTAGAGTAGTACTATAAGATTTCTCCTTAGCAAGCAAGATCAACCAACCTGTTCTTGACCCCTTACACCAGCTACAAAAATTTCTATCCGTTCCAATCAATAGTTTACATTTTCACTCACATAAAATGGTTGTGATCAAGGCTACACACGTTGTCCTTCCGGCAGAGCCAACGCCTGACGAGATAATGTACGTGAACGCTTGTGATCAGATCAAAGATATAACCCACACCCCAACAATATACTTATACCAACACTCCGAAAAGTTAGACTTTGAAGACGCTCTCTCAAGGTTGAAAGCCTCACTTAGCAAAGCCCTAGTGCTGTTCTACCCCCTCGCGGGGCGGTTAAACTGGGCTCCGGAGGGGGGTAGCAGGGTGGAACTCCACTGCAATGGGAAGGGTGTCCCTATCTTCGAAGCAGAAACTGACTCTGCGATAGAGGATTTCGAGGACTTCACCCCGACTCCACCAATCCAGGCTCTGATACCATCTGTTGACTATACCACCCCGATAGATGAGATCCCGTTGATCATTGTTCAGCTGACGCGTTTCAGATGCGGTGGGGTCAGCATCGGAATGGGGATTTCCCATGTCATGGCGGACGGGCCAAGCGCTCTCCATTTCATTGACGAGTGGACAAAATTCGCACGTGGGGTGGGTCCGGTAGTTGCTCCGTTCCTGGACCGTTCAGTCCAGGAAACAGGAAAACGTCCTGACGTTAAATTCGATCCTTCCGTCATGCGCCCCCCACCTACTTTAATCGGGCAAGAGGATAGCACGGAACAGAAGAAGAAGCCGATTACCGTAGCGTCCCTCAGCCTCAGTAAGATCCAAATCGAGAAACTTCGTAACAAAGCAAATACAGACTTCGACGGCCGAGCCAGTCGGTATGAGGCCATGGCGGCGCACATCTGGCGGTGTACAAGCAAGGCACGTGGACACGTATCGGAGCAACAAACCAGCCTCCACTTTGTGGCTGATTTCCGCAACAAAATGAAACCTGCATTACCAAAGAACTACTTCGGGAACGCCCTGATTCGCGTCGAAGCTAGTGACAAATCAGGTGACTTGCTATCAAGTTCCTTAGGAACGGCCTGTAAGAAAATTCGAGCTGCGGTCGAGTTGGTGACCGATGACACGGTCCGCGGTTATCTGGAATACCTCAAGGAGTTACCTGATGTTGGCAGGTTTCGATCCCTGGACAACAACGGCAGGCCTAAGGGACATTTTTACGGTAACCCGAATTTGGCAGTCATAAGCTGGGCGGGTTTACCGCTGTATGGGACAGATTTCGGGTGGGGAAGTGAAGTCCATGTGGGGCCCGGTCCAATGGGATTCGACGGGAAAACGTTCCTTATACCGAGTCGGGATGGGGATGGTTCGTTCAATGTGGCGATTTGGCTGCAGGAGGAACATATGGGTGCCTTCAAGAAATGCTTCTATGATGATATCTGAACCACTTCTGTTCTGAACAAATGAAAAGTAGTTTTTATGTGTGAGTTTGTAGTAACTATGTTGTTCAAATCATCTACTTGTGCATACAGCAATTGTAAAATAAGTATGGAAAAGCTTAATGATAAAAGTTCATAGATTTCTAACTGTTTGATGGCATAATAATATTATATGAGTACATAGATAAAAAGATCATTAAACATGGTGATGATCAATCAATACCTGATACAGGTCAACTAGCCATTCTTGTTATCTTTCTTGAGATAATCCTAATATTTCCAAAAACATATCATAAATAGTGTAAGATTATGTCAATTAATAATAACTGAGGAGCTAATCAAGCCCCAGCCCGAAAATATCTAATTAAGAGTGTAAAAGTGCCGCCTTAAAATATCCAATGAGTGATGAAAAGAGAAGTTTACCAAGTACAGCAACAATTATTCAAAAGAACAAAAAGGTAACATAACTAATGACAATTTAAATAATTAACACCAACAACAGCCTTCTTGTAGTTTACTATCTCAAAATATTGTCTGGCAGAAACCATCTATCTGTCCTGTTTTTGCTGTGTATATGCAAAGAACATTGATCCACCTAACTGTTCTAAATTCTTGTCTTGAATTGGATCTTAGACGATTTTAACTAGACTACGCTGCGCTCAAAGAATTGGGTTTTAGATCAAGGTTGTTCTTAGTCTTTTCATACAAGTCTTGTTGAAGAATGCATGAAAGAATCATACTTTGTGTATTTATGGCAAGGGATCCTTTGCTTACTCACTCCACCTATAAATAGTAATGATCATTGAATGTATTGTAGTAGTATAAACTTAATGTGTGAGTGTATTCGTGCATATGCAGCAGCAGTAGCTCCAGCGCAAGAAAACCATGAGCTTCTCGTGACAAGGACAAAAGCTTTCATGTTCTTGGGGACCAAAAGCAAAAGAACAGGAACTCAAAAGAAAAGAAATAGAGCTGTTAAATATTCTATATCCCCTATTAGGCCATATTATGTACAGTGTACACTAACATTCATTGCTTTTCCTACTCATTTGTACTCACTTTGCTATCTTTTTTCTTTAACCATATGAGCTCAAATCATCAGATGCTGGACTTGAGTAGCTAGCTAGCATTATTCTTCTGAGTACTTACTTCTGTATGTATGAGTATCTTTTGCTTTTCTTTCTTTACCCCATCATCACGCGTTATTCTTTTCTTTCTTATCTGTGTTATCTTTGCTTTTGGCTCATAATTTGCCTGCCAGAAATTAACAAAAGGACCTCCCTTTTCAGGCCAGCCTTTCATCACACAACTGGATTTATTGATACTATTGTTATTATTAACTGGTTTACTGGCCACAATGTTTCCACAACTTTGATGGATGTTTGCAGGTTAGACATCATACATAGAGAAGGCAATGCCATCCTCGTCTATAGCACACTGCGACAAGAATGTAGCCGTTCGAAGGTCCATGGCCGGAGAAGCTGGATCCAGGTATAGGTCACCACTGCCTACACCGAGTGCCAGGAGGGCATCATTAGATTCAACTCAATCGGCGTCTAGGAGATCTCTATCTACACCATTCAAGGATACAGCTGCAGAGATTCTAGTGGAAGCACAAAAAGAAATGGGGAGTAGTAAGATACCGGAGTCTGTAAGGCCGTCTAGGATGCGGAGTCTAGTCGTCGCATTCCAGTCGGATATCCTGTCCGTCCCTGTTAGACAAGCCTCTCATGCTACCGATCGCGCCCTGAGGCCAGCGGTATATGTAGCTCAGAGAATGAGTGACACTAAACAGAGAGTTAAAGCGACAAAATCTGCTCATCAGTCGGAGAATTCTAAACCTGTTGAGAGCGTAAAGCATTTCCGATCCGTCAAAGAGGGGCTGAATAAAAAGTGTGGAACTGTGTCCTCCGATAATGCGAGTAAGACTTCGTCCCTGTACAGGTTAGGGAGTAATACACCATCTCCAAGGAGATTATCTTTGGGAAATGGAAAGGTATTATCAGATGAACACTCAAGTTCATCAGATAGGATCCAATTAGCTAACGCTGCAATTAGAGCTCTGTCTATGCCAGACGATGCGTCATCACCTCGTGTTTCCAGAGGGATCAGCCCGCTTCGTAGTCCTGCTAGGGCGAGACGATTTTCCACTCCATCTCGACAAGCTCAGACTTCAACTTCTGTTCTTAGGTTTTTCGCAGATATTAAGAAATGTAATAAAGCTGCAACTCACATTGAAGATGTCCATCATTTACGCCTCTTATACAACAGGCACTTGCAATGGCGGTACGCAAATGCCTGCAACGACAGTGCATTGCGTTCTCAAAAACTCAAAGCAGAGGTTTGAACCTTTTCTAGTCTCTGTATCTTGTTCTTAGATGCTCATCAATTGGCACCAATGCTGCAAGATAATGGAAGCAAATCAATCTTGAAGTGTTGTTCTTTTTCTTTTCTTTTTTTTTCCCTCCCCTTTTTTGGTCCCGTCTCTAACCGACAAGTACCTAATCAATTTGATCATGCAGAAAATGTTGTACAGCTTGTGGAGTACAATCATGAATATGTGGGACTCAGTCATTGAGAAAAGAATCAGCTTCCAGCAACTGAATCTGATGTTGATGCTTCACTCAGTTGTAAACAATCAAGTATATTCCCTTTACTTTTTATGAGGCCTACTTAACCTGTGATAGTTTTCTCACAGAATTATCTGATGAACTGATACAACTTGATCAGGTTACCTGGCTCAACAAGTGGGCTGCCATTGAAACGGATCATGCTAATTCACTAACCTGGGTGATTCAAAATCTCCGCACTAGCACAATTTGCGTACCACTCACCAGAGGGGCAAGGGTACGCGAGTTAATTAAACCTAGATTGTCAAGTTTTTAAGAAAACTGTGTAGAAAATATTTTGCGAAGAGAATCACTTGAACTGATATTTTTCCAGGGAGATATCAAGACAGTTAAGGCAGCTATGCGCTCTGCCATAGATGTTCTCCAAGAAATGGGATCTACATTGTATCCCATCTTGTCGCGGGTGAGACCATTTAAAATAGGTATTTTTTTAGCTCATTTAAAGAAAATGTCATTCAAGCTTTATGTTGTGTAAAGGTTGAGAGTACGAGCTCTCTGGTGTCTCAACTTGCCAATGTAGCAGCACGGGAGAGAGCCGTGATTAATGAATTTGAGTCACTTTTGAGTTCTGCAGCTGCTTTGCAGGTGAATTGAAAGTGTAGATTTTGTTTCTAGATTCAATTCTGAATGCATCAGTGCAAGTTTAATGAGTTTTTCTCTAAGAATGTAGTTGATGGGCTTGGATTTTAAACTCATGCAGGTGGAAGAACAGAGCCTTAGGACACACCTGCTGCAGATGAGCAAGCTTATTGTGAAGAATCATTAGGATAGTTTTTTAGAGACTTCTTACAGTGCTAACCATGTTCAATTTTAATATTCATACTTCTCTCTTCCTTTTCTATATTTTCTTTCTTTAACAGCTTTAGGACTTTTAGTCCAGGTTGCAGGTTATGCAACAGTGTTTTCCCTGTTTTAGATCAAAGGCTAAATAAGGCTTGGCTTTGTGACTTTTTTTTTTCTTTTTCATTTTCTTTTTTTAATTGTGTTTTTTTTTTCTCTAGTTCTCAACTTCTATCTCAAAAGGATAGTGAGTTGCAAACATGCAGTCAAATTTCACTTCTTTTTACTTCCTTGTTTTGCTTTGAGTAAGTATCAACGAAAGATGTGTATTCACTAAGAAAACAAACTTTGTAGTTTCTCAAACATGCAAAATGACCAGATCTGATACTGTATTCTAGTCTGTGAACATGTTCTTCAACAAAATGTGAAATTTAACACCCAAAGAAGTCATAACATGTGCAATATTCATATCTAAAGTCACCATATACATTTTCTAGTTTCCAGTCTTCTCCTATTTTATAATGTATATTACCGCATTGAAGATTAGATCAGGGTAACCCATGGCCCTCACGAGATACTTACAATTGCTGCTTTTCTCATACATAAACTGGCGAGCAAATATTATGCTAAATCTATACTAAGAACACAGATCTTGTACGATTTCTGGTGCAGAAAATTGATTTAAGCAAACAACTGCAATGCTCTATTAATTTAGGTCATAACTCATTAAGGATAACACAACTCACTCATACACCTGCTGAAACTTCTGTCGCTTCAGTAGCTGCAGTAGCTTCAGTAGCTTCAGTAGTATCCTTTGTGCGGGGCGGTTCTTGGGACTTCTGTACAACAACCTTGTTCGGTAGCAATATTAGAAACATGTTTCTGTCCCTCAAATTTTTTGCTTCCTCAACTGCAAGCTGTGAGCACAAGTGCCATAAACAAAGGAACAGTTTACACAGATGCATGCGCTTAACAGATTAATAATCGTGAAAAGTAGTCTGCAAGGTAATCATAAAAACTGACTCCAGAATAAATGCGTTTAGATTGATACTTGACCCGTGAGTACAAACAATGGATCAAGCACCAGCTTGTCTATATTTTATGCGACCTCGTCCGAATTCGATTCAACTCTTTTAACTCATCTCAAACGTGGTTCAACACTTGCCATCTGATATTCTCATATTTTCTCTTAGTAATTCGAAACATTTACTTTTCTCTCAACTCTCCTAACAGGCTTTTCTGAGTTTTACTTTAATCCGGTAAAAATTCTAAACCAAAACCCCCATACTCCTTCGTATCTTTGAGTCAACTAACCAAAGAACACAGATAAATCAATCCATACAAGGGCATACATAAGAAATATAGTGAAGCAGAGTCCAGACAGTAAAGAACACGGTCATCATCTCATTGTGAATTTGGCCTGCAGAGCTATATAATGGATAAATTATAACTGCTAACCATTCACGCTGTTGTGGCACCATAATCATGTTATCCCGATAAAACCAATGAAGAAATAACACACTCATGGAAAGGGGAGGAAAAATCAACTACTCTAGCAAACTGAAAGGGGATGAGGGAACTGCATATACCTCTCCAATGTCGGCTTGAAACCTTCTGATGAGCTCAACAGCATTCTTTCTGAACTCATTTTCTCGCCCCTTTAAATTTACTATGATCTTGACCTGCGCATCCCGGAAATATTCGTATTAGAACAATTGATGCTAGGCAAAAATTAAAATAAATTAATATCTGAACGAGTGCAGTAACACCCAGAGAGAGAAGTTCAATCAACCTTATCACCCTCGCTCAAAAACTTCTTGGCTGCTCTCAGACGAACTGAATAGTCATGTACATCTATATTGTAACTGCAATATGAAAATATTATAAACTTACTAAAACAAGAGATTGAGCAAGGCTATTTTCTGAGTGCATGTAAAGTTGAAGCAGTGCGTCTTCGAGCAGAGAACCATATATTTTATATTCTTGAAAGTTGAAACATTCAACAACAAAACAGCGGCAGCTCAAAAGGAAAAATACAAATGTACTTTCAAGCATTAAACTCGATTTGCCCATAACCAGTTGCTTTTGACACTTTTGGACCACAATTCCTGAAGATACAAACCCTGGGCATTATTATTGGATGGAAGCTGCAATAACTAATGTATTCCTCCTTATAGTCACACGATCATGCATAACATATGCTTTTATGAGATGGTTTTGTGAATGTTGTAGCACTCAGGTTACTTATTGAAGAAGTGAAGACACCAATGCTTGTTGAATGTTTTAACCATCCACTTAACGCATTATAAACATTTAAATCATAATAATTGAGTATATGTGTACCACAAGGTGAAAGGTTTGAAGGAGTTGTTGAATTGCAACTTCCATAAACAGAGGACGTTGTACATTGGAAATTTGTTGTCTGAGGGACCCAGAAGAAACCAATACGGAGAAAATTGAGTTTTTGAACACGGCTAAATTGATCTCAACCCAAATTATTATACAACTATTACTCGAGAGATCTTCCAATAGATTTTTCAATACTTTACGGTCTTTGTATAATTCAAATTGCAACACCCAAGATTTGGGTTTAGAATTGGTTGCAATGACTTCAATTCATTACTACGAAGTAAGGACTATAAAGGACCTCATTTCCTCTGGAGTGAAGTAGACTGAAAATTTAGAGATTTGTAAAATACTGTTGAATCCACGACGTTCATCGTTTTGAGATCACTACTGCACAATTGTTTTATGTCACCAACATCAAAATATTTATTAACACATCAACTTACCCCATTTTCAGTTCCTTCAGATCCATACGGCTAGCTAAGATCAAGGCAGCAAGTTAGTGCCATTATGTACAACATAGTACTACATTTTAATGCAAGAAGTACCAAACAAAAGTAGCAAGAGATGTTCACCAGAACTTTTCTTCTGCTGATCTCTTTTTTTCTTCTGCTGCTCATAGCTATATTTACTGCACAGGCCATTAAGCAAAGAAAGAATGGCGTTAACTTGACCATTATTTTGAACCATAGTATATACGAGCAGAGTTTACAAGAGGTTCCCCAAACCAAGCTTGGTCAGGTCAGATGCTGACAAGCAGACTATAGTGTAGTTGATTATCAAGATATAATTAGAATTAGAATGTCAAGTCTCTATATTTACCCATAGTTCACCAATTTTCTACTAAGTAAAATTATTTATAACTTGAACAGGGTTTTAGTCTAAAGATAAGTTGCACCGAAATGAATAATCATATCCCCCTACCACAATTCAATATGAAGCACTTGGGAATTGGAAGGGGCAAAGTTATCGATAAGCAACTATAACCACATATAAAAACCACTTTTTTTAAGTCTAAAGATCAATTGCACCCAAATGAATATGGAGAACTTGGGAGATGGAACGGACAGCTTACGGATAAGCAAATGTAACCACAAATGTTGAAGACACTAATTAACAGAAGTATGCACTTGGTATTCTTACTTGTAGTCCATTATTCTAACAACTGGTGGATCTGCTTCTGGAGATAATATCACCTGTAGAAGAAACAAATTTGACCCCGTGAGACACGCTGCCTTATTCGGTTACGCAAACTAAAGACCATCCAAAAATATAAAGCAAAACCAACTTTGTATGGTAGACACACAAAAACTGTGAGTAAATAAGAAGTAAAATATCACTACTCCAGTTGAGAAAACCATTAGTGAAGCTGCATAATACAATCAATATTGGAGGGTATTTAGTGAGCAATACCAAGTCTAGCTCAGCATCATCAGCCATTTGAATAGCCTGACTTTTTGCCACTATCCCGAGCTGCAAATCAAGACCCAAATGGAGTGAATCAGTTCACATAATAATGGGCTAATAATTAATATATTTATGAGATTAAGAAACAAGTCAGTGAACTCACCATATTTTGCTGCTGATCAATAAGCCTAACTTTATCTGACCTATTTTTAACAGAATTTCAAGAATTAACAACCAGCCATAAAATTAAAAAAAGATGAGAACTTTATCAAGAAAAAGTTTGTTCTGAAGGAACCCACCTGATGGAATCGATGTCGAGAGCTGCATCATCTTCTTCTTGTTGCTTGGAACTCCGAGAGTTTCCTCTGTTGCCTCCGCCGCCGCCGCCGCCGCGGGCGTAGAAAGTGATAGAGAGGGAGGGAAAACGGGTTGTGGCAGTGGGAAGTCGGAGATGAACAGGCAAGGTTTGGGGGTTGAGGAAGTGAAGGGGTTTGGGGACGTGGGATTTGGGTGGAGGATTGAAAGTGCTGGTTAGACCAGCCATGTTTCAACTAAACTAAAACTGGTGGTGATGATGATGATGGCAACAACATGCAATTGCAGACACCCTCCTCTCCAACTATGAAATCTTATCCTCGGCACAAAGGATTTTTTATTTTTTTTCGAAAAACTTCTTTCAATTTTTTCCAAACTATACTACACATGGTCTATTTACATAAAAGCTCACATTTTATTGAAATTATCTATGAGAACAATGGACTTCTGTTCTCTTCGTCATAAAATTAATTATTTTAAGTTCAGTTCAGTTCAGATCAGTTCAGATGCATTAAATTCAATTCAGATCAGTTCAGATGCTTTAAGTTCAGTTCAGATTCACCTAATAGTTTTTTATACTACAAATAAGTTTAGTTCAGTTCAGTTCAGATGCATTAAGTTCAGTTCTATTTAGTTCAGATGCATTAAGTTCAGTTCTATTCAGTTCATATGCATTAAGTTCAATTCAAATCAGTTTTGTTCAGTTCATTTCAGACGAAGAGAACAGAACTTTAGGCTTCGTTCCTTTAGTATGAAAACTCATTAATTTAAATTCAATTCAATTCAGTTCAATTCTATTTTATTCATCTTTGCTTAGTTATATACTAGAAACCAAAAAATAATTAATTGAGTAATTGAACTTAACATAAATGGTGTCATATAAATGTATATATAGTTTTTGTGATTACGCAACGAATAGTTTTGAATTGAACGATATTAGACGTACGAAATTTATTCTTCCGATGAGTTAAGAACCATCTGATACATCTGTAGGCTTTGGAACATTCAACTTCGTAATCTGTAATGTAGCTTTTGCATGTTAATTGTTGTTTTTCATCAGTTGAATATATTGTCATGTGCGTCATTATCTCTTACCATTTTGTCGATGCCTTTTGTTATGTCGATGCCGCAATATAGATGATAATCAAATTCCAAGTGGCCCAGTATCCTCAAGTTCTCTATCATCAGAGATAAATTGATGTTTTGGTTTATAAAATACTATTTTTTTTCATAAAAACATATCATGATTATTTTTAAATTGATTATAGTACGACCATAATACTTTTTATTAAAAAATAAAGATATAAAAAGATAATAAATAAAAAAGAAAAAAATTACGTCAATAAGATTCGAACCCAACAACTTCAACTAAAATAATGATGCAAGTAATAGAGAAAAATCACGTCAACAATATTCGAACCAAACACCTTCAATAAAAATAATAATACAAATAATGGAGAAAAATCACGCCAACAAGATTCGAACCCTACATCTTTTAATTAAATAATGACACATGTACGGACCAGATTGAAATAGAATAAGAAAGATCAACAGTTTGGAATTGATTGGGTTGTAAATCAATCATGTTATTATATTATTTTAATTATATACTACAAATAAATTCAGTTCAGTTTAGTTCAGATGCATTCAGTCCTGTTCAATTATGTTCAACTTTGTTCAGACAAAAATAACAGTTTATTAGAGTTGGAGATCCCAAAAACTAGGTTAATTTATGCTATATTCATTTAACTTAATTTCAGTTCAAATTTATTAAATTTAATTTACTTTATTTCAGTTAAGTTTAAATAAGTTTAGTTCAGACAAACTAATTAAGTTCAGTTCAGTAATATCCACGCCAATCAAACAGATAATTAGGGCTATATTTTTCTTCATCTAAAAAATATTCAGTTCAATTTAGTTCGGTTCATTTCAATTCATATTCATTAAAATGAGTTTGGTTTGTTTCAGTTCAGTTCAAATTATTGCACGCGCCAGCTGAATGATGACCCGATTTTATGCTTGCTCACGCAATCCTGTCGGAATTCGCACTACTGCGCGATTCAACAAATTTGATGGGGGAAATGGTTTTTAACCTACAAGCTCGAAATTGTTTTTATTCTTGGATAGCTTTTGTATTCGTTTCACTCACAAGAGCCCTAGATGGGTTTTGGAGGCTTTTGCATCATGTTGCATCATCATCTTTCAAACAAACTCATTCTAACTTATTTCATAGTTGATTGATATTAAGTATTTATTGAGTGATAGTCTAGTTAAGTTCATAGAGAATGATATTCATGGTTAGCTTAGTGCTACACTAGTATTTTGAAAGTAGTAAAAAGTTAATCTTTGGGTTATAGTTATAAAACTCGATACACATATAGTAATTTCATAGTACCATACTTGATAAACACACATACACAAGTAAGGAAGTGGAGTCCCATTTCTTTGAAAATCTACTTGAGAGCACTTCTCATGGAGGCTTATTAGAGACATATTTTGGGCTTTAATTTCCAAAAAAGCCTAAAAAACTCCAATATAGACTTCTTTGGGTCTACTAAATTAGTAGCTCAAGTTTAAGCCCCAAAATATGGGACCCACAATGAAAACTACAAATAATATATACTACATATGATACATGTAGAATAACATGTAGCATATGTGACCCACAATAAAGTCTCAAATAAGCCCCAAACCATTTGAGACTTCATTTGGGAGGTGATTTAATGTTTAAAAACCCCATATTTAAGTCCCAACCATAAGGAATGCTATGAGAAATAGATGAGATAATTATACCAAACACATGTGGAAATTGGGATGAGCACATGGTCATTACTCATTAGCATGCAAGCGGTTGAAATTTCTTTAGAACGCTTTTAGTGTTATTCTATGCGTGCGACATGACTTTACACATACACGAGGGTCATTGATTAAATGTTAAGGCAGTCCACTCGGACAATAATACAATACTGTTATTCTATGCGTGCGACATGACTTTACACATACACGAGGGTCATTGATTAATGGTTAAGGTAGTCCACTCGGACTATAATACAATAACACATGAGGAAACCACAAATGTTGTGGTTGGTTTGTTGTATTTTGGGGTGACTTGTTGAGAACCCGATGCATGTTATTTTAGCAACTATGAGGACATGAATCATTTAAGAAAATCATAGTCTATCCCATCATCTAAATCTAGCCACTCAGGTTTATACTTATATCGTCTTATTGCAAAATATTTAAAGTTAAAAGACGTGTTGTTATGACTCAATAAATGTCCCATGAGATAATAATATTCTCAAAACTATTAAGGGATCTAAAATAAAGTTTCTTGGAATATTAAGTGTATGAGTAGTTGTGATATTTACCGTTTAAAAAATAAATGTTCATGGAATTCAAATTCAATGAACATATCCATAAATGGAATGGTCAAATATGACACATATAATATCAACATCAATTCACACGTGTTTAGCATTAAAATTCAATCCCACATATATATTTGTCGAAATTATCATAAAAAACAAATAATGAATTTTCTAAGAGAAATGTGAATTGCTGAGGTTGTGAAAGACGTGGGCAAAAGGACAAATCGTGATACATTATACTTTTTTTTTCATTTTATATTTTATTTTTTACCGCCTGAGGTTCCTATCCCACTAGATTTTCCTAACTAGGTTTCTAATGAGACAGTTTCTGAATGTGTATGCCCTATTTTCCGATATGTCTCAATTAACTAAGGGGCATATATATAGATTTATTGAGGGTCGGAGACTATAGTGCACCGATGCGAAAAAGTATTGTAAAAATGGGGGGGGGGGGGAATGAAGCATACGTTGTATTATGTTTTGTGACTAAAAATTTGTGTCCAATCTCAAAGTTTTTTTAATAAGGTTTCAATGAACCAACGGCAAGAGTAATCTTGCGAGGGACATTCAAGAGGAGTATCATGATATTACATAAGACCACTAGTTCTGCTTAAAATAATTGATAAGCGGGATAAGTTAAACTGTTGCAAATACCCACTTAGCGTTCAATTTTCCTTCTCAAATATCATTTAACCTAGTAACTGAGTGGAGTTCAATTCACCTTTTAATTCTCCCTTTAGATAATTTAGCCTAAAATGAATATCAAACAAGCCGCTAGTTTTAAAACACCAAATATTACAATTAAACTACCTTATTTATATCTCGGAAATCATACTTATCACCTTCTTCTATTGCACCACCTTGTAAAGTTGTAATGCATAAAGATGCCCATGGTGTGGTTGGTGACTTGGTGTAGTAGTAGTTCAGTCGCACTTGTACTTGAATGTCTCACATTCCGAGTTTGGACACATCACGCAAACAGAAGACCTTAAATTGATCACCGACCCCCCCTAAAGCATGCAGATTACCGAAAAAGCCCTGGGAAAGAATTAGCCCTAAATAAGGGTTTCTCTCTCTCCTGGTCGCCTCTCTCTCTCTCATACCTCTCCTTCTCTTTGTAGAGAGAGGAAAATACTCGAAACACTCTCTACTCTCTCCCCAGAAATCATCAATCTATCCCTTTCCCTATCTCTATCTTCCATTCGTTCGTCGTATATATATACACACAAAATTCAAATCTATATATATTTGTTATATATATAGATCAATCAGTAGCTGTATCAAAGCTTATTGCTTGCGTTGGAATTCGACGGTTTCAGATTTGTTTGGATTGACAAGTTATGCAGGCTGATCAGACGGTGTTAAGCTTGAGACCAGGTGGCGGCACTCGCGGCGGTTCCAGAGTTTTCGGTCCTCGCTTCGACTCTTCTGCGGCGCCCAATTCTGATCTCCGTCCCCATGGCTCTTCTGCTACTGGACCTTCAATCAAGGTTGTTATTTTAAAAAATCCCAATTCAGATCTAGGGTTTTTGATTTCTTCTTATTTGACGGAATTAATTTAGCTGATCCATGTTTCTTACTCTGTTTTGGTGAAATGAACACCTCAGTATGCTGCTGATTTGTCTACTTTCGGTTTAATTTTATGAAGATTCATTTTTTTTTGTTTGTTTTCTAGGTAGATGTTTTAATCCAAAGGGTAAGTGTTTATCTGCGTTTGGAAGATTGGCATGTCATGGAATAGCTGATAATTCTTTTAACTCAGAATTGCTGGTGTTTAAGATTCTCATTTTTAAAAAAAATTCATTCAACTTAAAGCTATACTTCTGTATGTTGAGGTGTACGGATAGATTCTAAAGGTTTTTAAACAAAACATTGAGATTGTGATCACGAAATATGGTGTCGAGTGTGATAGCTTATGACATGAAAACATTTTTCTGCAAAGTTGAGCAATTTGCAATTACTACTATTCATAGGGGCTATAGCTTATGACTTGAAAACATTTTTATGCAAATTTGAGCAATTTGCAATTACTACTATTCATAAGGGCTAATTACTGTGTTGGGCGTGATTACATTGTGACGTCCTGATTCTTGGCTTTACACGTGAGGTGTGTACTTGCTGTAAATATGGACACAAAGTAAACGCGGACTTTAGGTGGGCATACGGAGAGTACCAGAACGTCCATAAAGGAACCCGCAGATATATTACTTATGGTTTTGATAGCCTAATGTTTTACTGGAATCTGCCTGCTTTTGAGATTCAGATATGTGTTCCTTAATAAATAATGGAATCTGCTTGTTTTTTGTCAGCCTTAACTTCAATTATTCGTTTACTCTTAACGGTTTTTGTGAGATTTCGATCATGAACTATACTTGATAAATAATGGTGTTGAAGTGGGATTGTCACTTAACATCTTTATTTAATTTGAGCAATTTGCAACGCTTCTTTTCATACGTGCTAATAATTACTGTGTTTGGTGCGATCACGTAATGAATTTTGATGTCCTGATTCTTGGCTTTGCACGTGAGGTGTGTTCTTGCTGTAAATATGGACAAAAGAAAATGCCGACTTTAGGTGGGCACATTGGGAATACCAGAGTGTCCATAAAGGAACTCGCGAATATTAAAAACTAATGATTTTTAGCATAGTTACGGTGTTGCATCAATTTGTAATATCTTAAGCTTCTCAATATAGATGCACTTGCCATATAAGGAACTTCTCAGTAAGATTAGCCTGCAATCCACTTGAAAGGTCATTTGCTTGAATGATACATCGAATGCATATAACCATATATTTGGATTCGGTCTGTTTTCGTGCAAGTTTTGAAAGGTCATTTGCTTCTGGCCACGTCTTGCACAATCACTTTATTACTGTTTTGGTGTGCCTGCTCATGCCCGTAGCAAGTTTAAACTGGTGGGATTTATTATTATGATTCAAATTTCCCCATTTTTTTCATTTAAAGAAACATTCAAATAGTTGTCAATAGTTAAATATATCTTGATTTCGTTCTTTTAATTACCAATGTATTCTATGGGCACATCACTTTCTGATTTAAGAAGCATTAACACTCTTCTCTAATTGTAATAGATTGGGGAACCACGAGAGGGTAATGAGCGAATTCGCTATACCAGAGACCAGCTGATGCAGTTGAGGGAGGTAAAAGTTTATTGCATGTACACTACTAATATTTGCTCACCATCTTATGATGCATTGTGTACCAAGTTCAGTGGACATTTTTGGTGGAGTGCTTTTAAATCAACATTCATTGCTAACGAAGAAACTAAATAAATCATTGACTGTCTTCGCCTATTTTATTTTTACTTGGAACTATTCGTTTTCCTGAGTGGTCACAATTCGCTTCTCCTTAGCAACAAAAGAAAAACAATTCAGTCTAAGTTAATGACACTCTTGTTTGCGCCATTCAAATCGCACACCTGTAATTACATACTGTTGGATCTCCTGAAATAAATATTTTGTTTTTTACATGTGCATTATTGATGATTATATGACCATGTTACTGTTTGGACTATTGATGGCGCATCTAACTCTCTGGTCTTACGCTAGTCTTGATGTCTTCCACTGGGTTCGATTTTTTTGTCAGGTGGTTGCCATCACAGATGAAATTCTGAAAGTCAAACAAGAAGTTGACGCTGAATTTTTTGGTTCAGACCCTAGCTGGAGTCGTGGAGAAAATATTGTAAGTTGCTTCTCTTGAATTTGACCATTATGTCTGCAGTGTGGACAAAGGAATAAAGAAAATCTTTAGCTCATTATTGTGCCTGAGATTTTATACAGTTCTCTACTTTCCTTTATTTATTTTCTGTCGTTGTGTTAAATATTTCATTGGTAAGAGTATAATAAGATATAATGCTGTCTTTCTCTAGCCCCCGACTCAGACACCGAATCGTTACTCTCAGCCAGATAATCGTGACTGGCGTAACCGGTCTACGCAATTTCCTGGCCCTGCTGAAGAGAGATCTTGGGAGGCAATACGAGATAGGGATGTTAACAGCCGTTTTGACCCTAGGCAAAACGATGCAAATCAGTACAATAGACAAGAACAGTTTTCTAGAGGACAAATTTCTTCGAACCAAGGGGTAATCACTCAAACTGTATTTATTTACTGTCTTGGGAAACCATGTGTCTTTTTGCATGCATACCACTGTACATTGCGAAGCATTTATGGACTCGTGTGACAACCATGGTTTAAAGCTGCACGCTTTTTTTTGTTCTTTTCCCAATGGTTGTCATATAGATTGAAATGAATGATCTGTTTATTTTAAAATTTGTAAGAATTTCCTGAAAATTCTAGTTTTGTGTGTTTCTTTCTCTAAAAGCAATGAAACATGATATATTGCTACTTTAGTTTTGAAGTTAGAATTCAAATCATGGCAGGAGGATTCTTTTACCTTTTTTATTTTCGAGAACAAAGCAATAATAAGAAAAATTCAAAAACTTATATTTTTATAATTACAAGACACTAAATGTCTAATTAAGTATCGTTTCATATTCACATGGTAGTGTTCTCGATCAAAATTCGTAAAGTGCTTTGTTGAAATAGGATTTGTACGGACTTATTAATTTCACTGTTTGTTTTGCTTACCTGTTATGAGTTCTAATTAATTATTTAGCAAGTTAGTTGAGGGTTATAAAACAGGATGTATTTCAATCTGGAAAATACATTTTGCGTAGGGTTTAGTTCTGCATTTTGCAGCGTTTCCATGTGCTTCTGGAAACCATTTCAGTTTTCAATTGCCCTACTCATCGTTGAAATGGAACTTTTATATGTGGTGACGACCCTTTTTAAAAATTGGTTTTGCGCAATGGAAAATTTGTTTCATAAAGTATGTAAATTGTCTTATATCCTATTGAGCCATTTACTTTCTTGTAATACTTGTCCCGAGATGAACAACTTAGTTATACTCACTTGGCTGTGTCTGGTTACATCTATTCAAAACCGAATTTCCACCGCTTTGATTAGTGTGTGCTATGTTGATAGTGTAATGATAAATCTATACAGGCATCTTATTGATAGAGCCTTAGTAAGACATGATGGTTAGAATGCAGAATTCCCAACAATTTCGGAATGCTTTTCTCTTTTACTTGGATAATTGTTTCTATGCATCTGTCCACTTGCAATAATACTAAAATATTTCCTGTATATGTTGAGATACAGCCCACACCTGCTTTAACAAAGGCTGAAGTACCATGGTCGGCTCGAAGAGGGACTCTTTCTGATAAAGACCGTGTATTGAAAACAGTGAAAGGGTAATCTATCTTACCTTACGGTCTCACTCTGGTCATTTGGTTTTTCTTTGGGCATATAATGTTGGTCACTTATTGGCAACTAAATGATAAATTGCAATGGTTTATCATTCAAAATTATTGGACGTTACTTGTTTAGGCTTTTAAATACTTCCCCTCTAACAAATTGATACTCATTGCTTCTCTCCCTTGCAGCATTCTGAACAAGCTGACCCCTGAGAAGTTCGATCTTCTGAAGGGCCAACTAATTGAATCTGGCATCACGTCAGCTGACATTTTGAAGGTGCAGCATCATTTTGCGAAAATATTAAGGGTAGCATTGCCTCTTTTTTTTTCTTTTTTTGTTTAGTTTAAGCTCATTTATTGTTCTTTCTGTCCAGGGTGTGATCTCCCTGATATTTGACAAAGCGGTGTTGGAGCCTACATTTTGCCCCATGTATGCTTTGCTGTGTTCAGATCTGAATGAAAAACTCCCCCCCTTTCCATCAGATGAACCCGATGGAAAAGAAATTACATTCAAGCGTGTACTCTTGAATAACTGCCAGGAAGCCTTCGAAGGTTCTGACAAGTTGAGGGAGGAGCTTAAGCAAATGAGTGCCCCGGAGCAAGAACAGGAACGCAGGGATAAAGAGAGATTACTCAAACTCCGAACTCTTGGAAACATCCGACTTATTGGAGAACTTTTGAAACAGAAGATGGTTCCAGAGAAAATTGTGCATCACATTGTTCAGGTTCCTCTTCTGATCCATACATTCATAACTAAAGAAATTTAATGGATTTCTGTGCATCTTTTTGCTTCGCTGCCATTTTAAAGATTTTTATCTGTTTAATGTTGTCTGATAGATGGGCTTCTGTGCAGGAACTCTTGGGACAAGATAACACAGGTTGTCCAGCAGAGGAGAATGTTGAGGCTATATGTCAGTTCTTCAATACCATTGGCAAGCAGCTTGATGAAAGTCCGAAATCCAAACGTATTAATGATATGTATTTCAATCGCTTGAGAGATTTATCAGCCAACACGCAGCTGGCTTCTCGCCTGAGGTTCATGGTTCGTGATGTTATTGATCTGCGTGCCAATGCTTGGGTTCCAAGGCGAGAAGAGGTGATTTTTGAATCCACTAACCATGTACTAAGTTTTGTTTTCAAATTGCATCTCATTAAATTCTTGGTTCTAATATACTAGGTTAAAGCCAAAACAATAACTGAGATCCACTCGGAAGCTGAGAAGAACATGGGCTTGCGTCCTGGTGCTACTGCTGGCATGAGAAACAGCCGGGCTACTTCTGGAGCTCAAGGAAGCATCAGTCCTGGAGGATACCCGATGAACCGGCCTGGTACTGGTGGTATGATGCCTGGGATGCCTGGAGCAAGAAAAATGCCTGGAATGCCAGGTATGGATAATGACAACTGGGAAGTTCCTAGATCACGTTCTATGCCAAGAGGTAATAACTCAATGCAGCCACCATTGATGGGGAAATCGCCATCAGTTAACCAGCGAGTTTTACCTCAAGGCAGTGGTTTCATTGGCAGCCGACCTAGTGCCCTCTTGCAGGGTAGTAGTGGTGCACAACCTGCCCGCCCGGGTAATTACAGTGTGGATCCTGTATCTCAAGCACCACAAGCTCCTTATAAAGCACCGACAACCACATCGGTTCAAAAACCACTTGTTCCGGCCGTGAAATCCAATTCGGATGAGCTGAAGAGAAAGACAACCTCACTTCTCCAGGAATACTTTAGCATCAGACTTTTGGATGAAGCCTTGCAATGTGTTGTAGAACTGAATTCTCCTGCATTTCATCCTGAAATAGTGAAAGAGGCTATTTCTCTTGGGCTGGAGAAAAGCCCACCCTGCGTTGAACCGGTTGCAAAGCTTCTTGATTACTTGGTTGCCAAGAAGGTTCTTAATCCAAAGGATGTTGTTTCCGGGTGTCTCCTCTATGGTGCTTTATTGGATGACCTTGCCATTGATTTACCCATGGCACCAGCAAATTTCGGTGAGATTATTGGGAAGCTGGTTTTGGCAGGAGGGTTGGACTTCAAGGCAGTGAAGGAGATTCTTGCAACGGTGGGTGATAGTTATTATCAAAAGGCCATATTTACCCCCGTGAAGAATGTTGTTAGTTCTGCACCGACAGGGAAAGATATCCTGGACTCTCAATCATCTGATGTGGCTGCATGTGAAAGCCTATTTTAGAGCTGTGCTCACTGCTCGCTCTGTGTAACGCTATACTACATGAAATGTTCTTGGTTTACTCACCGCCTTGGCAGCTTCTAACTACGACACCATTCGAAACTGAGCTGGTGGAGTATGGAGGAAGAGCACAGGTTGGTTGTACTATTTTCCGTGGTCATAGTATTATTGTGTTTAATAGAAAGGGAGAAAAACAGTAGATTTTGGTTCTGGTTGTGGTGGTGGGCTCTAAAAGACATTGTTGCTCGAGGTGAAGGGTCAGTTATGGACCCTGCTGTTTTTGTATTTTTACTAGAGTTTTTTATTAATTTGTTTTTGTTTCACTTATTAAATTTTGTGAAATTTTGAGTCATAATGCGGACTATGCACAATTTTTAATGGGATGATGATATTGATATATTCTTGAGGATGTTGCTGTTTTATGTTCTATCCTGGTAATTATTTTTTGAGGTACTTAATCGTCTTTGTTTTCTACAATTCTACTACTAGTTTGTGCGAAATCCAGTAAAAATTGTGATGTTCTAGGTCACTAGGTGGTGTGATTTGAAAGGACTTTAAACATTCCTATTATACTATCAATAAGAACTACATACAAATTATGTTTTTCTATGAATGGCTGCCCTTTGATCTGTGATACGAGCTCTCGGAAGTCTTTCTTCCGTGTGATGATAATAGTAAACTTGTTTTGCCCTCTCCAGCGATCACCAGGTAGGTGGTTATAGATGGTCGAATACAAGTTTCTGTACTTCTATATAGATAAACTCGAAAACAAGTTTCTCTACCTCTGTAGATATTAGATAGTGTGATTTCAGCGGGAATTATAGAGAGCTAGTCGTCAATCGAAGTGCTTTGGAAGATGCTGCCCTTGCACAAGTGACGAGACCAAGAAAAATTAGTTAGAGATTGGCGTTTTGGAGAGACTTCTCTAGTCAATGACATTTTTGGTTCAGTTTTCAACCTGGAATAATGTACACAAGTTCGGTTTTATGTAATTAGTAGTACGTACATTAGTACCAATTAAGCAGTATGGGGTGATGACGTGATGTGATGTTTTAGTATACTTGGTATCCAGGAGTGGATCTAAACAAATTCAAAATACTAGTCAGGGCTAAAGAACAAAACAAGTCCAGTTCCTTTTCTACTACTTCATGATGCTAAGGGGCTACCAATTGTCCTTTAGCTATCAGTAGTTCATGACTTCATACTGATACAAAAAATGCCCACGAGACTTTTTTTATATTCACACATAACAGAAACGTGGAGACTCAAAAGATGAATTCAATTTAGTCATGCATATGTATTCAAATTGTGTTACGAGTTTAGATTATCCATTTGAAATACTCTCATGTGCATTTGTTAGGTGTCTCTCTCCGTACTACATAAACGTAACATAATTTGTTTTCTCGCGATTTCGCCATAGAAAACAGGGAGGGGGAGAACAATGAACATAAACTATCACCTTATCAAGCAGAAAACATAGACAGAGACGCACGCATATAGGAATATAGCCGAGATACGAACAACACATGTCTGTGGCCTGTGGGTATCAATTGACAAGAAATGGCACATGGAAGTGGTACTACAAGAGGAATGATCATCAATTATCAAGGCAAAAACAACTGCGAGTTTCTAGGACTATGATCAAATACTTGGATCCCTTGAGCAAACTAGTGATGCCCAAGTTGCATAAAATTTAAGCAAGTAGGACTAATCACGAACATTATGACGGTTCAAGTCTAGGGAACAATCTATGGTATGATTGATATATATATATATATATATATATATATATCACCATATTGACAGATCAGGTGATGACGACTAAGCTATGATCATCATGCCATTGTACACGATCCTGCTTGTAAATTACGTAGAGAAAGAATGATGCAAGCAAGACTCAAGGGATGCCGGTAGGCAGGTAAACTTTCTTTCAGTACTCTAGACATGTTGGTTTGAGGTTCCAATGACAGTACACTAGTACAATGATATTCTTTTCAAGTGTAACTAGTCTAGAAAGCGCCTTTCGTTCCAGTAATAGTATCAGTTATTCAACAAGAAAGCTCCCTAAAGATAATATCTATCCAATTTTTTTGTGACTAACAAACAAAAACAGCGTAGTGATCATGAAATATTGAATATTCCTAAATGCTGCCCGTTCAGAGTTGATGAAACTAGCTAGCAAGTTAAGCAGCAAAGACGAAAACTCAGAATCTTTAAATTCAACAAACATTGGATACATCGGTACTAGAAAACAAGATCACAGCTCCACGCTCCAAAAATTTAGAGCAGGCAGCCCATGATTGTATAAAATTATTACAGAAACTTAATTAAGCACACAAAACAGAGTAAGCAGCAAGAGTACTACTAGTAACTAAGCGAGTTGACGGTAATCCCCTTCGAACCTTTCACGATCCATGAACACAATGGCGTACAGAGCGTAAATGATCCCAGGGATGTATCCCAGAATAGTCAACACCAAGCAGATGAAGAACTCAATCTGTTAACAAAAAAAGTCAAACCAAATTATATCAATATTACTACAACAGAAAATGAAAAGGAAAATTGTTTTGTGATTTGATCGAAGAATGAGGAGGATAAACTGACCGTGCAGCAGCCGAAACGGATGCAAACGCCGAGAGGAGGAAGAAGGATAGCGAGTAGTATCGCACAGAGAAGCTCACATCTGGAACTCATTATGTTCTTCTTCTTCTTCACTTCTTCTCTCTCCCTTTGATCTCAGGCTTCTGGTTTTTCTAGAGTGAGAAACTTAAAATAATTTTTCTTCTAGAGTGAGAAACTAAATAAGGAGATGTGTTTGGGATTGGTTGGTGTGTGCTGCTGGCATCTGGCCTTTAAATCAGATATTTTGTCAATTTGTCGGTTTTTCCAGGGATCGATTTACTAAATTACATCACCTCGTCTATGAGTGGCTGGGCCAAAAACATATAAAACATTTTGGTCCTCCACTTTACTGGTTGTTACAATTTAGTCCACCAACGTTTCGGACTACCAAACTCCATCTTTGCAGTCGTTGCACTTCTGGTCCTTGTACGAAAAGAAAAGAAATCGTAGCTTGTTGACGTAGTGTTTGACAGCGACTTAAGGATAAAGTTGATTTTAGAAGTTAAGATTTTGGTAATCTTAAATTATGTGGAATTTAAGGTGGTGTTTGTGGTTAAATATGGTTTTACTAACTTCTAGGCGTACGTACGAATCGTTCATACAAGTAATAAGTTGATCTCCAACTCAAATATGTCAGAGGTTCAACAGTTTGAACAAATCAGTCTTTTTTGTAAAGCGACTACAAAGTGATTTGTGTTTATTAATTAACATTTAATAAGTACATAGAAAGCAAACACACGTGAGTTTATACAAAGATCAACAGGTAAATTAGACTCAACATAGTGAATAAAGCCATTATGAAGAGAGGAATTGTTACCATTAATATACTCATGGCTAGGTAGTAAACCTAAAACCTTTACAAATGCAAATTACAAAAACTTCTTAAGGATATAGACAAACATATAGCTAGCTTGGCTCATCGTGTTATTTTATGATGTAGTCGACTTCTTACACTCATAAATATATACATATAGTCTTCAAATTCTCGGTGCAAGAAAAGTTTCCACATGGTGTAATCGGAAGTAAATATAAAAATATTTTCCGGTTGTAAGAGGACTAGGGATTGTTGGATAGCAGATACTCATCGTCATGATATGGACTGCGAACAACAATAGCATATACTGCATAGATAATTCCAGGAACATAACCTAACAAGGTTAACACAACGCAGATGAAGAACTCACACTGCACCAGACAAACAAACAAACAAACAAACACATGAGGTTACTTCAAGGAAAATGTTCAATGTTTTGTAAAATGTATGCATGTGAGTGTTTCTTTTTCTTTTTCCAAAAGCTATAATCCTTCAGGAGATGGACACTTCTTTTAAAAAAAAAAATTCTACAAGACAATATTACGTGATACTTACACTGCAACAACCATGCCTAAAGAAGACTCCTAATGGAGGAAGTAAGATTGCAAGAAGAATCTCCAGGAAGGTCGCATTGTTTGATACCATTCTTCAATTGCCAATATTGATAGTAAACAATAGATCAAGCAATTTTATCAGATATATATATTAAGAAATGCTTAAATGACAATTTAATTCTATTTGGGATGCTCACAAAATATTAGAAGAAACATGACATGAACATGTACTCGCCTATGTATATATATATGATAATAATCGAAGAATTTGTCAAATTTTGTTACATTATGTTTCCCACATATGAAGTAATAAACATTTAAGTTAAGGTTGTCAAGTAAAAGAAGAAGTCTTCTTGGCTAGTCTTCAGCCGATGAATTTACTAACCTCTCTTAACTTACTTATTTATAGGATCTAATGTTTCTCAAATTAATTCTAGCCCGATCAATTTGAACTGACATTACAAACAAATTATGTTACTGAATTTTCAGATGTTTAAACATGACATGTTATACGTATGCTTCGTGCAGGGCTACTTCTATATTTCATGAACTACCAGAATTGTATTGAATTTATTTGCTCAGAATACTTTTATGTACATACGGGAATTTTGAATGATGGCCGATGGAGTTTTATATTTCATGAACAACCTGTTAACCAAGGTCTCTCACCATGTGTAGACTTGATAATGTTCATACATACTACATCAATTGTCTTATCTTTAGACCTCTTTCTTAGAGCTTTAACACCAAAAATTGATATGATAGCACTACGAGTCTTTTCCACACACGTCGAGCACACTCTGGTCCCCTTGTAGCTACAAGCATTCAGGGACCCAGGACAAATACACTTGACCTTTCCCTCTCGTGTGAACCTAGCTACCCTCACCTAGATTATGTTGTTCATGTGCCAATTAACAGATATCCCACTACTTAAACCATGTGCAAACGTACAAGTTCTAGAAAATCACTAGGTACAAAATAAAAATAGAATACAACTCTAAAGTTTCAGGTGTGTGTGTAATCTATTTCAACACAAAATAAATGTCAATTTTTCAAATCATGTTGCAAATCTTAGATATAAAATATGATGGATTATTTTCAAGCTAAAACAAATTTTATTTCGTTCACAATTACCTAAATAATACTCATCTGTTTTTGTTATTATTTTTTTTTTATTCTATACGTTTGTTTTGTTGACTTTTTTTAGCCTTGTTTAGCCTTCAATAAATCTTAAATTAAACCGTAAAAATAAAATGTGAAATGATATTATGAAAGTCTAGTTACTCTACTTTCGTAATATAAGTTAATTAATTTTTTTACGGTTTGATTTAGAATTTATCGAAGGTCAAACTAGGCTAAAAAATGTCAATAAATAAAACGTATAGAATTAAAAAAACAGATGAGGACAAGACAAAAAGGATAAACTATATCTGCATTGATTTCCAAGTGAAAGTATTACTACAAATATACCACTTTTGAAATTAACTCACGTATTTAACTAGACAAATTTGTAAGTTTGTACAAAAAATTGAAGTACAGAAGATTCAGAGTTTCTAATATGTTAATTGCTCTCCTACAAAAGAATTGTGAATGGATTAACATCCAATCTCACTTAAATCTTCCACACACGCGCACACACACACATATCCCCTAGCTACAATTGATCGTAATAATTGAACCCATCTATTAAATATTAAGATTGATGGGTAGCAAAACAAAAAATGTTTACGATATAGAGTACAAGCTTCTAAAGTATTCTGTCTATTTGAAAACCAAACCCTCAGAACTCTTACACTTTATCATTATATTTATCCCTAAGATAGAAAAGAATTAGCACACGTATTCACAACCACGATGATTTAACAAAACATTAACTCTTGCAACAACTCTGTAACTGTAACGTCAACATATAGGAAACATAGCTTAAATATATTGTTACTACATTGCAGGTTTGGGTAAGGGCACATTTGTAAAATAAATTGATCATGTGCACATATCAAACGATGTCTTGAAAATAGGGGTTCTTGACAATTCCATCTCAGACATAACTGAAATATAAATGATATTGTAGTGTATAAATATAAGAAAATAAAAATTGACCTTGTTACGGAACCTCCGCATATACGTACCCTTGCATTCTGTTTTCAATTAAAAACTTCAGAGAACATATTACAAATCTTCTCCCATTCATGATATGGATGATTATAACATATTGAACATCTTTTAGCAAGCTTTAACCCATGCATTCCAATGTTACTCAAAATCCTTCTTGTTCGTACGAACTACCTGTCAACAACATAAATTATGATATGTCTAGCATTAGGTTTCTTTAACAACAAATATTTTAAAGAATTACTCTCATTACATAAAAACATGTATGTTTTACTATTAGTGTCTTTATTTGGACACAATCACTTCTTAGTTATAACGGTAAAAATGTAAGATAATTATGTCATGAAATTACATTACATGCACTTATTTATGTGCTAACTAACCTGCTCAGACAAAACGTGTTGCACGCCAAAAGTTTCAATTATGAATTCATTAACAAAGTATGGAGAAATATGGAATTTGGGTACCTTGCTTTGCTCCGCCAGCCATATTCCCAGGGGAAGATTCCTCAGAGTCGTTGTTCGTTGAAACAACACCATCATGTTCTGTATTCAAAACACCAGGTGTAGGCGTAGAATCATTCATATTCTGATCACTAATTTCATGCACAATATTCTCATTCACTTCACTTGGTAATAAGGGTTGGAGACTTTCCGTTACACTCGAAAACAATCCATGTGCCCTCAGTCTAACATTCTGAGCCCTTGGAATTAATAAAGGAGTTGTATCTTCCTCTTGTGGATGTTGCCATCCTAAACGACACCTCTGCATTGAGTAAATAAACTCTCTTTAGAAAGAGTATATCTCATAATATCCTCATTGATACAATATTATGAAATGATAAATCATTACCAAAAAATAAAATAAAAACATGTAGAATATAATTCAAACCTTTAGATGACTAGAAACTTGCATTGTCGTCACACCGGGAACATTCATTAATCGCACAATCTCCCTTGGATAACATCCTTTATCAGGGAAAACAAAGACAACATAAATATTGTTACATATGAAATGATATTGATGAAAGGCAACATATTTCCCTATATCAGGTTAAAAATTAAATATGTAGCTATAAAATCCCTATGTTGCACATAGTATGAGTCATACAAAAGTTGTCCATCATTTTCACCAATAGGTTTTATGAAGAACTCAACACTTTTCTTGGATATTAGCTTTTCTACCAAGAGTCAGAAAGTTCATGCGATAACACAAAGAAATAAAGGAAATTAATATTAACTAATGAGACGTAATGCTCCCAAGAGATGTGAACCACATAAGAAATTTTTGAGCATTTGATAATTGGAGTAGATCTCTATAAATATATTTTAGCAAAGATAAAATGATACTTAACATGTACTAAAGAAAAACATACTTTCTTCGCCGAGTTCCTTAATAGCATCAACAAATCTTCGATGACGAGCTAGTGTCCATGAGGTGCACAACCTTGACCTTTTGTGCTTGTTGTTAGAACAAGCACTATTGCTATCCTCAGCCGCAATAGTTTCTACGCTTCTTTTCTGTTGCAATACGCTTGTTGATTGTCCCGAACTTTCCCCCATAGGTGTACAACTTACATGGTTTGCAACAATGAACTGTTCTCGCCTTAAGCACTCATCCCTATATTTTCTTACCTTATTTTTGAAAGCACATTGCCAAATATACCACAGGAGATCCTGAGTAACTGGTTTTTGTATGAAAAGGAATGCTCCTTCTTCTATTGCACACTTTGCGAGCATATGATTAACATTATCTGACATCACTACATTTTGAATGTACATTCACAGATGAGCATGTTTATTCAGATGATTTTTTAATGAAAATTAGTAAATCATAACGACTATTAATTTGTCATGCCACTAAATACATTAAGTGGACAACTATGATTGAGGTAGTGTTTGCGTGTTCAGAATGGCACAATAGTTTGAGTTAAATTACCTTACTCGTTTTATTGATACTTCACTTTTTTTGTCTATAAGTATCCCATAAATCCTTTTAAAAAGTAAATTTCTTCGTACATCACCTACAAAAACACGTCCATATATCCTATCAAACTTATTCAAATACCTAAAGTTAAAGTTCAGTAACTCAATTGGAACTCAATCATTATTTACCAAAATAGTTTACTATAACTCAAAAACACTCACAGCCAGGCCCTCCTACCAAAGACACAAACACAACATGAAGAAAACCACAACATATAGATGATAGCTCCCTCACTACCCACAATTATAAAGGAAAATGGAGAAAAAATTCCAAGCTAGCAAATATAACATTGATAAGACACAAAAAGAATACATTGTTGTTGTAATTAAATTAAGGATTCCCTATCTAAATATGGAGTAATTTTGATTAACAAGTAGAAGGTGTGAAATTGTCATTTAATATATTCTTTCAAAGAGTATGATGTAGAACTTACAAATCACTATGGACTCCATCTTCACAGCTTCATAGAGAAGTTTGTATCCTTCCAAATTAGATGAACTCACATCGATCAGAATAAGATCAAATCTCACTTCCATATCGATGAGCTTTTTCAGAGCAATAGAGCTCTCCTGAACTGCTGTGACTGGTAGAAAAGAAATTAAATTTCTTTTGTCAGTTCAAATTGAAACTTATTATTCATAAAGTATATAATAAAAAAAATACAAATAGAAATTATTATACTTGGGAGGATGAGTTTTACTTTATTTTATTTTTATTTTTATATAAGAAGACACATGTCACTATAATGACAGAGAGGAAAATGAAGCATCCAGAATTGTACAAGAATTACCAACATACAACATCATTGAAAATAGATTATTAATTAGACATCTAAATTTACTAACATTTTAATCAACAAATAAACAAAGTTTCAAGTGATTACACAAACCCGAAAGAAACTAACATGCAATCACCTAACTGAGTAACAGAGTTTGGGAGAATGAATACAACAGTTCAAATCAATTTGATTTGTGACTCTAACTATAGTTTTGAAACATATGACACAATATAATCAAGTTTGAGTCAACAATGGCAGATAATGTGAATCATATTTTGCATTATTATCATTATTTTGAATAATTTTACCACATATATGAACAACTACAATTCTTCTTACACCACCTCAATGAGTCCAATTTTCAAATACAAGATCAATATGTTTTACTTTATTGAACTCAAAATAAATATGTGAATTTATTGTAAACGATTGCCCTCATAATGTTGAAAAGCAAATTTCTTGATAAATTCATCACAATTTCAAATAAAACCCTAGAATAGATTGATGCAATTGTTACACAAAATAAATAAAATTATGAGTTCCCTGAGGAGAATGATATACGACACAATAAGATCTATATAAAAATATATAAAATAAATAAATGGATTGATAAACAACTCTATATGCGTCTAGAACTAGATTTGAATATCGCATATACATGGTAGACCTTAAAAGAAAACAAAATCATTTGAATGACGCAATATCATTGATGTTTTATGCATAAGAAAAATCCATCATTAATGAATATAGATTGAACCATATAACTAAGATTCTAAAAAAAATGTATCTCCTTTTGAATACCTCTGTAACTAAAGGCATTGAGCAGCATAGCAGTATCAACAAGAGTGTTTGGATCTCGATCAACAACTAATACATGACACTCATGAAGCAATGGATCATTCATCGCCATAGAAACAAAAATAAATTGTAAAAATTAAATCAAGCTTTGTGTTGAAAAATAACCAGTGAAAAACTATTGTAAATCAAAAATTACAATAATGGGAATGGAATTGTACAAGTTCTTCCCTTTTATATCATAAGGATAAGTAGCTTCCGATTTGTAGCATGAGATTTTTTAATCTTAATTTATTATTTTTTAAACCTTTGACTCTACACGGAACTTCCAACTCTACATTCCCTGTATGGATGATTTGTTCCTACAATTTGAGTACTTTTTGCTGAATGTATTATTGCATATTTGAAGCATATTTTTTTCTTTCAATTATAATCAAATTTTGAAACGGTTTTTTTCTCTCTTTGTCAACAATTTTGTGCCAATGAGAACTACGAATTATTCCAGATTACTTTATAGTATTAACTTTGTTCGCCGGGTTATTCCAGAATAATTTAGAGCACTAACTATGTCTCATATGAGTTTATTCCATAATAAATTAGACTATTAATTGCATTTGACTGGTCTATTCCGTAATAATTTAGAACACTGACTTTGTTTCGATGGGTCTACTTAACAATAATTTAGAATAACGATCACATTTGATTTAATCATTTTGTGATTTTATATCTGTAAAAAGTGAAATAAAATAATATTATTCTTGTTAATGGATTTAATTATTTCTAAATTTATTATTCCCCGTGGAAGGATTTTTTTTATAGAAACCAAACTAAAATTCATTCAAATAAATGCATCAGTCATACAAAATCCTGGATTGGAATTGGCAAGACAGAGCCACTTTGAATGTATGTGCTAACGAATTACCACTAGGTCTTACAAAATGAAAACTAACGGAATCAAACTGTCTAGCCAGAAGCCGCATTTCCATCACCAGAAATCCAGCAACTGATAAAGAAATATCACTAGAATTCAACTAACGAACAAGATTCAGATAATCACCTTCAACAATAATATGGGGAAAATGTAAATCCACAGCAAACTGCAAGGCACACCCTGCCGCAAGAGCCTCGGCTATCTCAGGACATTTTATAAACGGAAACCTGTCACGTTTCCAACTACAGTCCCATTCGAATTATTTACTACAAGTAATATACTTATTTTGAAAATAAATGAAGCCGAAAGTTGTGAGGTTCGGTCAAACAATCCCCATTCCCCAATTCGCAGAACCTCTTAAAATCAGAATGGGGTTTTATTAGATGTTAGGCAGCTTATTGGGCGAGCTATGACAGCCACGACGTGATCGTCAGGCGTCAAGAACGGACTTGATCAAACGGCTCCTGCTTGTGATCTTCAGAGCACACACATCCGTACGTTTTGCATTTTAATCTCTTAATTGTGCCCTTTTATATCCGTTATTCAATAAATCATATTTCAGCCTAAATTGTGTTTTATAATGATTGTGTATTGCTTTGCTCAATTCAATTTAGATTCCCTGAAACTCACAGACAGCTGCAAAATCGTTGCTAGCTTTGCTTTTCGTGTTAAGTAAGAACTGATTATGTTAGATTGAACAGAGGCCTTGAATTGTAGAATCGAACCTGTTAATTAAGTTAAAACCAATTATTTTTACCAGGTTAAGTTTCTTGATTATGAATGATTAAACAATGTAGAAAAAGTTATAAGATCCTTAAGATATCTGAACCAATAAAATTGTTAGTAATCAATCAATATTAGCTCTAAAACTATGGAATAAAAAAGCAACTAATCATGGCCTAATTAGCTAAAATTATAAGTATCTACTGAACATTGGCTGTAATGAGCTTAAACCACTGATTGTGTGAACCATCTGCACAAGTGGTCGAATTGGCATCAGACGAGCACAAGCACTTCTTGGTCATAACCTTGGTAGAATAATCCAGGTCCATGTCCATGCACAGTCCCAGCTTGTTTCTCAGCCCCATCTTCATAGGTGTGACAAACTCCCACTGACTCTTGTCACTTGCACAGTCGTTAGTAAGTGTTACCGGAAGCCCTTCTCCAACGGATGATATGCACAAGTCACTGTCCATCAACCTGATGGCACCTCCACTGTAGTTCCATTTATTGTAACTCAAGCAATCTCCCGCAAGAATATCTGACCCATCAGCCTTCATGCACTTGCTGGTCCACGCGTGATGCAACACATTGTAGCTCGGCCCTTTTGAGGTCGGCTCTGAAAGTAACCGAATACAGTGTCAGTTCTGTTCGTAAGCTAAATAATTATAATTTTTATATATTTTAAAATAAAAAAGTACCTTGAAGTTTTTGCTGCATGAGCTGCAGTCTTTGATGGTAACTTGGTTTGTTAATTGAAGTCCAGTTAGGGTTGAGAATACCAAAGGTGTCGGTTGCTCCATGAATGGTTCTCTTGAGATAGTAAGTTGATTGGAGGCACCAGTAAGCCCAGTCAAAATCTTTTTCAGCCAAATACCCCATTAAGCATCCAATGTATTCTTCTTCAGCCTTTTTCTTGCTGTCATCATGTGTATTCGTGCCAAATTCGCTATAAATCAATGGGTACTTCTCTGCCAAAAATCCTGTCTGGTTTTCGATTTCTTTAATCATAGTCTCACAATCTTGGGTGCCATTAGACCATGAGTATCTATGGGCTTCGTAAACTATTTTGCCATCTGCATTGAATCTAACAGGATTTGTTTTTAGGAAAGTAAAATCGAGGTCATAGTTAAGCCCAGAGACAAGAATCAAGACATTGGGGTTGGCCGCATGGATTGTGCTTGCTCCTCTTGGCATCCACTGGCTCCAAGTTGTTACGTTTTGGCGGGGACCACGAAGCTCATTGCGTAGACTCATACCCATAACCTGCATGGATTGAGTTCAAAATAACATTGTTGCGAATTAAAACAAACATGAATACATTGTTAAGAATTAATGCAAGAAGAAAGTAAAGTACAATACCATTGGGTTATCCTTGTATCGCGTAGCAACCATGGATAGGCCGTCTAGCCACTCGTTAGGATCAAAGTAAACGTCGCCAAAGAATCCATTCCCGTCATCGTTATTGCAACACCATTGGGGCTTGCTAACTTGGCAATCAAGCAAAGTCATCACATTGTTCTTCGCAAGGGCATC
This sequence comes from Plantago ovata, assembly GCA_028274465.1. Taxonomy (NCBI): domain Eukaryota; kingdom Viridiplantae; phylum Streptophyta; class Magnoliopsida; order Lamiales; family Plantaginaceae; genus Plantago; species Plantago ovata. The sequence goes on along the minus strand of CM051456.1, from coordinate 14,942,825 downwards.
GATGACAGCCTTTTGAGCATCTATAAGCGTCATCTCAAAGAACTCAGGATTGTACTTTGCAATGCCAACTATAGTTTCGTCAAGGCCGTATTGGAGCAAGGATTCAGCCACTTTCTGGTTAGCAAAACGGGTGTACATGTGAACAGCCCATGTGAGCCTGACGCAGTTGAACCCCATGTCGGAAATATGCTGAGCGATCTCATTGACAGGGCGCTTGTCAAGGCCTTCGGCCAACATAGGCGCCATATGGGCAGCCCAGTTGATGCACTTGAGCTTGACACGTTCACCTGTCTTGTCGTCGACTATCCATCTGTTATTTGTGGAGAGGGGCAGGGCCTGGGACAAAGCTGCAAAGGAGAGAAGGACAAGAAGGGACACAACGAATTTCATCATCAGAGAATAGAAGAATATGACGAGAACGAGTGAATAAGGTGATCAGTATTAGTACTAAGAAAAACGAGGTGTGAAACTATATCCAAAACTTAATCATCAGAAAAGAAACTTCAAATCTATCTGGTTTTTGTTTTCTGTTGAAGTTTGAGACGGCTCTGAATTCTTGAGGGTACAGGTTTTCTCGTTACTATCTATTATTACAGAAAATAATGGCATTAGGATTATTGATTTTTAATTAATGATTATTTCATTTTTATTAGATAGAGGAGGAGGAGAAAGATTAGGATTTGTTCTATTCGTACATAACTGAACTGATATGAACTTTAGACAAATCTGAACTGAATTGAACTTAATCCATTTGAACCGAACTTAAAATAATTAATTTTTAGACGAAAAGAACAGCCTTAATTATCTATTTATATATGATGTCTCTGTCGATTATGAGTTCTATACTTGTATTAAGTTGATATCAAATCTTCATATCATCATGTGTGTATGAATTTGCTTGATTTGTTCCAATAGACCTACTCAACTGAATAGGAATTAAGTATACTGTATACCACCACTATAAGTTCTCCGATGAAAATTCCTAGTATTGCGGTTGCTAGAGCTAATCTCCATGGATTCTGGATCGATTCCTCCAAAAAGAACTAGTATTATGTGTTTTGTACGCATTTTCATGAATCAATCTGGTTTTGGGTTAAATATAGGGGAACTAGCTAGTTTACCTCTGAACGTGGGCTAGTTTAAATCTATTCTTATCATAAAAGAAATCATGATTAATTAGACCTTGCATCCATGAAAATGAAATAGATTGATGATGCCGCTACGGTGGAAAACATCAGGTAAAAAGTCTCCAAATCCCAATTATTGAGCAAATCAACTTTTATAAGATATAAATAATATATGATGATATTAAAATATGTTCAATCGTGATAAGTCCTCTAGAGACAATACTAACCCTCCTTGCTCCCCATTTTGCACAAGCTCTAGGAGTTAGAGTTGCTTTGTAGGTTACGGGAGCAAGTCCAAGTGCAACTATGAAGTGAAGATCGAAAGTGGTTCTGAAGTTAGTCTCAGACAGAGACGGTTAAGGAAGCCATCCTAAACCCCGGAGATAGTATTGATAAGGTTGAATCTCGTCTAGGAAAGTATGAAGAAAATAAGATTATGGTCTTTGCTACAAGTGTTTATGTGTTATGATTATAAGGTGGATGTGAAGTAATAGATGATTTTCTCATGAATAGGTTAGTGTTTGAGTTTCAATATGAACAACAAATAGAGCTTCAACTATACTTGTTATTGAGAGATAATTTCTTGTAGAGTAACATTATAGTGTTGAATAATGCTTGGTGATTTACAAGGATGCGAGTCCTATTTATAGGGTTCTTACTTGTTACTTCAACTATGTCCCAATGCTACAGTGCTAGATGTCCTTCTAATACACTTTTACAGCTGTGTACAGTGAACCTTTGGATAGTGGCATCGACTTGTGACCTTTCTTGGGCAACACTTCATACTTTGTCTCATTGGTTGTCCTCTTCGACACTCTTGATGCTTCGGGGGCTACATCTTCAGAGTATGTGTTGATCACATTTGCGCTACGTATCTATTCCTTACCTCGATGACAGTCCCTGCTACGGATCCTTAAAGGCCCGGAGGTTCTATGAGAGCCTAGGTTAGATCATATAGTTCTTCTATGCATCTTCAGACGATACATCTTAGTTCGTTGGAGACGCATTAGGACGGACCGAACATATTTACATATCATCAAGTATGTTCAAGTCCCTCGAGAAACGTCTCCAAGAAGGGTTGTGAAAATGAATAGTAGTGAGATTCGGGGGAGAGAAATCGGTCTCTTCTCATCTTGAAGCGTGTGCAGACTGTCCTAAGTAGCCCACACCCCCTCAATACTCTACTTCACTTGCGTTAAAAGCTCGATTAAATTATCAAAGTTTACACAAATTTGATCCATTATGTGGTGTTAAAATAAGATTCGGCCCTAATTAATTTTAGTATCGATCATTAACAAAATCACCAATAAAGTTGAGAAATAATCAAATAATACATGTCTCATACGTTGTTATTTGAAAATTGAAATGAATGTAACAGTTTAAATTGGCATTGCCAAAATGAATGGATTGTATTGACAATTTAATCACTTTCTTAATGGAATTGTATCATCATGGATATGCCAAAAATGCCACGATAGTGAATGATTGGTATATTGGTACTTTTAATAGTCAGATATTGATAATATCATAACACAAATTACTAATAATAAATCAAAATTTTCAAATTTGGGTACAAATGCAATACATAAAATGCAATTTGGTCTGACATTATTAATTCAGGATATGCCATTATCACGAGGCTATCATTGGGATTTTGCCAAAAATGCTAGTGTAACTTTTTTACTCATCCAAAATACTCAAACCAAAAAGAGGAAATAAATTTTTTACCAAATTATTGGTAAATTCCCGTTGGGTATAAAAGTAAGGGCATATTGTCAAAGTTCCAAGAGAAAATAAGAAAGAATTGAATTTTCCCAAGACACAGTCAATTGATAAAGTTAGGAGTATCACCCATACGGACCCGCCCGCACAGACTCAGTTGGAGAACGCGTCACGCTCACACACACACAGGAGACTGAGGAACAGTCTCCGTCATGAATCGTCAGTCACCTCACAGTCGCACGCACCTCCTTCACTTTTACTCACTCCACTTTTAATTTTTTTTCTTTCTACAGTACGACTACCATTCACTGATACAGAACAGAATCTATACTCTTTCACAAACCTTTACTAGATTACATTCAATTCACAGTACTCTTGTCGTCATCATCCTCAATTCTCTTTCCTTCATTCAATGGAGTCACGGAATCTCCGAGGATTCAAACGACCGCCTTCACCCCGTCATTCTTCTTCCAATTACAATTATTTTGCACCGCATCCTCGTCAAGGTCTTTTATCCTTCTCTTTTCATTTTATTATGCCTTTTCTTCTACTTTTCACTCCGTTAATTAATCCTTTTTTCTTTTTGTTTTTTTGTTTGTGTGTGTCGAGTAGGGAAAATTCAATGGCTGTTCTTTTATAGGAACCTTTTCTATATTTCTGTGTGTTTTTTTCAGTTTTTGTGCTATTAGGAAATTTTGGGGAAGTAATTAGCCTAAAGTTGTACTTCTATAATACTGTTTTCAAGTTACTGTTAAGATCTGCTAATTGTACTGACTTGTTTTTAGTTTTGGTGGACTATTTGATGGATACTGTAATGGAGTACAATTCAAGAGGTGTTATTTTGTGACATTGGTTTTCTAAGCTTCTGTTCACCAGTGATATCTGCATTTTTGTTGTTGCTTCTGCCTTTTTTATTTGTTTGTTTAGGGTGCTTAGCTTACTATGTTTGTTGTAGCTTAGTTGTTCTAGCAGTTCTGCATATCTATGGATTACAGCCTCAGTTTTAACATGTGTTTTGTATTCTTGAAGAGGGTACTTGTCCGAATTTTTCGGGAATAAATTTGCATAGTATAAATGAGAACAATTTTCAAGCATTTGCACACTTTCAGTATTCCATGATAACTGATGCCTCTTGTGATTTATTGGTCAGTGTAACTGAGATTTTTAGCCCATGGTTTCATTTTCTGATTCTTTCAGGTGGATACATGGGAATGGAAACTGGTAGGGTCCCGCACCACCATAACCATCCTGCGTTTCATCCTGGACACTTCATGCGTCCTCACCCTCCACATTACTACCCTCCTGATATGCATGAAGTAATCCGGAGAGATATCGAGAAACAAAGGATCAGAGAGGAGATAATCCTAGCAGAAATAGCTAGGAGGCGTGAATTGGAGGAGGAGGTCAGGGCAGAGCTCATGATGGAACGGGGATTGGCGTATGGGACAGGCAATCCGTTTCTGTTATCACCTGTCATGGGTTTCGATAACTCTCCTATGCGGCTTCCACTTACAGGGGTAAGATCAGGTGGATTGAAGTCTCTGGAAGAAACAAATAATTCATCCATGGAGGAAAGAGAAAAGGGGAACGGATTTGAGAGTGTACCAGTTCAGAGAGGGACTGCTGATCTCAAAACTACGGGGGTTGCTCCTGTCTCAGGGGGTGGCAACGTCGAGAAAAAGAAAATTATCTTGCTGGTCAGTATGCATCTCTATCTTAACTTTTGCAACTTATTTACGCAATTTTATGATCTGAGTCTTTTTCTCACTGGAGCAGGACGTTGCATTTAGGTCATGGTACACTTCTCTTAATTTTAGATAGTTTGATAGCTTATATAACAACTAAATTATGTGCTGTCGATGTTACATTTTGTACATCTCAAGGCTAATATATCTATGCATTTGCTTCTCTAGCTAATGTAAATGAGAGTCTGGTTTAAACCCTAAAGTCAAGTGAATTACTGTATCGTAACCTGCAGAGCTTAGAATTATGCTGAAATTAAGTAATTAAATAAAACCACATCCAGTTCTTTAATATTAGTAGTACTGATGAACATTTTTGCTGCATAGAGTTTAATAGTGTTTGTTGTCCTAACTTGACACATTAGACTCTTCTGATCCACGCCGTTAGATTACAAAAGCAAATAACTAACATGGTTTTGCAACAATAGAATAGTGCTGAAAACCGTGTGTAGTGTTGGTGACCTCTCGGTGCAAGGCTGCTCAACAGTCTGCTACAAGCTTTTTTTGTTTTAGAAGTGTGGCCTTAATAATTCCATTGGCCTCAATGGAAATTTAGAACTGATTTATGTGAAAGTAAACTGTACATGGAACTGATTTGTGTGTTAGCGTGTTACTGTAAATGGAAGTTAGGCAACATGAAAGGTGTGGCACTGTAAATGGAAGTTAGGTAACATGGAATGTGTGGCACTGTAAATGAAGTTATGTAACATGGAATGTGTGGTACTGTAAATAGAAGTTAGGGAACATGAAATGTACGGAAACTTTGCATCGGGTGACTTTGTTTTACTTGCCTATAATATATGCTCGTCTGTTCTCCTATTGGTAGTTGATGACTCTTTGGGTACTCCATGTTCCCGGTTATAATTCCTGCTATTGATTGACCAAAATATGACGACGTGTATTTTATTCGAGTATTGCAGCCCAAACCTGATGAAAAAACATCTGGTTCGAAGAGGAAGTCTGAAACATCTTCAGGAGGCGATTCTAGTGAACTTCCACTAGATATCATCATCCCGAAGAAGAAAGTGAGAGAGTGGCGTTGTGAGGTCTGCCAAGTAAACGTCACTAGTGAGATAGGTTTGCTCGAACACTACAGAGGAAAGAGGCACAAGTCGAAGGAGGCTGCAACTCACAAGGCAGGGAAGAATTACAGCATAGGACTTATCCAGAAGAAAGCTACAGAAACCCTCCATGTTGTAGAAACTGTAGGTCCTATCACCCAAGATGGATTGACAGTGACTAAAGCAGCAACTGATTCATCGAAAAATGAATCAGATATAGTCAACGAAGTGCAAAAAATAAGTAATCCTCAGGATAAATCCTTTAAATTTTGGTGCGAGCTGTGCGGAATACGTGCTCCCTGTAGAAGTACTATGAATAAACATAAAAGGGGCAAGAGACATCTCAAGCGTTTGCGGAACCAACAGGAAAAGGTGGTTGTGCATGTAGTAAATCAGGCTGAGGAGGTTGATGATGGTGGGAAAGAAATTTCTGGAAATGTTGATCCGATGACTTTGGATGGCGAGAATTTGGATGATCAGGAACGTGTGGATCCTATAGAGCCTGCCGATGAGACCGAGGCACAAGACTGCATGGCTGTTGATTTGACCAAACCACATGATGTTCAGACAAGTGAGTTAGTGTTGGGGAACCATATGGAGGAGCTTGCAAGTGGCAAAGATGGAACTAAAGAAAACCACCTTACCGAGACCTTGGGTGTACTCAAATCTGAAAATCATATGCCTGAATGCAAAAATGAAGCAGAAGAAGAGCTTGCAAGTGGAAAAGACGCAACTTCAGAGAATCTTACCGTGAACCTGGATGCACTCAAGTCTGACAACTATCACATACCTGAAAACATAACGGAAGCAGAAGAGCTTGCAGTTGGCAAAGACGCAACTTCAGAGGATCCTATCGGGACCTTGGATGCCCTTAACTCTGATTCTTGTATGCCTGAAAGCCAAACCGAAGCAGAGAAAAAGCTTGCAGGTGGAAAAGACACAACTCCAGAGAATCTTATCGGGAACTTGGATGCACTCGAGTCTGACTATCATTTGCCTGAAAACCAAACCGATGCAGCACAAGGTGACGGGACAGATTTATCCAAACCAGAGCGTTTCAGAGAGACCAAGTCTGAAAATGATGGAGCTGCAACCGAGCTAATGGATGACTCGACAAATGGTGTGCTATTGGTGAATCACAAAGAAAAGCCAGCAGTAGGTCAGAAAAATATAACCTTTAAGAACGGAACCAGAGCAGAAAATGTGAAGCGGAGATGATGGTGCTGCTGCTGATTTGTGATTGAACGAGATGATCAATTGCAGCTGTAGTCGAGCAACTGATAATCTTCTTGATTATCAGTTAGATTACCAAAGCCAACTTCGGTATCACCGTAGTGCTCCTTTTAACAATTAGATTAGTTTCCTGAAATTTTAGTTTGAAATGTTCCCTGGAACTCTGTAGAGTGTTTTAGATGTGTAGGTTTTTCTTTTAAATATTTATTTGTATTTCATAAGTGAGCGTTATGCTCAGAACTGATCTCATGTTAAATTGTTATCAAAGATTTCTTGACAACAAATTGGTTTGATAGTTTGTGCAATTTGTATGGCTGCTATTTGCTGATCAAACTTGACACATATACCCCAGTAAATAGAATTAGGCAGTCAACTCAAATGAATTACCAAAGAAACTGCAAAATTAAATGAAACAAGATCACAAAAGAGAGGTTCCTTGTTAAGGCTTTTTCGTCTTTCGGATATCTGACACATCTTTTTTATATTTCTAACATGTAATCTAACTACTACATTACACAAAAGCTAGGTGGTTGGTTCTGTGATGGTAGGAGTGCACTTAGCCTTTTCAGACTCTCAGAACAGAACCACCGGATCCTGCCATGAGATTTTTCGTTTACTCATACGGGATGATGAACCCTCTCCGGTATTTCGACACATGGACAACATTAAATCATTTTGCTGCTCATTGTTCAGACCACTGATGAAACTCTTCTTGGCCTCGTCAAACTTTGTTGCTTCAGCATTATTCTGGAAATCCTCATCTCCGGTCTATTAAAACACAACAAACATAGATAAGCAACAGCACATCATTTGAAAAAATAACGAAAATCAACTTTACGTCTAACTACATACCGATATCTCATTCAAGTCAAAGATGGGAGTCCGGGTTGGCAAGGAAGGTTGTTTTCCGCTATAATTACTCTCCTGGTTCAAATCGAAGGCAGCATTTGGACTTTGTATTCTTTCCTGGTTTAGGTCAACAAGCGGTACTTTCCAGGCAAACATTTCATGACTCATATTCATCCTCCCTTTGTAGTTTAGAACTGAGGTTGGAGTCGAATCCTGTCCAGAGATTTCTTTCCCACCACATAATCTTTTGTGACGATCATTGCTAGGTGAGGATGTGCTAGCAACAGTAACTTGTTCCTCAACATAACGTTTCTTGTTGAGCTTTGCTACTGGCTTTGGAGGTAATCTGTGGTGACTAGTTAAAACCTGTGCTTTCTTGGTTTTCATTTGCTTCACTGAATTTGGTATTTGTGCAACTCTTTCTGCTTGCAATGCGTGCATAGTTTTTGATTCCACAAGAAGCTTATGTCTTCTACGCAGAAACCTGTTTACATCAACAAGACAGTAATTATGTAACAAGAATGGCTCTGATACACACTGAAGTAGTTTTTATGAAGCAATCACTCAGTGAGTTGTAGTAGTTCTCAATATCCTGCCATTAAGATTACTTGATATTCAAGAGATGGTACTCCAGAGCACAGTTTGGATTTGGAATGAATTGACAGTTGATTAAAGGCATTTTGTGCAGAACAATTTCCCCAAGTATAGCATAAACTAAAATAACCGGTAATAAACCAACACTAACAAGGCACTAGTCAATTAGAACACAGAATCATCTCAGCTCTATATACAGCATAAAAATGCATACCTAACTTCAGCAGCAAGGGTCAGCTTCTTGAGTTTAGCTGCTTGCAACTTGCTTCTCATGAGATCAGATTCCTGCAAAGCATGGAAGAGTGTTCTCAAATTGTTGTCTAAGTAATTGTTGAGTATCATATGATGATGACCAACTAGCATAAGAATCTTTCGAAATAAATGTTACATTAGTGATTTTTTTTGCATAATACCCCTAGCCAAACATGGAAATAGCAAAGCCAGACATGCAAAACTTAAAAACTGGTCAGCATTAGAGGTTAGTTCGTAAGGGTCAATGTCAAACCCCAATTGCAAAGAACTCCATGCTCTGCAGGAGGGGAAGAGTTTAGCATATTGCACAGAGCTTTACACTTGTATAGTAGAGGCATAAAAAGCTGTTTGAGTCTCAAGCGCCCGTCCGAACTTTTCAACTTTCCCCTTAAATACCTTACATGGGTATGCATGGCCATTGGATATTTCATTCACGAATTTAGGCCTTTTTTAACATGAAACACACGAGTCTAGGCATTATCAGTTTTATCACTCCATGTTTATGGCAGGACCTTAGGCAACTACTGCAACACAAACCCTCACTTACAGAACTCATAACATGCTCTTCCATTTTTAGGAGATAAGTAAAACCACCAGGTTCATTGCCAAACAAATTCAGTAATTCCACATGTAATATAACATTTCAACTACTTAATGTTGGAATAAACATCATATGAAATGGAAGCAAGCGCTAAAAACAGAAATCAAATATGCCTAAAACTTAACTATCTCTCCAAGACAGCAAATTGAAAACCACAAATCACCAGAAAAGATTTCCTTAACTAACAGATCTAACAATTAAAGAATAAACACACATACATAACATTCAAACTGTCCAGACAAAGCAAAAGAGTCCGGTGCATCAAATCAAATCAAATCAAATTTATCATCAAATCAGCATAACAAACATCAACATAACCAGAATAAAACAAATAGAGATCCAACAAACAACTACCTGCTGCAGCTCGTTATACTCTTGGGCAAGAGTCCGGTGCTTAGACCTGGCCTTGGCATCACCCTCCTCAGAAACCAACCCACCACCAGTTAGTCCATAAACAGGCCTTGTTGGAGCAAAAATCAGACCTTTGCCCTTTCTAGACATGATCAAATCAGATCACCGAAAAGAAGCCTTTTTCCACAAAGAGATTGAACTAGAGAGAGAAAGAAGAAGAAGAAGAAGAGAGAAAGGAGATAAAGATGGATGGGAAGAGGAAAATGAGGCAATAAAGAAAAGGGGGTCTGTATGTAGGAAAAAGGAAGTAGTAGTATAGTAATAGAGAGGACATAGACAGGGTGAGAGGGTAGATGATGAGGGTAGTATGGTGGGAAGTTTCTTTCTTTTCTTTACTGCTGCCTTGATTTGATTTTGGTGTGAAGGGAAAGAATTCTGCTGACCAAGGCCAAAAAAACCCTGGTCATAATTTTGAGGATTAAAAAAGAGGAACATTGTAGAGGATGATTTCTTTCTTTCTTTCTTTTGTTGGGAAATGAAATGAAATGAAATGGATGAATAGTGTAGTAGTAGTACTAGTAGAGTTTAGTTGTTTGGGTTGATGAGATGATGAAGACGCCTGCTTTTTTTGCTCTCTTTTCTGTGGATAAATTTGGTTTTTGGACATTTCAAGGCATCCATCACCTTTTCTTCCGTAACTTTTTGTTTATTTTCTCTTTTTTCTTCAATGTACAAACCGGGAAGCTATTGGAAGAATCATCGGCACGGAAAAGATTTTCATTCATATTGACCCCGGTGCAACAACCCCTCCAACTACCAGAGGGGCAGGTGAAGTTCGCAGAAACTAATGATAGCGTATCGGGTTCTAAAATCTCTCATACAGCTGGGCCATTGTAGGAGATACTAGATGGTGTGAGAGAGAGAGAGATAGATTTGGACATGGTGTAGCGTAGACTCTTTCTTTTCTTTCTGCTGAGAGCACATAGATTAGAATAGGATTATGCTCCATATGGCATATGGGAAGAGAGAGAGAGAGTATTTAATTTATTAGAGAGAGAAGATAGGTCTGCTGTTTCTCTGATGTAAAAATTGCAGTAGTTGTTGTTTGGTAATGGTGCACTGTTTGTTTGTGTTGAATTCTTATTATCTTCTTCCCTTATTATTTCTTGGCCTTTTTGGTTGGAAATGGCTGTGCTGTGTCACCTGCGCTTTGATGGTGATGCAGCAGCCCCATCTCCATCTACCTCATTTTTAATACCTCTATTCATATGACATATCTGCCCTTATCAGTTGGAATGCCTTTATTATTCATATGACATATATGCCCCTCATTGGACTTTTTTTTTTGAAGGAACCCTCATTGGACTTTCATAATACTATCTTCAACCATCAAACTATTTTTCTTCTTCTCTATCTTACTCAAAAAAAAAAAAAAAAAAAAAAAAAACAGAATCTCATTTTTTAATATACTACGTTACTTATTTGTTTCTTTCAAATTAGATTTTTTATTTTTTTTCAAATTTTTATTTGACAACTGCTTCATGGTGAGTTCTATCACTAAATAACCGTTTCAAAATCAAATATAAACAATTTAAACAAAAAGAAAAAAGAGTATTATAGAAGGGAAAAGCAATTAAATAAAAATATATGAAAAATCAAAAGAGTAAAAGAAGAAATAAATAAAAAAATGTTGCATTAGTGGGTCGAGTTCAGTGTGCCCCACACGTGTCCAAAATTATATTTTTATTTTTGACACCCAGTTGCGTGTCGGATACGTGTCCAAGGTTTGCCCGTCCGACATGGACACAGAGAGTCATTTTATCGTGATCGTGCATTCGAGGCTCCATTATTACAAGCATGTACGCACATGTTCATTATTGACGAATTTTCAAGAGCGTTCATGGACAGATACATCCCTTAAATTGTGATGGAACATATCCATTCGCCTTAAACATCTTGATAATGTACAATTTGGAAGCTAGTTGTAACAATTGGGAGATAGAAGAAGAAATTCTTCAACACACTTGCGAATACCTCCTTCCCCCTCTCTGTTCTTCTGCACTCTTCAAACTCAAAATAGGTTCGATGGATACAGTTATTGTAGTGCTACTTAGCCGTTTTAAGAGTAGTTATATTTTGGGATACTATTGTCATAATCTTGTAAGCACCACAAGTGGGACAATCTTGTCTTAAGATAATATTGTAAAACTATCGACTCTTACTCGTCTTGTTTATTCCTTATTGCTTGTCACTCCTTTAGGTGTTGTTGGAAGATCATAGATTGTTGTCATCCGTACGTACGTGACTTGTTTTGTTCTTGAAGCGTGCAAAAGACTAACTTAGTGGTTGAATCAACATTCAAGACAATATACTTTGTAAACTCTTTTGTTCTTTTGTTATTTGTATGTTACTATACTTCTACTTGTTCTTATCTCGAACTCTTGCTCTATAAATTAAAAGTCTCTCGTTTACTACATGTTTTGGCTTTTAATTTTCACTTTTTAACTGTTATATTTGGATCTGACCCGACCATGGTTAAATTTAGTTATAAATAAATAAATAAAGATAGAGATACATATCGGTAATGAATCGGTATCATATACGTATTCGAAAAGGATATGTTATTCAATTGGAAGTATCTACGCTTCCCAAAACACATACTTACACAAAAATAAAGTACCTGAATTGTATGGTGACACAACCAAGTACAAAAATCGTAAATCCACCATTATAAAATACTAGAATGAACTTTTCCCTATCATAAGCACTCACACGGTAATTGTCTAAAATAAATAGTAGGACTCTAATATAGAATTACCTTTCTCCATGTGATTATAGAGGTTTGTGGTTCAGATTTGATTAACTGTGGGGTTTATAAACGTCGTAAGCTGAGGTTTGTTCCGTGTATTTTAGATGTATGGTCGGGAGTATTTTTTATGCACTTTAATTGTTCTGCATTTAGGAGTTTCTCCTTTTCTTAACGATTTAAATCTTCCTGACTTTTATTTTGGTGCCAAAAAAGAAAAAAATTCAGCTAAATTTTATTATTATTTATCTTTCATGCTTTATTATCACTTTTTAACACATATTTACAAATTACCAATTCAATAATCTAACAAATTAATATTTTATTTTATATCTTTTTAATTTGAATGAAAATACGGTAGGAGTAAATGGATTAGTTCTAGTCTTCTAGACGTATCCCGTGTATGGTATGAGAGATTGATGCCATCACAATCTTAATTAGTTACGTAGGCAGTGGCAACTGGCACGCGGCACGCCAAGGGATTGTAGATGTGGTTAAGTGGCCTTTTTTCCTTGATGCTGCATTATATTGCTGGTGTATTTCTATTTCTTGAGGTCGCTGATTCCTATCAGGTGAAGTGCTATCCGTTTTTTTGACTTCAACATAATATAGAATAGAAGCTTTTGATGTATTTCAATATTTTTGAATGCAAGAAAAATCAAAGGGACTGTACCTAAAGCAAAATTGATTATCAGTTCTTGATAGAGTCTGAAGCCATAGGAAATGATAATCAGAAATTCAGCATCCAAGCCCAACCATAGTGTGACTTTCCAGCCCATCAAACTACTCTCCATGTCCAACTCATTTATTTAAGTTCTCCCTCTTTTTTCCCCAAACCGAATTTGTCGAACTTTTTTCTTCATATGGCGGGAAATTTTCAGATATGGTTTTGTAAAGTGTAGTGTGTCCAGATATGATTTTTAATGTGGCGCGATTATCTGCACTTCTTTTTTATGTTAATAGTCATTTTTGCTGTTTTGAAATGTCCAATATGCCCGCCCAATTAGCTAGCCTGAGTCTTATAATAGTAGAACTTGTGATAATTTTTATTTTTTATTTTGGAACTGACACATAAGTAACTAACTTTTATTCCATCCCAAACGTTTAAGCACACGAATCATGTGATCCAGGTCCAGGCTAGCTAAATAACAAACAACCTGGGTCTAACCCAGCATCAAATTAGCACAATGGCTTCTCAATCTAGTATATATATCAAGTTATCAACCCAACATCTATTTATTACATTTGCTACTAATCTACTGGCACCAATGATTTCTGGTGGAAAATCACGGCATTACGATTTACGCGCCAACCATATAGAGTAAACCGTCTATGTGACAGCACACTACTTCAGCAGCTTTGGTTTCCATCCCTTTCTTTTAATGCAGCCACATAACCATTCAATCTCATCTTTCCAGCCCAAAGGATCATGTTCAATTTTTAGCGATGTCAGAACCTTTGCCCAATTAAATATACTTCAATTCGGCATTCAAAGAACAAATGTTGATGCGATTCTGGTTGTCCACAGAACACACACACTATGGTATTGATCCCCCTATTTGGCCAGTCTGTCCATGGTTGGAAGGCGTTTATTTAGTGCCATCCACATGCTAAACTGCGCTCTAGGCCTTGCCTTGTTAATATACCTTCACGTCTTCTTTAACTGGCCGCAATTCATTATATAGCTAGTTCCTGGTGATGAATTTTCTGGTTATCTGCGTCTCTGTCCAGAACTCAGTTTCTCTTACTAGTTGTCGACATTTCATGATGGCTTTCAGCAATTACGAGCAATTATCTGTTAGTTGTACTGTCATCACGAACTTGTGATAATTTTTTCAAAGTTTAGATGGTTATGTGATTGAAATAAAGTTTAACCAACTTTTTGAGATAAGTTGCAATGTTTAGATGGTTATGACTTATGAATGTGAAACTAACACTAATAATTATCTATCTATAAATATAAATATGACTGATAGTATTTGGTAGTAGGTAAATATGACTGATAGTATTTGGTAGTAGGTAGTAAGTTAGTAAGTTAATCTGTGTAATATCCCACATTCTACATCGCTTATGAGTGAGTGGAATAAAGGATATATATGTTAGACTACCACTCTCATATGGTATGAGGCCTTTTTGGTAATTTCAAAAGTAAATCTGTACGGGCTCAGGCCCAAAGCGGACAATATCATACTGTTGGGACGTGTGTGGGTCCGTCCAGGAGTAACCACGCCGGCCGGATTGGTCGGGTCATTACAATCTGGGTCAGAATCTGCTAAAGGAGTAGCTAATCATTTAGGGCGAGTTTGGTAGGGAAATCACCAATTTCAAATCCAGGATTTGCAAATTCATTTTCGGACCTTGGTTAAATCCATTTTTTTTTTTCAAAAGTTCAAATGACATGTTTGAATGTAAATGTCATCATTTGTTACAGTAGATTTCTTGTAAATCCGGTCAAAAAATCTTTCAAGGTGTGGTTGGATTTGATCATTTGCTGATTACACTCACTACATTTGGTTGGATTTGGTCTACTTTATGTGTATGATGACGTTCCATTTTAATATTTCGCAAGCGTTTGGTTGGATGTTGAGTTTTAGTAGTACGGGCATTTCCGTCATTTCATATGATCAACTGGGTTATTTCTTCCACTTGGGACTTCTGTTGCATGGATCAAATTTTGATCATTTTATAGTTACTGGTCCCGTATTTCATAATTAAATAAATTGGGTCTTGTTGTAAATAACCCATCAACAAAATCAAAATAAGGACCTTATATCAAATAAATAAATGTAGTGGGAGGGTTGTGGTATGGATATGCGAAAAAAGTTGGTTCCCGACAATGGCAATAAAATTAATTATGACTCTAAAAAAAACCTTTGATAGTAATAGTATCGTAATAATTTATTTTAAAATTTTTGAAACGCTTAACTTGTAGGTCAGTGTAAATCAGTGCATAGTTGAATGAAAGTAGTGAAAATAATTCATTACAATTCCATAGCGGATATAAACAAGTCTCGTTAATCAAAATTAACAACAACAACGATAAAATGTTTTTGGAAATGATTAACATAAAAAAGGATGTAACATAAGCTCAAGACAATTGATAATGCCAAAGCAAAAATGTTTCATCCAAAACAATTAACTCTCTAAAAAACGTATATATAGATTGTGTTACTACTTTCTATGATACAATTTATATTTATTAAGTTATTAATTAATTTTTAATTAATTAATCAAGTTTGGTATTCACATATAGATATAATAATATCACCGTGGTTCTATATATATGTACTTATATCCTTTTCATTTTTATAATTCTAAAGTCTAAATCATAATTTTGCTAATAAATAAATAATAAGTTTAATTTTATTTTGTACATGCATGTAGCTCATGATTAACCTTTTTTATTTGCAAATATATCAAATAAAAAAGGGGTGCAATAACAAATATAAATAAGTAAACAGAAAATAAAATAAAATTAGAGAAGAATAACGCGAATCCAACTTTTAGAAAGGAAATCCTAAATTATCATTGAAAAAACAATGAATAACAATAATAAAATGAATAAAAAAGAATTATTATTTTCATATTTTTCTAATAGAACCAACGTTGGCATTAGAAAATACTAATTGAGTAACTAATAAATAATAAAAAAGAAATAGGAAGTAACTAAGAGGCATGGAATGACCAAATCATGCCGGGGTAAATCAGGAAGCACATAAAATGAAAAGTCAACAAAAATTGAGTTGACTCCACGGTGGCATGGAGAAGCAAATGTTGGATTTGTTCATGCCATGTCCGAAGTAGGCATTTGCAAATGACAAGATTTGCAAATCCAATGCCACGTCACGCCACGTGGCTCAATTACATCCACAAACACCAAAACCCGCAACTATTCATCCGGGCTGCAAATGGGACAATTTAAGCTACCAAACAAGTCATTTTGGGAGTGGATTTTGGCCAAAAATGGTAGGAAATCCCTACCAAACTCGCCCTTAAGAAGAGTGAAATGAGCGTTAATTGGGAGTATTTTGTGAATGAGAGTTCAAATGGACTACTAATATATAAAGGTCTGCCAAAGTGAACCCTGAGCCCCTTAATTAACAGATATCTCTAATTTGGTTCCCAAACAAAGCGTAGATGAATTTTGACTGGTGATTGCCCTATGCTGTGCGCGGCTGTACCTCCAGATGTATATTGTCTACTTGTATTTTTATCTTCAGAGACACAATGAACTGGTGAGCAGGATTTTGGTCAATTAGCATAAATTTGACCTAGAGATGTGTCATGCATGAACTTTGTATATAGTGTAGATATCTGCAAAGTGCAAACTCACTCACGTAGTCTTCAAAGAACGTAACTGAAGAGGTATTTGAGCAATAGTTCTCAACTCTGTGTGTTGCTTATGAAAAGATTTTATCCTCACAGAACAGTACTATCATCTTCTCTTCATCTGCTTCTTGACGAAAGGAAAGTTGTTTTGTTAAGAACATTTGAACAAGACTTGTGTCGATCGAGATGCATTGAGTAAATGTATATACTGAATTACAAACTTTTACAAGAGATCAGATCATATCGTTGTCTCTCAGAATCGAAATTTAGCTACAAACATTAAATTTAGCTTCAAACATAGTGTGTTTGTTATACTTTAGTACTTTACTAAACATGTAGTAGTAGTATTGTAGTCTTTGTATTTAAACACGTAATGTTAATCCTGAGAGACATTTCTAGCAAAATATTAATTAATTCTCCCGTATAAATTTGGCTAAGAGATGCTTATTTACACAGCAAGTGGTTGTGAGGGATAGGATATTAGAAAGTTTTGAACTATTTGTACTTCGTACTTGATTGTGTCTTGGAATTAGTTCATGAGTCTTAATTAAGAACCAGTTTGGGTTCGGGCAGTGCAAGTTTCCTTTTTCAATGTATATTTGGCTCCTTCAATGAAATGCTTCATGACTTTCATAATATCAATGTGACATACAAATATCCAACCACAGTTTTCCATATATAGTTAGGCTACAAAATTCCACCCAAATCTCAATAGAACTGGTGCTTGATTGGCTAATTCTGATGTTATGTATTATTAGTGTGAATGTCCTCACAAAGGAAAAATGTGTTCACTATTATTAGAGTAGTTTATTTAACAACTCCATTAAAAATGGTAGTATACTAGTATGTGAATATGTTTTGTTTGCTTCCTTTGTAAACATGTGACATTTCGAGCTGAACTTTTCAACAGATATACTAATTTTCATTTTTTTTTCAATTGTACTCTCAAATTGGGAGCCAATATGGTAATAATGTGGCAATATTTGTTCTTTTTTTTTGGAACAAATAAGTTTTTATTCATTCCAGTATATCAATGAAAGTACAACCACCAAAAGCTGGCAGCATAACAAAAACGGTTGTTGCACAGCAACACCAGCAAAATCTAAACTCAGATTTGCAAACCTATCATAACGAAACTAGCAAATCACTGTTGATGTGTGTGAAAAGGAAAACCTGAAAGTGTATCACAATAACTTTTCATGTTTGCAGTAAAATAGCTCCTGCCTCCTAGCCAACGCCTTATAACAAACTTCTTTGAGCAAGGAATTGATATATGTGGCATGATTATGGAAAATCATATGATTCCTTTCTTTCCATTTCCATAGAGCATAAACCAACTCAGAAGTGACAGTCTTCAAAAATCTGCTTTGACGACGCCGACTTCTTATCCAAGCAGCAAGATCCATAAAAGTAACAGAGCGCATACCAACATGTTGATACTCACTTGTCCATCTGAGAAGCGCAGACAGAGCTGCAGAAGAGTAAGGACACTCAAAAAACAGATGAGAGACAGTCTCCGGTGGTTGATCATTACGCAACACAAGCCGGATCATGAACAATCCCAAACTGCAATAACCGGGTTTTAGTAGAGATAATCTCGGGAAAATTGCATTTTTGGTCCCCTAACTAGACGTCCCACATGAATACGGTCTTAATTGATTTTAAAAAACGCAAATACTGTCCCTCCATACTCCAATATACGAATGAGGATGAATTATGAAGAATTAGGACGAATTATAATGAATTAGGGCGAATTAGACGGTAACATAGTTGATGAACTGGATTAGAAAAAAGCAAAAAAAGCAAACAAAACATAAAAAAATAAAATTAAAATATTAGAGCTCGATCCACCACCATGCTCCTCCCTTTCTTCTTCCTCCTCCTCCCCCTCCACCGCCCCATTCCACCTCGGCCTCGACGCCTTTAAGAGCTCCGATCAGGAGCTTTTAAGAGCTCTGTTCTGGAGCTTTTAAAGCTCCAGAACAGAGCTTTCCGTCCATGGTGGACTTTCTACCATGGCGGAGCTCCGACCATGGTGGTCCGAGCTGGTTTTATTTTTTTTTAAGTTTGTTTTCTTGATTTTTATTTTTCCCCCCTTTTTTTACTCATCTTTTCCACCTCAATTGCCCAATAAGCCTCCACATATGCAAACGGGACTTTATACGTCTGAGGGACCAAATTTGCAATTTTTTAAATCAGTTGGGACCAATTTCGTGTGGATCGTCTAGTTAGGGGATCAAATATGCAATTTTCCCAAATAATCTCCCCCATAAAGCAAGCCATACAACGAATTGAGCTCTAGGGGAATCCATATTATTCAAAACATATTCCCTCCATTGCACCTTATCAGTTGGAGGACGAATAACATTATAGAATGTATACATTTGAAACTTCCCGGTTTGCAGTTGTTGACTCCTATCAGACCTCCCAGTAACAAAACTTCTTACTTTGAGCACTTTCTTCACCAAATATGAAGCAAGTGGAGGAATTGCCATGCTCATAAAGTTAAAAAGATACTCGTATATTGTTTTCTACAGTGCACTTTTTTATTCATAATGACTAAAATTAGAAAGAAAAAAAAAAGCAAGACAAACTCATAAAATCCTTGCACAAAAACAGGAGAAGAATTCAACAGCTTAATGACATTAAAAATAAATAAATACTCATTTAAATTGCAGCCAGACAATGTGCACAAAAATTGCCCCGACATTCATTCCTTGAGTTCCACTTGTGAATCATAAAAACCTACGTACTCAACGTCCCTAGCTATATCTTCCAAAGTTCCCTCAAACAGTACACTCTCTTCTCTAAATAAAACATCTAGTTTAGTTTTAGACACAGAAACTCATATATTCGGTCTAACATAATTATTTTCCAGCATAATGGGGGAACCGGGAAATGTGAACAAAACCGGTGGAGGTTTCCAAGGCACACCACGAACTGCATCTGCATCGGCAACACAGCACAGTACCGGCGAGGTGCTACACCAACGGAGCAAGATGCCATTTCCTCCTGCACGGATGGCAATAGCCGGTTTTGCCGTGGTGGCGACAATTGGTTATTTTACCTTGTACACACAAAAGAAGAAGGAGGCTTCCGCCCTAGACGTGGCTAAAGTTGCCACTGGCACAGCCTCCCCTGCAAATACCAAGCCGAGAAAGTAAAAATTTTATTTATGAATATTGTTGAAAATGTAGTGTTTTTTCCAATACCTTTTTGTTTAATCTTTCAAGTTTCAGCTATCATGGATGGATGAACGAGCCATGCACCATTTGTTTTCCTTTTATGATGATTCACTTGTAAGAGTGAATTATATATTTATTGTTACAATATTTATCCCACCTCAAATCAATATAGTACTTGGTATATATTTAATCGTGAATATTTATTAAGAGTTTTGAAATTTTAATCAAATTGAGCTCCATATACTGTAGGGTGAAGGGAAAGGGGACCGAATTAAACGCTCCCCCCACCCCGGAATTAGTGGTGTGTACAGGGACGGAGTCAATATTTGAAAATAGGGGTGGCGGTATATATACATCATCGCTTATGAGCTTATGTGATATGTTCAATCATATATGGTTTATAATTTTTGAAATCTCAAGTTTTATATTATAAATTAACGAATAGTTGAACATATAGTAAAAAAAAATTGAAAAAAAAAATCGCATGTGGTTCAGTGGTAGTGGTTGTTGGCTTATTAATCGTGCTGGTTATTACAAATATAGGTTCGACACCCTCCGAAATTTTAATCCAATTGAGGTGCATATAGCCATATATACCCGGTGAGCCCCAGAATTAGTGGTGTATATGTAGCAAAAAAAATTAATTAAAAAAAAATTCTCATATGGTTCGGTGGTAATGGTTGTTGTATTATCGACCCTGATGGTTATTACAACAATGATAGAGGTTCAACAACCCTACATCATCAGCATTTATATTTTCCATTGGAAAAATTTTTTCCATCAAAATCTTAAATAATTATTTAATATTTTCTTACTATAAAATTTTCATATTATATTTGAACTTTTTGAAGTACAAAAAATAATAATTAGGGAGATTTCAACCTGAATCCCATGTTAGATGTCGCAATTACACATAGGGGATTATAGTTTTTTTAATAAGAAATAAGTACATGTTAGATGATTACATCTAACTCCACAAATTAGACTTTTAACGAATTAAACAATTGAAAAATACATTTTTACACCTGTTCCAAATTGAACTCTTCTCTCACCCGAACAGTTTTACTGGACATGTGGAGCTAAATGTAATTGATAATATTGTAAGGGGGGTTAAATGTAATTGTGACAGATGTTGAAAATAACTTACTAGCCGCCGTTGGGATTTAAGTTTTTTTCTATTTATACCCATTTGGACTTCAATGTTAAGTGTTAACTCCAAAAATGTGGTGGATTAGAGTCCTATCTTGTTTTAATTTGGGCCAAAAAAAATTTTCCACCCAAATCTTTGGGGGGAATTCTAAATCCCACAAAGGTTTGGGAGTATATGATTAGGATAAGATATGCATTGGAATGATACTTAAGACGATCAGAACCAATTTTCAACTTCCATACTTAACACATACTATTAGATCCTACAATTATCAACTTCCAAATACTTCTTGTGCCTATTTCGGAAATGTGAAAAAAGCGGAGGTTGAGAGAACTACCACCGCGTGGAATGAAAGTAGGACGTTGCATGTTGCAGTTGCTTTATCAAGAAAGAAAGAAGATGCTATTCTAGGACATGAACTCAATAAGTCTCTAAGTATATATTGATTTTAACATGGGCGGATTGACAGTATAAGCCCAACCCAAGTGATCTTTTAAACTCTAGTAACTCCAAGTCTCCAATTAGGCAATTCAGATATTTAAAAATACATACTCTCTATACTCTCCCATTCTACCGGATTGTCTTAGTTTAACTTTTTTTTTATCAATAAATTTCAACTTTAACTCTCAATTAGTCTCTATACTGCAGGATTATTATGTTGATACATAAATGTTATATAATCAAACTTTATTTTACAAGCATCAATATATATACGTTGCAAGATGTTTTCGCTCTCATTGTTTTACATTTCACGAATCTAGCTAACCCTCAAGCCTATTTGGCTTCGACTTTAGTGGTATATTTGGATCTAATTTAAAGATGGGCTTTTCCATCCCTAAATTAATCCATCATTTTTTTTTCTTACATGTTACACAGTAAACCGACACAAAAAATACACTACGAATGGCTTGTTTGGATTTGAATTTGCGAGAGGGCTATCGAGATTGAGTTATAGAGGTGAATAGTAAAAGTGATTTGAAGAGTGAAAATATTAGGTAGTAGGATATATTTATAGATGTAATGAATATGTTGGGAATATATTGGAATAATATTATGATTAGATTTATAAGTTGTTGATTGTTGATTGAAATAGATAAATTGGGAAACGTACAAAGGCTTCTTTTTTTAGAGAGAGTAGGATGAGATTAGACGACTCTCATTAGTGAACAAGAATCCAATTTGACTATTTGAGAGTTCAAATGTCGACTCAAATTCAAAGCCAAACATGTCGAAAATTCCACTTTGAATTAGATTCACGTTCACCTTTCCATCACTATCGGTAAATAAGTTATATCCAAACCCTGTATAATTCTCTAATTCATTGGCTAGTATTTTTCAGCCCTTCAAAAGTTAGATCAACATTTTAACCCCTATACTAATTCCTGCTCATTACATTGAGTAGGCAGTTGGATGGAAGTTATGTCATTTTATTGCAATATTAGCATAATATGCATGTATCTGTGAGTTGGAAGATAAAAAAGAAGGGGTGAAAGTACAAAAAGACTTCCTGACAGTGAATCAGACATGCCCATATAAAGTACTCATGTCAGGTGATGAAGAAGGTAGATAAGCCTAGCCCATATAGGCTACAGCTATGTTCGTGTGTAGCTACTTGTAAATTTTGAGATAATAGCCAAATGTACTGCTATGCTGTAAATTAAATAAGGGTGAATTGTTTTACAGTGTATTGTAATCACTTTGTCTTGATGATTTTTGTTTTCAAATAACGTTATATTTAGAAATTCGTAATAAAGTATTTAAAAATGAAAAATAAAAAAATATAAAGAAATAAATGAATAGAAAAAATAGAAAAAACATAAAATTAAAAAAAAAGAGTTGGACAGGAGTAATTTATTGATTTATTTGTTTTTAATCTACTCTTAAAACTAATATTACTATTACTCTATTAATATTTTTATGCCTTGCTATATTTTATTTTGGGTACCCTTTTATTTTAAATATGTTAATTAATTTCTCCCACTTACTTAGTGGGAGGTAGTAGTAAGTAATTCCTCAAATTATCATTTTATCAACATATTTCGAATTTAACTATAAATTAATTTTAAATTGTAACAATAAAATATTTAATAAAATGATATTATAAAATATAGATTCTAAAGTTCTATAATATAGTTTTGCTATATATTTTATCATTATAATTTAAAAATAATTCGTAGTTAAAATCGAAAATCATAGATCGGAAAAAGTCAAGGGACAAATTATAATAAGACATAGTGAGTAATTATTTATCTCTAAAATCTAATATATTACTTGTTGCACGAAAGGTAAATGAATAGAATCCCAAAATAGTCAATTACATAATATAAGGGGTATACCCCAAGTTGAAACCTAAGTTTAGAATTTAAACAAACCCATCATAATCATCAGTGAAGCTATCTAGGCTTATGGAATACAAATGAGCTCTAATCTTCGATTATTTCTCGACTAGAGCCACTAAGTTGTGAATTACAATCCAAATGAATCAACAAGTATCAGCAAACAAAATCCACATGCACTGCAAAATGGCAGTTCTTTCCATTTCGACTTCGGGAGTTCAACCTGTAATCGTACTCACCAAGCATCAACAGGTAATTCACAACCGCCAAACAATAGATAACTCATCCTTCACTGACCAAGACTCTTTCGGGGGGTAAGAGAAGAGTTTTGAGATGAAAGAAAAACCACCTAATAGCTAGTCAGATCTGTTTTATGACCGACCTTCTTTGCTCACTCTAAGTTAGCCACATGTCTGAATGAACACGGACAAAGAAAGGGCAAAACAACTTCCCTCTGAAATACTAGCCCAAATACAAACAAGAGAACAAAACCAGGTCAAGGACAAGAAAGAGAGAATAAGAGGGAGAAAGGAGAACCTAATATTAATTCGAAGTAAACAGTTTTAGCTATCACCTGATTTGTGAATCCCCCCCCCCCCCCCCCCCCGCTATATCTTGCAAAGATGCTGAGTAGGGTAATTCTTACCTTCAAAAGTCAACATAATTTTAATCTCCATATTCCATCTAGGACACTTCCAAATGCAGCTACTCTCAATTGATAAAATGGGCTAGCCTTAATAGTAATCCAAATTGCTCTATCCATCTATCTAGCTGCACATCATTGCAACAATAACCCACAACCCTCATAATAGTAAAAAGAATATTATGCACTTTTGGGAACACAAAATAGAGGTGATTTAGAGATTCATCATCCTGACCACAAAGAGCACAAGTAGCACTATCTAGTAAATGGAATTGTACAATCCTTACTTTAGTAGCTAGTCTCTTGTTCAACACCAACCGATTAATAAAAGAAGTTCTAGGAGTAGAAATACAGTTCCATAGGCTCACACCAGTTTACTACCTATTCTTACTTAAAAAAATCTTTATACCACTACCTTAATTACCAAGTTGGATTTAGTATCTCTCTTCCAATTCTCTACCTCAGAAAATCTCCTAAGAAGTTCATCTCGCAACTTCAGTATATGCTTCTACCAGGGGGAGTCTGATGCTCTCACTTGAGATCCCCACCTGTTTCAGTTTATATTGTTGCACCCACATAGTCCAAACAGTAGGGTTAGTAGTACAGTCAGTTAGATTTATAAGTTGTAAACAAAGCAAAGCCTTATTCCAACTGAAGAACTCTTTGACTTGTAGACCTCATTTCTCATGCTCCTGACACACCTTATGTCAATCTACTAAATTCTTTCTCCGACTCTCCGTACATGTCCACAAAAAGTTCCTACAAAGCCCTTTATTTTATTTTTTTATAACACCTATGGGCAGATGTACGTAAAACATTACACCAAAAACATTGAATGCTCATTAGAACACTTTTAACAAGGAGCAGTCTCCCCGCATAGCTCAAGTACTTAGAGCTCCAACTTTAAATCCTGACACAAATTCTTTTCACAAATGGTTCGTTTGAAATCTTCAATCTTCTCGGACTTATAGGAAACCCGTGCTTAGAGCTCAAACTTTGAATCCTGGCACAAATTCTTTTCACAAAAGGTTCATACTCTGAAATCTTCAATCTTCTCGGGCTTATAGGAAACCCTAAATATCTGATAGGGAATACACCATCATCAAAGTTCCATAGTCTGTTTTAAGCAACTAAGAGAAGCTTCACCCCCTCTACAAAACAGTAACAAATCATCATCAAAGTATAAGTGAGTTAACTCCACTTTAGCACACTTGGGATGGTACTTGAAAGAACTAAAATTACTCACATTATAGCTCATCAATCTCGACATATACTCCATACACATAACAAAACGATAAAGAGACAGGGATCCGGCCCCTTGTCTAATGCCTTGTTTACCATGTAATTAAAATCCCTTCAAGTCTACCATTAACAGAAAAGGAGAAACTAGCAGTCGACACACATGTCATAATCAAATGAACAAACCAAATGTCAAAGCCAAACCCAATCAAAACAACATGCAAGATGGACCATCTAAAATCTATATTTTTTCCAGCATTAGATGATTATCACTTTTATATTATAAATATTTAACATAATATATAGTGATCCCAATTAACTATACATTCGTATATTAACAATTTTATTAATCAATATTATCCCAACTCTTAATTCAAACGAATATTACCTCTTAAAGGACACTTTGAACTAATTGAAGCCTTCCCCAATAAGAAAGTAGCCTGGCAGTCCAATGTCTGATTTTGCTTAACATCTTCTCAAGAAGAGGTTGAAATTGAGCAATAGAAAGTCGTTTACTAATGAATATTCTAAATTTACTTTAATTTTACATTATTTTTCTAATGAATGTGTTATATTTTGGGTATAAGTGACAAAACCATAATAAAATAGTAATAAAAGTTGACAAATGTAGTACTAAAATAAATGAATAGTCTTAAATGCTATCCCTACTTACGTTATGTCTTGCTTTAAATTACATGATAGCTTGCTTAAGGAAATAGAGTATCTTATTTCCAAATACTGGTGGAGTAATGGTAAGGACAGTAATATGCATTGGGTTAGTTGGGATACTTTATGTTTGAGTAAGAGGGACGGGGGTTTAGGTTTTAGAGATTTAAAAGCTTTTAACCTTGCCTTACTTGGTAAACAAGTCTGGAGAATTTTTAATGAACCTGATTCCCTCTTAAGTAGATTACTCAAAGCTAAGTATTTTCCCCATTCTAATATCTTTGATGCTAGGCCAAATGCTAATGCCTCCTTTACGTGGAAAAGCATTCTAGCTGCTAAGGATCTTGTGAATACAGGTATGCGTTGGAGAGTTGAAAATGGGGAAAATATTAGTGTTTGGGATGACAAGTGGATTCCGGGCAATAATTCTTTTAAACCAAAAACTCCAGACTTGTTTCATGAAGGTCCTTTACAGGTCTCGTTTTTAATCCATCCTCATGTACACGAATGGGACTTATCTATACTTCAATTTCTTTTTTGGCAGGAGGACATCGAGGAGATTATGAAAATTCCCTTGGCCCATGCTAACGATAATGATGTCCTGATTTGGCACCACACAAAGTCGGGGATATATTCGGTCAAATCCGCTTACCGGCTTGCAATGACCTTAAAAAGTCAAGCTATTGCAGACCAGTCTGGTACATCTTCTCATCCTCTATCCCGTAACTGGAACTTTGTGTGGTCAATACGTGTGCCTCCAAAAATTCGACATTTCTTGTGGAGATTTCTCCATGGTATACTCCCAGTAAGTAAACCATGAACTGTGTAGGAGGCACATCTCATCTCTGCCAAATTGTGAAATCTGCGGGACTGAATCAGAATCGCTGCTTCACTTGTTTCGCGATTGTCACTTTGCTCGACAGGTATGGGCCTTGGTGCATTTTCCTACATATATTATTTATGCTGCCACAAAAGATATATGGCATTGGATTACTGGTGTTCGTCTGCGATCCGATGGGGAGCAGTTTGAACTATTTGTTACATGCTGTTGGAGCATATGGCATGCTAGAAACAGCCGCAAATTTGAAGAACAAGATTGCGAGCCCATGGAAACGGTGAACTTTGTATGGAATTTCACTAAATTTCATAGGTCTAATGCATACCAGCCTGTTGGGAAGTTTATTGATAAACAACACATTGTGCTGGGTCCATGGCAATCACCACCTGTGGGAGTAATAAAGGTTAACTTTGATGCCTCAGTCCCGTTTGATGGCTCGTTTGGAGGCATCTCTGCAGTTTGTCGAGACCATACTGGTCTGGTTCTGGCTTGGCAGCGGCGCAAGCTGAAGGCTCATCATGATGTGGCTACGACAGAGTTATTAGCAGCACAGATGGGCTTGGAATTAGCGCAGCGTTTGGACAACAGGAGGATCATTCTCGAAGGGGACGCACTCCAAGTTATTCTGGACTTGATAAATAATACAATGCAGTTTGCTACAGCTGGAAATATTTACTCTGCAATACAGAGTTCTCTGAGCGAGTTTGAAAACGTTACAGTTCAGCATATTAGGCGGGAAGCAAACCAGATGGCTCATAAACTGTGTCACTCCTTCGTGTTCGACGCAATAGGATTCATTTCACTCCCCTTTGACTACACAGAACCTGGTTGATTTAGCAGCTTGAGTCGATGTAATTAGATTGTTTTTTTCCCAGTTTTTCTTAGTTTTGCCAGAATTCCTTACGTTTTTTTTTCGTTTTCCCTTATGTTGCTGCTGCTAGTTTTTCTGTGTACGTTTCTCTGTAAGCTTTCAACTTGAGCTACAGCTCCTTGTTTGGTTATGAATAAAACCACTTTCTGCTTCTAAAAAAAAAATGAATAGTATGAAGAAAACAAAACAAATGTAAAAGAGGAATGATTTTTTTTCTAAATACCAAATGTTATCATTTACTATTATTATATTTAATAAAAAATATTCATTCAATATAATTTACTATTCATTCACCGCCTGAAGACTTGTCGCCGTTGATGGCTTTTGATTTAGTCTAGTAACTATTTTTTCTGCTGTACCAAAAAAAAAAAAATTTACTAAGTACGAAGTAGAAGTAATATCTGATGACACCATTTTTCCTTGATACAGGGAGTAATATTATTCGAAATGACAGGGGTTGAGATGCAATTCAAGTACGTCTGGACTAGACGTTGGCATGCCATACTTCTGGAGCTTCTGCCTGCCTTGCGTTTTCCTGGTCAAAAAGCTATTTGCGATCTTTTTAATTCTCTAATTTAATCGCTATTTATACCTGGAGCACTAACACTATACCACGTTTCAATTCAAATTTCATCATTTTTGTTTTATGCACGAAAAATAAATTAAACAAATTTGTGGATACAAAGGGAAAGGTATGCCGGTGTCTGGTGTGTGCGGGAGACTGGTGGCTCATGGAGACCTGTGGAGGCGACCGGGAGACTGCTGAAGAATTTCATATATGATGGCAGGGGCTTTGCGTGGAATGCTACCGTGTCCCAACAGGAAAATGAGATTTCAATTCGCTTCAATGTACCGATCGAATGGGCACAACACATTGTATAGGATCTATTGTTGAAAATTTTAGTGAAATTAATCAATTTCTAAATGTCACTACACGTACTAATATGTAAAATCTATTGTGTTGAAAGGGTAATTAATGTACATAAGGTGTCGATCAATACATGAATGTATTAAATCATTCAAACACATATCAATGAATATCCCATTGTGCTAATATTCAAGTTTTAGAGCAAATTATGTAAAGCACGAAACCACATTTTGAGTTTGGGACCAAAACGACTATAAACGCCTTTGGGTTCCGCGATTGAGACTCGGAACAACCATTGGAACACCGAAATGAGCCCATAATTATGGGCTAAGGTGATAGCTTGGCGCTCACGCACAGACGGCACAGTGAATAATTCTGCCGAGATACAGAAGCAAAGGTTATGTCGTTCGGCCATATAGGTGTGGTTTCATGGATTTTTTATGAACAATTACATCCCTTAACTTGTGATGGAATACATCCATTCATCGTGGAACTTCTGGATGATGAATTTGGAAGGGAGGTAACACTTGGAAAAAGAAGCATTTGGTGTATAATTAAAGTATAATTAAATAGGCAAAGAATTCAGTTTTTTCAAACATATTGGGCGAACTTAGGAATGAAAAGTGGGGGGTGACGAGATATATTATAACAAAATATTTATCTGAAAGTTAAGGAATTTGAAGAAATAAATACACCAACGAAAAATTTTAGATGAAGAAATGTGAATTTTGTAAAAATATACGTATGAATTTGCCACGATCCCACATATATACAACATATACATTTAATTAATGGGGCAATTACCGAGAGTCGCGAAATGGAACATCCGATAATTACCCTCCAATCTTGGCAAAACCATGCCTTACCCTCAAGTTCATTTTCCATATTTATTAATAAAATAATGAAAACCCACCACCCTTCTAACGTAGCTCCATGGAAGCTCCGATTTGGAGCTTCCAGATTTCCAGATTTGGCTGGAAACTCCAAATCGGAGCTTCCAGCGGCTGGAATCTCCGATGTCGGAGCTTCCAGCGGCCTGGAAGCTCCAATTTGGAGCTTCTCGGAGCTCCGGTGGGAGCTCCACAATCTTTAATAAAAAATAAAAAATAAAAATTGTAAGGAAGTGAGGAAGGAGAAGAAGGAAGGAAGCGAGGAAGAAGGAAATGGTGGTGGACATGGTTTTATCTACATAAACCATGTATGACATTTAATATCAAATGTATGACACCCAAAAATACTATGTCTGACAACAAAAGAACAAAAAAACCATGTCTCACACCAAAAGAGTAAACAAAAACCATGTTTACATGACGAAAACTTTACCTAAAGTCCATTTACACTTAATGGTAACAATTATTTATCCCCAACCTTATAGTAAATTGAATCTCCATAATGGATCTTAGGATAATAGTTCCATAATGGAGAGTATATAATTCCCCATGTACCATAAATGCCTGATTAATACCTCCTTATGATGCCTAATTTCAAATTTGTTCCCTACTACTCAATCAATTACATTTTGTTACTAAATAGCGTTGACCAAACCCTATTTACATAAATGCCATTGTCTCAAAACCACCAAACCAAACAAGTCTTATCTCTTAAATAATGTAATATATATTTTTTTCCTTTTCTTTTTTTTTTTATATGTTTTTTTTTTCTTTTTCCATCTTCTTCCTCCTTCTTCTATTCCTCCGGTAATTCCGGTATCAAAACCTAAGCTCCGATCGGAGCTTATTACCAGCTCCAAATCGGAGTTGTAAAGCTCCGATCAGGAGCTTTGTCAGGGCTCCTGATCGGAGCTGTACTCCGATGAGGAGCTCTATTTGGAGCTGTGACAGGACTGGTCGGAGCTTTGGCCAAGGCCATGGATAGGTGATGGCTTTTTTTTTAATTTTGTTTTTGTTTTTCTTTTTTCTTTTTTTTTTTTTAATTTTTTTTTTTTTTTTTATAATAGTAAGGGTTGTTTGGCTGTCAGAAAATTCGAAAAAAGAATAGTGCTAAGAGTGCCATTGGATTAAATTTATGGACCAAAATGTAATTGATTGAATAGTATGTACTATTTTGTAATTAGAGCCGCTAAGAAGTTATATTATAAAATTTTTGCCCTATTTTATATGTTATACCATACAAGTACAACACCTGAAACACCATATATAGTTACACAAAATGCCGAACTAGAAAGTTAACCTTGAAACTTCTATTATAATTGTTGAGTTATTGAAAGTTCACTTCAAAGTTTAATGAAAATGATACACCTCCCTCTTAATTAGAAATTGCATCACTTTTCTCTTTGAATTATTTTTCCAGTACTCTAAATTACAAATGAGGTCCTAGTTTTTCAATTTCTTTCTAAATCACCTATGCATGTGAAATAATCTATTCAAGTTTAACACGTGTCTAATAATCCTTTTAACATACGCATGATGCATTTGACACATGTCAAAATAAATATGTATCCGATACGTGTATACAACACATATTCGAATTTTTTAGTGAAAATGTAGGTACATTCCAAATACGAGTATTATGTAAATTTAGAGGGAAAAAAAAAAACTAGTACCAAAACAAATGCCACCACCTCGAGTGACACACATAGTTCGTATAATAGATAGACACACACACACACACCCCTTTGAAATAAAGAAATAAGACAAGTAAGCAAACAAAGCACACCTAATACACATATTTGCAGTGCCCCATTTGGGGTCCCTTTAGTATTGTGTCTCCATCTCCCTTTTATAGGAGGCTTCCTCTGTTTTGTCTCCATATTATTGATACATACATTACATACTATAGCTTCAGTTCAGTTACATAACATTACGCCCATATGTCAACGTCATCTGCTGCTGGCGAATTTGATCCTGGGCCTTCTTCTTCCTCTTCTTCACGTAGCAGGTTGAGGTCGAGCAATGGCGTTTGGCCTGAGCCTTTTCTTGAAGCTCTCGCTTCCCATGTCGCCATTGATGCGTCTCGAACTACTGGCCGACTTACTGCTGCTCAAGCTCTATTCAACATTTTTCAGGTTCTCACAATTCTAACTAAATTATCTTTTTCTAAGTACTAAATGTGTGTGCTTCATTAACTGCTTCATATACATGTCTTTTTGCCTTGTCCTTTTGTAGTTTCATACATCATATACTACTAACTACTACTCCGTTTTTAAATATGGTCGGTTTTGAGGAAAATTATTAAGTTAATACAACTAGTAGTTTATTATAAATTATTCTTTGTTGACCATCATTTTTTGGAGAATCTTGGTGTGTCATGTAGAGTTCAAATCGGTATGTTAGTTAGTTAAAAATTATTTGAGTAAAGTAATAATGCAATTTGCAAAAGAAAAGGGAATTAAGATGTGGTTGAATACATTTGAGATAATTATGTGAAGTCTATATTTATCTTTGACCAATCATGTTTGGTGTAAACTTTGAGCCGAAACATGCTCCATTTCGTTGCATCATTAGATTTTTTTTAAATCAACTTTTTAGCTTTTTTCTAAATATTAGAGACTTTAAATCCTACCACCTCGCCATTTCCGTTCTTCAATTAAAATCAAGTTGTTGGTATAAAGTCAACATAAATAAGTGACGTGGAACGCCATAAAATTTTTGCAAATAAAAGCTAACGTTGTAATTTAATATAGTTTCACATACTATATTTCAATATAAATGTATGCTCTATATTTTTTTTATTCCATTTTCCACTAGTGTTCTTAAGTACTGTACTATACCTTAATTTACTAGTCCAATAGTATTGGTAAGGTATATAGAAAATGCGACAGTGAAAGTGGAAGTTGGGTTAGAGTAGATAGTGTACTTCCAACGGCCAGGGTCTCTAAAGTACACTACTTGAGGCAATCCTTAAAATGCTTTCTGGTTTGGATTACAAAAAACTAATTAGTTAAATGAGAGTCATTAGTTCAAGTTTTGTTAGGGGCTACTGATTGAAGTTAAGTGGCTCTATAGTAGCTAGGGTGGTCACGGAAGCGTGTAAAGGAAACGAAACAAGTTGTTATTAACCTGTTCCTGTCTGTGAAGACTGATCAGAGAAATAGACTACATAGAGAGATCTATCTTCTATATAGAGGTCACTTTCAATTTATTAATTTTTGCTAGGATCGATCTTAACATCGAAAAGGTTTCTTTTTTCTCTCTGTGTGTATCTTCCATTTTTGTTTAAACTTTATTACAGTAGTAGTGGATCTTAACTTAACAACGCTGACCAAATATTTGACCTAAATTACGTGTTAAACGTCCAACAAATCCGGATGAAGTAAGTACTTACTTGAATTAACTGAATGATTGATGCTGTCTGTGTTAGCAAGCTGGATATTAAAAAAGTCCTTGGTTCAGTTTTGTGCAGCAATGCAATGTAGTGTAAGAAGTTATGTATATCTTCTGAAGGTGAATTGACAGTTTAAGAGGCAAAATGTTTTGTCAGCTTTTAACAGAAGAAAATTTCCCCTCTCATGTGCACATGAGATAGATAGGTAGATAGATACTAGTTCTACTGATAGAGGACAGGAAATATAAATACTACTGTATCTTCTGTGAAAGCTAATACTAGGTGACAAGACAAGACACTGAAGTAGTCCAATCCTAGCTATATGCTAGTATATCCCTAGACCTAGTCTCTTTGCTTCTTTTAGTCCATTTTTCTTCTCATTCCTCGGTTCCCAAAACTAATCTGTCCTTCCTTCCTATACCTTCCTTTTCCAACCACATGGATGGAATCGACCTCCTTATTAATTTTATACATGCGCGCGAACGCAAAATATTCATCCCAGCTGCCTATGAATAGTGCAATTAACGATAATATGCCTACTAGGATTATACCATGTGTTGTGCCCAGAATTCATCTCCTAGGTCACTAGTTCGGTCATGCCCCGTACCTTTTAGGAACATGCATTTGGGTTGGCCTCCAAGGTTATTTTTCAGTCGTCTGACTTCCGACACCTCGACCGACTTGACTTCCTCGTGGGCTCGTGCTTAGTGTTTCTTATTACGAAATTACTTCAATTTAGGTACTCCTTATGACCATTCGCTATTTTCCAGTAAAATTTAGAGTCAACATAAATGAACTGGTAAAATTTTAAACAATCAACAAACTGGATGAAATGAGTTCAAACACTCCTTGATTTTGGAAGGGTTGGAATTTATTTGTTGGGAAACGGTTTTAGTAGTGGTTAATCAGGATGAGGGGTCGATATTTAGGATCGAGTATGGCCGGACTTTGGTGGCGCATGAGATTTGGTTTGTTACTTTTAAGTAAGTTAAGTGATCTGAGCTCCCATGCGTCACAATGTCCAATATAATGGTCAATTCTCAATCTGTGACTTGTGATTTGCTACTATATAGATAAGATAAAAATAGGGCATGCTAATAGGGGGTTCTTTCCCAATGATACTCCAGTATTATTAGTATTATAATATGATGCTGCTACTTGGCTAAAAGCCTGATAATGGAAAAGGAGTCTAGTTACATCACATTTATCATTCATTTCTTACTCCATTTTTACCTTTTTTCTAACTTCTCTTTCCAATTATCTTAATCTTAATATCATACACATGACATGCTGTCGGTTTAAATCAAATCAACATGTTGGAGGTTGTTGACTTGACCCTAGCTAAGTGTGGGTGCTGGAACCGGTGGTGACCTAGCTTGTCTGTCACTGAGAAGAGTACTAATAGTAGTATTTTATTAGTCGTTATAAAACAGTATAATAATAATGGAACATTTTAGGGACATGTAAGTTTAACTGCATTCCAGATCCTAACAAAAGGGAGTTCTACTTTGAGTTAATTTCAAGTTTAAATAGGATGTTACTTAATGTAAATTTGTATAGTACGAGTAGATGTTTGCAGTTGAAATTGAATGTGTTAATATTGATGGTTTGTGAGTATTGAATTTTGCTACTTCTTGAATAGTGTTTGTATTAGACTATATGCCCTGCGTTTAAAGTGACGGAATAGAGCCCCTTGGGGCACATCCGATAAAATTGAAACGATACTGAGAGAATTAACATGGCCCTTGCGCAAGGGAATGAGGGAATAGAAAGAAAAAAGAATTAGTGGGGGTTGGCGGGTTGCAGATCATTATCGTGTTTCTGCCCACTGACTTAAGGTTGATATGAATATTTCAAGGCGATTTTTAAATATTCTATAACTTATTTACAAATCTCCCATATCTAGCTTCCAAGTATTAAGAAATGTTCTAGAAAATTACGAAAACTTTTACTATAATAAAAATTATGAAACACATTTGGAAACCTGTGATTTGCTTGCTAGCCTAGGGAAATGAATCTTTTTTGGCTTAGCAAGATATTACATAAAATTAATAATTATTTTATTTTATGTAATGAAATAAAAGGTGAAAAAATTCATTTAATTTAATTTTGTATCAGGACTTTCATGCTTCATTGGTGCAGGTATGTTCTACATGGCGAGCAATATCAAGTTCTGAACTTCTATGGCAAAACCTAACCAGACGCATCTGGAACGTTACTCTTCTCGTCCGTGACACGTGGCAAGACGAGTACATTTACCGCCACCAGACCGCCAACAACTTCCGGTCGCGTAGATATGTACATTCCACCCTCCATTTTGTACCTACTGACAACAACAATAACAACAATGATGGTCTCGCTTGCCGTCGCCTGGCCCTATCTGATCGCCATCTTGCTGCTGGCTTCTCTGATGGTGCGGTCCACCTGTTCCATCTTCAAACCAGGCTGCACCTGTCAACTGTCTACCCTCAACACAGGGATCGCCTTGGCCGCTTCTCAAGTGCTGTGTCAGGGATCATCTTATCGGACATTCGTCTTATTTTCGCCACTCTGGATGGTGATATTCATAGTGCTGTCATCAATGGCGTCACTCCTCTGCGTAGAGCGCATCTTGGTGATGTCGTAAATGATGGTGCATTGGTTGATTTCACTGGAGGTAGCCAGTGGTGGGTTGGACTTTACGCAGGTGTGTGTAGTTATTTTCCTAGTTTTACATGTTCATTTGTTATTTTATCTAGTCTAAATGTTGAATTAATTGTGCAGGAGTTCCAGGGCGATCGTTTCACATATGGAATGCAGTGACGGAGGAGCTAGTTTTCGTAGGAGGGACCCTAACTGATCCAGAAGCAGTAATGGGTTGGCATTTGTTAACAGAGCTAACTGATATAATAGGCCGTGTTAGAGTAGCAAGCCATGGAGCCGCAGCAGTGGCATGCACCAGCCTGAGGGTTATCGTGTTCGATCTAGAAAACCAAGGAATTATCTTAGGTGAGGAGGGATTTCGAAGAAACATCATCGTAGGGACATTCGACACAAATCACCAGTCGATATTAATGGTGGATGCACGGGGCACGGCCCGCGTGCGTAGGGTAGATAACCTGGAGGAGACATGCAGGTTCTCAATTAGAGGGGCAGCCCAAGAGAGTGGGATTTTGGGGTGTGTGAATGGAGGGTATGGGCTAATATGTGCAGGTGGGGTGATTAGGGTTTGGGAGATAGTGAACGGACAGTATTTGTACAGTTTAAGGGAGAGGATTGGTGAATGCAATGCCTTTGTGGCTGATGAAAATTATGTGGCTGCTTGTTCTTCAGATGCCACAATTCATGTTTGGGACTTTAGGGCTGATCAGTAATAGGGCAAGCTAGGAACTAAGGGGAAGTTGAATTGAACAGGGAAAGGGAGCAAAGTGGGTAAATTAATAGGGCCATTTTGTTGTTGAGTACTCACTCATGTAGATTAGGGTTTCAGGCTTTAGTGGTCATTTTCTTTGACTATCATATGATTCCAACTTTTGATTATTTGGTGTACAATTTGTGTACTTTGTGTTTCTTTCATTAATAGTATCATTATTATTATTCCCTTTCCAATTATTTATTATAAATTTCAATATTCTGTGGGGAGTGTAACTTTATAGGATGTGGTCATATTGGAGGTCTTTGACCCTGAGAAATTCCAAAGAAGCATTCTTCTTTCTTTTTCCTCTTTCCTGTTGTAACATGGTGTTGTTCTCGATGGGATTGACTTGGAATTTTATCGTTCTGATTGGGATGATATAGAGCTAACCTTCTTCGTCGATCCACAACGAATTGTGAATAATAACATCGTCCGGTGCTTTTATTTTGCGTGGGACTCTTGTCCATAATGAATGAAGATTTTAATAGATCAGGATAGTAATATTTTTATTCGTAGTAAGAATAGTATTTAAGTTTAATTATATTAACGTAATTTGATTTAGAAAAAAAACTAATTGTCCTTTTTCTTTCAAAAAAAAATATTTGTCCTTTTACTTTTTTTTTCCCAAAATAAAAAGAGACAAACACACAAAAATAAAAATGAATTTATGTTTTTGTAAACTCCTAAAATTTTAATTTAAGAGAGTGTTGGTTTGTGGGGTACTTTGGGTAATTCCTCCCCTTCTCTTCGCCACAAATGTTAAAATTAGACTAGTTAAAATAACTTTTTTTAAATGATCAAATTTAATTCCGTCGAAACTTGAACTCCTGAATTCTCATGTGCTACTCAAACACCTTACCACTCGGATATCCTTAACAATATTCAATAACCAACCAGATGTACTGTAATCATTTTTCTTTTGTCTATAAACATAAACAAGAAATGCAAATGAATGCAATGATCTCATTTTAAATCCATTCCCTTATATCATTTCTAACATTCAAAACTCGTAAAACTCGATAGTGGGTTTTATTTTACCAATCATACTCAAATACCAAAAATCTGAATCGAAGCAACCCCTAAAATAAAATTAAGAAAACCTTTCACCGCACAAGTTTTAATCTGGTTAAATTACACAATATATTCGTAATTATCATAATGTACTAGAAAGCAGAAAGAACACAAATATTTAAAGAAGATTTTCGCCACCAAAACAGGCCAAACACTGGTTAAACGGAAAATATTACAACTACTTCTACACTATTTTTATACAAATATCATATACTATCTTATATCTCCACACTTAAACCGCCTTATGTCTCCGGTCGGGATCGAACCCTGCATCTCTCCTTCACCAGCCCAAGCTCCCTTCCACTGACTGCACCACCTTAAAACTCCGCTTATGTCTCCATCGAGAATCGAACCCTGCACCTATTCTTCACCGGCCCAAACTCATTTCCACTGCACCACCTTATAACTAACACCCGAAGAATAGTCCATTGTTGCTACGTTCATCGCTGAGCTCAATTTTTAACACTCAGAGGTTGAATGTTAGGCTGAAAGTTGATTTACCAACATTGTTTTAAAAGGAACTCATGGGGCGCGCCTCAAGGCTAGCCTCGAGGCATTTTACACCTAAACAACCCTGAGGCACTTATATGAGGCGAACGCCTCGATGGTCGGGGCGTACGACTTTTACGCCCCGGTGGGCGAGGCATACACCTTTGAAATTCTACTATTTTTCCTTATGAAAATATAGTTTAAATCTTAAATTTTAATAGAATAATCATCTGTTTTTTTTATTCTATACGTATTTCATTTTTATTCGTTTCTTTGAATTCTATACGTTTCTATTTTTGGTAAATCTTTATCTCACAACTTTATTGTGGGTCCTGCCACTAAACCAACACACTACACTCATTATATAAACCTCATAAAACTCCGATCCAAAAGCTAACGTATAGAATCCGAAAAAAAAACAGATGAGGTATATTTTCTTCTTATTTTTTTAATTTTTTATGTTTAGAACATTTAAATTTTTTAACAAAAGTTCACACATTTGGTTGTACATGTTGAATATGTAACATTAGAATTCGATGTTTTATCCAAAATAAATATTTAATAATATGAAAATTTGAAGATTTTGAATGATGTCATCTCTAGTTTACAATTTTTCTTAGAATTAATTTATTATAGATGAAGATTTATTATTTAAATAATGAGGATGACGTATTTCTTATATGCAATAAAATTTATATAACATAATATTGTATTATTATATTAAATAAGCTGACAAGTGAAATTGAAATATAGTTGAAGTATTATGTAATTTGATGTTGAGTAACATATATTATGCAGATTCAAACTTAAAACGTAAACTTTTAAACCTGTTATCTCCTCATTGTTTACTCTTTTGGCTTCTATTTCTATTGTTTTGAAAATATATTTTTAACTTTCTACTCACAATGCATGATTTATGTTTGTGATTTTGTGTTCTAACTTATAAAATTATGTTTTCAAAATAATTAATTGGAGATATTTATGGAATATATGCCCCGTGTCTCAGGGCATACGTTTCGCATCAAAGCACGTATTACGCCCTGCCTTATGCCTTTTAAAAAACTGTTTCCAGCTGAAGAGGCAGAAGGTGTTAGCTAAAATTTTGGGTTCACGGTTGGGGTGGTGAATGATGTACCCAGTCCCACATGGCCACATGGTACAGAGTTTGGGACGAGATTTTAGTGTTTGTGGGTGGAGGAACGTTTGTGTTGGAGATGATTTGGTCGGATGATTTGGCTAAAATTTTGGGTTCACGGTTGGGGTGGTGAATGATGTATCCAGCCCCTCATGGCCACATGGTACAGTGTTTGGGACAAGAGATTTCAGTATTTGTTGGTGGAGGAACGTTTGTGATGGAGATGACTTGGTTGGAGTCTCGGAGACGGTCACAGATAAAAAAGTTACAATCAAATTCGCTTCCATTTTTTTTAATTTGTCCTAAAAACTTTCGGTTCAAGAGCAGGAAACAACATGAGATGAAGGATTCTGAAGGGATGGGAGTCGGTGATATTGTCATTATTGTGAATAGCGCTAAGTTGATCCAACAGAGGTTTCAACATAGTGGTAACTTCAGGAAGGAGTTCTTGGGCCTCAAAGTGAAAGTGATGATGATGGACGGGCATGTTTAGATCCATAACATCTCCATAGCCGCACCAAGTGAACATTCCTTATTTTAGGCGGGATCTTACAGGCTGGTACCGACCGCTATTTGCCCTTCATTGCGTTTTGTTCCTCTCATTACATACCCAAGCATAATATACAAAAAAGCTCTATACGGCAAAAGGACCTAAACATAAAAAGAGGAGCTCATTTATGCCCCAAGCCTAATCTACTCCTTAATTTATTGTCTAAACCCTGACAAATGTGGGATTACTAGATGTTTAACTTTAAATCTTGCATCCCTAAATAAGTTTGAGTGCGTAGAGTTGATTTAGTTTGACCGGTTTCCGTCTCTAAATCAACTCCTAGAAAAGGCATTTTCCCTTCTCATCTCTCATTTCCCTCATCTTATTTCTCTTTCTCTACTCCATTCCTTAAATCAACTCCAAACCTAATTTCCAATACCCCTTCCCTAACATCCCCATCTCTAAATCAACTCTCCCTAAATCAAAACGTTGTGTTAGAATTCTTCATAACCAGCGACATGATAATGATACCCTGGCACTGTGAAGATCCAATTGGAATAGACTCAAGAATGCTGATCAGCCAGAATAAACTTTTAACAGATAATGATAAATTCCAGTCGTTATTAGGGAACGTCAAGAACACGACACTCATAACAGCTTAATCGCAATTACTCTGCGGCAGAATGGCATGGTAAAAGAAATACTATGGTTGTTCAACTACAACAAAATGTCAGATTGTATCAAATTCCGCTTATCAGGGCATGTTAGAGTTATCATGAAGGATGCAAAATATTTACCATTTGTTGATTTGTTCTGAAATTTTTGTGCATGTTTCATAATGCACCCTAATAGATGCAGAAACTTAAGTATCACAACAATGGATTCAACTAAAAAACAGTAGGCCAAAAAGTCAGATTTTGAATAAAAAAGGCTAACAACAGCAAGTGACCTCTTTCACAACACACATTGAGGAAAAGAGAGAGAGAGAGAGAGAGAGAGGGGGAAGGGGGTGGGGGTGGCGCACAACTATTTGCTACACACTATACATACACTCTTTCAGGTTATGACACACGAGGTAATGTCACGTTCATAACTTGCTCAGAAGGGAGTCTAAGAATTCACTCTATCAATCATCAACTGTTCCAGTCTCAACTTATTTGTTTCCATTAGAATCTGAACACACAAATTTACAGAACTGATTGCAAATTAAGTTTGCAGTCTAGTACCCACACCAACCAATTTAGCTTAAATCTTCTGCTAACATAAATTACCACACTAACCGAAAACTAAAACTAATATTACAAGAACATACATGGTAAACAAAATAAAAAAGAAAAATTAAAAAAGATAAATGGTCGGATAAATTATTGGACAGATTAATTAGAAAATGCGCACCATTGATTAGTTGTTTTAGCAAGGCTTGATCTCGAACCCAACACTCAAAAGGGCTGGTGGAGACTCCGATGTTTTCTTCGCGATTAAACTCAATGCCCCATCAGTTGATATGCCTTCTTTGTCCATTGATGGTTGCTTTTGACTCTGATGTGTTTCACTTTTATCAATTTGCAAACCAACCCCAGGAACAGAAGTACCAGAAAAACGAGGAGCATTCTTTGGACGATGACTCTTTTTTGGTACTGGCATGTCATGATTGTGCCCTCCCTTATATGTTATTATTAGTGCACTTGTGCTATCCACAGCCTTCTCGATGTGCTTTCGAACAGGACATCCAGCTGATGTACATCGATAGTAGTTCCTGAAATTCTTACAGAAGTCATCAAACCAAACAGAGTGGGAAATAGACAATCTAGATCAAAGACATTACAAAATACAGAAAAACTCAAGGTTGAGGCACTTGCGAGAGACGAGGGAAAGGAGGTACAACAGGAATTTGGGTAAAGAAACTTATTAACAACAATTGAGTAAAAGTTTGGATGATGCTCTCCTCAAAAGGTGAAAAGACTATAACTATTCTTCCCTTTCAAGTGGAGGGGAAAACAAGAAAAAGGAAAGAGTCATGTGGCTTTGCAAACTCGGAGGTTTGCATTTGATCTAACCAGGCTACAAGATAAGAGTGTTGGGTTGCCTTCTCAGGATAATAAACTTAGAGTACAAAAATCTAACATAAAAAGCTCAGCTGAAAATTTTGATCAAAACAGACAAGCAGAAGCAGAATCCATAGCTATGAGAACATCACAGTACAGAAATTAGGTTCAGAAATTGTCTTCATGGTGAACTATGCCCACTAGTAAATTACTCTTCGGACTCCTACTGGTCACAGGTTATAGGCCTGGAAACAGCTTCATTTCAAAATGCAATGGTAGGCTACCTACAATTAACAGCACATGCACACCCTCCATTTATTCCCACAGAGCAGCGAAAAGATTACTGAGCACATTGTTTGCACTTTGCCCTTTTAGGATAAGGATTCCTCAATGTGCACATAAAAGATGGTTGCAAAATAGATAAAATACGAAAAATACTTCTCGTAGGAACTTGAAGAAATTATATGAAAGCAAGTGGTTTTTATCACCTAGCATGTAAAGTATCCTAGTTATGTGGATAATAAATTGCCCGAATACCCTTTCTGCTAGATGCAAGAATTCAGTTAGTACCAATTATATGCAAAAACCATTTATAGATTATGGAATCAGCCATTCTAGGGCTTTATGTAGCTGACGTTGCAGGTACAAAACTAAGCCAGGACTTGTTTCTGGATACCGAAAAAATGAGAGAGGATCAATGTAGTTTGTCTTATTCACTGATAACCTAGAGAGATGGCAGTTTATAATTGGCTAACTTGGAAAATCTATCAAGATTTAGTACAACACACTTAGAAGACAGCATTACCAATAAGTGAGATAATATTCCAGAATATACAATAAAAACATGAGCATAGGATAATGTCACTGCAAAGTTTTTAAATCTTTTTGTACAGTAAATGTTTCCAATGGGTTAGTCGGGAACAAGTTTCTCTGGATAAGTGTTCTGAGGACTATGTTCTGAGTGGCAGTATCCCATGACATGTAATATTGGGCACCAAAGAGAAGCCACACCCATAACTAAGATGAGTAGGATGGAAGAGATGCACATACTTATCTGGATGTGTGACCCTACTGCCATCATATAAATCTAAGTCTTAGGTGTGCAGTTAGTCATGCCAACAATTTGATTGAAGTTTAGCAACTAAAAAATGAACATGTAAGATAACATTAAAATTGGGAGTTTACCTTGGATGAGGATTCCCTTTCACCATCTTCTGCCCATACTTTCGCCACCTGTAACCATCTCCTGATATGGCCACATCACCAGCAGCATGAACAACAAATTTAGGTTTATTTAATGGCTTTGGAAGGGTCCCTGAATCATCAGGTGATGTTTCACTTTTTCTGAAAATTGAAATATAGAAATAGTATCAAATTCACACGGATATCAACTATCAGCTGAGTAACTTAACATACAAAACGATGTTAATGCAACATTATCTTGCCTTTTTTTGTATTCAGGTCCATCAACATGCTCGTCCTTGGCATTAATTTCCAAGGTTTCATCAGAATCATTTGATTCCTGCTGCTTTGTTTCAGGAATCTGAACAGTCTCGGGTAAGGATTCTATTGAGGTAGATGGCACTTTATCATTAAGTACTCTAACTGGATGAGTTGCATCAGTACTTACCCTAGTGGCTGTTGGACTTGGTACTGCAGACCTATTTTCTCGGTTACAATTTAATTTTGAGGGAGGGTCATGATTGTGGTGACTTCTATAAACAGTCTCTATGACACGGTTAGAGCGATCAGAGCACTCAATTTTCTTTGCACAGCAGTCGGAGGCTGTGCATCTGTAATAGCTTCTAGAACCCTCTGGACTCTTCACTTGCTTCTGCCCATACTTGCGCCAATTGAACCCATCAGAAGGTGTCTTTGGCATAAGTACAGGGGACAATTTTAGCAGAGGAGCCTTTTGCTTCTCCACCTCTGTAAGGCATCGCTTGTTTCCATTTGTTATTTGTAGGACCTTTTGTTGTGGTTGACTTGGACTCGAAGTAGAGGAAAGGGACTGTGTAACAACAGATGTTGGTGACAACTCCAACCTGGATGGACCATCAGGGATCTGCATCTGCCGTTGGGCAGTAGCACCACTACTATTGTTTGTGGGTTCCTCATGGACTGTTTTTTCTTGATCCTATCATAATCACAGAGAATAGCTATCAGAACTAAGTTGACATATAAGTATCAGAAACATAAAATTGTACATGCTGGTAAATAAATAGAATGGTTGACGCCTAAGTGTCTAAGCAACAGATTTACCATAACAAATAAATACATGTTAATCAACATCAGGTTGTTACAGTGGCAATGACAAGCAAAATATCTTCAAATTTCAAACATTGTTTTGATGAACCTGGCTGTTACTGCAGAAGTATAACGCAAACATATGGACAAGTAGATTCTTTTCGAATAACATCTTGATCCACTTAAGGGTACATTGAGTTTGATCCATTTAGGAATCGACAGACTGATGTGAAAATTGAAAAACATCTCCAAGAAATTGCTTTACAAAATCAGACTAATTGAGATCATTCAGAGTCTGCTCCTTGTCATTCGGTGAAAATGGCATTATCCAATGTTTTGATCCAAAATAAAACACATTATTTTGCTCAGTTTTTAGATTCACATGTGCAGAAAACACCATAATTGAGCTGTCAAGAGAGGGAATCAAAACTGTTTGCTCTCAAACGGACAAAGTAACAGGTCTAGCTGACTTAAAACATGCAAGAGTACACACAAAAATATTTGGCTTCACGACAAGCATATGTAAACAGCAATCTGAAACTGCCTCAGAAGTTGTGTTTGTGCACGATGCACCGTAATGAAAAGGTGAATCAACTATCTTTCCTACTACA
This sequence comes from Plantago ovata, assembly GCA_028274465.1. Lineage (NCBI taxonomy): Eukaryota > Viridiplantae > Streptophyta > Magnoliopsida > Lamiales > Plantaginaceae > Plantago > Plantago ovata. Next base: position 14,898,596 of record CM051456.1, on the reverse strand, counting down.
CTGGAACTAAACTCCTTGCAGCATTATGTTACACATTTTACCAGGCGATAGCTTTACAATTCCTTTGTTGCAATTAAAAGAAGAGGAGCGAAAGAGGTAGCTAGTCATATAAAATAAACCCATGCCTATTTCCACTAATTAACACTCATCTACGGTTCCAATTGAATACCAAATAAACACAAATTCAATTACAATTACTCATCAATCAACAAGCAGAAATCGAATAAAAAAATAAAAAATCACAAGCAATTGAAACTTAAGAATTCTAACCTTCACCACCTCTTTGACTGGCTCTGGCTGTGGGGAACATTTCACCGGAACCTCTGCAAAATTCAAAAATAAACAATCACCATTTCAACACATGTACTTTAACATAGACACCTAAAAACCAACACATGCCAAAAATTCGAAGTAGTACCTGTGAGAAGATGAGACGATTGATCAATTTGGGGATCAGTTTTGGGTAAAGGTACGGAAGCTAGGGTTTCCGATTGAGATGCTGAAGACTCTTTTATCTGTGTGGTTAAACCATCGTCGTCAATTGTACCGCCACTGGTATCTGTCACTTGTCTCTGTTTGTCAGCTTCCTTAACGCGATTCTCTTCTTCTTCTTCAGCAATTGAGCTTTCACGAACCGGTTGTTCGAGAGGTACAGAGGTGGCGTTATTCTCTTCCGCCATGGCCGATGATTCTGCAAGTACAGTGTTTGTTTGAGTGTGATTTTTCGTGACTACTAAAAGGTAAAGCTAAAGCATTTTCCTTTCTAGTTTTTTAGGACCGTTGATTTATTGTACCAAACTACTACTATTGATCGTTGATTTGATTTATATCTTGGGTTTTACCTGTGGGAATTGGATTCCTGTAAAATTACGAGGTTTGCCCTTGTTGGAGGCGTGCTTGTAGACTTTATTCGATAGGATGTGAAGGGTAAATTGGTCTTTTCAAATGAGCACTCAGGTGAGTGGGATTGGCGAATGCAATTTTGGACTGGCCAGAAAATTTTAAAAAGAACATTTTTTGTGATTTTAGAGTAGTAAAAATAGTTATTTTACCAAACACTATAGCTTCTACTTTTGTGATTTGAATATGTTTTTAGACTAAAATATTATAAACAACAATTTTCATTAAAATTAACTTTTTCTAACTTTTATCAAAACTAGGCCAAAATTACTTCGTAAAAGCATTTGCAAATACACACTAACATGTGCCCCCAATGCAATAAATTAAAGATGATGATACATTTAACAATTTATTAACAATTTACATCGGGTAAAATAAAATATAGCTAAATTATCCACGTGTCCTAGAAAGATAGGATAGCATAGGCATCATTAAGGAGAAGAGCCATTCATATGCAACTTTCATACTTTGTTCCGTTTATGTCAGATTAAACGATCAAACTGTGAGCCAATTGAAAAAATCTCCATTGTAGCGTAAGGACCCTAACTCACTATCGAACAAATTATGATTTGTACATATGCACGAACAAACATTTCGGTCGAGGTCCTATTCCAAGTTTCTTAACATATTGTTCAGCAGACTTGAACTCCCATTTGGGACACAAGTTCCTATGTGCACGGAGGAACACAGAATCACTAGATTAGATTGAGAAGATTACAAAAAAAAAAACACGAGAACTACTTAACCGTTAATGGCAAACAGACCTTCTATTTAACTCTCTCTATCTACTTCACTCAAACAAAGGTGAGCAGGATGGAGAAGCAATCGGCTGATGGGTTGGCTAGAATGGGTGTGGATCTTGCCGTTGGAACTATGCAAGGCCTGACTGGAAGAAGATGGAAATGATATGGCAGCTGGGCTATTTTGTCAATTCTTGAATTGAATTCCTAAGGGCTAGTTTTGTCTTTTCACTACAAAAAACAAAGCCCCAAACAAAATCCAAGATTCGGTGACGGTCCAAGTCGAAAACACAAGTCCTGGGTTGAAGTTTAATACAAGCAATGAACCTAGATGGTACGGATAAACATTTATTGATTTATTGATTTGCCATTAGATTGGTTAGACTTCTTATATGTCAAGATAGTATAAGTACTTTGATATCCAAATTATGGTATAAAATATTCATCCATTTTTTTACATTATATCTATATATGTTTGCTTTTGGATCTAAATTTTAGAAGGTTAAGTGGCACCACCCACAATAAAGTTGAGATAAAGATTTGCCAAAAATAAAAACGTATAAAATTTAAAAAAACGGACGAAAATGGAGTATCTAAAGCTGATTAAGATAATTGTACCGGATATTGTACCGAACATAATTATTTATCCTATGTATCGATGAGTAATTCTATGAAATGATGTATGATGGGTCATACCAGGGCTTAAGTTTGTCAAAAAAGTTTGAAAGTATGGTAAGAGCAATATAGTTAGGTATTGTATTAACTGTTTTTAAAAGTTAATTCTGATGTAATGAGATGATGAGTAAATAATTAGGGGGTGTGAGAAATAACGTCTTATTTATAGGCATTCTAATTTGAAATCACATTTTAATACGATGTATATCATAGTAAAATAATGCTTATAATGTTTTCATTAGAAATGGGTATAAGTTTCTACAATTTTTTGCAACATTGTTATTGTTTTTGTAACGGTCCAGATTTCAGAGAGTTTGAAAGAATTGACTGATGGAAATATGAAGAAAATAATGATGTAAATAATGCATTATGATATCATATTTACATGAAGATTATATTCCAATTATTCGGTAATTGAGGAACGGAATATATAGTCGTAAGCTACTGAGTGAGAGCTTCGATTTGATATATTATACGTCCAAAACGGAGTTTGGGTTAGTGAGGAACAATAACTCAAAGTTTGAAGGTTAATGTGTTTTGTGCCACATTGATTGTGAATATGCACAAGTCATGACTAGTTTATAAGACTAGAGCTTGGGCTTGGTGTTCAAGTTGAATAACTAGTGCAATCCTGGCCAAATTCGTACTTGTTGAAGTGAACTTGTGTGTGTGCACAATGTGAGGTACGAAAAGTGAACCGATTTGAGTCAAAACGAGCAGGTTCTAGAGAGTCTCGTTTTGCACCGGTTCTGTTAAACCTCCAGGAGTCTTTTTGGCTTCATCTCCAAGTTTGTAACAGCTAGTAATTTACAAATATTGAGCAATAACTCCTAATTGATTTTGTCATCAGATAGAATTTGTTGCTAGGAGTAATGGTGAGCATTGGTGTGAGCATTTGTTGTTAGGGAGTTACATTTGTGAATGTGTAAAGCCTGTCCTCACTTATAAATAGAGTCTCCAACTCTATTAGACATGAGATATGAGAAACATATCTGAAATATATGAGAACATCTCCTTATACATCCTCCTAAAGCATAACCAAGCTATAGTTCTTGCTCGTTGGGAGTTGCTAGCTTGTGCGGCTAGTAATCTTGGAATTCTTTGTATCTTCGGAAGCAAATGTTCAACGTCTCAAGCACCTTAGTGAGAGGGCGTACGTATTTTGCTTTAAGGACACTGCGGTGGTGCAGGCCTCGAATTCAAACTTCCTCTACATATGTCACTCAAGGACTGAAGAAACAGGACTCCAGGCGCCCCGCCTCAGGATCTGGCTACGAACATCTTTTGCTCATTTTCTATCTTATTTTGCATTTTCTATTTTGTACAAGTTATTTTATATGTATTTTCGATCTTTATATCCAACATCGAGAACGCTACTCATACCAATAAGGTGCATCTTTCTTTTCAGGAATTCACCCAGAATAACTTCAGAGTTAAACGTGCTTGCTTTGGAGCAATTTTCACCCCGAAAAGCGCCCAGGAGTAACATCGTCGTCCAGGTCTCGGCCCATTAGTGGGTCGGTCATTACAGTTTCTCTCTCTTTCACCACTTCAATTAGGAAAGAAAAATAACTTATGCAAATGTTTTGAAACGTGATATTTTTATTTGGAAAATAATATTTTTCGAATTAGCCATTTCCGAATAGAAAGATCTAGTGTTGTTTTATTGCATTGAACATCAGTGACTATAATATGATAAAATTGGTTTGCGTAACGCCTTAAAAAACCAAACTCATTTTTATCAAAAAATGATCCGTTCAACTAGTGATACGAAACCCACCGCTAATAGTGAGCTGGGGTCTCCCCATTCTCTAGGGTAAAAATTCCCAAATAAAATCGTACACGCTTTTCTTTTCTTTATCATCATCAGCGACAAATTGACACCTGCCAATTTTTACCCAATATAATGATGCTCTGTTTATAAAAATTTCATGCTGCTCACCAAAATCTTTGTTTTATCTTTTCTTTGTTGCCATAATAATTGAAGTTTCCGGTTTCTTGCCAATATATTCCCATTTGGCCTGGTGGTTATACAAAAAGCAATTAGGTGGTCACACGCAAACAACCCAGATCCAGAAATTCATTCGTCTCTCTCTTTTCATTCTGCAAATTCAAGGTGCGCTTCTTTTTCTTCAACCGCCATGCCTTAATTATTCGTTCGTCTTCTTGATTCCATTGTTACTTGATTGATTTAGTATTATTGGATTACTAACTGCTGTTTACATGTCTCAAGTTAAAGACTTGTTGAATTCATCTGCAAGTTAAGTAACGTGGTGATTTTCTGGTTTCAGGATCAAGATGGACGGTATCGTGGTCAGGAGAGTTATCCCTTCTGATAATAGTTGCCTCTTCAATGCAGTCGGGTAACTTTTATTTCAATCCTAAACTATATATCTTTGCTTCTCCAGAAAGTGTTCTTGGTAACTGAATAATCCATTTGTTGCTGCTGCAGTTATGTGATGGATCATGACAAGAACAAGGCTTCTGAGCTTAGACAGGTATTCAAGTGCCTTTCCAAGATTTTTATTTTATTTATTTAAATTTCTATGTTTTGCTATTTGTTGTTCACTATATAGGCAGCAGTCTTGATAGTCTAGATGATTATGAGACCTTTGTGTAATCTGGAATTCGCTCAACGATTGGAGATGAATTTTAGTATGCTTGTTTTAGTTTCTCTTTCTGTTTTTGTAGAATCAAGACTTTAGGTTATAATTTAATGATACCTGTTTAGGTAGTTTTATGTAATTATGTTGCCACTGGCAGAGTGTAGTACTGCTTTGTTAGGTTACCTACTTCGTGTGTTTGAGTTGCAGTATATCATAATAACAAAAGATTATAATACATGTTAGAGTGTTAGTATAATCTGGAATTTGCTCAACGGTTGGAGATGAAATTTAGTATGCCTATTTTAGGTTCTCGTTCTGTTTCTTAGAATCATGAATTTATGCTATAGTAATTAATTGGGGAACTGAATTACTGTAAGGCGTTTGACATTGGTTCAGAGAGAGACCCTGATGGAAACTCAAGTAGTATTTATTTTGTTGCCACCGGCAGAATGCAGTATTGCTTTGATTGGGTTACCTACTTGGTGTGTTTGAGTTGCATTGTATCATAATAACAAAAGATCATAAGACCTGTAATTATAATATGGAATTCGCTCAACGGTTGGAGAGGAAATTTAGTATACCTATTTTAGGTTCTCTTTCTGTTTCTTAGAATCATGACCTTATGTTATAATTAATTAATTGGGAAACTGAGTTACCGTAAGGCGTTTAACATTGGTTCAGAGAGAGACTTTGATGGAACTCAAGTTGTATTGTGTTGGCACTGGTAGAATGTAGTGTTGCTTTGATTGAGTTACCTACTTACTGTGTTTGAGTTGCATTGGATCATAATACCATATTAAACTTGTCTTTCTTTCTTTTGCACTCCCCGTCTCCTAAACGACATTTCACTTTCTGAAGGTTATAGCAGCAACAGTGGCTAGTGATCTGGAGAAGTATTCTGAAGCATTCCTGGGAAAGACTAATCCGGAGTACTGTGCGTGGATACTTAACCCAGAGAAGTGGGGAGGTAATATTTAACTTTGTTACCTTCTAAGTTGTTTATCTGAAAAGGTCCCATAGCAGTTGCTAGTCATTCATCTTGGAAAAAAGTGAACTTGTTTGCTCTTTGAAGAATAAGAAGAAGAAATAGGATCTGGTCTCACATAAACAACTTTAAGAATTCCAGCAAACAATTAAAGTGAAAGGGTCGATTTCACCGTTATTGAAGTTTATTACTCCTACTGATTCATGAAATTGATACTCCCTAGTCATCAAATTTGTTGTGGTGGTCCTGCTGCCTGCATAAGGCACAATAGTATTCTTCCCATTTTGTTCCTTACAGTTCATTAATCACATAGGACTCATGGAACCTATTGTCTTTCTGTGTTAGAACAATTGTGGTTAGGTATAGTCTTATTATTTTCCTACTTGAGTACTGCCCCAAATTATCTGAATTGTCAACTCTCTGAAGAGCTAATCTTTATTTTGATTATATCTTAAGGTGCTATCGAGCTTGCGATATTAGCAGATTACTATGGGCGTGAAATAGCAGCTTATGATATACAAACCACAAGGTGTGATTTGTATGGACAGGTCAGCATTAAATATCTGGTTACTATAAGTTAGTCCTGTCGCAGATTATACCGTTGCTAGAAAATTCCAATTATCATCTTATGAGATGCTCGTAATTTTTATTTGCAGGGAAAGAACTTTGGGGAAAGAGTTATGCTTATATATGATGGGCTTCACTACGATGCTTTGGCTGTACATATCTTTCCCCTCATCTTTTCTCTATAAATGTGATATTTGCTTGTCTGTGAATGGCTGCCGCCTGCCTGACTATCTGTACAAATCACAAATGACGTGCATGGTGGAATTTAATCAGTGATATTACTCCATGTGTATACCTATATCTTGTTTCTGGATTCGGGACAGGAATTCTAATATTCAAACGTTTGCTAGATTGAGAGTTGAGACATGAGCTGCCTAATGAACCTGTACTTAAACACTCATTGTATTATGCATATTCTAGTGGATGATATTTATATTTGCCATTCAACAGGTGTCTCCATTTGAAGGAGCCCCGGAAGAGTTCGACCAGACAATCTTTCCCGTGCAGAAAGACCAAACTGTAGGGCCAGTCGAGGGGCTTACACTTAATCTGGTTAGAGAACAACAAAGGTAACGTGTAACCTTACAAAGAGAATTGCTCATCTGACGACAATCTTAAATCTGATCGATGAGTTCACTTTCCTTCAATTGAAAGAATTTCTCTGCCCAACGAGTTTATTGTACGTGTTCTGTCTCAAAAATTCAAGAATAAATTATTCACTGGGAGTCTGGCACCCTTGGTTTTGCAGTGCCATGCTTTCTTTTTTCTTTCTTTTTTCTATGTTTATCTGAAAGTTTTATATATGACTTTTTTGTGGTTTCAGACTTAAGTATTTAAGATGTTTTAACACCTCAAAAGAAGTCTGTTCTAAATTGCTCACTGCAACTCTACATATGTTGTTTATAGACCATGTGTTAAACACTTTGTAGGGAAACTGTAAAATTTGTTTCGGATCGATCATAAATCTTAAATGTACCAATTTCAGGAAAAGAAGTTACACCGACACCTCCAATTTCACTTTGCGATGTGGAGTTTGCCAAATTGGAGTAATTGGGCAAAAGGTATAGAGCGTCCGTGTTTATTAATCTTGAAATCTTGAATGAGTTCAAATATATATTTTCGTTTGTCCACCTTGCAGGAAGCAGTGGAGCATGCGCAAGCAACAGGCCATGTGAATTTCCAGGAGTACAGATAACAGAGTTCACCTTGTAATAAGCAGCAGGCCTGGATCAATCTAGCAGCATCTAGGCAGGTTTGCTCAGACTGCAGTCCTGTCTCTCAGCATCTGATCTGTGTGCATTTCGGATGAGTATTTGAACCGGAAAGACAAATTTCCTTCTTTGTTTGTCCATATAACTGAAGTCATTTGATTTTGTTTACCAGCTGGTGTTGTTGTAATACTATCTTGTAATCTGATAGTCTGGGGAAAAAAGTTGTTCCCCTATACTACAGAACCAACATGGTTCTTATAAGTTTCATGACTGGAGTAGAACTTTTTACATTTTCTGAGCTGAGCCAATTTCATTCTCATTTTGTGTTTCATTCGGTAGCCTGGCCTTTGGCTATTTCTCCCATGTCTTCTTTCTTCTCTAATTTCATCATTATCAATTTATCGAACCACAACCGCAACTGAATTTCAAAAGTTACCGGTTGGTTCCGGTTTCTAAAGACACTCTTAATGTATTCCAACAACATATTTCAGCCACTAGAAGTGAACTAGAACTCCTAAAATGGCACATAAGCATCAAACGAGTATCATTTCTTCTAAAGTGAATAGTCTAAAAAATAAACAATCTATTTCTGAATACACATAACAGAGAAGGAATTACCTTTTGGAGACATCCTTCATCTTATTCCCAGGATTCCTAGGCAACATCAAGAAGTCGATTACATCAAGTTATTGCTACGAAGAAAAATGATGCTGTGTTAGAAGTGGTTGTATGCCTTCATTGGTTGGTTGTTGATTTATTGGAGGGTTTCACTAAATAATAATAATAGTTCCAATAAAGCATAGGTTATATGTCAACCATAATAGACCACTGCCACTAAAACAAAGACCATTACCAGAAAAACATGGACTACTGTCATCTAAACATGAACATTTCATTGGATAATTAGTGTTAAAATACGAACTATACACAAACAAAGCCATATAGATCAACAGGGTCAATTTCATATGGATCCCCTACTAAAGTTTCTTATTACACTTATATTCATGTTAGAGTAAGAATTTCATGTAAATCCCTTGTTAGTTTTATTTAATTACATTTAAGCCCACGACTTTGACTCCATGCGAATTAAATTCGGGAAATGACATCTTTACACCTTTTCATTTATTAGATTTTTATCACTCCAAACAGCTTCATTTTTTTTTACTTTTTAACATATTTGCCTCAAATGTTTTATCTTTTCCCAAATTAAAACTAAATAATTAAATATAAAACACTTAAGTTTTCTAAATTTTAAAATGAACTCAAATTTATTGCAAAATAAACTCCAAGAAATTTTATACTTCAAAATAACCATATATAAAACTAATGATCGAAAAAGCTCCGACCAAGCTCCAATCGGAGCGGAACAACTCCGATCGGAGCTATCATACCTCCGATTTGGAGCATATAGTTCCGATCGGAGCTGTAGAAGCTCTGATCTGGAGTTGTAAACAGCTTCGATTCGGAGCTAAGTTTCAGTTACGAATCGGAGCTGTAAATATCCGGTACCGAAGCTATTTCCGGTATTGGATAATAAATAACTTTAAAAAAAAAGTAAAAAAGAAAAAAAGGATGAAGATGATGAACAGTTAAGACCACGTTTGGCCAACAAAATTTGATGAGACCCACATTTCTTGGTCAACGCATTTGATGGCTTTTGAACTTGAATGTAATTGTCTATCTAACAGGGACACGGATGCAATCGGAGCATCTAGTAGGGAGGTGTATATGTGATTAATTTTCCCTATTTTATATAATAAACAAGAATGACAATATAACAATATAGTTTTAAAAAAAAAAACATAACAATATAAACATTCCACATCTTATACTAAAACCTTAAACATCATGAACTTTATTTATACTCTCATGAATACAGAGAGAGTGAAGTATTAAAAACTTAAAAGTATTATATTAAATCCTCTTTCATCCCAAACACAATACTTATTTGCAATATCCCATATCATTCATGCACAATAACCACAAAAACATGCCATATTATCATATAAGCATGAACACATAACATCATCATCCATTCGGGTGGGTGTTTGGGATTGGAATTTGGGAAATTTTCGATCCCGATTGGATTTTTCCGAATAATTCCGGTCCCGAAACTCCCGATCCTGTTTTGTCCCTATCCCGAATTCTCATTTATAAGTTTCGAATGGGATTGGGATTGATTTTGTCCCCCAAATGGAATTTAGGCTCCGGAATGGATATATATATATATATAGGAAATCAATTATTACTAGTTTCAATAAATTTTGTTGCTTTTCATTTCATTAAGATAGACACTAATATTGTGTTGGCAAAAAATGTTAGTTTATTATGTTGTGCAGAGAAAGAGACATTATATATATATATATATCATTCCAAAAAACATGCCTTCTTTCTACATAATGTGTTTTAAGGAGCAAAACTTTTGAACTCCACATATCAAGAAGGAACTTGGCATACATGACTGGATAAGGAGATGAATCCTTACATGCCACATGACACTTGAAAGCATGCAAAACCGCCAACTGTAATCAAAGTTGAGTTTCATGAGATAAAACCAGAACTTGCAAGAATTTCCAAGTTCTCTGCTTCTGTTGACTACTTTTATGGCTTCCAATTTCTTATAACCTTCACACATATAGAGTAATTTACCACTTATTATATGCATATGTCCATACCCACATATTATATCTCTGTTCTCTACATCTATTTGAAACCATAGACCCAGAATATCCAGAATTAGCAGTTTCTCCCACTCAAACAAATCAAGATGCTACTCCCAGCCACAAAGCTCAGCATTTAGCCCCTCCCCTAATCAATTAAAAAACACCGCCAATCTTAATTATATTCTACACTAAACAATCTAGGGGAAAAGTTCACTCAGATTTATTCCTTCCCCGACCCACAATTTAATTTAGTATCCCTCCCATCAGCTAACTTCTTCACACACCCTCGCAAAACCACTCCCATGAACCCACAAACTTAACAATATCATAAGTTGGCATATTTATTAAGGGAAAGAATTCTCTGTTCCACTACATTCCCATTAATCTTCCCTTGTAATGCATTCTCAAGTCTACTCGTAAACGGGTAAATTACTATATTAAGTTTGTCAAAACAGGCATCAGTTGCTCCTCTTCTCTGTAAACAACCTGTTATAACAATTTAACCGGACCGGACAAATCACCATTTCTCTAAACTCATCACCAGCTAAACTAAAGCCAAATAAAACCAAAACCTACAAACAACTTTTGCTAGAGTACAAAGGTAAACAAATTTTCATCTAACCTAGCAATTTAGCAATTTTCCAGCTCATGCACACTTCGGTTGTTCACGAGCCACTTCAGTTATTCACGAGCCAGAGCATTAAAAGAATACTCGGTAGCTCAGTCCAATATAGTCAGTTCAGGTATATAATTTCATTTCTTTATTCTCTTTATTCTTTACTAATTATAGTCTATTCTTTGATCTTTCGTTTTTAGTTAATTCGCTTGCACTTTCATGTTATTGCGGTTTGGTTTAATTATCAAAATCGATTACTTATGTTGATTTTGTATCTATTCATATACTTGCGGTTAATTCCTATTTTTTTTCGTATATCTTATCAGAGATAGGTTTGTTTATCTAGGATGGATTTTTAGGGTTACTTATTTCATTGATCTTCATCTGTGGATTTTTTTTATTACTCATTTGTTTTTCTATGTATTCTTATTCTTTTTTTAAGAAACACCACACACATTTTTTTATTCTTTTTATTTTTTTACATACTTTATCTCATACATTCATGATGAGTACTATCACTAAAATAAACACCACACACATTATACGAACCCTCTAAAAACCCACATTATACAAACCACTATAAACTGGGAGAGTATATATCACGTATAAAACTTTTTCTTTCTTTCTTTTAATTGGTGGGAATGCTCTATCATTCTACTTGGTGGGAATGCTATCATTCTACTCAAGTGTATATGTGTATATATATATATATCACGTATAAAACTTTTTCTTTCTTTCTTTTAATTGGTGGGAATGCTCTATCATTCTACTTGGTGGGAATGCTATCATTCTACTCAAGTGTGTGTGTGTGTGTGTGTATATATATATATATATAAAAGTTGGTATTATAGGAATTACAATAATTAGGTCAAAATTTTAGAATGGTCTCTAATATTATAAAACAATTTAATTGGTACTCTAATATATAACACTGGAAAAAATGGCACGCGGTACCCGTACGCATTTAAGATAATTAGTGTTTCTAATAATACCTTTTATTATTATTATTAGTATTATTTTCTACTATTTTTCTACCAATTAAGTTAATATTGTATAAAAAATGGATAAATAAGGTAACTGCCAATGAAGTGGGAAGTAACTCCTGTTTGGTCCGCTTTTGTAACGCTCCAAAGTCCAAAGCCAAAATAATGATTTTTTTAACAATTTTCACAAGACGTGACCGACCGTGTATCATAAGGGGGTCTTACGCCAACACGAAGTCTCAAAACAAAAACACAAGTGCAAGAGTTGCGGAAACATAAACTTTTAAAACTGTGTCCAAGAGTAAATATCATATCAATCTAATCCCAAAGTACATACGGTCACAAAACTAACTATAAGTCTGCAAAAACTCGAAAAGAACTGCAAAATCAAGTATTGACGGTCCGACAACTAACTTGTGTCTCTTTCCTTTATATAATAGTAGTATAGTATAGATAAGCCTTAATTGGTAGAATTGATTACTGATCATTGTACAAATGTAATACAATGTGTGATCTGAACATATTTGAATGTGGGATCTCTAAAGATTTGGTAAATGACTAATTAACATGAATCGCAAGATCTACTAGAATGATCTACTAGAATGATCTCTAATTCTAATACTGTGTTAATCGGGCCTTTATGAAAATTTGGCACGAGAAGACAGGGTGTAGTGGTGTTAGGCCAAAAAGTAATTTTCGGTGGAGTATTGACTATTGAGCGCTGGTATATGGCCATCTGGGCAGTCAACCATAATGCTGTAACATATGCCGTTCGTCCATCGTCACCCTTCATCGATGGTCCCTTGAGAAAATGCTGATGAAGCCCAGTGCTGTTATATGGGGGTGTTTGATGAATGCGTGTGAGAAGTATGGGAATGCGGTCATGTGGATATGGCCATCTGGCGGGGAAGCACTTGATAGAGTTGGAACTTGGGAATGATGGATCTGTGGCCTTGTCAAATATTTATCCAGTCATGGTTTGTGAAAGTAGAGAGGACGAGACTTGTTATAAAATACAAATCAATAAGCATAATAGGCAGGTTATTGGGGTTATCTGGCAGACGTGGGTTTTTCAAGGTATCATTTATGAGAAACTATCATTGAAAACTTACCTGATCATGATCCACGTAACCATTTCTCCGGGACTCCGGGTGGTCTACACTAAAAGAGTATTGACTATGTAGTGACATGTTGTAGGAATCCCTGATTGTAAACAGAATTTGATATTTGGTGAACATCCGCTGATAACGTTCTGACTTCTGACAACATGTTTGTGTATATCAAATGGTTCCATCATGTTATGGCAGTCGCAACACAGCTAAGAAATGAAAATTTTGTCAGCTGGCCTTTCTGCAAAACTAGGCCAAACATGGTTGCCGAGGGAAGGGCAGCCTTTTGTTTCTCCGATTAAATTGTTTTATCTATACATGCATGCACCAACATTAACAAACCATAAAAGCAAAAACCGAAGCATTTGATGATCTACCTCTATATAGCTTTCTTGGTGGGGACACAAGTCATACAAGAATAAGCACTACTACTAGCAGATTTTCTGCAACTCAATTACTATGGCCAATTACTAAATCCAGGATATTAGCAACTGAATAACTAATCTTGGAGGAAAAGAAAAGATCCCTTACATATTTCTATGGGCAGAAAAATATATACAAAGGTCCACCTTCGACAAAATTGGCTGATCCACGTATTCTCCTGAAACATTATGCATCAGATAGAATACTATGGTTTTTGAAAAAAAGATTAGAAAGTACAACAGACTCCTAAAACAACCTTACCTGATAGGTACTGGACATTTATAACACAGCTCCAGGGTGTGATCTAGTCTATGTGATCAAAAGCAATCACTAGAGAACATTTCATGTCTCATCCCATAAAGAAACTATGCTGTTCTTTCAGAATGCCCATTTCAAAATCATTCCACCAACCCTGAACTTAGATCTCTGGGTCAAAATCTTCACATCCGATTATTTTACACTACCAACTGAGGATTTGAGCAAGCTCCCCGCATCTGAAGCATTTATCTTCTTCTCTGTTGAAGCTTCCTTCTCTCCTGATGCTTCCTTCTCTGCCTTCTTTTTGTCCAACTCCAGCTGCTTGCAGTTTTCTTCATGGGCTCTCTTGAACATCCTCACGAAGTTTAGCAGGGTCGAAATCACTACATAAGATATTAATCATGACGTCAACTCCAAGCATCTAACCAAGGAAACTTTGATTAAATAAAACAGGAGCAAGATCTTATTTTATTTTTTATTTATTTATTTATTTATTATTATTTTTTTTTTTTTGGGGGGGGGGATAAATAGATCTACAGTAATCATAGCATAACAAGAAGAGAAAAGCTGGATCCAGCAAAAAACTACACGTGGTAGTAGTAAGCTGATTGCATCTACTACTTTCAGCCCAATCCACCGACCAAATCAATAAGCATAACTAACTTCTATCTACCTTGCTCGAACGGGCAACGAGCAGGATCTTCCCCAAAATAAAGAATCAAAGCATCCACGTTCCTACCCTGCATAACCAAAAGTAGTTGGTAATCAATGAAAGAAAAAAGAAATCAAACTCAGCTAGCTGTTTAAAAAAAATAAGGAATACGTACTACTCCAGAGTAAAGTGAAGCCAAAGATCTCACTTCACTTTCAGAGAAACAGAGGAACTCTTTCAGGGCCTGATACAAAGCAAACACTGGTTATAGTATACATGAGGAATTGTCATAGGCGAGAGGAAGAACTAAGAAGTGTGTTAACAGTTCTCATTTGTAAACCATAAATCACCTTGCGGAACTCGTCAGACACGGGGCCATCATTTTCGGACATGGACAGCTCCTGCACTATTTTTTCGAGTCCTTTGTTAATGGCCTGCATTTCCTCGGCTAAATACTTCAATTGTATCTGACAAAATTCTCTCTCCCGTCAGCAAATGCCAGTTAAATCCATTATAAGATTTAAATATTCCATCCACGAAAAACTTATGTGTGCACCTTTGACGCACGTTCCAAGCTGGAAAGATCTTCCCAAAAATCAAGAAGCTCGGGCAATTTGTCAGCAAGAACCTTTTTATAAGAAAATAATGAATACTTTATTTTAGATCCCTCAAAACTAGATCATCAAATAGTAAACTGCCAAGCAGGAATAGCAGATGGGGGTGGGGGATGTTTGAAGGTAACATGACAAAAAAGTGACATATACCACCACCATTAATCGGACAGAGGCCTGAGCTATTAGAGCCTAGAGCAGAAATAGTTTTGGAGAGAACAATGCAATTTTTTGGTAAAAGTTTTGAGTTATCTGTGATGCTAATACTTTGGTTGTATGAGAGTTAAATGAATTTAGTTTCACTTATTTATAGGTATTTGCTGCACTGGGCATATTGTTCACCACCAGTAATTTCAACTGTACCAGCTGGGTAAGAAATATAAAGGTTTTCACTCGTACATACATCAGCATGATTTATGCTATATTTTAACTTCGGCAGAAACTAGATGCAAAAATGTGAATCTTTACCTTGCAGAGATAATGCATAAGTGTCATTTTGTTGTTCATTGCACGTGTTTCAGTAAGTTTTAGGAGGCTATCCAACTTAAATCCAACAGCAGAGCCTGATACACACACACACACACACACACAAAAAAAAAAAAAAAAAAAACAAAAAAAACGGAGTATCTCAGTTCTAAAGATAAATTGACATTTACTTTGACAAAATTAAACACTGTGTACTTAAACTATGAACCCCCTCTGTCCTGGCTTAAGGAAGTGAGTAAATATTGAAAACAATCTGTTAGAGAGATTGGGGAAGTGGTGTGGTTGTGAGATGTTATTTATGGTCCTCCAAAGCCGTATTGACAAACTGAATGATACCCAAGTATCATATATTTTACTGGTCACCTTTCACTTTCACTTGAAAATTTCTGTTTTCGCTAAACAAGCATGCTGCTTTATAGGCAGTGATGTTAACTGAAAAATGAAGTAACATCCAACACATTGCAAAGGAAGGCTGGAAATGTAACAGAGATGACTAGTTAACTGACCCCTTGCAGTTCCTTGGTTCAGAGCATTACCAAGAGAAAGGATTGTTTGCATTATTCTTTTCAATTTAGCCGAACCTCGGATCTGATGGATGTGGTAAGAAAGATAAAATCAGAAATTGATCTTTACTGTCTTGTAAGAATGTCAAAAAATTCATGAGTAGGTGAAACAATTTGCCTGATCAGCGGCAGAGTTGGCAATATTCAAATTATTCCTGAGGTCAGAAACCTGAAAGAAGCAGGAAAAAAGAAAAAACTTTCACATCACAGCACCAATCCCAGAATAAAACAAATTCCATTAAGGCTCTGTTCAATTCAACTTTTAAAAATACAATAATTAGTTCAGTTGAGATTTTTTCGGAAACAGAACCTAACACCCCCCCCCCCTCCTCTCCCATGTTTTTTTTGAAACGGCAAATATTACAACTAATATACACTACCATTATACTGAAACCATCCTAAACCACCTTATTTCTCCACACCTATACCAGCCTTATAACTCCGTCACCGCCATGGATCGAACCATGCACCTCTTCTTTCACCTCCCCAGCTCCTTACCACTGCACCACCTTATAATGCTACACCTCTTCTTTTATCGGAAACAGAACCTAACCCCCCCCCCCTCCCATGTTGCTCCTTGCCATTTTGATTATGTGATATACCCCCTGACAGTTGCATTAATTGTGTTGTTTGCTGCTGTTAACACTTTTGCCCATTGTGTCACAGAAATCTTTAAGCAAAAAATTATTGACAAAACAGATATAAGGAACATTTTGGAGTTCGTAAAAGAATAGGGCGCAAATCACATGCTTTCAATATTACGGGGCAGATCGCACAAACAGCAAGCGTTCGGAGATTGACAATTTTTCCTTTAGGAATATTGGAAACAGAGAGTTAATACCAAAATAAAGTTAACCTGAGAGGAAAACTGGATCTTAAAGGAGAATACTCTCAGCTTGGACTCTACTCGTGGAACTTGCATCAACTCCAGAAAGAACTGAGATTTAAATAAATAAATAAATAAAAAGGTTGAAGTTGTTCAAACCTTTTATAAATAAACACAAACAGAATATGTGCCAAACAATCACATGTTACAGACCTGTTCACATTTTCCTAATTTCTCTATCTCTCCCTTATATCCCTGGAAAAATAAACAGCAACTATGTCAGAAGGTAGTAACATGAAAAGGTGGTTGTTTTCTACAAAAATATTATATACATGTCTGATACATATAATAGAAAATAGCAAAATCTCACCTTGAGCAATTCCATTTCCTCTTTTGTTGGACAAAATCTGATGACATTCTCAACTTGATCGATTTCCAATGCAGTGTCTTCCAATGCAAGTACTGAAGTCTGGAAGTTTCAACAGGATTAACTGAAGGATTGAAACTGACTCCACATCATACAACATACATAATCAAAGCAAGTAAGAAGTTCTAGGGTCATAGCATATCATATGGTATAAAGCATGATGGCAGAGGTGCACAAACTTTATAGTACATGAGATTTTTCTGATATTACGTCGGTCATTCAACTTGCATAGAGAGTTTCATGGAAAGAAACAAGAAAAACAAGCACTCCGCACGAAAGTTACATGAGACTGTAAAAGGGAAACATTGTGCTTACTGCAAACTGAAAATGGAGCAGGTGTGACTTGTGGGACAGATCATTTTTAGCTATTTAAATTGAAGGAAGTGAACTCGTAACGTAAGGCTTGTGAACTGTGCATTAGAAAGAAACAAAATTTGTTCGTGCAATCACAATTAGAACTAGACATATAACTCACCAGTAATTCGTGCAAGGGTATCTTTACTTTTGAAAGCATGATCTCGCAATTGTATGCTCGCCTGTGATCTATCTACAAAAGGCAATAAAAATACGGGGTAACTTTCATCACCAGTGACCAGAACATTTCTCAGTTTCATGCTCCCAGATAAATCCATGAACAAGATGAAGACAAATAAACGATAGCCCAACAGAAGAAATCAAGAATAGTAAACAAACAATAGCATCTTAATAGACATGAAATTCAGACGAAAGACATACAGTGTTCTTAATTCTCAGAATGTCACTTTTACAAATATTTTAACTGACAACTAACAGACAACCCCCCACCCACCCCAAAGAAAAAAAAGAAGAAAAAGTTGGGCAACGGATTAAAAAAAAAAAAAGAGCCAGCCAGGGAGGTGGAAAGAGTGCCATTTAACACAACAAATTACCAGTAATATATTAGCTTACATTCTAAACCACACAAGTTCAAGTAACATTTTACCTATACCTATGCTGGTCCAAGATTAATATGAACAGTGGGATATGTGAGGAGAAAGAGAGAACTGCATGGTAGTAAATTCATCAAGAAACAAAAGGATTCAGCAAAAGAATAACGTGAAAGAGAATTACAAAAGGAATCAACCAAATCGCAAATAGCCCATCTTAAAGTAAGTCACACCCTTTGTACAAACCCTGTCAGCAATCCATCATGAGTTTGATAGTTGTTGCAAGATTCAAGAACGCTTTGCTCAAGTCAAAAGCTGGATATACCATCATATCACACAAACACCATTTCAGATAATATGCAGAATACTAACTTCAAATATACATGTCATGATTTCTATATGGCAAGGAGTAATAAGAAGTGTTTCTTCTAGAACTGTATAAAAACGTCCAGCCATCAAGGTCCACCTTTTACTTCATCAATGGAAGAATGATTTGCAGAGTGGGCAGAAATTGGTACATCAAGAAGCTTGATATGTTTAATAGGACCAGATTTACTTCATCCGCGGTAAAAGGAATTGCAGAGGGGGCAGAAATCGGAAGACCAAGATGTTAGCTATGTTTGATAGAATCAGAGTTTATTTGAATTGTGACCAAGATCAATTTAATCAAGAGCAGATTTCAGGCAAAAAGAACACACACATATACGGGTGCAAGCACCAAATGCATATTAGCTGTATTATGAAAGAATTTGAAGAACAAAGTAGCAAAAATATGTATTTAACTAAGAGTGAGGATGAAACGCTTTATGATGAAAAAAGAGGATAATACATACATCTGGATTCTGGAAGAAATATTCGAGAAGATTAACACGTTGCAAATCATAATCAGAGGTGAACTGTCACCTAATGATGGTCTTCGCCACCAGTTAGTCGGAGGGGGGATATGAACAAAAGTAGTTTCAAACAAAATAAGCCAGCAAATGGACTCATCAAATTTTGAACGAATTCTGAGATGTTCAAAACCAACAAGAGTAGTTTTACACACAAGAGTTCACCTATAAATTTATCACATTGCAAACCACGCAAACAAATGCATAAAAGAACATAATTTACCAGTTGCACTTTCTCTGGTTTAGGCATCATTGAGGCTCGTGAACCTGCTTTCCTGCCCGACACCCCTTGATCATTTGACGGTGCTGTTGAGAACAAGGATTCAAGTTCAGACATATCAATCTCCGGCGCCCTAATAAGCATATATGAAGATTGTGAGGAACATAGATAACAGTATCCATAAAGATACTAATTGAAAGAATGAAGACGCTTGAACATTTGATTTTAGTCAAATGAGCAACACTAACTTGGAAGCCTCTCCTGCCTTTTGCGTCTCAGCCCACAAACTTCCTGAAACTGCTCTTGTTATTTTTAACCAATGTAATGGCTTCAGTTTCTTATTCGGATTACTCCTTGAAGTCACGGCACGAGACGTCAAACTTTTTCCTTTGCCTCCTGGTGGAGCAGAAGGTGGTGGAGGAGATGGAGCGACAGACATGCTACTACCCTTAGGATTTGACGAGTTAGCATCCTCCTTGCGAGAAGGTAACGGAGGAGGAGGCGCTGAAGGAACTGCAGGAGAATTCATAGAAGACCTAGGAGGGCCTGCAGGGGCAGGAGGTGGAGGTGGTGGCAACACTGGTGATTGATTTACAAACCCATCACCATGCCCAGAACGCAAAGGTGGGGGTGGGGGAGGGGGAGCTAACCTAATAGATGTATTTTCTGTAGGAGACTGTACAGTAGTCGAGGGAGGAGGAGGGGGTGGAGGAGGTCTACTTACTTTTCTATCCATAGAAACAGGCGACAAGGGAGGTGGAGGTGGAGGTGGAGGTGGAGGATGGGGAGATGGTTGGGTACTGGAAAGCGGAGATGGAGTTGGAGATCGATCTTTGTCATTTAACTTTTCCTTCAGAAAGGATGTAGCAGGAGGAGGAGGAGGACGGATGGGAAGCCCACTTTTATAAGTGGCATCTGCGGTTGAAGAAGAAACATTAGGTGGATGTGGTGTTTGAACCAGTCTACCTTCAGAAGGTTGAGTATCATCTCGAACAGACAGGCTACTTCCAATGGGAGGTAGATGCCCATCTTTGGTCGAATTTTCAACATTCTCTGTTGAAGAATAATGTCTTGAGGGTGGCAGTGTAGGTGGAGGGTGTGGACTGATGGAACCTTTAACAATACCTACAGTTGATGATGGAGCTGAAGGAGGTACTGCAGGTTTGAGAGGTCCTCCTCCAACTACATTATCAGAGCCGACAGTAGATTGCGCAACTCCAGCACCGCTAACAACACCTTCGGTTGACGATGGAGCTGAAGGAGGAAGTGCAGTTTTTTTAGGTTCGTTCCCGGTGACAATATCAGAGCTGGCAGGAATTTCTGCAGCCGAAGGTGTCATAAGAGCACCTTCAGCAGCTCCTTCAGATGATGATGGACCTGCTGGAGCAAGTTCAGATTTGGAACATCCCTCTCTGACTGCGACATCGCAGCTGACATGAGATTGTGCAGATTGAACAGATACGCTATGTCTGACCGCAATGTCATTATTCAGAGTGAGAGTTGACGAACGGAGTACTTCTGGCGATATTTGGGGTAGAAAAGATCCTTGGTGAACGCCTACCTTGTCCTGCAAACTAGAAGTAACAGGAGACAGTGACGTTCCTAGAGGCTGTCCAGGGGGGTCAGATTCAGTATCTTTCTTAGGCGTCGTTGAAATGCTTTGAGGAGATGACCTGTTACTTTGTGGAGACAAGTCCATTGAGCTCTTAATATATTCCAACGCAGCAACAGTTTGAATCCTTTGAAGCTTTTCAGCATCAGAATAAGCTTCAACAACAGTGTTCAAAGGTACACCTATGTGCTGATTTACTTCAACTGCAGAACCGATCTTGGGGCTAGCACCCCAATCCACACTACTAAAGATTTCTTGAACTCTGGCAAATGCTTCCACTGGCAGGCCATCCTTCTCATCAAAGAAGGGAAGATCCTGAGGAACTACTGAAGTTGCAGCATCCATCTCAGAGAAAAGAACCTTCATTGAGATGAGAGATCATGTTCAAGTTTATGATTCTAATAGAGTGAGAGGTCCATGAAATGGGAACCGATGCATAAACAGAAGAATATACCTCAGCCCTGAAGGTCTTGGGGAATCGATCCTTTGCATCCCACAATAGGTCAATTTCATCTCGGTTGAGCATTAAAATATTTGACCTAATAAATGCTGTGTTAAACATGACACGGAACATCATCTCTTCCCGCTCCATGTCATCATGTAAGCAGATACACTCTAATACAACATCACCTTGAGTGTGGCAATTGATGTCAATCTTGACTAATTCACATTCTGCCTGAAAATAAGATCAAGAGTTTGATAACAATATCGACAAGTACACGGAGTGGTAACAAAAGTTCATATGCTATACACACATTCAGACAGTCAAACAAGAAGTGTTGATCTCTTGAAGTCTGAAGAAACTGATAAATAGAATGTTTTTATTTACATACACAATGACAGACATTTGGAGTGGTGTACAACAACTCAACAAATGAACAGAGAATTCTTTTTTTACTTCAGCTTCTGAACAACAAAATAGGAAGAAATCAGACAGGTGTTCCATTTGTAAACTACTAACATGTTTAGAGCTTGAGACTATAAAATATAAATGCCCATCAGGAACTACTCCATACCACAAACAAGGGAATTTAGGAATAGAACGTCTAGTCAAAATATACATTGTAGAATCTATCATCTATAATGTTGTCTTTTTCTGTCCACTATTTTTCTTCACATTACATCGAATCTTGAAAATATTATGGACAGCAAACTGACAGTGCAATTGTTGGCAAGTAAAAATCTGCCATGATTGTTCACAAAATTATTGGAACCTTTATTCATGACGAATCTGTTTCATGGGGGAGCAATCTTTGGGTTTATATTTGTATGAATTCCACTATCTTAACTAGGTTCTAAGTTGTCCTATCATATTGCACCATATAATCTGGATCATCTGTTTTCAGCTGTTTCAGACATGTTATTAATGCTAAAGATAAATGTTTTCACACATAATGGTCTGGTGATAAATTGCAAATGTTGAAAAAATTGTAAACATGGAATCCAGGTTTTATTATAGGTCCCTTCTGCTACCTAGCTATCTCTACTCCATTCTGGATAAAATCAACATTATAAAATATAAATCAGAAATATAGGTCTGTCAGAATTCCCTACAATCCTATATGTACTCCTACATAGCTAAAACAACTTTAAAATAAAAATAAAAATTGCTCTGCCAAAAAAATAATAAAAATGTTGTCCAGGACTCCAGGTTTTATCACCGGTCTTCCTGTTACCTGGCTATCACTACTCCATTCTGGACAAGTAATTTTAAGAATTCAAATTACAAATATAGGTTTAGAATTCCCTAGTGATCCTATATATGTACGTAACTAAAACATCATTTGCTCTACCAAAGAGTATCTACAACGCAATCAAGTCTACCCAGATTCCATAGGACATGCTGAATTACAGTGATGAAAAAGTTAAAAGAACAAGTTTATAGAGGCACATGGTGGCCTTCCCGTTCCATCTTTCTGGTACAGTGCATAATTTCTCAGAGAAACAAGTTTTTTAAGTTGTTTAGATTATCTGCGTAACTCATGAAATGTTGGAATTTTTTATTCTTGAATCTTGATGATAAGGCAAACCCAGCTATAATGAATAAAATTTTGGGGACAACATTAAAAGCAAGAATATGTGAAGAACTGGAAAAGAGAAGATTAATACTTTGCAGCACATAAAATTTGTCAACCTACAAGTGTATGGAAGGGCTACAGAGAAAACAAGCTCACCTGTTTGTAGTGTCGAACAGTTCTACTCTTCCTTGGTGTAGAAAATAGGACTTTAGGTGCACGATCGGAAACAAGGAAAGGGTCTTGGCCGTAAATACGAAAAATTGGCCGGCAGCCACCCGCTCCATCGAAATCAGGAATCATTCTAATGATGATGCATTCAATGGTGAGTGCCCTGTCAAGTGGGGGCCATTCTGATGCTACATTCCTCCTTGATATATACTGCAAGTACCTTAACTGAGAAGGCATAGGGTTCAGAGGTGATAACAAGTGCAGAAGCTCACGAGGAGCTTGCCTGTACACCATCTCCAGGGTCTTCAACTCACCACTATATTGCTTCCTATAGATCAGCAAAGCAGCCAACATGAAAGCCAAAACCGGCCAACCTCCACGTTCACAGTGCATGAGAAGCACATTTTGTGACCCGAGGGATAGCCAGCTTTCGCCAGATCTTAAGAAATGGTGTATCACCTCCATTGGGAGCAGCGGGACACCTTCATAGTGCTTAGGATAATCCATTATGGTCATATCATATTCGCCTAAAGCGTTTGCAATCATGCTCTGCGTGTTCTCCTCCCGGAAGTTGAAAAGCAATATTAAGGCATCTGGATAGTGTTCCTTCAGCCCACCCATTATTCCTCCCACATAGCTCTTATAATTCTGCTCCTCCCATACATCAGTGGTGAAACAATAATCAAAAACTGCAAACATACACAATACATAGAACCATATTTGTCAGCCTGCTGCCAATTTCATAATCAATCTCAAAACTACCATCACTAACTATAATCGAACACAGTAATCCACGAAAAACATTCCTCTTCCATAACATTTAAATTTGTGATTCTACAACACACAGACATGGCTATAATAAAATGGTCCAGCATCTGGCTTATGCCTTGGTACTATTAAGGCACTCCACTATTTCAACAATTTAACATGCAATCCATAACTCGATAAAATGACAGAATCAGAACATAATTCATGCAGTCTCATGATCGAGTACTTCAACCCTAGCACGATAAGCGATATTGAATCATTAGCCTAATTGACTCCCTAGCTGATTAAACATCAGAGAGTAAAATTACCAAACGGCATAATCATGACTCATGAGATACAAACAAAAATGAGTGAAACACGGCGCTCACCGTAAACTCGCTCGGAGATCTCCAGCAGTCCATCCGGCGGTTTCCGGTAGAACAGCTTTCGAAACAATGCCATTTCGTGACGTTACTCTTCACTTGGAAATCACTCAATATATTTACGGTGGCGTCGTTCTCTTCTCTCTCTCTCTAAATGGGCAACAGCTGGTCTGTAATTAGCATAGAAAAAAGAGGAAAAATATGTCGAAGAGAGGAATTGCTTAGAACTGTAATTTGGTCTGTCACTGTGTGAATTCGTTTCCGTTTTCGGTGGTTTGGAGCTGGAGAGCTTCCTTCTGTTCTTCTGATCGTTACCAAAATCAAATCGATAGTCCACCGACTACAGGAATTAGAAATCGAGCTGCCACGTCAGACGGGAGAGAAATGCGACGTGTTAGTCAGAAATCCAATACGGACAAAAAACAGGCCCAATTGAATTAAGTTGGCACATCTAGAAATGCAACCAAAACACGGTTAATCTCAAAACACCCACACTGATATTTATTGGGCCCAGGTCCACGGATTTTCTTTTTTACTACATTTGTTGTGTGGGGAATTTGTACCATAGGTCATTCCACTAAATGTTCAAAATTATATAAATGAAATAGATGATTAAGTTATTCTATATAGAAATTTATATAAATTTCAAATTATTAATGAATAGATTGAATATAAATTATAATTATAATATCACATAATTAGAAATATATAGAAATAAGTAGCTATAAGAATTTTCTTGTTTTTTAAAAAGAAAGTAGAGGGGGAGAAACATTTTAAAAACCAATCATGTGTAAGGAGGTTCCAAAAATTAAACAACAATTTTTTTTAAGTAGTTGTAATTCATTATTCATGACATGTGACATCAAAATTAAATTCTAATCAAAGTTGTAATAGCTTTTCGTTTACTAACACATCAAAAGTTCCTTGTACTAAAACGTGACAAATAGTTTTTATTTTATCCTACATTAAAAAGTAGGTGTACTCCATTTCATTTACTGATATACTCACATCATAAGATGATGATAATAATAGAATAAGACCATGTTGATAATGCATATGGTCATTATAACATTATGGGGTGACATGAACAGTAGAACTATTTCGAAGTGAAATGAGAATGAAAATAAGTTTGAATTATAACTAAACATATTAAAAGTTGCAAACTACGAACATGTTAGAAACAGGAGCATAATGAATTTGAGTTTTTTTTATAAAAAAACCCTCTTGAATTAAAACTCTGTGGGGAGATTACAATGCAATGCCAATCCACTCGTTTCATTAGCACACTTTCATTTTATTTTTTGAGAACACAAAGAGAAGAGGATAGTTGAAGTAATTAGATGAAGTACTTAAGAAGAAATATTGTATATCTAAGAGTAGAAGTCTTTCTATCTTTTTTCTTGATGCATGTATCATTAACTCTCCCTTCCTTCGTTAATGTCATTTAGTTGGGCCGATGTAACTTGGACAATCCAATAAAAAGAGTATTATTTTTGAAATCCTACTAAAAAAAAAAAAAAGTATTTATGAGAACAAGTTTATCTCCATCGGTCATTCTCAGCCCCCACCCCTTCTCCAAACCGTCTCTCTCCATTGCCACATCACTTCATACTTAAGCTACATTCATTTTACATTAAATTTATTAAGTCTATATTAGCTGAGTCTAGTTCGATTCAGTTCATATTTGCTTAATTATAGTTGAAATGTATATTTTAAATAATTATGTTCAGTTCAGATTAATTAAGTTCAAAGATTTTCAAACGAATCAAACATTGTTTTTATCACACCAAACACCAAAAATACTCCTAAAGAGTCACCCCAAATTAAATCCACTTTTTTTATTTCTTTTTAAACTTCACTCTTTAAACAAGTAAATCGAAGTGTAAAACGAAAAAAGTAAAATTCAAAAGAGAGAAAAATAGAGTTCATCCCAGGATATGATAGAGGGATGACCCTAATCTCTCAACTCACACGCCTAGTTGCGTGTGAGCAAGACCGAGCTAGGTCATCTTCAGCACTTCACACACTCTTATATAGCCTACGAATTTTTACCACAAATTATAATAATATGCTTTTTTAAGCTGTAATGATTTTTTTTTTTAAATATTTTTTTTCAAATTTTGAAAATTAAGTTGTTCATTTAACTACTTATTTTCATTATTTACATATTATGTAGTAAAATAATAGCAATGACGACATATGAAGTGAACATATCATCTCCTCAATCTAATCCAATAAATTTTATATTTTAGTGTGTGTACATGTGCGTGTGAGTGTTTGGAGAGCTTAGGAGCAAAAATGGCGTCCCAACAAGGATCCGATACTGTTCGCACAGACGTGCTGTCAGCCTCCAGATTAGCCTGCTACAAGGCTCGCGATGCCTTCTACGATTGCCTGGAGAAACAATCTGATAAGAAAGAGACTGAATGTGCCATGGTTGGTTTGCTCTACCCTGTTCAATGCAAGAAGATTCGTGAGGCGTACGAGAAGTAGTGTAGACCTACCTGGGTGAAGCATTTTGACAGGCAGTACTGTGTGAAGAAGAGAGGTGAGCGGCTGTTGGATGACAAAGATAGCAGAAGAGGTCCGTTGTCACTGCCACAGCCTTATACTTTCAAACCCCCTTCCAGTAGTTCATATCTTATTTACCTGTTTTGGAGACAATCGTGAAAATATGTAGAGAGTAAATTGTTGTTCGAACTGCGGTATTGCTACGTAGAAAAAGTAACATCATGCTATGCTATAGCAATTAATCTTGGTATCTTGCTACTAATTCCTGTTACTTTATCAATCATACGTACTGTTTTCTGCTGGAAAAAAAAAATGTGCGTGTGAGTGCATGTTCTATTTATAAATCCTTTAAAATTAAACTTAAATCGGAAAATACAGAAGAATACACAGTATCTATTACTGCATAACTAAAAAAATTATGAAAACATTGGTAATAATATCGGTACATGGGCCGTTTAACCTTTGCACGCGATACGTAAAATGTTTTTATATGTCCACATGGTCGTATCCACCATGTGGCAATGGGGTCAAGTGCCCCCTCAATTTTTGAGTTGAAATTATTATTATACCCTCCATGAAAGGTTGATGTATATATACATTTTGCATACAACAAAATTTACCATAGAGGTATATGGTGTAGCGGCATGTTGTTACTTATCTTTTCTAAATAACCCGGATGTCGATTTTACAATTTCTTCTCCATATTCCTCCTTACTTTTCCTCACTTATAAATTCAATTTAACCCAAAATTTTCTCCTCATCCTGCCACTCAATTTCTCTTTTACAATATTTTTTTTTAATGTTTTAGTAAAATTA
Source organism: Plantago ovata (assembly GCA_028274465.1). Taxonomy (NCBI): domain Eukaryota; kingdom Viridiplantae; phylum Streptophyta; class Magnoliopsida; order Lamiales; family Plantaginaceae; genus Plantago; species Plantago ovata. The sequence goes on along the minus strand of CM051456.1, from coordinate 14,871,025 downwards.
AAGATGTTTTTTTTTTAAACGGTATAAAACTAAAGATCTTATTTTAATTTTCTTCGTTAAATGTTAAACAATATAACTTATTTAGGAGAAGAGATTAATTTTTATTTATTTTCACTTCTTATGTTAATGTTCCAACTATCAATTATGTTTTAAAATTTATACTATTTACTAGTAGAAAAATGTAAACAAATTAGTCCATTCTATATATTTCAAAAATGGCTTTCTTTTTTATCAAAACAAAATAATTTTTGTTTATTTCACTTATTATAATTTTAGAAATATATTAAGAAATTTCATTAACATTCAAATGATCCAACTTCTTTTTCAAAAATTATAATTACTCCCATAAACATTTAGATAAAATTAGTCAAATTTCATTATGTTTTGAAATGTTTTGTTTGCGTATCTTAAATACTATTTATGATATACTCTATATAAACTATAAGAGATATTGGTTTACAATAAATTTAGACTAAATTTTTTTATCAGTCAATCTTATTATAATTGTGTCCCCTTTGATAAATTTTCTGCATCTTGCACTGTATGTCCATATAACTAATGTTATTACTACCAAAAAAAAGTTATTATCCAAATAACTAATACTGTAATACAGTGTCAATGTTTTGGGGTCTAGATAGTAAAAATAGTTGACTTTGTAATTAAGCAACCTGATTGGATGGATGAATAGTCTCCCTGTAGTAATGGAAATGGGAAGGAAACTCTGGATGGTCTCCTTGTAGGAATGGTTGGTTTCACCATAAAGTGATTGATTGAATGGTGAGTTCTCTGTGCGAATGAAACTTCATAATTGATTTTAAAAACTTAAAGAATGATTTCAAAGTTATATAATTCCACACTAAAATCAGTCTAGCTACATACTTTTTATGTAAGGCATAGAGCGATTCCTCTCCATCCGTCTCCATCTTTTGGCTCAGATAACACAAAGATGTAAATTGTCTCACCGGTCTTACACTTGATTCAACTGACTATCCTAGATATACATTGAATTCTTTATATATTGTTCTCTACTTTACCAATGTGGAAATTTAGTTGCATTTTTTACGACACGAAAATTCATATAAAATTGAGTTAACTAATTTGTCATCGTTGTTATTAATTTAATACGAAAAGGATGTGGATAATGAAAATGAACATTAAAAAACACCTTAACTTTCATAACTTTAAAAAATAATATTTCTTTGATTTTTTTGAAATTAGATATCATATATTATTTCGGAAATTAAAAAAAAAAAGAGAGAGAGAGAGATTCTAAATTACCTTTTTAGGAAGAAGAAAGAACTTAATTGTTATCAAATACCTTATAGGACCTTAGATAATTTCATGTTACATTATTATATACTTATTGAGCCCGTAACTCATTCCATTTCGATTTTTTGTTTTTAGTAATTGTTCCAGAAAAGGATAAAGGAAGAGGCATAGTTGAGTGAAGATAAGTCATGGGTTCATGAGCTTACTACCTCTGCTCATCAGCTGGTTTCCAAGTGTACTACCTCCGCTTATCATTTGCATATCATATAAGGAGTCGTTTTAGTTTTGTGGGTTGTAGAGGAGTGACTCCTCAAGGTGTAATATGCCTTACGTTTATGTGTGTGATATGGTTGTGAAACTCCTTAAGTTTACGCTTCCGCATATGTGTATTAAGTCAAAATCGAAGTTGCGTATACTTATCTTACTATGTGATAATTGATAAGTCAAGTTTTTCTACATATGTGTAAGAGTTTTACAACTACATTGACTTCCTTATTCCACAAAATTGCTAAACCACCTGATTGTCCTATCGAAGACACGCAGACTCCATATAAATTAAATCTCTCTTTAATCCTATCGTTCCCAACATGTCCACGTCTAGTGTCCATAAGAAAAATAAGATCAAGACGGTGAGTACAAAGAAACTCCCCTAAAGCTCGAACTATCCAAGGACCGCCCAATCCATGACAGTTCCATGATAAACAACTCATTGGTGTATGTGAGGTTGCGTTGCAGCTCCCCCTCCTAGGTCATTTAGAAGAATGCTTTTCTCAATACAACTTTGCTATGTGACTTTTTCATTAAGCTGATTTTCCTTTCCATTGTCATTTTTCTTACCACCTCAAGACACATATCCTTTAATTTAGTAGTAGTTGCACCTGTTTGCCATGCACATTTTCTTAGCCCAAGAACAATAATGGGTTAAGTATTGTTGGATAGGTTGAACTGTAACGACCCGACCCACTAATAAGCCGAGACCCGGCCCAAAGGGCCGACGAGGTTACTCCTGGGCGCTCTCCGGGGTGATATGCTGGCCCCACAGACTAACACGTGTTCTAATCCGCGCACTTTATCCTCACTCGTGCGCATATCGGTAACTTCCCAGTGGGTCACCCATCCTAGAATTGTTCCAGAGCAAGCATGCTTAACTCTGAAGTTTTTTTAGGTGAATTTCTAAAAAGAAAGATGCACCTTGTTGGTATGAGTAGCGTTCTCAATCATTTTAAGCCTTTGAAATCTGGGGTGTTACATGAACCATGGAAATCGATTCTGGGTAATTAAAGGTGTCAGTGTTGGCCTGGGTTGAATATCAAATCCACGCCTAAGATATAGAACAAAGTCACAATATCGCTTCTCAATTTTTAGTTTCAGTGGACGCTCTCTTGACTCAATACGTTGTCATTCCATGAAACAAGGCCTGAGGACTAAGAAGATCCAGATTGCTACTAGCGTGAAGGCTAGCATAGAGATTGACAGGAGTTGCAGCTATAGGTCCGTCACCATGAGAATATCCATGTTGCAACTATTGACACAGTGAGTGTTGTTAATCATATGAGCTACGTGATGACAATGATTTTCACTATGTGGGTGGGGTTGCATTGTTGTCTAGGTGCCACCGCTCGCTATGCCCATATTGTGAATTTGGAATTTACACTTTCATAATAATATAACTTTATCATCTATTTTTCTTGTATGATGTGAAATTTATATAAGGTCAAATTTAATCTAAAAAAGTCAAAATTAAAGAGTGAGAATATTCTCGATAGATGGAGAGAGTATTAGTTAATTAATTTGAATCCTTCTCCTCAATTGTACTTTCTTTTTATGCAATTGTATTCTTGGGTTTTCACTTTCGTCATCTTCACTATGTTCCATGTAACCCGGATTCGGGGTTGAACCGAAAAATCATATCGGAGGGGTTTCCGGATGACGTAATAAATATAATTATTTTAAATTAAAAATAAATAAATTAAACTTTGACAAATGATTGTCATGCATATACTATTAATAGTATATAATTGTATCGGTAATAGTAGTTATTATAGGGACAAGCCTATTAATAGTAGTCAAAACCCCTAAAACGACAACTATTTGTGAAATGTGAAAAAGGTTTAAAACGACATCTAATTTAAATTGGAGGGAGTATAAAATAATAAGTGAAAAAAAGAAAACAAAATCCAAATAAACAAACTCTTTTTTTTTTTTATACTTATTTTGTATCTTTGGCCTAAAACCCGAGTGAGACCCGGGGTTAAAGCGAAAAAATCCCGAATTCCAAGATTTTGTATAAAAACCATCAAAGTTTCGAGGTCCGGGTGAAAACATAGCCCGACTGTTTGTTTCTCTTTTCATTTTGGGAGGTTCAAGCTCTAAAATGTTTATTACATTTGGGGTTCTTTTAGGGGCAGCCTAAATCACTGTTCATCAAAATTCATTTTTAAGATTTTTCCTTTTTTTTTTTTTTTTTCTCAACACTCTACTAATCTATAAACTCTCCAAAATAATACCAAACACTTATTTTATCTCACTCTCAAATTTTTTTACTATTCATCTCCCTAATCACCCATCCTAAAAAAATGCTACCAAAATAGAGCCAAACGTACCGAGCATCTTTCATTTCATCAATAAAGAATTGTACAATCTCAACTTACGAATTAAAATCTATCAGTTCTCTTAAATTCGCGCGGACATCTATATCAATTCAAGAATTCGCGTACGGTAAACTGCCAAATCCACTTAGTCTGGTAAAAATTATTCTGCAGTTCTTCTTCTTCTTCTTCGTTAAGTCTTTTCTTCGCTCTCCCCAACCAAATCTTCCCTTCAATCTCTCAACCGGAGCTAGTTGCGACAATTCTAACCACCCACAATGTCCGCCGGCAGGCCCAGCACCGACCAAACCCACGGCGGCACTCTCACCACACTCCCCCGCGATGCCGAATCTCTATTCCGCACAAAACCGATCTCCGAAATCCGAAATATCGAAGCCTCAACTCGCAAGCAGATCCAGGACAAGAGCGAGGAGCTTCGCCAGCTCGTCGGAAATCGTTACCGAGATCTGATCGACTCAGCTGATTCAATCGTCCTCATGAAGTCATCCTGCGAGTCGATCTCAGCTAACATTTCCGCCATACATGACGCCGTGATCCACTCACTCTCATCCGAAACAACGCCTCAATTAAGTATTTCTAACCCTGGCCCTAATCGATCTGGAATTTACGGCATTGCTTGTAGAGTTAAGTACTTAGTCGATACGCCTGAGAACATATGGGGTTGTTTGGACGAATCAATGTTTCTAGAGTCATCTGCTAGGTATATTCGTGCCAAACATGTGCATTCCAATTTGATTGACAATAAGGAGAGTAGTAGTAGGAGTGTGTTATCGTATTTCCCTTTATTGCAGCATCAGTGGCAGATTGTGGAGAGTTTTAAGGTACAGATCTCCCAGAGGAGTCGGGAAAGGTTACTGCTGGATCAGGCAGGGATAGGTGCTTATGCTGATGCGTTGGCGGCTGTTGCGATCACGGATGAGCTGGATCCAAAGCAAGTTTTAACTCTGTTTGTGGATTCGAGGAAATCGTGTATATCACAGAAACTGAATGCATGTCGTGGTAATGTGAATGCGAGTAGTGAGGATGTGATTTCAGTGTTTTGTGATGTTTTGAAGATAATTCAGGTTACTGTAGGTCAAGTGGGGGAGTTATTTCTGCGAGTTTTGAATGACATGCCCTTGTTTTATAAGGTTATTTTGTATTTCCCACCGGCTTCTCAGCTGTTTGGGGGGATACCAAACCCTGACGAGGAAGTTAGGTTGTGGAATTTGTTTAGAGATAAGTTGGAGTCGGATATGGGGCTATTAGACCGGGAGTTTGTGTCGAAGACTTGTTCTGATTGGTTGAGGAATTGTGGGAGGGAGATTATGAGTGATGCTAGTGGTAGGTATTTGATAGATGTAATTGGGAGTGGGCGTGAGCTTTCTTCAGCTGAGAAACTGATAAGGGAGACTATGGATAGTAAGCAGGTTTTAGAAGGCAGTTTGGAATGGCTGAAAAATGTTTTTGGTTCTGAGATTGAGTGGCCATGGAAAAGGACTCGAGAACTTGTATTGGGAGAAGAATCGGACCTATGGGATGATATCTTTGAAGATGCTTTTGTGCAGAGGATGAAGAGTATTATCGACTTAGGATTTGATGAATTAACTGGACTTGTTAATGTTGTGGATTCTGTTCACTCGATTGTGGAAGTTCCTGGTAATCACTCTGATTCCATAGCTTCCTTGAACAGATATCGGAATATTGGCGGGGTTTGGTTCACAGAGGCAAATACTAAAAAACATAGTTCAGTTCATGGTTCAAAGTCGCATCATTCTCAAGAATATGATTTTCATAGCTGTCTCAATGCTTATTTTGGCCCTGAAGTGAGCCGGATAAGGGATGCTGTAGACAGTCGATGCCAGAGTTTTCTACATGACCTTCTTAGGTTCCTCGAGTCTCCAAAGGCAGCAAATCGATTAAAGGATTTGGCACCCTACATACAAAATAAATGTTATTCAAGTCTTACAACAATATTAACACAGCTCAAGAATGAGTTGGATCGACTTTACAGTGGTTTAGAAAAGAGAAACAACCCTGATGAATCTGCATTATCGCCTGGTATACTCATTGAAAGATCATTATTTATTGGGCGTCTTCTCTTTGCATTTCAGAAGCACTCTAGGCACATCCCGATTGTACTTGGCTCACCTAGGTCCTGGCTAAATGAAATCTCGAATGCTTTATCCACTCAAATTCCAGCTACACAGGAGCAGACAAGGGCATCACTTGACTCATCAATGACTGATGGTCCAGGGAAAAGAATGGTTGATTCCAACAAGAAACAGATGTCTCTGGTGGCAAGCGCTCTATTTGGAGTAGAAGACAATTCTAGCCCTCAACTTAAGGATTTAATTCAGACAACCCACGATCTCTGTGTCAGAGCTTATAACTTGTGGATATCGTGGGTTTCTGATGAATTTTCAGCTGTTTTCTCAAGAAATCTCAAGCAAGATGACGCCCTAACATCAAGTATTCCTATGAGAGTAAGTATTATTTCGTCTCAAACTTTCAAAATCTTTCCGTTTCAAGATTCCCCGTTAGTTGTATGCTCATTAATTTTCTTTTACCAGTGCACCAAAGTGATGGTTACTTGGTCATTCGATATGGATCCAATATGTGCTTTCTTAAAGCAATAATCTCTATTTACATACAAGTATCTGAATCATGTAAGCTTGCATGCATATATGAATTTTAGTAAGTTGGAAGCATTTGTTATTTATCATTCACCTCAACAATTGGCAGGGTTGGGAGGAGACTGTAGTCAGGCAAGAGCAAGCTAGTGAAGGCCAGTCAGAGATGAAGATATCACTTCCTTCTATGCCTTCTCTATACTTGATCTCATTTTTATTTTATGCATGTGAGGAAATTTATCGCGTGGGTGGTCATGTCCTTGATAAAATAATTCTGCAGAATCTGGCATCAAGGTTATTGGACAAGGTATGCAGTTCAACTTCAAGTAGTAGTAACATATCTCTCTAATGGTAATTCCGGCTTCATATTACAATTTCATTTTGTATGTTTGTTTTGTGCTTAATGAAGTCTTTTCTACTTCTCATTCCATTTAAGAAAGCTTGTTATTATAGATATAGTTGAAGTTAAGATCAAAAAATTGCACAGCCAACTGAATCGTCACCAAGCACATGTGCTCCGGTGCTCCCTTAGAGAAATCATCATAAGTGAGTATGATTTTGCTCAATGAAACTGCCAGCTAGGGTTTTCTTTTCCCAGCTCCGGTCGTTTAGTCAAAAGCTGAACCTGAATAGTTTACATAATTTATCTCATGTATTCCCAGTGAATATTCCCTAATGCAACTCTTGTCTCTTAATCTATGTGAAGGAAAAGAAGAATGGGAAAGAATGCAACAGAAATAAAAAGGGGAAATACAGAAATTGGTGATAATAGGGAGTGAGAATAGGAGGAAACAGAAATAGGAAAGAGAAGAGAAACAGTTATATGTGTATAATAGATATAATAATCCACAAGCCTTAATTTTTATTTACCGTTTCACATTCTTTCCCTGATGCCGTTTGTCCTCTTGGAAGCTCACACAGCCATCTTATTCCTTAACGATTATGTTTGCAATTTGTTGTTTAATTATTGGAGTGGAAATGAGTAAGATAAAAGAGAAGCTGTTCCATGTAGATATTTTTCCTTTACTTGCTAGATGTATCTTTTGTGTAGATTAGTTTTCATTTACTTATTAGTAGTATCTTTTTTTTTTTTTTTTTTTTTTTTTTTTTTTTTTTTTTTTTTTTGCACTAGATCAGATTAAGTGGCTCAAGTTCGATGATTTTGACTATTTTTTTTTTTTTGGGGGGGGGGGGGGTTGGGGAACAAGTGTTGGGCCATCTACAGATCTCTTAAGATATATATGCCAGGTCAGAAATAAAATCAATTGTGTTTTATCAAGCAGATCAGATTTTTACATACTGAATAATGTTTATTTGTTTTTAAATGACTACCTATATGTACCATAAGTATGATTTGCAGTTAAATATACCGAGATATCTATAAATACATATATCAGAAGCTACTCTCACAAATTTATTTTCCGGAACACTTGTTTATCAAGCACTTCTATACCTCATCTTCCTCTTTTAATTCTCGAGTAATAAACTCAATTTATATCATACTGTATGAATATTCTGATGACTTTGTTTTTAATACTCTCATTACGTTATGCTTAGGGATAGAACTCTGTGATATTTATGCTTGTCTGGATTCATAAATACATTTTGAAAGTATTAAATCCATTAAAGCCCAAACGTTTGTACAAGTATAAAAGGGGCATACCCCAATTACAAATTTCTAGAAAGTCTCAATTACAGGATTCATAAATAAATTGCTTAGGCTTCTTACCACATTCCGTCACGTGTTTTCCGTACTCGCAAGATCTTGAATATTGTGGCAGTTCACAAAGCCAGTCGTGTTCATATAAAGTAGTAAAAGTACATTAGATTAAAATCAGAGAGGTTTTTTTTTTTTCCTGCTAGACACCTGAGATAGTAATCTATAATATCCAAAATTTACCCCAAGTGAGAATAGTTTTGCCTTGGGAAAATGCAGTTACACTTTACTCCAAATCATTTGATTTCTTTGATGCATATGCTATTATAATATCTCTTGTGCATAGGTTATTGGAACTTACGAGGATTTCCTGTTAGCCGAAGAAAGTTCTAGTTCTGGCTCTCAAGTGTCGGAAAAGGGCAATCTGCAAGTTTTATTGGATATAAAATTTGCGGCTGATATTTTAGCTGGGGTGATTTCCATGCAAATGAGGAGTATCCGAGGATTTCTAAAGTTAAAAGTTCTTTTAGAAGGAAGCAGGAAGCACAACGAAGCAATTCTGTTTTTAATGAACGTATCAATCGGCTGATAGTACATCTTTCTCAAAAACTGGACCCAATTGATTGGCTCACGTAAGTTTTCTGACTATTTTGTTGATTTTACAAGTTTTGATTCTTGAAAAATCTAAATTATACTTCAAACCTTTGTTTTTTTTCCTGCTGAAAGTTTGGAGTCTTGACAATTCTGTTTTAATATTGACTGTTTCCCATACTTCCATATTTTAATTGGAAATCTTGAAATTGATTAGTTTGAAATTATAATATGTATGTTCAAATTTTGTTAAGAAAAAAAAAGAACTTTGATGTGATTTCCCCAGTAACAACATATTTCATTCTCCTGAATTTTGACATAATGAAATTGGGGAGACTTGTGTCCAAGTTCAATACTCCTGTTAGGATTTTGGTTTCAAGATACTAAAAATTAAATTGAGATGGTTACTGATTCTAGAACCTGTCGAGTTGTTTCTGTGGCCCCTGTGCAGGGTCCATACTCATGCCCCAATCCCCATGCCTGGAGAATCAAATTCTGTTCTGTTTATTAAACTTGTATTCACAAACCTTACTCTTCCATCTGAACAATAGTTGTAGTAAAACTAGATATTTTACATTGTGAATATCATTCTGGTGTGCATTTTTTTAAAACATTGTAGTCATCATTCTAGTTTATTTTCATGCATCTCAGGTATGAACCGTACCTATGGGAGAATGAGAGGCAAGCATACCTTAGGCATGCCGTCCTTTTGGCTTCTTTGTGCAGCTTAATCGGTTGTATATGGACATTGTGCAGAAGCTACCCACTAATGCTGAATCAAACACTATGCGATGCTCTACTGTGCCTCGGTTCAAATATCTTCCTATCAGGTGGATACTGTTACCCTTCACATATATATACTTGCTGTATTTATTTGATTTTTTTACCTTGGCCAATTTAGTTTATTCCCAAGCCTTTGAGAATGTGTTTTAAGTTCTGTACTCTGTCTCTAGTGCTCCAGCTTTATCATCAAGGAATACAGCCAGAACACCAGGATCCACAACCATGGATGATGTTTATTCGAGAAACTCATGGAAAACTTATGATGAGATATCCCGAAATATTGATGCCGACGAGGACTCTAGTTTGGGGATGGCTGCACCATTATTGAAGTCTTTCATGCAGGTAAACTGTCTATTTAGCAAATTGAATGTCTTGAATTTGTTGATTATTTTGGCAAAACATGAGGCTTAAAAGTCAAATCTAAATCTCTCTGGTAGAAATATGTTCCAATCTAGTTGATAGAATCATAGAAACTAAAAGAAAAAAAAAAAAAAAACTTGTCAATATTTGCTGGCTATGTTTCTCAACCATTTTGTCACAACAATGTTTCTCAGGTCGGTAGCAGATTTGGGGAGAGTACACTGAGACTGGGATCGATATTGACAGATGGGCAAGTCGGCCGTTTTGGAGACATATTACCTGCTCAAGCTGCTGGCCTCCTGTCGTCTTTCACTGCCAGATCCGACGCATAATCATCCTATTTGGATCGGAACAGAAGAAAAGAAAGCAAGTTGAATTGCTGCGGAAATCCATAGTCACTCAAGTATAGAGTGTTGTACATACCTTGAGTATCCCTCCCATACCCGACGATTTTTTTGTTTAGGTCTTAAAAAAGCTCATGAAATGAGCTTAGATGTTGATTCTGGGAAATTGTTGGTCCGTATTCCGTATGTCAATTTTTTTTGTAATTGTGTGTACAAGTAATTACAACATTAGTAAAGAAAGCAAGTAATTTGATTACGATCATCATCCATGATTTGACTTTGTGACTTGGGTGATTCACAATCACAATAAATTGCAATTTAAGATTACAAAAAAGTACTTACTTAAAGAAATTTACTCTTAGTAGTATCTGTTTAGAGATTATCTTTACAAATTTAACAAAACGAAATGGGAGTGAACATTTTATTCTTAGTATATTTTGCTCCTACTTTTTACTTCTAAATTATATCATAACTCTGTAATATACCCAGTTCCTCTAAACCTTTATAATAATTATTTTTTTCTCCATTTTAGACGTTCCGTTCCGTTAGAAGTTTCCATAATAATATTATTATAACAATTACCCTTAACATCTACATACATTCACAACTTTATTACACTAACCACTCTTTATTCATTCTTTACTATAATAATACCTCACTTATTATAATTTTTTCATTCTTTATTCAAACGATATCCCAATCACAATATATTTCTCTTTTCGAAATAGGTCTTGCGTTAAATCAAATGATAGGGTTCGTTACAAGCCTAATAGAAGTAGTAGCATCCGAATTTAACATATACATAACCAATCTGGACACATATCCCAAACAAAAGTAAAAGAGTATTGAGTTAATTGAGATCTTCCAAAAGTACGTTTTATCCCTTCATTTACTAAGTAATCTGCTACAACATTGCACTCCATGTAGATAAACTTGTACTGCACTTCTTCAAATCTTCTTAGCCGATATATTCCCTGTGGACAATATATTTTTCATTTTTACTCAAATAATTTCTCAATTTTACCTATATTGTAAAAACATCATGATTGTAAGAGAAATGAGAAACTTGGTATAAAATGGAGAAAGTAATGAATAAAATTTTATGAAACTTTCAAATAAAAATAATTGATAAAATTTTATGGACCGAGGGAGCAACCTCGCAACCTCTAGAGAAAAATCATCTCTGAAGTGTAAACTGTAAACCAACACGCTTTATTGATACAGCGTTTGTGTCACCTCATCTTTTTTCAATTTTCTTTTTTACTTTTTCTATACGCTTCTTCCTCCCCCGCCCCGATACCACCTGCAACCTACAAACAGACTTCCCCAACTTAATTATCAATCCGTTGCATTCTATGTACCGTCAATAATTTAATTTCTGTTTTGCATGTTGATCGGTTTATGGCCCGGGCATAAACTCAAACAGTGACAGGCCTATTAATTCGATCCGCCCCCTTTTTGACATGGACTCATCATCCGCCGCCACAGCTCCCTTTGGCGACGAATCGACAGTCCTTGACCTAACGGGCTGCCAGCTCCGCAGTCTGGAATCTGTGGAGCTGTCTCCTTCTCTCACCGAATTGGACCTCACGGAGAACCGCCTCACCGCTCTAGACCCTCGCATTTCACAGATTTCCAACCTCAAGAAGCTCTCTCTTCGCCAGAACCTCTTTACCGATGACGCCATCTTGCCTCTCTCCTCCTGGAACTCCGTTTCTGCTCTCGAGGTACCAATCCTCTTTCCCCCTTGTATTAACCCTCCAACAACTTTCTCGCTTTCTGTAACATATGTTATTTCTCTGATATGCCATGTTTAGTTTCACTTTGTATATGGACATAGTTTCCTGCTTTATCCGTGATCTACATTTGGACTCAAGAGGGTATATAAGTTAGTACATGTGTTTAATGCGTTGTATTTGATTGAGATTGTTGTGTTCTTGATTGATTGATTGATTGGATGTGGACTGAAGGTGACTGTTTTGTGGTTGTAACATCTTTCGTTTCGTCTCTGTGTTTCCATGCTTTACAGGAGCTGGTGTTGAGGGATAATCAGCTGAAGAAGATTCCAGATGTCAGCATTTTTAAAACGCTTCTGGTATTCGATGTTTCATTTAATGAGATTTCTACACTTCAAGGATTGTCCAAGGCCGCCGCCACACTCAAAGAACTTTATGTGTCTAAAAATGAAGTGTCCAAGATTGAGGAGATTGAGCACTTACATGACCTGCAAATTCTCGAGCTTGGATCCAACAAATTACGGGTTTGTTCCTACTCTATACTAGTGAACTACTCCTTTTTAGTGCTAAAGCATGTGGAAATTCTTAAATCCTATAAATGATGGGGCCGTCGCATTAGTCATCATGACGGTTTATTTGGGTAGTATAAATTGGCCACTGATGTATAAACAGTTTTTAGTCTGCAATTGGTAATACAGTACATTGCCATCTGAGAGGATAACCAGATTTGCTGAACAGAAACTCCTAGTTTTCGATGAGAAGATTCTTTAAGATGTTTATGCATGTAGCATGAAAGAAATTAATTTTTAGTAAATTTTTTTTTTTTTTGATGAATGGCAGTTTTCTTTTTTAGACTAATGAGCCAGCAGTGTTGTATTCTGATGGAACGAACATAGTTTCAAGTTCATTTGTTATGAATTGATCATTTAATGTACTGTCTTTGGTTATAAGGTTATGGAGAATCTCGAGAACCTGTCAACCTTGCAAGAGCTATGGCTTGGACGCAATCGTATCCGTACCATTAATCTCTGTGGGCTAAAATGTATTAAGAAGCTGAGCCTTCAAAGTAATCGACTCACTTCAACGATAGGACTTGAGGTAGCTAACCTGAACTTTGCACACTGCAATAATTCATAGGCAGCACTTCTTTGGAAATTTAACTTCACATAAAATTCATTCTGCCATCATTATACACAGTTGTTTCTGTTCTCTGTGCAGGAATGTATTGCTCTAGAAGAATTGTACTTGAGCCATAATGGTATCGCCAAAATGGAAGGTTTATCAACACTTGTCAACCTCCGGGTCTTGGATGTGGCATCAAATAAGCTTACAGAAATTAATGACATTGATAAATTGGGAAAGTATGACTTATAACTTTACCAAGCCAATGTATAACTCATTTTTACTCTGTGCAACGACCTTATTCATTATGGTCATTAATTTGCTTCCAGGCTAGAAGATCTGTGGCTCAATGACAACCAAATAGTGTCTCTGGATAAAGTAGCTGAAGCAGTTACAAGTTCCAGGGAGATACTCACGACCATCTACTTAGAGCGCAATCCATGTGTACGTAAATTCATATGTTAGCACTGTTTATTATAAGTATCCATTGGTTACTTATTCTTGTTATAACTTGCACACTAATTTAGTCAATTTTGCTTCATGCCTCCATGCATGTGTATTTCCACCGCACTTATATTTTTACCAGACAACATAACTTCCTATTATCGAACAAGTTATATTCCATGTGTTATTATCTGCCACTCCCCCACACCCACACACAAAATCCTTTTCAACCGTAGAGGGCGTGCTTTTTATTTATTTAATAGATATTATGGACTCCCTTTCCATCATAAATACTCCATAGTAAAAGGATTGTGTTTATTCATCTGAATCATGGAATTGGACCTGAACATCCTAGGACTCGTGAATCTGAAACTGATTCCGTTAGGCAGATAACCCACAGTTGTATATCATGAATATGTGAGATTGAATTTAGTATTATTTGAAATGTTTTGAGAAACATATGAACATCACAAGGAGGTGTTTAGACTTAGACAAATAACTGATGATTTTTTTCACTAGGAAAATGCAAGTAACTAATGAAATATAAAATTTCATTTAGGCTGAAGGATATAATCTGTATATTCTCAAGCTCAACTTGTTTAAAGAAATCAAGGGGATATGAATTTCTCTGGAAAAGCTGGAGCTGCTGATTCTTAAACCAAAACCTTACTGATGTGGATTTCATGATCCGTGCTAATGATCTGAAGAAATTATTTTCATCATAATGTTTCACATATATTACAATAGGCAACTACCTAAATGCAATTATGCAAATAATATTAGTAGCATGTAATCAAATCCTTCAATCTAAATTTACTTTCAGGTAGTATTGCATTGCTTGTCTGTTTTGTAACTAATTGCTTGAATAGGTATATTTTTGGCTTCAACTCTAACACATGTCCTGTTCTAAGTGACTGTGAACTTATAGTCTATTTCCAACATTTTAAAATGTATTTTGGCCAAGCTAGTCACTCACATTTTTTGTCTCCTTTCCCTCACTTCTCTTAATTAACCCAGCAAATTTTTATGTTTTGTTACTTTACAGGCTAAATCTCCGGATTATATATCTACACTGAGACAAATATTCCCAAACATTCAGCAAGTTGACTCCGAAGTTTTTGCATAGAGTTCTTTTTCCTTGAAATTCTGGTTAAGCTGGTGGATATAGTTATGGTTCCATCACAATATTGCATCAGATGCAGACAGAAAACTTCAGTACAAGTTTCAGGTGATGTTGCTGGGTTTCCATGAAATTTGCAGTAATTTGTTTGATGTAGGAGAGTTCTTACTTCTTACTCACCACACCCAAGTGTGCTACTTGCTTTTTTTCCCTTTTGGTCTCTTTGAATTTTAATGTGTTCAATTGAAACGTGATTGAAGAGCTACCCATCATTGATTTGAACTCTTTGGCTGTTCAATCAATACAAGTAAAGGGTGGAACAAGGTGTTGTGTGGTTGACATGTTTTTGTTACAGATTTATGTTCTAAGAACCGTACTATCTGTCTGCTTGTTCTGAAGTTTATGAGGAAGCTATAGATTTATGATCTAAACGTTCTTTTTCTAATAAGACCTTAAGCTCTATTACTGTCACTGGCACATTGTCAATCGTCTATAGGATGCAATTGACAGTGAATGTAACACGTTTATTTCTAAGGACACACATTATGGGCAATGGGCAGCAGCGCCTCCATATAAATCTAATTGAGGGAGGATGTTAGTTTTCCGTAGCAATGATATACAACCTGAGGTGATTCCAAACCTCACATGTTCATAAGCGACGAGGCCAGGCCAGCTTATGAACTGAGGGGCAGGGCAGCAGCAGGAGCCACTGAGCTCATCTCCCAAGTAGTTTGTAATACAGAGACGCATATAGTAGGTGGTATGCCCAAGCCGAAGGTCATGCATGAAGCCCAGTAGGTGACTCTTAGCCATCACTATAGTGGCAAACATATAAAATTTCGGGTTTACGAAAGCAAATTGAGAGGTCCAAGTAGGAAACACCCTGATGAACCACTTTGTTAATTAAGTGCCTCCCTGATCTGTTCAACTCCATGCAATCCCGCGAAAGGGTTCCAATGGTATTATTGCTTCCGCCAATCATCAAAGTTAAACAATGGGATGGACGTAATTAATGTTACAGATTACATCCCACCCATTTCTAATCAATTCAAAAGCTCCAATTTCATCGTGGAACTGTTTGAAAACCCGAACCTGCATATTTCCTCAATGTTTTAAAATTCACCGAATTATTTTTGGAACAAAATAGCAATTTTATTCCAGTAAGTCGTCTAGCAACAAAAGCTATCCTATTTGAACGCCACATCACTGACTCCGACGTTTGCGCACGGTGTGGCAATGCCCCAGAAACAATTGGCCATACATTGAGATTTTGTGATGCAGCCAAGGCCCCAGAAACAATTGGCCATACATTGAGATTTTGTGATGCAGCCAAGGCAATATGGGAGTTCTGTGTAAGTCCGGCTCAATGTGGTTCGAGTTCTCTCCGGTTCCTCAAGGTGCGTGGTTTACCGAAATCGTTTAGCAATATACTTGTGCCTACTGCTCCTTGGCATCTTGTCTTTCTAGCAATTACATGGCATAGATGGAAAGCTTGGAATGAGTTTGTCTTTAGAAATAAAGTGCTGCCGACTCGAGGTGTGGCCTACATAATTAAGATGATGGTTTTAGATATGGTATGCGCTTTCGTGGAGAAACAGCTTGCAGGGTGCCCATGTTAGTAGAGAGAAAATAATATGGCATGCTCCCCCATTGGGATGGTGTAAACTTAACACTGATGCGAGGTTAATTAATTCGACGAGTGCGGTGGTAACGGGTGGCTTGTTGCGAGATGATCGGGGGTTGGATTTTTGATTATTCACAAAAGTTATTTGGATTGACTATTAACACAGCGGAGTTACTAGCATTGCGCCAGGGGCTTATGCTAGCCTGAGACAAACAGATTTCATAGATCATTGTGGAGACGGATTCATAAGTTATTTACAAGCTTCTTAAGGCTACATACGATTGAGCATCATTTACACAACTTGTTAGAAGATGTGCGGAGCTTCCTACACCCACCATGGGAGAGTGAATTAAGACATACCAGACGTGATGGGAATGCTTGTGCGGATTCCTTGGCCAAGTTAGAACATGAGACGGGTTACACCTTTGGGAGTTACCGCCTCCATCTCTCCTTTCTATTTTGAATAAAGATGTAGATAAGTTTGTCCTGGTAGCTTAGTACTCTTTGTTTGAGAACAAACTCCCAATACAAAGAAAACAAACTGAATGTACATACCCATCTCCCTTTTGTTTAGTGTTTTTTATTTATAAAAATACTTTATATATTTGAAAACATAAAGCGCTCATGCATGTGTTAATTTCTCTTGAAATATTTAGAAAACAAATTATTTTGTACTGAAACTTTTGTTTATTTAAAATTGCACTGAAACTTTTCACCAAAATTATCAACTTGCACGTTAATATTTCAATTTCCCCTTAGTTAACATTTATGTTTTTCAAATTTTACACAAACTTTTGCAAAAGAATTCAAATTATACAAAAAAATAAAAAAATCTAACAAATAATCCAATTATTCCATTCAAGTTTTGGTGAAAAATTTCATTATAATTTGGCGTAAAATAAAAATTTCAGTGCATTTTAAAAACATTAAAAAGGTATTAATCCAAATTATTTTTTTCCCAAAATTAAATAGATATTATCCTAAATATAAAATGAAAAATGTGACCCCCACCATCATATCTGATTTTCTATTTATTTCTCACCACCGACTGATTGATCGTACTCGTAGGTGAGATAGAAAATGAGAAAGTAAGGGGAATCCCAATGTGCACATGAATTTCACAGACACCGACACTAATCCATTCCATTTCATTTTACGTTTACGTTGGTTTCTTCAGCTCAAAGTTACCCTCACTCCCATAGTCCCATTAATAGCACTACCAGTAGACCTTTGATACTGAGTCACTAATACACTCTCTGGTCCACATCTACTCATTTGCACCAAAAATGGCCACCACAAAAGATGCAGCAAGAGGAGGAGGACCAATTGATTTGAATTTGACTACCAGTAGAAGGACTAGGTCCACTGTCCCTAAATCAGGCTCTGTCTGGGAGAGCAGAATCAAGCTTGATCAAGGCAAAGGTGGCTTTAAAGTCTTCAATCATGACCACAATTCTCATGATACTACTACTACTACTACTAAAACTGAGGTCCTTCAGCTCGATAAAAAACAGAGCAGCCCTGTCAGTGCTAAGAGAAAAACATGGAAATCATCGGATACTACTGCTTCGAGTCCTGTTCACATTGCGAGGCAGCAGCACAGATCTGAATTGAGTGATGACCAGGTTGATTCCAGGAAAAATCAGTTGGTGGAATCGAGGATTACGAGATCTGCTGTTCGATTGAAATCCGATTCGGAGAATTCTGAGATTGAGAAGAGTTTAATCCCGAAATCGAGATCTGATGAAGAGTTTGGCGTGTGTGAGGAGAAGGCGATGAATACAGAGAATGTGGATCGAGTTGAAACTCGATTGGATAGTAATGGTGTTGCTGAGGATGTGAAAGTGGGTGAGAAGGAGCTGGTTGAGGCTGAGATTGAGAAGAAAAGTGTCGGTGATGATGTTAAGGAAATCAATTTGCCGGAGGAGAAAAGGCCGACTAGAATTGTGGCTGAGAAGAAGAAATGGACTCAAAGCAATGAAAGGCCGGTTCCGTTTTCGTCCACTGTAAAGAAGCAACAACCAGCTGCTCCTGTTGTTGTTAATCGTGTTAGAGTTGATCCCAAAACCAACCCTATTGAGATAGGTAATCTATTCATGTGAATTGGAGCATGTATAACTATGTATGTATGCATGATTCGTTTTAGTTACTTTATGTTTGATCATAGTTGTTTTTGTTAGGTTCAGAGCATTTCCCTGGAACCCCAAGAACACATAGCAGACTTCAAACTTTTGGTGAGTTTTGCTAAACAGGGTATGTATTGTAACTGGTGATTATCTGATTTTTGCTGAAAATGATCTTCTCAATGTAGGTAGTTTTTTTCAACAGAAAAGAAAATGAAATCATTTTTTTTGTGTGTGTTTGCATAATTTGTTTTTCGAAATGTAAGAATTTTTGTTTTTGATGTTTCTCAGTTGACCTGGTAATGTGGAAAGACATCTCAAGAACTGCATTTGTGTTTGGAGTTGGAACATTTATCATTATATCATCTTCCTTCACTAAGGATCTTAACATCAGGTTAGACATTTTATATACTACTACTACTACTATTATTAAAAGAAGTAAACATGGGTTTCGTGACTTTCGTCAATCACCAGAATGATCTCCACCGATGGCGATAAATTTTGTTTGCTTAAGTGATTGTTTAACACCTGTGTCATAAATATGCAATGCTGTGAATATTAGTTACTCTGTCACTTACTCATTCGGCACTTGACATTGTGAAACAAGCACCTCGTAAAATCGTACCTCAACTAAAATAATGTTGTTGGAATTTTCAGCTTCATATCCGTGGTTTCATATTTAGGCCTTGTTTATCTTGCTGCAATCTTTCTTTTCCGGACCTTAGTTAAAAGGTAACAAGTATATCTTTAAGCTCAAATAATTCTTTTTTCCCCTTCAAAAATCACCTTGTATAATTTGTTTTTCTTGAAATTTTCAGGGGTTCTAGTGACGCAGGGAAAACCGACCATGATTATGTTGTTGGGGAAGAAGAAGCCATCTGGCTAGTAAAATTGTTGTTGCCTTATGTAAATGAGTTTCTTTTAAATTTGAGAGCTCTTTTTTCTGGAGATCCTGCTACCACAATGAAGGTAAAATTAAAATCTTCAATTGCATTTCCCTCTGCACAATTTTGTCCATTTCCTTGGATAATTTAAATTTTATATAAAATGACAAATGTGTCCTATGTCAGTTGGCAGTGCTACTGTTTGTTTTGGCAAGGTGTGGAGGGTCCATAACCATCTGGAAGATGTCCAAATTAGGTCAGTACTACATTTTGTTCCATACAGTATTTGTCTTATCAGTTGATTTTATTATTGTTCATCACAATGTAGGCAAATGACGAAAAACATGGTTGGTAATGATTTTTAATTAAGTGGTAATCAATGACTAGGGGAAAAAAAAAGAAAAAAAGAGTTGTTGCCTGGTTGGGCTGATTTTTATATTTTACGGTGTAATTCGCTCATTTCACTTCACTTTTAGCTCAAAGTTGGATATCACTATTTGCAGGGTTTTTTGGAGTATTTACCGTGCCCAGAATCTGCTCTGCCTACTCGACCCAGTTAACTGCATACGGTAACTTAAACCTCCATTCTGTTGCATCATCACATCATACTCCACAACCTTTCCAACTATCTGTTGTTGGATACATTTGTTTGGTAGATCAAGCATTACATCAATTTGGTACCCCACAGCATTCTGCTAGGTAGTAAATCACATCCACTACTAGTTCGAGTTCATTTCACTCACAATTATTGTTTGCTACTGTATTTATGGTAGAACATAAAAAATCATATGGCCAAGATCTACCACTGCTAAATGGACTACTTGTACATAGTGTCAGTATCATGCTACACCAAGTATATCGTACCTAAAAGACCACTGGGCAACGAAACGTAATTATATAACAGTGGGCCTCATGGAGCCCACATGTATGTGTCTTGTAGGTACATTATACGTGGTGTAGCATCTCATAAACCTTAAATTTCATTGGAGTCTACTGAGGTCTTTTAATGCTAATTGTAACTGTATCGCACCTATCAGAGACGTGTGTGTTAAATAGGTGCAGTACAATTACACCTAGTATGAAATAATCCGGCTCTAAGGAAACCGTGTGTATGTATTAGGATATTTCAGAATTCAAATAGAGTATATAATTGTAACAGTTGTCAAATGATGGAGTATATCCTTCACATTTTAAATTTGTTTTAAAGATTAGAATGCTCCTTAACAATGATGAAACATTGAAGGTACATTTTGGATCCGAAGATTTAAAGACGCTTGGGAATCATGTACTCACAAGAAAGCAGTAGGATTCGCCGTGTTCACTCTCGTCTGGAACCTGTCATCTGTCGTTGCAAGAATTTGGGCTGGTAAAATCTTCTTTCTTCCTCAAATACTCCACAAACTTGTTAGACATAAAATAACTCGTGTACTATTATTGCATGATTTGGTTTGTTCTGCACTGGATATGATGCAGTGTTCATGCTATTTGTTGCATTCAAGTACTACCAACAATCTCTGATTGGAGAGGGATGCTTACAACAAGAAGCCACTGTCAGTGGACCTTCTTGGCGACCGGATCAAAATATTGGAGGCCGTCGAAGAACTGCATCATCAACAGAAATACAGAAACAAAAGAAACCCTGCTGAGTACTACAATTTTGTATGTGGAACTTGCATTACATATAGAATGGGATGATAGTTTTTTACTTGCACTTGAAACGGGATGAGAGTAAAAATTCCAAAGTTCAAAAGAAATGCACCGGCGCTCTTTAAGTGCTTTACATGATGATTATCATTCCATAATTGAAGTACATGCAGAAATTTTTTCTGAAGAGAAAAACTATACTAGTACTACTGTATATGCGAAGTGAATTGCTAAAAGCTTAGGCAAAATATGCAGGATTATGGAAAAGTCATTCGCGACTTAAGGCTTGCTAGTTCTCAAACTAGTTGCCCGTTCTATTAAATCACAAATGAAGAAATGAAAAATGCAAAAGTATGAACGGGTGATAACAAGAGACAGGAGTGATGGAATGAATAAGTGTACACGCACTTTTATACTATTTTTCCATTTAACCGGCAAATCGAATATCAATAATGGTTTTTATTCCCGTTATGACTCGAATTCCGACCTATTGGTTAAATTTTATGCAGCTTATCAACTGAGTTACGCTTCGTTGTCCCTACATTTTTAGTACTCCCTCATATCCTTATTAATTGACATTTTAAACAATTCACAGATTTTAAGAAAATTATATTTTTTAATTATTACCTCATTAAATCATGATTAGTGTCATTTAAAATTATAAAGAAACACACATTGTATTAAAATAACATAAAGTTACCCAATGAAAATGAAAAATGTAAAGAAAGAGTCAAAAGGCCATACAATCCCAATAAAAGTAGCAATAAATAAAAGCTGGGTCAATTACATTTAGGTGATGTTTTTTAAACTTAACTACAATTTAATAGTAACACTTAAAATTTTGTTTTAAAAAAAGTAACGTTTGATGTGGTGTACCCAAAATCAAAATGACATTGTATATTTAAATGGTAAGTGAAATTATGGTACCAAATTGTGTGTTATACATATGTTATTTCCAAAAATATTCTTCAAATTCAAAACCATAATTCTCCCCCTAATTAATCACCATCATCCATAATGATTTGTATTCCAATTTCCATTCAGCCAACTCGATCAATCAGTAACTTTCAGTCCGAGCAGTGGCCTCCCAATTTCCAATCCGCGCATCGTTCTTGTACCAAATTAAGTACTAATGCTTAACGCTCCCTCCGGAATCACGTACCCCTTAGGCATGTGTTATAAATATTCATCTTTTTTAATCCCGGCTAAAACGTTAAAATTTGTAAAACGTCATTTAATGAAAATAGGAGGGAGTACATGATTACACGCTTTTATAATTGAACTACATGACTACACACTCGAGTAGTTTAAACTTAAGAGCCCGTTGAAAAGCTCGGAATAAAAAATCTAGCTCCATTTATTCCATTAATAATCTGTCGTTTGATTTTCTGTTATTGAGGAGCTACTACATATCAACGTAGAGTAAAAGAGTAAAAGTTTACATTGTAAATAAAAAGATTTTTCCTAGTATCTATAATTATAAGTCAGTTGAGTAAATCGTATTATTTTCTGTAACTTATTCATATACTATATTGGTAAAATCTCAATTCATATCTGAACCACACAAATTCATGTTCTTAATTATCGTATTCTATTTCATGTCACAATCTATATATTCATTAAAGAAGTAATATTTCTAAGCCCCTCCTTCAGCCAGGTGTCTTATTTTGTTTGGTCCGAAATTTTACCTATTACACGTGTCATGGAATCAGTAATCTTTCCTCCTGCCTACTCATCTATTATCAGAGTCCGGATTGAATTTCTCAAATCCTTGTTCACAAAAACTCAATATACAGTGTCTAAGAATGCAGTATTCGTCTAAAACAGTATTTCTCCTATCGGTCTGTGTAGAGTCGATCAAGATGAAGACAGTACACCAAAAGCATGAAGCCATACCCACCTTGGATCTCTTTTCTAGGTACTAAACAGACAGTAAAGTACTTTTCGATTCAGCTTTCTCTATTTTCGGCAACTATCACGATCCAAATTGATTAATTTCAGTGCTCGGGCGTTTCCTTGATGTTTCAAATCGATCCAGAAGGGGTTTATGTGGAACGAGATAGCTTGATTCGGGCGGACATAGATGAAACGGTCCTGTTTTAGATCAATCAGTCACGGAACTGCAGGAGCTGGACGGCGTATATATATAGAGCTATTCATTGCGGCGACTATGGAGTTTATCGATCCAATTTCCGATCACAGAAAAAGGCATGTCACAAATTTTGAGCTATCACCATTTCAATCCAGTATTTATGTTTTGAGGAAATCAATTCATGATCCATGACTCCATGGGTAGTGGTGTGGGTACCGTGTTACCCAAATCTATTTTTACCTCAGTTCTTCCAATTGATCAGACAAGGGATAATGTGAAATGGATTGTGGATTGCTTGCAATAATTCGTTAATTTCTTCTTTCAATGTGGATTGTGGCCTAACATTAAAATTTATATTTAGTCATCTGTCAGACTAGCAAGAGGAAGTCATACTCTACCGAAGATAAGCAATTCTTCAAGAATAAAGACTAGGAAGGGTAATTATTCTTTAATGTGAAATAAAGAGTAGCATCGAGAACGAATTCAAGTATGTTATTCTAGCTTGGGGCCTTAAGAAATTGCTTGGTCGAGTATAATTTGACTTACTACACAAGTTTTAGTTTTTCAATACGGTCAATGTCCATGGATTGTTTCTTCCGGTTCATCAAGAGTCTCATAGCGTTAGAATTGAACCAATCACCAATTTGGATTTCTCCAAGAAGAGGAAACTTGGAAACGAAACTAATGTGATGGCCAGTCAAAACTATCGTATCCTTTTTATGATCATTCTTCATATTGATTACCGTTCATATATACCCATTATCAGAATTTTGGTTTGTATGTGACATTAATAAGAAATAAGAACATCGTGTTTATTCTGAAGTTTGATTCCCCTGTAATATTAGCCATACATATGTTTCTCTGTTTCATGGCGCCAAAGCCTTCTCAGGAGGAAACGAAAGTGTTGTTTTGCTCATGTTGCAACTTGTGGTGTACTGGGTGATTCATGAATTTCAAGCCTAATTTCAAGGGTGATTGTCTCAATGTTGTCAAGCAGTTGCAAGCCGGAGTCTACTCATCACCAGGCATGAGTATTATTAAAGAAGCCAAAACTTTAGCTTTGATTTTATGTTCATTTTCGTTTTGTTTTGTTAAACGTGATTGCGATGAAGTGGAGCATTTGTTACACATAATGTTTTAGAGGTTAGTTTTGGTTCTACTGATCTTCTGGTTCAGTCCTTTGATGTAAGTTGATTATGATTATTAATCCATGATGATTTTGGGTTATGGCTAAAAAAATGTTTATCATTATGGTTTTCATAGGAGACAAGCTGCCGAAGGTTTGGTAACCAGGGAAAACACATGTAACTATTCATTAGTAAGTTGGCATGCACATAAAATTTTCTTTTACATAAAAATAAGGAGACTACAATTACTAGAATATGTAACATACCTTGAAGACACGGATTAGTAAAATTTAAAACATTAATTGTTTGTAATAACTTAAAACATTAATTGTATTCGACGGATCTATTCTTCAATAGTGCCGAACACTAATTGTGTTTAACGGGTCTATGCAGTAAGTAATTGCTTTAATTAGAATCTGATTATGCCGCAAGTATACTCTGCAATAGTTTAGAGAACTAATTGTGATGGATAGGTATATTTCACAATAATTTAGAACACAAGCTGAGTTTGACGGGCACGGGTCTATTATGCAATACTGTGTTCGACATGTATATTCCGTGATAATCTAGGAACAGTACATCGACTGGTTTACTTTGTGAAATTTAGATCACTAATAAATTACGTCTACAATGCAATATATAGCACTAGCTAACTGCGTCGACGGATCTATTCCTTAATAATCTAAAATACTAACTGCATTTTATGGGTCTATTCCGTAATAATTTAGAATACTAACCGTAATCGACGTTGCAAAATGGTTTATTTTGATTGGTTTAACTGATTAAATGTCAAAATTACAAGCACTTAATTAGACGGGTTTATTTTGCAAAGAATTTAAAACATTAGCTCCGTTCGACATGTTTATTATGCGATAATTAAGAATGCTAATTGTGCTTGACGAGCCTATTCCACAATAATTTAGAACACTAACTATATTTGACTGGTCTATTCAAAATAATTTAAAATGTTATATAACTTTGTCTGACGGGTCTACTCCACAATAATTTTAGAGCACTAACTGTATTTTACGTGTCTAATGAACAATAGTTTATGTATAGCACTAATTGTGTTCGACATCTTTATTCTACAAATAACTTAGAGTAGTAAATGTATTCGACGAATCTATTCCACAATACAATTAGAACAATAACTGTATTTGATTGATGTATTCCGAAATAATTCAGAGCATCAACTACGCTCGATGGATCTATTTTGCAATAGTTTCATAACGATAAATGCGTTCGACAAGTCTATTACGCTATAATTTGGAACGCTAATTGTGCTCTAGGGGTCTATTCTATAATAATTTAGAACGCTAGCTGCATTTGATGGGTCATTTAACAATAACTAATTAGGTTTAACAGGTTTATTCCACAAACATTTACAACGCTAATTGGGTTTGACGAGGCTATTGTGCGATAATTTAGAACGCTAAAGTTTGACTGTTCTATTCCGCAATAATTTAAAATGCTAATTGGGTTCTACTGGTTTATTACACAATAATTTTGAACCCTATTTGAATACGACGAGTATATTCTGCAATAATTTACAAAGCTAACGGGTTTGGCATGTCTATTCCGCAATAATTCAAATGCTTAATGGGTTCGACATGTCTATTTTGCAACAATTTTGAATGTTAAATGTGCTTGAAAAGCCTATTTCACAATAATTTAGAATACTAACTATGTTTGACGGGTCTATTCCGTAATAATTTAGAACGCTAACTGGATTCGCGACGTCTATTCTGAAATAATTTTGAATGCTAACTATGCTTGACGGATCTATTATGGTATAATTCAGAACACAAACTATGTTCTACGGGTCGTTCCACAATAATTAATTTAGAATGTTAATTATGTTCAACGGGTTTATTTCGTAGTAACTTAGAACGCTAACTTTGTTCGACGGGTCAATCTGAAAATAATTAGAACATCAACTGTATTCGAAAAATTTATTCCACAATAATTCAAAACACTATAAGTGCGTCCGACAAATCTATTCTACCATAGTTTAGAACGTCTATGTTCGATGAATTTATTACTTAATAATTCAAAACACTAACTGCATTCGAGTGGTCTATTTCTTGGTAATTTAGAACGTTAACTGTGTTAGACGGGTCATCCAGTAATAACTAACTCTACTAATGACTAAAAGTACATGATTATGATGGTAGTAGTATATGTGTTGGACATGTACCTTTTTGTCTTTATGAATTTTATTTTATTTGCAATGTTTTGTGACAGTTTGTATATTATCATTTAGAAACCTTATAAAATTCAACATATTATAATTGGGTTTGTTTCACTTTAATACCAAAAGTAAATATTTCTTTTTTTCAAAATACTCATTCATTACTTAATTAACTTAGGTTTACAAACCGAAATGAAACTATATAAAAAGAGTACTCCTGCATGATAAAATAAAAAATGTGATGTCTATGACCGTTACAATAAA
This sequence comes from Plantago ovata, assembly GCA_028274465.1. NCBI lineage: Eukaryota > Viridiplantae > Streptophyta > Magnoliopsida > Lamiales > Plantaginaceae > Plantago > Plantago ovata. The sequence continues at coordinate 14,844,429 of CM051456.1, read as the reverse complement.
ATTTTTATAGGATGACTTTGTATTTTCAAATATTAACCATAAATTATTATTAAATTTTATTGTAAAAGTAAGTTAAGACAGAATTGCTATACTTTTCTACCATAGATTTTGGTTAAAGTTCGAAATACTCATCTGTTTTTCAAATTGTTTACGTATTTCTTTTTCGTCCGTTTTTTAGAATGTTTAGTTTTTTTTTTTCCAATCTTTATGGATCTTGCACTAAACAAAACAATACAATCATAATGAATCATTATAAGTTTTAGATTTTAGTATACAATCATTATAATTTTTAGATTTGAGTAGGTAACCAACATTCTAAAATATTGTTCTAAACTGAAACATAAACAATTTCACAAAAGTGACTTATTTTACTTTGAAAAAAATTTATTGGGGGAGATTGGGAGAAGGGGCAAAATCCAGTTTGCAACATCTATTTCCCGGTCCATTTTCTAACATTAGAAACCATAAAAACACCGCCCACCGCCGTGACTCCGCCACCGTACGCCGCTTATACCGGTAACGTAGTATCCTCCGACGTCTCTTTAAACGTTGTTGGACCTTAACAAATTATCTGAAACACACGGCACGCCTAATTTTATGCATTACATTTTCAATCGGTCTAATGGTTGTGAGACCTAGGGCTTTCCATTACGCCCAAACTTGACGTGATCAGTGTTGCTTTACTGAAGTTAAAATTGCTAGTCGTTGCCATTTTGCAGTAAATTTGTTTCATAGCTCTATCGAAACTTTGTCCTGTAAACTGTTTGTTTGAAGTGTTTATTTCAAAGTTACTTGTGTCTAACTGGTTAATGAATGTGACAGATGAGTGTAGTGGCAGATTCTCCTGCTCATTCGTCCAGCAGTGACGATTTCAATGCACTTCTGACGGAGTTGGATGCAATTTCTGATGCATCTGATGATCCTGAAGAAGTTTTGGAAATAGAGGATGATAGTGATGGGGGATTGGAAGCAGTAGCAGATAGAATTTATGATGCATCTACTGATCCTGCAAACGTCCTGGAAGTAGGGGGTGGAACTGATGTTGGTGATGGGTATGATGCAAGGTATACTACTGTGATTCCTCCTTTTGATTATCTGCTTAAGGTATTAGCTCATGTTATCAGCAGTCTTGTCATACTACTTTTTGAAGATGAACTTACGAAATTAAGTGTAGTAATGGCAGTTTGTTCTAAGGCTATAATACTAATATCGGAATGCTTTATAAAATGGCAGATGTCTGACATTTGCTAATATAATTTGGATACTTTTGTCAACTGCAGGGCAATATTATAGGTGTATAGATTTCAATGTTCATAATAATACCACTTTTGTTGCTGCTTGTGAAAAGTTTAGTTGGTCACATTCTATATGTTCTGAGTGGACTGATTTATGTCCTGCTAATTGTGTCTGAACGCTTGTTTCGCTGTCTTAGGGTCAAAAGGCGCAAGGTTGAGTTAATCGAAGGTGCCTCTTCTCAAGAAAAACCTGCACAAACTTTAGGTAAAGCATTGTACATATGAAGCATAGTTGCTAAGAAAATTGATGCACACTACTGACCCTACAAAACAAAAGTTACAATGATATGCTCTTGCGAGTCTCTTAATGTGCCATGCTCAGTACATGTGCTCCTCCTTGAAGGCATTTTAACACTTCCAGTTACTCTCTTGGCTTAAAATTTGTCTTTGTTCTTGTTATTAATTAGTAGCCTTCTTTTTTTTCTTTTTTTTTTTTTTGGAGTAATGCTAATGATGTAGGAGTATATAACTTCAATGATTAGGTTTTCTCCACTTGTTCTGGCATGCTATGTAAACCGTATTGATGACTGATCCTGCTTCTACACACTCTTCTTTCATAAAGCTTCTATGTTTGGGACATCCATCATTTTCTTTATGGACATTGGTCTTTTGACTCGGACAAGGTTTATACGTCCATTTGCTATCCAATTTCTCTATGACATGTGACCAAACGTCAGAAAGAGTTGAGTTTTACATTTATCTTGTATTAAGCCACACTTATCTTTAGTGACAATATTCTCTTTTCTTACATTTACTCTTTAGTAGTACCATATAATTTAGGAAGCACGTCAGCTTCAGTGGCCTTTATCCTTATACATGGGACACATAATTGCTTAATGAGTAATTGTCTCTATCCCACCTAACTTATTGCCTCCGTTATTGCGTAACCTGGTGTGGATCAATGTGCTGGCTGGGAGAGGACTATTTGACATCAACATCGTCTTTGTCTTATGTGTCATGCATCTATCACATATTGCTATCTCCACTGCCTCCAGCTCGTCGCCTGTCCTACTTTTGCAGTTTGGTTTATTTGTCATGAACTCGTATATTCTGACAAACATGCTTTACTGCTACTTCTGTTTCGAAGTTCATCTATCAATAACATTTTATTTTATAACTTTCTCAAGCCGTTCAAGATAGTTGCGACTCTATGGAACATATATTTAATAAACATTCTTGGTTTTAAACATATATTTATGTCGCCTGATCTTTCATCTGGTGTATGATTCTTGTGCAGCACTATCTGATGGAAAGGTAAAATGTACACATCCTGGTGTTTATGCTGGAATGTGCATGATGTGTGGACAAAAGATGGATGATGAATCTGGTGTTGCATTTGGCTACATACACAAGGTTAATTGCCTCAAAACGTGGTTAAACTTTCCGAATACTATTAACAATGCCAAATCTTTGAATGCGTTATAGCTGTTTCTTAGTGTGCTTTCAATCAACTAATTCCTTCTCTCTCAAATTTCATTGTTTATAATTTCCCACAAGAATTTTAAATCAAATGGCCAAGACCCAGATAGAATAAGTAGGATTGCATTCTTTTGACAAGTAGCATAAACATGTGGACAATTAAAGAGGGTGGAGTATGGAGCCTGTAACAAAGTGGGCACGAGATGGAATAACAGTGGAGGAAAAATGCTTCAGTAAATGTATGAGAGTACATCCATGGATAAATAACCAATTTATTATCTGTTCATGGATTATATCTACCTAGATATCTTGCAGCTGTCGTTACTGAAAACATTGCTGATGAGGGTGAAATTTATCTCCTGCAGGATTTGAGGCTATCCAATGATGAGATAGGCCGACTGCGTGACAAGGACCTCAAGAGTTTGTTAAGACAGAAAAAGCTCTACTTGATTCTTGATTTGGACCACACGCTGCTCAATTCAGCTCGTCTATGGGACATAACAGTGGAGGAAGCATACTTGAATGGACAGACAGATCCTTTTCCAGGTAAATCTTCTGGAATATCATGTACTTTGGCTATCATTTTGTTGCCATTACAGCGTTCATTAAATTGTGTAATGTATCTTATATCGTTTGAGCAATTTTATAGCCATCTGTTGTTTTAGGTCTGATCTTGTTGAAGTTACCGAATCCCTCCTTAAAAGTGAAAGCCATTATGTTATGTTATGTTACTGAGGGAGCTGTCTTCATTGCTCCGTAGCAGAATGTTTGTTCACCTTCCTTTGCACCATCTGATGAGATAAGTCAATAAATAAATCATAAATATCCGTAGGCTATTTTCAAGAATCTATGTAAATGTAGATTTGCACATGATGCTGCATAGGACTCGCCAATGGAACTAAAAAACAAAAGTAGTTTATATACATGTAATGAGAAGTTACTCAAAATTTTGCCGCTTTCTCATCTCCGTATTTAGGAGCGTTGAAGTCTGTATTTCTCCTATCCTTTGTATTCTATTTTGGTAAATTGTTTACCATATTGTATCATGGCTTTGTTCAATCAATGTGTTTGAAATAAGTAAAATATTGTACTCTTACGTATCTGAGAACTAGACCATAATACAGCACTTGACAATATGCAATATTGACTAGACATACTCAAGAGCAGTCTATACAGAGTGGAGAGGATGCAAATGATGACAAAGCTGAGGCCGTTCGTTCAGACCTTCTTGAAGAAAGCTAATAATTTGTTTGAGATGTACATATACACTATGGGAGAACGCCCCTATGCTTTAGAAATGGCAAATTTGCTTGATCCTGGGGGTATATATTTCCATTCCAAGGTAATTGCTCAGGGGGATTGCACACAGAGGCATCGAAAGGGTCTTGATGTTGTTTTGGGGCAAGAAAGTGCTGTCCTTATCCTTGATGATACAGAAGCCGTGTGGGGAAAGCACAAGGAAAATTTAATATTGATGGAGAGATATCACTTCTTTGCTTCAAGCTGCAAGCACTTTGGCTTCAACTGTAAATCACTCTCTCAACTGAAAAGTGATGAAAGTGAGACAGAAGGAGCTCTGTCTACTGTTCTCAGAGTCCTTCAGCGGATACATTCTTTGTTCTTTGACTCGGTATGGTTTCCCATGTTTTAACTATAACTCACCCAATCCCCCATCCGAAAAAATGTTAATAAATGATGCCTCCAACTTTTTCAGGAGCTGAAGGATGATTTACTGGACCGAGATGTGAGGCAGGTAAATTTCAATCTTGTTTATTTCACCTTTATGCATATTTGCTACTCTGCTTTGCTGCTATATTTTCTTATATTGGCTGGTTTGGTGCCCAATCTCTCAGAATGAGAAAGAGCATCTATGCTTTTGCAACTTATTCAATTTGGAGATACGTTATGACTACCATGATTCCACCTCTCTGTTTTTATTTCCTTTTTGTGTTTCGGAATGGAGGGAAGGTAGGTCAAAGTAAGTGATAGCTTGATAGTTCTGGCATGCAAGTGTTTAACTACCAGCTCTTTTGCGATTACTTTGGGGAATGTTTGTAGAATAATGGATAAGTGAAGGAAATGATTCAACTAGGGCCATTGTTTAGCTTTCACCTAACATGTTTGTGTAAGCCAATTTGCAGAAATTATAGATAATCTCCTTGCTCTTGATGCCTGCTTTAATGTGGTTTGTCCAGCTCTGTAATCATAGTATTTGTCTTGCTTTCGTGTTTACTTCCAGTGATGATTGCAACAAGTGTTGTGATGTGATGTTTTTATAACTTTCATTCTTTAATAGTCCTTTTCCCAATCATACAACAGGTGTTAAAAACAGTTCGCAAGGAAGTCTTGAAGGATTGCAGACTGGTCTTCAGCCGCGTATTTCCAACCAATTTCTTGGCTGAGAATCATCACCTGTGGAGAACTGCTGAGCTACTCGGAGCTACATGCTCAACAGAACTCGACCCATCTGTGACACACGTGGTTTCAATGGATGCAGGAACTGATAAATCCCGTTGGGCAACTAGAGAGAACAAATTTCTGGTGAGTCCAAAGTGGATTGAAGCTTCGAACTATATGTGGCAAAAGCAGCCTGAAGAAAAGTTCCCTGTTCAGGAAGCAAAGAACAAATGATCTGTTCTCACTTCAAGCCTCCATATCTTAGTCGATCTATCATCTAAACCATATTAACAAGTTTGCCCACGGGAGAGATCTTCGCCTACCTATTTCTAGTGGTTGGCAGTGAATAGCTTAACTTCACGGAGGAGCTCCAGTGGTATATAGTACTTCTGAATTAGTACTATATAACACTAACCTGAATTAGTACTATATAACACTAACCTGAATTAGTACCTGAGCAATTATACGTCTGTGAACTTTTATCTTGAGCTCTCTAGTTTCAAGATTGTTGCTTTTATTCGAGATGTTATAGAACTGTTATGTGAGCATTTGTTCTCTAGGTGCGTTTGACTTTTGGTATTAGATCTTCCTTGTGAGCTGTTGTTCAAGTCATTCAATGAAATCACTGGTGCAATTTACTCGCGGGTCTCAAGCTACTGAGCTCGTAGTTCCTTGGCTACTTAATCGCTACTTGCCTCATCATATTTCATAGAAGTAATACTACTGGTACTTGTTACTCTCCTGACTCAGCGTTCTTTGAGCATCTGTATGAGATTTATATGACTCGATTGGGGCACCAGGCACGCATGCATTCATCTTGTTTCATGGTCTTGGTTTAAGAGTGAAAATGTGCTTGTATCTTTAAATTATTTTCCAATTTGTGTAGAAAACCTCATACTCCCTACGTCCAACTCCCTACTATATTTAGATTGATTCTTGGAGCTGTGATTTAGTCTGAGATTGTGGGAGTTGTTGGAGTGATTGCTCAATCTCAGCATAAAATTAGAACTGCACTAATGATGATTACAGGGATTCAAAAAACATACCAAAGCTTAAATTTTCCAGCCGCAACCTCCCAGATTTAGCTTAAAAAATGAATAAAATGAATTAAAAAGCATTAAAATGAGCTTTTATGAGAATAAAAGTTGTGTGTGAACAGGGCCTTGAAAATAATTTTGGGAGGAGATAGCAGTCCACTTTTTTATTATATAAAAAAAAGTAGATACTGATTTAGGTCATCAAGGCCACAACCAACAATTTCGACACACACGGATGATATATAAAGAAAAAGGTAGCTAGATGTCCTTGCAGTGTCCAAATCATGGAGACATTCCATATGATTGTCGTACTCTGATTGATTGTTTCCCTGAAGATCGTAATACCTTAGAGTTGGTTAAAATTAGAAATAAACCAGAATGGTTGTACAGCGAACCCACCCAGGGTGAAGTCATGGCGACGGAAGAGGAACTACAAGAGCTCACATTTTTCACTAATGATTGTTTTATTCCCTGGAGAGAATTTTTTCACTTGGGTGGCCGCTTCTTCTGTTATTTTGTCACTTCCTTACTAATAGAACATGACATGGTTCGTGGCGGTTGCCCCTTCTATGAACCTTACCATCGTGGTATTTGGATCAAGGTGTTCGAGGAGGTCCCAACTACGAATTCGAAGGCAGAGTTCCGTACTTTAGCCTCTTTCTGTTATAAAATTCACACCTCATTCTGCAACAAGAATGAATTTATTCGCTGCTGTATCGTTAGCCTTAATGTTCCACCCTGTTAGACCTCTAGGTTATGCTTACAAATACACACTTTTCTTTTTCTAAGTTGAGTTTTCTTTTCTATGAATTTATTTTGATTATGTTTAATGTTTTAACATTATTTCACCAATGGAACTTTGATTTTCTTGATTGTTCAATTTTCTGGAATATAATGGTTTTAACATTTTATTATATGCTGTGAGCAGGTTGAAGGCTAACTTTCTGACCAAATCGATAACGATTGGTGTTATGTGCAGGGCTTCTGTAGATCTTGTTAACATTATGTGGTTTTAAAGGTGTTCTTGGTTGAATAAAAGTTTATCAGCTCCTCAAGTTCTTACCTGCTGTCTGCACTTTTTAAATATCTTGTTAACATGATGTTGTTTCAGGTGCCATCTTACAAATTCAGAGAACCAACACTTTGTCTGAAATATAAAAGTTTATTGTATTAAAGCCATACACCGAAAAGCAGAAGATTTGCCCCGAAAAGATACACCAATTTGAGTTGTACCCCAGGCTATAATAGTTAGACTACCCAAATCAATAGGGTTTCAGAATTTCCTTCTCTATCATTTTTCTCTGTAAAAGTAGAAGTTAGTTACTCTGTTTTTTTTTTTACCTTCACTTTCGCCACTCACCTTGCTCACAGCTTCTTCAAGTCTTGTACGATCACAACGGTTTCGCGTAGTCATTTCGGAAACCTGCAATCTTTCCATTGTAAGTTTCACTCTCTCAGCTTTGATTTCTTGAACCTGGTTACAGTTTCATTTGGGATCTTTTTTCTTTTTTCCATAGTTGGAAGAATGGTTTCTCGTGTTGGTGAAGATTCTTATGGGGATGAATTGAATCAAGTTGGTAAAACACTTCTTGCCCTGAGTGAGTCCTCCACCATTGATGAGCAGCTAGTGAACCCTCGTCCCCAGGTTTTGGTTAAACCCGTATTCAGTTTTTTATTAGGGTTTTTCGTTGTTAATTTCTTATCAATACAGTCATCTCTTATGGATATAACGATTACCACTGTGCAAAACTTCTTGAATTCCATGTTAGCTGATGCCGTTTTTCATTCTGCCATTCGTATTGTTGCATCAAGAATGGACTTAAACTGTTGGCAACGAATTATTGTGATTCTTCTTTCATTGAGATTTCTTGAATGTTTTGGAATTGCATACAAATATTAATTACCATATCTTGTCAAATGTGCTCTTGTTCTCACACAGAGCGAGCACAGAGCAACACCTAAGGCGTCTATTTTGAGCCAGTCCGAAACTGGGGGACGTATGATGGCTGGCTCCCCCGGTTCGATTCAGGGTTTTATGCATGATACAGTGAAGGTAATGCATGAAAGTACTTATCGTGATACTTCATTGCCTTGTCTGCAAGAAAGATAACATATTTGCGTTTTTTTTGTTGCAGAGTTGTCTTGTAGCCTCGCATAACAAGCTCAAGGATAGTAACAAAACTCAAGGACGTCCAACAGAAGTTCGATGAGAGTCAATCTCGTTTGGAGAAAGCTGAGTTCCTTTTGCGTAAACCAGAGGAGGATCTCAAGTCCTTAAAGCATTCTTCATCTAAAACATGTGAGGTAATACAAGAGCTTAATGCCAAATGCAGTGGGAATGATCTAGTGATAAAAGAGTTAGAGGAAAAATTGGTCAAGGAAAAGAACAAGGCTTCTGCTGTTGTCAAGGCCCCTAAGGACTCCTCTCGTAAACAATCCGGGGAAACAAAAGTTTTTAATGGCCAAATTAAAGAGAAGGATCTAGTGATAAGAAATTTAGAGGAGAAGGTGGCAAAATTATTGGTTGACGAAAAGCACAGTGCTTATGTTGATGGATGGCAAGCCTGTTCTGATGAAGTTGATCCCATGCTGCGTAAATTGGAGAATGATATCAAGAACCTCATGGATTCCTCTAGTAAAGATGACAAGGACAGAGAAGTGCTTCATCGGCAATACAACGAGAAGATTTGGAGATAAAAAAAATTAGAGGATAGTGTAGCGGGACTGGTTAAGGAGAAGAACACAGCTTATGCTGATGGGATGCAAACTCAGTTGGTCGAGATATTGCCTGTTCTACGTAAATTCGAGGATGATCTCAAGGCCTTCAAGGAGTCTTCTTGTAAAGAATCCGAGGAAAGAAAAGTGCTTAATGTCCAAGTTGAGGAGAAGGTGGATGAATTGGTTAAAGAGAAGAATAGAGCTTATGCTGATGGGTGGAAAGCCCATTCAGTGTAGGTTGAGCCCATGCAGCTCAAACTGGAGAAGGATCTGAAGGCCCTTGAAGATTCTTCTGGACAAGAGCTTAATGGCCAAGTTTTAATGATAAAAGAGTTAGAGAAGGTGGTGACGGAATTGGTTATGGAGAAAAACAAAGCTAATGTTGATCTCAGGCAAGCCCTTTTGCGTCAACCTTTTCTGCGTAGTAATATTGATCTTTGAATTCCTTGGAGTGTAATCCCACATTTCCTTATGTAGTAAAACATGGATTATCGGTCATTTACTTTAAGAGTATGCTTTAGTGTGCTTGTGATTTCATAATTTGCATGCTAGATATGTATTAGTTCACTTCATTGAAATTGTTGGCAAAGTTGAATATATCATGTTTTGTCTATTATGCTCCTTTGTAAACTTGATTTTGGAACAAGGGATTTAGCATCAGTTCTTCTTATGTGGGTGCACTGGTTCAACAGGAACCAGCAGCTTGTTTCCGGAGAGAGGCAGGGGACGGTTCCTCATTCTTTGGTGGCTCCTGCAGATGGGATCATTATACTCAATTGTAGTGCAACTCATATTTTTGGGGGTACTGCAACAGGTCTCGGCATAGTTGCAAGAGATCATACTGGTCAAGTTCTAGCATGGCGACAAGTTCTTATTTCTGGGTACATTGCACCAACACTTGCAGACGCTTATGCAGTGCGAGAATCCATTTTGTTTGCGACCGTAAAGAAATGGCTGAAGATCTGCATTGAATCAGATTGTAAAGTTCTAGTTGATATGATGCAATATTCTATGCAGCAAAAACAGGTTGATAGTTATTTAGTTAGCTCTGTGGTTTCTGAAATTGTGTCTTTATCTGCCAACTTTGCTTTCATTGAATATGGTTTTGTGTCATGCAACTGTAACTCCCTTGCGCGTGGCATAGCGAGAGAATATAGTGTCTCCAGAGGCGGAGTTGGTGAGCCAAACTGATGTACTGCTTTCCTAATTGCTTTTTGGGTCAATACTATTGTAAGCTGGTATAGAAAAGAAGAAAAGTGTAGAACACATAATTGATGTCATTTGTGTATACTTCACAGTTTATAGTGTAAGCATTTCCGAAATTGCTAAGGTTCTTGAAAGCCGGTTAAAGTGGCTTTCTTAGATGAGAAACAGAGAAACTTGTGAAAATATTGTTTTGCAGCTCTTATTAATTTCTGGCATGATTGTTTCTGTCCAAAAATATTGCATGCTAATTAGCTTCCTGCAAGTATGAGAGAATCTTCATCATAGTTAACCTGGGCAAATAATAGTCTGTTTGACAGTGAGTTAAGACGAAGTCTAGCAATGAATTTTTTGGTTATTTTTTTCTAACTTCCTAGTTTGCCATGTTTTTTTTCAGTTCTGCAACTTGTAGAAATCTTGTTTGTTACTACTCATTTAGGCCAAGCATTAATAGAGTTGGAGTAGAATGAGGATTGGGGGGATGAGATGCACCGCAGTCCACGGTACTGGACGAACAACACAAGAACATTAATAATGACAGTTACAAAATCGAAGCAAGTAGATCACGAAACACAACTGCACTAACAGAATCGAAGAAAGTAGATCACAAAACACAGTTGCATTAATACTCGAAGTCATGACATAATAATTTACTTCATTAAACAAAAACAGTGTCCAGCAGAGTAAATTAAAGCTAGGATGCTAGCTTATCACCTAAAAACAATTTAATCAAAAGATATTTCGTCCAACAGCGCCTTCCACTCCTGAGCACTCAAGCTTTGCAGCGGGGTTTCAACTGTTGATGATGCGATCTCTAAACCATAATCTTCCTCGGGCAGTAGTACTGATGTTGGAGATGAGGAATTTTCTTTATTCTGGATAGGATCCGTGTAACAATTGTTGGCGGCAAACAGACCCTCGTATGCTTGGTTATCAAACGACCATGGCTGGATTTGTGTGGAAGTTTCTTGATTCTGGACAGGGTTGTTGGCAGCTGAGAATGCACCCTCGTACGCCGCCTGGTTATCAGACATTGGCTGGGGCTGTGAGGGAATTTCTTGATTCTGTGAAGGATCCCCGTAACAATTATCGGTGGCAAACAAACCCTCGTACGCCTGGTTATCAAACGACCATGGCTGGAATTGTGAGGAAATAACTTGAGTCATGTCAAAACTATAGTCACTGATGTTCAAAACTCCACTATTATCATATCCGGGAAGCTGATGCTGCCGCTGCTCCTCTTGCACACATGGATCTTGACACGCTTCATTAGGAAATTGAACTGATAACTGCGAATTTGGGGGAATAACAACTTGTCCAGCAGCTGATTCCGGCATCGTCAAAACTTGCAAATCTCCGTGTTGTTGACAGTTCTGCCTCTTATTCATGACACCATAATCATCGAAATCCAAGGTCTCAACAGATTTCCTCTTTCTACCATCATGATTGACAACCAACAAACTCAGATCCTCATCAACGACGTCATTGTTGGTGGTAATCTCGCATAAAACAACATCGCTACGATCAACCGAGAACTCATGAATAATCCACTTTCCCCTGTTCGCCTCCAGTTGTCCATCTTTAGTTTTGAACGTAAAACTCCTCTTCTGACCAATGTTTTGTTTACTTGAGTTCTTGATTTGAGTCGTCTTCGTCTTACCATCCCAGAAACCACATCCAACTGTTCTTGACTTGCGTTTCTTACCGAGAGACGTTAATTTGCAGAAAGCATAGATGGTCTTCTTCTTGTCCTTGGTACGCTGCCATGGATCGGCATCAGAGAACAATTCCCAGGGAAGTTTATCTGCGTATAAATCCTTCTCCAGGATTGGATATTCTCCAGGGAACGCCTCGCCTTTCGCCTTCTTCTCGACATACAGATTCAGTAACTCGATCAGCTCCTCATCCCACGGCACAAACCTATACCCAAACCCACGAGTAACTCGACCAGAATCCTCCATTATTGCTGTTGCTCGAACTCTAATTCTCTGTCTAGTAACTTGAATTGAACAAACGATCTCTGAAGAAGACAACATGTATATATAGATAGGAATCTTAAATATGGTAAAAGAATCCTAAATTTGGTAATTAGAGAATCCATGGAAATATCTTATTTGTACGCGTATCATAAGGATTTAAGTTGAGCGCCTTACTATTACTATTGGGCCGGGCATTTCAAATTAATGAAAATTTATTTTATTTGTACTTTATAAGGATTTAAGTTGAGTGCCTTACCAATAAGCTTTTTATTTGCAATGGGGTATTCAAATTCGATATTTTGTTATACAACGTTATTAGAATACGCGTGCCATGCATAGGCGTGACAAGCGATTCTTTCTAATCATAAAATATTTTGAAACAAATTATTACTTTTTAGGGAAATATATTATTTCTATGAATTAAGAATGCTAAAGTCTCGAGAAAGTCAAGGTTTTCTTAATATTTATGAAAGTCAATTTTTTTATATAGAGAACAAGTCTCACAGAATTTTATTTAAACATCATAATAAATGACGTTAAAAACTATAACATGGTTACTTAAAACCATAAATATAGTATTTTTATTGTTGTTTTTAATATATTAAGTCCAAGTGGGGGATTTAATTTTAACACCGCACGTTACAATTTTAACACCGTACGTTAGAGTTTTTAACGGCGTCTATTACTGTTTTAAGTTATTAAGTGCAATGTGAAGTTTTAACACCATAAGTTATTGTTTTTACCACCGTAAATTTTGGTTTTAACGTCGTATGTTACCGTTTTAAGTTATTAAGTCCAAATTGTAGTTTTAATGGTTTTTCAGGTTATTAAGTCCAAGTTTTGGTTTTAACGTTGTTTGTTACTGTTTTAACGAGATGTTATTATTGTTTTAATGTGTCGAAATTGTTATAATTCTACGGAAATCGCGGTTCCACTATCATTTAAAACCATAACATTGACTTTAAAAATTATAACATAATGCCTTAAAATCACAATAAAATAACTTAAATCAATAAGATAAAATTTTATTGATCCTAAAAACCAGTTGAGTTCTTAAATAAGGTTAAACTTTATTAAAAAAAAAAAATGAGCGAGGAGAGAGAAACGGAGTGGCGCCATGATCAGGATTCAGAACGTTGTCCGTCGGTAGAGGATGAGTCTAGTGGGTGGACAAGGGTTGCTTCTCGTCGTAATCGTCGTCAGAGGACAACAGTGATTCCTAGGGTTAGGGATATTTTCTCTGTTGTGTCGAAAGGGGAGAAATTTGAGGATTGGTTTACACTCTATGTTTGGAATTTCCCAGAGTCGGTTCGGGCGATCGACATTGCTAGGAAATTGTGTGATTGTGGGGAGCTACGTGAGGTTTTTGTTCTGTCGAAACGGAATCGGGATAATCAGAGGTTTGCTTTTGTTCGATATAAGGGTTTGGATAATCAAGCGACAGTGTTGGAGGCTGTGCGGAAGGTTTGGATCGTGAATCATAAGCTTCTTGCTACAGGTGCACGTTCAGTAGGAAAGTATCGGACAAGGTCAGTGCAGGGAGGTGCGGTGCGTGCAGGTAATGGACAACGGACAGGCTGGGACTTTCGAGGGCAGCAACGACGGCCTATGGGTTTGGCGTGGCGAGAGAAATCGACGTCTTTTGTGGATGTAGTACAAGGGAGGTCAGTGCAGGCGTCTGGTGGCGCGGCCTGCAGTTGTTTCGGAGGTGGTCACGCCCCTTCGTGTGTTAGTGGATGCGAGTTTGGAGGCTATGGCAGTGCGGAGTCTTGTGTGTCATGTGGAGGATCGGCTTCGGTTGTGGGAAGTGGATAACTGGCTAAGAGAGAAGGGTTTGTTTGGCATCAAATTGTCACGTTCTTCGATCGACTGGGTTGTGGTTGATGTTCCAGCGGATGTGGATCGAGAGGTGGTTCGGGGGTTTCTGTCTTCTTTGTCGTCAAAAGGTGTTAAGTTGGTGAAACATTGGGACGTGAGTTTTGATATTCTTAAGCGACTTGTGTGGGTTCACGTGTATGGGGTCCCGCTTTCTGCATGGGGAGAGGATGTGTTTACTTCTATTGGTGGCCTGGTGGGGAGAGTGGTGTTGGTGGCGGACGAGACTGTTTCGCGGTTGGATTTGGTGTATGGGCGAGTCTGTGTAGAGACTCGCGTGTTTGATAGGGTTCACATGAAGGTAGTGTTGGTTGTGGGTGATGTGAGCTATCCGGTACATGTTCTGGAGGAGGGTCATATCTCTTTTCTGGATGTTCAAGAAACGGCCTCGGAGTGGGGTGCTCAATCTGCTTCGTTGAGCAGTTCTGATAAGAATTCACAGTGTGTGTCTGTCGACGAGGAGCATGAGGAGGAGGTTGGGTGTAGGAGTGATGGGGGTGCTGCGGCTGACGAGTTTGGGGGAAGTTTGGTTGATGTGCAGGCTGGTGGGGGTGAGTTATTTCTATTGTCAGAGTTGGAACGGGATGGTGACATTCTTCAGTTGATGCCGATAATCGAGAGGATTATTGGTGAGGATAGAGCGGCTAAGAGGCATTCTAGACGCTTGGCAAATGCTTGGGAGGTGCGAGGTGATAGCTTAGTGGCAGTGGGGGTGATGGTGGCTCGATGGAGAACCAGCGGTCCTCGGCTAGTGGTATAGCTCAAAGTGTTGAGGTGCAGTGTGACGATACGGAAACGGGAGCAATAGGACATGGTGCGGTTGGCCTGCAGATTTCGTAGCAGCCGGGGGGTGGCATTCTGCAGCAGTAGGGTTCGTGTCTGGCCGGGACAGCTGATCAGGATTCTGGCAAGTCAGGTGTGGGGTTGGAGCATGGTGGGGTGCGTGAGGGTCTTAGGCAGCAGCCTACCCTGCTGCGGACGAGGCAGTGGTGGGGAGTAGAGAGGGTGTCGGGCAACACGTTTCTGGGTTTGGCTCTGAAGAGGCCTCAGTGGAGGCTGGTGCCGTTTGAGGGGTGGCGAGTGAGTTGGGGTTGGTGGATAGGAGTTGTGAGCATGAGGCGTTAACGGCGTTCGAGAGTTGGGAGGTTCGTGATAGGGAAAGTGTTGTTAGTAACAAGTTGGGTTCTTGCGTAGTCTCTGAAATGGTTTTTAATGCGGATGCTTAGTTTGAATATTAGGGGGTTGGGGAGTGGGGTGAAACGGAGGGAGGTTGCGGAGTTGGTTCGTAAGGAGAAGGTAGATTTTTTGTGTCTCCAAGAAACTAAACTAAGTTATGTTGATAGACATGTAGTTCGGCGGTTGTGGGGGACGGATGGTTTTCATTGGGTTTTTAGTGGGGCCTTTGGGGCCTCGGGGGGTCTCTTATGTATCTGGGATACTTCAGTGTTTGTGCGGAGTGGAATGTGGGGGGATGATGGGTGTCTGGAAGTTACCGGGGTGTTGGAGGGTCAGGAGGTTGGTATCTTAAATGTGTATGGTCCTTCTGATTCGGCGGGTAGACATCAGTTATGGAGGGCTTTGAAGGAGCGGTTGGTTGGGGGTTTGGTGGATAAATGGTGCCTTTGCGGGGATTTTAATGCGGTGCGGTGTCCGTCAGAGAGGAGAGGTGTGGGGTCTGTGGTGATGTCGGCGGATATGCGCGGTTTTGATAAGTTCATAGAGGGTTCTCAGTTGGTGGACTTACCGTTAAATAGGCGGCGGTTCACTTGGTATAGGAAGAATGGGAGGAGTTGTAGTCGTCTGGATCGTTTTCTTCTTTCTGAGGGGTGGGTGAATCATTGGCAAGATTTTGCTCAGTTTGGGTTGCGTCGGCGAGTGTCGGATCATGCAGCAATTCTTTTGAAAGCGGGGAGGCTAGATTGGGGTCCTAGGCCTTTTCGGTATGTCAATGGGTGGCATAGGAATGCTGATTTTGTGGCTTTGGTGAGGCGTGTTTGGTCTACGACTACAGTGGAAGGTTGGGGTGGCTATGTGTTGAAAGAGAAGTTGAAGATTTTAAAAGGGGGAGATTAAGAGGTGGTGTGGGGGCCATATGGCTGGTTTGGAGGGGAAGATTATGTCGCTGACAAAGGAGTTGTTAAGGTTGGATGCGGAAATGGATGGGGGTGCATCTTATGATAGTTCCGGTGTGGAAGGGGAGGCTTTGTTGTCTCTGACATCTAGATCGTTGCTCGGTGTGTCTGTTGAGCAGTCATATTTGTATCAAAAGGTGCATGATGAGCTTCGGGAGGCGTTGGAGCTTCAGGGTACAATTCGTTATCAACAAGCGAAGGTGAGGTGGACGAAGGAGGGGGACGCGAATACTCGTTTTTTTCATGAGTGTATGAAGAAGAGGGGTAGGTTGCGTGCTTTGGAGGGGTTGAGAATTAATGGTGTGTGGGTGGACGAGGTTGAGGCGGTGAAGGGGTATTTTAGTGGCCATTTTAGTAATCGTGGAGGCAGTCGGTTACGGATGGGTAATTTGGTGTGCAGTAGGTTGGCAGAAGGGGCTAGGGTGGAGCTCGAGAGGGAGTTTGGGTGTGAGGAGATAAAGGATGCGGTGTGGAGTTGTGGTTTGGAGAAGAGTCCGGGGCCGGATGGTTTTAGCTTTCATTTTTATCGGTATTTTTGGGAGGAGGTGAAGAGTGATGTGGAGCATTATGTTGCTGGTTTTCATGCTAATGCAAAGTTGGTGACTGGTTTGAATAGTACTTTCATTACTCTAATCCCGAAGAAACGTAGTCCGGTGGTGATTGAGGAGTTTAGACCTATTTCTTTGATTGAGAGTGGGTATAAGATCTTGGCAAAATTACTTGCTAATCGATTGAGTGGGGTTTTGGATGAGGTGATTTCACCTTTCCAATCGGCGTTTGTTGGCTCCCGTAATATTATGGAGAGTGTTTTGGTGGCCAATGAGGTAGTAAGTTAGGTGAAAAAGAAGAAGAAGAAAGGTTTATTTGCTTTCAAGATTGATTTTGAGAAGGCTTATGATTCTGTTCGGTGGGATTTTTGGAGGAGATGATGGGGAGGATGGGGTTTGGGTCTAGATGGATTCGATGGATAATGGAGTGTGTTACCACTGCTAAGTCTTCGGTACTTGTGAATGGTAGTCCTACGAAGGAGTTTCCGTTGGGTAGAGAGTTGCGACAAGGGGACCCCACTACAAGAAAATCCTGTGAATAGTGACGACTTTAGTGACGGATGGATCGGTCACTAAATTTAGCGACGGATAGAACCCCCTTACCGATGGATGACAAAAATTGTATAAGAGCACGTCCCTAAACTATTAGAGCGCACGGAGATTAGCGACCGATGGTGTTATCGGTTTTATTTGTTTGGGAGGTGGAGTTGGTAGCGGAGTTGGAGGGTGTGTGCGGGGGAGTAGAGTTGAAGGAAGATGAAGGTGATAGTTGGAGGTGGTGTGATGGTGAGGGATGAGATTATTCGGTACAGTGTTGGGGTATAAGGCTCAAATGGAACTTTTACCTCGTAGATCGCGTCGTAGTGGTCGGGGTGATTTTGCGTGGTTACGACATGTGTGGGTGAGTTGGGTCCCTTTGAAAGTGGCGGGTTTCTTTGGAAGGTGGCTTGGGATAGGATTCCAACATTGTCGAATCTGTTAAGGCGGAACATTATTCGGGGAAGCAATTGTTGTGCGTGTAAGCTTTGTGTGGGGATGGATGAGACTTCGTTGCACTTGTTTGTGGAGTGTCCGGTTGCGTTGGCGGTGTGGCATGGTGTGGCGTTTTGGTTAGGGTGTCGAGTGGGGAGTGCGTCTTCGGTGCACGAGGCTCTCGAAGGTAGTTTTTTCGTGGGGTCGGAGGTGAATCGGAAGTTGAAGGTGGCGTTGGTTCATGGGATATTTTGGAGCATATGGTTGACGAGGAATGAGGTGATTTTTAAGGAAACGGAGGTTAATGTATGCGAGGTGGTTCATCGGGTACAATATATGGTGTGGCATTGGGCGCGAAGTAAAGGCTTGTTGGGAGCTAAGTATTCGCTGAATTCGTGGATTATAGCTCTTTCGCTTTGCTGGGATCCGCCGTAGTAGGCGGGTGGGGTGCGGTTGGTGCTCGGTGGCAGTGGCAGATGATATCCTTGATCCTTGTGTGTGTTGTGGTGATGTGTGTGTGCTGCTTGTGTGTGTGTGTGTTTTTGTCTTTTCTTGTGTTTCTTTTCTGTGGTGGCCGTGAGTGTTGTGTGCGTGTCTTTCTTGTGTCGTGGTCTGTGTGTCGTGCATGCTTGGCTGGGTTCTATTTTTTGTGTTTTTTATTTTGTTATGTGTTGTGGTTCTGTGTTCCGTGTGTCGTGCATGCATGCATGGCTGGTTTTTCTTTTTCTTTTTTGTTGTGTGTGTGTGTTTGGTTTTCTTCTGTTTGTTGTGCATGTTCTGTGTGCAGGGCTTTGGAGTTGTTGCGGATGTCCGTTGGGTCCGGGTGCAGGGAGGGGTGTGTGGCTATCGGCCAGTACCCGCTGCGGGTTCTTCTCGCTTTCCTCTTGTTTCACCTATGTTTGTTCGTGTTGTTTTCAAGGATGAACAGGTTTTACGAGCCGGGAGCAGTGGATTTGGTTCGCGGTGATTACGGTTGTGTCGTAGTTCTCGTTCATTTAATCTTGAGGTTTATTTCAAACGAAGACTGATTCTTGGACTATTGCTCCTATGAGTTGGAAGTGGGGTTGTGATGCTGCATCATCGCCCTGGGAACTATGGGAGTGTAGGCTCGCATCTATGCTCGGATCACAGACTTGTCTGGAATTCGTGGGCCCCTTGGTTTTAGTCGAAGTTTCGGTTTTAGATTTTCCGGGAATCATAGCTTCGCTAGAGTCTCTTGGTTTTCGTGTTTCGTTTGTTATTTCCATAAGCTTCTCTGGCTTTTTGGACCCTCGTTTGTACTTGGATCTAGTGATACAGCTTGTATCATGATTGGGGTATACCCCTCTTACCTTGTACAACTTTGATTGAGCTTCATGAACTTTTTTGTTGTTTCAAAAAAAAATATTTGGTAATTAGTTGTACATTACTCTTGTTTTAGCATTCCTTGTCTCCCTTGCAGTTGCAGTACAATTTACCTTTTCCAAAAAATGAGTGTAATGGGTTGGAGATATCGTATTTATGTACAGAAAGTTGTGGAGCGTGAACCGCTTATCTTTCAAATTGTTTATTTTTTAGTTTCTTTTTTTCACCGAACAACCACTACTAAGAAAACATTAAATTTTATTATCCTCACATTTGTGTACAAGTGGGTATAGAGATAGAGGGATTTCCTCCTAAAGGCAGAGTCCCTCCACTCCATGACCAATTTTCACGAGATGGTCGGCATACGCATATCTTCTGCCCGTTTCATATGTTGGTTGAACCCTCAAACCCCACATCTTGTTTGCTTAACTATCCGCGGACTAGTTTGCTTGAAAAATTCATTACTATCGGCAGTTTGCTTTTTTGTTCATGTCTTCAACCGTTCAACCATAATCTACTCATACTTCCTCAATCCCTCCGTCCCAGCCGAGTTTCCCTTTTGTTGACTTTTTTTGTTGACTCTTTTTAGAATGTATTTGACCTCGAGATAAAAGCTCATATTTTAATAAATTTACATTCTAAAATTACTTTTGTCAGTATGATTAATGATTAAATCGAGGTCGAGGTCAAATGAAGATTAACAAAAGTCGACAAAACACGACATGGAGGAACTATATAATACTCTACTGTTAAAAAGATTTTGATGGAGACTTGAAACTTATATTGGAACAGTTTTCCACAAATACAGGCAGTGAGCTCCTGATTTTTCCCTGCTGACTCTATTTTATCTTCTCTTGAAATCCAAAGTTTCCTATTAATCCTATGAAGCAATCTTCTGTGAAAATCTAATTTTGAGGTGGTGCGTGCAGTGGAAATTTAGATTGACCTAGAAACACACCCCATGAAGAAAATCAAAAGAATGGCGGCGTTATTTGGTATAAGACAGTACACCTAATGTCAAACCGCACGCATCTGGTAGCATGCAGTTATCAAGAGCATAATTTTCATTCTTAAGATAAAATTTAAATCATGGAGTCAAAATTCATCTTGCACCAGTAGTTTTCTTGTATACGATGCTAATAAATTGGCTAGGATTTACATGCCGACAAGGCAACAAATACACAACCACATGCTGATAAGGCACAAGAAGAGGCGTTTCTAAGCCAATCCAATCCGCAACACTCAGCAAGACAGAAACGATAAACATACTCAAATTTGAAGCAAGAACACATACAAGTTCATATAATGGAGTTGCCTATGTTAATCCTCAACCACTTCCACTGATCTCCAATGGTGTTTTCAATTATGACCTTAAGTAAATGATACTGCATAGCTATTCACTCAAGCAGTTGCAAGAAATAATCAATGAATCAAGAATACGCATAGCTATACAGATGGGGTGAAAACGACTTTTTTCAAGATTTGTGAAAATTTTACCATGTTAAAACAATGGCATAATCTGGATTTTGCCACCAGGAGGCTTTTGTGAGTGTACTGGTTCAACGTTCATCATCGCACTCTTTTTTCTCAAATGAAAATCTAATAATTCAACATATACACACATTTTCGCTACAAACAGTGAACCAGTTATCATCAGACTAAAGTCTCAACTTCGATTTTCCCACATATCAAACCATGCATTCTTAAAAAAGTGAATAAACACACCCTCATTCTCATATCAATCTGCCAATTTCCGAAAGTAGTAATTAACTTGGTGGTATATGCTGCTAACAATGAACCAGTTATCGGACTAAAGGCTCAACGCCAATTTCCTCACACATCAAATTGTGCATTCTTACAATGAAGGAACCCACCCACATATCAAACTGTCAATTCCCCAATGAAGCCCAAATGCATAGACAAAATCATGAACAATCCACACCGAAATTAACTAGCATTCCATATAGAACAAAAGCAACCAGATATACTAAAACACAAGTTATCATATAAATCCAACAAGGTATGTAAACATTGTAGCGGGATAATATGTCAACCAAAACAACATAAACTCTTATTCTACATAGACATTAATTTAGGGCCATTATCTGGCATTCCCATTCCACCAGCTAAATCCGCATCCAGCTGCGTATGAGGAGCTGTCATCATTAGCTTCAACCTGCACACAAGGAGCAATTAGTAAGACCAAAATCATAGCACAAAAATCAAATCATAAATTTTATTTTTTTTATAGAAAGATGCATACTTTTTCCTATGCTTCTTGGTCTTGAAATGCTCATCTCTGACGGTAACGTTAGCGAAGAAGCGATCGCAGTGCAAGCAGTAATACTGGCCCATTCCGGGAAGGTCTTCATCGATGGGAAGGGACAAGTTTTTACCTCCATCGACTTTCTGAAGCTCCTCGTAGACGGCGTCGTCGCCTTTGATGAGGAATTTGCCGCGGCGGAAGGTTTTGTGAGAGTAGCGGCGCTTCTTTACGGCTCTGTGAGGGCATTTACCACCCATTGTTTTTTCTCTGATGAGATTTTGGGGCTAGAAACCCTAGGTTAGTCAAAAGAGGAGGATTCTTGTGTATGAGGAGCTGAACTTATTGAACATGACGAGTGACTTGCAATAGATCGAAAGGATGGGCTTGTTGCTTGTATTTCTCATTGGGCCTCTAGATATTGATCCAGGTAATCAAAGGCCCAAGACATAGAAACAAAAGTTTTCAATACTCGTCCCAATCAATTTTATACTCATCCAATTTCTTCTATAAGTGTGTTTTCTGGTTTAATGACAGAATTCACCATGAAATTGAGGGATAAACGTTTGACAAAAAGGAAATATAAATAATGTAAGATTGTACTTATCAAAATGGAGAGAGTAGAAAAAATTTGCAGTTATTAGGGGAAGAATTTGCAGTTATTAGGTGAAGGTTGTGTCATATCCTATGTTTGAGATCTCGTCTCGGAGGCCATCTCGGACGACCTCCTGAGCTGGGTCAACCCGGGTCATCTCGGACATTTATCTCGGAGTTGTCTCGGAATAGAAAAAAAATACGTAAAATTATATATAACAAATACTATACATATTTATCAACAAATGATATAGAAAATTCAACATAACTATCATATAAACTCATAGAAACCAAAATAAAATCATAGACTCATAGTAGCATATCATTAGAACATTATAATGATCCAAATCAAACAAAGAAATTCAAACTTCAAACATTACAATGATTCAAATCAAACAAACAAGTTCAAGGTTCAAACATAACAATGATCCAAACAAACAAGTTCAAGGTTCAAACAAGTACAATCACATTTTTCCTTTTTAGCTAATCCTATTTTGAGTATTTTCCAATTTATCCTAAAAAAAAAATTTTTTAATTAAAAACTCGGGTCAACCCGGGTTAACCGGTCAAAAACTCGGAAAAATCCCGGGTTCCGAGATTTTTCCGAGTTTTCAGTGTTTCGTCCCGCATAGGCTTCCGAGAAGCGGTTGAACCGGGTTGACCCGGCGAGATCTCGAACATAGGTCATATCTACAATATATATGTATCCTTATCTAGTAATTATCATGGCAATCTTAATTTGATAAAACTCAATTTAATTTGTTACTAATATCTTTTTATAGGCATATTCCAGATTATATGCATTTTATGCAATACACCTCCTTTTTACTGGTCCAAAACTTAAAGTCGTAAGTTAAGATAAAATCATAAATATATGAGCTACACAAAATTTTATCTCACGTGTAGTTAGAAGTTAGAACGCCTTTAGGCAACATTCGGTGAAGGCATGTTATATTATTTGGGGCAAATGAAATGAATGAATGAATCAGTTTGTGGGGCAACTGCAGAAAGTTTTAGCTAGCCGCTCCACAACAAAACTGTTACAAGTTCGCAACTTAAAGCACGCCACATCAATTTCATCAATAACATCACCCTATGAGAGATTATGTTTGATTCCGAACTAAAATAAACCAAATTATTAGAAAAATCAAGTAGTATGTTACAGGGAAATTCCATTTAATTGGTTTAACCGGATTTCATATAAATTATTTTCACTCTTTATTTATCAAATAACACGAACACTTCCCATCTCCATTTGCAATTTTTGCTCATTTTTAATTAATAACTCGCATATAACTTCATTTTAAAAAAAACAAAAACAAATTGTACCTAACATGATTAATTGGTGAATTGAGCTTGGGTTGTAACGCTATTACATAGTTTGATCTCTTTTACCCAACGTAATACCTAAAATCATTTCAGCTAATACAAAAAATTTCAATTATGGTCTCATATGACATAACGTGCTAGAATACATATTTTCTCCATTCTACTAGTTACTTTTTTAAGTTAAAATATTGACTACAAACGAGATAAATATAAAATAAACTAACTTATAAAATTATATTTCATACGGAGTATACTATCATAATAGAATTTTATTAATTAATTATTTTGTATAATTTGAAATTAATTTGTAGTCAAGGTTAAAATTCTTATTTAGGAACTAATTAATAAAATGGAGTAAGTATAATATATTTATAATAAAATTACAAAAAGATAAATAAATAAAGAAATAAATAAAAAATGCAAGAAATACTTACTAAAGTGGAAAAAATAAAATTAAAATTACACAAAAGACTTATCGCAATCAATGAATTCCATTTACGTACACCAAACCAGATTGTATTCAAGCAAAATGGCAAATAATTCACCTGGATGCTTTATCAGCCGTTGGATTGAAACCGCTTAAACCGAACCTGCATTGACAGATAGACCCTTCCCCTTTGCTATATAAACCCCCTGGAGAAAGAGACTCTACAGTCTACACAACCCTAATTAAAAAATCCCATAATTTTGAAACTGATAAAAAAATCCCATTTGTTTATTACTGTGTGTTCTCACACTCAGGGAATGCAGAGATATGGTACAATCACCGCTTTCTAATCCTCTCTTTGTCGCCGTCGCGCCACTCACCAGCGGCCGTAATTGGCACCGGAAGCACATTGAAGACGGGTGATTAATCAATTAATCCTTTTCTCCTGTTTATTTTTGTTTTCAATTTGTTTATTCAATTTTACTGCACACAATTAGGATCCAGAACGATAAATTAGAAACAGAAAACCTAGATTAAGTCTCAGTGAGTCAGTGTCAGTCTATACAAAAGGATGCCGATCGGTTCCGACGAGAAATCCGGCGGTGTGCTCCACGGCAAGTACGAGATAGGTCGACTCCTCGGCCACGGAACGTTCGCGAAGGTTTACCACGCGCGGCATCTGCAAACCGGCAAGAGCGTGGCGATGAAAGTGGTTGCGAAGGAGAAAGTGATTCGTGTAGGAATGATGGAGCAGGTGAAACGTGAGATTTCCGTGATGAAGATGATGCAGCGTCACCCGAACATCGTGGAGCTTCACGAGGTGCTGGCCAGCAAGTCTAAGATTTATTTCGCCATGGAATTCGTCCGTGGCGGCGAGCTTTTCAGCAAAATCTCTCGCGGCAGGCTGCGTGAAGATGCTGCCAGGAGTTACTTCCAGCAATTGATCTCGGCGGTTGATTTCTGCCATAGCCGAGGTGTTTATCACAGGGATTTGAAGCCGGAGAATCTGTTGCTCGATTTCGAAGGGAATCTGAAGGTTACTGACTTTGGACTGAGTGCTTTAGCTGAGCATTTGAGGCCGGACGGGTTGTTACACACGACCTGTGGAACTCCGGCGTATGTTGCACCGGAGGTGATTGGGAAGAAAGGTTATGACGGGGCGAAAGTGGATATTTGGTCATGTGGTGTTATTCTGTATGTTCTGTTGGCTGGTTATTTGCCTTTTCAGGATGATAACCTTGTTGCGATGTATAAGAAGATTTACAGAGGGGATTTTAAGTGTCCGAATTGGTTATCGGCTGATTCTCGGTCATTGATTACCAAAATGCTTGATCCTAATCCGAGTAGTAGGATTACTATGCAGGAGATTATGGAGTCTTCCTGGTTCAAGAAAGTGCCTGTACTGGTACCTAGAAGAGGTCTGAGGAGGAGAGAAACTGAAGAGGTGGATGATAAGGATGATGATGTGAAGGGGAAAGAAACAGAGTCGTTGAACGCTTTCCATATAATTTCGTTGTCGGAAGGGTTTAATTTGTCACCCCTGTTTGAGGAGAATAAGAGGGTGGAAGAGGAAATGAGGTTTGCTACAATGAGTTCAGCTAGCAGTGTGATCTCGAAGCTTGAGGATGTGGCTAAGTTGAAGAATTTCAATGTGAAGAAGGGTGATTCTTGTGTGAGGTTGCAGGGGCAGAAGAGTGGGAGGAAAGGGAAGCTTGGGATAGAAGCGGATATCTTTGCGGTTACGCCATCGTTTCTTATGGTAGAGGTGAAGAAGTCTAGCGGAGATACGTTGGAGTACAATCAGTTTTGCAGCCAGGAGCTTAGACCGGCTCTGAAAGATATCGTTTGGACGAGCTCAGCTTGAATGGAAAGTTTCTTGGTTGGTTAGATTTAGTCATGCTAATATGTAGCAACTAGCAAGCAATTGTTGATGTTGATTAGCATTACTCATTTACTTGTTTCAGCTGTCATATGATATTGTTCATGTAGACTGTAGTCATATTTTTATTTTATTTTTTGCTCATGATTCATGTAGTACTATTAAGATCTAATAATATGAATGAGTTTGAACTCATTTGGTACCAGTGATGCTTCCTCATCCTTGCCTGGTGTTATGTGGAATGGATTTTTTATAAACTCATCAGCGTTCACTAAGATTAAAATTAAGATGTTAATGAGAATTAAATTGAATAGAACTAAAATTAATGAATATAGACTAATTCTACCAAAAATCTTGGATGGAGACAAAAACCACATTCTATTTCAATATGAATGAATGTACTCCGTATCATATTGAAGACTTTTCAAACCGATACACAATTGACATAACACTAGTAGTACAAAAGTTGAAATCCGAACTTATTGTTGCCATTTAAGTTTATTTCTTAATTTTCGAGTACAAAGCCAAAAATTGGTATGGAGCGGAAGCAGGAGCTTGTGTCCATTAATGGGCATCTCCTCATAATTGATTATTGATATTTGATAGCAGTTGTGTATGTGTGGTGCAGAGTCTGCAGAAGACTGCAGGCGTCTCTACAATCCAAACCACTGGTATTTCTTTGGGTACCATTTCTTTGCCAGTTGTCTAGAAATGTGAAAAGTTAATACACCATTTACTATTGGACTATTGGAGACTTGGAGTCAAGATCCGTACTAGTACACAATTTTACATGAAATATATAGAAGATGTTAACTCTCGTTAGAATTAGAATGCACATATTTTGTGAAAGGGTGGAGCCATAATTCACCCCTCTAGGGTAGACACTACCAGTCTACCACGAAGATAATTTGGCTCATTCCCATACAATAATGCCGATTGCTCACTCCATCTCATTAATACTACGACATTTGAAATTTTCTAATGATTTTTAAACAATCTAAAAAAGTATAGAAATATAGCATAAATGATTGTGTGTTAAAGTTGTAAATACTGTATGTAGGAGTCAGTGGCGGATGGATTGGGGATGGATCCCCCTGAACTTTCCATTTTCTATTAAAAAAATAAATTTTTAGCTTAATTTTACATTTTGCCCCACTACATTATCGACCCCCTAAGTATTGAAAAACTTATCCTTTTGCTAATTTTTATTTCATTTTATATTAAAAATTGTTATATTATGATAAATTAGTTACACTACGACCCCGGTGAAAATAGCTCCTGGATTGCCACTAGTAGGAGTAATATACTTTAATATTGAGCCACCACCACCTTCACAAAATCAACAAATATACTCCACCTGAATTTCTAATATTACCATTCCAAAATTACTAGTATAAAAATTGATTACTATAGTACATAGTAAAGTACATAATTAAGTTATTTTTTCATTTTTTAGAATACAACAAGACATGTTACTCTAAAACTGCGGATACGTCGTATCGGTTTGTACGTTACGAAAAATGTGCTAGGCTATGTTATTCCTAAAAATGGCTACGTCAAATCGGTTTGGACACTACGAAAACTATGTCAAGAAACCATTATTTCTTATGCTAATCTATGTGCAGAGTATTCATCACGCCAAACCGAAGAGAAAGAAATATTGTAGATCTTTTTTTTTAGGCAACAATATTTTTTATTGATTATTGACCAAATTACAAAGAATATAAGAAATGAAAAATGTTCCAACCCTGAGCTCTGTCCTAGTTCAAGTGTAGCTCATTCGTCCTCGAGTGCGGTCAGTTCTCCGAGCAAAGGAAAATCCCTTGGGTCCTCGTTTTTAGGATGCAAATTCTATGAAGAGGTTCTCCTCCACCACTCGATGACAAACTAGAAAATGCGGATGGACAATTGTTTGTGCAAGCACCATTTCAGAACCAACCAAATCTTTCATCTCAGCCGGGACAAGACGTCCGCCCACATTGCATTTCACAGTGCCATCCATATTACGAAGCATGTCATGATGAGAAGAAGTAATTCAATGAGGCCAACTAATTTCCCGTAGTTAGAAAACATATCAGTAAGTACACTTGAGCCACCCTATCGATCACTTTATCAGACTTGTTTTTTTATCAGACTTTATCAGACTATATATGTGCAAACAATTATCAAAGATAAACATTCAATTTCAACAAATTAAATTAATGACGAAAGACAAACCACTTCTCCTATTTTTGCATGTATGTTTAAGTGAAAAATGAAAAGGGTGAAAATTTGTACTAAAATCTCAAAAATGTTAGACGAATTTAATATAAGTGGATATTCCACACTTTCTATTATTTGAGATTTTGGGAGAGTTAAATTTCTACTCGATTGACCTCCCAAAAGAGATTTAAAGCAGCCTCGAGTGTGGAGGGTTGGGCAAGACATACGAAAATTCAGGTACCCATTCTTATATGCACGATATGTTTTTCAATATTTTTCTATTAACATTTTCATTAATAATCATGATCAAAACATTAAACAACTATTTTTAATCAAAACAAAATAAACTGAAGCAACTAACGTCTCGATTGAATTAGGAGGAATAGAAAACTACAAAAACTTTGTGCAACATGAAATGCAACATAATTATTATTTGGCCAACACAATTAACTAACAATTTTGGCCAACATGGTATTGTCTTGTTGTCTCTCTTAATGAAATGAAAATCAATAAAATTTAAAGAACTTAGTATACGTGATTTCTTAAATGACATCACTCACACAGATATAGCGATGATACCTACTAAGTTTTGTCGTGTGTATCGTCCCCTAATTTCTAATATGGTTTATTTAATTTTATTTTGTTCATTTAATTAATTAATTATCTGATTAATTTATTCAAATATTATTACTGGTTATTACTGTAATTAATTATATCTTTCGAACTTTAACTACTATGTCGGCTTTAAAAATCTGATTGCAACCTTGTATTGGCCCAATACCGTTAAAGCCCATCTGGAGGCCCAACCCATTTCTTACTCAACCCTAAACCTAAACCTGAACTTATCAAATATTTACATTTCCCACCTCTCCTCATTTCCGCCGCCTACCATTCAGAAAGAAAGAAACACATATATATAATGGCTTCTGAAGATCTAACCATCATCGTTTCTCATCATCATCTTCTTCACATCTCCACCATCATAACCATCATCTTCTTACTTAATACACTAAGACCATCATCATCAACTGGATCTTGCCCCTTCCGCCTCCCTTTTCCACAACCTTCGCACCACCACTCCCACCATCTCAGGAAAATTTAGTATATTTATATATCATATATAACGTTTTTCTGTTTATAAAAATTGAGCATCAAAGATGAGCTATCATGAAATTGTTATCCTTGCACTATGATTGTCTGTGAAGAAAATCCATGGGGAAATTCTATTCTGAGATGCTCAACATTCTTATCTTATTTGCTTATTGTGTTCATTTGATTTTTGAAATAAATTTAATTTTAATTTCGTTTTCTAATTTGGTTAACTGACCGATCGTTTTTGTTTTGGATCTGTGATGTTATGTTAATACTGCGTTATCTTTCGGAATTAGTTTGACGAAAACTATCTTTATTGCTGAGATCCTCTTTATATTATTTTATATATACTTTTTTTTAGGGTATATGGGAATTTGGTTTTTTGGGTTCGGAAATTTTGAGATTTGGGACAAAATTTGACCATCTCAGTTCCATACTAAATCATTTTGGTTTTTATGTCGGAATTTTCAGTATTCTGAATGGGATGGGATCAGTTCTGAATGGGATGGGATCAGGTGGAAATTAGGGATCATTCTTTTATGCACGATATGTTTTTTCAATATTTTCATTAATATAAAAATTCAAAATTCTTTTTTTATATTAATAATAATCATGATCAAAACAGTAACAACTATTTTTAATCGTAAATTCAAATCAATTAACGTCTTTAACGGTTTGAATTAGTTGGTATAGAATGCTACTACAAAAGCTTTGTGCAACATGAAAAGTTTGGGTGAAAGAATGATCATGTAATGTTACTACTGTGGTTCCGAGCTATAAGATCCATTTGGGTTGACGGATTACCGTAAATTGGAAGGATAAATTCTCATTGGATCCGTGAACCAATTCAACTTGAAAGAAACAGGTCTAGAAGCAGACTCATGGAGACGTGAAGAATTAATGATAAACAACTAAACATGCATGCTAGCCAAGACAAAAGACAATGTGTAAGCTGTAAAGTTGGCTTCATTTATCCCAAAGTTCTCATTGGGGAGGCTAACCAGAGAGATAATTAAACGAGCAGATTACTTGATACATACAACCCATGGTTACCACGGATATATTAGGACAGCCCATTGTTACCACGGATATATGAAGGACCTGTTTTACCATTAAGTTATACACGTGCATGTATCAATAATGTACGGTGAACAAGTAGACGTTAACAATGTTCATGAATATGTTAAGTTAGGCCATGTTATTGACATGAAGATGGCTAGCTCTGTTCTCTATGAGGTTTGGCATACATAAAAGCTCTAGGCCCCATAGCAAGTGCAATTTTCTTATTCCAAAGCAGCTCAATTTGAAAACTATGTTTGAGTTTGAAAACTATGTTTGAGCTTATTAATTGAGTTTTACATTTGAACCTCAATTCCAAAATAGACATGCTATTCATCCCAAAACTCTCCCAAAACTCTATTGGGTCTTTCTATTCTCAGGTCGCCGTCGTACCGACCTAAGAACAGGTCTCCACTAAATCGATGCCACGTGGCATTGGTACGAATTTATTATTATATTATAAGTAATTCAATTTTAATAATAAATCTTAAATGTACATCTATACCCTCATAATTTTTCAATTAAATTTAATAAGTTATATTTTTACTTATATCTTTAAAAATAATTAAAATATTATAATTGAAATTCACTTTATCAAATTATAATAAAATGAAGAGTTATTATCATGGAAGGGTATCCTTGTGACACCTAATAACAGATTAATACCGTTTAGTTCAACAATAACATTTTAGTACATTTTTGGGTTGACTGGTCAATATTTACAACTTTGCCACCGAAAATTTCATGCCCAAACAAACAAGGCCTTAGCTTACAGTAAGAAAAAATTATTTTCCTTTTTTAATTCTTTTATATATTTTTTCTCCCTTTCTTCTTCTTCGATCTTCTTCTTCAGAACTCCGGTCACCGGAATAATTCCGGTCACCGGAGCTCTGCTCCCACCGGCCGGAAAGCTGCAAAGCTCCGATCTGAAAGCACTTAAGCTCCCAGATTAGAGCTTGTGCAGCTCCCAGATCGGGAGCTGCAAAGCTCCGATCTGGGAGCACTTGAGCTCCTAGGTCGGAGCTTGCAAGCTCCCAGTTCGGGAGCTACAAAGCTCCGTTCTGGGAGCACTTGAGCTCCCAGATCGGAGCTTTGCAAGATCGGGAGCTGCAAAGCTCCGATCTGGGAGCACTTAAGCTCCCAGGTCGGAGCTTGCAAGCTCCCAGATCGGGAGCTACAAAGCTCCGATCTGGGAGCACTTAAGCTCCCAGGTCGGAGCTTGCAAGCTCCCTGATCGGAGCTTGTAAAAGCTCCGGTCAGGGAGCTTGTGGAGCTCCCAAATCGGAGACGAGCTCCCAGATCGGAGCTTTTCCGATCTGGGAGTTTTTCAAGTCAATCCGGTACCGGAATCCAGTACTAGACTTGAAGAAGAAGAAGAGGAAAAATAAAAAGAAAAAGGAAAAGAAAAAAGTAAAAAAGAAAAGAAAAATAAAGAAAAGACTAAAAATATGTAAAATTCAATTACATTTTAGTCCTCCCACACAATCTTGTTTGGCTGTCCAAAAATCTGATTTTGGAACAGTGCTTAGAGCGCCACCATGGTCAAATTCGCCCCTAAAATGTTATTGTTTGTCTAATGGGTACTAATCTGTTATTAGATACGCTATTGATACCCTAAAAAGATACCGGCCCTAAAATGAATTATCTTAAATTAAAATCAAAACCAAATTGTTATTCGAATCATAATTGAAGTACACTTCTCTGCCTCCAAATCCAATTTTGAACGATCAAAACAATTATGTTCATCCCCAATTCCGTAAATCTAAAAATAATTATGTATTTCTGATCACTGATCATTGCCATCAGTTAGTGAATCGTACAGAAAATAAACAAATAAGCAGATAAGAGTGACGAAAACGGACCACGTTCTAATCGGATCAAGATCAATGTTTGCAGATGAAGTATGAAACATGATCGATGAATATCCTGTTGTTGCTTGTTGTGTGATTACCACAGCTAATATTACTAGTAGTAGTGAGCTTTATTAATCACACATTAGGTGCACGTACAATTCAATGAAGAATGATGTCTTCTTCTCGATGAAGATTTAAAGTTGGGGAAAATCGATTAGGGTTATTCATATACTAGATGAGTAATGATCAATATGTTTTTTTTTTTTTTTTAATGTTTAATAATTGAAGTGAATTAACAGTGAAAATTAATTAGAAGGTTAATTGATTAATGATATTTAAAAATGTAATTATATAATTTTATTTCTGATTTTTTTTTCAATATATATAAGAATATGTATATTCATAAAAGAAAGGGCATTGTAGTACTTTATGATTTTTTTCAGTTAAAAAATATAATTTTAATAGATCGTACCAAAAATTACATGTAAAATAGTTTTGAACCAAAAACAAGGGACCAGATTAAATTGAGTGCCACATGGCAACGATCTAATGAAGACCTGTTCTTAGGTCGATACGAAGGCGACCTGAGAATAGAAATCTCCAACTCTATTGGGGCTTTCTATTCTCAGGTCGGCTCCGTACCGACCTAAACTCAGGTCTTCATTCAATAGTTGTCATGTGGCGCTTAATTTAATCTCATCCATTCATTTCGGTTCAAAGTCATTTTTGGTACGATGGATTATAATTAATTTTCTTTAACATTAAAAATCACCCCAAAAATACAAATTAACTATAATGCCCTTAATTTCAATTTATATGATTATATATACACGTAAACCTTATTAATTAATCTTAATCACAAACCAAAGTTAATCGATCACAATTAATTTATCCATTTTAATGATACATAAACTATCGAACACTTCTAAATAATATACTTCATAGCTAAAAAAATAAGTTTTTGTTATTGTACTCTACAAATGTTGATAGCTAGTGCAATAAGATTATGGAAAACGAATATCCATTGAATTGTTGTTGAAATTAATTTGATATATATTGATTAATTTTAATTTTAGTTAAAGTAAATTTTTATTTTTAATTTAATACTTATAAAATAGTAAGAACTTATTTAAATTATTTAAATGAATTTTTTGAAAGTAGGGGTATAACTGCACATTTATATATTTTTATCAAAATTTAATAATTAGAATGAAATATATAATAAAGACCTAAGTTTAGGTCGGTACGAAGCCGACCTGAGAATAGAAAGCCCCTACTCTATTTGGAGTTTTTTCTTCTTTTTTTCTTTTTATTTTTTTCCAGATTTTGACTTTTTTTTTAAATTACTTTTTACTACATTATTTTACATTCACAAATAAAACCTCCAACACATATTCTACTCAAATTCCGGTACAAAACAAAAAAAACATTACTTCTTACACCTAATTATTACCCTACCCTATACATCAATTTTTCTCCCAATTTAACTCCAAACACAATTTTCATCCATTACTCTAATTGAGATTACTATTCCTCTTTGAAGGAGATTTCCTTAATAGAGTTATAGAATTGAGCTCCAAACAACCATTATGTGTTTTCAACTAAAATGTACGGTACCAATTTGTGCAAAAAAAAACTAACAAATTTTGTTCGGAACTGATGGCCGGTAATAAATGTTGGTACTCAATTGTTGGTACATATGTTGGTATTAACATTTTATTAATACTATTATTACGGATTTAATAAAAGAGTAATGACATTGAGATCTATTTTGTCTAATAATTTTGAATCGAGAAAAATTTCAACTTTAATCCGATGTAAACATATATAGTAGGGGTCGGGGTGTTATGTAACAAACCCAAGCATATATAAAGCATATATTTACTCTATAGGTAATGCAAAATCCAACTTTCCGTTAGTGTGCGGACAATAAACAACATAAATTAAAAATGAGATCCTAATTCCTATCCTCCTCACTTCAGTCCCACTAGCTAAATCGTCCTTATGGCGTCTTTTGTCACTTGCTGGTAATTGGTCCCGGTGCTTTGAGGTCAGGCTTCCCATTGCTGACAAGCTTCAGCAAGGGCTTGTCCAGGAGCGGGTGCAACTTACTGGACAATCTTTGTTCGGATCTTCCTCGATGACACAGAGATGCAGCGTGGAATAACACGTATAGAGCCGGAACTAGAGATATCAAATGAAGACGTGTGAGTTGTGACCATTCCATGTAAATTGTTTTTGGCAATCATGTTTTGGTCTATTAAGAATTAAGATAGTGAATTGGCGTTTTCAGTAACAGAGTGGAGGGCTCAGATTGAGCCACATAGCAGGATAATCCAGTAGATATTGCTGGTCCAGTCCGTTAGTATAACACTTTAAATAGGTTGCTTTGTAATCTAGGAAGCACGGGACATTAAAATGGATGACGTAGTGCGGATACGTATCGGAAACGTATCCTGACGGGATACGTATTCCTCTATTTTTTAATTAGATTAAATCTATAATGGTGTGTGTTTATAATAATGATGCGGTTGAGATATAAGATATATATATTTTTGATTTTATTGGACATTTATATGATTTTTTTCTTATTTGGGTGGTTAGTATTCACTAAGTTTAAAAACTTTAGCTTAAAATGTTAAATATATTTAAAATATTTATATAAATTAAACGTATCCTACATGTATCCGTATCCTATATTTTTAATTTTGACGTTTCCACGTATTCGTATTCGTACCCGTATCCGTATCCGTGCTTCTTAGTTTGTAATTGTAACAGATTCATTCAGAAGTGCAGTTACACCTTAGCTCAATAAAATCCCTCTCTAGTTGTTTCTCTCGTCTCCGTATAATTTTGCCAATCTGACTAGTCTGTTTGAGCTTGTCATCATCTAATTCAATCGTTACAGATAAAATTACTGTGTAAGCTGATATTCCTAGTGTTTTGTTCTCCCACAACTGTCTTGTATTCTCAAAGCTGTTAATTTTCTCCCTCCCCCACACACACAAAAGTGGCAATATCCCAATCTGTACTGCCCTTCAAATTCCAGAGATAATAAATTTCCACATCATTCAAATTCATGTTTACAATTTTGAAGTATCAAGTGAAAGAAGACAGACAAAGAAAGTTCCGGCTTGACCCATGACCAGGAAGGACCTGAGGCGCACATATTTTTCCAACACAAACTACTAGTACAGTAGTATACATTATGTAACTAGTTAAAGACACTTACAATACACAAGAGTTGTCCGCCCTCAACGAATCACAGTAGCATTTCGCTTCATCTAATCCATTGCAATTCTGGAGATTTCATGACCTGGATGTATGGACTTGAGAAGAGAGGAGAAGTAGCTAACAGCTCGAAGAACTAGTACTGGGTTTCTATTTGATGTTAGTTCACATAGAGCTTAAAGAGCACGTCTTGTTTGGTTCAGATATTTTATGCAAGTTCTCACTCACAGAGAGATTCAAGAGCAGGTCTTCTTCAAGTTCGCCAGTTGGTTACGTTACAAGAAATGTTCTCCAGGGTTCGGAGGTAGCCTAGGCCAATATGCTGCCTTAAGCTCTAAGTGTGCATATATTTGTAACTATAACATATGCTTAAAGAATTAATCAGCTGTGTTTGTGCAAACAAGTATTGTGAAGTAAAAACAGACAATAAGAAAACATCTATAGAATTGTTCAGAATCCATCCATGAACAATGACTGACCAGATTTCCACATTTTCAGACGCTATAAATAACAAGTTCTTCACAACATTTACTGTTCTTTCTGCAAACAATTTACAGCAGTTGCATTTTGCTTCAAAACGCACTACTAGCTTATATATGGTGCATCATCAACCAATCAAGCTATAGCAGGAATGATAAATTTCCAAGTGCCAACCACACATCTAATATCCGGCCATCCGGTTATATGCATCAGGGTAAAGACAAACATTCACAACAAGAAATAAACACAGCCATTTCAAAGTGGCACAAAAGAACTGTTGAAATCACCATCCACTTTCAGCTCATTTTGACTAGTTCGGTGTCTTCATCATGTGCTGAAAGTACCTCACGTGCAACTACATTTGCTCAAGTCAAAATCATGTGAAACTTTAGATTTTAAATCTTGATCGTGTTAATTAACAAGAATTGAAGAGAGATGTTTTAATGTGGAACATAAAAGCAATGATATGTCACTCCACAGAAACAGTCTCCACAGTAGCACATAAGTGTAAAAGAGCACAGCAACATACAACCTTCAATAGAGCAGACAGTCATTTTCAACGTTAGCTTAAAAGGTTTCATTGATAGTTACACACAGAATCTATATAATATTAGCTGCCATTTTGATGTATAAAATACAAGGCAGTGCAAGACAAGCGCACTGAGGTAAAGGTCATGAAATGCAATCTATGCAAGAAATGGGATGAACTGAATCAATTATGGAAAAGTTGCTTAGCAAATTATTCATTGCGTATACAGATTGTGTGAGTTCGAAAAGCAGAAATGGAAACCGAATTAATAAAAGAACTAACAAGGATGAGAAATTCTGAGAAGTTATGGATCCTATCTCTTCCAGCCACTTTGAATCTTCAACAAGTCATTAAGCTGAACTACAAGTATGTAAAAGACTAAAGAGCAAAGTAATGGAGCTCGATCATATCCATGTGAACTTGGCATATTGATTATCGACAAGTTAAATTCTCACTTGAAACTTCAGTATAGACACAACGCAAGGAGTATCATCAAGTTCCCACAAGACTAACAAGTACACTATGAGCTCTCCTCAAGGAGCCACACTCTACACCCCTGCCAAATTCAATCCATATCCCAATGAGACCATAATCCATAACGTAAATCGAATTATGACAGTGACATTTTCAGCAGAAAACAGTACGTATTATTGATAAAGTAACAGGAATTAGTAGCAAGATACCAAGATTAATTGCTATAGCATAGCATGATGTTACTTTTTCTACATAGCAATACCGCAGTTCGAACAACCATTTACTCTCTACATATTTTCACGATTGTCTCCAAAACAGGTAAATAAGATATGAACTAATGGACAGGGGGTTTGAAAGTATAAGGCTGTGGCAGTGACAACGGACCTCTTCTGCTATCTCTGTCATCCAACAACCGATCACCTCTCTTCTTCACACAGTACTGCCTGTCAAAATGCTTCACCTGCAGGTTCAAAACACAGCAACAAATCAAACAAACCGCATTCTAATATTGAAAAAAAATTTAAAAAAAACGAAAAAAAAGGAAAATGTCTAAGGAATTTACCCAGGTAGGTCTACACTGCTTCTCGTACGCCTCACGAATCTTCTTGCATTGAACAGGGTAGAGCAAACCAACCATGGCACATTCAGTCTCTTTCTTATCAGATTGTTTCTCCAGACAATCGTAGAAGGCATCGCGAGCCTATTAGGGCATGGAAAATTC
The DNA here is from genome assembly GCA_028274465.1 of Plantago ovata. NCBI lineage: Eukaryota > Viridiplantae > Streptophyta > Magnoliopsida > Lamiales > Plantaginaceae > Plantago > Plantago ovata. The sequence goes on along the minus strand of CM051456.1, from coordinate 14,807,377 downwards.
GCAATCGTCAGCTAGATTGAAGCTAATATGATCCAGTTAGATGAACAAATCATAATTTTATAGCGGTTACTAGTGTAATTAATCAATCAGTATCATGAATCAATAGCAGGTGAGGGACTACAGAGGGAGTGAGTAAAGTGAGATTGAAAGCAGAAAGGGAAGATGACGATACCTTGTAGCAGGCTAATCTGGAGGCTGACAGCACGTCTGTGCGAACAGTATCGGTTCCTTGTTGGGACGCCATTTTTGCTCCTAAGCTCTCAATTGTTGTTACTTCAGGTTTTTGGAAACCCTTGTTGTTGAGTTGAATTCCAGTCTGTTGAGCGAGAAAAGATTAATTTTGGTGGTCCTTCACGGTTATATTAACTGAAACATGATCACTGGATCGCTCGGTTTGTTAACGCCTAAAACGTCCAAATTCGACACAACGTACTAGGACGTTTGTTTAAGAACTCGCAAGTTTCTCGACCTCAAGCGACCTTCATGACCCTTGGCCGCTCAAATCACGGTGTAGTAATTTTAGAGTCCGAACAGAACATCAACACTGTTAGTTAATTAGTCGATTTATTTATTTTTAAAAATATTCACTCAAAGTAGTTTCAATTGATCACATTATTAACAATTTGCTCTCGATATTGATGTTGTCATAGACTCATAGTAATTAATATCGATAATGTTAAAGCGAATTTGGCATTTCCTATATTACCCTTGCGAATAAATGGAACAAGACAAATGCATAACGACTTCTTCCGCGGTATAATAAAGGGTTTCAACTCCTGCATAAATTTACCTAGGACTTATTGCATATGCGCAAAAAGACCTAGTGATTGGAATTGAATTTTAGAGGTGAATTTTTTATTTTGAAGAGTAAATTTTACACATGAAAATGAAAAATTCAATATCAAAATCCAATTCCAAACACTAATCTTTCTCATTTACATCTTTCAATCTTCAAATGTACACACTTATGAAACTAGTGCATCGGAGTGAATGCTGATTCATGGTAGTGTCATTGTGTGGGTGTGTATCTATTTTTGGTATAGGCATAATGCCGACCACTTCAAGACATATATTAAGTTCATCGCGTGGTAAGTATGTACAAATGGACTTAACTAGGGAAGATTGAAGTCTAACAACTATTTATCATGAGCATCACACTCTGCATGGACATTGCATGTGTCAATTCACTTTCATGGGATTTTGATAATTTTACTTAAAGCAAGTTAGCTTCCAAGTCGGTAATGACTACACTATATAAGGGACCTACACATCGGAAATCAAGTCCACACAAGCAATGCGATGTATATCTCAATATGGCTCATAGATGTCACTAATCGTGCTTATTGCTAGAAACAAGATATTATTTATGTGGTGTTTATCAAGTTCATTTACTAATGTCTCTTACACTATCTTATCTTGGTTGTTTTCTTCTGTTTTAAAAATCAGATAAACAAAAAAGGAAAAAAAATAAAATCCTAAGGATAGCTATCATTTTGTAAACACCAAGAACGGGATGATTATTGATCAAGTTTTAAGGAGATACATCCAACTGTCAATTCCACGAATATATCCTCCATCTCCATATATTATCATACACCCCACTTCACATTTAAAAAAACACCTTAAATGTGCAACGAGGACCTTATCATAACAAACAATCCATCTCCCCACATGTAGGTTTGGAGGCGATTATGCTATGCTACATGTTTGGAATTTTAGTGAAACGAACGAGTTTTCAATTCATTCGATGTATATATATTTGGTCCTTTTGGGTTCAACACATTGGAAATAGGTTTCTCATGATTGATTAAGGTGGTCTGGCGGTACGGCATTTGGAGTAGCAAGGAGAGGTTGTGGTTTCGACCCCGTCAGACACATAAGGTTATGATAAGTGTATTTTGAGTTATAAGATGGTAAATGAGTAGTGTAGGAGTAGGAGATTAGGTAGATTTGTCGTTTAAACAAAAAATGATTTTGTTTCTCTATGTGTTGAAACGAATGTCACTAACTATGTTAAGTTACTAAATATCTGTGTGGTGAAGGAGTGATTAATGCACATTCAATCAATACATGAGTAATTTAAGTCATTCAAACACACATGGGTTGAATGTTTCAGTGTGCTAGAGAGCAAGTTATAGGAAAAATGAGATCGCCTATCGAATTCCAGGATAGAGAGTGTGCGGTGCTGAAATTATTTATGGACATCTAGGACGTCTACGTCTATATGGCGTTGCGACGCGTCGAGCAAAAGGATGCGCTCATTTGCTATTTTTTTTTCTTCTAAACAAACGCTTCACTCATAGTGTGTAAAACTTAACCATTCGTCTCCGGACACTTAGGTGAAGGTTTTGAATACATTTTAAAGTGTTGTAGCGCTTGGGAAATGATGCATTTGAAGTATAAATAAATGATGAGCTCTCACTTCCTCAAACAGACTTGAAATGCATCTCCTTCTTCCTCCTTGATCTCTTTGCACCTAGTCATACTCAAAGTAAGTTCGTCAAATTCAACTATTGGAGTGCTCCAATGTTCATTAGTAGTCATAAAATAGTCTTAACATGATAAACAATTTATTGTAATCCATAAATATCATGAGCGAGATAAATATTTATATTAAACCGTACTCACCATTTCTACTATATTGAACATGCAGTTCTTGTGGCGTGCCAAAGATGGCTAAATAATATTAATGAAAGTTTATTTTGTAAATTTATCAGTACAAGTTTGTTTCTACTATCTTTATGACGATTCCTTGAATAATTAATAAACTCGACCAATTAGATCGGTGAGGTAATCCAGAAAATAAAGAAAGGGTATTGAGCGGCGGTGGAAGCAAGAAGAAAAAATGATAATCCCACCACCGCCAGCCAGGTATGTAGCAGCAAATGGGGTGTCGACAACTCCATGGTCTCCCCTCGAGCCTTTCATAATAATAGTACTACTAGTACTACTACTCCCTAAATCACTCCGTAGCTTTGTACACACTAAGTACATGATCAATCAATCACTTAGAACTACTAATCCTAGTTGTACTAAATTAATTAATTAATTAGAAAAAGCAAAAAAAAGTACTAATATGGATTATATAAGAAGATAATAAGATGTCGGTATCTATCTTCCCTCGTGGGTGGAAGTAGCCAAGTACCCACCACACCACCAAATAGTACCAATATTGGGTTTGGTCTGCTGGACATTGATGATGATGATGATGACGATTATCATCAGATTGTCCTTCCTTTGAATTGCCATTTGGTCCCTACCCAGTACCCTTCTCTGTGAGACTGATTCAATTATTCTTGTTACCAAGAAATAAATCTAATTTCCAATCTCCTTTCTAAGCTATATATCATCATCAAGCTCGTACTGTCAGTCCTTGTAAAATCCACCTGCTACTGCTGTTGTGTTGTGTTGCATGATGAATCACCATGCTACTAGTACTAAAACCACAGCAGTATACGACAAAAACCCTAATCTTCTTCTCTTCTCTTTCTGTCTGGATGCTGCTGCTGCTTCTTGGCTGGTTTATGCCTCTAAAAATGGGCTTTTTTCTTCTTCTTTTTTCATTTTTTAATTTTTTTTTTTCATTTCCTCGTGAATTGCTTTCTTGTTTCTAGATCTATGAAAATTCATATAACAAGTGATGATTTTTTTCTTCCTTTTCTTGTTATGTTATAGATAGAGAAAGAGAAAGAGAAATAGGTTAAGCTTAGGTGGGGATAAATTGACAGAAGAGAGTGAGCACTTGCAGGCAAATGGTATAAGATATTGTGTATACGGTTTATGCGTGTGCTCACTTTTCTTCTGTCAGCTTCTTTCCTTCATTCCTACCTTTCTTTCCCTTCCTTCTCTCGTTTTCTCTTAAGCTTACACAGACACACACTTTGTTCCATGCTTCTCTACTCGTTACGTTGACTATAATTGACTTAGTTACCTTCATTTCTTTTGTGTTGTACATATTCATAGATATGCAACCTTAGAAACAGCTGATTAACTCGGTTATATTTTATGTGGGATTTTATTGTGCTATCACTGTTTTATTACATTCTGCAATTGAGGTTAAGGCAAGTTACATCTCCACCTCTCTAGTCCTTTGAATTTGTTTTTGTTTTCGTTTCGATTGCTAGCTGTTAGGATGTATCGCTAGAGGATTGAAACCTAGCAGTCTTGCATTTTGCATTTGCAGGTGTTGTTATCACTGGTTTGATATGATGTTAATATTTGTTCTTTATGTGGATGCTCATATAGATTTATACGTAAGTGCTCCTTACGCCGTAAGCAAGTAGCCTGTTCTATGTCTCAATCATGTAGCTTATATGGTTCTTCTGGTTGATAAGTAAATGCATCTGTGTATGATCTTGCAATGTGGAAATCAAAACTAATGCACTTGTTGACCTTTTCTCAACAAAGACAAATCATGAACAAAAGTTGTTCATTCTTTTCTTTCTTTTATCTGCTCTTATTAAGGTGTACTTTGTTGTCCGATCTCAGATACGATATGGTCCTTTTGTCTCATATGCATAGTTGTACTGGGGGGTGCTGTTTCTGTTATCTTATTTACATAAACCAAAATGATCTAGCCTGAAGGATGCATTTCCCGTCATGGGGCAGGAGATAGGGAAATGATTTAACTTAAATCTTCAGCACCCTTGTCATACCCCAAGGAAGTAAGCAGCAGTTAGTCGGGAAGTCTTTTTTTTGGTGGGTTCCCTAAGTTATTAGTTCCGTTCCCTTCAGAATGTAAACTGAAAAATCAATTGTGACTTGATGTTGAACTTTATTTCCACTAGTATAATGTTTAGAATACAACCTGGTTTGGAAGTTCATTACTGACCTGTTAAGAAACTTAAAATCAAACACTAATTTCTGGTTTCATTTTTGTCGCTTTGTAAGTTGTCAATTGTTTTGATATCATAGAAAATCACAATTGATTACTTGAACGAAACACTCTAGTGAAGCTTAACTCGTTTAGTCAGTTCAGAAGATTGCCTCATTTTTATTTTCTAATGCTTGTCTGTTGATAAGCTATTGTAAAAGGTGTGAATGGTGTTTTCAAGATTGTTATTTTGAATTTGGGGGAGTTATCAATGGGTTAACCTTTCCCCAATGCTACTCAATGTTGATATTGTTTTCCCCATATATTCTGAAGAGAAAAATGGAGCCTAGTTGGCTTTCCTTATAGGTTATGTGGGAAATATTAGAGTTATACAAAAACAATTATGAAGTGTATGCCAACTATCAAGAAACACATGCTTGTGATTTGTGAATAATCATATATGAAGAATAAGCATTTGTGGTGGTTAAGTCGGTTATATTTTATGTGAGGTTGCACAAGGCATGTTACTACCCAGTACTTACTACATTGTGCAGTTAAGTAAGCTACACTGCACTTCTCTCTTTTTGGCTTCTTATAATCTCTCGATGTTCTTGATTTTATTTTGGCTTTGCAGTTGCTAATATACTGGAACGAGCATTTGAACAATCTTGTCCTGCAGGTACTGTTATCACTAGTTCTCTTTGTGTTTTATGTTTAGTTCTTGTTCTGAGGGAACTCATATAGTTCTCCATCTGTCCCAAGAAACTCTGGCCATTTCACTTTCTGGGTGATCTGAAAAGCTACTTCCTGTTCAACAAATAGAAAGTTTTTTACCATTAAAAAAAAAAAAAAAGAAATATATGTTTTGGAATATGTTCCCCTATATTCTGTATTGTCACCACTTTTAATGCATCAACTCCCATTTTATTTATGTTTTGTCTCAAAAAACTATGCATCTTTCTCATCTACTATTTGCTGGTTCACTTATCCAAGACGCCAATATCTCGTTTTTCAATTATTCTATCAACAGTATTGATGAAACAAATGTTGACTTATGATGTGTGAAAAATCCCAAAACATCTTATATTAAAGGGAGCTCTCAGCAAAATTTTCAGCTTTTATTCTTATGTTCAAAAGCATTAGTATATATATGATTCTGCGAGGATGAGAGGCGCTAATATGAATGTCATGGATCTACATGCTCAACTTCTTATTCTATCACAGATTTCACTCCCCTCATATCAACTGTAATCGGCATCCCAAAAATCGAGTATGCAGATATGTGATGGTGAATGGAAAGGGTTCATTGTTTCATTGTTATGAACAAAACATAGTTTTTACCCTGATTAATTATTCTAGCAAGTTGCTTGTTCTATGACCTCAATAATACATCATGACAGCTTGCTATGCACTTGAGTTTTTTGCCTCATCGGTATGGTTTAGCTACTTTTGATCTTCTATCCCTTTGGATCATGCTCGATTCTATTCCTTAGAGGCCTGATGCTATATACATTCGTGTAATGTGGAGTGGGGGTGAGGAATTTAATGTATTTGAGCTTTTTTCCCTCAGCTTTTTGTTACATGATCATGGAATCTGCATATTGATAAGTACCTAATTGTAAAGCTTTTTGCAATCTCAGTTAATTTAGTATGTGGGCAACAGGTGCTTTTCTGTTTGATATGTGCAATTGTACAACAAACTTTTAACCTGGATGATCGTTTGTGTGAAGCGTACTTCCAGTGCTTCATTTGATAGAAAGTAGAGATGATCTTAATCAGTGAAAACATTATTAGCTCTCCTGTGAGGCTTCAGGGAGTGCTGGTGTGGGGTGGGGAGGGTGATGGGAGCAGTTAAGCATTAGAAGGTTCTAGTATGTTTCATTACTTATTAACTACTTTTGAAAAATATCCCATTATAACTAGTTCATGTTCCCGTCAGAATCTGAACAGGAATTTGCAGCATATACATTGTTTGTCAATTGTTTTCTGTTTCTGATCATCAAGTTAGTGCTAATAATGTAAATCATGTAGTATCGAGGAGCTTGCCTGGCATTTTCTGCATCTTGCATTACATTACGAAGTCAATCAAACTTAAAATTCATGATATGGTAAAAACAAACTGTTCATGAAAGGAAGGAAATCATTTTATGGATGTGGAAAAAAACTGCAAACTATTTTTTCCGTTCAATCTTATAAACTTCATTATCTTTTGTAATAATCATCACTATATATCTTTATGGTTCTTCAGTATCTTGTGAATTAACATAGCAAATATAAATGGAAGGCTTTTGAATTTCTATTGTGGGTGTAAGCACACTGTTACTATTCTTAAGCAAATATTCGCAACTTGACTAGAGTCTTTTTTCATGATTATTCTTTACTGGACTAATTCATAATGTATGAGATATTTGGTCTAGTTTTAAAACTTTAGTGTTACCTGTCAAAATATTTTGGTGATATCCTGGGTAGTTGATTAGGTCTTTGGACAATTCAATCGTGAGGGGTCTCGTCAACTGTGAAAAGCAGATACGGACATTTCATTCTTTTCTCCTACCATGTGTTTAACATTGTGGTCTTATCATATAAAGTCGAGCAATATTGTTGTATTGTATAGTTGTGCATGTTTTGTATTTTCATGTGTTCATTGTTAAAGAGCGGCACATTCCTCATGTTTTGTGCAATTATCATTTGACTTGGTTAATTATGCTGTCAGGTCCATGCCAGGACCATTGTGGTGCGCTGCTTGTCTACTTGTTGAACCGTTGCTTGTTTGCTAGTATTAGCTCGCGTATAAGGGGGCATGTTAAGGTATGATACATCTTACATTGCTTGGGCCATGATTTTAAATTCAGTATGGAAAATTGACATGCTCATTCATTCCTTCGTGTGAGAGCTCAAATTTATTAAGCACACTAAAGTTCAGGTCTAAACCATTACTGGTTTTATGTTTCTGGAAAAGCTAAAATTAACTACTTCCTCCATCCACCACCAAGGTTCCCCATTTAGTTTTGTTGACGTTTTGCGGTTTGGTTGGCCTCATATTACTTCCAAATCACACCGGGAAAATAATTAACAAAGCTATATTATGAAACTATAATCATTACTTCTTAACTTTCCGGCTTCTAATGATGGCATTGTCTTGTGGTATAATCACAACGTGACAAGTAGGCAGCCTATTGAAAATGAAAACTGATAGACTGGTTAAACCTCCCTTTCATAAGTTGATTATTGTTTTTTTTTTTTTTTTGCCTACTTGATTTAGTATGGCCTGCCTGACATATTGATTTGGGCATGGCACCCTCCTAGAATATATACAGTGATGTAACCTCTATTACATCTTGAATATATACAGGACGCATTATAACCTCTATTACATCTGGAATTTAGAAATTAAAAACCTTATGTGTTATGGCATATACACATCTGTTTCTTTAAATTATTTGTGTATTCCTCTTTCATCTGTTTTTGTAGATTCTTTATGTTTCCTTTTTCTGCAAACTTTTAACTCACACCTTTATTGTGGGTGTACACTAAACGAAACACCACACACATTATATAAACCTAATAAAAAATTGTTCCAAAATCAAATGTCAACAATCTATTAAAAAACGGAGGGAGTATTTGACATGGACAGTGTGAATGTGTGTGATTTATAATTCTGTGGATCAATCTTGAAAAGGCTTTGGCAAATATAAATCCCTTCCTGAATAAAATTTGAAATTCATTGCTACCCTTGCTGCTGTAGTTTTTGTCAATTTAAGACACTACAAGTCTACAAGAAATGTTTTAAAGTAGAGTTCGAGTCATATTAGGATTCTATATTTCATTATAAAAGGTAGAGCTTTCAGATTAGAATAAGCATTCATTAATATCTCTGCTCACTTGTAAGAGTTGGTTTCGCCCTTTTGGGTTTGATTAGTCTCTTAGGACTTAGCAGATTGTCTTGTATCTTCTTTTTCTTTTTTTTTTTTTTTTTTTTGCTTTTTATAAAGAAGCATAATCAATCCCCTAGCAAAAGTAAAAAGTGCAGCATAAAATTGGGTTGAGGGACTGGAATGAAACAACCCAATTGCGGCAGATCCCCTAAAACTCAATAAATGTCTTAACATAGACTTAAAGAGGTAAGATTTAGATGCAAATTTACTAAATCAGTTTTCTCATTTTAATTATGTGCCTGAAAACAAATTAGGAATCATGATATAGTTCCCTATAAATATGCATTATAAAGTGCTTTTAGTATACAAAAATAGAGATAAAAATAAAATAGGTAGACTGAACCTTAAATTTATTGGGGGAAACATTTAACTAGAGATTTAGAGGTAAAAAATTTATAGGTTTTCTGCTGCAAATGCTCCAAGTACATAAAGCATTACCTTAGTGGTGCCTCAGACTGGCTTGTGTTTATTGGTAATTTGGTACCAGATGATCATAGCATCCACCCAAACCAACCCCGAAGAGGAGCTGATGAGCACTGGTGACAGTATGTTCCCAATAAGTGAAGGTCACTTTAAATTGAATGAAAGAGCAAGAATATACGAAACAACTCTAGGAATCCAAAGCAAAGAACAGAGGGAAAATCCAATGAATTACCTGCAAATAGAATCTGGATAGAAAACTATGGAGAAACTTAGAAATAGTTTGGACTTTGAAATGCTTTGGTGGGTTCTCTTTTGGACTCCAACTGGCTAGAGTCTATGTATATTACCAAGAGGCTAAAATTGTTTGAAGGAAAGATAACTATGTATGTCATAGAAGATGTTTTCAATAGTTATGAGAAGTTTACACATTGTTTGGAATTCGGATAGTGTGCCTATAAGACTGCTATTAAAATGGGCTTGTAGTTTGTTATTTCAGTTGGGTACAAGGCTTGGCAATATAGTAATGAAATAAAAGACAGATGTTTGCATGTGTGCAAAGTTTGTAAACATGTCCTTTGATCTTTGTTTATTGGAATTTAATCATCTATATTCTGATTTACTATATTCATGTGATATACAAACAGCTATATATGTTGTTATGCATAAAAAATGTAACCTCATACTGTACTTCATGAAATATACTGAACTGTTGATCATTACCACTACTTTGTGAAATATCTTACATGTTTTTCAAACATTTAGTGCAAAGGAGTCTTGAACTTGGTTTGAGATATTGTTAAATTACGTACATGTTCTGTCTGACTTCTTTAATCTGCAGGGTGATTGAAAATGAATATTTTTTACATAATTGGAGCTTGAGGGTAGTTCTTTGAGGCTAGCGGAGGTACTTGCTTTGATTCAGGTCACTGAAATGGTTGGATCATATCCGGAGGTGTGTTTTGTTCTTAATGTGGCTGACTGTGCATGTGGAAATTGTCAAAAATCATGGTAGTCATACAACAAGAACTGAGAAACATTTCTCAGGCTTTAATTCATGTTGTCAATTTACCATGTGCACAGTATATAGGAACCTTTGCCATTATCATCATCACTGTTTGAGATCCATGTCACAGCATGCCAGAGCCTAAGATGGTTTCCATTTGATTCGGGTAGCTCAGTTGGTACTCTGACGGAGATTAGGGAGCATTATTTGGGATGATGCTGGATGTAATGGGGTTGAAGTTGGTGTCAAAAGGCGGTTGTTCTGTTCATAAGTTAATATGTACCGTGTACTTGAAAGGCTGGTGCTTTTCCACTTTGGGGCACGGTGCAGATTGCGAGTTTGTGAAACCTTGCAAGTTGCAGTGAATGCATTTTATTTTACCAGCACAGTTTTATGTGTTCAGCGAGGCTCTTCGATTTTATATGCAACACATGGATTTTATTGTACATTTTTACTGTTTGTTTGTATAGTAGTATCAATAAGTGAAAGAGTGGTTCTCAATCAAAAAGATTAACTGTTAATTCATTTGCTTGAATTATTGTTATTGTTTTCCGTTTTCAGGTGTTCTAGCAGTAACATTGTTTTCTTGGTACTTTTGTCAGGTCGTTTTATTTTGTTTCATCTGTTGGCTTTAATGGAAGTACCAAAAATGTTCTACATATGTATTGATTAAGGTTGAAGTTCAACCCTCCTGATTATATACCATCACTGAGAAATTATGTGGACCTGGTCCATACTTTTTTTTTTTTTTTTTTTTTTTAGTTTTTTTGAAACGGCCAATCTATCCTACTCGACTCCTATTCCTACACTATTCCCTAACCACCTTATAACTCCAAATAATCTAAACCACATTATGCCACCGTTGGGGTTCGAACATTTGACCTCTCCTTACTACTTAGGTAGACTTTGTAGTTTAAATAGGAACACATTATTGATTATCATGTGTGACCTACACTTAATTGTGGGTGTCACAATTATAGATACAAGGTCTATGAACTCTCAACAAGATTATTAATCTTGCAGCTCCTACGAACCAATTCAAAAACGAAAGGTGTTGTTACAACCATCCATCATGTTAGGATTAACACCTTTTTTTGGTTTGAGATTGTTCTGTCCGATAACATTAGTGGCATGGCATCCAATCCAGTATTCAATTGAGCCCGAATACTGTGCACTTTTTCTTTGTGACTTGTGAGTATGACTGTACTGAGTAGCATTTAAATTTTGAACCTTGCTATGCAGCTATGGACTATGGTATCAAAGGTACTATTTGAAGTGAAATACTGCACCAAGAATTCTACTACTCTAATTGTGAAAGGAACAAATAATTTAGAAGCGCTATTGCCGTTCAAAGTAAAAACAAATGTAAAGATTTTCTTTTCTTCTTCTTTTTGTTCATTTAGGCCTTCTAATAGCGAACTTCCAACTTTATTTCAGCACGATACCAATCTCCTCACGGTTTGGAAGTGGACTTTGCATCTTTGCGTGATGCGGGTTCTCCACCTCCGCTTACACCAACTGTTGCAGATTGGACAGTCAGACCAGACATGCTCGGTGAAGTAGGGCTCTGGTTGTTGGGGTTCCTTGTGACTGTGGAGATAGCGGAAGCTAGGGAAATAGGCATGAGACAAAGTCCTTTGCCTTGGAGATATTGCATCGCGGAACCCATGTCTTCCTCCAGCAGCTTTGCCACATCGTTCTCCATCGCGGTCGTGCCATTGTTGTTTGATGATGAGGCCGCCAGAGCTCCCATACCGGCTCTTCCCTACATGTATGATAGCACAGTTATAATGAATATTTCTATACTGTGTGGTCAAGAATGCTCCATGTATAATAAATTATGATGTCAAGCTCTTCACGAAGTAAACTCGAATCCAAAACCAAAAATTGAAGAAGTAGAATGAGAAGGCGCGTTATTCGACCAACCTCAGAGGCCATATCAGCCATTAACGGGGCAACAGCCGCAGCACCACCCAATCTGCTGACACTGAGTACCTATAATTTTAATATAAACTTAATTAATAATAATCAATCAATACAACCAGAGTAACACTTAGATCAGAGCATGGCAGCATATAAATTTTGGTGAAGTTATGGACTGCCTGTCAATTCTGTGCAACAATTTATTGTAACTCTGAAATGAAATGTAAGTGCATCTAAGGTGGTGGAGACAATGGATCAGGGACTAGACTATACCAAATTCCAATATTCATCGAACAGTTGCAATAACTTTTTTTTTTTCCTTTTAAATTATTATTCGTGATGCAATTATTAAATTATAAGTTGGGCTTCTTTGTTTTGTGGTACAGAGATGGTAGATGTTCGAGAAGTCTACTCTCTTGTTACAAATTGTTGGAACCATTGTTAAAATTTGATGTATGTTCACAAATTAAAGAAGATTATCCAGCTCAGTACAAATTGTCAACTAGAAGATTCACACCAGCACGTTCTACATATCTATACAAATCATTGAGAAATTCCACTCTCTAATTAGTTTAATTTATCTACTTCACAATTAAGTGAGAGAGAGAGATAAGTTGTACCTTGACTTGGAGCTGTAGGAATTTGACATAGTCGATGATCTCATCCAGCATAGAGGCTTTGTCCGTCTGTCATTAGCCAACATCATTTATTAATTACCATATCGTAATCACATGATTAACGCAATAATATAATCAAACTCACTAATTTAACAGCCATTCCTTCACTTATGGTATCAGTATCACTGTCCTAATTATCGCGTGCTTAACTGTAACCCCGGGTTCGATTCCTCAAAGTGGTCGATTTATTCTCCAGGAGAATATGTTATTAGTTTTGTTCAATTATACCAATGAGGTCTAGCTCAATTGGTTAGACTGAGGTCACTAGAGGTCATAGGTTCAATTATCGTCAAGTGCGAGATTATTTATAGTTTATTACTAGCTTTGTAAAATGCTACTTATGAAATTGTAATGGTTCGATTATTAAAAAAAGTTTTGTTCAATTATAACTGTAACATTACATTTAAAAGAAGGAGGAGCCCTTTCAAATTTTACTCCGACTTAACCGGATCAAATGTCACATTTAGTTATGGGCACCTAGATTAAACTATAAGTTTAATTTAAGAGTTACTAGTTAGAATGTAGGTAGGTGTATAATATGCTACGAATGAAAACATGATATTTGCACTGGACGTAGATAGAATATGTAACATTAACATTTAGTTTTGGATGAAATAGAAAAATATAGAAATACAGTAGAATATAGAAATATAGAGAAAGTAGTGAAATGACCTTATTGCCATTGGGTACAAGTTCCTGTAAGTTCTTCATTCTCTCCGCAATTCTCTCCCTCCGTAACTGCAAGCCAGCAAACCCACGTTTAAACCAAAATTTCAAATAATTAGTAATATTCAAACTGATAATCCAATTAGAATTAAGAAGTAATACAAATTAATAACAATGAGAGTAAAATTAGGAACAAACAAAACAAGCCAACTTACTCTTTCGGCGATACTGTGAGGATCCGTTGCCTGTCCTCTCTTCGCTCTCACCCTCTGCCTCGGCGCCGCTCCTCCTCCTCCACCGCTCGAACCACTCACCGCCGCCCCCGAACTCTGTGACTGCATTGCTCCTCCCTATTAATTAATCAATTAAATCATCAATAAAACAGTAATCATAATTGTCCAGTGCACTCAAATCACAAAATCAAAACCATACCTGATGATTATGGTGGAAGTGCTCTGAATTTTGACCACCGTTGAATCCATTGAACACCTGAGAACGAGAATGATTTAGCACCGATGCATCATTGCATTTTCACTCTAATTGATCAATTAATCAACCAATCTATCTAGTAACAAGCAAAATTGGACTATTCGTCTATCTACTGACTGACCTGGAGGTGGTTATTATTATTATTATTATTATCACCATCAACGAGTTCATTGTGATCTGAATCAACAGGTCTGTTGCTACGGAGCAACATTTGCTGCTGCTGCTGATGGTGATGAAGCAAATTGGACGATGATTTGCTGGTGGTCATCTGATTGGTGAAGAAACCGGCGGGATCATCGGCGGACCATGGGAAGGTAGAATTGGGGACGGAGAGTATCTGGTCAAGGAAATCTTCGGATGGAGCAGGTGAATCGAAGTCGTGGAGGTTGTGTTGTTTCAGTAGTGAGCTGAAATTGTTCATCCTGCTCCAAAAATGCTCTCTGTGTGCTTAACGTTATTAATGTGAGATTGGTTTAGACAGTATAGACTATAGACTGTTTCTTTTTATAGTGGAGTGCTGGAATCTACTTAAATTAAAACAAGACAAAATAATAAATAAAAATATTTAATTATGAGATTTGATTAGATTAAGGCCAAAGAGAATGAATAATGAAATGATTGATGTTTGGTTTGGGGCTTTGGGCTAATTTCGAATGTTACCGATCTAGCTAACACAAGTAGTATACCACTATACCCAACCAACTCGGCTAAACTGCAACTTTAGTCCCTCAACTTAAACATCTTTTGCATTTTTTAGCCCCCGACTGTATTTTTACTTGTACTTCATACATTCTTTAGCCACTATACCTTTCACTATCAAATCAGTATGCCGTCTCAAACTCAATCGTGCTTTATAGAGAAAATAAAAATATTAAAGATCATCTATAAATAAAATTATATCCGACCTACATACCTTTATCTGCATAGTTAATTAGTTATGCACCCCAATGTTCACCCTTTTACTCCACCGGTCCACCCTGCGTCATGCCAAACCTATCTCCATATAAGAAAAAAACGCCAAAATCGACTAATACACATGGGACTAATTCTGCAATTATTTGAATACAGAAGATCAAAATTACCAAGGATGGTTACTTCAAGAAAAAAAATGCAATTTATCCCAACTAAGTCCTACTACTCATTTATTCATTTTTAGTCCAACTTTGGGTTTTTTATGCAAATTGTATTTAAAATTAGGTGTATTTTTCCTAATTGCACCAAATATTACCAGTATTATGTATACAATAATTACAGAGAATTATCAGCCATGCATCCTTTCTGTAGAAATTTAGTTGGTTTCCCAGTAATTCAGATAGTAGCATTTTTGTTTCTGTTTATGTCTTTGCTCTTACTTAGGGGTTCTGCGTTTTTTTGGCCAGTCCAGCTGTGACTTGGACTTCGGACCTTTGTGTATTTTTGTAATTGGTGATTGGTGTTATGGCCTACTGGAATGAAAGTAAAGCTCTTTTGTTCCAAAAAAAAATTATAGAGAATTATCATTAGGTATCACATTATGTAATTAATACCACAACAACCAACTTAAACATGAGTTTTTCCTTTTTTATTCTTTCATTCTGCCCTATCATTTGTCTGAGATTTTTTAAATTGAACTTAACTCATTGAATTGAATTCATGAACATAAAATTTGAAGAATGAATTTCAATTAAGTAAATTTTAACTGGATTGAACATAATTCAATTGGACTAATTTGAATTGAATCGAATTTAATAAATTTAAATTATACCGAACATAATTAAACTTAATAAAAATTTAAATGAACCGTCGTAGTTTAATTTTACTTTTTTTTCCTTCCAAATAAGACTTCCTCAAAATATATAATTAGATCTTCCTAAACTACTAACTAATTAGAATCTCCATCTAGACGTGGGACTCAATAATTGAAGATCTATCACATCATGACCAAGGATAATACATATTTTTAACTATTCAATGTTAAAAGAATATATTGATAATTTCTTCATGCGAATAAGCTGTAGTTTTGTTTTCAAAGTACAGTATTATTTTTAAAGCTATAGTTATAAAAGTAGTATTATGGTAGGTAGGTGACCTCACAACAAGCTTATCAAGTTACATACAACTATACGAGTGAGCACTGAGGACAAATGCACTTAAAGTCACTCCGTATATTTACGAAATGAAAGTAACTGTAATACTCCTATATTTTGCATTTTAATTTTCCCAAAACACATTTCCCCTTTCTTTAAAAAGACTAATTATTGCAAAGTTGACACATGTCCTCTAAACTAAGAAAAATAACCTAATTTCGAAAAAAATAAATAATAATAACTTATTTATTATCAACTAAGTAACCACTCCTGAGCCTTATTTGATTTGATTTGATTTGATTGTTTAAACAAAAACTATGCTAAAGTAGAAAAATAACTTTTTATTATCAACCATATGGGAGTTATAAGGTGGTTCATTTGATGAGAGGATTTAAGTGAGAGTTGCAGGGTTCGGTCCCTAACTGAGATATTAGGCAGTTTAGTGTGAAGATATAAGGCGGTATAGGATATCGTATAATAGTAGTGTAAAATTAGTTTACATAAATCTTATTTGATTGTTTAACCAAAATAAGTGCGTTAAGTGAGGTGTCGAATTTTTATTTTCGTAGAAAGTGTTATACTATCGATTTACTTCATATTAGAATTAAAACTCAAAGGGTGGATCACCATGGATGGGTATTGATAGTTCTGTTTTGAGGATGATTATATTAAGATAGTGTAATTTCGAACCCTATGAAGACATAAGGTAGTCTAGACGTATTTGTAGATATAAGGTCGGCATAGACGTGTATTTGAAATTATAAGGATGTACAAGTAGGGTAATTAGATTTGTCATTTAAGGAAAAAAAAAGAAAAAAGAAAAGATGGCGTATTGCAAAGGCACTCTAGTTATTTGTATGTTTGTAGTAATTTTGGTGATCAATTAAATTTTTTGCTGTTCAAGAAAAGGAAAGAAAAAACAACTCACAGGAATTTTTAACTACGGAACAGCCCATGAATATGCTTACAAAATTCCAAGCACAAAATGAAAAAAATTGAGTTGCAGAAACTACTAACTCTGAACTGCAAGAACTCTTGGGGTTCTCATTTCACTGAACTACAAACTGAAAAGGTCTAATAAAGATCCCCAGAATCACAAGATTGGTCTGAGAGTTTCCCCTGCTTCATGCTTTAGAACAAAGACAATTCACAAAAGATATAATAAATCTGCAATTTAGAAAACTAGTGCTACAACACTCATCAGTACAAGTTAGCTGTTCTTAATCAATCATATCAGCTAAAACTCAGCCTTCTCCTCTACAAGTCACCATGACTGAGAGCTGCCAAGCGCAATTCACCAGTGGCCATGTCCAGCTGCTAGCTTCTGCTTTACCTTATCTAATTCTCGAAAACTAAACATGTATACTGTATAAAAGGGTCTAAAACGTGATATCGTCTGCCATCCATTGGCCAGTATAATGTTACGGTTTCATAAAGGTACATACATGTACTCAGGTTCCACAAAATAAACACAAGTTAACAGCCCGACTATAGTTTATAGATTCAAGTAAATGGGTATATTGGAAGGCAATAAAACAAGCGCCGTACTTCAAGAACAGATAGAAAATCCCCAGAACATGAAATCATCATTTTCAACTTTAATTACCAGTCCATCTCCTTTTCCGTGCTGGTCGCTCGGGTTTGACCTCTGAAAATGGGGCAGTTTCAGTTTGTGCTGGAGGCAAAGGCTCGCTCTCTGTTTTCTTGATCGCGACGGTTTCTTTTTCACTGGGCATAGGGAGTTTGAAACGCTCGCTTCTCTTCTTCAACTTAGCTACTGTATCCAAGTGTTTATCTTCCACCACTTTGGGTTTGACATTTCTATCTGTACTAGTATCTTTATCTTCAACCGAATGCTGTGGCTTATCCTCAGCCTTTTTGGAAGCTTCTTCATGGAGTCCATTAACCAAGGGAGCCCCACTGCTGGGAAGTGTATCTGTATCTTTACTTCTCACTGAAGATGATGATACTGAGGTGGTAGTAAAATCCCTATCCTTATTACTTGTCCAACGTTCCAATTTAGAGCGTCCCTTCCTTGAGCTAGGCTGCTCCTCATCTTCTGAAGCATCATCCTTGTGCTTTTTGGGGGATTGGCGGTTTGCACGGGTATCATTCTCACCAACCTCTCGCTCAGTTTTGCCTCTCGGATTCACCTGAAAACAGGAAACATGGGGGAAACTTTCAAGAACCTGTCAAATTAAAAACCAAGGTTCTCATAATGCACTTCCATCTGCACACAACCCCCAGAACACATAAAACAGAGAAGACAGACTGGCATCAACAAGCCAATAAATGCCAGAAGCCATGATTGGAAATGAAAAGTAGTGGTGATACTAAACTTCATATATCCATAGGAAACCGAGTAGACAAATGTTTAAAACTTCAACTACTGGCACTTCTACAGTGGAGATTATAGGTTACTGTCATCAATAGAACGCTCAAAAAATTAGGAACTTATGACGTGCAATCCAATATACAAAACTTGCTTGATACAGACACAATGTTGTAGAAGGATCTTAGTAGAGAGGTGTCAGTCCATATTGGTCAATGCAAAGATGAAGCAAGAAAAAGCAAGATTTGTTGTTTAACATAACTACATAAGAAGTCTGAGATTAGCGAAACAGGTGACAGATTCACACAGCTAAAAGACAACATAGGCTCAAAGCAGAAACAGTCTCACATAATAGGATATACATGTAAAGGTAAGTCGGCATTCTAAAGCAAAAACATTTGTTCAGCGATACACCTAGACTGGTGAAAATAATGATCTCCACATATCAGCATCAGAATGAGACCAGCTTAGAAGGTTAGCAGAATTCCAAGTAATAGCAATAATACTAAATACTACCACCAAATGAGTAACTCTCCTGGGAGATGTCGGGGGGGGGGGGGGGGGGGGGGGGAGGAGATAGGGAGGGAGAACAAAAGGACAGACATCACAATTGAAACCAGATACATTAGGGTTTTAACTTATAGTTATCAGTCCATGTTTTCTTAAGTTATAAAAGACCGTCTCCCAGAAATCTTTGCCTTAATTTAAGATAATTTCCTAATTAAATACTACTTGTAACGTAATAAATTTTAGGTCTGTATCACAAATACAACATATTATTCAAACCACTACAAATAAAAAGGGCAGGAGCAGTAATTGCCAACCACTTGATGAGCAACGTAGAGTTTTCTGAATCAATAAATTCATTTATCTGGACGATTAGACACAAAACATCCACTTAAAGGTGCAAAGGACCTATCATTTGGTTGTAACACTTTCAAGGGTGCAACATTAACTTGACAATTGTAGCAAGATGAATAAGGCTATCACAGTAGACTATGCATAAGCGCTGGTAAATATCATGAAACCAAAACTAGTTTATCAGGAATTTTGTACAACAATCTCACTGTCACAACCTTCATCATACCACCGATTATGACATAAAACCGAACTGCAGGTGTTCTATGCGAAATTTCAGTAGGATTCCAAAAGTTGGAACTCAAGCCGTAGAAAGACTCGATGGAATTCACGTTTTTATTTGCACATCTTAGAACAAATTAGTCTATCGAAGAGAAAGAAACTGAGGGCCAGAATGAAAAACTATAAACAGCATACTGAATTATTTCTAGGGCATGCAGATGATAATAACTTTTTAAATAATTAAAAGAAATATGCCATAAGAATAGAATGGCCTGAGAGAGAGATCAAACAGTATCCTTGGTTGACACAGGGCAGTTCCTTCACAAAGGAAATATTGAAATAGATAAAAGTACATTGGGTTTATAGGGAAGCCCTCAATATCCTGTAGAGCATTACTAATCATCAGGTTATAGTTAAGATACATCTGTTGAAACCATTACAGTTCTATCTCACAGCCAAGTTCATTCCAATCACTAAAACATGCTATCGATGCCAAAACCATTCAGAGCTTCAGTTTGGAGTTCTTAAGGGCAATTACAGTTGAAATTTTTCATGCAACAATCAAACTCTGGAATGGTATTTCATTAAAGTATTTTTTGCCTCGCTTGGTGGGAAAATGTTAGCACACTTGGGTTCTTTTACTAGGCAAGAATTTGTGGTGTCAATAAGAACTTTAGCACGCTCACCAGCTAGTCAGTGGTGATCTAGAAAGTTTTCGACATATTACATGACAAACTTGTGTGCAATCAAACAATGAAATCATCAGAAACCATAATAAAGGTTCATACACGTATAGGATTTATTTCTTACTGTCCATCACATTCCCTTATATCAAGTTGGATGCATTATGAAGTTACTGGCGAGGTGAATCTATATCAATTGTGGATTCATAATTATCGGACAATTTATCGTAACTACCACCCATTACAGTTTCTGTAATGACCAAGTATCACCAGCTTCAGCTTCTTATATATTATACTTCTAAATTTTATTACATGGGTTCCAAAGAAGCACATACCGTCTGACTTGTCTGGCCACCTTGCTCATCCAGATTCCTCTTAGATGGTTGTGAAGAACCATGACCAAAATTGTCAGAATCTTTGCCCTTTCTTCTAGTTTCCTTCTGCCTATGGTCATGCACCCGAGAAGTATCGTATGCAAGGGAAGCACGATCATTCCGTGAACCTGGTCTTTCATATCTTGCTCTCTTTTCATCATGGCCTAATTGATTTCCACGTGCATATATATCTTCCTGTGCCCTATGCTGCGAAAAACTTTCACTTTCAACCCGTTCCTTTCTCTTAAACTGATCGCTATGCCGGCCCACATCAATCGGGTGGTATTCTTTGCTAGATCCCCTGTAGTCATCCTTTTTTCTTGAATGGCTATTCCATGCTTTGTCTTCAGTGGCTCGACCACTTCTCATCATTGGCCGTAATTCTTCTCTTTCCCGTCTAGATATAATATCTTCAGGGGTAAGTTTAAGTCTATGCCATTCATCATGTTCTCTTTCCCGGTCATTTCTCTCCCTCTGCAAGGAATCATCTTCTCTGTGTCTAACATAATGCAGATCATCACCTTTAATTCTGGCTTGCTCGTCTCTTTTCCACTGATCAGAGACATCATCTCTTTCTCTCTTCCTCCTGCTGCTAGTTTCCCTTTGACTATGGGAGATATCTTCCTTTGCAGCATGTTCACGACTCAAATATGCCCCCTCTTTCCTCTTTTTGTTCAGGATATCATCTGCTTTCCCACTTCGACCTTTTAGACTTTGATCCCTATCCCTCAGCTTTGATCTGGTATCTCGGTCATGATTAGCAGCCCTCCAACTTCCATTATCCATCAAATTTCTTGATTGGTGATGTTCTTCTTTTGAAATCTTCTCACTCTCTCTAACCTTAACCCGGTTCCTGGAGCCAGTATCCATGCCATAGTCAGTCTTTCTTGCTTCTTCAACTCTGAAACCTCTGCCATGACGGTCCTCATCTCTCCATTGCCAGTTTCCTTCAGATGTGTTACTATCCTTCCTCCAGTCTGTGGTTTCACCTTTCACGTGTCGACGCAGGGATAAGTTAGGGTCACCATTTCCACGCGGATAAGACCCTTCCCTCCCTTTCGCCGACACATGCTTTCTTCCAGTTTCATCTCTTTCATGGCGAACTTTCCTACGAGCATAATCCTCATCACCTACAGGTATCTTGACGTTACCTGACCTTGGAGGACGCCTATCCTGAAGAACTTCATCTTCACTCTCACGAACCTTTCGGTTATCTTTACTACTTCCTGACCTTGCTTTGTGATCCTGAAGAGCTTCATCTCCAGCTTCATCATTTTCCTGAGAAACCTGCTCCTTGAGTGGACTAAGTTTCTGTTTATCTTCAACCATATCACTATTGTCTTCATCCACAGCCACATCCTCTCCTTCTGTGTCAAAGCTTCTATCGGATTTATTATCATTCATATCATCCCCAGCTATAACAGCCTGCTCTCCATCAGATCCAATGGGACGAGGAGATGACGGAAGACTGTGCTTACTGTTCTCACTGTCAAGTGATTCTTCATCTGCATCATCTATCACCTTTTCTTCTCTTTTGTCAGCTCTTGCAGTCATCTTGGGGGATCTCACACGCCCTCTTCCTTTTACAGACCTACAATCATTAAGAATGTTTTAAAGTAGTTTGTATAATATATTATCCAATAGTAGTGCAGTTCAAATATAAAAAAGAGTGCACTCCTGGAGTTCTCATAGCACAAAACTTTCAATAATTATACCAAAATCTTCTTGAAGAAATGCATGAATAACTAAATAGCTATATATGTATCATTGTTCAACATTTGATATTATGACATGCCGGTCTAGAGTTGGTCAGAAAGAAATCAACCCCACAGTACGACCATGACTACAACCATCAATGATTTTACTATGTTAACAAAGACCGGCGAAGAAGACTTGAATGTGGAGAATCTACGCTTATAAGTCAAAGCACCCACTGATCCAAGTAAGTGTCTGAGTACTTGCATGAATTTATCATTTGCATGCAACTTTATACTTTGACAGCGGAAGTTCATTAGTGTATCCGACTATACATTTAGTTCAATATACACACATCAAAATAAACAATTTCTGCAATGTTACATATATCTAGAAACAACATCAGCTTTTAGGCTGTTAATAAGCACCTCAATCTAAGAACAAATTTGAGAAGTAAGCAAAAATGAACTCTGTGCATACTATAAAGAAGCACTCCTGTACCTTGCATCGTGATGGTCACCAATCTCTCCATCAGGTTGTGATTGTGAAGGTACTTCTAGTTCTGGAGATGATTGCTTAGAATGTCCTCTTTTTCCAAGAGGTTCCCTCTTCCGACCATTATACGCATGTGATATGAGATCAGTTTTATGATCTACATCATGTTGAAGGTCATCAACTTCATCACCACCACCAATGTCCACCTCCCCTGAGATATCAACATCTTGGTGCTCCGCTGAGTCCTCATCATCCTTGAAACTGTCACAGACAATCTGTTTGAAAAAAAAACAGAATTTAATAAGGTCACTTGAAATGTAAGTTTCCTTTCTTAACAAGAAAGAAGAAAGGATAACAGCTTACCTCAATAATGGCATCATTATCATGCATCCGCTGACGCCTGGTATCGACTGATGGGGGACGATCTCCAGATGATATTTCTACAGGTATTGGTCTGCCAACAGGCTGAGATCACATCAATGAGCAGGTCAGGTTATTATTTCAAATGAATACCCCAAAAAAATAGTTTAACTACTGACAACCTCGACGGATAAAAAGTAATCAAGATAGTGCTCATATAGACGTTGTATTATTGTACATAATCTTTGAACTTTTCACTCTTTCAAGCTCCATACGCTAATGCTACATTTACAAGGTAGTGAAGACTTTTGGTAGAAGAAGAGAGCAAGCAGGGATTCCTATTACTCAACATTAAACTAGCAAAGCGATGTTTAAAAAAATGTCTTTGATCTTCTCAAAGACTGACAACCTCGACAAATAAAAATTAATCAGCATAGTGCTCATATAGAGGTTGTATTATTGTATAAATCTTAGAACTTTCCACTGTTTCTGGCTCCCTAATGCTACATTTACAAGGTAGTGAAGTCTTAGTGGTAAGAAAGAGAGAGCAGACAGGGATTCCTACTACTCAACGTTATATTAGCAGAGCGATTTTTTAAAAGATGTCTTTGATCTTCTCATCAGGTCTTGCTACTTCCTAAAGCACCTGTTATTCGGTTACTTCCAAGACACTATATAGTGCAGCTGGAATAAGACTCAGCAGGAGTATACCCCCCTTTCAGTATGCAAATGACTATCTATCTGTCTGATTGATGTATATAACTTATGTTCTTAGCAGCAAGGTAGAGAGAGGTCAAGAAAACTCGACTCATGTAGGTTAAGATTATGGAGCGCGATGGGGGGTAGACATTAGTAGATTAGAAAGCTGATCAATGTGGGTTGTTTGGTCCAGGTGCAACATATGGCGGTTATACGACCTAGCCACATACACAAGGAACAAACTTTTTATTAGTCAAAACTCGGGGGAAAACTCGGGGGAATCGGCATCCCCCAAGTCAAGACATGAGTTTGTACAGCTTCTTCTTAATCTCAATGCAATCAAAATTCCATAGAAAATTTCCCACTCCTCTGACAAATAATTTCCAGAAAACACACATGAATTCCAACAAAAATGAATGTTTAAATGCTATGACATTCTGGAGAAGAAATACACATACTGGAGGTGGACGTCCGCGAACAGTTGCTGAATCTGTTGGACCAGCATCGACAGTTCTCGGATTGGCACTTTCAGATGGAGTGTCTTGGTTGCCAACTGCTGCTGCTAGCTCTGGGGGAAGATCTGGATCATAATCCTGAAATTTGTCGCCAAACAAATGAAAAATTAATCTCCGCAAATTCAATCGTTACCTTCAGATGCAAAAGGAGGGTGACATGAAAGTATTAATACAGCAACGGAATAGCCAGATAACACAGAATGACACATGTTCATGCCATCATCCAAAGAAAAACATAGAGAAAATAGCACTACCTGTTCAGCCCTCCCACTTTCATAAACGCGAATTTTGTTTTGCATGGTCGTCCCGAGGCGGAGTTGTTCCTAAAGATTTCAAATTCACTTGATTTAGTTTCCTTTTGACATGATAAATATTGGATGTGTACCATACAAGTAAGGGGCGAACAAAAATTGTGACATGGACCTACCAGCTGTTTGCGGTAATCTTTCCAGCTCTCCTCATTCAGACCAAAGTTGAAGAAGTCTGATATGTCTATTCCAGGAAGCTTCCAAGGTTTTTCTTCGAAACTATCTATATCAACTTCAAATATAGTCCTGAGAAACACAAAAAGAGTGGTGATAAAGAAGGGGCACAAGAACAGAATAATCAAACATTTAACTTTTACAGAAACTATCCTACAAAATCTGAATAATGGAACAAATGTGAAAGGTACAGTACACAGCTTTTGCATAAATTCCCCTTGAATTAATAAACAGACTCAATAAGAACAAAAGTTACTGTAAAAGTTACTGTTCTCTCAACCAAGCTGCTCTTTTCCCACACCTTTGGAAGCAACAAATGAAATGAAGCTGAAGCGATAAACTAAACTTTACAAATTCTTTACAGTTATCAGTGATTGGCTTGAGAATGTTTGATCTTTCTCATGATGTCTAAGAGAGAAGGAAAATGATGATTTGAGTGTCAAAGTTATATATGCAAAGTCAGAATTCATCAAATTTACCAAGAGGTCAAGATCAAGTGAACTACTAATGTACAATCTACCAGCTTTACTTTGAATAGGCAACTAATCCAATTGAGAGAATTCGCAGCCCATTTCCAGTAAAGTGGCAAGATTGTTGCTTCTCAAGGAATATATGTAATTCTAAGTCCCTTGCCCTTAATTCAATCATGCAGTTGTTATTTAATCGCAACCAAAAAGATCAGTAGTGTACATCAATCACATCCCACCGTGCCCAATGGAGTAGTTACTCGATTTAATAAATTGTTTTTCGTCATAATAAGTTAAGTTGCAAAATATCCAAAAGGAGTCATGAAGAGAAAAGTTAGACACCATTATTTTAACCAAAAAAAGAAGATATGCTCAAGAGATCATTTTCTCGTTAGCTGAGCGGTAGACAGATGAACAAATAGTGAGCAGGAAAGATACTAAACAGGTAAAGGGATTTGGTTTGCTTTTGGGGTTAGGAGAGGGTTATAACTTATAACATTTCTTAAGAAATTGGAACATTGTACATCATGTATCTCAGCTACAACTGCTAGCACAATCCTGCCATTTTAAAAGTAAGAACATTTATATGGGACGGTACATTCAGAAACTATTCTTGTTTGTATGTATGACTAAAGCATAAAAGTTCATATTTAGTGAGCCTCGGAAAAAAAAAAAGAGAGAGGATCTTACTTGTGCGATGGGAGAGTGAAATCCAATCCACTTCCATAACCACGGCCTGCTGGATTAGCTCCCCACGGATGCATTCCGTAACCAGGATGAAATCCTTTTGCATGTCACCTTTTACTCCGGTTGGCCGCCAATCACCTCTTCCACGACCAGGTATTGGACCCGCAGGAAAGGGTGGACGAACTTGCCCTGGCATTCCTCCAGGAGCAACAGGAGCGGCCCCAGGTCTCACATACTAAGCGATCCACCAGAAAAAAAGATAAAAAGGCAAAAACAATGCAAGGTTAATTAAGAAGAAACTTAAACAACTGAAAGAAAAGAACCAGCAGAAGTTAGAGCAAAACGGACAACAATAAGCTAGATGTATTGGAATATAGTCTTAAAAAAAAAAGAATTCACTAATAACACCATATTTCATTACGTAGTGCAGATTGTTCAAAGATGTAAAACATAAACCATGTTTCATAGGCTTTCTTGAAAAATGCAAATGAAGAATACACATGGATTAGAGAATTCAATTGATACAGAAATTTTGACAGAATGTAGTTCGTTCTGCTAGTGCATTGTGTGTTAGTGACGCTACCAAAAGTTGAAATGAATATTAGAATTTGTTGGATCAGTTGAAACAAATATTCACATTTCTCCAGTGCCTATCATTCTTAATACTAAATAAAGTTAATTGCTTTGCAGTAATAATTTTCTTGATTACTATAACCACGACAAGCATCAGATATTTGCTCCAAGTGTAAGCACAAATCAAAAGCAAAGACTCTGTGCCACTCCGGCAATATGATAGAACTCCTCAGTAATTCAAGCTTAAGTTAAGTTGCTCCAAGTCCTTCAAAACCTTTAGTTTTTGGGTGGTGGTGGGGGGGGGGGGGGGGGGGGGTGCATTTCCTAGGTTAGCCAATGGGCTCTTTTTGTTTTTAAGACTGGCATGAAACTCTCATCACGAATCAAGCTGTCAGGCGATACCAGTTAGCAAGAAAGCTGGGATAGAACAGTGTGGACTACCTAAGTAATTACATCAAGATGGAGATATCATTTCTAGTATCAAGTATCAACAAGAAGGGAACCGATTAGTTAATACCAATTATCATCCCCGTCTGAGAAAGGTGTCCGATGTTCAATGCCTCCAGGGGAGAAGATTTCATTGATTATGCAGTATCTATATGTGCTCACGGGTTAAGGGAAACAAAATCATATCAAAGTTAGTGCCTAAAGAATAGTCCATGGAGTTGAAGAAGCTTTAGGCAGTATTTGTTACTGAAATATTCAATTTTGCTTCATATAATACAATTTAGGATCACAAAGTCACTGAAAAAGCACCTACTGCATCAAAGGTATAGTTAAAATTCCATGAAATATAAGCAACTTCATTAGCACGAGAAAAATTTCTTAAATCCATACAATTTATTCCCTTTCTACCATGACCTGAAACCTCAACAAGTATAACATAATTCAACTTCAATATTTCCACTATATAACAATTACATTGGGAGCTAGAATCCAATTTACTTTCGAAGTTCTTGCTGACCTTGAACTGTGAGTGAAACGGTGGATGGTAAGCATGGTTGCTGTAGCCGACTTTAGGCTGCAGAGCTCCAGCCTGCACAGCAGGGCCAACCGCAGCAACACCGGGCTTTGCAGCATCTCCAAGTTCCTTCCTGTCTCTATCCGCCGCTTCTTCCCCTCCCCACTGTTGCTCCTCCATCTGCTGCGCATGGTGAAGATATCCCTCGTCGCCATTATCCGCAACGATCACCAATGGCTCCCCATCCTCATCTTCTGCCCTCTCCATACCCATGGGCCCATCGTTATCGTTCAATACGATCTGCAAGTCATCCTCACTGTCCTCACTATCCCAATCATCCTCAAAATTAGAACCACCACCTCCTCCCTTGGTATGATTCTCCACTCCTCCCGAAATCCCCGGGATCATCTGCTCCTCACCTACTCCACTTTTGTTATTCAAATCCTGAATATTATGATTATTACTATTATTAATATTAATACTTGCTCCTTTGCCGAGCAAATCATCGTCATCAACGACGTCCCTATCCTCGACGACAATATCTAAATCATCATCGTCATCACCGTCCATCAAATTGGACGAATTGACGCCTACACCTTTCTCCAAAACCCTATTCCCAAAATCACTGCTCCCAGCTAATCCTCCAGGGGCAAAATCCAAATTCAAATCGAACTCTCTCCGATGAGGTAGGGTTTCGGCCAAGTTGGGAGCAGCAGTGGGATTCGAATTGGAATTCTTCGAATCCGAAACGGCTCCGTAGAGAATCTCTTCATCGTCGCTGTTCCGATTGAGATCGATCGGGTGCGCCGTCTTTCCGGCGGCATCGTGGCTCGGTGGGGACTGGAACGACGCCGTGAAGGGGCGGAGGACGTCTGTGTAGAGATCTCCGAACTCATCGTCGTCTTCCATGGCAGAGGTGTTGGGGAGAGAGAGAGGCGTTAGAGTTGGAGAGGAAAAAAAGGGTGAGGGTTTTGAAGAAGGAAGGCGAGGGGAAGGAATGAAAGAGTAAAATTAGGGATTGTTTGTTTTGTGCTGTTGTGAAAGACAAAATTAGTACTTGTGCAGAGAGAGAGAGAGATGGTGAAGAAGAGAAAATATAAAGTAGATACTGCTCTGTAACATTATTTATGGTGAAACTACTAGCTAGTACTACTAGTAGTAGTAGGGGTGTACTTAACGTTTTTCACCAAATTTTCCAATTGGATTTTCTTCTTTAAAGATATTTTCCAATTTGCGCGTGAAGTATTTTCTAATTATACTTTTATTATAAAAAGGAAAAAAAAGGGATGGGTCGGAGGGAAATTGATCCGAATATATTATTCGAATATACCAAACTTTAATTCGAGTTTGCGTTATTTTTACGCAATGAGTATAGATAATATTTGCGTGTAAATGATAAATATATAAATATTATTTAATTTTTAAAACTGCAATTTAAAAGTATAGTATTGTTTGCACGCTATAGCTTTAGGCAATACTAATATCAATATGTAAGTAAGAAAAAAGAATTAGTCTGTGCTTATTCAATCCACTATTTATTAACCTATTCCGAAGAAACTAAAAAGTAAAATAAATCACTTAGTCTAAAATGCAAAAGATTATGCTCATACGACAAACAACGAGACACCTCATGTAAGTAATATGCCATGACAATTTGTAAACATGACTATTGAACAATTTAGGAACTAAACCAAATTACTAGTAGGTACTTAGTTTAATAACGTTTTGGTTCTAAATGATTAATTCATATATTATTGTACGATTCGACCTTTTGGGCCGACACAGTTAAGCATAGACTAGTCCACACACGTTTCATCGGTATGATATTGTCCGTTTTGGCCCTGAGCTCGCACATATTTGCTTCTGCAATCAACTAAAATGCCTCATATCGTATGAGAGTGGTGGTCTAATTATAGCATTTATCCTACCATATCTTAACTGATGTTGGGTGCGGGGTATATATTACAATTACATTGAAATATAAATTTTAGCATGTGAAAAATCTATATTTACAACGAAATACAAAAGTCAAGAAAAGTAAACATGTCATAAGAGAGATGGTCATAATATCACCGTGTAGTTTGTGAGACGACCTTTGCAATGATATATTACATCCGTATAGTCCATTTCGTCGTGTGGAGTATAGTTGACTAGAAAGTAACATGCTAAATAACTACTGTGGTTGTAAAATTGATGTAAAATACAAAATATTGATATTGATGTGAAATATAAAATATTGATTAAGAAGAAAGGAAATATGAAAAAGAAAAAGAGATATTGATGTAAAATACAAAATATATGGGTTAACGTGTAATAAGAAGACACTCATATTTATTAAGAAGTGTATTCAAATAAGTGGAGGGGTATGTAAGTCATTTTTAACAAAAGTAAAAATCTAAATTGAAATATGTCCTTCGTGATGATTTTTAAAACATTATGAACTAATTGTTTAGTGCATATCTTAAAAGGTAGTAGAATGTAAATATGCAATTTTTTTATACACTTAACTAAAAATATACTATATGATCTTGTATTTTTATTTTATACTATATGATCTTGTATTTTTATTTTCATATCATTGTTGCATGTTTGTTTTCTTAAAAGTAGTGATGGACTGATGGTTGTCATACTTGTGTGCATCTTTCAAATATTAGAAATAAAGAAAAATAAATAAATAATAATGGATGTTTGAAATTATAGAATTTACATTACATGAAGTTCACATAAAGTTTAGTCCACTTTATATGTAAATTTGTCATCGTGTCGTTGTTTTTATTTATTACAAAAATATGTTGATAACATAAATATTACTTCAAAGAAGAGAACTTAATTTTCAAGTTACAAAAATAATATTTCTAGATTATTGAAGATTAAAAAAATACATTATTTCAAGGAAAAGATTTCCATGAAAGAACACAAGATGTCTCTCTCACATATGACATGGGTGGTGATAAACCAATAAGACCTATATATTTGATTTCGAGAAAAAATTGTTAAAATAGGTATTTGTTTTATCTTAAAATACAATAAAATGAGATTTTTCTAATTTGTAATGTTAAATAAGATTTATTATAAAATTTTAAACAATATTGGTATTACTGTATTAGAATAATAAAAGTAGCAGAATCAAATGAGAATTATAATATAAATATCTATACCACAGTGCATATTTTTCATGGTAGACTACATAATGTCATGTATGGTTAATCATATAAATAGTCTGCATACAGTTGTTTCATCGTCTATAATCATAAGTGAGGGAAATGATTTATTAAATAGATATTATACCAAGAAAGGATAGTGTATTTTTCATATAATAGTGATGCGGGACGTTAATTATATTTTTTACTGCACACAATTCACAATTAATGTCGATTTAACTTCATATGCGGATTTGTCGTCGTTGTTATTATTTTACTACGAAAATATGTAAATAATGAAAAAATGTAGTAAAAAAAATTTCATTTTCCACACTTTGAAAAGTAGTACTTCCTCCACTTTTAAACAAATGTTGTTCTAAAAGTTTTTATAAAATAATATTCGTTTGAGAAAAAAGTATCAAATTATAGCGTATATATTCGTTCTTCAAACTATTGGAATATGATATACCATATGTATGTGGGCTGATTGACAAATCCAAAAACTTCAACATACAAATTAACAAACTAAAAACGAGTGAAATATTAAAGTCACACTATTTACCAATTTAGTATAAGTTTCCTACTCAAACATTGCTTAAAAAAATGATGGTGTATATTATTGGCTATGTCTATAATACCATCATCTCCGGGCTTTTGAAACTGATTAATTGTGCTCGAGTTACATATCAACACCAAATTATATATGTAACCCAACACCATATTTGTTTATCAAACCTAATAGCAACATATTTGATTAGTTTTAATGGAAAGAGGCATAATTTTGGATGAAAACATTATTATTTTGAAGTGTTTAGGCACCAACAAATAAATTGACGTTGCTGATGTTGAAATCTGTTCTGACATTACACTGGGATAGGAGGACTCCTCTGCTATGAGACCACAACCACAAGAGTTTAAAAAATCTTAGACCGAACTGAATTTCAGGTTTATTGACTCGTATAGTCCGGCCCAAAGACCGTGAACTGATGGTAACATGTAGAAAAATAGGTGTCTAGTTGCAATTTATCAATAAATCAGGGTCTTGCTTGAAATTTACCTGTCAAAATTTACCTCAGTTAAATCTGGATAATTTTACTTCAATTCACTGAACAAAGCTCAGCTCGTGGAATGTGAAAGAGGCGAAGCAGCAGAAACAGAGAAATAGGGAATTCTAAGGGGTGGTTGCCCTTCTCTTCTCTGCTTAGCCGATGATTTCATTTTGCTACTACACCCATAAACAACCCCCTTCTGTTCTACTGTTTAGACGGGTACTATTTATTTATTTATTTATTTTCGGGTTAGGGTTAGGGTTTGATAAATATGGGTTGCAATTGACCTCAATCGGTAGAAGCTATGATGATATCTATGTCCGCATTTTATTTTCTGAGCAAGATGGATATGGTATACAGTGACCCGTGTGGATGGCAAGTGGGTCGGAGTACCCACAAGCAACCGGTTACTTGTTACCAATATCCATCATTTTGCCTGATTTCATATTGTTTAGATCTGAGCCTCTCCCAATTTTACATGGGATTGCAGAAAATGCAAATTGTGGAGTAATTAGTTTGAGCTCAGAGGAGAAAAGAATGAGGCTATGGGGGGAGGAAATTGGGTTTCTTGAGGGTGGTTGCCCCTCCTCCTTAGCCATTGATTTCTTGCTTGTTTTACCAAACAACCCTTTTATTGTTATTGATGGATCACCATTTGATGGATGGATGGATCCTTGTACATGTATATGTGGTAGAATCTCGCTTTTGGTTTTGTTTTCATATCATCTGGTGTTTGCGATGAACCAATGATGATGATGATGATACTGTTTATGTTGTTGTTGCTGTTGTTCTGTGGTGGTTTATAAGTTACAAGGCAATGATTCAATGACAATGACAATAATGAATTTATTTCTTTGATACGGCAAATAATAGTAGTCAAAATGTGTCCCATTGGAGGCTGTGATGATACTTGTGTTGATTCCTCTGAGCTGATGAACTGGGTAATAAGGACTTTCCCTGCTAGTATCTTGGCGTGGCAATTCGGAGGCATGTGAGTCTGTTTTACTTGCCTATCGGATTTGCAGCCATGGCTGGTAGGATCCTGTTACCTGGAACCTTATATCTGAGCCTTTATCTAAGAAATCACATTTTTTTTCTTTTGAAGCTGGATTTTGCAGGTTTGTCAGGATAGTTAAAAAAGTATGGAATTATGAATAGACATCTATGCCAAGTATATGGATCAAAGTTTTGTGAGATCGGTATTACACATTAGTAGAAAAAAGAAGCAGGGGGGCCGGAAAGTCTATCTGGAGTTCTTACTAATATGTATGATCGTGGTGTGACATAGCATAGGATTAAATATGCCAGAATACTTATATGGGGCATTCAATCTATTTCAAGAACCCTCTTGACTCTGTATTGTCTCTGGGGGAACTGTGCTAAATTCGAATGCCTTAGGTTAATCAATGTGTTGTGCATATCCAGTGTAGGATATTTGCTTTTCTCTACTTTCTTGTAATGTTGAATATTGAACTAGATATGTATACTTTACATGTTATTAAATGTAGAAGAGATTGATGAACAAGCTTATGTTCATAACATACCGGGTATTCTTTGTGTGATGTAGTACTGTGAAGGGGGTTATTTTTATTGGAAAGATAAGGATTTTATAGTTCATGCTGGAAACATCATGTGAGCATCGTCTATAAGAATGCGGAGTTGGCCTCTTCCCGTGGTGTTGTATCATTTTCTTGATAGACTCTTCTCGAGTAGTATACAATGAGCATAATTTGGTGCTATGAAATGAAAAGTTGGATTTGCTCCTTAACTAATGACTACTGTGAAATGATTGCACAACACAAACAGTACTCCATGTCCATGATACTGGCAACCCCATACTAGTAAATTCGAACAAACTCCAACCAGAAACATGATTGATAATTGATTTGGAACTGACTCCACCCGATCCGACACAAAATTGACTTTAGAGTTTAGAGGAGGATTAGGGACCCAAATGCTGAATCCAACGGACGGATCCAAATGACCCATTTTGCATACATCCAAGAACAGAAGAACCCTAAGATGACACATTTACCCTCTGCTAGTTCAGGGAAATCAAATCTCAACGGGGTCATTTGAGGAAAGACACAAGTACAGAGAACAGCAGAAGCCCTAGTAGTATGCATAAATAGATCCATTGCCTTATTCTCTTCAATTCCATTCAAGAATCAAACACCAGCTCAGAAAGGCAAGAATGAGGGTTTTATAGAGAGCCATTGGGAATTCCGTCAAGGGTGGTTGCCCCTCTCTGCAAACCCCATGATTTCTTGGAATTCACAAAAACCAACAACCCTTGAAACACTCAGAGAAGAGAACAGAACAGCATTATAGGAAACCCTTCTGCTTTCAAACACAAGGGTACCTACCTCTTTCTCTTTTCTTTCAAGAAAGAAAAAGAAGAAAAAGAAAAATAAATATATATATATACACACACACATATACTCCATGAACAGCATAGTACTTCTATGTTGTATTTTACACAGCAAAATTTGATTGCTTGGGTGAGAGAGACAGAGAGAGTTGTTTTTCGATAATGTGAAGAGGCTGTGATGATCGAATTGGATCTTTCTGGGCTGGTGTTGGGCATTGGGATAATCCGGTCCGTATCTTGGCGGGGCGACCCGGATGGCATTTTTATGCAACCGGTGATTTCGCAGCCATGGCGTGGCTGGTTTCTCTTTGCTCTTCTTGAAAAATAGATCTGAGCCTCCTTTTTTATCTATTCATTTCATACTGTTTCTTCATTCGTGTTTTTTCTTGGGAAAAAGAATGCTCTTTTTTTTTTTTGAATTTATTTTTCAGATTAGTTGAATTGAGTTAAGATTTAAAGCAGTATTTACCTGAGTTTAAAAGTGACATTCAAGTTTAACCGTGAAAGATAATCTTTGAATCTCTCTGTTTCCTGGATTAGCTGTTTGTATCATTTTATCTACAGAGTTAAAGGTACTACTACACATCTTTGCTCTATTGCCCAAAGATGGCTAAATTTGTCTCGGTAAGGTGATATCAAAATGGTCACTGGGAGATAACGATGCATTGATGTTGAATGTAATAAGGATGATGTTGAATTACGATACTAGTAAAAGCTAGTACTCCATAAGATGACTATTAGATGTTACTGTAGGCGTGTAAATTGACAACTTTGCTGCTTTCTCTTTGGTAACCCTGCTCAGAATCCCGAGTCTTGTTAGGCAATTCAACTGGGCTGAGAGCTCAGTCCCTTCACTCCCATATCCAAAATAGATGCAAAAGTTTTGAGTGCACACCATAATAACTTAACCCCGTAGGAAGAATGAGTTCAGGTTGGTTTGCCATGCAACACTAATTATATTCATCCATAGAAAACAAATAACAGATGACATTTATCGGTTTCAATACATAATCCAATGGCATGTAGTGGAGAAAAATAAATTGACATTCAGATAGACACCAGGAATAACTCCCAAAACAAGATTTGACTGACGAACGCTGAAAACATATATTCCATATTCCATAACGAAATCACTACTGTTTGCCGACATAACTCTCTTCTCCTCAAAGAGGTACGAGTACAACCATACATAACATAAAAGAAATCAGCCTGGCAACTTGCTGTATACATACATATATAGACCAATCTTTCAAACTCCAGAACATGCTGTCAAGTAGAAACGTTCCTCTTTATACATTTACAAGACGGTGCAGCATGAATTGGTTTTCTTCGCCTGCTTGTAGAACATCTGTTGCAAAATATTCACCCAAGTCCAAGTGTTAAAATGGAACAAAGGATTGAAACATACAAGTTCAAGCAGGTAGGTAGTGTAAAAGAAACTAATTTATTCTGGCAATGATTGTGAATCACTAAATAAGAAATGGGAAACATAAGTGGGAACTACGAGGGATACATGTTTGCTGGGTTCAATATGAAACATAAAAGAAGTTAAGTTCATTTGTGAGAGAGAATTTAATGCGTGATCTGCGAATAAACAGGACGACAAAGTTGAAATAGTAAAGCGAACCTGAGAGGCTGCGCTAAGATCTGAACTCTTCTCCACTAAACTATCCAGCTTCTCACCTCTTTCTAAGACGCTGTCAATTGTCTTGTGCTGAGATAAAAGGCCGAACATAAGTCACTCCAGCAAACAAGATCAAAGCATGGAGCAAATAAGGTGATTTAAGAAAATTATGATGCGATTGGATAAGTCACTCTAATAGATTCAGAATCTGGAGCACATGATAGATTAACTCACGATATCAACTGTTTAGTATCTAGAAACAAACAACTCAATAGACTTCAGAATCTAAGAAAGCTCTAACAACAAATGGTAAACAACATTGGAGAATAGAGTTTTCATTTTTGGGTCAGAACATGAACTTTTTTTATTGTTAGAACATCTTTGAACAGGATAAGTTTAAAGACTTATGTTTAGTCCTGCTTCTCATCTTAGATAAGAAACAA
Organism: Plantago ovata; assembly: GCA_028274465.1. Taxonomy (NCBI): domain Eukaryota; kingdom Viridiplantae; phylum Streptophyta; class Magnoliopsida; order Lamiales; family Plantaginaceae; genus Plantago; species Plantago ovata. Next base: position 14,771,352 of record CM051456.1, on the reverse strand, counting down.
TTTTATTTATAATGAAAAAGATGTAAATGAGGATGATTGTTAATTGCACCAAATGTTCTTGATTTTTTCCCCTCACGATAACAAATTGGAAGGCAACAACATCTTCCTCCCGCATCCCACAAACCCACCAGATAATCATGAAGCAAGTAAACCACGATGTGGCTACATTAACATACTTTTATCTCGAGATATTATAAAGAAAACCTAATAATCATTACGAATAGTCTTTTCCTGAATGAGAATAATATTGAAACTTGTATTATACGTAAAAGTTAATCTTTCAAAATCCATATTGCTTAAGGTTATATAGCATAAATAGCATTAAAACTAGCCATATAAACATTTAGTATCCTTTCCTTTTTCCAACAGCAAACAAAAACGTTCTCTGCCGAGAATCAGGCTACAGCAACATCCATCACCAATTTGTCTAGAAAACACAGGGTCCATTATATATATATATCTTTGGTTGCATTAAGGGGGTGCTTGCAGCAGCTTCAACTTATTTTAAGGTGCTAAATTTGAAAGTTGATAAAACCGTAAAAGTGGCTTATTAGAAAATCAGTGGGGTGTTTACAAAAGCCACTTAAAATCTAAATAAAAATTATATATGCCATCATGTATTTAAGGAGCTCAAACCCAACTTCACTATCTTCTCCTTATTTGCTTCATTGACGAGAATTTACCCTGAATTTTTATTTCCAAACATCCACAATTTAGCTTTGTCCTAACATGAGTTGTTCAAGTTGCAATTTATGATAATTTGCAAACACCCACTCAACCAAGTTTCACATGCACAGAACTTATCATCTTTTAAAGCTCCTCAAAACCTACAGACACTAAAAAGTTTGTTCAAACACATGGTCTTATGGATCAATCCTAAAAAAATCGAAGGACCAAGTTGCCTACAGGCTACATGAACATCTCTAATTCCTGACCAATGATCATAACCAACTAATCCATAGTAGCAGGATTTGATAGAATGTGAGTCAACGATGTTGGCCAGAATAGTAATCAAGATGACATGAATGTTGCTGGAACAACTTGGTTAAATATGGTGAAGGTAGTGCAGAGTACTCACAAGGATAATTTTAGTTTCATCAAGTTCCCTCTGAATTTTCAACAGCTTGTCAGCCTCGGCAGGGTCCTAAAATATACAACAAAGAAGTTATATTACATGTCTCCAGCTATAAAAAAGAAAAGGAAAGCAGAAACACTTAATTACCTGAAATTTGGTTAATGACTCATTTAGATAGGGCCATTGCTGACCGCTATCAGCTTGTGCAGTTTGCCATGAATCACCAAAGGTCTTAAGGTATTCATCCAAGACCTGAAAAATCATCACAGATTCTGAAGCTGCTGTTGATTAAAGGGAAAACATTAACTACAGAAAGAATCAATAAAACATCATACCTTGTTTAGCAAAGAAAATGCACTTCGGACAGGGTAGTGATCATCCATAAAACCCAAGACACACAAGCCATTACGGTTGTAGGAGTGAACCTTGTATTCTGTTTTTGTTCAACATAGGCAAAACCTGTGTTAGACAACCTAATGATTTGAAACCCCTTAAAAATAAAGAATAACCATACCACCACCCAGTATCCACCCAAGTGTTGGGTATGCATTCCCCTAACTTGTAACCGGCTAGCAAAAATTAAAAAAAAAGGACAAAAACAGGGCAATCACATACAATATCAACGACAAAGGACAATAACTGCTTGATATGAGCAACAGTTGAGATAATCACCTTCACATTTGTCAACTCAATTTCTTTACAAGCACAATAAAATGTAACCATTATGCCAAATGCAAGCAGAGATACCAACTAGTCCTCCAGCAGTCTCAAAAAATATAAAGACCTACTTCAGGATACAATCAAGCATTCAGTTTCGAATTGGCCAAAACACAAACTATAGTAGTCCTAAATTCTTACATCTTCCTACAACATTTTCTCGGCCATGAGTAGATCATCTCTATCCATTAGATCATTTCCTACTTGATTAACAAAAAACCTTCAACTCCATTGAATTCAGTACATATGACATGATCATTTCAGCAATAGCTCAAATGTTATCTAAAGAAAAAGAGATCAAAATCCAACATGCCTTTTGCTCTTATCACAAAGATACCCATCCTAGAAATGAAACAAATATTGACCTATAGAAACAAAACGAAATTTAAACAATAATTGAAAATTCTACCGACACAATAAGCAAAGAAATCAAGGAAACAATCACACAGAAAAATAAAGAGAGTGAAGGAAGAAGATGATTAGACCTTCGTGCTGAACCGATTGCCTCTGGCCAGGCGGTGTACGCTTGGCAACGGTTCGACCGACAAAGACGATAAACTCCTTGACGCTAGGGCGCTGGAAGAATCCGAAGCTGCTTAGATCGGAGGCGTTTGAGAGTATAACCGGATCGGATCCCTCAGGGATGCATTTGAGCACCAATAAAGCTGTGATCTTCACCATTCTTGTTCGATTTCCCTTTTCTTTCTCAACGTACGCAACAACAAATTTTGTTAATTGATTAAATTGGTAGCTGAAAATTGTCTTCTCTGCGTTTTGGAATAATTTTTCTTTTTGGCTAAGAAAGAAGGAAGACGATTACGTACAGGAGAATCGCAAAATCAATGCGTATATATCTCTATCTATCTTGTTTTGGAGCTTTTGAAACTGGAGAATTGTTTTATGTTTATGCTTCCAAAGGGGAAAGTTGGAATTGATTGGGGTGAGTGATGATTCGATTCGATCGATATTGCTGGATCGGATCCGATGCTATACGGGTGGCTCCTGGGTAAAACGGGTCACTCAGGAATCTTCGGAAGTTTTGTTAAAGATCATTATTATAATTATTTTAGGGTCAATTATTGCTAAATATATTTTTAATTAGATCCAAATTCACACGTTTGTGGCGAATTGAATTAAAATCCGAAAAGTAATTTTTTATCCTCTCCAAATATTGGACTTTTAATTCTCCAAACAACTCCTATTTTGATTAATTATATATTTGGCTACAATATTTTTAATTTTACCTAATTCGCACTAAATAAATAAGTTAACATGACTTTTAAATTTTATTGCAAAATAAACCTCAATACTTTTTATTTTTCTTTTATATACTTTTTTTTTTTTTAAATTTACTCTTTAATAGCTCCGGCCACAAGAGTTATTTTGGTGACCAGAACTAAACCAGCTCCGGATCAAAGCTCAACATCTCTGATGGAGATAGTTCTGGCCACCGGAGTTATTTCAGTGGTCGGAGTGATTAAGAAATTAGAAAAGAAAGCATATAAATGAAAAAAAATATATTAAAGCCATATTTGATTGGAATCAAATGAATAGCGCCTAATAAGTTGGTCAACCAAAAATTAATTTTTTGGACCTTAGATGTAATTGTTTCTCAAGAAGGACACATGTACAAAGTGATGATCTAAGAAGGGGCTATATGAAGTTATCTCATTTTAGGTATAAAGTTAAAGTTTATCAAAGATTGATAATGCATGTTATTCATGTGAATGTAAACCACGTTCATAATAAAGTTAAAGTTAAACATATTTATTTTAATAACAGTTTTAGGACCGGTGATCGTGTGGGGATTCCATACTGCAATTAGCATCGATCTATCGTAGTCACCTTATAAATGAAATGAGGAAACTGCAATGATATGAAATTATGAATGGTTAGATAGGAATCACTAAGTTTTGATAGTTTAGGGACTAAACTGTAAAAATGTCCACTAAAAATCACTTTCGACAACAAAACAAATCATCATCAAAAAGAAAGAAGAAACAACTCACCACCGATTAGATCGCACATTTTTGCAAATCTCCATTAATGAACTGCTGTTAGAGATCTCATTATCCACACTAAACACAGGTTAATACAGAGAGAGAGAGAGAGAGAGAGATGAGCAGGAGATCTGGCAATTGTTTGCGGTGTTGCCTGGTGATATTCGCAGTGGTTTCTGCTCTCTGCGTTTCTGGACCGGCTCTGTATATCAAATTTAACAAAGGGGTCAAATTCAGACCTAATTGTCTCCCTTGTGATTGCAATTGTGCCCCTCCCCAGTCCATTTTACAGATTGCTCCTGGTATTATTATCTTTCTTATTTCATCCATCGTTTTTATATATATAGTACTTTCTTCTTTCCCAAGTACTATTAGTTATTATTATAGCCCATATTTAATTTTGCACATGGAATATTGTCTACTATGTCACATGATGATGATTGAGCCCATGCATTATATCTGCACATGTAGTGGAACATTATATAATGAATGCATGTAAGAGTTACAGGGATGTACATTGCCTGGTGCCATTACTCCTGTAATCGGTACCGAGATATGTGTTTCTGGGATCATGTCGATGCCTCTTTCGTGCTTGTGTAAATAACGTAATGATAGTTATTCAATACTTGCTGACTTGTGACTCCATACTGACCTGATAAACTTCAAACTTTTTGCTTGTATAAATAACTAAACGGTAGTTATTCATTCTTGTGTTATATTGCTTATTATAAGAGTTACATTTGCAACCTCAGGGTAATGTCAATGTTGTCAAGTGTCAGATTTGTTACTTAACCAAAGTAACAATATGAAACCAGGAGGCCCTTTAACAATGAGGCACCATGAATAGCTGCATGCTCTTTCCAGACAGAGGCCTTTCTCTACACACAGGAACCAATTGAACAACATTCACAAACTTTTTGGATAATTAGGGTGTCCAACTGAGGCTTGTATTTGTGTGGCTCACTTATGGAAGCTTCAAATAACACAATAAGAATTTATAGTATCTCAATCTTTCAAATACGTTCCAGGAGATGATATATGTCTTGCAAAGTGAAGATTAAGATTGAGTACTTTTTTACATGCAAGAATGAAATTTTCAGTATCTACCCACCTAACCCCTTTAACAAATGCCCCAAGGTTATTGCTGCAGTAGTAAGCAAATAGAGAGAGCCATAGTTTACTACGTAGTACAATAACTTGAAATGAGTTTTGTTGGGTTTCTTGAGATGTTCAATTGAATGCTGTGTTTTAAAATGTCCCAGGACACTTTTTTGGGTCGCAACTTGCAAGTGCTGTGGGGCATACGCCCGACTTTGATGGTAGATAGATCATAAGCCTTTGTGCCTTTTGAAAATGTACGACTTTTGCATCCCCTCTAGTGGAGCGTAAAAGTTTGGAGTTTTGGTATTATCTCCTCATGAAAATAACAGAGTAACCTCAATTGTTCATGAAAACCTCTATTTCCTTTGTTTTCCATTCAAAATATTACACTTTCTAAAAGTACATTGCATTCAGTTCACTTGCAGCTCAGAAATTGTTAACAAGTGCTTTGTAGTATTCATGTATCACCTCCCCCTCATATCGCAAATAGAGCTTTTCGATCAATTGAACATCTTGTGGTCTGGTGTTTTGTTTTGTTTAACTTTAGGGTAAAAGATTAGCAGTTAGGAACAATTGTTATTATGATCTCTATTGTCTTGCTTTCTTTTGTTCCTTCTCCCTCTGACTTTGCACTCTCCTCTAATGTTTTAGTGTGTTTCATGTAGACTACTTGCTTAATTACCAGATGTACTTCGCTTGCTTTCCTGTCTTGTTATGAATCCAAGAAACTCCTGAAACTGACACCTTCCGGTTTGTGTTTCCTTTCATTGCAGGCTTGGCTAATCTCTTGGTTACTGGTAAGGATAATGATAAAGCTCCCTCTCTTTTGGTCTTCTCATTTGTCATTTCCCTTTAGCAATTCCCTAGTGGCTGTCGAAATAGGTCTTTCTTTTTCATTGGTGTTCTTTCAACTGATTTTAATGAATTCAAACATGCACAGTCATCTTTTTAAAGTTTCTCCTTTTTGAATCATAACCTGAGGTTAAAAAGTCAAAATTTAGATATCATTACATAGGTTCCCTTTCCAAGTACTCATAATGATTGAACTTTGGGGAAATGATGTCGAGTGTACACAACTTTAAACTCAGGTGCACCTGGAAAGCTATTTATTGACACTAGATATTCTGTACTATCCGTTGATTGTGCCTTAAGGAGTTGCTTTCATATGGAGTATCGTGGAACAAGCCTTCTAGAAGTGTTAAAGAAAGAAGGCACTGCCTAAAAGCTCTGAGGTGTGCAGAAAGTGCTGAGAAATAGAAAAGACCACAAACTATATAGTTTGCATATTGTTTAGATATAGAGCAGAGAAGCTAGAAACTTGTGTAACAAGTCGGGTTTCTTTTAACAACTCCTGTTAGAAGGTGAAAGATCAAATTCCCTCCATGCAAGTTGCAACTATTATAATTTGGACAATAGTATATGCATAACTTTTTGCGTTCTTCTTTCTTCCTCTTCTCCATTGTCCGTCTAAGCTAGTGTTTTCCTTTCATATCTTAAATATGTTGATTGATTATGAGGGTTTTGTTGTATTTCAAATAGATTGCGGAAAAGATGACCCTGATCTCAAGGAAGAGATGGAGAAGCAATTTGTGGACTTACTATCGGAAGAGCTGAAATTGCAAGAAACAGTTGCAGAAGAGCACGCCAGGCATATTAACATTACATTTGGGGAAGCAAGAAGATTGGCTTCCCAGTACCAGAGGGAAGCTGAGAAATGCAATGCAGCCACAGAAACATGTGAGGGGGCAAGGGAGCGAGCCGAGGCACTCATCAGCAACGAGAGAAAGATAACCATGGTGTGGGAACAACGAGCTCGTGGACTTGGGTGGATAGGGAAGTAGTTTGTCCAAAGTCCAAACAATCTAAGGAGAAGATGACTGTCCACTGTGTTTGGTCTGTGGATAATACTAGTTTTAAGTATAGAAGCCACACGTCTCTGCATTACGGATTCTGTTTTACTTGTCAATAAAAAAGAGTATAGAAGCTTACTAACTAGTACAAATCCAGCAGCAAATTGTCATTTCATTTTCCCCTTTGGCTAATTCTATAGTTCAATCCCATATATTTATTTTTTGGTAGCTCGCAGAGGTGAAGCTGCTGCATTGAGACAAATAGAAGCTATTCTTTAGTAATGTTTTTGATTCAGACCATTGTTTCTCTTCATGCAGTACATGCCTTTACTCTATTTATGCTCACTGAACTCCATCGCTTGAGACGCGGTTACAGTTGTAATGGTTTGATTTACTCTAACAAGAAGTGCATAGTTTTGATTCCTGTAGAAATGGAGGTGACAAGGGCCTCTCAGACTCTTAACATGTAAACGATTGTTCTGAATGGGCTTTAACTCTGCTCAATCTCAAGAATATGCTTCAAATGCAGGGAGATTCTGACTGAAATGATTATTATGAATCCATCACAATCATAAGATCAAGAATATGCTTCAATTGCAGGGACTCTACTGAAATGGTTTATTATTAATCCATCACACTACTAGGCAGGAAACAAGAGTTCAAAGTTTTCTCATTCTACAATGCTATTTCCAATTGCAACTGGGAGTTGAAAAAAAATAAGAAAAAGAAAGAGAGAACAACCAACTTCGACGACTCTACTAAAAGAAGAGACAGATTACATATAGACACAGACTCCTGATAATGAACTCCGGGACTAGCAAATTCTCACATCCCTCACCCAAACGTGTAATCATCGAATCCAAAGTCACAATTCGGCATGCCTACATCCTGTTCCTGCATGCAAAGGAAGCAATATAAATCATGATTCATGAAACAGCGAAAGTAGCCTCATACAATTGGTCCAAGCATAAATAGCAGATAGAATGGGGAGATAAAACGGCCAAATGTACTTGGTGAGGTTATTACCCGTTTGACCATGGAGCCCATTAGAATAGCATCCAACGAATCGAAACTCTGAGGAACAAATCCACTCTGCAGCTCTGGTTGACCCAGACCGAAATTCTCATTGGTCCTTACCCTTGATTCTGTTGCTGATTTTGCCGCACTGTCATTCTGCTGAAGAAGAGTTGAAGCACCTCCACCTGATCTCCCATTCACAGACATGTGCGGCAGCATCTTCTGACTGAAGATTCCACTACTCTGGTCTAAATTCCGGTTGGACGGTGACAATATTCCATTTGTGGCACTATGTGAACTCATGGAACCAAACGCATTACTGTTTGAACAATGAGCATAATTTTGTCGGTTTTCTCCCCACCGATGGTTTACTTCACCCAACAAACCCTCTTGTGAGTGCATGCTTCTAGAATCTTCAAAAGGTACCGAAGCCAAATTTGGCAAAAAAAGGGGATTTGAAGAACTATTGTCTCTTGCATTATTTAGTGGCAACTGGCTAAGAAACCCTTCAGTAGGAAGCAAAGAATTTGACTGCTGAACTTTATATGACTCGAGTGAACCAGGGTCCAACAAATTGGACGAACCCGTCAGGCCAGCACTAAATGAGTCGGTGTTGAAAGAAGCCATGTTCTGAGTAGACTGGTTCCCCAGTTGGCTCAGTGTCTGCTGAGTGTTTGCATGTAGCATCATAGGATTATTTGGGATAGTGTTCATCAAGCTGCTTGAGCTGCCAATAGCCACCCCAGGGTCGGAGAACGAATTAACAGGTGAAAAAATTCTTGAGTCGTCGAATCCTGAAATTCCTGTAGTGCCCTTATTCTGTATCTGATCCAGTTCCAATGACGACGGAATCCCTTGAAATAAACTCGGGTTTTGACCCACAGGTGAAAGGACTGGATGATGTACTTTCCCAAGGGAATTGATTGTGTTGTTCATGTTTTGTGCAGAACCTGGTTGAATAAGCCCGGATGAGGAAAGATTACGCAGGTTTACATTAGAAGGGCTGTTTAATCGACCTAGCATGCCTGTGCTGGTGTATGGTGATAAGCCGACATTTCCAAGTCTTCCAGTTCCAGCCAAAGTTCGAAAATCACCAAACCCATCGTACGAACCAATACGCATGAAAGAAGCATCCTTTACACCGAGTGCAGCTACCATGTTAACTTGTTGGTTGGCAACTGAGCTGATTCTTTTCAGATAGAGCCTATACTTCTGCAAAACAGTAAATTGAATCACGGTTAGTTCTAATCTGTTTTAGAGATTTTAATGCCATAAAATCCAACCTTACATCCAATAAGGGTGAATAAGCAAACCATACTTGAATTCTGGAAGTAATTACAGATATACACACAAGTTCTGCCAAAATTATATACAGCGCCATCTAATGGGATGACCCTTGACAAGGGTCCCTCGTAATGGATTAGATATAATTTTTCAGAACTTGTGGGTTCATATAATCAGGGTATACTAAAGAGGTTATCAGCAAGAATGCAATTGTTCCAATATGTAACATGCTGCAGGCAACTCATCATAATCGATCATGAGCAGTTTTCAACCAAGTACAATGCAGCAGCATAATAGGGTACATCATTATGTATAATAAGAATATAGTCATGTTCTTTGTGGACAAATCAGACTAATTTTCAGATAATGAGTGCAAAGAATGCAGTGTTTTTCAGGTGAAAAGGAATAATATAATAAGAATATCAAAATCTTGTCCCAATGTAATGTTTTTTTACATGATTCAGGTCACTAGTGTGTAAGACATTCCTCATATATGGACATTCTTAAAGGAAAATATGATGCATGCAGCGAAACAAAGTAGAAGTAGAATTAGTACCTGCAAATGGCTTGCCACATTTTCACGAGTAAGCCCTTCAACGTTCATCAGGTCAAGAATCCTTTTGGGGACAGCCTCTGCATTTTTTAACAAACAAAAGAGTAACTTATGAGCTTGAGGATGTGTAATAGAAAACGACAAGAAAAATAGAAGGGAATATCGAGTTAAAAGAACTTACTTTCGATTCCCAATTGGTTTACAGCTGCAACAAACTTCCTGTGAAGCTCAATTGACCATACAACCCGAGGTTTCTTCTGTGCTCCAGGGTCTTCACTTTCATTTCCGTCATCTTCACTTTCATCATCCTCATCTTTCCTCTTTCTGCTGACTCTCCCATTCTGATCCACGTTACCTTTCATTGAGGAAACATGAGCATCTCCTTGATGAGCCTGGACTTGATCATGAGACTTGCTTTGCTTTTTCGGGTCAACTTTTTTCTTTCTGATGACATGCTGCCATATGTTCCTCAGCTCCTCAAGCCGAACAGGTTTCACCAAGTAATCACACGCACCATGAGTGACTCCTTTCATAACAAGTTTGGGGTCACCATTTGCTGACAACACTGGGACCAACAAAAAAGAAAACTATTACTAATATGTACTTCAATATCTGTAGCTTTTGTGGTTAAGGACAGAGCCATGAATAAAATAGTGCAAAAGAAACATGCTCTTGCACTTCAGGGCACTACACTTGGGGGTAGCTAGGAATATTCTGGTTAAGGAGCCTCTTTTACATAATATACAGAGTGTGGAGAAAAGGGCGCGTACTTATTACAGGGAGATCCATTTCAAGCCCAACAAGCTCCAGAAGCTTAAACCCATCCATATCCGGCATGTGGACATCACTGATAACCAGGTCAAACCGGTCTTTGTTTTCCCTCAACAAGTTCAGCGCGATCCTAGCCTGGCTCGTTGTAGTAACTGCAATGACCACAGATTATTTTCTTAGAAAAAAGAAGTTGACAATCTAAGACATGATCAATATATACATATAAGGGGTGGACTGAGACAGTGAGACTAAGCACCGTATGCAGCCTTATGCTTGCCATTTCTGCAAAAAGGATGCTTTTAGCCCTCAGCCTGTGACCTACAGGTCACTAGGGGCGCAACTTACACTTAACCCAAAGTTCATGGTCAAGAGTTCCCTAGAAATATTAAGAACAACACTAATAGTATGAAACATGAATTCTGCCAAATAGGAGTCCATTATGTTTTGCAAATTGACGAGAGAAGTGCAAGGGCTATAGAAAAATTACGTGTTATGGGAGGAAACTCTAGATCGAAAGGTTTTATGATCGAAAACAGAAAATATGTACGTTTAGTAGACATCACGCCCTAGTTTTCTCAGATCCGAGATACAATATATCTGGTGAGAATAAGCTAAGCTTTTATGTTCTTGTGTCCAGGAGTGGAGGTTGATAGTAAAGTCAAACACAGAAAACAGGCAGGTTGTGTGAAGTGAAGAGTAATCGGTGCAACTGTAACTTAGGTACTAAGGTTAAAGGGGAACTTTTATAGGACCGCAATGTGCATGATTCAGTGGATCTGCAGCAACAGTACAGAGTATAGGTAGGTCTAGCCCCCATTGAAGATAATTTGCAAGACAGTCAGCTAAAATAGTTTGTCCATTGACTAAGTAGGCCTAAAAATGAACCTCTTCATCAGCTGGAGTCAATTGGCTTTAGTCTCTTTCATTTGAACACAAGAGAGCCCAAGAAGACTTGGTTATGACTAATACATGCATAGGTATGGAGTTTAAGAGACATAAAGGAGATGATTACTGTAGTAGGGTTGAAGTATTTGAAAGATATTGATGCTTGTTTGCCAGTTCATATGGTATAAAGGCTAGATTAGATACTAGTCCAAGCAACCAAATCTCATGCTTCCACAAGATATCTCAGAGCAGCCAGCAGCAGAAAGTACTCCAGGATTGGAGGAGTCAAGTAGACAGAACATGAACAGAAATTTGAAATCCAAGCATTTGGATACACAAAATCCGTAAAGTTGTACATGAATCTACCTTTTGGATCATGAATACCAGATTGTAAAACCTAGTAATATTCATGTATGTAAGCATATATACGTTTGAAAAAGCTAATTTACACGAGATTGGCAATAATTCTCAAGTCAACCAAGAAGCAAATACAACTCGAGATCTAAACAGCACAAGGTTTCAATGAAAACACCCAAAAACTTATAAACGCTCAAATCTTGAAATGAAATCAAGCAAAACTAGGAAATGCATAGCCAACAAGAAAGTCAAGAAAAAGTACCATTGTACTGGCATCTTTTGAGCTGAGTTTCCAACAACTTCAAGCAAATTGGGTCATCATCAACAGCAAGAACACGCAGCCCCACCGGGAAAGTATCATAACTTTCACTTTCACCCCTAATTTCCTCCACAGTCATTTTCTCCCCTAGTCCAAGAAACAGAGATCAGACCACCAAAAGTCACCCTTTTTCAACCCTTGAAGAAAAACCCAGATGCAAAAAAGCTTTCTTTTTCTCAGGGAACAACAAACAAAAGAAGCTTCATTCAATTCCAAGAAAACCCAGAAATTGAATTGACCAAGAAGAGATCAGAAAAAAAAAAAAAAGAAACACAAAGTACAACAACACCCTCAAGTGGGCGTAGAAAGAGACGAACAACAAGAAAAAGAGATAGACAAAAGAAAAGACTTTAATTGGAGCAAGTAAAAGCTGTATTATGTGATGATTGTGATGGCAAGAAAACAAATTTTTTTTTCAAGCCGTATCAGTTTCCTTCTCTGTTTTTTGCCCTCTCCACTCTGTAGATTTGTATTCTTTTATTTTCCTATTTTTCTTTTCTACTTTCCTTTATAGTGATTGGTGAAGTAAGGCATGTACAATTATTAAAATATTGAGCACATATAGATACAGCCTTGTGTGTATGTATATGTGCATGTGTATAGTGGGTGTTAAAAGGTGGAGAGTCAAATAATGGAGTTTTTGTTTATAGTACTTTCTTTAACCTCTTTCCTGATTCAGATCAGATGCAACCAGAAGCATGCAATTTCTGGAAATATTGGGGAATCATTCACTACTTCTCTACTTCTGCTCTACTACTTGTACAGTGTGTGTATTATTTGATGATCCCTTTCATCACACATGATAATAACATTAGCCCCGACTTATCGTAGCGTAGAGTGGGTACGAGATACCGATGATAAGAAAAAACAAACGTAAACCGAACTGCAATGAAAGCGTTTCTACAAAGATCTCATCGTACATTTTGTTTAAAAGCACCGTTTTATTAAATTTAGTGACATGATCGATACATTTTTTAGCTTCGTAATTGCATAGATCGGAACCATGATTTAGCAACATTGAATTATTTTTTTCCCTTTCGTGTTAGCTATGTAAATTATTGGGTTGTTGAATTATCAGTTTTTTTGGTAAATAATGCAGTAATGGAAATTTTAAGGTGTTTATATGGTATTAATTTAAAGATGAAGACTATATGGGGTCTTTCTGGCATTTTGCAATAACTTGGGGGAGACAAATTGCAATAGAATAATGTAGTCAGATTCTTGTGTACTACTACTAGTACTAATTTAGGACTTGAATGCTAATGATATTCTCATTTAACCTTTTTAAGGCAATCATTTACTGTAACCAGCAAGGCAGTGTACAAAGAACTTGCCCTATTTGGTGTTTCAATTCAAAGGCTTTGTTGGTAGCTAAGCCATTGGTGTAAAGGCATGTGTAATTTGGCCACCATTCAATGTGGTGAGGAGAATCTTCCTTTTATTATTAATTTTTTCATTTTATTTGGCCCTTTTATAATTTTTATAATTGATGGAATGATTTTAATGAGCATCTTTTTGTTTGTTAGACAAACATTTTCTACGTGTGAGTAGATAAAGTTTCATATGCTTTGGATTGGAACAATAGATATAGAGATTGATGAATAACTATGATAAAAAGAGAACAATTTTTAAGGTTATTGGATTGGACTGTTTATGAATTTTTAAGGTTATTGGAGGTATGTAACGCCCCGATATATTTGAATACAAATTAAAAAAATGCAGTTCGTATAGAGTGTCATAGTTCATATAAATAATAATAAAATAATGCATCATAAAGTAATTACAACATTTTGAAGCCTGAAAAAATACTCTAATATGAAGTAAAAAAGTCAAATGTTCATGTTGGCATGGAATAATATGGATAAGTATATGAAAAAATATGTCATCTTACCAGTGATCGAAAAGTGCCCTGCGATTTAACATTCATTACACAAACCATGAGTTTGATCCTACTGAAATGGTGGCAGATTATTATGGTTAATGAATCCTGGGGTATCACTAAATTGTTGCATGTGCTGCCAGAACAGATAGTGGCTAGAATTGTTGTTATTCCTATTAACAACTCTGTCCAAGATACTCTACTCTGGCCCTGGGAAGCTAATGGACTTTATTCCATAAAGTCAGCCTATAATAAGTTGATTGAGAGTGAGGTACAGAGGCCAGTTTGGGTTTGGAAAAAGGCTTTGGAAAATTAGAGTATTACCTAGAATTCAGTTTTTCTCGTGGTCAGTTGCTCAAGACAGTTTGCCTACTGCTGCTTGGTTACATGGTAGGCATGTTCCTATTTCCCCTACTTGTCAATTATGTCATGAAGCCAATGAGTCTTTCTTACATATCTTCTCAGAATGTCCCATATTTAATCAGCTTAGAATGGTTTTCACTTCAGCACGTTGGGATTGGTCAGTAGATCACCCCTCTATGGTTGTTTCTGATTTGAAGTTGAACAATGACAATCATGTAAATCTATGTATTCGAAATAAAACCGTTGACTGCAGAGAGTTGTACTTTTTAGTTTTACATTTTAGGAAGCAATCTTTGATATGCTTCCCAGGTAAGTCACCTCTGAAGAGTAGAACAATTTTGTATAAATGGAAACCTCTTACTAATAAATCATGGGTGTTGAATTGTCTGTAAGAAAATATGGTCAGAATTACCCCTAGGGTGGCTCAGCGGAATTTCAAAATTTTCTTAACATGCATGCTAATTTATCATGCATATAACATATATTAAACACATCACGGTTAGAGAACTTACAGTAATTCGAATGCAAGAACTATGATTGATTTGGGTGCAGGATTCCAATCAATGAGATCCTTGTAGTAATCAACAAAATCTTCTCCTTTAGTGAAGTCGAAGATGTCTAATTTGCCTTCTGGAATTCCTGCAAAACAAAGATTATCCTCTACCTTGGTATCCACGGATGAACGGATAGCTTATCGAGAGAATGCTATGATATTTTTGAGTCAAACTCAAGATTTGACTATCTTGAAGGGGGCGGCGGCGGCGCGTGGAGAGGGGAGGAGACGGAGAGCTTTATTTTGCTAGAGAGAGAAAGAGTGAATGAGATAATGAATGAATAAAGCTCTCCTAGAATCCTAAAAGGAATAATAATTCTAATTCTTATTGCACAAGTAAACCTTTATGTTTAGGTTCATTCCTAATTAAAACATAACTCAATTAGGAAAACTTGCTCCTCAAGTTAAATTGGGAGAAGGACTCCTTCTCCCCCTTTGGTTCGGCCGACGCCATAGAGGACTTAGTGGGCCCCACTTTTGGGGCCCACATGAAAGTGTAGTGGCAATTTAGTCTCAACTCAAATTTTTCCCAAGTGCATATATGGTAATTCAATTAATATATCCTTTTAATCAATCCACAATTATATTTCTAAAATATAATTAACACATAATTGTAATTCAATTAATATTCTCATAATATTAATTGCGTCATAACTAATTATAATTAACCCAGTTAATTATAATTCCTTTCCTATAGTCATGCGGATAAGCCGGTTCACCACATAGTGTGACCCATATGGCATCAATGTATTAAGTTAGACAAGACACTAGGCATCATGGAATTCCTAGACAATTCCATATGCAATATTAATACATGAGGATGTTTGAGAGAAACCTCAAAACTACCTTTCGTTGTGAATCATGTTGCACTCAATGCGGCGATGGTAAGGTCCTTTCATCTGACTGGCTCGAATGCATCTAGGATCGATGAAGTGTCTATCCCATTAATACACTCATGGCGCCTTCAGTGAGTTGATTGGTTCACTTGATATACGTACGCTGGCCAGCGGTTTTACCAACACAACTATGAAAGAATTGAGCAGTTCTCTCAAATGATGCACATGAGAGATGAATCCTCTCTAGAGACCAACTATCACCAACCCTATATATTATTGCCAAGTTCCCAGTTGGACCGTATCTACACGTATTTCAGGGTGCAAGCATTGGTTTCAACCAAAGAACATGGCGCAACATATGTGATGATAAAGAGCTGAGAGTCTAAGGACGAATGGCATCACTTCCACAATTCTGGTTCCCATAGACACTTTAGCGTAGAGTATACATCAATGGGAGCTCTGGTGGGTGCTTCCGTTGTTCGGATAATCTCCTCGAACAACTATGCGCAGTTATGGGAACTTCATGGACTCGCTCTAACGATCCGTTCCGTGGTTGTGGGATCGAACACACTTGCTCCAACAAGTATAACCTTCACGCATACTAGTCTCGATTGCCTCATTTAGACCCCTATATCCGAGATGAGCTTCGGCTAGGGAGAGTTTGGGATATATGACACTTCACATAGTTCCCACTCACTATGTGATTATACATATATCCACTGGGAACATGTTTGATATCGATACAGACTAACCAGATAAAAATATGACATGTTGTATGCCCGATGTAATATAAATACATAACTAAACATAATCATGGATAAACAAACGTATATTATATTACGTTGATTGTGAAATAGTACATTTGTCCTTAAATGTGGTTGTCTCTAGGACATACATACTATCATTGTGATGGTTCAGCGTCTTCTGAGTCTGGTAAGGCTGGTTGTGGAGGGGTGATTCGAACTCGTCAGGGTTCTTTTGTGCGTTGTTACTCTATTCCTTTGGGTTTTACTGATAATAATGTGGCTGAGCTATATGGTTTATATCATGGTCTTTCTGTTGCTTTACGGTCAGGGGTTTCAAGTCTAGAAATTCAATTTGATTCGCTTTATCTTGTTTCTTGTTTGAACATGGACATGACACCGATCTTGTTCGATGTGGAGACATCAAACTCTGGTTGAGCTCATTGTTCGACGTTTGCATTTGCTGGAGGAATTTTAGTTAGTTTTTGTTGTTAGGGAATGTAATAAGACTGCAGACTTTTTGGCTAAATTGAGAAGTGGCGTTCTCACTTTAGTAGATGACGGAATACATGCTCTGGTGCCATGTTCTATCCTGTGTTCAGGCAATGCTATGGTTTGGTTGGAGTGTTCTGTATGGTTAGGGTCTTTTCTGCATAATGACTTAGTCACTTGGCATCCAAGAGTTTCATTGTATAGGGATGTTCAAGCCGCTGTAATTCCCCCGCATTAATGCAATATATTTTGTTGTGTTTACAAAAGAAAAAAGAAAAAAAAGGTGCCCTGCGATTCTCGTGTTTCATCTTTTAATGCTATACATTTTAACATACATAAATAAATTAATTAATGATGATATATTATATATCCCAGTACCTATTCAACAAACTAAAACTATCTAGTTTTAATGACTCGTTTCAAAAGTACTACTTACTCCATTCCTTATCAAGCTTCCCATTTGGTTCTGTTGACTTTTTTTTTGCCTCCGTTTGACTCCGAATTAATCAGAAATCATATTGGAAAACAAATATTCGAAGTTATATTATGAAAATATAAGATTTCGACTTTTATAATATAAGTTCAAAATATTTTTTTTCGGACACGCAGCGCTGCGGTATCTCAGATTCTAGTTCATTGTCGCAGTCCACGACTTTCCCTCTGCAAGTTTCGGTTGAATTTCATCTTCTCCAACCACATTTGTACCACTTTGGGTTAATCCCAATTTTCATATTCTCTTCCCAAACCAATTTTAATCCGAATTTCCAAGGTTTAAGCTCAGATTGAGAAGTTCATCTTCATCTTTGAGTTACAACTTACAACCCATGGTGTCGGCTGAGCTCAGGTATGGAACCCTGAGTCTGGGATCCAACTTTTTCATACGCTCTAAAGAACAAATATTAGTTCGCGCTTTTATGATTTCTTAGCGCGCACTCTAAGAAATCTTAGAGCGCGCTCGAAGAAGCTTTGCGCTCCCAAAGTGTGGGAGCGCGATTTGAGCGCATCTGGAAGCCAGGGAGGACGCTTTTAGGTAATGTAGGTTTAGCCTGTTGGCCCATTAAAACAGCAGGCTAGCGGTCTGATGTTACAAAAAGCGAGCAGGCGGGCTGGCCTGTTGTTCGTTTTGCTCAGGTTCAATTTAAAATAATATTTTTTAAATAAGCATTTTATATTTAAAAAAATAGTTTACTTGTTTTATTATTAGTATATTAACATATTTAAAAAAAACAACACGTATTTTTTAACTAAAAAATTTAAATTAAATTAATGGTGCCTCATAATTCGACCATTCATTCTTCATTAGTAATTAGTAGTGACCATTCTATGTTGAAAATTTGTATTGGAAGAGATGTTTGTCTTCCGGATAATTTGTTGTAAAGTGGGAAGTAATGAATTTATTATGTGGTACTTTAGGTGACTTTAATAAGTTTGGAACTCATTGTAATATTTATAAAATAAAATATTTTTGACAAATTACAAATAGATTTTTAGCGTTTAGTAAAATTTCTACGACGTTTAAGAACCCCCTCCCTTAAATAAAATGGGAGTAGTATTTATGTATTTAAATGAAAACACTGTGTGGGGTGTAAATGTCATTTCATAACATGTCAACTCATTTTGGGTCCATTTGCAATAATTTTTCTTCTTTTTTTGTAATTATACCTATCGTCAGGAGTTTATGAAATTGACCATTAATTAGCACCCCAATTAAGACAGAAATGCTATGACAAATATAGCAGGGGACACAGTGTGTGAGAAAGTGGAACGCTTCATTCAATTATTCCTAAAAAGCTGCTAATTAAGTAGTAGTACTATGACGCTTACGTGTCCTTTGTCCTAATCCTAATTAGATCACTCCTTACGGAGACTTCTTTGGGGCTTATTTGAAGCTTTAATCCCAAAAGAACTCCCAAAAAGACTCCAATGGGGCTTCTTAGAGGCTACTAAATAGTAGCCCATGACAAAGGGCTACTAATTAGTAGGTCCAAAATAAGCCCCAAATATAGGACTCATAAGGAAAATTCCAAATAATATGTACTACTATCTCCCATTTTTACTCTACATGTAGCACATGGGACCCACAATAAAGCCTAAAATAAGCTCCAAACCATTGGAGACTTCATTTATGAGGTTTTTTTTTAGGCTTCTAATGTTTAAAAGCCTCTATTTAAGCCCCAACCATAAAGAATGCTCTTAAGCATGAGTAAACCGTTCCAAATAACCTAATCCTAATTAAGCATGAGTAAACTGTTCCAAATAACATTTTTGGATCCTGATACGAAGTATAAACACAGCCCCCACAGGCCACAAGCCACAAGCATATTATTGTGTTCTGGACTAGTCGTGCTATACTTAGTCAAGTCGACTGCAAAATATCGGACAGTTCAACTAAAGCAGAGCCTAGACTCTGATTATTTAGGAAAGGAGCTAAATTCAAAGTTTGAGCTTGAATTTGAATTATATTAGTAATGCTCAAACTCGGCTCATTTGGCTTGATCGAGCTCGAATCGAGTCCATATAAAAAAATTGAAAAGAATGTAACAATATGAAGTAAGATATCGGAGTCATAAGGGTGACCGACAGGTAAAGGTGCTGGAGTAGCAAGGAGAGGTAGTAGATTCGAACCCCGAAAGAGACATAATGCGGATATTTGGAGTTATAAGGTGGTTAAGGAGTAGGAGTAGAGTAGGTTAGAATTAGATTGGCTGATTCAAAAAAGAAAAGAAAAAAAGAAGTAAGATATCAATATTCAAGATTACTCATTAACGATCAGTATCCCAAATCACAATGCCACTAAAGTTGAATGAAACACAAATATATATAAACAATTCGAATCAAAAGCTACTATTCCGAATAATACTAAGGGTGTTATATCTCACGAGCTTTAACGAGTATGTGCAAGCCGAGTCATGCTCGATTCGTTAGTAGATAAGCTATAATTTAGGCTCAGCGCAAATACCTCATCTAGCGAGTCGAGCTCGACTTGAGCTAAACCATCAATAATGCCCGTCTTGAACTTTTGGGAGAGTTGAAAAATTCTATTATTATTTCATAGCCATTTGACTCACACGCCCATCTGAATTCGAATCTCCTCGAAGATAAATTTCGTCCTAGATTCAATTTCTATTCGTTTGCAGATGGAATTGTATACATCGATGTTGTGGACGCATATGATGTGAGGAGTAAGTCTAGGATATTTTTTTTCCATCGGTAGACATGCAATATGTACATAAGTACATTCTACTTGTTTAATGCATTTCCAGATTTTCGCGATGTCTTAATTCAAAGAACATCGTTCACCTTAAACCTGGATGCATTTATAAAATCGAGCCGGAAAGATCTGAAAACTATATTTGTGATGTCTTTGTGAAACTGTTTGTTTTTGTAAAATTTAAGTTCTGTTTTCTTGTTTGAATTGAACTGAATAAACCTGAACTGAATTGAATGGAATTGAACTGAACTGAAACAAATCTGAATTAAACTGAATTGAAATGAACTTAATGTATTTGAACTGATATGAACTAAATTTAAAATAATCAAATTTTAGATAAAGAGAACATGACCTTAGTGTAACATGATATATAGGACTTATATCAGAACCGTATGTATATAATATAAGTATTCATTATATATAATGAAGTAGTAGTACTTAGATTAGAATCACTCAAGCATCAAGGTAGATTCGGACACTTGTAAGATTAGATACTTAACTATCCATGACCCATTCTTTGACTAGGTAAACCAAGCTAGGTAACGATCGATGGAGCCAGCCAGAATTGATGGAGGGAGAAGAAGCAAGAAACAAATAGGGTTGCCAGTACGTGTACGTGCGCACACAATGTTAACAATGTTCGATCTCTTCCAAGTTCTTCAAAGTACTCTTCATGCATTCTCGATCACACTTGCTATTACTCAAACTATCATGCATATGAAAGGTACGTACTAGGTAGCAAATAGCAATAGCAAGTACGTACGTACTTGACACTTACGTTGGGCTGTTAATTATTATATGAGTGAATATAAGGGTACAAAGATTCCTCCATGTTTCGCCATCTCATTTGGCACTTTATTTCTAGCTAGGGCCATGATCATGGGTTCGGTTTAGGTTTGTAAATTAAATAGCATCTTAGATTACTTGTACGTTAGGCTACCTGTTTGTACGTTAGATAGATATATAGGATAGAGAGTACAGTACAAACTACAGAACGTACTTTTGCTCTTTTCACTCTTCATCTTCCCCAATTCAAGTTGACTGTAATTTTCTTTCATTTTGCTGTAATCTTCCATTCATATCAACGAAGATTCGGTTCATTCTTCATCTTTGATTCATAGAATTCAGATAACTTATTATAAACAATCATATTATTATTGATATCAAATTCATCCAAAGTTTCTTTTACCAAATTCATAAGTGCAGTTCCCCGCACGTACTCATAACAATGTGGAAATAAATTGGATTTATAATATTCTGAACCGGTGAACGACTCGGCCCAAATGCGAATATATATACAGACTAGCTAGCTAGGTTTGTAAAATTAAATTAATTAACTATCTAACACTAGTTTTGTAACGATCCGGCCCCTTATGATCAAGACCCGACCCTTATGTATTTTTGCATTTCCTTATTTGTTTTTCTACCTTCTTTTCCAAAGCTCGGGGAATCCATGCCGATTCTCGGAGCTTTGGAGAAGAAGGATAAGAAAGAAAAAAAAGGGAAGGAAAGAAAATAAAAAAGAAAAAGAAAGAAAGAAAAGAAAAATATAAAAAGAAAAATAAAAGTAGATAAGGTCATGTTTGGGTGTAAAAGTGAGAAAGTACGATTAAAATCTGGTCAACACCTAATGCATATTTTGGACTTAGATGTAATCGATGATAAAGTTGTCACTTAAATGTGATTTGGGTTGCAGGCAGGGGTTGTAGATGTAACAATCCATAGGAAATAAATTAGGATAACAAACCTTCAAGTAGATTTATGGTTTCCTTTCCAAACTTTATTCATTTTAGAATTCTAAAGACCCACGGACTCTGGCGGGTTCTCCTCGTATATAAGATGATCAAGAGATAGATGTACTTTTAATTACGTTTTGCATTGATGAATAAAGTAGATTCCCGAAAACAATGTATGTCTCTCTTCCCTCTATGATGGTGCCAACTGCCAACCAAGTCTGTTCTCGGTGTTTCGATTTCGTCTATCAATGTTCAAGAAAAGGACACAACCCAACTCTCCTTTCCACGCCAATTTTCATTGGAGGACGTCCTATTCGTACGTACCAAACCGAACTATAATGCAGCACAATCCTAAAACTATTCTAAGATTCCAATGTATAAATAAGTTTTATCGTCACATTTAAAATAATCATATGATATATATTCTAAATTTCAGAGTATACACCATCACGGTATTTAATATATGCGTATAATCTGTCTAGATAAAGAATAGTATCTCTTCATCCAAATTGGAATTCAATTTTTTTTCCTAACTATAAGCGTCACTCTAGTAAATTATACTTATATATTTTAACAACCAAAACATATGGGTCCATAGCTCAGTGGTAGAGCAATTGACTGCAGATCAATAGGTCACCGGTTCAAACCCGGTTGGGCCCTTAATTGTTTTATTTTTAATTTGTCCAACACACAATTCTGTATTAGAATGGTTGATACATCACCCCAAGAGTACTGAATGCATGTTAGGTAGTGTATGCAAATGCTTATCAAAATCAATTATGGGTTGATTTTGTTTAAATTTTTAAAAAGCTGATTTTAAGCAAAAACACGGGGTGTTTGCTATGAACATTAAAACTTGAAATTAAGCAACATATTAGTGTTTGGTTGAAATTAAAGTAATCACTTAAGTAGTAATATATTACTTTATTTAACATTTTCTTAATCTTTCCTATTTATATGGTGCTTTAAGCATCAAAAACACCTCACTTGATGATTTTGGATTACAATGGTTAGTCTGCTTAATTTTAGAAAAGCAACCGCAGAAGCAGAGAAAACAAACACTAAAAAATTGATTAAACATGTGGAAAAGCAGATAATCACTTTCAATAAGCATTTGCAAACTATCATACAATAGGTTACCGGTTCGAACCCGGTTGGGCCCTTAATTGTTTTATTTTTAATTTGTCCAACATTGCACACAATTCTGTATTAGAATGCATGTTAGCATATGCAGGAACTTTTGGGCATATTCTACTAATTCTTCTAAATTTCTTATATTTATTTCGAATATATTTATATTTGAAATAAAAAAAACATATGTTGGAGAGTTCTCGCATTTATTCTTTCCCCTATTTATTTACCAATTCTACATAAACCATAAACCAAAAGAAAAATTAATCGATTAGTCTAAAATGCTAATGATTATATGCTCATAAATAATGAGACACCCACGCGAGTAATAAACATGCAGAACAACTGAGGAACGAAAATAAGAATTTAAAGTAATATAATAAGCCTATTGATTCAATCAATTGATTGACCTACCAATCAATTTTAATCCATTGATCTTGCTTATCCAATTTAAATCTGGTGCGTACATGTGTCATTAGTTAATTAAAAGATGTAGGGTTCGAATCCTGTTGACGTGATTTTTCTCCATTATTTTTATTATTATTTTATTGAAGGTGTTTGGTTCGAATCTTGTTGGCGTGATTTTTTCCTATTATTTGTATCATTATTTTAGTTGGAGGTGTTGGGTTCGAATCTTATTGACGTAATTTTTTCCTTTTTTATTTATTCTCTTCTTAAATTTTTATTTTTTAACATAAAGTTGTATGGCGTATTATACTTAATTTTAAAATATAACCATGATATGTTCTTATAAAAAAAAGACATACTTCCTCCGTCCAATAATAAATGTAGCACTTGATTTTGTTGACTTTTTCGATGATCATTTTGACCTTAAATTATTCTTAAATCATACGATAAAAATAACTAAAAACATCATATTATGAAACTAGAATGTTTATATGAAGCACTTGACAATATATTCAACTGATGAAAAATACCAATTAACATGCGAAAAGATGCATTGCAGATTTTGAAGTTGAATGTTTCCAAAGTTTAGAGATGTATCTTATGGTTTTTAACTTATCGGAAAAATACTTTTTGTATGTCTAATATAGTTCAATTCAAAACAATTAATTGCATAACTACAAAAACTATATACATTTATAGCACACCATTTATATTAAGTTTAATTACTCAATTAGTTATTTTTTATTACGTTTGAAGTCATTATGTGAAAATTATATATTCACTCAATTTATTTTAATATATTATTTAATAAAATAATAATGTTTTACAAGATTACGCTTCACACGCGTAGCGTGTGACACAGTTACTAGTAATAGTATATGTATACAATTTTTTATTTGGTCGGTGATATAGCCAGAGCAGAAATTACTAATGCCAGGGCAATTTGTGAATTTTTAGGAATGATTAGTGTCTATAAAAGGTAAATTGCTTAGGCATTAGTAATTTTAGCTCTGACTATATCATTGGCCTTTTATTTTTATATCAGAGTTACGTGTTTCTTTTGTTAAAGTAGTGATGGTTGTCTCATATTTTTGTGCATAATTCAAATATTAGAAGAAAAAAAAATAATAAAGGATGTTTGAAATTATAGCATTTGCACGAAATTCACATAAAGTTTAGTCCACTTCATATGTAAATTTATCGTCGCGTCATTGTTTTTATTTACTATAAAAATATGTTAATAATGGAAATATTAGTTAAAAGAACAAACTTAATTTTTAAGCTACAAAAATAATATCTATAGATGATTGAATATTAAAAAATATATTATTTGAAGAAAAAGATTCCAATGAAAGAGAATACCGAATGCTATTATCTCATCCTTTCTTGAGTTCTATAGGGATGTTCGCAGATTGTTTGGTTTCAATATTTTCATATATAAGACGTTGACCGTCATGAGAAGAGGGAGTCTCTTGAAACCTGCATCCTTTACTTTATATATATAGGAGCAATTGTTGAAACAGAATATATCTCTCTACCTATTTCTAGCTAAGAAGATATATATGATATATATTTTCATATTTTAGTGACGTTAGATTTTGATTATATTATTCACTGTATGAAATTCACAATTAAAGCTGAGTTAATTTTATATGCGAATTTGCCGCTGTTGTTATTATTTTACTACAAAATTATATAGTAAAAAAACAACTTAATTTTTCAAACTTCCAAAATAATATTCCATAGATTATTAATTTGAGATTTGAATTTAAACAAAAAAAAACAAAAAAAAAAAAACATCACCATCATCATCATCATTGTTATCAACAAAATAATTTTCACTTTTTTTTTCTATTATCTATTAATATATAATCGGTACGATGTAATCAAAAGATCCTGATACATATAACACCACGAATTATAATAGTCAATATCATATGTTGTTGTGGTATTATTGCAATTTGTCACACCTAATAAAATATGGATGAAAAATAACATACACTATAGTAATACCGGAACGTTCAATGCTATGCTAATGCTAATTAGTCACTAGTGACTAGTGAGTCCTTGCCAAGCCTATGTTAGTATAAAGAAAGGATAAACTTCTCGTTCTAAAGGGCAACAAGGGAAATATCTATTTCATTTGAACACAATTCCAATATTTCCAACAGGATATATAACCCTAATTCATCACGGAACTATAAGGCGGTCTAGGACTTACATGATTTCAATTCTGTTCATGAATAATTCCAAGATTTTTTTTTTTTTTACTAAATGAGATAACGTTTCAAATATATAGAGTTATATGTGAGAAGAGACGAGGATACAATCAGGAGAGTATATAATATCTTTGCATTGAAAACTCGGAACAAAGTAGAAACAATGTACACACATAATACAAGGGCCAATTGCAGATTTAGTTCCCTAAATCTCAGTCCATTTCGATTTTGATCCTAAGTTTTCGCGAACTGGCGAATTGAGTCCCCCAAACCGTATAATTCACCCTAATGCACCGTATAAATGTTATAATTCGTCCTAATTCACCGTATTTTGCACTAATTCTTCTCCAATTCACTGCCAAGTCATAATAATGAGATTTTATGTCTTTTTAATATTAAAAAAAAAGAAACCCAAATGGGCTGCTCCGCCCAAATAGTGGCGGATCATTCGCCTAAAAGTGGCTGCTCTGCCTAGGGGACTAAAAAGCTCCATGATCGGAGCTTTTAAAGATCGGAGCTTTTAAAGCTCCGATATGGAGCATAAAAAGCTCCGATCTGGAGCTTAAAAGGTCCATGATCAGAGCTTTTAAAGCTCCGATCTGGAGCTTTAAAAAGCTCCATGATCCTAGGGCTTAAAAAGCTCCATGACCGAAGCTTTTAAAAAGCTCCGATCTGGAGCTTAAAAACCTCCATGACCGGAGCTTTTTAAGCTCCGTTCTGGATATTAAAAAAGCTCCATGATCGGAGCTTTTAAATCTCCCACCCGGAGCTTTTTTAAGCTCGAGATCGGAGCTTTTTAAAGCTTCGATCGGGAGCTTAAAAAAAGCTCCATGGTAGGAGTTTTAAAAAGCTCCGATCATGGAGCTTTAACTCCGCCCGCCAAGGCGGAAGAGCTCCGCCCAATTGGGCGGAGATAACTCTGTTTTATTTTTTTTTAATTTTTTTTTTTTGCTTTTTTTTATATATATTATTAATTAATAATTTTTAATATAGTTTTATGAAAGTTATAAATTATAATATTACATTTTTAATTAAAATTAAGTTAGAACCAATACGCATACGACACGTGTCTGTATAGGGCCGTATACAGATTTTGGAGGATCAAAATCGAAGTGGACTGAGACTTAGGGGACTATTTCTGCAATTGAACCCATAATACAAGAAACAAGAAAACAACTACTACATGACTACATGAAATTAAACAAGATGTAATTCTCTATCAAATTTGAGCAAGAACAAAGAATAAGAACATGTTATTAAACAGGCCATATAGTCATGGCAGAGGTCTCTCTGCGCTCGAATCATCACTGTCCCATGCCGTTGAAGCTGCAAATACACACAAGTAGTTAATTAACTAATCTGCCTTGTATATATGGTGGTGGTTGTAGATACAGAGCATTCCCTCGTGCTGTTATTTATGAGCTACAATTGAAAGTTTTAAAATATACAGTGTGAAATTTTTTGAAGTGTTTTGGGATCAAATTACGTACTCTAGCTAGGTTCATGAACTTGAACTTATATATATATACCTGCTCTGGCGAGATCCCAGTTGGTGTCAAAACCAAGTGCCCAGAAAAAGTAACCACCGAGGAACTGATCCTTCGCAAACTTAACCTTTTGCTGAATTGAAGCAGAATCTTCGTATCCGATCCAGTCAGTCCCGACATATGAGTACACGGACACTGTTGCATTGTCAAACACTACAGTCGCACTGTTATCAGAATTGAATCCTATTATATCCGAATAGGCCATAACACCACCACCAGGGCCTGTTCCGTTGGCAGGAGCGCCTATCCCATGTTGGTTCGGATCTTTCAACTGCCACGTTCTCCCATAAGCAGGCATACCCATCACTATTTTGCTAGATACTACACCATCTTGCTTCCAGGCCGAGATCCCATAACTGGTACTCAAATTGCTATGCTCATCGTACAGTGCGGCAGGGGCACCAGTCGTGGATGGATCCCACCCTCCGTGATAATCATAACACATCGGGTTGATGAAATCAACGTAGCTTGTGATAGCATCACCTGTGTTGCAAGCAGTGTATTAACTGATGTATTATAGTGTGTGTTTTTGGGGTCACCTTATCATGTGATAGTATGACTACAACGAGTCTAATAAATCTATGTTCGTTGAATGCCAGTAAGGTGTTTGATCGCGTGACTGATTGAGAACCTTGCTTTAAGTAGATGAGATGATTGTTTCTAACCTGGATAAGTGATTATCGCAACTCCTGGCAGGAACAAGTTGGAAGCAAAGTAAACCGCGGAAGATAAGAGCAGCTTAGACTTGCAAGAGGAAACCGATTCAGAATCAATAGAAGCACGGAGTTCTTGGTAGAGTGAAGCGAGATTCAACATTTCTTGTGGATTTGCTGGGTACTCCCAATCAAGATCAAGTCCATCAAAGCCGTACATTCTTGCTGTGGCAATCGCGGATTGAATGAATGCGGCCCTGTTATCAGAACTGCTTACCATACTGGAGTAACGAGAGCTGACGTCTGCCCCGTATCCACCAATGGACAGGATTGCCTTGGCTGGGGGGCTGGCAGCATGAAGGGTAGAAGCAAAATTCCCCATCCATTGTTCGTCAGGTTGCGTAAGTAATAATTCATAACTAGTGGGATCTATCTGAAGAAACGCGTAAAATACATGCGTAAAATATGAGGTTGGGATACTTGACGGGGCGAGCGTTAGTGCCTGCCATGATGGCCAGTACGCCCCTTTGATGCCACCAGTTACTGCAGAAGCTGGAGATGGTGGAGCTTGCGGTAGAGCAGGCGCTGGGGAAGGTGCGGGGCATACGACAATGCTCCTGAAAGTCTAGAATTGGACAAAGAGAGAGCGGTGATCAGGGCCAAAAAGAGTGAACAGAGTTTCAAACTGGCCATGGTTCCGGTTCTTGCCTTGTAATAATCACAACATGAGACAGAGAACTGGACATGCTTATGTATGTATATCTGTCCAGCTTCTTACAGGATCAATAACACAAAAGGTTCTAATTTGTATCGAAAATATCTAAGAAACTAGTAACTATGTTGGATTTTGTCTATATACTCGGAAGATTGCCCTCATACACTTTGGATTTACAGAAGCCGGCAATTTTCATTAAGCATAGAAAAAGTGATGGTAATTGTGATTTGTGAATTAGGAAGAAGACTTGTTTATTTATGACATAATTTCTGAATAACATACTAATAATATCCAGCGTAGCATTGACAATATCAATATTCAATTCAGTATAACGACATGGAAGACTCATCGATATCCAGGTTTCAACTCTTTGTAAAAAAAAAATTTCTTCAGAATTTATTAATAATTACATAAATTCGATTATTTAGATGCTAGGGCCTAACCAGTAGCTGTACACCATTTAAATTGTGACAAATTAATTAGGATTTAATTATTTTTAAAGTTTTATATAGTTAAGTAAAAGAAGAAAAGATTCTTTATTGTTATTTTCTTCTTTGTTCTTCTCGCCGCTCAACTATACAACCGGAAAATTGCAACTGCAACCTGAAGTGTCCGATCAGTACAACTGTACAATAGAGCCAAGGAAAAATGTAGAGAAAACCTCCAAACTTTAAACCCAACTAGAGTTAGCAACCAAGACCAAAGCAGCACCGCCAAACAGTAGACTAATGAAAATGGCAGAAGGTTCATGTTTCTGATTTTTGTCCGTGAGAGGGTCTTTTGACATTGAATTTTCAGTGTCAATTCAATCTTTAACAATTTAACAAAAACAAATACTACATGGATTTTGTGTCCAACTCTAAATTAGTACTAATTTCAAGCCTACCAATCTTACAGTTTCCCCATTTAATTTAAAGAAGTGGATATCATCGAAGTACAATCAACACAATGCACATATGTGAAAAGATGGTTTCATCCGGAACGAAAAATACTTGCAATAAGAATTATTGGCGGAGGCTTCAGGCAGCGGCGAGAAGAACAGGTCAATGGAGGAAGAAGATTGATCGTGGCAGGAAAGTTAAAGAAAAGAATAATAATAATAAAATCTTTTGATGGACCATATCCATATCTACCCAACTACCATCCACCCTACACATATTGTCAAGTTTTCAGCTGGACCATATCTACCCGATCACGGATGTAAGCATCGGTTTCAGCCAAAAAACATGACTCAATATATGTGATGATAAAGGCCTGAGAGTCCAAGGACGACGGACATCACTTCCTCGACTCCGGTTCTCGATGTTAGAACATACATCGATGGGAGCCCCGGTGGGTTCTTCCATTGTTCGAATTTCCTCCCCGAACAACCATGCGCCGTTATGGAAACATCATGGACTCGCTCCAACGATCCGTTCCATGGTCATACGATCGACCACACTCGCTCCAATGAGTATAACTCCGAATGCATGCTAGTCTCGAGATGACCTTCGACTAGGGAGAGTTCGGGATATATGATATTTCACATAACTCCCACTTACTCCATTGGAGACATGTTTATGTATTGATACAAACATCCAGATAATGATATGACATGCTATTGATTGGTGTAATATACATACATAAGTAAACATAAACATGAATAAGCAAACATACATATATTACGTTGATTGTGATGTAATATATATTGTCCTTAATGTGGTTGTATCTAGTACATATTCCTAACAATAATCACAACAACCAGATAGCTCTATGAAATGCTAAAGCTACGAATAGAATACACTCCCTACCTATGAAAGATTAGCCAACAGTCATCTCAGAAAACATTAACAAAAGCCGTACGCGCAGTCCATATGCATGTTATCTCCACGCGTTCCCACACACACAGTGTAGTTCTCAATTATCTCATAATAATGCAACGACAATTATAAACTAATCAAACCATCTCAAAATTCAGTTGGTGTATATATATCCCTTGATAGTATATATGTATATGATATATTTCTCTTGACTTTCCATGTAAAAGGGAAGGGGATTAAAATAACACACTGATTTCACTGAATCAAATATTTATAAATTGAACAAATCTCTGTAGACCCGTTAACTTCTTGCTTCGCCGATAACTATAGACATGTCCATCTAAACTAACTCTTCAGGGGATCACAACATGAGCTTAACTGCAGCTTCAACCTGCAAAATCAACACTCATAATTGAATGAAACAGTCGAAGGCATGAACACAATACTTGTATGGTTATATGCAACATACACATGTACATATAAAAAAACACATACACATAATTATTGTTAAAATAACATCACGCAATATTCCTGACTGACCACTGAATAAGATGCAGATAAACTATCAACAAATGGAGAAAAAAAAAGCTCCAATCCACAAGTAGTCACTTGATACATATAAGAAGTGCTCGAAAACTTACACATAATAGAGTTGTGTGAATGTAAACTTGCTAGATTCATAAACAAACAAAGAACAAATTAGCAAATGTTTTCCATAACATTGAGGAATCTGCAGTATATATAGTTATAAATGGAGAATTTTGAAAATAGTGGGGTTCAAACGTAACAAGCAGGTTGCAAATTCTTACCACTTCGGCTGCTAAATAACTAATCTAACTTAGTACTATATATTTACTTATAAAAGTCCGGTCATCCGTTTGGCTCTGCCGATGCATACATGGAACCAAACATAATTAATGATCAATTAATCAATATTCTGGTAATAAAACTACTTAAAACATAGGTATAGCGAGAAAAGTTACTTATGGTTATGAATTATGACTACAATAAATTAGAAACTACTCCCTCCTGTTTTTAAATATAAGACGTTTTAGTTATTTTACCATTTACAAAATATAAGATATTTTAAGTTGGTATCATGTAATTGTGTGTTTTTACAACTTTTTATGCAGTCAACCTCATTTTTTTATATTTTGTCTACAAAAGGTATGAGGTATGAGGTATGTAAGGTTCTCATCTCTCATTGGTCATTTTATTTTTACAAGATACCAACATGTTTTTTTGCAACCTTTTCAACAACAAAGTTGATGAAGATCACATTTTTTTAATATGTGTGAAAATGCTAAAACATCTTATATTTAAAACAGGAGAGAGTATCAATTAAGAGGTCAAAGATTGTGACCTGAATACGAATTTCATAATTGATATCCCTATATGAGTATATTATATGCAAAATTTTCACAAGTACCAAATCATAACTGAAATACTAATATTTCAAGTGAAATAAATAATAGTTGTACCTATCATTTGTCCTCTTCCGCTTCCTTTCCAGTCTCCCGTTGGAAACAATAATTTTGTCAGCATCACTGCTTCCATTAAGCCATAATAGGCTTGCAGGCAGCACTTGAGAGGAAAAGTCACCCTCAATACCCTTCATAGTAACTTTACACATGCATTTATTCTTCTCCACATCAAACAACATGAACTTATCACCATTATACTGGAGGAGAACTTGTTGTTTCTGCTTCATATAGGCAACAAGCCTAAGATTACATCCAACACCAATATTGTGTTGTTTTGTGGAAACCAACTTAGTCCACTTGTATTCTCCTTCACACTCCTGCCAAACCCATACCATAAAGAAATCTAGCACACATCTATGCTGGTTAATCAATCCTGTGGATGAGAAACTAAGAAACAAGTTTCCCCCAAAAGCATCCAACTGCTTTCTGTCTGGACATGCGTGCTGCATTCCTTCCAAGGAAGCTGGAGGTAGTTCAATCTCTTGGTAAGTTTCAGTTACAAGATCAAGAACGACTATGTATTCCGTGTAAAGTCCTGGCCCACTCACACTCACAATCCAATGCAAAGAATTATTGAAAAAAACTCCAGGACTATTTACACGGAGAAGACCACGCCTACTTGGAAAATCCTCAACCCTACGCCAAGCCCCCAATTTCGTAGAGTAAATTGATGTCTTAAATGTAATACGACGATAAGGTTGTGGATCAATAATTTTAGCAATTTTTGCAACCTTGGCTTGTACTAGTAGTCATTAGTAGCAACATCATGGCCTACCCCACAAGAAACAACCTGTACCTTAATCTTTTCCTTCTTAGTATTCACAAACTCTTCATCAGGCAGTAACTCTACCAACTTTCCATTGAAAGGATTCCACAAGCACCAAACCTTTTTTCCCATCAAGTCCGACATGAGGAAAAAACCATTACAGGAAGGTAAAGGCAAGGTACCTATACGAGGTATCCCTTTGTGAACAATTTTTTTTATATTTGTAGCAACAACAATCGGGTGCTGCTTTTAGAAAAATTCAGGAAGCCTAATGGAAAAGTATAAAGCTTACCAGTAATGGTTCTGATAAATAGCGAGTCGCCGCCCATTTTCTGATCGTAATGGAGTTGGGTGAATAAAGGATCATCGATGATTAGCCTCCACTCTTTATTCACAGACCTACATCGGAGAAGAGGTTCCACTGGGACACGGCTGAGCATTTCCCTCAACACATCATCTGGAACATCAGACATGGTGTGAAATCTTGCAAAATGTTGTAAAATCTAAAGAAATGAAGGGTGAGATATTGGAAGAGGAAGAAGATTTAAAAAAAAAAAAAAAAAAAAAAAAAAGGAAAATTGAAAAAATTTAAGGCCGTGTTTGGTTGAACACAAATGAACATGCTTATAAGTTGGTCGACGATTTTGTGAGATTTTGAATTTAAATGTAATTGTTTCATCTACTAGGGCTAATATGCAAAGTGACGTTCTATTAGGGATGGTGAATGTAATAATCTGTTATGTTAATATATTTATATATATTTATATATATTTATATGTAATAATCTATTAGGAGTAGTAACTTATTCACATCAATCCCAAAACTTCCAAAATTTCTTAGCTAACATTTACGAAGTATATGTGTAATTTTTCCCCTCCTAATCTCAATTCCTACTCCGTCCAACGGTAGCAGTTCTTAGGTTACAAACTATTTTAAGTGTTCACACAACCCATAACATCCTAATCTTTCACGCACATTATCATTTTTGTTACTAACAAGTTACAAAATATTCCATCAATTAAATTAGAATGTCTTTGCCACATAGTCATGTGGCCAACACCTAAAACCAATTAAGACACTCGGGCAGCAGACAAAGACAATGAAAACCACAAAAATACTGTACTATATCAAGAGCCTGCAACTATGTTGAAATGCAGGTCATGTACCACAAAAATACTATACTATATTTCTATGATTCTATCTGACGTAAATGGTTCAAGATTGTGTATCATATTTACATGCAATGGCGTGCAGTTTGTAGAAGAGTTTGTAAAAGATGTCTCTGAAACTACACAAGATCGCAACAGATATATCAAGAGCGACAACAGTTGTATGTATAAACATATAAAAAGAGTCTACTTAATATACCAAAAAAAAAAAAATTAGACATCGAGAAAATATTTGGTATAGGATAATGATAATTTTATTTATTTAGGCAAGTCATAAAAGAATCCATCCACTTATAGTTTAAATAAGTAAAATTTCTAAGCATCTCCTTCATCCACGTGTCATATTCTTATTGATTCTTATTTATTTCAATGCCACATGTCCACTATTCATCAATCTTCAGTTCCTCACTCATATTAACCTTCTCAGATAGGAAACAAAAAGGAAAAATCAAACAACACGGACAACCAAATTTGATTCCAACTTCTTTTCTTCAATTCAATCAAATCTACTATCATCCATCTCAATCTCTCCATAATTATCATTTTCGATCACCAATCAATTTCCTACACAATTACATTTTTCAACTCAAATTCTAACCAAGATGAAGATGAAACTGAACCCAAGTCCCCGTGACTCATTATTAAAACTTAAAAGCCAAGCTTATGCTTAGGAATTGATTCATCAATTGATCTAATTCAATTAATTTGTTTCAGCAATCTGGTTATAACTGGGAAAACTCAGGACTCGAATGGGAGTTCTTATCTGTTTGTCTATATGTGAAATCTTTTTATCTCCAGTTTTATTCTGCTATAAAATCGATATTTTCTACCAATGATCTCAATCTATTGCAATGGTCGATATAAAATGGAATACAAAATTAAGTTTCACATGGCAATTGGAGAATGATGCCAAATTCTCTAGGGCTAGCTATATTGCCAATTCAAAAGTGAGAAGAAGATGAAATGTGACTTTTGCTTGCAATTCATATGTGTAGCAACTATGGCTATCGGAGAAGAGGAAAGAATGACAAAGTTTAATGACACTAGTCTTTTCTTACCCAAAAAAAAGTTGTAACCTACACTACTTATTATTCAATCTATTTACCCATTTGACTTAGTGTTAGAATTTTAATTTCGGCATTCAATATTTAATTTAATGTGGAATCTCTTTCATAAAATAAAAGTAGAAATCTATCAATCGTTCAATTATTTCGTAATTTTCTATACGTATAAAATCAACATCTTTATATGGATGATTGATTGATTATGGCACTGTTTCACCAAAATTTAAAAAGTGTGAAAATAATATTTTAAGAAATCTTTTAATGATAATCTCATGCGTGCAAAAGAGGCCCCCATATAATTATGAATTTAAATCTAAAATGGTTTCTAAATGTGGGTTCGAGATTTGAAACTCAGGACCCATGAGAAAATTACAACTGTAAATGGTGTTGGTTCTAAATGGATTAGATTCAAATCAATTTATTATGTTGTATATTCTTTAATGATATTACAAATAAGCCGTCGTCTCCGACGGGCATATCCCATAATATATAATTTCAGAATGCTTATGTGATACTACATATTAATTCGCATGTTCAACTCATTTATTTCTCAATGGTTTTAAAACATCAATTGGGATCACCAAGTTTATTCCAAAATAATTTAGAATACTAATAGTGTTTGACAAACCTATCATGCAATATATACGTATGAACACTAAGTGCGTTCAACGGGTCTATTTCGCAATACTTTTGAACACTAAGTGTGTTTCATGAGTTTGATTTGCAATATTTTTTAACACGGAGTGCGTTAACGGGTCCATTCTGCAATACTTTAGAACACTAATTGCGTCGTCCGACAGGTCTATTATGCAATACTTTAAAATACAAACTGTGTCCGACAAGTGTTTTCCTCTATACTTTTGAACACTAACTGCGTCTGATGGGTCTATTTTGAAATACTTTTATACACTAACTTCGTCCGACGACGGGTCTATTCCAATATTCTTTTGAACTCCAACTGCACCCGTCGGGTCTATTCAACAAATCTTTTGAACACTATAACTATGTATTACATGTCGATTTCGCAATAATTTTGAACACTAGCTATGTATGACGGGTCTATTCCGCAATAATTTTGAACACTAACCACGTCCGACGACGGATCCATTCCGCAATAATTCGAAACACTGACTACATATGACAGGTTTATTTCGCAATACTTTTGAGCTCTAACTACGTCCAACGGGTCTATTTAGCAAATCTTTTGAACACTAACTATGTATGATGGGTCTATTCCGCAATAATTTGGAACACTGACTGTGTATGACGGGCCTATTCCGATATACCTTTGAACGCTAAATGAGTTCGAGGGGTCTATTGCACAATACTTTTGCACACTAAATCCGTTTGACGGGTCTATTTCATAATACAATTGAAGACTAACTGTGTTTGATGGGTTTATTCTGCATAACATTATCTACAATTGCATTAGACGAGTCTGTTCCACAATACTTTTGAACGCCAACTACTTTCGACGGGTATGTTCCGTAATACTTTTGAATGCTAACTGTGCTCGACGGGTATGTTCCACAATACTTTTGAACACTAAATTCATTTGACGGGTCTATTTCGTAATACATTTGAAGACTGACTGCGTTTGATGGGTTTGTTCCGCATAACATTATCTTTAATTGCATTAGACGGGTCTGTTCCACAATACTTTTGAATGCCAACTACTTTTGACGGGTATGTTCCACAATACTTTTGAACTCTATCTGCTTTCGACGGGTTTGTTTCACAATAATTTTGAAGAGTAATTGCGTCCAACGGGTTTATCCCGCAATACTTTTAAACACTAAGTACGTTACGGGTTTGCTCCGCAATATATTTGAACACTATATGTTTTCAAAGGATCTGTTCCACAATACTTTTGAAAACTAACTGTGTTCGACAAGTCTGTTCCGCAATATTTTTTAGCACTAACCGTGTTCTACTGGTTCTTCCGCAATACTTTAGAACATTATCTACGTTAGACGGGTCTATTCCATATACTTTAGGATACTAATTGTGTTCGGCGAGTTTATTATGCAATACTTTAGGACACTAACTCTGTTCAATGGGTCTATTATGCAATAATTTAGAACACTAAACTTTACTTAATAAATCTGTTCCGCAATATTTTAAGTTTTAAAATATTGATCACATTTGATGTGATTGTTCTACGATATTTTGTCAATAAAAAAAGAAAAAGAATGATATTATTTATTTTTATTGATCTTCATTTAATTATTTGCGAATTTACTATTTCCGGTCGAAATTCGACGGGTTATTTGCTAGTTTTTATGATAGAAAAAGTCCAAGAATGACATAGCATGTTTCAAGGCAAGAACTCCAAATATAGTAAAAACTAGTGTCAATATTTAGGAAAACTTGACACCTTACCTCATAAATGGTTGATTCTCCGGCATTGTCTCAATGTAAGAATGGAAATAAGAAGCCCTTATATTGCAAGTAGTTCACTATCGTCATATTCAGTCGAGCATTTGTAATTACACAATAAGCGAGATGCTAGCATTTACTTCCTCTTAGAGGGAGACACAACATTTTCACCTCTCTCAATCAATAATCTTTCTTATTATTACTACTATCCTCGTTCAAGTCATTTGAGCAGGAAACAAAAACATAATTATCAATATGGCCTCAAAAGGCGACTTAGAGGGGATCAGAGATGAGACTGTTGATCTCGTAAGTCATGCAATTGTATTTAAAATCTCTGATTTATTATCCTTACACAATCATATAATTTGTCAATTGTTTTGCAAATATGGTTCTAATCTAGTATTGTTGGAATGCAAAGCCTGATTAGAGCAGAAACTATTAGAATCCATATGGCCAAGATGATTTATTGTAAAGTGATTGTGATTTAATCATTTAATATATGATGGATAAATGCAGGAAAATATCCCAATTGAAGAAGTGTTCCAACGGCTAAAATGTTCAAGATCAGGTTTGACATCAGATGAAGGAGCAACAAGGCTCGAAATATTCGGCCAAAACAAGCTTGAGGAGAAAAAAGAGAGCAAATTCCTCAAGTTTTTGGGATTTATGTGGAATCCTCTTTCATGGGTTATGGAATGTGCTGCTCTCATGGCCATTGTTTTGGCCAACGGAGGGGTGCGTAAATTATTATTATACTAAAAGATACTAAAATGTTCTTTTTGTTTATATATATGTAAGTTTGAATAAAATTCTGACATGGCTGCTGGTGCAGGGCAAACCTCCGGACTGGCAAGATTTCGTTGGTATCACAGTGTTGCTTATTATAAACTCTACAATCAGTTTTATCGAAGAAAACAATGCTGGAAATGCTGCAGCTGCTCTTATGGCTGGCCTTGCTCCGAAAACCAAGGTTTTGAGAGATGGCAAGTGGAGTGAGCAAGAGGCTTCAATCTTGGTTCCTGGTGATTTGATCAGTGTCAAGTTGGGTGACATTATCCCTGCTGATTGTCGTCTTTTGGAAGGTGATCCTCTTAAGATTGATCAGTCTGCTCTCACTGGTGAATCTCTTCCTGTTACCAAGAACCCTGGTGATGGTGTCTTCTCTGGCTCCACTTGTAAGCAAGGTGAACTCGAGGCTGTCGTTATTGCCACTGGTGTCCATACCTTCTTTGGCAAGGCTGCTCATCTTGTTGATAGTACCAACAATGTTGGCCACTTCCAAAAGGTAACATACCTACCGTGCAACAATTGTCACATAATCATAATCTCTGTCTGTGTATCTAACATTGGATATGTTCTCTCTGGCTACTAGGTGTTGACGGCTATTGGGAACTTCTGCATCTGTTCCATTGGCATTGGCATGGTTATTGAAATTTTAATAATGTATGCGATTCAACGTAGAAGCTACAGAGATGGAATCGATAACCTGCTTGTATTGCTCATTGGAGGTATCCCAATTGCCATGCCAACTGTTTTGTCTGTAACCATGGCTATTGGATCCCATAGGCTAGCACAGCAAGGTGCCATCACCAAGAGAATGACTGCCATCGAGGAAATGGCTGGCATGGATGTGTTGTGCAGTGACAAAACTGGAACTCTCACGCTCAACAAGTTGACGGTTGACAAGAGCTTGATCGAGGTTTTCCCAAAGAACATGGACAAGGACACTGTTGTGTTGATCGCAGCCAGGGCTTCCAGGGTCGAGAATCAAGACGCTATTGATGCTTCCATTGTTAACATGCTTGCTGATCCCAAGGAGGCAAGAGCTGGAATCACTGAAGTGCACTTCTTGCCCTTCAATCCTGTGGATAAACGTACTGCAATCACATATTACGATGCCAATGGAGAGTGGCATAGGTGCAGCAAGGGAGCCCCCGAGCAAGTAAGGAAGTATTAAATCCTAGTACATAAAATAAATCTTATAAAATACACTATTAACATGTTCTTCTACAATTGGATAGATTCTTGATCTCTGTGAACTTAAAGGGGAGGTCAGAAAGAGGGCTCTTGCTATCATTGACGATTTTGCAAACCGTGGTCTTCGTTCTCTTGGTGTTGCACAACAGGTGCATGCATTATATAATGTATTTCTATAGTTTCACATTGTTTCTGTTGAGTAACTTGGGTCATGACAATGTGTTCCTCTGAATGTATAGGATATACCTGAGAAAAACAAAGACAGTGATGGCAGTCCCTGGGAGTTTGTTGGTCTGTTGCCGCTATTTGATCCCCCAAGGCACGATAGTGCAGAGACTATAAGAAAAGCTCTTGATCTTGGTGTCAACGTGAAGATGATAACAGGTGATCAGCTTGCCATTGGTAAAGAGACTGGCCGTAGGCTTGGTATGGGAACGAACATGTATCCATCGTCATCCCTTCTTGGCCAGTGCAAGGATGAGTCTATTGCTTCAATCCCTATCGATGAGCTCATTGAAAAAGCTGATGGTTTTGCCGGAGTCTTCCCAGGTAAAACAAAATATATCCAACCAAATACATAAGAAAAACGCTTTGTTCCAACAAATGTTGAGTGGGAGTTTCTTTTCTTGTCCACAGAGCACAAGTATGAGATTGTTAAGAGACTACAAGATAAGAAGCACATTTGTGGTATGACTGGAGATGGTGTAAATGATGCACCGGCTCTCAAGAAAGCAGATATTGGAATTGCTGTGGCAGATGCAACTGATGCTGCCAGGGGTGCCTCAGACATAGTCCTGACAGAACCGGGACTTAGTGTTATCGTGAGTGCAGTGCTGACAAGCAGAGCCATCTTCCAGAGGATGAAGAATTACACCATTTATGCAGTTTCCATCACTATCCGTATTGTCATGGGTTTCATGCTCATTGCACTCATCTGGAAGTTTGACTTCTCCCCATTCATGGTCCTTATCATTGCAATTCTCAATGATGGAACAATCATGACCATCTCCAAGGATAGGGTGAAGCCATCTCCAGTTCCCGACTCGTGGAAGTTGAAGGAAATCTTTGCCACTGGCGTCGTCCTTGGAACATACATGGCTCTCATGACAGTTCTCTTTTTCTACCTTGCATCTGATACTGACTTCTTCAGTGTGAGTTAGTTCTCCTATACCTCCTTACATACACTAGATTTCATCATATATTTGATTATATTAGTTATATAAATGACGCCTGCTACTTTTTAATAGGCGAACTTCCATGTACATTCCATTAGGGAAAATCCTAGAGAGCTTACTGCTGCCTTGTACCTTCAAGTGAGCATTATCAGTCAAGCACTCATCTTCGTGACAAGGTCACGAAGCTGGTCATTAATTGAACGCCCAGGTTTATTGCTTCTTGGTGCTTTCCTGATTGCCCAGTTGGTGAGTTACCCTAGAAAGAACAATTTCTGTACTGAAGTTTTCACACTCATATGCATAATGTTGTGTTGCTGGTTCTTTAGCTTGCCACAATTATTGCTGCATACGCAAGCTGGGGATTCGCGAGAATTCAAGGCATTGGCTGGGGTTGGTGTGGAGTTATCTGGATCTATAGCATTGTTACCTATATTCCACTCGACATTCTCAAGTTCATCATCCGGTATGCATTGAGTGGCAAAGCATGGGACAACATGATCCAGAATAGGGTACGTATGAAAATATTGCAGCATACTATACCAAGCTATATAGTTAGCATTTCAAATCCTCTGGACAAGGTTTGTTTTTTATGCATGTATTCATATCATCTTTTACTTTGAACGCATTAGACCGCTTTCACAACCAAGAAGGATTACGGAAAGGGTGAGAGAGAAGCACAGTGGGCAGTGGCTCAACGTACCCTTCACGGTCTCTCAACTACAGAGGGTTCGTCTCTCAGCACCCATAAAGAATTGTCTGAAATTGCAGAGCAAGCTAAGAAGAGAGCCGAAGTTGCAAGGTATTCTCCTGATCCTTCACCTGCATAAGAGTTCTATAATGGTTTACAAACAACGGAAACACCTTGTATATAATCGAGTGACCTTACAGGTTGAGGGAGCTTCACACTCTGAAAGGTCATGTCGAATCTGTGGTGAAGCTGAAGGGATTGGATATTGAGACCATCCAGCAACACTACACCGTCTAAGAACCAAACCTGTGAAACTTGAAGAATGCTAAAGATCCAGGCGAGATTGACAGACGTTTCTGTTTGTTGTGTGTTTTCTAAATAAGTGGTAGTGACCCAGAAGCTTTAGATGACATTTGAAGAAGGCTAAGAATCCGGTTGAGAATCCAAGTCTTAGTAGAGTTGGTCAATTGCTTTATACTCAAATGTTTTGTTTTTCATTTTATGATCAAACTTGTGCTATAACTACTTTTTTTCCCCTTTAGAATTAGGTTCTAGAAATACAAAGCCAGATCCTCACAAGTGTTAGATGAAAGAACAGAATAAACCGCAACAATTTTGTACCATGTTACTGAAATTTTATGCATACAAATTAAAGCACTGTATTTTTCCCCCCAACATTCTCTAGTTCAGTACAAGAGTTATTTATCATCAATTGACCTGTTCATTCATAATCCTTACACTATACAGAGATGGACAATCTAATATACACCGATGTACAGGTTGGTCATCCTCTAGTATAATAACATGATACAGTCTAAATCGGTCTATTCTCATTTCACTAACGTCGTTTCTGATCCCATACATACCCTTCATGTTTCAAGTACCAAAGTGCACCTTCTGCTGCGCTCTCAGCAGCATCCTTCTTTCTCAATCGAGGTTCCCCATAGAACTCAAATATTTCATCTTGCGATTCTTCAATTTGCAACACAACTTTGATAATGAATCTGCAGAAACAACCATTCCTCAGTACTCGGTGTGTAAATATAATAATGTTTTAACAAGAAAAACCACTGCTATTTATGTAACCTTCGATCAAAAGAATCCTGATCACACCAAGTAAATAAAAATAAGTGTGCTATGAGATTTCACATGAGTAAGAAAATTCAGTAAACTCGTAGATAACAGGAAGCACC
Source organism: Plantago ovata (assembly GCA_028274465.1). Taxonomy (NCBI): domain Eukaryota; kingdom Viridiplantae; phylum Streptophyta; class Magnoliopsida; order Lamiales; family Plantaginaceae; genus Plantago; species Plantago ovata. The sequence continues at coordinate 14,729,243 of CM051456.1, read as the reverse complement.
ATGATAAGAACATTCGGAAAACTGATGAAAATTTTGAAAATTCCTCCAGTGAACTGAAGTGTAAATATCCAATGAGAAAGAAGATATAGAAGTTCACACAAGAATGGTTCTGTGACAGTTCTATATACTAATTCAAAATCTTACTGATAAACCATTTGTAACTTGTGTGCTCACAGATCCTTACATAATCTGGAGTTTATAACTACTAAGCTTCAAGTGACAAGCATCATTATGACTGAAGCTGATAACTTACTCTTTTAAATGGCTAGGACCCTCCTCTTTACAGCATTCAAATAAGGGTGGTTTCCAGCAGTTGGCAATGCATACTTCATACAGACGTGACTTTGCCGATATAGAGCAAGCAGAACCTGAATAGTAATCCAAGTTAGAACATATTGTAAAATGAATAATGCCCTTCTAAAATTAAGACAGTACCTGATCCCTGTGTGTCAGCACTGTTGCGACTGATTGCAGGTGAATTTTGGGAGCAGCCATTTACATGGACACTTGGTGTAGAAAGGTGTTCTGAAACCTCATGTGGTAAAGGAGGCTGTCCAGAACCTGATCTCTGCGTGTCAGCAGACTCAGCACTGCAGGGAATGTTGTGACGGATTGCAGGTGAGTTTTGGGACCAGCCATTTCCATGGATGCCTGCTGCAGAGAGGTGTTTAGAAACCTCATGTACAGGAGGCTGTCCAGTAGGCCTGGCAACCTTGTCATAATTGATAGTGGATGTCCTCTTGTTCACAGAACATACTTTGTCATTGCAATCGCTTTCAGAAACTTTCTGCAAACTCACCAAATGGGGTTTGGCATTTTCATGAGTGGGCACCTCATCATACCCAATCAATTTTGCTTCATTCCTTTTACTTTTCCTAAGTACTTCTTCCAGTGATTTTGATTTGGACCTGTGACCTTGGGCCTACAAAATGAGAAACCAAAGGGCAAGCAATTTAGTAAGAAAATAACAACCCAAGATAGGCAATGATCCATCAATAACATAGTGGGTAGTTTGCAACATCATAGCCCGCGTTCATAACGTTAAAAGGAACAAACTACAAAATATTCATTCTTTATATAAAAAGCACCCCACTTGCATTCTTTATTCATCCTCTCTAAACCAATTAATAGGAACAAACTACAAAATATTCATTCTTTATATGAAAAGCACCCCACTTACATTCTTTATTCATCCTCTCTAAACCAATCTACCTCAAGGCACTATATCTCCGTATTTTATAAGTTTCTAAAACCGTTACAAAAGACAAATGCTACATTACTAATGGGTCTGAGGGAGTACATAACAATTGCTACTATCAAATTTACGTCAACGAATTTACGTAAACGTATTTTAAATGTTAAGACTTCACTAAATTCAAGCAGAAACAGATGAAAATTTGAAACACAAAACTAGAGAGTTACGTTATGCTAAAAGATCACCTGCAGGCTGTCAAATACTTGTCTTGCAGCCATTCTTTTAGCAGCTTTGCCACTAATGTGGGAGGAAGAAGCAGTTGCAAATGCCCCCTTTTCATCCACTTTAATTTCACATGAGAATTTACCATCTTTCTTCGACGAAGAAATCTTTACCTCCCAATTATGGAATTGGCAAAGTTCTTGAAGTTCCCTTAGAGGATTAAGCTGGAGCTTGGAATAAGAAATAATTGGATCCAGCAAGTATATCATTGTCTTCCACGTACGGTTTAGATCAAACCCTGTGTCGAGGAAAAGTGCACCCATACATGATTCGACCAAGTCACCTAAGACCTGAACCAATCAAAAGTACATCCCAAAGCTTAAGCAATTATCGAATTTCAGGCTAATAGTCGGTCAGACCATGAATCTATGCACTCTAACATGATTAACACAGCCATAATCATTCAGAACCATAAATTTATGTTTCTATTTCTTTAACCTGCAAGATATAAATTCTGAAATCTCACTATAGCTGATAGCTGATGAAGCATTGCATGACATTTGCAGCCGTGTGATAATAGCAAGCGGCACTAAAATTACTCGGGGACTGCACATATATCCATCAAAAGATACAGCATGCACACACACGAGTCCAACTATACATAGAGCTCTATTTATTCACATCTATATGATACAAAGAAAAATGGCTGTGATGCACGAAATTAATTTAAAATGAAACCAAGCATAAATGATTCTTGTATGATAAGTATGTACAGAGACGCAACAGGGCATGCCAACTGTTTTAAGAGCTTAGTCCAGGAATATATATATAGTCATATCTGAATGCCTGAACTCATAGTTCCATGTTCAACAACATTGATACACCAGACCTACACATGCTGACCCAATCTTACTTATTTATTCCCAACATGACATTCCGGCAGATATATGCTTGTGCAAGAGTTGTAAAATCCAAAGTGGAAAAATCACCAAATTGACATGTCAAAAATAAAAAAGAACCATATATAAACCAAAGATTTTATATGAAACAGGATCTGTATTAGGCTGAAACAAAACAAGCACATAGAAGGATCCAGAACGACAACCTTTGGACAACTCTTCTCTTCAAAGTGCCCTTTAGCTGTCTCTGAAATTCCAATGTTGTTCACGTACTTATTCATTGCATCTCGGAGGACAGTAGAATCACAAATAACAAAATTGTGGAAAGACCTTCGTCCAGCAACTTCAGCAAAGGAAATGTTGTTCACTGCTAGTGATCTTAAATCGGTTAAATGGCCAGGTTTCAATTTTGGGTATACCGAATATAGATAAGACGTGATCAAGTAATCCAAGACAGCATCTCCCAGAAATTCAAGTCTCTAGTTCAAGAGATTCAAATGCATGTTAGAACTAAAGCAGAAACTCAACAATTACCTTATACTTATGAGCAGTAATTTGGACTAATTATTAATACTTTTAAAAATTATACGACAGTAGGGCATACCTGGTAACAACCACCCAACAGATTGTTGAAGGATGGATGAATAAAGGCCTGAATGAGCAAACCTTTATGGTCAAATGTGTAACCAAGCATCTTTTCAATGGTGTTTACATCTGTTTGATCAGCAAGGGGCAGAAACATTTTGCTTTCGGAGCAGATACTGCTAATTTGAGTGTGTGTAAGCTCTACTTGCACGCCAAGCCAGCTAAGAAATGCAGTTGCTGCTTTGAAGCCACTATCGACAATAAATGCTCCAACGAGTGCCTCAACAACATCAGCAATGGTCTTCTTATGCAACCAGTGATGACATTTGTTGCACTGCACTTTCACATTTGGTCCATGTTTCTTACCATTGCGTAGAGGATGTAAAATCTTCTCATTTTCCTTATCACAACTTACTGGACAAGGACGGCCAAATGCAAAGAATTGGTCTGGTTCAAATGATTCATCACGTATATATACCTGAAATATAGAGTTTACAAAGATAAACTACAAAAATGTAATAGACAACCAAGTAAACATTTTTGTCTACTCTTTCAGTACACCTCCAAACAAAAGAGCTTACTGCCATTAAATAAGCAAGTTCATGACATGAAAATATGTATACTTCCATAGATAGTCCTTGATATGAAATAAAGATAATGACGAGGTCCTTTCCTCTTAAGAGGAAAATCTGATCGTTTCAACGTAATACCAAAAGATCCACTATAAGACTTCAAGGTCCTTCACCCCCCCCCCCCCCCAACTACCTCTTTCTAAAATAAGGCGTTTAAGGTGATTACAGACATATCAAGTAAGCTTCTTTTTTTCCTCTAGTACCCCTATTAATTATAAAAGAAAGTTAAAAATAAAATAATATATCGACCTTAAAGGGTACAAGTAGATGAAAAAATAATGTAGTTAAAAGTAGCTAGAACATCTTATTATATTTTAAAAATGACACAATCACTAAAACATTTTATATTAAGAAACAGAGGTAGTGATAGGTTATGAGGTTAGGAATTCAAATATCACAATTAATATGCCAATACCTTCACCACAAGCAAGAACCTAAACAGTTTCCATAATCGTGAGTTATTATAGAAGACAGCTAACTATAAACACTGTAACTTCCTCCCATAAGACCATAGATTCTCGCTTCAAATCCTAGTAAATTCAGCAGTCCTGACATCCCCATTAAAGAAATTTTACTAGAAACGAAAACTCAAAACTTCAAGTAATTAGGAAAGAAACACTCAACTACCTGTAAATTATGTCTTGTTGCCACCTTGAGTAAATTAGAATTGTTAACAATGTTAGAGCGCTTCCTGGTTAGCTGCCCTTCATCTAAGGCACTATACTTGAGGAAAACATGCCTGCCAACTGCAAACTTGAGAAATGCATCACCAAGAACTTCAAGCCTCTCAAGAGAAAAGTGTTCACTGCATCTTTCGGTTGTCAGTGCTTCAAGAATCTATGAAACAGATCAATTATCAGCATGGTAAATTGCATGTCACTGGAGAAAACAACAAACAGAAATTGCAATGCTGATCTCTACATGAATAAAGTCTTACACGATCTGCAGTAACTTCTGCTGCTTCAGGGAATGAAGCAACTAATTTTTCCTTCAATTCAATCGCCACAAGAGTGCTTTCAAGACGATGCATAATTGAGGGTAACAAGGACAAAGAACTCCCGATATCTTTCGAAAAACCAATAATTTTTAACTGGCATATCTCAGGAGGTAATTCAATGAAGTGTTCTTCTTTTTCTCGCCATTCTCCTGGAGTTTCAAAAACATAAGCAACAGTGTCTAAAGCATAGTAGAATAATTAAAAAATTACTCGGAATTCACTCACAGATGAGAAAAATAAAATAGCAACCACCATAAACGATACACAAGAAATACGACGGCCATGTATGGCAACTACAAGATTCCAAGGCTATATCAAATATACTAATCACCAAGAAAACATATACACCGGTTCCAAATAAAAAATTCCCGTTTGTTTTGTGCGCCACAATTAACAAAACAAATAAATAATGACAAGAATTAATAGAAGTTGTATGTCGGTGCTAAACTATGAGAGAGAATGAATAAAGTGAATAAAAGTTGCTATTCTAGGTGTGAAAGTTTCTACCAGCGCACCCAAACTCCCAAAGTGGCAAAAGGATAATGTTTTCATTTGGGACAGGGGGGAGTATGTCTAAGATAGCCTAGGAAGCATGTAATTATCATTTTCTATGACATTTTTGTATTGGATATGTATCCGATACGGATACCCTGATACTCCAAAGATACAGAAGCCAGCTGATTCTTTTTCTTTGACTGCCGATACGTTTTGAAATAGGTCTTATTTCTAGTGTCTGCATCAGTGGAAAGTGACCCACTATAAAAAATTTCAACAGAGCTAAAATTGGACAAATAATGGTTCAAGGTGAACCAGTATCAACTTGGTTGCTTATTCAAATTTACAAAACGGGTACACATAATTTTTATTTGTATCTTACCATATTACACATCTGAATCCATGAAACTAGGTCTAAAGGAATGAGAGAGAAGTTGGATATAGGAAGAATACAGACTTCGGATAGAAGTGCATGAGCATCTAAAAAGAGGCAGAAGAAAACATTTCCTGATATCAAATTTCGCTATAAACTCGTATTTGTTTTTATTTTTTTTAATACTTTTTTTCTGAAGAATAACTAAAGTGCAAAATGTAAACTGAATTTAAAATCCTATTAACAATAACAGATATGTTTAGAGATAACAAACAACTTCAGCAAATCAAGAACCTGATTGGTTTTTTTTCCGCAGCAAGTTGTCCATAACAAAAAGTTGCTTTGCTCTCAGAAGCGGTTGATCAGGGTACACAAGATGTAAACCAAACCTATAAAGTAAAATATGAATCATCTGAAATTAGCTGAAAAGAAAAAACAGCGAACATTAGCTGAAAATAATAACAGTGCGGAGATTGTGCATGTGTCAGCAAATGTCCAATCCCAGCATCACAACAACACGCAGAAAGGGGGAGTGGAGAAAAGAAAAGCGCACTAGAAGATGGTCCACGAATCATACAGACATATGATGATAAAATGTCTCTATCATGTCAAGCCCCATGGACAACACATGTCAAACCCAAAATACTTAATCTGTTACTGGAGAAGAGATATGCATGATCATTTTTTATCAGCCCTCCAGGTTTCAGAAACCTAATCCTAACATAGTTTGCCACTATATTTCATTAAAAAATAATACTAGTAGTAAATTATCAAAACCAAGTAAATAGCTTAGTAAAGCTGAAATGCAAGCATGAAAGAGTAATGTAGTTCAATAATTTTTTAAGCTCTCTGAACCATTAAGTACAGATACTGAAGTGCTGAAACATGTTTTTTACTGGTTTAACATGTAAAAAATAAGTGACTAAGCTATGTTCAGATGCATATCTAAGTAAACAAAAACGGCTGCTCTTGCATTAGTTTATTGGCACTCTAATATCTGGCTGAAGCAAAGCTCTAATTTCAGCTATCTGAACTAGCAAAATTCTGAAACTAGAGTTGAATTTGTAAGACACATGATACAACTCACATGTAAAATATATATCAAACCAGAAATGAAGGGTCAAGAACTTACATATAGTAGAGAATACGTTAAAAGATCTAATGGCTAAAAAAAGAATAAAGGAAATGATATGACTTACTTTTCAATATAGTGCTCCAAATGACTTTCTGAATCGACGTAAGGGCTATAACCATTTGTCTCTTGCGAAATGTCAGAAATAAAGAAAAATGTAGATTTGCATGGGACATACACCAAACTGTTCACAATGTCATCCATACTTTTGCGACCATTTGCGAGATGCAACTGGTTTTTATCTTCAGAAACTTCATTGATGGATGTGATACCTGGTTCCCCGAAAATTGGTGATGACAAACATCTTCTGATAAGTGTCCAGTCTACAGACATTTTCGCATGCTCATTCTTAATAACAGGTAATAGTAGATAGAACGTCGACGAGCATGACTTGTTAACACTATGGTCTTCTAATGACACATATTCAGATACAAATTCATTCCGGTCAAGAATCATCTTGAGAAACATACGCTGAAACTTCTCAGCTGCCGCAATCTGGCAATATAAGTATCAAACTTTTAATTCAAGCTAGCAGGTGGAAAAATTGTGTAAAGGGATTATGAAGTTAACCTGATCGTTATCAAATATGGCAACTCCAGATGGAACAAGCTGAGTTCCAACCATTCTACCACGTGCCAAAGACAGATCAAGTTTCATCTCCGCAGCTTTTTCAGGAAGTGGATTTTAATATAAAGACCAAACCTTCTGTATATCCTATCTGCTGGATTAGGACACATATTGATGTAGTATGAAGTAAAATAAGTAGAAGTTCCGACTCCTGTCCACGGTTCTCTAAGTGCAGCAGGAACAAGCATCTCATGGAGTTCTGCTCGGGATTCATCACCTACCATATGTACGATAATAATTATGGGTATGGAATATATGGATCATGAACTTCATAATGACAGACAAAAAAAAAAAAAAGTCCTCCTCACCATCACTGCTCTCAGAATCCGATACGTCCTGAGGTGACTCTTCATTATAATCATCTTGCTCTGGCAAGAGATAATCGGTCAGTGCTCCAATTTCATGCAATGCCTTGCATGCTTTCAAACAGGCGTCTCTCTTAGCATCCTCAATTGAGGGTTGTGGTTCGCTGATAATTTCATGCATAGGAGCATTTGCTGGGAGTTTTAAATAGCAAACCTTTCCGGCTCCATCATCACCGTCGGTGTAATTGAATACTGGCCTTGGATTGAAATACCTAACAAAGATCCAAGTCATTTAATTAGAAAATTACAAAACAAAAATCAAATAGCACCAAGTTAATGCACATAGCATATCATAGTAATTAATTCCAGTACTATGAACATACTCATCATGAGGAAGTTTTGAACAGTAGCGATGAAGCAATGAAATACTGGACATGGAACTAATAGTAGCTCCAGTAGTATCAACTTTGTATGTCCTGAGGTCAAAATCAGTGACTGGCACATGATCAGTTCTGGAGGAAATTTCTTTATTCATCTGATCTTCATCTTGTTCGAAATCTTCAATTAATTTAATTTCCCCCGGTTTGCTCCTGCATTATCATGAGTGTCACTTTTTTATTGTCAAAAAACAAAGCTAAATGAATATGCATGCAGCCATGCACCAAGCCAACACTTAAATGGTATAACCTGTCCACCAGAAAGACATATTCAGACTGCGGCATGCGGGCACGCCCTCGAGATTGTATGAAACTTGTAACGGTTTCTGGAAGATCAAACCGTATCACAAGGCAACATGTCTGTATATCAAGTCCCTCTTCCCCAACTTTCGTGGCAACCAACAGATTTAGCTGCCAAATAATTTGATTGAGAAAAGATAAGATTTCAGTACGACTTTAATTAGGCATTCTGGTATGGTATTCTCCCTAAAGCAGTTCAGCAAACTGAAATAGCCAGTACAAACTTATGGAAACCAATAATTTGATTGAATAGTTTTACGCGCAGACCATAAGTGAATGAAATTGGACAGCAGGAAAAAAAAAAGAAGAAGAAGAAGAAGGATATCACATGCAGGAGGTACTACCTCACCAGCACGGAACTTATCAAGAATCGTGTTTGTGCTCTTACGAGACACAAGTCCAGAGTGAACCCCAACGAGGAAACCACATTGCCAGAAAGATAGAAATTTCAGATGTTGAAGTATATATGAAAGGGATCTTGCAGTCACAATCCTATTGACAAATATAATGCACTTCATATTTGGTTGCAACCTGTAAAGTAAACCAGTTGTCAGCACAAGTTTATAAAGTCAAAAAGATAACTTCCAAGTACTGCATGTCTGCATTCATTCACAGATTATCTAAACAGACTACACTTGGTCAAAACAAACTGGAAAGATGAAAAATTGGAAAGAGAATTTTCAACGAGACAAGTCGGAACTTCTTTAAAAAAAACCAAAAATTCTTACGTGGACCTAGTCTACAGTTTGATGGTAGACCATGTGACTCTAATTTCTCCAATATGTTTACCATATGAAAATCAAAAGTGCAATCCAAATTTAAATTAACCCCAAACTTGGTCATTATCTTAGTTTCTTTGCAATATTACTACATTAGTTACTACTATAAAATTTAACAAAGTGATCTATAGAATCTGTCTATAGATCATCTAGACATGATGAACCTAAAATTTAGGCTCCTTCATATGCAATTTACAGCTTGAATTTGAAGCAAAATAATCAAGAAGCTAGAAAACCAAACCATTACTGCACCACACAACATTATATGGCACTACTGTAAAAGTCTAATTTTGGAAGAAAAAAAATAAACACCCAAAACTTAATAAGAGCATATTTTGTGATATAATTTTGCAGCGCATGGACATTTATAGGTGAACTTAAGTTTTGCACTGATTATTACGGTTTGCTGCCTTTTAATGAAGTGATATGTATTCCAAGATTTTTTTGAAACATACAGAAACTTAAAATAAAATATGGACCCAAATTTATCATCACGGGAGATGACCGGTAAATTAATTAAGAAGAGAACCATGATGAAGATATATTTCCATAATTAAGACTTAATTATGTTGCTTATCTTTTTGAAAGGTATATATCCATATACATCAAAATAAATTAGACCCACATGGTCTAACATGTAGTTGTAGACTAGGTCTGCCTAAGAATTTTCCACTCAACAATGTCATAGCCCATAAAACAAAGTAAATCATCTCTGTTCTTTGCAGTACACTCCAGGGAGGAAAGAAGCATTAAGGCTTAAGAAACCTTTGGTATTGTCTAATATGTTTGATCAGCTTGTGTAGTCCAATCACTTGATTGACCTAGTGTGCACCCAAAGGTAGCAGCTCCGAATTCCTAACATCTTAACTTAAATAGTAAAATGAATAAATAATAAAGCCCTACTAAAGTATGGGCCTGGAAGTTGTATGCCAATCATGGTCGAGCGGCTATATACCCGAAGGTTCATGGTGTATACATCTTTCAGTTATTTATATTAAATAAAATAATAGAAATCAGACTAGTTGATTCCCATCTACATATTTTTCAGATATATTTAGAGATCAGACGAGATAATCACTTTAACAGACTGTCAACGAAGTACAACTCAGTTGGTAAGACGCTTAGGTCGGGCATTAAGAATCTCAATAAGGGGTAATAGGCACCCAATATTGATGTTCCAGTCATATTTGCATTAAAACAATTATCAACGACAACAAAAAATGTATCTCCTTAACGCACTTGCGAAACCAAAATATGTCTATTATATCAAGCATAAGCGGGTTAAAATTTAAGAACAATTAAACATGTGTATCATGGTCCACAATGAAGACAACATACATTCAATGTGACTATTTCTGTTAGCAAGTCTTGGGAGAACTCTTGGTAACCTAGGTATATTATAAATTCACATGTGGTCCCGTGAATGAGAAGAGGACTTCTCAGAATGCATTTATGTTGAGCTTTTCATGTTAGATATCAGAACACCTTTGTAGAAACTTACAGAGCAATTACTAGAAGCCTACACTTAAGTTTTGCAATGTCACTGTGTTATATGCTATTAGCTCTAACAAAAGAAAATGCAGACCTCTAATCATTTGAGCTTACGGGTCAAAAACTTACGGTTATCAGCCAATTTTCTAGTCAGGAATATTGGGTCTCCAATATATTTCTGAAGGTTGAAAAATACCAACCTGACACTGGACAGAACATCAATAAGCCCCAAGAGCTTTCTTGAGAAAAAAGGCTCCTTCAAAGCCTCTCTGCTGGACAAATCAGGTCCTGTTCCATCTGTATGGACGAAGGGTTATAAAATAAAAAATTGAAAAAAAAAAAGAAACAGAAAATGCAATTACAATATACAAAACGTATTGGGGGTAAGAGAAATTAAAAAATAAACAAATTACTTGTGATCAAAAACATATAACACAAAAATACAAAAACATGTACCAACCATATGGCAAGTACCTTTGGCGCAAACAGAAGCAAGGACTGAGGCAGCCTGATGCAAATATTTGCTACATAAGCTGTCATCATCGGAAACCTCTTTAGGCTCCACCATATTGGTTTCATAGTGATCACCGTTCAATATGTAGCTAGCCTTCACAACATAGCAGGAAGAGCAGATTAGAAGTTTATTCACCATCATCAGTAACTTCAACCAACCCAGCAAATACCATGATACATGTTATCTGAATTAAAAATATTGCTAAATCTGCTCCTCAGTTAAGCAAAAAATTATACGACGCAGTATCCTTTCGCAAGAAAAGCTGTTTCCATTTCACTTGAGAAAACTTTATCATGCATCCTCATAATTAAATGATTGTAAATCAGTATTGAAGTATAGTAGTACTGCTTTTGGTTCCCTAAACCAAGTACCTAACCAACCTCCCCCCCCCCAGACCCCCAAATGCAGATTCAGTATCCTGGAATATGATATTATGTCTTTATTATTCAGTATTGCATCTGCACTGGTGTTATACTCGATGAAAGATGGATTCAAGTATTTTTAACTTGCATATTATTTTTATGACAGATGAAATTCAAGTACTTTTAAGTTACATATTATGTATTCCAATTGTCCAACTCAGACTAGACTAGTGACACTGACGACACACCAGCCATGCCTTTAATTTAGTAATCAATCATTTACCAAGTGATTGACATTGACACAGAATTTTGCTTTCTTCATAGAAATACATGTAGCATCTAGAAATTAATTCGTAAATTTTAGTTTGGCAACAGCATACTTATTTCTTACTTTAGTGGCAATGCAGAACATGAAAATCATCTACTGTATGCAGATATAATTCAAATATTACTGAAACCATACCTACTTCAAAAGTTTCTTGATGGTGAGACCCAGTTAAACTTAGATGGAACAGGCAGATGATTAATGTGTAAAAATCTGAATTCTGATCCTTACCTGTACTGTTCCCCACAACCCAAGGTTTTCGACACAAAATTCGAGATTAGTGTGCATCTTCTGAAGTGACTTTTTGGCATTGTTTAGACTGCTGTGATCAAGCCCATTAAGCCGAAATGATGATATGCACTGTTAACCAAAAAGCATTTATTAATAATTTCATAAACAACAATTGGCCATTTGAAATTGTCATATAACACAATACCTGGTGCTTGATTTCCTCAAGTTTCCTAATGTACAGATTTTGCTGAAGAGAATAGCCATCCTTGCTAGAGTCGTAATAGTGTATAGTAACTTTGGGATTGGTTACATATTGTTCGAGTTCATTTTTATCATTGACACAATAAACCTTCAACAAGGAAGAAACAAAATAAAAGGTGAAATTATGGGGAAAGAATTAGAAACAGGAGTAAAATATTGATAAAGTTTCCTGGATCCCCCCACCCCCACCCAACGAGTGAACACACTGTTTGCCAGAGCCAGGAGATATAAATAGCAAGGATTGAAACTATGATATCCCATATCCCACAATGCTTAAGAACAGGAGGGTTATTGGTATATAAGTATGCCCACACTCTCACATGGTATGAGGCCTTTTGGTGATTCAAAAAGCAAATCCGTGAGGGTTCCAGCCCAAATTGGATAATATCACACCAACCTATGCATCGTTAACCATGCAGCAATCTCGGCCACAAGGGGCCGGGATGCATGGTTTTGCAGAAACAGTAGTCAAATAATTTATTGCCATTCTTGAACACAAGAAACATAGCAGCTATCAACCCAAATTTATGTACACAAGAAACATTGCAGTTATCAACCCAAATTTATGTACACAAGAAACATTGCAGTTATCAACCCAAATTCAAAACATACCTTAGCACGCAACAATGACTCAAGACCATCAACTGAACCAGCTGAAAATGCATAATTTAGTGCATTAGAATCGCAACATTGATATTCTATGGTCACAAATTTAAAGTATATAACCTAAATAAGAAATAAATGGAGGTCTTCAATGACATAACGTAGCAACAAAGAGAAAAAATAATAATAAAAGGCAAGTTGATTTTTCCACAGCAGTAGAGAAAATAAAATCCCCATTATGTAAAAGACAGGATAGTAACCCACACCATAGCTAGGTTCATGCAATGATAACACTGTAAGACGTATTTAAGATTCATGTCCTGGAGATTCAACAGAGTAGATCTCGTTTTCATGAAGAGCAGCACTTTAGAATTAGATGACCAAACGACCAGTTAAGTATAGTCATTGGTGAATGAAAACAGATAAATCTAACATTTAAGTGCTTTCATTCAGAGAGAATTAAAAACCATTACTCCCTCTGTTCTCTCTAAAGCTTCCTGTTTGCTATTGCCAGAACAATTTTCAAAAAATAATTAAAAATAGTAAAGAGTTCGAAAAAAGTTTGTAAGGGTTATAAACTTCAACTTTAAGTAATTATGTATGTAAAATCACCATTTATAATTTTACACTAAATTCTTATCTATTTTTAATTATTTTTTGAAAATTATTCTGGCAATAGCAAACAGGAAGCTTTACAGAGAACGGAGGGAGTACATTTTTTATCGCAAAAATAGTTGAGACTTCAGACTGAATTATTTTCACAAATCAAGTGTACAATACAATATCAGAGCAGTAAGTAACTTAACATTCAGCTACCTGGACATTAATTCAAAAAGTCTAGTGGAATTCTTATTAGCATATGAGTGCAAAAGAAAGATGCATAAAACGACAGATTGACACTATTAAATTACCTTTTCCCAGCTTTGGGGACGCAGTCATGCCAAAGATACGGGGAAGTTTAATCAGATCCGTGTCGTAGAAGATCTGCAGTATTTCCATGATAGGTCATGTACCATTTTATACTATCAAAAAGTAATAAAAATGATGTACTTCAAATTGTATTAGTTGATCATTGTAGTTTCATCACCTTCATGATTTCAGCATAAGGATGATAGCTATCAAGCTGTGCATAGTGGCATTCATCAAATATCAATAATGCAATCAGCTCAATCTTGATGAAGCAGTGTGACAGATAGTGCAACAGTATCTGAGGTGTCATAACAAAGACCTGAAACATGGAAAAAACAGTTGCATTAGAAACATCAGATCATGTGATTTTTTTGTGGGAAAGATGATGCAGTTCAATGTTCAAGCTTGCCACCCAACAGAAAACGCAGCTGAGCATAGCAGCGAGTTTAACTTCATCATCAATCGAACAGAAACATATAATGTCATATTAGCCCTCAAATGACATCGGCATTGTCCAGAGGGAGTAACCTTGGCGAGAGTATTTACTGCTGAAAATGTTAAATGAACTACCCTGAATCTTAGAGAAACCAGGGAAAAATATTCTGGCTAACCTCATACTCTTCAATTTCTTTTTCCCAGTCGTGGCGACCCTTTAAATGTGTTGCATTCCCACAGTAAATCCCAACTCTGAAGTCAAGAGATTTCTCTATGACCTTGGCTTGCTTTCATTCCATAAGAGACATACATACACAGAGGAAAAAAATCCATCAGAAATATTTTGTCAGATTACACTCTGGTGAGTTAACATAATAAAGATTATTAACCCAACAAGAGACAGACTTCTAATATGAATGATCAATAATGCCACTGTTTATTAAGAAATGAAGGATCACGGAACATCTTAACTTATCATGAAAAAAACATTACTATCAACTGAATAATTTAATGTTTATGCTTAAATAAATTCATGTCCTTTTCAACATAGTATGTAACATGAAAGCATCAAGTACTAATTACACTATGCACATAGTCTTGGAAGTTACTTTGAAACTGAACTATCTGTAAATGTTGTTAAAATGACAAGGATGCTATAAAAAGAACATACTATACTATCATGGACTTCAAGGAACCAGTTTGTCAAAACCATCGCAAAGCTACAAAACACTGATGCAGGCGCATGAAAACTGTAGCAACAAATAGTCTTCAAGAATAGGCGCTTAGAAAGCGCAAACCCAGAGATAATGGATAAAAAAGATGCTATAAAAAGAAAATATGCTATCACTGTCTCCGAGTAACAAGTTTGTTAATACCATCTCAAAGCTACAAGACACTTGGACTATATATATACTGATGCAGTCGCATGAAAACTACAGCAAAACACACACATGAGTGTGAGGGTGAGTTGAGGAGAATGAAAAGACAGTAAAAGTACCTGCTGGACTAAAGCAACTGTTGGTGCAAGGAAGATGCAAATATTCTTTTGGGGCTTCTTGATCAGGTGCCGCATCTCATAGATGAGTAAAACAGCAATATGTGTCTTCCCACAGCCTGTTCCCATATAGACAATCACATTCTCTTCCAGTGCTTTCTTACATAGGTCCGTCTGGTACCTGTTCAACATTCAAAAAGGTCAAGACAACATATACAACTCACACATGTAGTCAGTTCGACTCTAAGCAAACATACTGCCACATTGATCAAGTAGTTCAACATACAAAAGCTTCACAATGTTCCTTTTTTGTCTCAAATATATCTGTTACATATAAGTTTAAACACATTTGACGAGATACACACAACTCAGATTCCAATTCATATTCCTCCCAGCTTGAATACGAGAGCAAACCACACAGGTGTTAAACATCACTTCCACGGATTTATATTGTACTACAGGCTCTAAAGGCCAACAGGCAGGGAAATGAAATATTGAAATCAGAACTGGTTGCACAAATACGACATTCAGTTTTCACAAACACTCAGAAGCATCAATCAAGGACCTCTACGGAACTAAAACCTTCACACACTCCGTTTCTAGGGCTGATTCTCATACCAATCAGTAATCGCACACTTCCTCATGCCAAATTCAGAAACAATCAAGCAAATGCAGTTGAATAATACCTAACTTAGCAAAATTGGAAGGAAAAAAAACTAAAAAAAAAAAGGCATATGGTAAAGAGTAAAGTAAAGGGCGCTCACTTTCTGGCGATTCTCCTGGGGTCTTTCTCATCATCTGGACTCTGCGCTCCTTCGCGATTGAGAGTCAGAGTTGCGAGTTGATTACAGACAGTGGTGGTGGTGGTTTCAACTTCTTCCATGGCAGTGGTATGGGAGAGTGAGACCATTGCTTGACCGAGAAGTGAAGTAGTTTTAGTATATACTACTGGGTACTGGCTAGTGTGTGGGGTTATTGGTACGGGAAAGTGCACAATGGAACTCCCGTGAGAGACTGAATGTGGACTAAATACGAAACAAATCAGCGTACAGGGTATTTCTCATTTAATTCAATGATTAAACCACTAGTCGTCATTTCGGTAAACGTCATTAAATCAGTAGATACATTACCAAAACCAAATGCAGACTTTGACCTCAAACTATTATGTTCTTACAATTTAGCCCCAGTGTTTAACGTGTTAGACATATCACCACACATATTTAAATTCTGGTGCCGAAAAGATGATATTATTTCTATATTTTTTGATTTGTTACTATTCCTTTTGTACCCAAAAAAAGATAGAAATTTATCATTCTATGCTACCAGTTATAAATGGATTTGGTATTCATTACTAGGATATGTAAAACTTGAAGTCAATCTTTAATAGCTTTAATAGCAGGGGTGGAGATAGTACTATAATTTAATTTTTTTTTTCAAAAATAAAGATTGACTAACTATTTTAATGATGAACTTGCATGAATCAACTGAGGAAGGGTATATGGAAACAAATGGAACAGCATTGGTAACAACACCTAAAATGACAAATATTTTAGTAGTGGTTTGAAATAGTATACACTATCTCCATCCCATTCATTTCTTTACATTTTCCTTTTTTACTCGTCTTATTTATTTTTTTATGTTTTTATTTTTTTACACTATTTTATTATGGGTCCTGCCATTTATACACATAATATGACAAACTCATTAAAAACAATGTAAAAATCAAACGTAGACTTTTCATTTAGACAAAGGGAGGATCACATTGTTATCAAAACAAAGCGTCAGGTTGTCACCGGCTTGCTAATGGTATACCACGCCGAGTGGTTGAAATATAAACTCGACTTTGTGAAATTAGGACTGCATGTTTTATTTTGGATGTGATTTCAAGTAGAGGCGGACTGCCTAAGCGAAAGTGAGGAGGGCAATTAGATTTCATATTTTGAATCTATGACTCGCATCGTAATATATATATATATATATATATATATATATATATATATATATATATATATATATATATATATATATATAGAGAGAGAGAGAGAGAGAGAGAGTACTTTTTTAGGGGGTTTTACACCACCACCAGGCGACTTAAGTCACAAACAAATTAAGCGTCCAATCTTCATCGTATCTTATAATTGAATTTAAAGTTGTCTCTTTATAATACTTTCTCTATAGCGGTATGATCCTTTAGCCAAACTATCTATTTATATGTGTTCACTGGCTCTCCAACTAGCTACGCTTCCATTTTTAGGTCTAAAAACTGTCCAAATAATTAGGAAGACGCACACGCATACGATGATACATACCCACTAGAAAACCCTTCATACTGACCCATAAAATCTATGGATCATATGAGAATTTTTTAATTTTTTTTATTTTTTTTTCATGAAACCATAACTTTAACATTTAACATAAGTGTAGTAAAACAATAGGATGAAATCGACAAACTTATGTCTTAATTCACAAGACTAAGCGTCCAATTATCACCAATATCTTATAACTTAATTAAAAGTTTCTACCTCTATAATATTTTCTATATAACGTACGTGATGCACCTTTAGCTAGGGGATCTACCTTGCGTGTTCACTAGCTCTCCCATTTTATTTAGATCTAAAACAATGTCCATCACAATAAGAAGACACACCCACATAACATACGATACATGCCACTAGAAAACCCTAAATAATTCGATTCATAAGATCTATGAATCGTGTGTGAACATGTGTTTTTTGAATAAATTGATAATGTTAACAAAAGTGTAGTAAAAACATAGGATGAACTCAACAAAATTGATGATGAATATCATTATTTTAGATTTTTTTTTCTTCGGACATAAACAAAGATAAAACAAAGAGAGAATAAAAAGAGAAGAAAATATATCCTAGTCTGATCACAAATTTAAGTAAAACAAACACAATTAAGCGTTAGATCAAGAAAATTACCTCGGAGTAACTTGCAAAGAGTTTGGCTTTGTTCTCTTCGTTGAAAAGGTTTGAACTGAACCGATCTGAACTGAACTGAACTGTACTGATCTGAACTGAACTTATTTGTAGTATAAAATACTATTCGCCAAATCTGAACTGGACTGAACTTAATGTATCTGAACTGAACTGAACTGATCTGAACTGAATTTAAAATAATTATTTTTCAGATGAAAATAACAGAGTCTTAGGTTCTGTTCTCTTCGTATGAACTGAACTTAACCGACCAGCACTGAACTGAACTGAACTTAATGGATCTGAACTGAATTGTAGTATAAAATACTATTAAGAAAATCTTAACTAAACTGAACTTAATGCATCTGAACTGAACTAATCTAATCTAAACTGAACTGATCCGAACTGAACTTAAAATAATCAATTTTCAGACGAAGAGAACAGAGCCTTACTATCTCTCCGGTAACGACGTTGAATTCTTCGATTATCTTCCCTGTTGCATGTACTTTATGACAATTGTCTGGACCTAAAAAAAATCAGAAAAATCAAATGGAAACCTTACTCGTAAATGGGGAGAGTAATTGTTTTTGGGAAGTTTACACCGCCACCGTCTGATTCAATATATCACAATGCCAGTTAAAACTATCACATGTGTGATTTAAACAATAACAAAGCACGAACATACAAGACAACTTAAAAAGTAAAAACAGTAACAATGCCTCTTAAAAAGTTCATGAACGCACCGATTTCAATTCGTGATTTTGAAAATTAGATGATCCAATAACTTCGTCATCGATTTAATTCGTGATTTTGAAAATTATAGCAATTGGATATGAAGGTTTTAACATTAGATCTTAAGATAATTCAATTGAAATTTATGAAATAACAAAATTGATGAAGTTAAGGTAAATCGATTTGAGATTTTTACCTGATTTTCGTTTTAAGCTCTTGAAAAACTAGGTTTGTTATGTCTATGTCAATCGCAAAGAAATCCAACAACTTTCATCATTTCAGCAACAATCACAAGAGGGACTTAAGCATGTCAATAGAATTTTTAATTTTTCCAAAACAAATTGATATGTTTTATGTTTGCGAGGAACTGTTTTCTAATTTTTCCTAAATTGTGATTTGTTCTAAAATCTTCTTGGTTTGGGTATATATATAGACCATTTCTTGGTCGGTGTTAAGAATCAAACATATGCTTTCGTTTTTTTACCATAGAACCGCATTTTTAAGTAAAAATCAGATTTAACTATAGATTAGGATATATAATATTATTGACTTATAATGTATTTACTTTTTAAAAATTAAAAAAGAAACTGAGGAATGTGTTTAGACTAGAAAATTACCTTGAAGTAACTTGCAATGAGTTACTATCTTTTCAATAACGACGGTGAATTCTTCGACCAAATGGAAACCTTACTCAGAAACGGACAGAGTACATTTTCGGAGAAGTTTCCGCCGCCGCCGTCTGGTTCAACATATCAAAATGTCAATTAAAGTTATCACATGTGTGGTTAAAATAATAATATAGCACGATCATACAAGACAAGTTAAGAAGTAAAAACATTAACAATGCTTCTTAAAAAGTTCATGAATGTACCTACCTTCTGGTTAGGTTATATCTCTAAAATCATTTCCATGTTATATGAGTTAGATGATCCAATAGCTTCATCATCGATTTCAATTCATGAAATTGAAAACTCTAGCAACCGGATCTGAAGGTTTTAATAATAGATCTGAAGACAATTCAATTGAAATTTACAAAAATAACAAAATCGATGAAGTTAGGGTAAAACGATTTGAGATTTTTACCTGATTTATGCCCTTTTAAGCTCTTCGAAAACTAGGTTTATGATGTCGGTGTTAATCGCGAAGAAATCCAACAGGTTTCATCATTTCGACAACGATGGGAGTTATAAGTTGTAAAGGTGGTCAAGTGAAAGGGAGCTGAGTTAGTGAAGGAGGAGTTGGAGGGATTGATCCCTATCGGATACATATGACGTATTAGGTGTGGATGTGTAAGGTGGTTTAAGATGTTGTGTAGCATTATTGTAGGAGTAGTTGTAATATTCGTCGTTTAAAAAAAAAAAAAAACATTTCTGCAACGATCACTAGGGAGACGTAAGCATGTTAATAGAATTTTTTTGATTTTTCCAAAAAAGAAAATTGATTTGTTTTATGACTGCGGCAAAGGCGTTTTATGATTTTTCCTAAAATTTGTGATTTGTTTTGAATTCATACTTGTTTGGGGTATTTAATATTTATAGAAAACCATTTCTTGACCGGTGTTAAGAATCGAACATATGTTTTCGGTTTTTTATCATAGAACCGCATTTTTAAATAAAAATCAGATTTGACTATAGATTAGGAAAATCTTAACTTATAAGTTATAAAATATTTACTTTTTAAAATATTAAAAAAGAAACTGAGGAACACGTTTAGACTAGAAAATTACCTCGAAGTAACTTGCAATTAGTTACTATCTTTCCGGTAACGACAATGAATTCTTCAACTATCTTTTCTGTTGCAGGTGATTTATGACAATTGCCGAGACCTAAAAAAATCAACAAAATCAAATGGAAACCTTACTCGTAAATGGAGAGAGTAATTTTTAAGGGAAGTTTACACCGCCGCAACCTGATTCAATATATCATAATGCCTGTTAGAACCATCATATGTGTGATTAAAACAATAAAAAAGCACGAACATACAAGACAAGTTAAAAAGTAAAAGCAACAACGTGTCTAGAATCATTTCCGGATTATATGAGTTAGATGATCCAATAGCTTGGTCATCGATTTCAATTCATGAAATTGAAAACTCTAGCAACTGGATCTGAAAGTTTTAACATTAGATCCGAAGACAATTCAATTGAAATTTATGAAAATAACAAAATCGATGAAGTTAGGGTAAGTCGATTTGAGATTTTTACCTGATTTATGCCGTTTTAAGCTCTTAAAAAAAAACAAGATTTATGATGTCGATGTCAATCGCGAATAAATCCAACATGTTTCATCATTTCGACAACGATCACAAGGGAGACGTAAGCATGTCAATAGAATTTTTGATTTTTTCATATTTTCTTTTTACGATCGCAACAGAGGCGTTGTTTTCTGATTTTTCCTAAAAGTTGTGATTTGTTCTAAAATCGTCTTGGTTTGGGGTATATATCGAAAACCATGTATTTGCCGGTGTTAAGAATCGAACATATGTTTTCGGTTTTTTTTTACCATAGAGCCACATTTGTAAATAAAAATCAGATTTAACTATGTACGAGGAACATCTTGACTTATAATAAATTTACTTTTTTAATTTTTATTTTTTTTAAAACTGAGGAATACGTTTAGACAAAAAAAGTTCATCCAACTTTTCTATTGTCTGTTGAATTTCAACGGGTTAGTATACAACCTTTGTGTTCTATATATTACAATGCACCTTTAACTAGACAATCTACCTTTGTGTGTTACGTTCACTAGCTCTTCACCTAGCTACACCTGAAGTTTTAGTCTTTTAGATCTGAAAAATGTCCAACACACCAGGAAGACAGACCAATTATACAAATGAGACATACCCACTAGAAAACCCTCCATGATCATACATGAAAATGTTTTTTTTGGCCATAAAGCCATAATGTTAACGTAAGTGTAGTTAAAATATAGGATGATCTCAAGAAAATCGAAATCCTCACAAGTAGTGCTTAATTGGATTTGGATGAGTTTTTCTCGATGCCATTGTCAAACGCAATTGTTGATGAGCAACGGTGACTGCACCTCTTAAAGAAATCGAGCTTGCTCGGGAGCATATTTCATTATACAAATAAGGGAGATGAAATAATCCAACACCCTCTTCAAGATGTAGTTGACATTCTCATAATCTTTTGGAATCCGGGGATTCATATGTTTTTAGATTGCCTCTTATCACATTAGATCCGATTTAAGTTGGCTTCTGTGATTTGCAAGTTGTTACTACATCAACTCGAGAGTTTATCCAATGTGCAATTAAAATGTAAAGGGTAGCGAATATGGATTTTCTGAGTCATTAGGAAGAAAGAAAAAAGAAAAGATACAGATAATTATTGGCCTTACAATCTTATTTGAAGCATAGATTATACACACTCTTCATTATACATCAGAAACTCATTCTGGTTAATGCATCACACTTTCACACTAATCATAATCAACATCCAAACAACAAAATGACCCTGCAAAACTTGTAACCTATGTACTGCAATACATCTATTTTATGCTATAAAAACACTCTTAACCAACAAGAGCACTCCCATTTGTTTGTGGCTTCAAATCTGATAACAGTTTAAGAACATCTTGCATTGATGGCCCACTTCTTCTACACAGCAAAGCAACATCAACAAACGAAAGTAACTCCGATCCGGATATGTGAGACAGAACAATGCCGTTCTCCATAGCTACTTCTCTTACAAGAACATCTCTTGGCGTGTTCTGTGCATTCGCCAATCTGCCATTTGTTAAGATCTCGAGGATAAGTCCCCCGAAATCATAAACATCTTTGTGCAGTTCCTCCCTTATGGTTATGGATGTGCTGAATGCACCTATCCAACGTTTTAAACAGAATTTATGAGCCTCCACTTCATTGTTAGAAAATGAAACATACTCTTGACTGATAAGGAAAAGAATTGCTTGAATGTATGCAGATTATAGTACTCAAATAAATAAAAACCATGAACAGAAAATATATACCTGTTTCTTTCGTTGATTTAACTGGAAGGTGCGGCCTGCTAATCGTATGGACTATCGAACTAAGCCCGAACTCAGATAAATGTGGTTCCATTTTCTCATCCAGAAGTACATTACTCGCCTTGAGATTCCCATGAGAAATTGCAGGGAAACACTCATGATGGAGAAAGCAAAGTCCTCTCGCAACCCCCACTACTATCTTACGCTTGATTTCCCAATCTCTCTTCTCACCAATCTGTTCTGCCAAGTTTCCATTAGGCAAGTTATCATATAACAAGTAAGCCACATTCTTGTTATACAAAAAACCCAACAATCTAGTTAAATTCTCATGCCTTGCATTTCCTAAAAAGGACAACTGTCTCAGTGCGACTTTCACACTCTCCGGTTCCCATTCTATCTTCTTCACTGAAACCGTCTTTCCTGCAGGTAAAACAACCTTTCCTAGTTCAACACAGCTTGAGCTTTTCAAAATATCTTTTTCCTTAAAGTGGGGCATTCCGTCGAAAGCAACCATGTTCCAACGACCTCTGCTACATTTTCTAAAGTGCAGTATCCCGAAAACAGCAGCCATGATGAATAAAACTATGAAAGCACACAATATAAGAACCCATGCGACATTCTGTGCCCTTCTACTTCCCAACAGAAGCCCATTTGAAATCCCACGGTGACATGGCCTATACGGCTCTCCACAGAGTTTTGGGTTGCCAAGAAACGCACTTTGGTCCATCATAATGAAAACCTTCTCTGGAGGAATCGACCCGGAGATATCATTATAGGACACATTCAAAAGTTTCAAGCTGGAAGAACTTCCAAATGCAGCAGGAATTCTGCCCCACAAGCTATTATCCGACAGGTCCAAAACGCTAATAACAGGAATCTCAGCAAGCTCCACCGGTATCAACCCTGTCAAATTATTCTCCGCCAAATCTATCCTCTGGAGTTCCTTACAGTTCGACACACTTCCTGGTATACTCCCAGACAAGTTATTATTCCTCAACTCAACGACAGACAACGCCTTGCAACTGACAAACTCCGGAACACTGCCAGATACACCACAAGAATTGATCGAAAAGTTCTGTAACTTATCCAAGGACCAAACCTTCATTGGAACCACACCCCCTAGCCCCGGATTATCAGACACATTAAAGTACTCAAGACTCAAAGCTTCACCAATATCCGGAATACCACCAACAAAGCTATTCCTGGCCAAGTCCACATACGACAGATCCTTATAATCACCAAACCTCAAAGATATCTCGCCCGAAAACGAGTTATCCTCTAGCCTAACGCGAACCAACGAGGAACAATTAGACAATGCGGGAGCTAGCCCGCCCGTAAAATTATTCGAAAACAATATCAACTTAACCAGTTCACCACCAGCACATATACCAGGAGGAATACTCCCCACAAAATAGTTAGTGGAAACATCTAAATGCTCAAGTTTGGAGTATTTACCCAAATCCTCCGGTAGCGAACCGGTGAAGTAATTGTTCCATATCAGCAACGTATCAAGCTCCTTAAGCCTAGCAATACCCTGAGGCACATCACCAGACATGTCATTGTACATCAAACTCAACAGTTTGAGATTCTCCAGTTTCGAAAAAGTTTCCGGTATGGGGCCAGAAATGAGATTATCCGAAAGATCAAGGCTCTTGAGTGCAAACATTCCCCCAAACTCGTCCGGTATTTTCCCATTCAGCTGGTTCCTAAACAAGAAGAGCGACTCTAGCTTGGTCAAGTTACTGAGCTGAACCGGGATCGGACCGGACAAATTAGCGTCAGCAATATCCAGGTAACGCAACTCTGACAAATTACCAAATTGCCACGGGATTTCTCCTTGATATAAATTATACCCAATCTCCATATGCGACACCGTTTTCATCTTCCCTAACTCCACCGGCAAGTTCCCGGTGAGGTAGTTTCCGGCCAAGTGCAGAAACTCGATGCTCTTAAAGCTGCCGTACTCGACCGGAATCGGACCGCTGAAGTAACTCCCGGCGAAATTCAACACTTTAAGAGAGTCGATTTTGGCGATGTCTGTTGGTAAAGGACCGGAGAAGCTGTTGCTGAAGGCGTCTAGGGTGGTTAGGTTTTGCAGGGTGGAGATCCCTTGGGGAAAGTCGCCGGAGAAGTTGTTGCGGCTGACGTCGAGGGTTTGGAGGCGCGTGAGGTTGAAGATGGAGGGAGGGAGGCGGGAGGAGAAGGAGTTGTGGCTGAGGTTGAGGTGGGTGAGGTCGTGGAAGAGATGGAAGAGGTGGAAATCGGTTATGGAGCCGGAGAGGTTGTGGTTGGAGAGGTTGATGGAGGTGAGCTTTGTGGAGTTTTGAGTGTGTGTAGTACATGTTATGCCGGTCCAAGTGCAGGCGTGGATGGTTTGGGTTTGTTGAGGAGAGGGAACTGGGATTATTAGCCAGTTGGCGAGTGAGTTGGAGGGGTCTGTTATGTGGGATTTGAAGGTTAAGAGTGCGTTTGAGAGTGGGTCTACTACGTCTGGAGATGGAGAAGAAGAAGAAGAAGCTGGGTTTGGGAGGATTGAGGAAGAGAGGAGGAGGAGGAGAAGATGATGGAGAATCTCCATTGGGACTTGCATGGAGTTGCAGCAGTGGGGAAGAAAGGTTTTTATTTGAGTGAGTGAGGGAGTAAGCTTTACTGCTGTGAGACTGAGAATATGTTCTTTTTCTTTTTTTTTATTCGAAAAAATTAAAAGAACAAAAGATACAATTAAATAAATAATTATGTAATGCAATGGGATTGGAATTGGATTGCTTTTGAAGCAAAGAGGGGACCATGGCTTTTGTGATTTTGGTATACTGGTGTTTCCCATTATTTTGAAAGATGAGAATGGATGGGACTCGTGAAGATTATCATCTGCATCCTTTTCTTCCTCATTTATTACTACTGTATTATTCAACAGAACAGAGATACTCCGGATAGGTTATATATTCGTTCTAAAACTCATTAGTTGCAGTTCAGTTATATATATATGTTCATATTCATCCTGTTCCGTTAAATTCATTTCGGAGGAGGAAGATAACATATTATTATTAGAAGAATTAAGTAAAGAGACAGCAATTGGATTTGATTTGATACGATCAGGATTAAGGTTATGAGAGAATTTAAGAAGTGGAAAACGGGCATTTATAAGACATGTCTTGTCATGTGACTTGTCATTAAACTGGCAAAGGTAATAGTACGTACTAATTGTTGGTAGATTAAAAGCAACGGTCTTCCACTTTGTCAACCTTAAAATTAAATTGCCTCCTCCTCTATGTGAGGCTTTATTGGGTTGCAACAGGTTTGCCCAAACACCTGTTTTTTTCACTTGGGTCTTTAACTAGTGATAATAATGACAGTGAGACATGATATGACACCATTAAAACCTTCATGATTCGGTTAAATAAAAACTTGGGGACATGCATGAGTTGGGGGTTTAATGAATCAGATGAGACATTTGGAGAAAATTGACATTTGGATTAGTATTTTGTTTTGTAGAGGAAGAGTTTGTACTACGTACTTGTATGAATCCAACAAAAAGCCAAAGTCTTTGATTTATAGTTATAAAAATCCAAAAGAGAAATTCAAAGTCACAGATGAGGACAAGGGCAGGTGAAGTGAGAAAGTACATGGGGATTAGGGAACCGCTGTTTTTGACGATGGGCGGGGGGTCCTGCATGTCCTAAAAATACGTAGAGAGATTGAGTGAAAAAGCAACCAATTTACTTCACCTTTTGGTGTCTTTCATGCCTTGGAATTGTGCTAAAGTTATGGCCCTTAATTCACCCCATACATTTGCCATTTTGATTATTGACTGGTCTTCCATGCCTTGGAGTTATGTTCAAGTTATGATCCAGTATCTTTAGGATTGTACACTCTTGATTTGTACCCTAATCCAAGTGGTTTTACTATTTTTGATACATATCCTATATGATCCAAACTCTACAATTGAATCTACCTACCATGTATTATAATCCCATCTTCATTTCTTGCCTGATGTAGTTGCTCTATGCCAATAGGATTCTATATAGATTTATGGTCCGTGAGAAAAGGCTACAAGTCCATCTAATCTATATGTAACTCAAGTGGTAGACTAGTTACAATTAGGTTAGGGTAAGGCTCTCACTTGGTGTAGGGAATGGTTGGGCTACCTCTTGCCAAATCACAACTCGAGAAATTAAATGAGCTCGATTTATCTTGAGAATTTTGCTCCTAATAACACAAATGATGGAAGGATTATTTAATTCAAATTGGAAGACCAGAAAGGATAGATTGTGCTATTACCACTACTATTATGGAGTAATAATCACAACACTTGCACGTAGAGAGTCCAGCTTTCCTGCACAAATATTCATGCACCTTTTGGCTTTTACAAACTTAAACAAAGGCCCCTTAAACAAATAATACATCCGGTTATTTATTTACGTTTATTTTGTTGACTTTTTCATAGTCTCGTTTGATTTTTATTAAATTCTAAAACATAAAAAAAAATAATTAATGAAACTATATAATGAAAATAGAGACACTATATTTTCATAATATATTTTCATGAATTAGCTTTTTGTAATAGTTTAGGAGTAAACGGATGTCAAACGGGACATAAAAATATTAATAAAAACAAATGTAAAGAAATGACTGGAATAGATGGAATAGATGATTACTATGCTTGATTTGTACGCACCAAATCGATCAACGTTTCAAATCCAGTTAATGAATGTATCAGGGTCCAAGTTACAGTGACTGTGGTATTTAAAACGAAATGAGGAAGGAGCCAACACCGACTAATAAGCACTAGACTTTGGATTCTGTTGCAGTCAAAAGGGCCCTTGAATCATGTCTAATCACTAGTGCACCCTAACTCCCGCAGCAAATCATATATTTGATTTTGAGTACCATTTATTTATAAATGAAGTTTAATATTTCTAATTTCTATCGGAGCCAGGATTGTAAGTTACGTAGTGCAGTAAGATCGAAAGGTCTAAAATATTTATATTAATAATATTTTTTTTATTTTAAGGTAAAAATTAGATGAAAATGACTACTTTAATGACACAATAAAACTTTATTTAATTAAAAATTTGAAATATAAAGTAGTGTAATATCAAAACTAGCATTAAAAATAGACAAAAAGACATTGAAAAAGTAGTAAAAATTAGTACTAAAAAAATTTTTTTTTTTGGTAGTGCGTAGTGCTGCCACACTACCCTGCCCCTTGATACCTCCGCCCCTGTCTATATACGAGTATTAGTTGATTTTTTTTACATTTTTTTAAACAGCAAAATAAGTTTTATTAATGATAAATAACAATTACTTCCTCAATCCGTTCCTATATACAGTAATTTTTTATTATTTTTTAATCTCTATTTAACTTCGAATTAATTATAAAATTCTTTGAACTTATATTATTATATTATGAAAATTTAATTATTATATTTTCATAATATAATTTCATTAATTATTTTTCCTACACAATTTAAACATACTACGAGGTCAAATTACAACAAAAAAAACAATGAAAACTTTGTTGGTAGATGGAGGTAGTGCAATTTTAAAACTTTGATACAAAATCAAATGAATACATTTTAACGAAGCAGATGAAACATGGATGATCAAATTTTATGACTTAATGTACGTTACAGTGTACTATATAAAACACATAATAATAGGATAAGATTCATTTTGAACCTTTCCTCTAGCCCTTTGGCTTTGGACGGTCCCATCTTTTACCCTTTCTTTCATCAATCAATTAGGACGCTTCCTATCCCCGCTTAGCAATGGCAATGACTCTCGCAAAACCGAGCTTCATGAGGCCCGGTCCGGTACATCAGCCTAGAGATAAGAAGACTCATCAAATTTGAGTTTGGTTGGAAGCCTTTGCTTGGGGACGAGCTCGCTCAGGGATCGAAAGACTCATCAACTTTAGTCTTTGGATGGCCGGCAGCTTGATGAGAAGAGTACTTAATTTAATTAATTATTATGCGTGTTAGAGACTAAAATGAAGACTAACGAATTAATTAAACAGCTTATCCTGTAATATATCATCCAATTTCAAACAAACTTATCTGTCATATCAGCGCCAACTCTAAAAAAAACAGGAAAACATTTATTTCACTACTAAAGCGGCACCACTTTATCACACCCATCATTCACCCACCATGGCTTCCTCCGCAAGCAAAATCCCACCATCGGCCTACGCGGCGGCGATCGAGTCAATCACCACCATGTACCGGTCACTCCCCCCTAGACCTTCCATCGAAGAAGTTGAAGCTGCTAATTCCGTGCTCCAGTCAGTCGAAACAGAGCAGAACCATCAATTGGATCAGATATCCGCTGAAATGGAGAATTCCGTGCCATCGGAACTTTTCACTGTGATGCAGGAAGTGAAGAGAACCATGGTCCAGTTTCGGAGCCACGAGCAGCGGAAAGAGGCTGAGTATTTGGTTGAGCTCGATAGGCTCTTCCAGGTGTTTGATGATCTTATTCAGAGAGCTTCGGAGTTGGTTTCAGCTGATGGTTATGGCGGTGATGTGAAGAGAAGTGAAATTGAGAGTGTAAATGTGATCAGTGAAGTGAAGAGTGATGATGAGGGTTTGAATTTGAATAGTTTGCTGCCAGAAACTTCTCCCATGCCAGTCACCGCTGTGCCTTCAGGTTTGACCTCAATTCAATTTTATTATTGTTATTCTCGATTTGTTCCATTGTACAATACTTTTACCGTGTGTTTTAAGTGTTGTCAATCAGATCATATTGTTGTACAATATGCTGCACCACAAATGAAACTGTTTGATTACTGGCTGAGACATAATCTGGATAATCAGATTGTGGTCTATGTAAAATGGATGTGTTGAAGCAGTTCATTACAAAATCAGTTCATGTATTACCGATGTCATGGTAGTACTACTATTAAGTTTGTCTTGCGAAAGATTATTTATGAGTGATGTAGAAAAGGAAAAAGGCCACAAATGGAAGCTGTGAGAAAATTTTGATCAGTTATTGTATTCAATTCACTCACTTTTGTAGTACATGGATTGTTAATACTCTTGAAACTTATAACGAGCGAAGTTGATAACATATCAATGACGTAGATGAGCTTTGAGCACGATCTTAGCTGCAAGATGGATATGCTTCTGTTTCTGTAGAACATTGAGAATTTATTAAGTTGATTTTGATGGGTTGAGTGTTATATTTCTGTTTACAGGAGACGAGAATCTCAACTTGATGAAAGTGGCTGCAGTAATTGAGAATTTTGCAAAACAAGGAGAAAATGTTTTAGATTTTCGTGGTAAGCTAACAGACAAGGTTGAGTGGCTTCCTTACTCTCTTGGAAAGCTATCAACTCTGACCGAATTGTACATATCCGAGAACCAGATCATGGCTCTGCCTACTTCAATTGGCAATCTCAATGCCCTTAAGAAGCTGGATGCCCGTGCCAACCAGCTCATAAACCTCCCTGCTACATTTGGCGAACTGCAGAACTTAACTGATCTTGACCTTTCAGCCAATTGGTTGAAAACACTTCCAGAATCATTTGGGAACTTGGGAAAGTTGACAGATCTTGATTTAAGTTCAAACCGATTCTCAAATTTACCAAACGTAGTTGGTAGTCTAGTTTCTCTGCAGAGACTGAATGTGGAAACCAATGATCTTGATGAACTTCCTCACGCAATTGGATCATGCTCATCGCTTTTAGAACTGAGATTGGATTTCAATCAACTTAAAGCTCTTCCAGAAGCCATAGGGGAGCTTGAACTCTTGGAGATTCTTACCTTGCACTATAACAGGATAAAGAGATTGCCAACAACCATGGGAAATCTGCTACATTTGAGAGAGTTCGACATTAGCTTCAATGAGCTGGAGATCATACCTGAAACACTTTGTAGTGCTGTGAGCTTGGAGAAACTGAACGTTGGGAAAAATTTTGCAGACCTGAGAATGTTGCCTGCATCAATTGGTAATCTGGAGAAGCTTGCAGAGCTTGACATCAGCTACAATCAGATAAAAGTTTTGCCTGATTCCTTTGGATCCCTGTCAAGGTTGAGAACTTTTAGATCAGATCAAAATCCATTGGATGTTCCACCAAGGCATATTGTAAAGTTGGGTGCACAGGTATGCTTATCGTATATAGTAAGCTTTGCGACTGATGTTGATGTACTTTGTTATAGCAAAAGCAGTGATAAGAGCTCCCGGGAAGCTAATCATTCATTCTTCAGCCTACTCAATATTTATTTACAGGAGCTTGTTTCAAAACTTACCTTTTGTAACTTTAAGATCTGCACTTTGACTCTGCTCTTTCTCGTCTTTTTTTGCAACCCTCTCATAAGTTCTTCTCCCCATATTAATTTTTTTTTCCAGGCGGTTGTACAGTATATGGGTGATCTGGTGGCGGAGAAGAACGTGAAGTCACAACAAGGAAACACCAGAAAAGGGTTGTGTGCATATATGTCCCGTACTCTGTTTTGGCGTCGGGAGGTGACAATATTCCAGCAAGGATACGGAAACGAAGAAAAATCTTCCTATGTTTATATGCCTGAACTACTAGGAAGGTGATTTGATTAATCATTCCCCTCCGAGAAAATTATATTTAGTGTCTGTTAATATAAGGATCCCCCAAGCCATTATGATTTTTTATATTTGTGCCCTTTGAGTTTGCTGTTCCACTGGTCCTGTTCTTGTACAGAATACTTCATTGTATATATTCATTTATAATATACATTTGCGTTCTTTTCATGTTCTGATTACATATCAATCAATACACAGAGCACTGGCCTGGCTTGTTTGAAGAATTTGTGTTACTGAGATTGCACAAGGTACAGGTCATAAAAGCTGCGTATGTTATAGTTTCCTGATGCATCAATGCTGTGGGTATGAGTTCTTTTACCTTGTTTGAGTATCATTTTCGCGTATTCTTGGCCTTGTTTGATGATCCGCCTGGCATTTGATGACCACACATACCATACACCTCCTCTGCTGCCCCTTATACAGATATCCCAGCTGAATTTCCAGAACATGTCACCTAAATAGTCAGCCCCACAAAAGGCAGATCTAAGTCCACTCTGGTCAATAACAATGATATACTCCATTGATACTGCGGTGAAATGGAAATGGAAGGTCTAAGTTCTTCAGGCTTTTGTCTCAGGTTGATCCGCTCCATATACATACAGCTTCATCATTGTCGTCGTCACCCTCTTCCACGCCATTATCATTTTAATAAATGCCCAGGGCGTATAGTCAGTTCAATATTAATGCCTTCTTAATTAGTTGAAACTTTCTAATCGAAATTATCAATGTTACTGCTAAAAACAGGTAACTATAGCAAGGCTGATATGATAATCCTAATACACTGTTTGCTCGTGAATTCCGGTAGTGGCCTAAGAGGCTAAGACAATCTTGCAGAAATTTTGGCACTACAGATCACTTCAAGTTAGCTTGGGCCTTGGACCTGTCAGCTTCACCAAGCTAGAGTGTTATTCAGCCCTGGAACACCTATGGAACGCTTTGTACATCAAATTAGCAGATCATGATAACCATTGTTTTGATGGAGTGGGGAGAGTTGCAGGCTTCGATTATAAAACAAAAGAATAAATTGTACTGATGGGCTCTCGGTACTTGAATATGAGTTAGCTCCTTTGTTAGCAGACTTTTTGTTAGTTGTTCAGACAAAAATAAATGTAGACAAAAAACAAAGGAGATTCCGTGAATTAAGTTGTAAGTTGAACCTTCAACGGAAAAAAGTAAATATAAAAAATAAAAATAAAAATATTGTCAAATGAATGAATGAATCTATTGAATTGTCGGGTCTAGGCACAGACATGACAAACATTAGAAGTTCAAAACAATGTCTACCTCAACAAGTACGCACGTTACTAAGTTTTCTCTTGGCGAATCCTACAAACAAAAATTTGAGTCAATAAAGTGCACCCAACTTTTTGTGCACATTATTAACTCAATAGTCTTCTAATCCCTCTTGTGACTTACTGCATGCAATGTTTGTGTTGGATATAAGGCTATAAGCAGCAATGACCACGAGGTAAATGAGAAATCATTATTGATCCTTACTTGCGGGTTAAAAAAAAAAAAAAATCTTGGAGTAGTATATTTTAGGAAAAAAAATGATCAAACATTCAAACCCCGCCCCACCTTTGTGCAGCAGGGTGTTCGCTGGAAGGTGGGGGACGGGCTTCATATTAATGTCTGGTCGGATGGGTGGATCCCTCGAAACTTTGGATTGCGGCCTTTTACTCCGAATTTGCATGGGATGGATGATCTGACTGTGGCCTCCTTTCATGTTGATGGGGTGTGGGACGCGAATCTTTTGCCGGCAGTTTTTTGGGAAGAGGATGTCCAGCATATTCTGTCAATTCCTCTGCCGCTTGATAGTATTGCAGATTTGCGCGTATGGCATTATGCGAAGACTGATCACTACTCGGTACGATCAACGTATTGGTTAGCTCGCGCTTTGGCTAAACAGGAGCAGGTGCAACAGGCTGGAAGCAGTAGTCGTGCTGTGGTTGCAAGGAATTGGGGATGGATCTGGAAGATTAAGTTGCCGAACAAAGTTAAGGTCTTTTTGTGGCGTCTGATGTGTGGAGCCCTCCCGGTTTGTGCGAATTTGGTGCGCCGAGGCATGGAGGTACATGATGTGTGTCCGTTGGTGGTGCATCTGAGTCTTTACTGCATTTATTTCATGCGTGTACGTTTACACGAATGGTTTGGACTTTATCGAACTTGTCACATAGTGTTGTTTCGGCTCCAGCGACGACTGTGGTGGAGTGGATTGATCATGTTCGGTGTCAGCTGGATGGGACGCGATTTGATGTGTTTGTTTGTATTTGCTGGGGGATTTGGTATCGGAGGAATAAGTTAGTACATGATGGTGAGAGTGCTGATCCACAGGAGTTGGTGTTGTTTGCGGTTCAATATGTGGAGCGGTATGGTGCGGCTCAGCGGCTCATTACGGGGGAGAGAGGTGCGCCGAGTGCTGTTCCTTGGCAGGCTCCTGGTGACCAATTCGTCAAAGTGAATTATGATGCGTCTGTGGTGATGCAGCAAGCAGGGTCCGGAGTTGTGGTGCGTGATGCGGATGGTCATGTTTTACTGTGGAAACGTGACAGGTTTCCTAATATTTGTGATCCGGAGATTGCTGAAGCTTTGGCGGCACGGTCTCCTATTTTGTTAGCAAGGGAGATGCGGCTGCATCGGGTTATTATTGAAGGGGACTGCTTGAGTTTAGTGAAGCAACTACAATCGTCGACGGTTTCGTTGTCCGCGTGCGGATCTATAGTGATGGAAATTAAGTCCTTAGTTGCTCATTTTCAAGTTGTAATCTTTAGTTTTGTGCGCCGTAGTGGTAATATGTTAGCACATTCGTTGGCTCAGCGTGTTGCTGTAACAGAGACGGGCAGTGTGTTGCCGGTTAATCTGTGTGATATTGTGTAATGGTTTTGTTTTCGGGGAATGGAAGTTTGTTTCTCAAAAAAAAAACAATACCTATTAATCTATTATAGATTAACCCTATCACCTTTTTAAAGTGTTGCAACATCCCCCTTATAATATTTTTCATTCAACTAGTATGAATTATGATTAATTTGGAATCAAACGAAAATAATAAATTGAAGGAAAATTATTAAATTGAATGTAAAATATTAAATTTAAGGGAAAATATTTTATAGGGGTCATGTTGCAAAGTTGAAAGTTGTTGACAAAAAAAAGTCAAAACATGACACTTCTGAGAGAACGGAAGGAGTACTTAAAAGCACTAAATTCGAGATTCTCATATCATCCCGATATATAACAAACCGATATGACTTTAAATTGTTCAACTCAGGTTTGAGGTATGAAAAATTCGGTCTAAAAATACTTCTTCTATCCCATTAATAATTAATGTGATGCTTGACTTTTAAAGACCGACATTGACTGCATATTACTCCTAAACTACAACGAATGAATTTTTAGTAAAGTTATATTATGAAAAAATATAAATTATATATTTTTAATGTTATTTTATTGAAATTTAATCTGAAATACTTTACGAGATAGTTTGTGGTTAACATTTACTTATAAAATTCAAACGACCCATTATTCATCGGACCGATTAGATTATTAGTTAATTCTAGAATTCTAGAACAAAAATAGAAGTGCTACTAGAAAACAAGAAGTTGGCCCCACGTGAGGAGGTCTTAAAGAAAGAGTCCAACACATGTCCAGTCCAGGCCTCCAGGCCCATGAAGCACACCGATACCCACTCATTTAAATACCGCTCCAACTCTGAAACAAAATGAAAACTAAAATTACAAAGAAATACTATTCAAATCGAATTTCTCAAAACAAATTACAGACGCAAGTGTCCGATTCAGATCACCGATCGCGTGGCGGCGCGTCGGGCTGAACAAAATGTCGACAGCCGGCGGAGAAGGCTTTCTACGCGGTGTGTTCGAAGGTTGCCTTTCGACCGGAGACATGGGCATCTCGCACAGACCCTACCATAAGAACTGCAAATGCGCGTTGCACAAGTCGCGTGACAACCACTCTCGCCACTCACAGTCGTGCTATAACAATGTCTCGTACCCGATCCGTAGGACGTGGAGCGAGGGTTGCTTGGCGTTGATGGCGCAGCAGCAGCAGCCGCCGACGCCGGATCATTCGCCGCCGATCTCACCGGCGAAGATCCTGAGGACACAAACGCGACTGGTCCTGTCTAAGGAGGTTGCTGATGATGATGATCAGCTCTCCATTTCTAAGTTTTAGGGTTTGTTTTTTAATTTTGAGGGTTTTCTGGGGTCATAATTGGAATAGTACTAGTTTTCTTTTTCTTCCTTTTTTCTGCTGTAATAAAATGAATGGATGGATCCTTAATTAAATTAATCTCCCTGGTTATAATTTATAAATAATTAAATATATCATATTGTTGTGTATATAATTTAAGATTTAGTACTAAATCTTAAAGTTTGTTGTAGGCAGTTTGTCCAGATAGAAGTTTTAAAACGATATTTGTGTTTGTTAACAGTATAATGATGGCAGTTAGTTAGTTGGGTAGTGTATTGGTGTTGCGTTGGTGTATACAACGTGTTTTGGGATCTTTCCAGTTCACGATCTTTCAGTGACAGTAGTTCTCCAGCTGCGATTATGGTTATATGGAGCCCCTCATCTCATTAATAATATAGTGGGTTGGTGCTTGCACACTTTTTCAGAACAGATTCTATTACGAATCATCACCCGATCATCACCCCCTTTGTGTTGTTAAACGAGTACTCCTTTCGGGAATACACTAAACAAAAATATCATGGGTATAAAAGGGTGTCAATACAATGAACACATAAATTATTCACTTGATTCATGGTCCCTGTATATTTTCTCATGATATCATAAATCATCCCAGATTCCAAAATGTTGCCATTACACTTCACGCGTTTGGGGAATGTCAATTGGAGTTTTTTTATGGAAAAGGTAAAAGTTCTACAGTAATTTATAAGTCAAGAACATTAAATTAAAGCATCAAAAGTGGAAACTTGCTTGAAGAAGTTTAATTTCATTAAACCAACTCCTCTAAATACATGGACGCCATTAAAGGTTCATAAACAATGATGTTTTCAGTTAACTGAATCTAGTACTATGTCTACATGTACGCATTTGGAATCGATAATGAGTGTGGGTGGGGATTTCAATCTGAAAGTTATACTGTGGTTGGGAAATATTATATACACAAATAGATACGTTGATACGTCAAGTAGAGATGTTGGGATAGAAGCAATAGCAGTCTACCCCTTTTGTTTACCAACGAAATTGCATGTTATACGTGTATGCACCTTCTAAACCGTAGTGTTTAGACCCAAAACCAAAGCAATTGCATGTTATACACTGCATTATAGAAGATGTAATAAGTGTAAGGCAAAAACCAACGCATTTGCATGTTGATGTTATATTTTACGCGTACGCATTTTTGAATCTGTAGTGCATGCGTGTATAGTTTGTTATTTTTTTTTACGGATGTAATGTTATTGAAAAGTATGAAATGTTGAATAATCGTATGTACTATTATGGAAAGCTCTGGAAGGTTTGTATTTGGGATCTGCATAGTCCAACAAATTGATACATCATACTCATATAGAGGTGTTAGAGCCAAACGTAATTGCATATGGCACCTTCCGTTCAATAATAAAAATGCATGTTATACGTGGATGCACATTCGAAGTTGTTCAGATAGAGATGTTAGGACGAGCAATTGCATTTGACACCTTCAGACCGCATTCACAATTGCATGTTATACGTGTAAAGCAGTGTTGAAACTGTTATAAAGTGTAAGCGAAACTCCTATACAGGTGTAATGTTACTAAAAAAATTTGAAAGACTAGTATGAGGTACCTGTCATGTCCCAAAATAAATTGGTATATTATACTGATTAGATTTACTTGTTGGGTAAAAACAATTTCACGTCACATCTCCGGTTCATAAAAACAATTACATTTCATACATTGTATGCATTTCTGAAGTTTTAATGGGTGTAAAGTGAAATTTACATTAATACGCGCACACACATGAATGTAGGTTTAGGAAAACTACCTAATTAACTGATTGGAAGATCATAAACTAATTGGTACTAACATACATGAAATTGAGAGGTTATGAATTAGTGGTTGATTTTAATAGAAATGTTCAATAAATAAACGATATGATTGGAGATTTAGTAAAGTTATCTTATTTCTTACTCCACTAGTTATACTTTGTTATTTTAGTGTGTGTTTATAAGGTGAAACACCTTATTATTTGATAGTTTAACTAAATAAGTATGATTAAATAAGGTGATTGATCAGCTATCAATGGCCTTTTTATTTTTCAATCACCTTATTACCTATAGTCATTTTATCAGTTCGTTTTATCAAAGAGACACTTTTTTCTGACGGAACAACGTTTTCATTTCAATTCAAGACAGTTTCGATTCATTAAATTCTATTAAATTTCGATTCAAAATTGATTAGTTATTTTTATACTACAAATTAAGTAGCTTTAGTTTAGTTTAGTTTGAATCTATTAACCGTTGTCAACTCCAAATCGAATCAATTCAGATTTTTTTAAATAGATAGAACATAACATTAATCATTTAACACAATAAACTTTAAAATAAATCCTGGTAAAAGCTTAGGAAAATCCTGTGTAACTTCCGTGTAGAACTCCTCCCCGTGTTGCATTTCACAAGGGTATTGCTATTGCATCATCCTTGCAACCATAGAATTAAATAGAGAATTAGGAAGGATGGAAGAAATAATCTCAATTTTTTATAAGCTTCATAAATTTTGAACTTACAACATCTAGCACGTGCCTAATGAGTAAATATTGATATGATACAAATAGATAATGACATCATCATAATACAGGAGGGAAATGAATATATACTCCACTAATTAGTCATAGCTGTACATCTGAGTCAAAAATACATAAAGTTTCGGTTGAGCCTAGAAGTAGTAGTCCCCACAACACAATTTTAAAACGTGGGCCCCACAACATTAACAAGGTCTATGAAAGACTCCTCATTTCAAGCCTGTCATGATACTTCCTATTTAAGTGCCAGCCGAAAGTGTAGGAAAACAATACATCTTAAATTTCTCAGACCAAATATCTGTAGATCTGATCATTCCTCAATTTCTCTTCTTACATCAAACTGTTGTATTCTCATTAACTACTACAGATATGTCGGTTACGGGAGCAAACGGGTTCGGGTTCGAGGGCTGTCTTTCATGGGGAGACATGGGTGTGCAGCGCAAACCGTACCACAAGAACTGCAAATGCGCCCTTCACAAGTCGCGTCGTTCTACTAGCCACTGCACGCACCACTCCGATTGCGACAAGGTGTCTTACCCGATCAGGCGGTCGTGGAGCGAGGGATGCTTGGCGTTGTTGGCACACGCGCCGTTGTCGAACCAGTCTTCACCGGGATCGCCCGCGGAGGTGATCACGAGGACGCAGACGCAACTGGTGTTGTGTTTGGAAGATGTACAAGAGGAGGAGGAAGAGAGGAGTAGTAATAATCTCTCTATTTCGATTTCGGAGTTGAAAATTAATTAGATATTGTGTAGGCTTTTTGATCGCCCCCTGTTTTTTATTTGTTGCTGGATTATCATGTACAATGAAAGTGAATTGTAGAGGAAAAATACTATTCTTCCACCGGTGAACTTCAAATCGTCTCTTATCGAGGTCAAAATTGATCTCATGAGTCTTTTCTTGTTCATGCTTTTGGTCGTTGCAGTAGATCTGCACAATAGTCAACGTAACTATAAATACAATAATAATATAATGCGCGCCCATAAAGTCACTATAGCAATGGCAGCTGTATTTTGTGATCTCCAGTGTAACAGCGTCGCAGATATTTTGGCCAAGTTGGATAGCGGGTTACTCAGTTTCACTCGGTCGGAAAAGTGTTACAATTTCGGATGTGTCCTTCATGGTATATATTGCTGCAAACTGATCTGCATTAATGGTATCCTCACACGGTAATGTGTAGTGATAGTCTACCAACTGTAACTCCTCTTGTTTGATCTATGAAATTTTTGGTTGTGGTGTTAAAACAAAAAGGTACATAGAAAAGTTTACTTCCAATCGTCCTCCGTCCAAACACTAGTTTGCTTTCACTCGAATCTACCTTAAGTCAAAGAAGTTTTCCCCAAGCATGAAAATTCAATGCCGGAAGGATTTGCCTCAAGGTAACTTTTACAATAAATGCCATAAAACTTACCACTATGTTTGCATGAGGGGACACAAAATGTGTTACGTCGTAACTCGAACATATATGTGTTGATCCGTAAAGTGAATATATTATCATGAAAACCAGTTCATTGGTGTTGGGCATTCGCCTAGGCGCCTAGCTACAAGGGCGCTCGGGGTCGGCTACATGGTTAGTGAAGGACCTATAAATTTGAGCCAAACCAAAGTGTAATGGCTAGAGAATGGCTACAGAACTACTACTACACATAATATCAAGGCAACAAGCAATTCTGCATTTCTGAAACATTTAGTTACAATATGAGACTCAATCCATTATAGTAAGATTGTTCCAACTAATCACAATTAATTGTGAATTCTTATGGATGTATTATGAAAAATGATGCAGTTTATTTGTTGGAGTATATATACATAAGCTTTGGTTCATTACAATTTGACAGACAATAATAACAAAATGCATGTGTACGTATTTCAATTCCCCAATGTATAGCAACAAAACATGGAGTGATCCACTTTAAGTGGAGTTTCGCATCTGCAGTGTACTAGTACTGCTACTTTGCAAGAACATGGGATGATGGGATGCTCAACACAGAATATTCATGTGCCAGGATCGAGGCACGTGGTAGGTTCTTCATGTGATTCTCAAATCATGAAGAAATAGAAATGATTAAGTATAAATGTAACTAAATATAGTACTAGTAGAATTCAACAAAATTTCATCACAAGTATATTTGCAAGATTTTAACTTACATAGATGAAATTTAAAAGCATACTCAAAACTCAAACACCATAAAAAAAATTATTTACTTTAAGATATTTATTTCAATAAAATTAAGTCGGACTGAACCCTGTTTAGTACCTATATCATCAATTTCTTTACTATCTCATATAATTTGGAACAAATCAGAGACTTTATTATTTTCATTTGAAAAATTAATCAGTTTAATTTAAATTCATTAAATTCAGTCCAATCCAGTTTTAAATATGCTTAGTTGTTTTTGTATACAACAAACAAATCAATTATGTTCAAATTTATACACTTTAATTCAAATCAGATCAATTCGGTTCATTTTATTTTTTTAGACAAAAAGAACAAAATCTTAAAATGCTACGTTTGTCGGAAATCGTGGTTTTATTCCTAAATAGTGTTAAGATATAGTCTAGATTATGACAAAACGCTAATTCCATATGTTGGCAGCAGCTTGGGAGCAGAGAGTAAAATAACTTATCTTCAGCTATCTAACTAAAGTTTTGGGGGCTAAATTAATATAATCAAGTCACGGTCAGTCACACACTCTACTAGTCTACTCCATGGGCAGTTTCGGAGAAATCCCTTCAAAATTTTATCCCGTTACATGCCAAATATTGGAGAACATGTATCTTTCCTTCTTCCGAAATTAAATTCCACCATTCATATCTTGTAGAAATTACTAGCTAGAATGATTAAAGCATCAGTTCATATCACCTAATTGTCAAGACACCAATCCGCATCTATTGTGATTCTTGAGACCCCTTCTCCTCCCCCTTGTTGTTCATCATAAGTGCAACAAGTCATGATTCAAGATGACATAATTACAAATTTTTCTTCTGCCGTGGAATTTGAACATGTGACTAAGAGTCTAAGAGAGATATTTTTTTTTATTTAACTAACTAACTGAGCCACCCCTTACTGTTACAATAGTATATCATAGCTAAAATATATGCATCACGTGGCTAATTAAGAGTAACAGTCGGACTTACAAGCTCCAAACCACCCAATGTTGAACTAAGTGATAGTGACACTGTGCCCATCTTCAATACTCCTAGTAGCAGACTTTAGTAGAAAAAGAACACATTGTAACATTATAATAAGAATGTTTCGACATGAAGAATTTTATATAGTACGTATTTATCTAAAACTAGTTTTGGTCATATCCGCTTGTCCACGATGAATATTTAAAGGCCAAGTTTAGGTGATCGAGCTCCATCCGGCCCCTCGAGTACTTCACTTAAATTACTACCGCAAACGCTATACTCATTTATTATCGATATGGTTATTTTTTATCCGATAATGATTATCATACATTTTAACGGTAAGCCGTAAGAGAAATTATTTATCATCCGCAATATTATTGCTCATCCCTAAGTATGGAAATAGTGAGAGATTGTCAACTTTCAACCCTTGTTATACTCAATTTTTTTTAGTGTGTAGGTTTTGATGTGAATTGGTTTTATACTTTAATGTGTATTGATCCGAAGGTGTGTTTCGGTTTGAACTTTATTGTATCTCTTTCGAACATTTCTTGTACTTTTTCATTTCTTGTTGTATCGATTTAATAAAAAAAATTGATACTTAAAAAATTTATTGCTCATCCCTACAACCATATAGGTGTTTATATATATACTAGAATTGGAGCACCGCTCTAAGCGCGATGTCCATAACTATTATTAATATGTGAGAAAATTACATTCTAGACGGTCGTTAGTGGTAGCGATATCATTTTAAACTCCATTAGATCGGAAATATCATAATCTATTTCATATAAAATATAGGTTTTGCTACCATAAATTGAAAACGATTCCATTCATGGCATCCACATTTTTTATAGAAAGATGTTTCAATCATAAAAACTTATTGAACCAAGTCACATAATATATCTAGAAAGATTACCAAAATACTGAGAAATCACTTGCCTTTTTCAGCAACATGTATGTGAGCTTGGGCACTATCTGAAATAAAGAGCTTCATCAAGTAGAAACACAATAGTAGTGTTGTGGCCATTTCCCCAAACACATTATTGGTGTTATTTCCATGTATTTGACCTATATGGGACTTCGAGTCCCCATCCTATACTTGCATAAACTCTAACTACATTGCATTAAGCTGCCATAAAACAATAAAGGGTCACAAACTAAAGTTTATAACAGCAACTAAAGACAACCATTTTGGTTAACAGTTGGAGAAGATTATAGCATAGATTAACCCATATAAATTTTCCTCACATGATGGTACGGGAAAACGACATACCAGCCGAATATTTACGTTTCAGATAGTGAGCCCTGCCGCTGTGGTATGGACTTTTGTTCAGCGGCCTGGCTACAGTTCAGTTTATTCTTATTTTGAACATCTACAGAGGAAAAGGACAACTAAACAAACTCAATAAAATTGTAACAAATTACAAAAATTTGACGTACCAAAATTGCAAAATTAACTTCTGTAAGGCGAGATTCATGGTTTAACTATGAATTCTTTCATTACTCAAACAATTTGCTGCAAATTAGATAAAAGCATAGGTGCCACATTAAAAATACCAAGTCTGTCTCCAATTTAAGCAGAGTAAACTTGCAATTTCTATTTACCTTCCTAGTAACTACAATAAGAAGCACCCTGATTTTAAGTCGTACTCATGTTTATGGTTCTCGTCTTCTGTAGGGATATTTAAATCATAGGGCAGTTTTTCTCCTTCAAAGCTATCTACATGACATTATTCTAAAACATTAATCAACAAAATTCATATGCATTTTTTTTCAATATCAAAGAAGATAGATTCTCAGATACACCAGCATAACTTTTTAGTAAGTTATGTTGAAGCCATAGTGGCAAATAGTTCAATCAGAGTCTTAAATAAGAGGATTCAACAAAAATTACCAATACAAAGGATTTAGATCTGACTGTCGCATTTGCAGGCAAATATAGAATTTAGTTTATTTATGCAGCGTGATGATGTACAGATATAAAAACAAATACGCCAAAAATAATACTTTAATACAGACAAGTTACACATTCACTGAAGTACCCAACGTTTCTCGGTGACATAAAAGTTCGAGAACTCTTACTCCAACAGCATAGCCGCATCCTCTAACCTGCAGATCAGGTTGATGAATTGCCTTAATTAATTTGTGGTATAACTCAGAGTCTCAGAGTGCATACTCTTCTTTACTAAATGAATCCACGTA
The DNA here is from genome assembly GCA_028274465.1 of Plantago ovata. Classification (NCBI taxonomy): domain Eukaryota; kingdom Viridiplantae; phylum Streptophyta; class Magnoliopsida; order Lamiales; family Plantaginaceae; genus Plantago; species Plantago ovata. The sequence continues at coordinate 14,685,846 of CM051456.1, read as the reverse complement.
CCCAAGAAAATCTTAATTTGTATTTGCAATTGAAAAATCCGTTTCAATAAAACTTAAGCCCTAATCCCTAATTCCCTGTATCTCTGCCTGAAACAGGCACTGCATGGATGGATTGTTTTCCCTTCAAGGCTTCAACCGTGATTCAAAGGCTAATATACACACATAAAAAGAAATAAACAATCATCGCCAACTGTGGAAGTCACATTTCTGCAGAATAAGCTCAGTGAAACTTTAAACCCCTCAATCTAACTTGTGTATTTCATTCCGGAGAAGGTCATTTAATTTCGAGTATTTATAAAGGAACCACTCAAAGCAATCACATCAAACCTGGGTAACCATATATTCTGAACAGAAACAACAGACACTACAAACGGATTCTACACGTTTTTAGTACCAGGATAGTCCAACTGACAACATCACGGTTTCACAAAAAATTAATGAAACCAAATTCTTACAAACTACAGAATTTAAAATTATGAAAATCAGGACCTTAGGTAAGACGATCGAGTAGTCATGGTTAATTCGCTATTTGAAGGTCAGTCGGTCACAATATCATTCGAGAAGAGAGGTGTTGCCGGTATATGAATTTTCTAGGGAGCTCTTCTCTACCAGAGATGGGATTAGTGGTGGATTAGATTAAATGAAAGATTTAAAAATATTATTGTATATATTATGGTGTTTGGTATACATTAAAAATCAAATGTAATGATAAGTGAAAAAGGTATATATTGACAAATTTAAAAGCCTTATTACTGAATTTGGAATGTTAAAAACTCAAAGTTGGTAAGTAATTTAATCCATCCATCATAATCACTAATCTTTCACTTTTAAAGGAGATTAATATCTGCCAATAATACCGGATCAACTGGATTTAATGCTCTTGATCATGTAATAATTAATTTTTACTAAACATCATATTATTAAGAGGAATTATTTATGTTAATATATCATAATTTGCCATATGATCAATCAAACAAACAAACCCAATATAAAATTGATCCTTATTAATTCGAACGATTGATAAAGAGACATAACGGTTGAAGAACTCAACCTTTGGGTCACATTGAGGAGAAGCGAGAAGAATCAACCGACAATATAATATATTCTATAGACAAACAAGCGTAATTCTTAGACGCGAAAATACGCAAAAAAGATGAAGGAAACTGTCGGTAATAGAACGCCAGTAAGAAATTAGTGAAGAAGAGACCGCACCGGTGTAACGAGCGGGTGCAAGGTCTGAACCAACGTAATTTTTGAGAGAAATCAAAGGAGCCGAAGAGATGTATTTGAAACGGCAAACGAAAAAACATCACTTACCACCACCACCGAATTTGAGATTTATAATATTTGTTTATTAATATTCAACTAACTTAAACCAAAGTATATGATTCCACTTGAAAACAAAAACTCCCTCTTTTATTCCTAGGAAGATATTCATTAAGCCTTGATTTTAAAGATGGAGAAATATCCTTCAGCTAGCCATACATGCAGGGCCCCATACTTGAATTTTAAAGATAAATTTATTGCTTTTTCTTGGAGTACTATATACGAACTATGAACAATTAACTAGGTAGTTTGTAACGTAGTATTTCATTGCTCACAGTCACATTATATGGTTACTAGTGTAGTCCAGATTATTGAGTGTTTGGCTGCAACTTCTATGATGTATTACTATGTTTAAGCCAGTTGTCTGTGTTTATGATTCTTATTCTTCTTCTTCTCATGTTTGTAGACTTGGACGTATAACTAGTGCATTTGATCACAAATTTCTAAGCTCACGATGAGAACTTAATTACCCGTTAAATTTGGTGCACATATTCAATTTTAATAGTAAAATGAAATGAAAGTGTGTCACGAAAAGTTCGACACTAAAACCATAAAACCATGTGAACGATTTTAGTGTGACAGTGGATCCCACATAATCTGCAAACATGTTTGTTTTTTTAATTAACTGAATACGAATATATTTGTAAACATTTGTTAGTTTACGACCACATTGCAAACAAATAAATTTTACATATTTATTAATAATTATATAATAATAAAAAATATAAATATTAAATACAACATCTATTCCGAAGGTAAATAAGTGATTTTCCTTCGCTGAATGTCCATGTTTTGTTTTGGACACTTGTCTCTATCTTATTATTATGCTTGTCGATATGTATAAGTTTTTCCCTTTTTCCTTTTTAACGGCAAACATGGACCTCCTTCCAGGATCGAACGTTTCCTACCTCAACTCTATTCCACTGCACAACCTTATAACTCCTCCTGATATCTGATATGCATGGATTTGAATAGTTTCCATTTTTTGGATTATTATTGTCCATGGGTTTAGATTTCTCCTTGTGTTTTCGAATTAAACGAACAAACGAGCTATTAAGATGAATCAAATAAACGAACACAAAATTACTTAGATCTTAACGAGCTAAACATAAACAAGTGAATTTGATATTTGAGGAACACAAACCGAATGAAAAATAATCTTAGCAAAGGAACCGATGGTCAAGATACATCCTTAGCTTCATTTCACCTTTACTTCAAGTTGTAACTTGAGTTTTAAGGTTCGACCAAATTTTCAACGCCCGGCAAGGAGCCAAGGACTAAAGATTAAGAGTACCTAATAAAGAGGATGAAAAGAAAGTTCTACAAAATAAATAAAAAGACACTAGAAGGAATGGTCTAGGCCCAGTGTAAGAAGCTATAAATGGGCCGGCCACGCTAAAGATGATCTTTGTTCTGTTACTTAGGAACCCAAATAAGCATACTGTAATGCGTAAACGCTTGGGCTTGCGACCTATATAAGCATAGGGCCCCGCTCCAGCAGGCCCTTAGTCGGCCCTGCTTTTCAATTTCAACCAGATTATTTTTTAGTTACAAGGGTCAATTACAGGTCGGGTCTTGTTTATGAAAATTAATCACAAGGCCCGGGCCTAGGGACAATGGGTCGGGCCTCCAGAGACCCGGTCCTGCCCAGGCACAGGCCCGAGGACGGGCCTAAATTTGAGGCCCAGTCAGCCATGGGCCGGGCTCAGGCCAGGCCCATTTTTTTAAAACAAAAAAATTCAAAATTCAGGAGTTAATTTTTTAAAAAGATTTAATAATTTAAAAAAAAAAAGGTTTTAAAAAGTTATAAATTATTGGTTGTAATGTATATTAAAATATATACTCATCTGTCCCGCTCATTTCTTTACGTATTCCTTTTTGGGTCGTCCCAATCAATTCTTTTACGTTTCTATTTTTAGAAGGTACCCCACATACCATTTATATTACTTTAATCATTGTCCCCACATTCACACTTTTCTTTAATCCTTTTCCCCACCACTACCATTTAAATATTGACCCACATTCCATTCTATATTAATAAATCACTATCAAACAAAACCTTTCATTAAAAACCGTGCAAAAATCAAACGTAGGCTTTTCACCGGGAGAAGGGAGTACTTTATAATTCAATAGAAAATAGTATTATAAATACATAAAAAGGTATGAAAAATGTATAAATTACAACTTAATTGAATACTACTAATGTATAAATAACAAACAAAATAGTCATATTAACATAGTATTATATATAAAATATAAAAAAACATATATACACTTGGGCGGGGCCGGGCTAGAAATTTTGGCCCACTCCTGGCCCATGGGCCTATATAACTGGCACAAGCCCAGCACAATAGGGTGATAAGGTGGGCCTGGCCCGACAATATCGGGCCGGACCTGGACCGGGGTCGGGCTGCCCGACCCAAATTGTCATCCCTAACTGGGCCTTTTTTTTAACATATATTAGTTGTTCCAAAAATGTAGAATTACGAAACACACCTTTCACCACAAACTACCCACTACACCATTGGTCGACCACCATGCACCCAAGGGCGAAGAAAAAATAAAATAAAATAATAATAATAATAATAATAATAATAATAATAATAATAATATTATGTTTGGATGTTTTAAATAAATGAAACAAAAAGTAGTTTATGTTTTGTTCACGTGCAATCTTGTTAAATGGACTAATTCCATCAATATTTGGCTAAGTTTTATTTGTTTGGAAAAATAAATTTGTTGATGCTAAAAAATGTAGCATATATTTAATTCGAGCCCCAGGTGCTTCAAAATTCCTGCCTTCGCCCCTGTCTGCACCACAACCACCACAGTTGCACCATTGACCACATCACATTTGACCACCACCATTGCACCATTGACCACCATAGTTCACCACTGCACCATTGACCACCATAGTCCACCACCACAGTTCACCATCACTGCACTCCATGGTCACCACCACTCCATCAACACCCACAACCACCATCCACTGCATTAACATCCACAAGTCCACGACTACCATTTTCAAATCTGCACCAACAACGCCACACCACACGCCCACCACCACAACTTGCACTCCATTACCACCACAACAAACCATAACTTATGGCTACCACAACCATCGCCACCTACAACCACCACATGTGTGTGTGTGAGAGAGAGAGAGAGGTCTTGAAAATTCGAAGCCAAATCTGAAAAATGAAAAATGAAATGGCGGTATAAATGTAAGCTTACTACACTCTAATATTTACAGATTTGTCACATGGCCTTTTTGTTTTTTTTTTGATTTAAAATCCACTACGAAGGACCATTTTTTTGTTAAAATATGAAAACCGGGCTCCTCCCCGTAAATTTTCCTTTTTGCAATGTCTACATTTTTCTATATGTGCATAAATTAAATGAATACATTCCATTTTGTTCCAATATTTTCAAAAAGGACTCATTTAATCATATTTGATCTAACTCATACTTCAAGTGAAAAGTGAAATCTTAAAAATAAAAAAAATAAAAAGAAATTTGAAAATTGGGGGATAGAATGTGATAATATCATACTAATATATTTTTGATTCTCCGAGAGAAGAAGTCAAAATCAATTGGATTGGTAAAAATGGAATTGATTTGGTGTAACAACTATTTTTAATTTTATTTATTTTACATATGTATTCATTGGATCCGACCAAAATGCATATGCCTGTGGGAAGTTTCAATTCTTTTTTCCGGATCGGACCCAGAATCTGATCCGGACCGATCGGATCGGATTAATGATCAGAAAAGTTAGAATTAGTCCACCATGGATTCGATCCGTACGGTTCTGGACCGATGGTGGACCGGACCAATTACCCAGCCTAATTTTAGTGACTTATGAGTGAATATGAATAAATGGGTTAAACTTTAACCCCTATATAAAATAAGAAGGGAATTATGAAAGTGTAATGGAATATAAACTTGTAAGTTTTAATGTGCAAGTTCAACTCCTTTAAATTTTCACTTTATTTTAAATTGTAAACGTGTAGGTTTCACACTCGTTTAAATTCGTGTATTTTAAAAAGTCATGAGGAGCAACCCTTATAATGAATTAGTACTAGTATCTTACACATTGCTATCCGCGATATGTGACATGCGCATTATTAGTGGAGGCGGTACCCAATAGGGATGCCCATTTACATAAAATAAACAATAATATTAAAAACTATAAATGTATGATTGGTTTGAGGGATTTGAGAGGGATTTGGAGCCATTTTTGGTGAAATCCCTCAAAATGAGTTGTTTGGTTGCAAATTCGCGACCCGGAGGGCCAGGGATTTAGAAAATCCCTCAAGACCCGGGCCTTTTGGATTTAGCTAGTTTGAAAAACCATGGGGGGGGGGGGGTTAGGTTTTTTAAGGTATTTGATTTTGAGGGATTTCAGTCTCAAGTCAAATTACCCTTCTACCCCCATCACTTCACGTCAATAACGAAATAACCAAAAGAGTATAACCGAGTAGTGGAGGACGGAAAGCAACAGCACCCTTTATTTTAAAACGGTTATAACTCGAAAAATAAAAATGCAAAAAATAAATAAAAATCACCAACGGTTTTATTTTTTAAGATCTATAAATAGAGACCAATATTGTCTATGTTTGGAGCATTCCATCCCCAACCCTATTTCTCTATTAACTAAACCTACAAAAAATCTAAAATATATTTTATATCAATATTAAAATTCATATTATTATTATTTATTTAAAAATATTAAAAAATTAGATAACGATGTGGCATCGTCCGTCACCATTGTAGAAAAACACCAGTATGGCGTGGCATGAAGGCAAAAAAAAAAAAAAAACACCACGGTGCCATTATATCGTTGGGCACGAATGCGGGTGATCTAACTAACTAAAACTAATATTGAAACCATTCCGTTTCAAATAAGTTCTCCCCCTAGTATTGGGCACGAATGCGGGTGATCTAACTAACTCAGACCAGTATTGAAACCATTTTGTTTCAAATAAGTTATCCCCATGATGCTACAGTTCCCCCCTCCCCCCCCACCCCCCCCCCCCCCCCCGGTATTTGCCGCTGTTATGTAGAATTTGGATAATTACTAATGTTGCTGGTCGACTTATGAATTTTTTTTTTTTTTTTTTTATCTATTTTGTATTGTCTAATGGGTGGTGTATGAAACTAAATTTCAAGATTTTTTTTGTTGTTAATTACGTGTATGGCTGATTTAATCCATTACTTGCGTGAAACTGATCCATGGTGGGAAAGTTTGAAAATTGTAATTTTATCATTCACCCCTCATCATGAAGAACAAAACAATTCAGCCAGAAGGGTATCATTGTCAATTCAGTTTGGTAGTTATAACTACCAAGCACTACTTACGGAATCCCTCGCACGGAGTGTGAAATACGCAACAAATCTCTCCACAACCAAACAAGAGATTTATTTCAAATCCCTCAAAATCTCTTCTTCAAATCTCTCAAACCAAACAACCATGGGGGGGTTTGCTACACACACCGTGGCTAGTAATCATTAGAGACCATATCATTTGGACCAACACGGTAATTCTAGAATGGATGTATCACACACGCCTTGATTCATTTGGACCAACATTTTTTTTAATAATCGAACCATTACAAGTAGCATTACCCCATAGCATTAGTTATTTAGTGTTACACATGTATTATCATAATATCATATGGTATTGTCCGTTTTGAGTTGGGGCGTGTGAATTCATTTTAACAATCATTTTAAAAGTTTTCTTTTTCGAAAATACATTTTAAAAGTTTTCATTCTATAAGTGTGTGTGTGATTAAATCGATGTGGGACGGGTTATTACAAAAACCAAATAAGGAAGAAACAAAAAGAAAAAGAAGCAAAAACGTGGTATAAATTCAGAAAATAGGTAGGTGGCATTGTGTGGAATATAGGCATTTGCGGCGCGTGGCTGGTGCAGCGGTCCCCTGGGGGCTACACCGGTGGTCCATCATACTGTACACTGACCACGCGCCTGTCTCAACTCTCACCAAGCTGCAGTACGCCCCTATTTGATCACTGTCGGAGCCGATCGTTTTATTTTCCTTCTCTTGTCTATTTTTGTTTACTTTTTCATCTAATAATAATGTCCCTTTTTTTTTAATTTTTGTTTTCAAATTAATACAAACTCACTGTTAATTTTGGCTTTCACCACAAAATTGTCCTCCTCCTACTACTACTGGACATATTTCTTCGATGCCAATTCAAAACTTCATTTGGGTGCAAGACAAATATTTTTGGAGGAAAAAAGTGACTATAACATGATTAATGTACTAATTTGTTGATCTTCTTTAGATTTCTATTTAATTATTGTAGTTTGATTCGTGAAAAATAAAAATTTCAATTAAGGCGAGTACAAATTTATTTAGTTGAGAAATATATTACAAAAAAAATTATTTTACATCAGTTCAGTTAATATTTTATAAAATAAATCAAGCATGACCTTTACCACAAACTAATTGCAACTCATTAAGGTAAAAAGTATGAAGAACACTTTAAATTTTTTAAAGTGTTCACGAATTTAATTTTTAATAACTGATAATTTATGTTATTTCTATTTAGACTTGTTCGGTTGACCTTATAACATACTTCAAATTCAAACATAAAGATAAATGTATTGTTTAGCAAAAAGTAGTTAATTATCTCACCAGGGGGTTGATAATGTAGTTAGTTTTTCATGGATTCATTTGGTAAATTAGTTAGTGAAAATTTAGATGATTTGCTAAATATACTACTCTTTTCATCTATTAACAACTAGCAAGTTTTCATTCATTTCTTTTATTTGAAACTAAAATACATAACTTATATTTTTTAAATTTATTTTTCAGGGGGCGTTCGATAAATTAACTAGCTAATAGTTAAGTTACCTGATTTGTTAAATGTAAAATTTAAAAACAAATAACTAATTGTTTTTCTAATAATCTAACTACTTGAGTGAGGGATTTATGTAATTGAACAGCTAACTTATAATCTATCAACTAAACGTTCACGTAAACCTACAATATGTATGTGATTCATATGAATATTATAGTAGTAGTATTTTAATTAGATATTGTTTGAGGGACCAAGGAGGTTAAGAAGAAACTGATTGATTAGGGGGTGGCAATTAGTTAGCCTCCACGCCAAGTCGCCAACCCAATCAACTGTCGTCGTGTCACCAAGCATTTCCTAGCCGGCTACCTCTGATTCCGCTAATTTCTACCGGCCCTACTTTATTTTATATTATTATATTCCTTCTTTTAATTAATTAATAACAATTAACAATAATATTAATAGGCTAATGAACCCTGTACCTTACGTAGCATTTGTTGTACCATTTGTTAACCACCTGTTATTAAGGTTGTCTTTTCCCTTTGGGGTTGTTGTACCTTTCCCTCTTCCCTTGGAAGATAAGAGTTTTAACTATTTTTATATCATTTGTATTATACACAATCATCTCTTTAATTATGTTTTTGTCAACTCATGAAAGTAATATCCATTATAGTTTCGTTAATTATGCTTAGTAGTTGATTACATCAACCGGATCTTTACGAATGTGATCTGTATTGTGATCTCATCATAATTGAACAACAAACAAACTTGTAAGGTGAAAATTGAACAAACAACGTTTATGATCAAACTGTGCATGGAAACGAGAGGATTACTGATTTATGTAACATTGCGATTCCACCGGAATACAAATGTTTACTAAATTTTATGGTTGAAATTGATCCATGACTTAAAAAGAATTATTCTGAATTTGTAATTATTTATTAAAATGATGCGGTTATTATGAGCTACAACATTTAGAATATACTCCGGCCAATTTTGTATTCCTGTGACGCAATCTAAAGGGGCACACTTAAAATTTAAAGTGAGGGGTATAAAATTACACATGTTGAGTTATTTCAAATGATTAGAGAAATGAAGTTTTAAAAAATCAATAATATTGTTTCAAAATTTTACGGGAGGGGAGACGCCCTACAGTGACCCATCCGTTGTTCCTCCCTTGGAACATATTGGAATGGACGAAAAATTAATAGGGAGTATGTTCCTCTAATTAACAAGCCTGCCCTGCCCCTCTCAGTGTCCGCCTATCACTTTCTTCTGCCACAACATGGTATAAAAGTCTTTTCATGCTGAAATACTACATATATACCATACATATACACAGACCATATATATATATGTAAGGTAGGCTCAGTTGAATTGTTGGGTGATAGATAATCCAAGAAACACAGAAACAACCCAAGTCTACATCATGTCATCGTTCCATCAGGACCATCTCTCTTCACAAGAACTCTACCCTGCTGCTTCAGATGACCACCACCACCATAGCTCCTCCTCCCTCTTCCGGTCAATCGATCAACACTCACCGGACAACAAACCACCAAACGCCAACTGGTTCCAACACCACTGGCTCCCTACCCAAAGTCAACCACCCTCCAGCCCCCATCACGGAGGAGGACCCGGAGGATCAGACAACAACAGCAACACCAGCTGGGAGAGAGACAAGTGTAAGGCAGACATACTGAGTCACCCTCTTTATGAACAGCTCCTGTCGGCGCACGTTGCCTGCCTTCGCATCGCCACCCCGGTTGACCAGCTGCCAAGGATCGACGCTCAGCTGGCTCAGTCGCAGCAGGTCCTCGCTAAGTACTCTGTTCTGGGCCATAATGCTCAGCATCATCTTGACGATAAAGACCTCGATCATTTCATGGTACTGTTCTGTTTTACTGTTCTATCATTTTGGCTTGTTTGTTTATTTTCTTGTTAAATTTAACGGTACAAGTTCAAGATTTTATATAGTACTATTGAGTTTTCAATTTTTTGCTGAGATCCTCGAGTTTATAGAGTATCTATGAACTAAAGATTTTCAAACTTGTAGATGAGAAGAAATTCTTTGGTTCTGACAAACGTTATCGATTTGACACTGTTTTAAGGGGACAATATTATCCTATTTGAATTCTTACTGTACAATTAGGTCATGTCAGGTTCTTCAATCAGCTTCTCAATTATATGTACTACGTAGTATTGGTTTCTTGAATGTGGTTGTAATTGTGAAGATTTTTCCTTTTTCCATTTGTCCAGCAATTTAGAAAAAATAGTGTAAATTGGTGGGGGTGTGGTTCGTTCTAACAAGTTTGTCTAAACGTTTGACGTTTAACAAAAGTTTTAATTTTGCCATTTTTTTCAAGTCGTAGGAGGCGATATGAACTTGGATCAAGGTGTTTAGTTGTAGAGTTTGATAAGAAAAACTTTTGGTTGATGAAATGGGATTGGACAGGTTGTGTAAAAGAGACGAAAAAAGTTGGCACACGCGAACCATCACTAAGGCCATGTAGTGTCATATTCGTGGCCCTCGAGTTGGGTGATATTTGTATGAGTTAGGATTCTTCAAGGAACCTATGTAGAGAGTTAAATGTCTTTTAGCTGAGTGTAGGAAGATATATGTGGCTGTAACTTCAAGGGATGATGAATCAAGCTGTCCTCTCATTTAACCAATAATTGGGAGCACTGGACTTTGGTTTGTTTTAGTGCTTTGGAGAATCTTGTAGTACCTGCCGCTTTTATCTTCTTGTTTACTTTCATTTCAGAAGATCTTATCTTCTAAAAGAAGATGATCTAATCTTAACCTCAAAGCTTGGTGGTTGTAGGAATTTATTATTGATATGGACCTAAAATTCTGTCCTTAAAGAGTGAATGTCACCTAAATTCTGCTCTGCTAGCAGTCTGAACTCTGAACACTCAGAACAATCCTTTATTATGCACGAAAACCGACTTATGTGACTCACTGTTGAACAATCACCCTACACATATTTTAAATAATTCTAGATAGTCATAACTCATAATAAGTTCTCATGTAGTTTTGACTGGAAATCTAGTTCAGGAACTCTTAGGTAGAGTAATTTAGCTGGTAGGAATTGCAAAAGTTGGGAAAAACATCGGTCTGGGATAGTTCTTATCATTTTCGCCAAATTTGTTTTTGTTTATCATACCAGTTGTTTCATATCTGAATCTATATCATACCAATAGTACAATTTAAAAAATGATGTAATCTGTTCACTAATTTCTTCTTTTCCTTCCGGTGCAGACACATTATGTTCTACTGCTATCCTCATTTAAAGAGCAACTTCAGCAGCATGTCCGAGTTCATGCGATGGAAGCAGTCATGGCTTGTTGGGAGCTTGAGCAATCATTGCAGAGCCTGACAGGTGAGTACTCTCGATTTTGCTGTGTTATAGAATAAACATTATATGGATTAGTTTCAAATCTCTCCACAATTAAGTTCGAGATTTTCGATGAGATGTAATTCTTTCATGGTATCAAAACCACTAGAGAATAATACGAAGTACATTTCTGATTTTTCAAGGTGTTTACTTCCTCATTTCGATTGCATACGATCACCAGATCTGTTGTTTTGGAACTCTTACAAAAGAATACTATTAATTGACGGCAGTTGAGCGTATTATACAATCTGATGAATTGTTTTACAACATGGCATCACAGGGGTCGCACCAGGCGAAGGTACAGGAATGACCATGTCTGATGACGATGAGGACCAGGCAGATAGCGAAACTAACATGTTTGATGACAGTCTGGATGTGGGGGACACAATGGGGTTTGGTCCTCTTGTACCAACAGAAAGTGAGAGATCCTTGATGGAACGTGTTAGACAAGAACTGAAGCACGAGCTCAAACAGGTTGGAGATGGAAACTCCTACTTCATCATTTAGCTGCAGTAATGTTCTTCCTGAGTTCGTTAGTTTTAAGACTGCCTTTTGTTTACAGGGTTATAAGGAGAAGATCGTGGACATACGTGAAGAAATTTTACGTAAAAGAAGAGCAGGAAAATTGCCTGGGGATACTACTTCGGTCTTGAAAGCTTGGTGGCAGTCACATTCAAAATGGCCTTATCCGACAGTAAGATTTTTAAAACCTCAATGCATGTCAAATGACTATAGTTAACACGACAATAGGACAAATCGAACTTAACATTGCATGATGTGTTTTGTTAGGAGGAAGATAAGGCAAGGCTAGTGCAAGAAACTGGCTTGCAACTGAAACAGATAAACAACTGGTTCATCAACCAACGTAAAAGGAATTGGCATAGCAATGCTTCATCGTCTTCCTCTCAGAAAACAAAACGCAAGAAGTAGGTATGTCTGTAGTTTCCCATCTGAAGTTTTCCTCTACAACACTAGCCAACTTAAGCATGGATCAAATAGTGGCGCAGGTGATAAATCGAACAACTAGTCATCTTATGCTGCTGAAATCTTTGAAGTTACATACAACGGAATCCTGTAACTGGACCAAAAACAACACTGATCAAATAGGGAGCGTGCGTGAAGATTTCAGAGGCTGTTGTAAGTCACTTTGAAGGTTCCATATTGCGATCAACCAGAAAATGAACTTGGCATAGCTGTGGAACATATATATATGTATTACCTTGGTCTGCTGGAAATTAGCTAGATATGATATCTAGTGTCTAGGAACATTCAGCTGCAACATCCAGAAGGTCTAGTTTTAATTTAAACCTACAGCCGATCCATTTGCTTATGTTTTCCGTTTGTGCGTAGAGTTAGATGCTTTGATTTTACACAAGATGATCAGTAGCTATGATTATTGCATGTTAACGTGTACGCAGTGCTTAGTTCTATCGGTTCCCTTGCGCCTATATGGTTTTAATTTCCCTTATGCTCCATGAAAGTCCAGAAACTCTTTTCATAAAATGGGCATGCTTCTTCAAATTGAACCATTAATTACAAACTTTCTATGCTTCAACATCAACTACTTACCCTCTTACAGTAGAAGCCTAACTAAAATGTACGTATGATCAGCGTCGATCATGTAGTTAATAGTAGTTTGGTAGCTAGCTAGCTATTAGTACTGTAGTATGCATGGCTGGGAATCATGTTTATTCAAATAGAATGCCGAAGTTGCTAGTGTGTCCACCGCACTTTTGTGTAATAATTCGGACTGAGATAATTTCACGGTTTTATCTCATATTCCCTCCGGAGAGCTTCATAAAAGGAAGTAAATAAAAAGTAGATGCAAAGGTATAAAAGAAAATGAAAAGCCGGTATGGTTTTACAACAAGAAGAGACAGAAAAAAGAAAAGCAGGCAGAAGAGAGGGAGTAACATTGGGATTGGATATATATCAGGCCAATCCAGTACAGAGTGGTGACATGTCTGAAGTCTCTACTCAGAGTTGTTTGGGGCTGTTGGTTCCTTACAAAATGATGTGTCTTTTTCAACACTTGATTTCTCAGTCATCCTCCTCCAAAGACAAAACGAAATAGTATGTACATATATAATTACAACAATCTAACCAAATACATGAATTAATCATCATCATCTTGAGCTCCAATTCTCCATAAGTGATCTAACCAGAAAATTCTTGCTTCAGGTCTATGATCAAATATATGCATATAGATGTGACTAAAAATGTTTCACTTAGATAAAAACCTAGTGTATAATAATGAGTGATATAGTACAATTCAAATGACCCTACAAAAATCTCAAATACAGAGTCCATATAAGTATTTTCTGAAATTTATGACAACATATCATGTGTATAGAAATACTACATGCTATATCCATATATAATTGCAGAAGATGGATCACATCTATTTTTCCGCTGCCCAGGCCCCTACCTCATAATTAAGCTACTTCAATTCTTAACGTACTAGCCTCCAAGTCTCCAACTGTGATGATTAATTATTTGTTTTGTTGGACAAATTACTCGAGTAGTTACTATGTTCAACACAAAGAAATATATGCTAGCATGTCACCTGTGAATTCTAGTAGCACCCATTTGTTGACAATTTATGGACTCACATTAGCTAGCTCTTTCTTACCTTTCCAATAAAATAATGAAATTTCTATTTAGATAATACAGAATCTCGACTTATAATTTTCTTTTAAAAATTCTGTTATGGAATGAAAAACATGCATGTCTCTCCAACATCTAACACCTCAATCAAATCATTTGTAATTAAGTAGTGACTAATGGGCCGAAACAAGCGACACTTAAAACTTAAAAGTTCAAGGAGTCGATTTTTGGAATGAATTATTATTATCTCTATATAGAGAGTGATTGTATTTATTAATGATTACTTTGCCAAAAGTCAAGCACAGTATAATTGTAATACAAGTCTCTACTAAGAGAATATGAAAAAAAAAACTTAATCATATGAAATCAATTCAGCCCCAATAATATTTACTTTTATCTAGTTCAGTCACGAACACCCGCAGAAGAGAGGATCATAGAGGAAGGAGGTGCGTCACAGGTGGCAGTAAGAAGCGGCAAAGTGATGTCCACAACGACCGCGACTGATATGTTACTAGACTAGCTAAGAGTTCTTACAAGCATACTTCGAATTTCATCAGACATAGACTTAGCTAGACGAACCGAAAAATGTAAGAGATCATTAGGTAGTGATGGCGGCGATTGTTTCACTTTAAAAGTGTCGTATTTTTACTTTTACTTTACTCAATTTAATAATATTTAAAAAGAAAAGAATACAGAAACAGAAAAAAAGAAATAGAAAAAGCAGCCAGTGTTAGCATACTTCAGCGCTTCAGCCCATTGGCGTTTTCATGCTTCAGCCCACCAATGTTGTTTCTCCAAACTTTATTCATTCGTAATAAAGATTGAATTAATTAAAATCTAAGTCTAAATAAATTAACACATTATTCGATATAAATTTGAGTCGTCCACAATAATTAGAAATGTTTAGCAAACAACAACAGTAACACTGTATCGTCTTCATCTTCTTCGTCCGTGCTGCACAATTCCCATCTCTCACACTCTCTCTCTCCAATTTCCCCCAATAAAAATACGAGCAGCCTGCTCGCCGTATCCAACCATCCTGCTCTAAAAACTTCAATCACCAGTCAAATCTCCCGAGATTCATGATTTGAAATCCCACTAGAACCCCCCCTTTACGAAGATTCCAATTTCATTCACCATTTAACACTTAGCTCTACATCATATCTCTGTGTGTGTGAGCGAGAGATCGGTATCTTAGAGAGAGAGAGAGAGAGTTGATTGATTGAATTGATGGCTATAGCAGCTGCAATCGTTATTCTGCCCTTGGGCATTCTCTTCTTCATCTCCGGTCTCGTTGTTAATTTCCTTCAGGTTTTACTTCCTTACTTATTTTTACTTGCTTCCTCAGCTGATTTTCCATTTATCCTAGGGTTTTGCTGCGAATCATTAAAATATGAATGTTGTTATTAATTAATTAATTAAATCTTAGCTGCTTCTGTGGCTGATTGATTCGATTGTTGATTTCATTCAGGCGTTATGCTTCGTGTTTGTGAGGCCCTTGTCGAAGAACATGTATAGAAGGATTAACAGGGAGATTTCTGAACTATTATGGCTCGAGCTTGTCTTCCTTGTTGATTGGTGGGCTGGTGTTAAGGTCACTCACTCACTCACATTTTGTTTCTGTTATTGGAGATCTCTATCTATGTTTCTCTGTGTTAGCTAGCTTATTCAACTTGAGAAGAAAGGATTTGATTCACAACTCCTTTTTTATGAACTTTTTTTTTTAAATAAATAATTATTAGACTGATTTGCTACAATTTAATAGATTGGGGGTCTATTAGTTTTTGATCTCTCATATTGCAATCATATTCATGCAGGTCAAGCTATATGCAGACCCTGAAACTGTTAGATTGATGGGTAAGACCTGAGTGAGTTTTTTGTTTATATAATTGGGCTGAGCTGCTTCATTGCATAGAGAAGTTCAGTTCTTACTTGAATTTGTTATGACTCTGTTACCTTTCCAGGCAAAGAACATGCTCTTGTCATAGCTAATCACAAAAGCGACATTGATTGGCTCATTGGATGGGTTTTTGCTCAGGTATGCCTTTGGCATTCTATACAATGAGATTTTATGCTGTTTAATGTCAGCTGTATCATATCCACCCTTACTAAGTTGATCATCTTTACTTGAGCATAAAGACCATATTTAGGGATCATTACTAAATGAGTACTACTGCATCTTTCTTCTCTTGGTATTAAGTAAACACAATTTGAATCTCTAATGCATTATATATAACATGTCAATTGGAGTACACATTACTTTCTTATGTTTATTCTGGCTGTTAGACGACTGCATATACAAAAACTATAGATATGGCTTTTTGTGGGCTTGCGAGAGTCAAGTCTTCAATTTATTACCTCAAGTAGTCACATTTACGTTTTGTTAGTTCTCTAGTATCATGAAGAAGCAGTATGTATTCATTGAGCTTTGGTTCTTCTGATGACAGAGATCAGGTTGCCTTGGTAGTACATTAGCTGTTATGAAGAAGTCATCAAAGTACCTTCCTGTAAGTGACTATTCTAATCCTTGACTCCCTCTTTTACCGTATCTGGTATCTGTTTCATTGTTTGTATAGCTATGAAGTGGTGTATATACTTACTCATCAGTATATGCCTTTTAGCAAAATACTCAGCTTCACATCGTAGAAACATAACACTATTGTGCATAGTTAACAATCGTGGGGTCTGCATTTTATGCTGTAACGGAGGCTTAGTGCTATGTTGTCTCTTGCTCTTCCGGTTTAGTGGTAGCACGTGTACCGTGTGATATCTGTGCAATATTTGGTTCCCCCATAGTGCTCAATAGTACAATTTATTGAATTTTTAGATTGGCCTGACCTTTTTACCAGTTAGCAGGGTCTATCAATAGTTCTTGTTTATGACTTAAATTTTTATTTAGAAGAAAAGAGTTATCTAGAAGAAAAGAGCTGGGAGAAGGGTTTGGGGGGCACCAGAAAGATGATAACGACAGTGGGGGAGAATACAGGAGTTACTAGATCTGTTCTTACTTTAGTTGCAGCTGGAGCATTTTATTTGAACTCGGGTTTCTGCCTTTCTGGAGTTTGTTTTTACTTTATCATTAAAAATTTGTTGTTTTTTCAACTAAAGTTCTTTCTCGTTTACAGCCTATATAGTTTATTAACGTATGTGGTATACGTTAGCTTGTTTATGCATGTGCCTGTTTCCTGAAATATCTCGTATGATGCAATGCACGATATCCCCAGTCCCAGTGCACAAAGGTGTGCTTTGGGCTATTAAACTATGGTCAACTACTTTCTTTCGCTACTTTTATGACAAAGTTTTAGGTTAAATGAAGTAAAAGAGGTAAGACTTTATTACTAATACTGCTAATGACTGAGTAGTCAAGAGAGAATATTTAATCTAAGCCTGTTTAGTTGGAGGTTAAAGAGTATTCCCTTACTAGTATTTAATCTATAGGATTGTGTCATTGCTGTTTTTTCCCTTCCTTTAATGATTCTCCCTTTGACTATGTCATGATGCATACCAACGATATAGTTGTATCTGAATGCACTGTGTTAAGTTTCCCTTAATGCTAGTGGAGGAACATGTTTATGATTGCTTCCATAAATGCAGGTGATAGGGTGGTCCATGTGGTTTTCTGAGTATCTCTTTCTTGAAAGAAGTTGGGCGAAAGATGAAAGCACTTTGAAGGTATTGCCAGGTCCAATACATTGTTTATTTATTTACTTCACTTTTGGTCATCGACAATACATGCATATTATTCTGCTATCCGAATGTATGATGTTTAACATAATCAAATTATATCAGTCAGGACTTCAACGGCTAAAGGATTTCCCTCGGCCATTTTGGCTAGCACTGTTTGTTGAGGGTACACGATTCACCCAGGCAAAACTTTTAGCTGCTCAGGAGTATGCATCTGCGTCAGGACTGCCTATTCCAAAAAATGTTTTGATTCCACGTACCAAGGTTTCAGCTCATCCTACTTCTAGATTGACTAATTGTTCTGCTCTTGCTGTCGTTGAATGTTTTATGATGCAAGACCCTGGAATGTTAATTTGATCCTGCAATATGGTATTTGGAGAACTAAATAATAGTTGGTTTATAGTGTCAGCATGACATTTGGTTGGAGTGTAAAGGTTTTATGTGTTTGCTGATGTTTTGGGATCAAGTCCTGTGTGTCGATAAAGCAGCTTGTAGCCGGTAGCCCTGTACCATCTCAGTATCTTTGTTAGAAGTCACTCTTGGTGCTTGTTTCGGTTTCCTCATGCATGTATTAAGTATTAACTTGCTATTTCATAAATTAATATTATTTCCCGGGAACATTTTGTTAAATCTATGATTGTGTTTATTATCGGATGAATGGGTTCGATGGAAATTGTTTGAGTCTCTTTGCATTGCTGCTGCAAATTCATTTTTCCCTTAAAGATTCATATTAATCCAATATGCTCATGAGTGTTCACTTTTTGGTGTCTTTTACAAAATACAGGGTTTCGTTACTGCAGTTAGCCACCTGCGTTCATTTGCTCCGGCTATTTATGATATGACTGTTGCTATTCCCAAGGATTCTACTCCACCTACCATGCTAAGACTCTTCAAAGGTCAATCTTCTGTGGTAAGTCTTTCCAATCTAATAGATTAATATTTATGATCATATCGACTTTTTCCAGTACATAAGGTGTCTAGCCTTGCACGTTTAGAAGTTTGTTTAGGTGGGTGCAAGAAGTGAGTTGCAACTACATGCTTTTCCATACACGGGCCTAAACATATATTTAACATACAGCAAAGTGTAGCCTTGAGAATGCAATTTTGTAGAAGCACAAAGTGTACAGCATTGTTCAAGCAGTAACAATGTACTCCCTCCTATTTTTAAAATAAGATGCTTTGGGATTTTCACACATATTAAGGCAACAATTTTTTCATCAATATTGTTGGTAGAATAATCAACAAAGAAGATGTAGATGTCTTGGATAAGTGAACCAACCAATAGTAGATGAGTAAGATGCATAGTTTTTGGATAGATTAAGATAAAATTATAAGTAAAATGAAATTTAATGAATTAAAAGTGGTCAAATTGCTGAATACACAGGAACATATTCCTAAACATCTTATATGTCTCAAATTGTAAAATAGCTAAAAACTTATTATTAAAAAATGGGAGAGAGTATATTAGCTTGTCATCTTAGGAATATGAATTTGTCATATTATTTTCTGAAAGTTTTCACAAAACCACTAGTTTTGCTTTGCCATCACAAAGTAGAACAAAAGATGTTCAAATGATTACTATACGGTCCCTTACTATACTTTTGATTTATGTTATTTCCTGGCAATATCTAGATGCATGTCCATATCCGACGATGCCTAATGAAGGATTTGCCAGAAACTGATGAAGGAGTTGCTCAGTGGTGCAAGGATGCTTTCATCGAAAAGGTATGAGGGCAGATTCAAGAAAGAACTTATTTCCCTAGCATATAGTTGTAGTCTGATACACTCCATATTGCTGCTCTTTTATCTGGAAAGGAATTTTGAGATTGATGATTTATGATGTCTTCTTCTTGACCAGGACAAGTTACTGGATAAGCACATGGTTGATCAACAATTTGGGGACCAACTACATGATATTGGGCGCCCGGTTAAATCCCTTTTGGTAATTACTTTCTAAATCCCTCAATGCTCAATTTAATCACATCTCATTTAAGCAATCTGGTAAAATAAACCTGTATATGAATATGATTACGACTATCACCCAGAAACCCCCACCTTTGAATAACTCACATTGAATACCCAAAATTTCAAAATATCTAACCATGCAGTCCATCACATCTTTCATATGTCTACCAAAGAAACCCCCAAAGTATTAAATGTTATATTATAAAGACTTCAGTACATTATTCCCGTGTACTAAGGGTACTCCTCCAGATTTGTGCATTTGATGGGATATGCATTCTCATTTCTCACATTAGGATCACTGGAATATGTAGGTGTGCAAGCAATATTTATGTGAAATAATAAACCAGATCTACAATGTTGGTAAAAAAAGAACAGAAGAATGTACTGAAGATAACGACACGCGATTGAGTCTTTTCAAACTTGTGTTTTGTTTTTTTTTTGGGAAACAGCAAAATTTATTACGAGATAGGAAATCAAAATACAGAGAACATAAGAAATGCTCCCAGGAATACAAAGAAAATGTTCCAACTGAAGGCACTACCTCAGATCTCGAAACAAACAAACACAAGAATTCAACAACCCATCCAAACCACTGAATTACAATAAAAAATATGACCAGTGGAAGAATAAGAACAATCTCTTCAACCAAACTCTAACCACAAAATCAACCAACTAGACTCCAGAAAGGGCCAACACCAAGCTCAACTACCAAAAAAACACACAACGGCTTCCCTGTTACACAAAACCAAACACAAACACTGTATCAGACTGAAGTGAGTGTGTTATTTACTGTATCAGACTAAAGGGAGTGTAGATTTGATTGATCCATCTCCAGTAATGTTAATTAACTATCCTGCTGATCTGAGCATTCTGTCACGTTATATTAGGTTGTCAGTTCGTGGGCAATCTTGGTCATATTGGGAAGCATAAAGGTCATTCAACTGTCGTCGCTTTTCTCCTCGTGGAAAGGCATCACGTTTTCAGCTATCGCTCTGGCGATTGTCACGATCCTTATGCAAATCATGATTCAGTTCTCACAGGCGGAGCGATCAACCCCTGCCAAAGTTGCGCCTGCAAAGTCCAGGAATGAGTAACACCTCACAGGGTACTACTATGTATGTTTACTTACATTATTGGAGACTGTTATATGTCAATGGATTTGTGTTCAGCTTCTGAATACCTGGTTATTCTGAGATTTGCAAGAGAAAAAACACTGACAGGATACCATTTTTAGGTTTAGTTGGTTCTTTTTGAAACTAGCTAATACTAGTAGAGTGAGTATATCATAACATGGTGTAGTCTAAAGATTGGTTCAGAAGGCGGGAAGAAATGGATCCTTCAAGTTAATGCAAGACAAGGTGTAGTTGGTTTATTGGTTAAACTCTGCATTTCTAGCTAAATTCGATGGTAGGGTCCACCCCCACCCCAAAAAGCATCAAGGGAAATAAAATAAAATAATAATAGTAATAAATGAAACCGCATTTTTGCTTATCCAGTTATTATCAACTGATCTGCTGGTAAGTACATTTTTTTCCAACTTTGGGTGCATGTATTTCGAATTGTAGGGTTCGTTGCCCACACTATCAGAGGATAGGTATCTCTAAAATCATAACCAGCTGCTTCAAAGCTTGCATAGCTGAAACAATGTGCAGGGGGATGACATGATTTTTACAATTTAAATGTATGAGTAGTAGAGATGGTAGCTCCTTCAATGGAGTTTTGCTGTGTCGAACACTGATCGATACCCATCCTCTGACTTTATGTTTCATATGGTATATTTTAGGATGCTGCTAGCTGGCAGCTACAATAATAATTGTTCATTTTTTGAAAAAATTTATTTGCACCGAAACCTTTTTGACGTTTTTTAAATTACACTTAAACCTTTACTTTATTCTAAATTGCACACAAACCGTTCACACTTTTTTTCAATTTACACGAAAGGTTGGATGGTGTTAAAGTTTCAGTTACTAAACCTTTTTCCTTTTATAACTTACACATAAACCTTTCATCAAAGGTTTCAAATTACACACAAAATGGAATGGAGAAAAAAAATTCTGAAAAACCAAAGTAGCTCAATTTTACATTCAATTCTTCTTTCCGATTACATAAAAAATTGCAACTTTTTGAAGTATCATTTCACAATTAGATTTGGCAATTAATTCAATGGAAGCAAAACATTTAACCCTTCACTAGCCAATACAACACTTTTAGCTAGATCTTGGCCTCAATATTAGAGGTACATGAAGTAAAAACAACAATGTAAAAAAACTAGAGCCATGAAACACCGAAGCACAGCCCGCACCCAAGCCGTCCAAAAGAGAGCTCCGAGTATCACTTAGCACCTATGCAACATCTATTTAGCTTAATTGACAACGGATAACGACTGACGAGCTTCCTCACCATGACAAGCACATAACTTGTCTTTCCAGCAAAACTAAGCCAACCAGCGCAGGCAGCATTTGCATCGTCTCAATCGATCTCGATCTCCGTCTGTGTTGATACATTTCAATTGTGTATTTGGGTAGTTAATCGAATTCCGTTTGTCGTTTCGAAATTGTGGAAGAGTGAAGCCGTGAAGGAGGAAGAGAGAGTATCAATTTGGGTGAAGATACATAGTATCTAATTCTGATGTTGATCGATTGATTTGGGTAGAAGAAAGAATAATAAATGGAAAGACATATTTACCCCTAACAGAAAACTTAACACCATCCAATCTTTGTGTAATTTGAAAAGATGTGTGAAAGGTTTGTGTGTAATTTAGAATAAAATGAAGGTTTGAGTGTAATTTGAAAAACATCAAAAAGATTTTGATTTTGGTGCAAAATAAAATTTTTCTTCATTTTTATAGGTTTTCCCGTGAATGTCATCGTTTTACCCTGTTAAAGTATATCTTTGTAAAAAAAATAAACCTTGCTTAACTAGCTCTAAGAAATAATATGGTTACATCTTCCGTTAAAACGTGTACAAGAGTAACTGGCTTCCAAATTTGCATTATTCCACCTTCAATTTGCATGTTTGTGCGATTTGCCCAATAAACTTTGTTCAGTTGCGACTTGCTCCCTGAATTTTTATATGGGTTGCAATATGCCCCTTCTAAATGCTTTCTTTTGCGTTTGAATCACACACTCCGTCCAGGTGCACATCGCAACTCATAAAAGTTTAGGGCAAGTCGCAACCAAGTAAAGTCCAGGTGTCAAATGCAAGAACATGCAAACTTTAGTGGGAAACACAAATTTTTCATTTTTTGACTAATCAACATCATGCATCAATTTTTCACACAACTTTAATTAAGTACCAGGTGTTCACACAACATTATCAAAATAATAGTATTACACTTTATTAAGAAGGCTTGTGATGGATTTTATGTTGTTTATGTTGAGACTTCTGATGCCTAGACATGTCCATTGGTCATGTGATGGTTTAAGTCGAGACTTGTGAGATCTCGATTTATGCCTAGGCATTATGTCTTATACAAATCTTCTAAAACGTTATGTCATAAATATTTAAAGTGACACAGTAACATTCTGCTCTTAAAACTTTGTCTATGTAAGCGATTTGCCCACCTTAACTTTGATGGTTGCGGTATCCCTAAACTTTTGTATGGTTACAATTTGTCCTTGAACTTTTGTGTAGGTTGCGAAGTGCCCCTAAAGTTGTGCATGTTCCCTACTTTCCATCAAAAAAAGGTAAAATGCAAAAATATATGTTCTTAGGGTACATCTCAACCCATATAAAAACGGCACATGTCGCGATCCAGTAAAGTTCTAGGGGCTAACTATGGCCCAAAAATATCTCACGATTATCGTGTTAGAGGATTGTGACCAGCTCATCTTTTATTTCTCCTATATAGTTCTGGAAAAGAGTTTCACGTAGGAATCAAATCATCCACAATTTTTGGAAACAACTCCATAATTGATCGATATGTGTGCAATAAATACATTCAATTAGCTCAGCAACTTCTCAATTCTCCGGAATGACCACAAGTACAGGCCGAAGAGAACCGGGAAAGAGAATGATAAACCACAAGCGTAGGATTATCAACTGGTTCTGTAATTCGGTTATGTTGAGAAAATATATGGGAAATTCAGCAGCACCTTATCTCGATTGATGTGATTCCTCAATGGACAATATCTTTTTTAATCAACGTACCAGAGCCTCGAAGGAGAAAGAAATACAGTTTTATAGTACAACTTAACCTAAACCGCTACCAGGCACAAACGGTTTAAGTGAAATCATTAGGCGAAGGCGCCCCAAACAGAATCATTTCACGCTCAACTGGAAGACAAGGCATCGTAGTAAAAGGAACAAGAAAAACTAATAATATACTCGTTTATATTAAAATTCTGGAACAGAAACAAGTAATGTGACCAGCATCGTTAATTGAACAATCATGAATTCCAATCCAACAGAATTAATTTAGTAATGCTAAACAGATTCAAAAGCTGAAGACCAAAAGATAACTACTGGCGAACTTCGGCCTTCTTTTTCTGCCATAGCCTATCAAGTGCACTATCAGCATCTCCCTGCAAAAAACCAAATCCAGATATCATTCAAACATGTACTAACAGGCGCAGTCTGTCATGAACTATATGTCATACACAGTGGAGGATGAAACAGCAAATTAAACATGAAAAACAGGCTTGGAACATTCATAGCAACAACGAGACAGTATGTTCTCAAATGTGTTGCAGAGGTGAAGGTTGTATTTAGCTAAAATTTCCTAACCCACGACCCCTGCATTACTTCATTAGTTTCTTGTAAACTGACTATGGATTATATATTCGCTCATATGTGCACAAGCAACATATAACATAACATGTTTCAATAAATACACTGAATGGTTTTAAAGAATACATCGAATAAGGGAATTCAATTTTTATTTCAGAAGAAGAGCAGGGATTATCTGATTAACCACATATGATCTTCAATTTACACCATTAGAGTATCGTTACACAAAGTTATATAATCAATATTAACTACTCGACCATAAGAAGGAAATCAGAATGCTTAACACCCAAAAAATAGCTGATCAACTACACAAACATGCAGCACTTGAAATAATTGAACAATATGCATATTTTCCCCCAAAAAACATCAGATAATACTCACTGCAATACGAATACATCAGCACAAACAGTGCCCGACTAGGCATCTACCATATCACTTCATATGTACTAAGATTTTAAGATCACATAGCTACTCTACAATTATGAACATATCAGCTTTAAAGCATGACAAAACAGTTCTACTCAGTAAAAACACAAAATCCAGTAAGCAACTGTATGAATCCTCTAAAACTTCTACCAGGGCATGAAGCTAAAGCAAGCAATGTGTTCATAATGTAGCCAAAATGTAACAAGAGAAGATTAAGCTAAGCGTTACCTGGGCACGGATGAATCCACATAGAGCAAAAGTCGAGAACTGACCGGTGTATCGCCCAGTCTCATCAACATGCCCTATATTGATCTGAACAGAGGCATGATCCTTTGAAGTGATCAGCCTGTTTGTGGCAGAGCTGCATCACAACAACAACAAAGCAACTCAAAATCAAGTAAACCCTAATTATAAACCTAAAATTGAATTTCAACACACTTTAGCTAACAAACAGATGGTAACAGAGAAATTGAATTTCGAGAAACATATACGCACCACTTCCTGGGGATGTAGAGATCCATGTTTTGTCCTTCATCGTTCTGCATTTTCGCTAAGTGTTCTAGAGAAACACCACAAATTCACTAAGCAGGAAGCACCTATACCAAATTCACCACAAGTACACTATTAGCAAAGAATCTAATCGATTTCGGCAGAAGCAGAGAGAATTTGACAAAGTGATGTGATAAAATGAGTGTAGATTCATCATTTACCTAGAAATTGATTTGCAGAGACTCCAGCGATAGACGGCCGGTAGAAGAAAGGGAGAGACTATATACTTACTGGGAAAACAAAATTAGGGCTCCATAATCTATCTTTCCTCAGGCCCATTCTGCGTATAGACTCACCTATGGGCTAAAAGAACATGCAATGTTATTGTTAAGTGGATTTTCGTGTGGCCCAATACATCATTGGATACTTGCTTGTGGGTAGGCCTGAGAATCTGTTCTTTCGTCTGACGTAAATGAATTGAACAGAACTCAATGAAACTGAACATAATTGAACTAATATTATTTTGTAGTATAAAATACAACTAAGATGTTTAAATAGAATTGAACTAAACATAAGTAAAATTAATGAGTTTTTAGACGAAGAAACAAAGCTTGAGTTCTAACAAACTCGTCCAATTTGATTAGTAAATAAATGATACTTGACGGACCCATTTTCAATATCTACCTGGTTCAGATTCGGGTTTGATCTGGAATCGTTCTAAATGGATTTTGATCCATGCGATCAAGTTAAACAGAACTTATGGATCAGATTGTACTTGATATGGGTTGGATTGTAATCAAGCCCATGGACCGAACTTGAATTGCCAAACCTACTTGTATCGAACTTATTGATTTGAATAGTCAATTATATTGGGAAAATGTTATCGTCTTTAAAAAGAATTTTAAAAGTGAAGGATGTGATTGTTTTGACCTATTATTTTAAATTTAGATACAAAGATTCAATGAGTTGATTATTTAATGAATTGGTTTTTTATAATATAGTTTGTTTGTTTTTATTTATAATGCCACTAAGTCGTTACAATTAGGGTTGACAATTGGTCCAAATAAGACCAATTTGGACCGGTTCACCATTGGATCAGATCCACGATGGATCCCTTTATTTTTTCCTGAATCGAAAAAATTTAAAAAATATTGGCCTCAAATCCACTTTAATCCGAATCGGGTCGGGCCACAGTTCATACATAGATCGTCCTAAACTGCCATACCTAATTATAATACAATCATAAATCAAGATTATTAAAATCACTAAAACGGTTCATAAGAGATCGACGAAGCAACAATAATCTAGATTTTGTTGATTAAGGATACAAATTTACAAATTTCACTAAAACAAATCAACCTAGTCTAACTAAGATCCAAACTAAGATACGATGGAGAATTACAGCGTGCACGGCGAGGCGTTTTCTTGTAATCTATCTAAAACATGTACTCGGGCGTGAGACACGATCGGTATGAATGATTTTAGAGAAAAAAATGGTTCGTGAGGAGTGCAATTTGATTAGAATGTAGGGTGGAGTTCAGGAAATTTACCGATGAGAATGGGAACAAGGGAATTGGATGAATTGTGAGAAGTGAGAACATGATTGAGTGATCAAAAAATAATAAAATAATTAACATACTAAATAATTTTATAGTGGTATTTAGGAAAAAGAGCCATGATCACATGGAGCATGGTAATAGATTAATACTAATATATGACATAATTATACAGACAGTTTCAGAAAGGGCGGAAGATCTCTTTCTCCCTCGTGCGGCTCATACGCTGATTTCTGTTTGTTCTCTTCTTCTCTTCTCTCATCCACCCCCATCTGTAGTATCTTTGACCCTTGACTACCTACATCTCTAATTCTCTTATTCTTATTTAACTTGACTTATTACAGTTACAGTATCCCATACATTTTTGGAGTTAATATATATGGGTGCAGAATTTCCATCAATATATGATCAATGAATTTTGTATGTACCAATTCCACCTACTCGGTTCTCTAATATACTGTGATTGAGCATAGATTGCTATTTGATGATATACTGGTATTACAAACAAGCATCCAAAGTATAATTCATTCAAAGCAATCGTGCTTAGATTTGAAGTATTTATGAATGAAATCGCAAAAGTGATATTAAGTACGTACACTGGTTATAATGAAGTGAATCGCCTTAAACTCTCTTTTAAGTTTTTTTTGTCGCTACAAGATTAGTGAATGGACTGTATATACAATGTAATTCAGCAAATTTGTAATTGTACAGTATGTCACTGCCAAATCTTAAAACTTACTCGCATTTGGATCTTTTTCACTATGAAACTTGAGTCATTTTTGTGATGATTGCTCCACAAACAGTATGACTGTATGAATAGGAGCCACTAAATTTAGAAACTTTGTAAGTTATTTTTGTGGTTAAACTTTAAAGTGAAAAAGGGAAGTGAGGAATATTTGGCAATTCCAAGGTACATGGACAAACTGGATATATAAACTTAATTAATGAAGGATGATCAGTACTTATGTGTAGGAGTATTTGATATTTTGATCAGCTGGGAATCATCTCTCCATTGGATCCTATGCACGTGAGATACATCAAACATCATCATTCATGTAACAAATACTACTCCAATACACCCCGACTCTTGTGACGAACATTAACAAAAGAACAAAATAGGGCTTATATAGAATAACACTCGGTTACGCTTGGACTGGATCCCGATTCGAGCAGGATAGGGTATGATCAAATTCATAATCTTTTTAATTTGGTGTAATCTGGATCATAATTCATTTGATCGGATCGAATTGGGTTTAGACAAATCCAGAGCAGATCATCTTATCCGAATCAGTAGATAATGAAATAGGTTCGTCTTAGATCAATATGGATTAATTACCATGTATACACTGGTTAAAAATTGAGAATACTTGCAAAAGAAGAGGCAAATTCAACATTTTATTATGAAAAATAAGGAAAAAATTGGCACCTTACTTACAAAATTTGGACCATAATGCCCTTCAAAATTTGAAAGTGCATGTCAAATTTTAAAACATCCAACTCTTATGTAGAATCCAAATAACACCAATGTGTGGATTATTTGAGAGGTCCAACAATGGGATCATGTGAAAAGGAAAAGAAACATATTGACTTGAAATTACTCTGATACTATATTACTTTTAAAAAAAATTCAGAAAGCTCCCATGTTAGTTGAACAATTACGTTTCATCAATTCCAGTTGACCAAGTTGCAAATTTCTAAAAATGTAGCTCCCCAAACACCCCCTTATCCTATTTTCTTCTCTTTTTTCTTTCCTATTTTAATTTTATTTTCTTTTTACTTTTATTATTTTATTTTCCTTTTTGTTTTTCTTTTTATTTTTCAAATCCTTCTTCTTCTTAAAGCTCCGGCACGGCCAAATTCCAGTGTTGGAGCTGCCGGAAAGTAACATCTAAGAGCTCCAAATTGGAGCTATTCTTTTCTTTGTTTTGTTACTTTTTTTAAAAAGGAAAATTATTAGTTTTTAATTTCTTTTATGAAAATTATGGACTGAAAATGAATTAAGAATATTGTATGGACCTTTTTGCAATAATATTTAAGATCATTTTGAGATTTAGATAAGTAATAGGGGTTAATTTAAATAATTTATAGTCAATTTTATAAAACAGAAAAATTTAGAGTCAAATATGTAATAAAAGAGAGTTGAAGTTGTTTGGTCTTTTTTGAAAACTAAAACTTAAATGAGGACAAAACGGTACTTTTTAGGCCTTAATTAGCATAAGTCAATATCGTGGGGTAATATGTAATTGATTTGGTCTAACAAGGGTTATCTGTAAGAGAAAATACTGCATTAGTACCCTGCTATGAGGCCTAATTTCATTTTCAACCCTATTAGTTCATTAATTACATTTTGGTGACAAAATCAGGATTTTGGCGTTGACTGCCCAATATTTATCAAAATGCCATTGTCCAAAAAATCGCAAACCGAATTCAAAGCTCTGTCTCTTAACTACTTTAATATATTTTTTTCCTTTTCTTTAAAATTTTCGTTTTTTTCTTTTTCTGTTTTAATTCTTCTTCTTCTCCGGTACCGGAGGTTGCTCCGGCAACCGGAGTTCTGGGCAAACTCCAGATTGGAGCTTGCTCCGGCGCTCCGATACCGGAGCTCTAGAGAAGAAGGAGATGAATTTATTATTTTTTATTTTTTATTTTTATTTTTTAAAACAAAGGGTTGTTTGGATCAAACAAAATCTGAAAATTGAATAGTGCTTAATTCAGTTCTCATTCAAATTCGTGGATCAAAATGTAATTGATAAACTAGTTAGTAGGCACTAAACTGTAATTAGAGACGCTAAAAGCATATTTAAAAAATGGATCCTATCTGTAATTATTAGATTAACATGGTAACAAATATAATTAAAAAAACTAAATGGGAATCTAGATGAAAATTTCCCTATTTTTTAATTGTTAATATCATACCTTTCATAGTCCCCCCCCCCTCACATATATACCTTCCATAAACTATTAACGGTATTGATCCTATACCAAATGTAAAAACCATGAATTGTATTATGTCATCAATATTTACACCTATAATAATAAGATTTCACCCGTGAAAGTCTTAGAAAATTGATATAAATGGTCGAGTCCTAGTATTTGTATGCTTTTTTAGTCTAATATCTCGGACAAGAAGTTAAGTTAAGATTAAGATCATTGTCTTTGTTCGTCCTAATTTATCCTTAGGGCATCAGAATATTCCAACTCATCGTATGTCTCACAAGTTTCAAATATCTTGTGAAGATAATTGAGTAACTTCTCAGTTGATTGGAGAAATCGAACCTCTTGGTATTTCGATACCAAATTTGAAATTCGCACGCATATTGATTGATTCAACCATGAAACCATAATTAACACATATCGCTCCCCTATTCTAATTTCCATGTGAGATTTTCTCATTTATACATATATAATTTTACCAACTACTACGGTATGTATTTCCAACAATTATAGACTAGCTATAAACATTTTATACAGTAATACAGGAAAAGCATTGAATGATCCTTTTTGTTTGTTTTCATTTGTCTAAAAATGCATGTATAATTGTAGCAGTGAATTAATTAGTTTAGTGTAAGTGAACTTAGTGGGAGAGGTTGTGGACTGTTGTCACGTTTAGTGTCCCAGAAACCGAGTTTCCTCGTACATGTCGTGTCTTCTTCTTTAATTGGGTTTGGTTTGGTCCATTGATCATCACCTTTTCTGCAATAATACGCATCCGATCAATTTTATCTCCATCCCGGCCACAACGGAACACTTTTATTTCAATTGTTTTTTTATTACACTAAAAATACTATAATTAATTAACCAATTTTAATTATTAGCTTAGTGAGACGAGTGTGTTGAAATTTCGTAGTTACTTGGATCTACTGCATAGAATCAATCAACTTTGAGACTACTGTAATTACAACGTTACCTATAACACATTAGCACTAATCATGTCTTATAGGCCTGTTTGTAGGAATGCTCATACTCGTTCTCCACCTGCACAATTTTTATTTTTTTTAATCGGCTAAATTTTTTTATTAATAATACCGCGAGTATAAGAAATACTCGTGATACGGCACTTAAAGTCGAATGTTACAAACACCTACACACACCTGCACACAAATATTAATTACAGTATTAGTCCAGGTTTAGCACTGGCACCCGTCCAACACTTATTTTGTGAGGGTTAAGTGTTGGAGATATATATATATATATATATATATATATATATATATATATATATATATATATATATATATATATATATATATATATATATATATATATATATATATATATATATATATATATATCCCTCGAAAAAGATGGAATAATGCCAATGCAAATAAATAACATTTTTTTTTATCTCAATGTAAAAAAAAAAAAAAAAGGTACCCCACCCAACCCCCGAAAAGTTTATGGCCATCAAAGAATGTAAATAAGTTATTATTAGTAAGTTATACTTTATTTAATAATAAAAAAATTTAGTCGTTTAAAAAAAAGTATTAAGTTACTATTATTTGTTACTGTATTTATTTGTTGGTAAGGGTGGAGAACGGGTGTAAAGGTTTAACATTGTTTGTTGCCAAAGAAAAATTTGAAATTCGAACAAAAAGAGAGTGAGGATGAGTGCTTGAAATTTTAACAACACAACAAGAGAGACGGAGGCCGAGATTATGTTCAAATTTAAGTTTCGTCTAGTGAAATACTCATCTGCTTTTTTAGATTGTATACGTATTCCTTTTCCGTCCGTCTTTTTAGATTGTTTACGTTTCCTTTTTTGGCAAATTTCTATCTCACAACTTTATTGTGGGTCCTGTCACTAAACCAAACACTACACTCATCATACCAACTTCCTAAAAAACCGTTCCAAAAGCAAACGTAAACAATCTAAAAAAACGGATGAGTACATTACAGTTGTATTGTGTACAACAATACATTTGTAGTCTAGTGGTTGAAGTTGTTAATCAGATGTCGCGGGTTTGAATTCCACTCATGTACATTTTAATAACTATATTGAAATTTATTTATAAATAATTATGACATAATTGAATAATTTTTTTTTTTTTTTGAAACACACCAAAATTATATACATTCAAACCATGGGAGTTACAGATGATTGGCCATCCCGATACAACAAGACTCGAGGATGCCAATTAGTGAGATCATCAAGCAGATACACACGAAATCATGGGGGACAATCATCCCAGATCCATGTACTAGGCCTACGTGGATAGTTACGTGATGGGGATTGAACTAATCTGCCATGTTCTAAACTAAGTAATCCTCTACCTAGTTTAGAAAAAATGTCTGTTGCAAGTTGCAACAACATAGAGTGTTTGAGTTGTACAAAGGTACAATATATATATACAACAGTAGAACATATGTACAAGGAGGCCGGTAGAACATATGTACAGGGAGGGCAGTTCATCGGAATGCAGTTCGTGAGACTGTTTGTGGGACTGAGACTTGGAAGATTGGAAGTTCATAATGATGACAGTGTTGTACCATCGGTAGATTAAGTGTACAAGGTACTCTATTGTAGAGTTTAAGGTATTATATTCAGTTACTTAGTACATAGTTGTACTTGGTACTCTAGTAGTAGAGTAGCTACCTAACATCACCAGAGTATCTACAACAATAGAATTCTCTCTATGAAAATTCTAATTTTTATTTAAAACTAATATATTTTCTAATAACATTCAATAATCTAGTATATATATGCTTTTTAATATTTTTCATTTGACTATACATTTTCCTAGTAAATAAGAACCTCGACGACGAATTATTTTTATCACATTTAACTATGATGGAACCCCGCGAACCCGTATCCATAAAGATGAACAAAGGACCACAAGAACCCATAAACCCTACTCATATCCACAGCAAGTAAACAGATAAATAGAACAACAGAGCACATAATCACCACTAAGGCCTACTACGGAAGCATAGAAATAACCTGGCGTGGTCGAGACAATCAGTTGGATCACCAACTATTGTTCCTCTCTTATTGGATCGGTGAACAAGCCTGGGTGGCTAGTTCCATCTGAACGGCTGCTGTAGCAACCGACTCCAGTCACTGACGTGACCGGCCAGGCGAAGACCTTGCGGCCTCCGTCTCCTTTGATGCTACCGTGTCTCCCCGAGACGCGGTCCTCTCCTTTGACTGAATCTTCATTACCCAAAATCCATTGATTTCCATCACCAATCGAACTCCCATCCAGAACAATCGCCCTAGAACCCATCTTGAATCTCCATCAGTTGAAGAACTCCGTTGATCAGATTGTTCCAGTTGAACCCTTCATTCTTGGATAGTTGCGGCCGCCGGCCTCCATGGAATTGGCCGTCTCAGAATTGTTACGTGTCAGAGTGCAACACCAAAAGCAAGTCTCCGGTACATACAAAAATATATATACAGATCGACCTGCTCTGATACCAAGCTGATGGATCCCCAAACAGATAGACGTAGGAAGAGAGAAGATATTGCAGAAAAACAATAAATCTCTAGCACGATCACATATTAGACAAGCAAATTACTAACGAGTAATCTACCTACGAAGCAATAACTAACGAATTACTAACCTCGAAGAATCTCAACGGAGAGTTGTGCAAACAAATACCAGAGCTTTCGACTCAATCAATATTCAACTATGAAAAAGAATGAAATAGTACAATGCTTAAATAGTAAAGATACGACTTGTTGGACAAGTTCTGCTCTTATCCAGTAAGGCAGAATCATGTAAGATTTAAGCAATCTAATCAGTCCTAGAATCTTTATCCTAACCTTTCTTAACCAATAAGTTGACTGACTCTAACTAGGTAATTAAATAATAAAAGGAAAACAATTAATTAACCCTTCCCCAAGCCGAACGTCTGCCTCCTTCCTGGTGGCCCGCATTGTGCGTCTGGCCCCTCTTCGGCCCAAACACCGGCCCCTCTCCTCGAGGTTCCATCAAACTAATTACATAAATAGAATAAGTTTCAGTAATTAAATAATATTATAAACTTTTTAGAAAAAATTTTACAGTAATATTTGTCATTAATTATATTAATTTTTTTTAAAAAAAAAGCAGCAAAAACGTATATCTCAAATTATGTATGCGGGACGTACTTAGGAAGTTTGGATGACATTACTAAAAACTCTCATATATTAGGTACGCCAGTACCGTGTGCTAACTAGTCTATATTTGGGACCATAAAATATTATTTTATACAGCCATTAATTTATATATAAACTAGTAAATAACCCGTCGAGTTTCGACGGGAAATAGTAAATTTACAAATAATAAATAATGGTAAATTTAAAAATAATAATAGCCCGTTGAGTTTCCAACGCAATTAGTGTTTTAAAGTATTACGGAGTAACGCGCCGTAAACACCAGTTAGTGGTTTAAAGTATTGCCGAATACCCGTCAAATATAGTTCAAGTATTGCCAAATAGACTTGTCAAATGCAATTAATGTTCTAAAGTAATATGAATAGACCCGTCGAGCGCATTTAGTATTCTAAAGTATTGTGCAACAGGCCCGTAGAACATAGTTAGTGTTCTAAAGTATTGGCGAATAAACTCGTCGAACGTATCTTGTGATCCAAAGTATTTCGGGATAAAGCTGTTGGCCGCATCTAATGTTCTAAAGTTCGTGTTTTAAAGTATTAGTGAATAGATTCGTTGAACACAATTAATGTTCTAAAGTATTGCAAATAGACCTGTCAAACACAATTAGTGTTTTAAACTATTGTGGAATATCCCCGTCAACCGCAATTAGTGGTCTAAAGTATTGTGAAACACCCATCAAATGCAGTTCATGTATTGTCGAATATACTCGTCAAACGCAATTAATGTCTTAAAGTATTGCAAATAAATTTAGTGTTCTAATGTACTGTGCAATAGACTTATCGAACACAATTAGTGTACTAAAGTATGTGTCATAAACCCATCAGCCACACAGTTAGTGTTCCAAAGTATTGTGAAGTAGATCCGTCCAACATATTTAACTAATGTTCTAAGTATTGCAGACAAATCCACCAACTGAATTTAATGTTCTAAAGTTCATATTTAATGCATTATCGAAAAGACCCATTGAACACAATTAATGTTCTAAAGTAATGCGTAATTGATCCCTCAAATGCAATTAGTCTTCTAAAGTACTGCGTAATTGATCCGTCAGATGCAATTAGTGTTCTAAAGTATTGTAAATAGGACCACCGATCAAAATAGACATTCAACCGGTCAAAAAATAAACATTCAACCGGTCAAAATAGTATTGTGAACAGGACCACCGGTCAAAATAAACATTTAACCAGTCAAAATAGACAAAGTGAGGTTGAGAATGCCATGTGGTTGAAGGAAGAAGTATGAAAACTTTCTCCTTTGTAGAATTTATACATATCTAGATTACGATTACATAATCATGAATGATGTTTTAAATTTTTATATAGACGACATTGTTAGAACAAATGTTGAAATATCTAGTGGGAGATTGAGATGTTAAAAAATCATCAGATCTTAAACTCAAAATCCGTATTACCCGTCCGAGCCAACCCTATTACCCTCATTATAATAGAACAGTAGAACAATTTTCTTATGGAGGAGTTTAATATTCTCCTTAGTAGATTTACAAATATATTAATATAAATTTTAAATACTTGTGGTACTAAATAATATTAAAATGATTCATATAAAAAAATAAAATTATTGATAAATAATTATAAAAAAATTTTTTGGAGAAAAAGGTGTGTGAAGAAAAGTAACTGAACTTTATATAAAATGATATGTTAAGTGCATAGATATAATAAATAAATGTGAAAATATAATATTATAGTCGACCTGTCTATGGCGGGTAAGTTGAATAATTAACCGCGAGGGGTGAACCTTTTTGCTGAATTTGTGACTCAGTACTATGAGGATATAATAGATTCAAAAACAAATTCCACAATCTACGTAATCTTTATTTTTAACATAGAAAAATTATTTTATTGCATATTTATTTAATTCAATCTTTCTATATTTTTATAGTAATATTTTTCAAATAACAAAACTAAATTACTTTTAGTATCCGTGTTTCATAATAATGCCAAATAATTTCAATTAATCATCTATATTAAAAATTATTTTGAACATAATAATATCTTCTTCTCTTTTAATATGTATAAATTTACTTGAGAATGATGATATAAATATAAAAATAATAAATATATATGGTGAAATGTAGAATCGTAAATTAGATGAATAGATTCAAGACATGTGGCAATAATAATATATTGGACCAATAGGAATAGAAGATTGTGCCACATGCCCAAAATGAGGGCATGAATTAAGGAGAAAGTTTGAAATCTTTCTACTTTAATATATAGATAGATTAAATAACTTAATAGTTTAGTAATTACTTCCCCCATTTCATTAATAATTTTCTAGATTTACTTTTTTGACGTAACATTACAAACTTCCACTAAACAATTTTTTATTATTTCTCTCTCTTTCTTTATCACTATATTATCATTTTCTCTCATACTTTACGTCCACTTACAACTTTAATACCCCACATAAATCTGTATTTTATTAATATTTCTTAATTTGAATTATTTTTACCACTTAGAAATTTTTAATGAAATGGAGGAAGTAACATGTATAATAGTTAATTGATTACGTATAATATAAACTGCGATTAATCTTTTGAAAAAATGAACAGATCTCATATTAAACATGAAAATGCAATATTGGTTATTGATCAATTGAAAGTAACAAATTACCAAGAATGATATGGATAGTGATGATGATATGGTGAGAAGGTTAAGACTCTGTTCTCTTCGTTTCGTTTGAACAAACAAAATAGAACTGAACTGAACTGAACTGAATGAAGTTGAACTAAATTTAATTGAACTTATTTGTAGTACAAAATACAGTATTAGGCAAATCTGAACTGAACTTAATGTATCTGAACTGAACTTATAATAATCAACTTTAAGATGAAGAGAACATAGCCTAAGTGGATACATAGAATTTAGGTTAAGTATGCAAGGTTAATTTTTTCATAATACAATTTCGTTAAATACTTTATCATTATAGTTTAAGAGTAATTATAAATCAAAGCTGATAACTATTGACTGAAAAAGATCAAAGTAGGACACTTATGATGAAATGGAGGGAGTATAAGCTTTGGCCGTTTTAAAAAAAATTTATTCTTTATTATTGTTTATAACAATTAAAATGTCATACGTTCATTTTGCACCCACAAAGAAATATTGCTAGATCTGCTCCTGTAACAAAGAAATTTCAAACTATTGAATGATCCAACTTCTTTTTTTAGGCTTATATATTTAATGCCTCACTGAATACCGAATACCATAAGGATAAGGAGGAGTGATTATTACTAAAAGTTTCACCTAATACCAAATTGAAAAAGCGATTTAAATCCTTGTAACCAAACTAAAAGCAATATAAAATTATGAAGATCTACCTGAACAGTGAACACAAATACTGGTATTTGTTTTTAGACTTGTGGAAAATTGGAACCATACGTCAACATGCTAGTATAATTCTACGAAGCTCGATCCCTCCAATATATATGTGAACAAAATATCGGTGAGGTGGTTGGCCACTGCCTCTCTTGTTCATGGTGTTGGACAATTAATATAAATGACTAGATTCCGTTCCTCCCCAACAGCTTAAGCTTTTGGGAGAGTTGGAATTTTATCATGGTATCAGAGCCATCTGGCTCACGCCCACCTGGGTTCGAATCTTCCCGGAGACAAACTCCGCCCCATATTAAATTTCCACTCGATTGGCCTCCCCAAAAAGGTTGAAATCGGCCACGAGTGCGGGGGAGTGTTGGACAATTAATATAAATGACTAGATTCCGTTCCTCCCCAACAGCTTAAGCTTTTGGGAGAGTTGGAATTTTATCACATGGCCTCTGAAGTTCAATCCTCCTTGTTCATGGCCGCTGGAAGTCAATCTGGAGGAGTAGTTATGGTTTCTCCTCATTTATGCCGTCTCGGTCTCTCGAAAGCTAGTAGTCAATTGTTGTTGTATTTTCGCCTTATTAATTTGTCTCTGGGCGGTTGAGTTGTCGATATTACTTGTACGATGTGGATGATACACTCGATTTTGAGTGTCTTACTACGAGTATGTCTTATACTCGTGGTAATTTTAATAAATTTTAGCCGATAAAAAAAAACTAACTACTTTGGTTCAAGTTATTAATTAATTTGGTTCAAGTTATTAATTAATGGACTCGACAAACGAATATATAGGACTTGCACTGATCAACTTTCGATTGCTTTTTGAAAATTCGATTGAAAATTGATCATAGCATAGAATTGGATGAAATGAAACCAATATTGTTATATAATCTATAGTATTATATTTTTGTATCCTT
The DNA here is from genome assembly GCA_028274465.1 of Plantago ovata. NCBI lineage: Eukaryota > Viridiplantae > Streptophyta > Magnoliopsida > Lamiales > Plantaginaceae > Plantago > Plantago ovata. The sequence goes on along the minus strand of CM051456.1, from coordinate 14,647,485 downwards.
TAAGATTCTAACACCAGAACATAATATCATAAGAACGATGTAAGGCTTTCATACACATTTCAAAAGAAAAGGGCAACTAAAAGGTTTGAGCTAGGTCGAGCGGATCAAGATTTTGCTTGCGGTCAACTGGTCAAGTTCATGCTGGCCGAGTTCAAGTCGTGCTTTGACTGAGGTTTCTCTGAGTTGCTAGCATCTAGCAGCCAAGGATCAAGGTTTATCAATATCCATCCATCTTCTTCCATTATAATCGATTTTAATTAATATATTCTTCTTTTTCCAAAACGTATTTCAATCCTTGATCGCTTTTAGCGTGCTTGCGGAAGGATCCATAAAATTTAAATATTATATTCTAATGTTTGGGTTTATGATGCATGGAATTATAATCAAATTGATTGATGTGTGATCGAAAAAGGAAAACTTGCATCGTCGAATTCCCCCACAAAAGCATACAAGCATCATAAATCGGTTATTACAATCACACACTAATCATGAACAAGCGTCACGATTTTGAAAGATCGACAAGTAAGTTAATAACACACCATAATCATTGGAAAACACACATTACTACAACGTCACGGAAGCAACCACTTTCAAGTATATGAAGATCCTTACACCTAGCAAAATTAAACTTAAACTTAGCCACATAAAATTTTGATTTAGTTTGACGAGACGAGAAGGGACTAGATTAGGACACTCTTTGTTTCGAAAGGGGTTAGAATCCAGAAGAGGAAATATATTGTAGGACAGTGGCAGCATCTTCAAGAAGGAGGGTAATTAGTTTAGGGCTTGAGCACTTGACACTAGGAGATGATAAATTTTGTTTATAGGCCAGAAAACCCTTTGGGAGACAGCACCCACGTTCTCCTCACCCCTCTCTCATACTCATACATACAGTATATGCACTACGGTATATATATACTATACTACTATTATTATCACAACTATACACTATTTATATCTATTTAATTTAAGATATATATTAATTAAATTATACTACTATTGTTATAAAGCACGGAAGGGAATTATAAGGATCTTTTCTAAAATACGACGCATTGTCATGCCAAATCTACAACATTGCTAGCTGTTATTTGCCAAAAGAAATCAACTACTTTATTTGTGAAGTGGTTCAAAATAAAGAAATTAGAAAATTTCCACAATTTCATCATACTTTACCTTTTGCATGATATATAACTTTTCATTTCTTATTAGGTTGTGTACCATAACTTATCAAATTTTGTGTTTTTGTACCACATATATCAATTTATCTTGAGCAAACACACAAGAGGCATCTGACCGGAGAAAATAACATATTAGGGACAACTTGATGTAAATTAGTCACAAACAAAGCCTCTCTAATGCCGGAAGTACGTGTAACATTGCCTTGTTAGAGTCTAGATTAGAAAAATGTAAATTATCTGTTTTAATTTGTAAAACAGAAAAGATAGACTTGGTATGTAAAAAAAAAAGGCATTCTCTCGATCGTGCATATGCCAATCTTTATAGTCATGTATTACAAGTATATCTATTTCAGCGAGATTGATGGTCATGATGGTATAAAAACTGAAAAGTACTAAAGTGCATATCTTTTCAAAATTAAGTACCCTATGCAAGTTTTACCAAAGACAAGGACCCTTTTGCAATTTACACAAAATGTTCCTAAATATTGGAGCAGTTAACTTTGAAGTCGGGATTTACATTTACTCATGACAATAAAACCTGCTTGTTACTACTCCTATAGAGATAAGTTTGAAGGTAATTTGAATCCAATGAAAAGTGATCATCTTCTTGACAAAATATTTATGTACTCGAAAAACAAATAAAATATTCTCCATGGCTACCTCTCAGTGACCCTAGCCAGGTCCATAAATATCCTTGCTTCCATAACCATAGCCCTCCCTTTCTCGAGCTACACTAAATCATCTCAAAATCTCCTACCAGAATTCTCCAATTTTCGACGATCATGGTACGTCTTTTTTCGCCCTATGAACAACCCGAATTCCGGCCTTTTGCTTCACAATTTCATATTCACTTCTTAATTACCTAATAGAAAGATCTGAATTTACAAAATTTTAACTTCAATTTTGTAGCTATATAAAGATCTAAATTTTGATAATTTTGATCATGTTTGCAGGGAAATCAAAAACCTGGATGGCTAGATGCCCTATATGTTCAGAAATTCTTCGCCCCGTGTTCAACTCACGAAAATGCCAAAAAGAACGAGAGGAACGTTATCTGTATCGATTGTTGTACGAGTATTTGCCCTCACTGCTTCTTTTCACATCGAACTCATAGACTTCTTCAGATTCGACGATACGTTTATCATGAGGTCGTTCGTTTGGAAGACCTAGATAAGCTTATCGACTGCTCCAACATTCAGGTGACTTATATAACTCAATTCTCTAGTTTTTGAATTCTATCGTCCTATGCAAGATTTTGTAATGAAATTTAGGTTGTTCTTATATATTCTCTTTCTGTTTTAGGCATACACTATAAACGCTTCGAAAGTGGTGTTTATAAAAAAGAGGCCTCAAAATCGACAGTTTAAAGGGTCTGGAAACTTTTGCACTTCATGTGACCGGAGCCTCCAGGAGCCTTTTACTCATTGCTCCCTCGGTTGTAAGGTACTTATTTCGTCAATTTTGATTCGTAGATAGTTCATTTCAATTGTGTGTTAATTCTGGTTAAAATTCACCTAGTTGATGACTAGTTGATGAAAATAAAGGTTTTCAAAGGTTTATATTGTACATCTGATCTAATATTGAAAGTCTGAAAAAATATGTGAACCTGAATTCAGTCTAGAAATCGATCATGTAGTAAAGAATAAACTGAATTTTAACACAGCTGAACACTTGCGAACGCAATTCTGTTATGGATATATGATATATCCCAGTTCTTTTAATTCTATAGTATGAAGAAATGAATAAGTACTGAGAATTCTGTGAATTAGTACTTTCGAATCTTGTCTACGTAGTTTTCTGCATAAAAACACATGGAATGGTGATGTTCTCTAGGTTAACAATTGCAGTCAAAATGGCTAATTTGAATCTTGAAGTGGTAGATCAATATTGAATTTTAAAACATGGAGGATACTGATCATTAACAATTCTAAAAATATATTAATATCAAAAAACAATTCACTAATCTAGTTAAATTTTGCTCTTATTTTGGTTCCATAATTTGATTAAAAGAAGGGGAAAAAAGGCTGCAATATTCACTTTTGGTCACTATAGATCTTATTAGGCCTTTGATCATTGCAATTCCATGAAAAACATGTACTCCCTAGTAATTAAACTTGGAGTAGTTATGAATTATGACCAAAATTCAAAATTCAGTTCCCTAGTTTGTTCAGTAATCAATTTTAGGGAATTGTTTGGCATAACTCAATTGCATTACATGATAATTAAAAAGTTTGCCTGCTTCATTTGTTGACTATAGGTTGATTATGTTCTCAAACACTACAAAGATATTTGGCCATTCTTGAGAGTCTGCAAAACCCTACAACTTGGTCCGGACTACTTCATCCCACATGAAACTGGAGGAGGAGAAGATCATGAGATGACAAATGAGACACCGCATTCGACAATTGTGGACAGCAGCGAGGGCCCAATGAGCTCGATATCGGGCTCCTCGGGGTCGGAGAATATGAGCTTTTCTTGCACTGAGGTGGTGAGGAAGAAGAGGAGTGGACTGTATGTTTGCGGAAGATTGGCTAATAAGACAACAGAAGAGGACATGGCCACTAGCATGAGTAGGAGAAAACGCATTCCCCATAGGTCACCTTTGTGTTAGAAGACCAGACCACAAAGTAGTAGAATTAAGAAGTATAATTATTAATAATCACATAGTTTAATAAATTTTTAATCATCATTTTTTTAGGTAAGAAATCATATTGAGTTTCTTGAGACATCTTGGTTAACTAATATAATCACTTGGTCGGGGTGTTTTGTCTTAATGGCATCACGTGTTTCCCAATTCCCAAGTTACATTTTTGTAAAATTACAATTTACTTTTGCTATATGATGACATGAGTCATCCTCTAAATCAGAAGATTTACTTTAGTTATAGGCAGTCAACTAGACAATAAACTTTAGTAAAGTTACATGGTTTGATCTCTCTGCGTTCTGCTTTGAAAAATGAAGTTATAGTTTTAAAATCACCTAAATCATCCCATACAAAATCATTTGAAATCAAAATAGTGGTTAAACACTTAAACATATCACTTGTTTGAATTAAATTATGTGATTTTACTGGTTTATACTCAAGCCCCAATTAAAAAATTACAAACTCTTATCTGACTTTTTTTATCCTCTGTTCTAACAAATGAAATTATTTATTGAAAAATGTAAAAGATCTACATTTTCTAAATAATTAAAAACACAAAACATTATATTATAAACACAAGAGAGGTACCGCAAGAGTGGCTCAGTTGGTAAAAATTGGGATGATATCTCTTGGTTATAGTTCCAAATCCCATCGAGAGCAAATTTTTAAAATTTTTACGTTGGGGGCTTAATTTGAGTTTTTTTATTTTTTATTTATGGGATCCACATTAATCCTTCTAATGTAGTTGTTTTTTCCTTGTGGGTCTCATATTTGGGTCTTAAATTGGGGCTACTAATTAGTACCCTCTTTATAGACTCCATTGAAATCATTTTTAGGCTTAATTGGAGCTTTAAGCCTCAATTAAGTTCAACGAATGGTGTAACAATAACATATGTATAATTATTCACCGGAAATCGAAGCCATCCACTTTCTTTTCCAACCCCTTGATTAACTCTCTATGAGCACATAACAACCTTACATTCCCATATTACTACTAGTAATTTGTTGATATATCTCGGAAACGAACTGATAATCTCTTTGGATTAGTATGAGGAACGGCATAAAGCAAAGTTTTTGAAGATTTGGAAATAATGTACACATCTTATGGGAATAAAACTGCAATTCATCTTTATTGGTAATCTATCAACTGGACTGGCAGTTAAATTTAATTTAATTAAATTATAGACGTACAAGTACGATTTTATGGAATCAATACTTGAAATTATATCACTTTGTTTTGTTTTATGGATATTAAATTAGTTTTTCTCGTGTGGTGTGAACATTTCACGCCATTCAACAGCAGACGGTGGGTAAAATTATTTCTAATTTGCCCTGCAGTTGAATTAATTGCTGTCATTACATGACAATTAATCTAATACCAGAAAATTAGGATTGGGAGATCATACCAATGCAACTCTGTCATTTGACTAATCAATTATTCACTTTTTTTCCCTTTCTTTACCAACTATTTTCATTTTTTTACCACGGAGGAAGGTCGGAAATTAATACTACCACTAGAAAATAAGTGAAGTTTAACGTTTTCACGCTCATTTTAGGGAATGACCTGAATTTTATTATTGAAGTGATTACGTACTTACTTTATTTAGAGCACTACTTCTTTTGATCATAAAATTCTCCCACGAACTAAATTTGCCGATAAATTGTATATACACTAAACTTTATAGTTTCAAACTTATCAACATCACTTGTGAAACTAACATAAAGTAAATTAAAATTATTATCTCAATTTGAACGGTTCATTTTGAACCACACCGTCTAATCAGGGGCGGAGACAGGGGGTGGCAGGGGGTGGCGGCCGCCACCCCCAAAAAGGGAAAAAAAGTTGTTTTGTGTTGCACATGAAATTGAAGTTGTTGATATGGCTGGTCTTCGTCGTTCTGTTAAAGGTCGTGCTCGAGCTAATTCTGTTACTTTGGGTCATTATTATCGAGTTGAACTATTCAATGGAACAATAGATTGCATGTTGCAAGAGATGAACTTCCGATTTAATGAAGATGCAATGGAGTTGTTGAAGTTGAGTTCCTCTTTTGATCCTAGAGGTGATTATAAGTTGTTTGTAGTTGAGGATATTTGTAAGCTAGTGGAAAGATTCTACCCGGAAGATTTTACTAGTGAAGAGAAAACACACTTAAGATTTCAGCTGGGTCTTTTTAAAGTCGATATTCAGAACAATACAGAGCTTCATGTATCTACACTTTCTGAGTTGTGCATAGTGTTGACTAGAACAAGAAAGTCATCTACTTACTTTCTTGTTGATAGGTTGATTCGGCTACTATTAACTCTTCCCGTTTCCACAGCTAGTTCTGAGCGTGCATTTTCCGCCATGAAAATTGTAAAGACAAGACTCCGGAGCTCAATGGAGGATGACTTCTTGTCTAGCAATTTGATAATGCATATTGAAAAGGAAATTGTTGAGGATTTTGACATTGAGTCAATCACGGATGATTTTGAGAAGATGAAGAGACGTAGAGTAAGATTTTCATAGAGTGTGTCTTGTTATATGAGGTAATTTTTAAATTTTGAACCATATATTCACTTTTATTTGTGTGCTATCATGATATTATTTTTTATTTCTCTTCAGTTTACTTTGATAGTCATATTTAAATATTTATGATGAATTTAGTGTCTAAAATGGTGACCCGACCCGCCCCGAACCGTTTTACATGGACCTAACCAAATTATATATAGTACCTGCCGATCTACGTTATAACACTCCGCCACCCCACTTTCAATTTCTGGCTCCGCCCCTGCGTCTAATAAACAATGTCTACAAAAGAATTTTTGAAATCGATCATCCTCTTTGAATTTTAATATTAATATATACGATGAATAAATACAAAATACTACTCTTTGTTTGTAAATGATTTGTTTAGCACTATTATAATTATACTTGTCCAATATATATAGTTTGAAATTAACTTATTATATTTATACTTGTCCAATATAGTTTGAAATTAAATTAAGGTCCAAACACCTCTTAGAAAAAGATTAAAAAAAAAAAAAACCGAAATGGCAATCTCATAGTTGAGCAACTGTGTAAGACAGACTTGTGAAGTTTATTCTTATATATATTGTGTTCGTTACGTTTTTCCCCTTTATGAGAAAGTTAGGTTCGTGGAGCCCTATCACCTCACATCCGTGGAGTTATTAGTAACATTTATCTAACATGATGTTATAACACAACACAACTATCCTTAAGTAGGTTTGGGAGTGACAAGTGGGCACATTGAAAGAACAAGAGTTTACAAAAAGAGAAGAGTATATATACATTGGGCAGTGCTAGAATTTAGGAATTAGGAGTTCGGAAATTAATTGGGCCTAGTGATTGTCCGGTTTATGGTTTAATTGTCCCTCTAATTCGTCATGGGCTCTGTACCCAACAGGCCTAGACAATGACTCTTGTTAGGCCTTAATAATTATCACAAAAGATCCCTCCAACTAGATGATTTTGGGTTTAGATATTTTTATGGTAAACTTGTTTTATAATTTTTTAAAGAATTGGTACCTAGGAACGGAAGAAATTAAGGATGTTTAAATCGGTTAGAGGTCAAATTTGTGAAAGAATTGATTGTATTATGTGTTGTAGGGGACAAAACTTTCTCAAGTGATTTTTTTTTGGTAGTGAGATGATGACTAAGGTTCGGAAGATGATTTAGAATGTTATAGTAAGATATTAAGATGTGCGTGGATTATTTGTCATTGAAAAAATTTGTAACGTGAGGTGCAAGTTTTGAACATAAAAAACATCACTACTTCTTGTGATCTTATAAATAACTTTTGTAATTCTTACTAATCTATATAGTACTATTTAAAAATTTATTTTTTACGTTTTCAAAAACCTACTTCGAGGTCCGGTTTGACTTAGTATGTACTAAAGCTTTCCGATCGAGGAATGAGTATGTACATAGTACTTTATGAAATTATATTTGCATTATACTTCCTCCGATAACTTATAAGAATTTCATTTGTTTTGTTGACTTTTTCGAGGTCCGGTTTGATCTCAAATTATCATAATTCATTGTATAAAAAATAATTTTAAAAGTTATAAAGTATTATAAAAATGTAAGAAATATATTTTCATAATATAATTTTTAAAATTATTTTTTCACAATTAATTATAATTAATTTAAAATTAAACTGAACATTAGAAAAGTCAATAATAAAATGAAATAAGATTCTTCTAAGTGACCGGGTAAAATATACGACAAAAATCTTCATTTAAAAGTCCGTATTATAGTAGCAGAGGGAGGGGTGGTCCAGCAAAGTCACTCCCCTCCCCCTCGTCTCTTTGACCAAAAGGTCTTCAAAATATTTGATTAAACATTGATCAAGGCTCTAAGAATATTTATCGTGGCATAAAGATAAAATCATAAGTCTTGAGTGTATGACAAAGGGTTGAAAAGAGTTTGACTAAGCGTTGACTATATCGTGAGTTGGAAGAAGAAAAACACACGGAGGCCATGAAGAGTGTGCGTGGAATCACGTGTACAACGACTCATTTCATAAGCTCAACTCATGCGCTCGCACTAGCTCTACTACTACCATGGCTACCCTACGGCCCTACCAACAAGAAGATAGTAATTCCCCTATCACGGTCCGAAATTTTCATTTATTTTTTGTTTTTTTTTCTAAATATTTGAGTTTAAATTAATTTTAAATCGTAATAGAGGAATAATTTTTGAACTTCTATGATAAAATAGAAAACTTATATTTTCATGATATAACTTTTAAAATTATTTTTCTAGTATGATTTAAAATTAATTTAAGGTTAAACGAAAATTAATAAAATAAATGAGAAACTTAAAACGCGAATAGTGCTGAATTAGTGATTGATGGAGACGATATCCGGTTATTTAAAAACTGAATTTCCCATAATTAGTAGAAAAAATATACGAAGTATTTTTAGTACTGAATTAGTGATCGATGGAGACGATACCTAGTTAATTAAAAATTAAATTTCCTATAATTAGCATAAAAAATATACGGGGTATTATGTAGGTAAAGTTTATATTCTTTCATAATATAATAATTTTTATTAAACTTTTAACCGATTTTAATTTTGGAGTAATTTGAAATTAAAGTCAACCAACGTCACAGTCTTTACATGGCGGAAAGACCGAAGGAGTATGCATATTACTCGTTCTTGCAAGACGAGATGACATTTTTAGTACTCTCATGCTTTACATAAAATTAACGCCAAACTACGTACATACATGGGTGGACTTTTAGAGGCAGGGTCCTAGCTCCCAAAAGAATTTTCTTAAAACAGGAAATTTTTATAGACAATATTTAGGAATTTTCAAATTTTAACCCCTGAATTCTTGAAATAATCATTTGTTTCCTCCCCAACTTTGATTTTTGGGTCTTCCATGTGGACATATATATCATCTATTTTACTTCCCATTCGCAAAATTATTGCATCACATTGTGAGAGATTTATGTGGTAACAAACCATCAGAATATATTCTGATGAAAAGCAAATTAAAAGGTGATTTATCCAAGCTAGCTATAAATATGCAAGAGGGTGTTGCTCTAATTGAGTAGAATTCAAACCAACATATATCAACTTATAAGCAAGTCTTATATATATATCTCTCCCCTAGTAAGCTATATATCTAGCCTTTGTTTTTTCTCTTTCTTTCAAATAATGGTGATCATCGTTTGCAAGGAGAATGTTGGTTACTCCAAGCTCTCTTCTGCAAAACAAGTCGGAGCCTATGATGATGTAGTATGTGATCACCTGCAGGTTGAGGCTGATGACGACGATGACGACGACAATGATGGTCGCCCAATCCTCTCACCAGCAGCTTAAAAATCATATATCAGTGCACTGCAGCTGGCATCATATATTGACTATCATCGATAATATATTTGTAGCAGTTCTTGTCAGTCTATTTCTCTAGTTTAATTGCATCAATAAAGTATTCGCGTTTTTTCTGTTTGAAAATAATAATCATTTCAGTTTAGTTTAGATTTATTGATTAAGTTGAGCAGTTCAATTCAAATTTAAGAAATTTAGTTTAATTTGGTTTTGTTGAAACGAAGAAAATATCGACAAATAACGTATGATTGTTAAAAATAAATTGTTGTACCATTAAAATAAATCCAATTATAATTTTTTTAGTGGCAAATCTACCTATTCTACTCTTACACTACTTCTTTTACAAGTTTATAACTCCAACCTAAATCACCTTATAACTCCATCAAATTTCAAACATCTGACCTCTCATGTACTGCTACGTACACCAGCACCCTCACCAGTCACCACTCGGCCACCCTTATGGATGACTATATTTGAAAGAATTAACATGAATGTTATCATCCTACAAATTAAGAGTATCCCAATTTGTAGCAGTTCTTCTTTTGCACAAAATACACACATTTAAGAGATATTTTCTGGCCACCATTTTGTGATTTATAAACCGTCCCTAACAAAGGATCTACTAACCCCATCTGTCTACTCAGAATTCTTGATGTGCTTATCCTTTTTTTATTTTATTCAAAGGGGAGGTCCTCAAAGCTGGAGAGCTCCGTGACTGGAAAAAAAAAAGGGAAGGTGCACGATGGATAGACCATTCTCCCCTATCCGTTTCTTGATCCCCTTTTTGATAGGCTTATGGGATTGCTTGGGTCTACCCCTTCATTTGCCTTTACTCTACTTTAAGCGGAACCTTAATGCCCGGACTATCTACTTTCGTCTTGTTGGAACAATAAACACCTTCAATTCACTTGTTCATGAGCTATGTGCTCACATATTTCACTTTGAATGAGCATACAGAGTTACAGTTGTGTACCCTCTATGGTCTAATTTGGTTCTATAGAATAAACAATAAGATTTTACTTGGAACCGCATACTATTGTAAGTGTGTTTTTCTAGTAAGTCAAATAACGATTTACAATAGATTACTAATCCGTTACAAAACTAATTCAATAGTTCACGTACTCTCTAAGTCACCATAGATACATAAGGCCCACTTTCTCCTTCAGGTCCAAAGTTCATTTCTAAGTACGTGCAATCAACTTCGTCAGTCCCTAAAATTGTCACATGCACGTGTGAAAGTTTGATTATGTCAGTTTGCCTGAGGTCAAACCCGATTGAGACTTTACTTAAAGGAGGTGGATGGCCGTCCTTGTCTTAGGTGTAATAAATGAGAGTAGTAAATACTTGATACCCTGACTTTGGTAATGGTGCCCTTATATAGGTATTGGTCATCTCTATGCTGGTCCAATCCCTAACTGCCATATGTCGTCTTCTCCTTCTTCCACGTGTACATAGTAGGCTCAAGGTTGACCTTCATGGGCTTGGCCCAAGCTCACTTAGGTGTACCTTCCTAAATCTTCTAGATCCCTAAGTTCTTCCGTAGTTCAGTCTATCCGTGACTTAAGCTCCATACTGCTCTTTCTTAGTCTCCTGGTCCAACTTTAAACATAAAAGGTCAAGTATCAAAGTTAACAAGTATTAGAGATGCGGAACATCAAACCTGGTCTTTCTAGAAAATGCCAAACCATCCGTATCTGGCTTCATTCCGTTACTCCTTGTAAGTCCATTCCTGACACAATTCCAGTGAACGGAGTAAAGTAATAAAGGTACGGAACAATATGAGATAAGGAACATCTAACCTGATTAAGTAGAAATATGTTATATTTGTCCGAATGTTGAGTTCCTCCGTTGCTCCCTTGGATAAATATTCCGGAACTTCCAAAGGTTCTGGTTTAATATTCTGAGGTCCTTCTAAATTTTCCTTGATTGTAAGGACAACTGTGGCACGGATATGAAGGAGAGGCAGAGATGAATTTGAGATACTAAAACTGTAATATTATTTCTTAGTTCGTGGAGGTGTGCAACATACGAGCTAAACTATTTTAATATCAACAACTATTTATAATTACTTAATTACAATGTGTGATGAAAGATATATTTTTTGTTTCCAACATGTTGCTCAATCCAAAGGAGAGATAGTGCTTGTTTTGGTGGTTTTGTCTATGCAAATCTTATGCACAATTCTTTGTAATTGTATCCGTTATGAATAAATTTTGCCGTTTAAAAAAAATAAAATAATAATAAAAAATCTAAAGGAGAGATAGTGCTTTGCCATTGCCATTGGATCCCTCACACCAACAGGTTTTTTTTCTTGTTTGAATACGGATGGTTCATCGATAGAAACCCCACGTAATGTAGGCACGAGACTTACTTTTAGAAACCATGATGGTAAGTGATATATCATGGAAATTCTTCTTCACAGTGAAACACCCTCGCGTACTTTGGAGGATATAGAATACAAAGAAAGGAAGACGACCTGAGATATGTCCTGCAGCAGTAAAGACCTGAGACATGGCATGCGCGCAGGAGAAGGCCTACCGCGGCAATGACCTGGAATAAGGCCTACGCATGAGGAGTATTAGGGAAGACTGCGAGCTTGGATAGGTATGGTCTGCGACTCTGCGTGGATTGTGGAGCATACATGACACTATGACAGGCCGACAATGCAGAAGGGACATGCATAATCCTATGGACTAGGGAATGCGAGATCTGGTCCCCTTGCTCTCCGCTATAAGTAGAAGGTGAAGGTTCACTTCTAGAGTTATGCCATTAATACCTTATAATATTTCACTCTCTACAACTCCCACGCGAGGTCAATTGAAGCCAATCTGCAGTTTATCCAAGGTAAACTGATTAAAGCTAGGGACTAACTCCCTTCCTTTTCTCTATGCGCACGTACACTTACTCAAAGAGATGAATAACAATCCATTCTTCAAGTATGGTTAGAGCTTCATAGAAGTATTATTGGTTTAGCCGTGTAATTATTTTTATATAGTAAATTTGTTCGAGTGGCCAGTGGTTTTTTTTTTTTTTTTTGAAACGGCTAAAAATTTTATTGATACTTTCGAGTATAAGAAATACTCGTAAAATTAACAACTTACATCCAAACACCGGGGATAATCTAAACCGGCAAAAGAGCAAAGTGAGAACAACAAACAAACAACGCAGCAAGGCCTGCAGAAGACTCCCTACACTACAAGGAAAACTGATTTTAGCGACGGAGAGCATCCGTCGCTATATGTTAGCGATCCGTCGCTAAACACCAATAGCGACGGAAAGCCCGTCGCTAAATAGAACGTCGCGAAAAGTGGCGTCGCTAAAAACTAAAGAGACGGTTAATATTATCCATCGCTATATGTAGCGACGGTTCAGTTTATCCGTCGCTATATTGTCGTTGACCAACATAGAGACGGATGACTTTATCCGTATCTATAAATAGCGACGGATTATGTATTCCGTCGCTAAAGCTAAGGGACACGTGTCATTCCCTTGTGAGGGGAATTTGGCGACGGATAAACTAATCCGTCGCTAACTTCTCTAAATTTTTTTTAAAATTGATTTTTTATTTTACTGAATTTATGTGAAAAATTGTTATTTTAACTTAAAATTGAGTACGACTAACAAAATATATGCGATTGATTCATTTTACGATAATCGAAATTTCAATAAAAAAAATTAAAAGTGTACGTACAAAGAAACTAAAAGGTACGAAGATAATCATTAAAATAAACGAGAATCCTAAAATGTACGGATAACGAATAACAATCTTAAAAAGCACTAATCCTACGGGCTCTCCACTAACCAACCGACCCCTTCTGCCGTCAACGCCTCATCCCTATGTGCCTGCTCACGGGTCACATGGTTCTGCCACGATTCCAGCCACAGATCCCGATGCTCTGGATTGAGGTACTCAACCCATTCTTTACGCCGAAAGTACCTTTCCTTGGCATAATAAATCGAATGCCTGTGAATCTTTTCCGCCCGGATGTTGAATACCCTCAATATCTCCTCCGCCTTGGCAGGAGGGACATAGTAGTATTTCTACAACACAACAATCCCACATCAGTATTCCTGCAACACAACAATCCCACAAAAAATCCCAAGAATAGATACTATAGGCAATGCCCCAAGAATAGATACTATAGGCAATGCCCCATACAAATAATGTACGTACACGTATATAATTAAGGCAATGCCCCAAGAATCAAATATAGAAATATTCAAGTAAAGATAGTAAAGTACTTGGAATTCTACAAGTGCTCCTTCACGGGTCGAGGAACCGTAGCCCACCTTTCTCCGCCACTCCCAGGGGGCGTAAAGAACTCTCTTTTCATGAGCATTGAAATCCTTCTAGAAGCTATAGAAGGTTGAAACTTGTCACACATTTTGAAAGATTAAAAGTTGGAGTACCGACAACTATATATACACGAACAATTAAATACCAATTTATTAAGAACTTACTTAGATCCGTTGGTGGACAAAACTGGAAGCCCATTGATCCGTCGAGGGCCGCCCGGTTGTTGTGCTTGATCCATGGAAACTAATATACATATAGCATCATCACACTCAAATACAAAACACTAAAAAATACAAACTAAATTACCTATTGATGGATGAAACTTTTATATGTAATCCATATTATTAATAAAAATTCGACTCTTTATATTTTCTATCTTTCTCAGTTAGTTAATCATGTTTTTTTCTTTTTGCTTATTGAGTTAATTATTAAGCATTTCCAGAATTGAGTTAAATTAAGAACTGAGTTACAATAAGTAGTAAGCATTTCATTTCCAGAAACGTAATTAGGGATTCGAACTACCCTAAACTCTAAATAAAAATTAAAAGTCAAGAAATCCTAAACCCTAAATAAAAATTAACATACAGTTTCCAGAAACCTAATTGATTTGAACTACCCTAAACACTAAATAAAAATTAAAAGTCAAGAAACCCTAAACCCTAAATAAAAATTAACATACAGTAAATCAAAATTAATAAACTGAAATTAAAAATATAGGGAAACTAACCTTTCAAATTGGTCCGGCGGTGCGGTGGCGGTGAAGGTGGAGGTGTCTTGCTAATCGTACCTAGCCTCCAATAAACATAGAACAAATTCAATCAAAATCAAAATCAAAATCAAAATCGAAAATCAAAATCGGAAATCAAAATCACAATCTCAAAAACCCAAAATTTAGGGTTTTTGTTAATTACCTTTCAAATTGACGAAAAACCTCCAAATTAATTAGGGATTCGAACTCCTTGTAGGATAGGGTTTGATTTAAGCTCAAATTTGAATGAATTGGATGAGTTTGGAGATGGATTGATGAAGTCGAAGAAGAAAAACGAGAGGAAAAGAGAGAAAGAGAGAAGGGCAGAAATGGGGAAGAAGGAAGGTCGCTCTTCTGTATATGAGGACTTAGCGACGGATAACGTAATCCGTCGCTAAGTGATATTTTATTTATTTTTTTCAATTTTCTTTTAACTAAAAAAAATGCCTGGTCAACAGATTTAGCGACAGATTACATTATCCGTCGCCCACATAGCGACGGATAATATTAATCCGTCGTTAATTAGAACACGAACTCGATCTTTCTGGGCACGGACTGAGCATAGAGCGCAGTTCGTCCTTATCCTTCGCTAGCAGTAGCGATCCGTCGCTAAATAGCGACGGATGGTATCCGTTTCTATCCATCCGTCGTTAAAAGGATGTTTTTTTGTAGTGCTAAACAAGTTACAAAAAAGATCTTCCAATTCTAAACTAGAGTCGGGAAACAACATGGACACTCAAGGGAAAGATGAGTAAGCCGTCCAGCAGATTGCGGAAATACTACATGGTTACACAGCAAAATCAATCTCCTCTTGATTAATAGCACCAAGTCAATCCAGTGGTTACATTGGCTTTTGCTCCAATAACACTGCCGGATTAATTACATGCAGTAAAGCAAGGATTAATACTTGCACAACAATATGTTACCTGTCTTCATGTTCAAATTGACTCAGTTATATATGTTGTTTTATTGTGTAACAGGAGGAACACAGAGCATCGGCTACATCAGCTGCTGCTTGAAGATATTCTGGCTATGGCCAGTAGCTAGGATGGATAAATGTAAATTGATATGGATATACAGGGAGGCGAATTAGGTGTGGCATATATGGAAGTGATGTTTTGGGTATTAAATTTACTGATCATTTGCCGCATTTTGAACATATATCTTCTACTTCTATGTAGTATAATATATTGGGTCAGAACAATGTTAGTATTTTTTATCAAGTCCGAGATCAGTGTCCAGATTGTTACAATCTATTGGTAAGTTAAGATTTGTCGAAGTCTTATGCTCGTTTAGTTGTTACTCCTAGTAAGTGATAGGAAGCTTTGTAACAGTAACCTTTTAATGTCCCGTTATTAATTAAAAATAAAAAAACATGAGTGTTATCACGTTACTATATGTAGTAAGAATCCATATGCAGTATACAGTATTGTTTAATTATCAAATGAATGGGGCCCAAATGAATGTAACTAAAAAAAAATTGGTGACAAAACGTAGTGACGTAGCCTGAAACACAACTTCTCGTTAACAAATTATTGTTTTTGAAACCGCTAAAACTTTTACTCCTATAGTCTAGTTCAAACAAATTAAACTAGTAAGTAGTACTACTAGTAGCTAGACAATTATATACTCATGTCTCTAGCTAACCAAAATTGTTAATCTCTAATCTACGATTGGTTTTTTTTAATACTATTATAATTATGATGTTTGGCCTATAAATTTACATTAATAAATTACTAATCAACCTCATTTCTATAATCTCTATACAGAGCAGATAATTACTCATTTCGGGGATCGAACCCGTGACCATTTGGTTACGGGGTGTCTCAGCTTGCCACTTGGCTACAAACGCTTTGACAACCTACAATTGGCTTCTAATGTCGACCGAAATTGATAACTCGCCAAAATCGCTTGAAAATCTTTCCCCAAATGGGGAAGAACATGAAGCAACTGACGGGTGATGAATCTTCTTCTTCGTGAGCCGGCGGCACCTGTACTCTTAAGTATAGCTCCGTTGCTTTCCTAACCAGAGGATTGCTTATCTTGCTCGAGCCGCTGCCGTCACTGTCACTAGCCATGTCGGAAGAAGCTAAGAGATCCTTTAATGATACGTATTGGTATCGTGAAGAGTCTTCTTCTCGTGCAATGTCTCGTCCAGAGTTCTTGCGAGCGAGGTCCATTGTGTCCCGTTCTTGATCTGTCGACGTACGAATGGTATGAATAAAATTGTGTGATAAATTAATGAGTTGTGTAAAAGCCTTAATCTGATTTTGTTGTATATATAGGGAAGAGGAAGATAGGATATGATATGATATGATATCTATCAGAATCCTGTTAGACTAGAACTGTAGCACTGTAGGACTCTGAAGCAGCATTGGATTGATGGATTATATTGGGTCTCATGCATAGCAAATATTTTAGTTTAGTATGGCGGAAAGGACACTTCTTAAATTAGAATTTGAATAAGAATATATATACTACTACTAGTAAGTACACCAAGTTTAAAAAGACTTTAGTCCCTAATCTCATGGAATTCAAGTTAAAAGTGGACAACCGTTGAACAGATTTACGGAATCCAAGTTAAAAGTGGACACATCTCAACCGACGACCTAGACTCTATACTTATACTTAGGATTTTTTTTTTTTTTTATTTATTTATTTTTTTTTTTTTTAGGGATCACGATCACTACTCTTCATATACTCCAAACATAGTTCTTTCATCCAAGTTAAAGATTTCCATCTCGTTTTGTTAAAAAAAAAATTCGATCCCAAATTACTTATAAATCATGCTATAGGAGAATATTAAAAAAGTACAAATATCAAACAATTTTATTACTCTCCCGTTCTCTCAGAAGTTTCGTGGTTTGACTTTTTTATCAATAACTTTCAACTTTGACTTCCAATTACTCTTATTAACAAAGTATTTAACGAGATTATATTATGAAAATATAAAACCTAAATTTTCATAATATAATTTCGTCACATACTTTATCATTATAGTCAAAGAGTAATCGAAAGTCAAAATTGCAAACTGTTGACCGAAAAAAGTCAAAACATGAAGCTTTTGAGAGAACGGAGGGAGTATAATTTTTCTAAATTTTTTATTCGATGTGTTTACAACGCAAATCAACAAAATCAAATGGGAAACATTTGACCGGACAGAGGGAATACGTAGTACGAGTTCGGCTCGAGTTCGAATAACATTCGAGCCCAATTTAGGCTCGGCTCGTTAAGCAAATGAATCTAAAATAAGGCCCGAGCTCGGCTAGTTTGGCTTGAAGAAGCTTGAGGCGAGCCGAGTCCATGATAAAATTGAAAAAGCCAAGCCGAGTTCAAGATAAAATTGAAAAGGCCAAGCCGAGTTCATGATAAGATTGAAAAGGCCAAGCCGAGTTCATAATAAAGTTAAAAATGCTCGACTCGAAAAGTTTATCGAATGAGCCCAACTTGAACCTTTACGAATCGAAACGAATAGTCGAAAACACTTATCTCCCATAACACCACTATATATATATTACTATACTCCACTTTTAGGAGTATACAGTATTAGTACTTCACTTTTAGGAGTACTGTTCTGATTCTCGGTCAAACATATGCCACGGTTTCTTTGGTAATGCATCTCTCGAAACTTTTAATTCTCAAAGTAGATAGTCCGGTGGCATTTTAATTAAAAGTTTTGAACAATTTGCAATGGTTATATTTTGTAAATTATAATAATTTCCTATGTGATTTAAAAATAATGTTTAATGTTTGATTATAAGTCAATAAAAGCAAAATGAGAATCTGCAAATTAATAAAGTAAAAATGAGTAGGAGACATATTCAGAGCTCAAACAAGAAGACACATAAGGTTGAAAACTAGCTCATAAATCTCCTCACAATCAAAACTTCTTGACACCATGAACCTCAATACTCTCAGAAATTTAGACAAGTACGTACGTTATTCCGGGTCGGGGTGCGGTGTGAGTATGTCTTTGGTCCTTTTGGTATGGACTTGCCCCATGCATCCTCCTTTGGTTTGGTACCTTGGTGACGAAACTTGTTTCGACTTTGCAATCTTGTCTTTGGCCTCTACATTCTAGGCGGCTGCCCTTTGGTGATCTTGCCTTGTTTCTTTCGTATGGTGGAAGCTTGGTGTGTAGTTTCGGTCGCGGTTGAGGGGTTCTTGAACTTGTTGGTGTTGAAGCGTTTATCGGTCCCGGTTTGGTGATCATGTTGAGCTCTCTTGAATTTTCGTAGTGGTTTAGATTTTGTATGGTGAGAGTATACATGGACCAATCTCCATTTCCGTGAGTGTCTCATGGTCCAAAGGAGAAAATCATCTCTCGTATCTAGTTAAGTCTTCTAAACTTGCTACGAAAGATATGCCCTCTCCTTTGAAATTGACCAAGAGTTGGTGGTACAAATTGAAAACTCCCTGAGATCTTGGCCTCTTGCCAGTAGGGTGGACATACTAGTCGAGGGGAGGGTCAAGTAGAGCTACGGTCACAAAGGTTGTGGGGTTTGCGTTTGTCTACTATTCTTGTCTTACTAGGGTGTTGTAATTTTCGATTTCGTTTTTCGGTGTGCATCCCTTATGAACATTTTTGTACAATCTCTTTGGTGATGATGAATAAAACTTTTAGCCGTTTCAAAAGAAAAAAAAAACCATTATGTAACGGTGGGACATTAACCAAAGTACAAATCATGTAAGCTAATTCATTCATTATATATTATTTATTGTTATAATATTTTGCATCACTTTTAATTTTAAAAGTTATAATTAGCGCGCGCGCGCGCGCGCACACACACACACACACACACACATATATATATATATATATATATATATATATATATGTGCAGAAATTGAAAGATTCTTGGACCCAGCAGAAAAACGAGTCAGGCTGGTAGTATGTCGATTGAGAGGCGGTGCTTGGTGGGAGAGAATTCAGTCCAGGAGAGAGAAGGAAGGTAAGGAAGAAAGGTTGAAAAGCGGATGTCTTGCATCTTCGATCAAAGATGCGATGGCTGGATTCGAGCTTTAGAGTCCTAACTAAAAAGAAAAAAGGCTTAAGTATGCACTCATATAGTCTTAATCTACCTTAACAAGAACTTTTAAGGTGTTATTGGTCTAACTTCAATATGATATTAGAGTTGAGTCAGCTGACAACCTGTGAGGCAATACGGTTCCACGTGTAGAGCTGACTAACCGCGACTTACTTGTAAGAGAGCGTTTTTGAATTATTAATTCTCCTTTAGGGCACAAATCATAGCTAGCTGGTGCATTAATAATTGATTACTTGATCTTTTAAAAATTATTATGTTTAACCGCCCGCTAATTAGTGTAGAATATCAACACGTACAAGCCTATCCACACGATTAAGCTATCGAAATAAAGATGGAGACGACATAAAAATATGTTAAATCCACAAATTATGAATTTAGACTTTTAAAGGAATATTCAAAATAGATATAAGGGCCGACCAATTATTATCGACCAACCCAAAAGTTTATCAGAATTGAGAGTTTCATGAAATACCGTATGTCCCGACCAAATGTCTAATGGGTCGGCCAGGTGTCAAGGTTTTACACTTGACACGAGCAGCCGACCAAGGAGCCCACCGATAGGTAAACTAAGCAAGTCCAAGGAGTAGTTAAGCTCGGCCAAAGTAATGCTAATGCCCGATCAAGTAACCAGAACTTTACAATTAGATGAGTGGCCTCCAATATTAATGTTAATAAACGAATGATACATAGAGTTCTTATAAAGGGTCAAATATATAATGGGAAGAACAAAAAAGCTAAGCTTCTTGTATCGGACCATATGAGGGTCAGGGACGAGTCGCCTAATGACTGGAACTAGCCTTGACAAGATAAAATCTGCCTAGGGACCAAAGGAACACAAAGAATCTTGGACTTAACATAAGTTGGCCTGACCTTTAGGTGAGACTCAACCTCATGCCCAAATGAGTGGATGTTTTGGAAAGTTACCAAGACAGTAAAAAGACCAAAATACCCTGAACTAATCCTAATTGGGAAGTGGGCTAAGTGCTAATTGGGACTCAAATAGTAATGTGACTCAATTGAGGCGTACACTTGACAAGATTTTGAAGAAGACACTTCATTTGGAGAAAGATATAAATATGACTCTTTTTTCCATGCACAAGGTAATCAATTTTAATCTCTCTATCAGACTATATTTATAAGGGCAACTCCCTATATGTAAACTCATCATCTCGGGTTGAGATAATTCAAACTGAGTATAAGGTACTAACCTCTCAAATCTTAATACTAAAAACAAACCCAGCTCTAAAACTGTAGTCGACTACAAGAAATCTGCTATTCAGAGGCGTCTCGGTAGCTGGTTGGGACGCACATGTTACTCCCTAGATGCTCATGAACGAGATACATTGCCCCAAGTCCCTACAACGTACAACATGCACATACCCCCCCCCCCCCCAATAATAATTACTCATCTTGGCGCTCTTTCAACGATGAATTAACCAAAATATAAGAAAACTATACATAATTATTTGTTTTTTTTTACCGTTTTAACCTGTTTTAAGGTTTCAAGGAGATTAATTTGAAAAACAATAATAGAAACATTTACTTATTAGAAAATTTGATGGATATTTACAAATACTATTTAAAATTAAAAAGAAAAGTTATAAATGTAGTGTTTTCAAACTCAATTTTTTAAAGAAAAACAATTACAATTCAAATTAATTTAATTAAGGAGAGATTGCTTGAATGTCCAACACAACTTATCAAATCTCAATTTATCTAACTTAATTAAATTGTCCAATTTATAATATTTATAATATAAGTTGGTGTAAACACGTAAAAAAAGATTTATCTTAAATTAGCCCAAGTTAAATTAAATGATAACCGAGATGGGTTAATCCTGCACCATGGCACACGACGTGTAGTTTGAGACAAGATAGTTACCAAAGAATACATTGTACGTGGCAATCCCCTTAATGTCCGGCCAGATCCTGCATGTCCGACCAATTCACTAAACTTAACGTCTCGCTTTCCTTGTCGTCTTCCATTCCACATCAATTTTCCCATACTACCCCCACAACAATTACATTTTACGTCTTTCATCTTTCCCCCTTTTGCTACTATAAATTCGTAGCTCCAGTTAAGCTCGGTTTGCTCAATTCAACACTCAAATTTTGTCACTACAAACAAACAACCAACGAACCCTTTGGACAATTAAGTTGTAACCGAAATAATTACAAAAACATGGAGAAAATGACCGTTCATTCATCGAGTAGATCAAGTGGGCCGGTTCTCCGGTCCATCGCCCCCACCCGATACGAAACCGTCACTCGTCCCCTCCCCATAAGCCTTCCTTTCATTATTCCTCGAACAATTCTTCCAACATAAAAGCGAAACCGGCCCTAAAGTTCCAGTTTGATCAGACTCTTCCACTGAACGGTCTGAACCGACCCTTGTCATTCTCGAACCGGGTTGAGAAACAACAGGCTGGACCGGTGATATGCATGTGCTCCCCGACTAACCACCCAGGTTCATTCCGATGCAGTTTGCATAAAAGAACTACCAAGCGAGTTTCACATATGAGATCATGAACGGTGTCGTGTGGGGCCTCAAGTGGGTTGAACAACATGAGGCATTCGATAATGAAGAACACGTTGATTCAGATAGGGAGAATGGAAGGGGATATGGTGAAAAGAGTGTTGGCAGCTTTGATTCGCCTGTCGTCACACCACCAGCGCCGCCGTGGTGAGTTGAGGGATCAGCCTAGCCGTCTCAACGTAATGTCCCTTAATTGATTGACGACGATGTGTAATTCTTGTTTAGATGTGAATTGTGATACATTAGGGCGCGCTCATTAATATTTGATAATGGATGCCGCCTTTGGTTTTAGATGTACTCAATCAGTGTATCTTTCTAATTAAGAAAGAAATATGAAAATCATCAAATAAATGATACTACGTAGTGACTATTATTTAAAAGTGGAAAAAATGAATAAAAATTGGATAACTGGTTAATAAATATTAATCGGGAGCGAATTTTTGGGATTTATGCCTTTTTAGTTGAGCATATCACAACTTATTGTGATTTAACTTGGTTTACGTGGTTTGCAGGCTATAACGTTTGTCCGTGGAGTTACCCCGTGCACACCCAAAACTTTATTTTTAAGTATGGAAATTGATTTTTAGCAATTCCTGAATCTCCAATTCCCAAATTGGAATTGTAAACAAAGAGGCTCATAGTGTTCTATGTACATAAACAACACAAATAAACTGCACATGGCTTCGGCCACTTCTGCTCTGGTCCATCTCCACCACTCGAAGGCTAAACCGCCACTCGTTGTACACTTGTAACTTGGTGTATGCAGGGGCGAATGCAGAGTGTTTTCAGCTTGTGTTGTAGTACAAGTTGATATTGAAAAAGAACTGACTTTTTGTATGTATTTAAAAATTAATATGTTGAATTAGCACAGGTAATTTTGAGTTAGATACTTCTTTTTTAACTCTAATAATACAATTTAATCTATATATATGTGATATTTGACAATTCTAATGAACTAATAATATGAAGATAAATATATATTTTATACATTAAAATACATTAATATTTTAATTTATATAACCATATCAATTAGCACGGGACGAAAAAAATTCAGGCTTCGCCCCTGGGTGTATGAGCACAAAACATATTGATATTTTTTGGAAATGCATAACATATACACCAGTCAAAAAGAAAAAGTCTAATCAGAAATAGCAGAATTGTTTAGGTTGGTTTAATGTCTTGAAACATCATGGACCATACTGATTGAGGTTCACTGTCATCAACACCACCCATCTTCATACTGCTATAGTACTTCACTGTTGGGCTCAATGCCCACTTTTCTACTGGACCAGATACAGTTGGGCTTCTACAAAAAAAGCTGAAGCTCTCTTCTAGTCTTCCCTCAGCAGGCTTCGAAATAATCGGGCTCCGGTTCGGGTACCCGATTCTCGCGTGCATCTTTCCGTCTAGAGGCCCAGACAAATTAACGCTCCTAGTTGTTAACATGAGCTTCTGTTGGGCCCGTCTGTCTATTGGACCGGACCTAATCACTTTCCTACTTGCGATTGCCGCGTTGTCTGATTGGATTCTCACTGCGCCATTGAGCTCCCAAGGTACATTGCCCCTTCGGGTTTGATGAAGCGTAAGTTCAGAAACTTTAACAGGAGAGGAGTTTTTGTGGAAGCTCAACTTACCAATGTTTTTGGACAAGAGTTTCTTGGTCTTGTTCATGGCCAAAACAAGCTTTGAGAATGCGTTGAGCTTTCGCCTTATGTCCTTCCTCGAGAGCTTGAGTATCTCTACTCTGTGTTCGAGGATGAAGATGCCGATACTTTGCAGGAACTCGTGGCTGAAGTAAGCTAAATCTTCTTCGTGAAGCTCGTTCCGTGCAAAAGCAAGACTATATTTGGATACAAGTGATGGCTCAAGGCTTGATTTTGACAACCAAGATTGCCAATCGATTGTCACTTGCTCACTTTGCTTATTCATCTTTAATGAGATTCTTCTTTACTTGTAGCAAGTTTGTGAATGATATGGGAAGCCTAGTTACTACTTATATACTACATATGAAGGGGAGGGAAATATGAAAGAGGATGGAGATTGAAATAAATTTGGTGGGTAAGGTGATGTGTAGGACATTATAATTTGTTTCTAGCATAGGTTTCAAGATGGTAGTTGAGAAACCATAAAATTATGAGGGACTTACAAACTACATTTGCCTTTATGAATTTGACTTTAAGTTCTTTGGTTGTTAAATTAAATTGATGAATAGTGGAAATGTTTAAGAAATTTAATTTGGACATGCAGGTTAGGTCTGGAGAATGGACCCTATGATATTAGAAATTTAGAATCCATTGCATTTGGTGCACACGGTTCCATATTTATTGCACGTTGGATCGACCAATGTTTGGTTGACATATGCACTCTACCATCTCATCCCATCATATTCATTTAAATACATTACTAATTGAAATGTTTCACTTACAAAATCATCATCAATAAATTTCTAATCATCTTTATTTCAATAAATCAATCAATCTCTATACATACAGATTAAATAATCATCCATTTCGAATATCTAACCCGTGACCTATGGTACGGGATATCTTAACTTGCCACTCGGCTACAACATCACATCACATTCTAAACATATCATGTTAACATTTCGCCGTTTTAACATTCTAAACATATACCAACAGTGGTGGAGTAATTGTAATATTTACCATTAAAAAAAATCTCGTACAATCACTCTAGTAAGAGTCATTACACATAGGAATATTATTCACAAATATAACCTAAGCAAAAATTAGGTACAAAAATCAACAAGTTCCAAAGTTAATAACTAAACTACAATTGATGACTTCAAGTACAAAACAAAGATTGCCAAGAAGTTTGTGAAGCTATAGTTATGGCGCAATCAGAGGCGGATATGGTGGTGTGTATTAGGTTGACTTAGGAGACAACAACATATCCCCCACGTTGAACTACGCATTGAAAAAAAGTACTGCAGCCCCCCCCCCCCCAGACACACAGAAAAAAATCAACAAAATAATGAAATAAATTGATTATTAACTTAATTATAAAGATTAAGCAACGCCCCAAGCGATAATCAACGGAGACCCGATCCTTTTGTTAGGTGGTGTGACAGACTTGAAGTGCATACTAGTGTCATGCGTTGTTTTTCGTATTTCTCACTAACTTATTGAGGTGTCGAGTTTAAGCATATCAATAAGCAGTGACAAAAGAAACTTATCGGGATTCCCTGTTTGCTTGCCGTACCTATATTTCCAAATATCATTTATACAACCACAACACCCTAAGTGTATACTTGGCAAGATAGCAAGACTTATGCCAGATGGATATAGAACAATTATATCTTCAAACTAGTCTTCTTAACCATGAAAATTCTCAAGACTACATCTAGGTGTGTAACTGTGTAGTGTTACAAGGACTAGTTTCCCTGAGACAGTTTTTTATCTAACCCCGAGCTAAGAATAAGTCATAGCATTGTTAAGCAAATTTGTCAACATCATCCAGTGATATGAATGCATATACATCATTCATGTTGCACGTTCCTCTGAAGTGGAAGCAGGAGAATACTCGGTGTTACCTGTGACCATTGTTATCTTTGTATCTGAACTGTCTGTATCCATTTTCGGCCCCCCTTTGGGAAGAGCATTGCAGTGGATAGTGTAAGATAGTGGCTTCTCTGCTTTGAACAGCCTGCAGCAAAGATATACTGTAAATACCTAAAGCGATGAAACACAAAGGCATTGTAGGCAAATCCATTCTCACAGTTTCACCTTACAGCAAACGAAGCGATGGATAATTAACAAGAATAACCGCATGAATGCATGTGAATTTGGTTTTACATTGTTGAATGTTCAACAAGACTTGTAGCACGATTTCATGTGAAATAAAAACTCATTAGTATCTTTGTTCATTGCATAGTACATAGCAAAATTTGAATCAACCGATTACTGTTTTACCAATCCTATAGTATGGTTTAAAGGGGAGTCCAAGAATAGGTCAAATATGACTCAATGTGAGATGGTAGTTCACTACTCAAACCTCCCATCCGATGAAACTTATTGTCCGTACAATCAGTGTAGCAGTCTTGGTTTAAACTGCAACTGATGTAATGATTTTCATGTAACACCATCACTATTAACAAAATGATACAATTATCAGCTTCTTTGAGCACAGCAAATTGCTGCATATGCAAGCATAAGTCTGTTTAACGAAAAAAGGTCCCCCTAAAACACAGAATTAGACGCAAAAGAATAAAAAGAAAGATAAAAGAGTATCTTACGGGTGCTTGCAGAGTGTTGGCATTTGGACTGTTACTGCATATTTGCACGTTGACAATTCTGTGATTGAACTTATCATAGCTGTGGGCTCAGAGCAAACGAATCTGACCTAAAATTCATAGTAGACAGATTTATGAATATCCACAGGTGGCAGACCGTGATGGGTAGTTCCAAATTCTATGCACACACCTCTGTTTCCCGTGGCTTATTTGTTAAATCGCAGAGGGTTCCATTCGTAAACATATGAACATAATACCTGTATTGGTTCAGTGCCATTAATCAACCATTCGTATTTCACTTTACTGAGGACTGACATGTCATAAGAGTTATTTAGAGTCATACCGTTGAGATGCATCATTTAAGCGGGGGGCCTTTAGCATTGATTCAGAAAGGTTCTGATTGTAAGCTTCTGTAGCTTCAGCATCATATACTCCTAAGACGAATTCTTGAATCACCTACATGATATTAGAAAGTGGATGAGATTTACACCATTAAAAACTCATAGCTAGTGATAAAGGAGACCCGTGGAATGGCCAAATTTAAGATTTAGCTTGGATCAATCAGTTAATTAGCCATCAAGAAAGTGATAAGCTATTATAACAGGCTAACAATTTGATATACATACATGTCAGGTAGATGAACACATACATTTATAACTATGATATCCTGGGATACAACAAAGTTAGTAGTTATGGTCAAATTCAATGCTAGGATGCTACCTTTTTATTCTTTGAATGCATTTGTCGTACTTGATTTTGATAACAGAATTCATATGACCACCATCCCTCTTGCTGCATTCAGAAAAGGAAAAAAAAATAAAAAATAGTTCAAGTGACTCGGTTCATGATAATGCTAAATGACATATAGATAACCCTTTGGCGCATTATTTTCCTAAATAGGCTTTGAGATAGTAAGTACTTTTACCCTTATAAAGCAAAATTCTCTCAGCACTTCCAATAGCTCATCTGGTGTTTTCGGTTTCGTACGTGTCTCAGACTCAGACTCCACAACCATGCTGCTTGCATTATGTGTTGCAGATATCTTCTCACTCTTTGATTTCTCCACTTTGGGTAAGAAACACAGAAACTTTTCTCCATTATTAGTGGGCATCACCATGGACTCCTGGTGATCATCCTGCAAAGCAGAGACCACCAACTTACCAATCATGCCACGCGAACATACATTATTAGAAAAGCAAATTACACTCATGATTCTGTGCAGGAGGTTCCACTCTATATTGTGTGCCAGGATTAGGTAGAAAAAGACTCAGATTATAGATGCATTCTAACAATGGACATATGCATGCATACACCATCAGACATGCAATTTTGTATGAATCCATGAATATCATGAAAAAAAAAAAAAAAGATAGCCCATTTAGCACTTCCAAGTAAAACTGTGAAGACTAATGTAAATAAAATGCATGCAACTAGCCCATTTGTATCCAATGCAAGTGCTTTCTTCTTAACAATTAACAGTATCGTAAACTCCTAATACTACTACAATTAAGTTACATAGCAAACTTTTATCTTTGGAACCATTACCAAAGCTTTTTTATGAGTGTACACAGTGCAATGAACAACACCTGAGTGACATTGAAATAGACAAACACTAATCACTACTGAACGATTGCAGTGACAATGAAACAGTTTCCATTTTCACACCCTCAGCAACGAATAGCAAGACAATCAAACCAGATTAACAACATCATCAACAAACAAAAAAAAATCACGATTTCACTTACAGGATGGAAGGGTGAATCTTCTGAGTGAAATTCAATCTTGAATTTTGGATCACGCCGAAATCTAGCACCTATATTCAAAGATAATTGGATAAAGAGGAACTGCAAAACCTCAAACACCAGTGACATATACATAAAGAATACTCAACTTTGGTCCTTGAGTCAACAAACAGAAAGGTATGATCCCCAAACATTAACCAACGCATACTTAAGTCAGTATTTTCTGAAAACCATCACGAACGCTTGACTAGCTAAAATTTGGTATTTGATCAGTAAACAAACAGGTCTGAATGTTTGATTCCATAAGATTAACCAACAACATATAATTTTTTTCCAAAAACCATCATGAAAACACAACACTAACTGTTTACTTCACTACCTCTGGCTGGCATTTTCAGCTATGCACTGAAACAAAATTCAGGTTGAAGTCCATTTAAGATACTGGCAAGTCCATGATACACATATATATATATTACATAAAAGTAAACACAACACATAGATCAAATGTAATTCATTAATCTAACAACTATTCATCAGAGATTCAGAATATAGAAGAAACAAACGAATACGCTCGAATTGGCCTCTTAATTATAATAACAAAATTGCAAAATCTAAACATCAATAGAACTTTGTTTTTATCCAAGCAAAACTTAGAATTACAAGACACTACTAAATTCGATCATACATATAAACAATCAAGGTTTCCAGTAGCTAACATTGTTTCATAAACATACAGCAGAATAAAAGTTCGAGGCCGTCGGATTTTGATTTGTCAGTTCTACCTGTGGGAGGTGGTATGATGACATCGCAGAAAACGACGCCGTTGAGGAGAATTAAGGAAATAAGTACTGCTGGACACCATCCAGTGACAACTGGGATTCTCATTTTCGCGTAAATTGAAATTTTATGGCCCTAATTTCTGATTTTTCGTCAGGTACCATGGAAGAAGGTCCCGTCAAGATATTGTGAAAGAAGAAAGAAGAGCTACGATGTCGTGTCATCGGACCAATAGAAATAAGCAATGTCAGCTTGTTGACCGCATATATATGCATGGTCAAAGTCTTTGTTTTTTCTTTATTTTACCCCTACTAGTATATAATCCATTGAATAATAGAGTCACAAATAATAGAATGAAATCAATTAATTAAAATGGCTAAGAATGTTTTCTCTCCGTTTTATTGATAGATAATTCAAAATAATTATATCAAGTGTAATCCTTATTTTAATTTATTTAGAACAAACCCGTCGAACATATTTTGTGCTTAAACTATTGTGGAATGCACCGTCGAGCATAGCTAATGTTTAATGCGGATTTGACCCGCCAAACACAGTTGATATTCTAAAGTACTACATAATAGACCCGTCACAATTTGTGTTTTTAACAATTGTGAAATACACCCTCCCAACATATCTAGTTAGTGTTCTAAACTATTGCAAAATACAATCGTCTAACATAGTCAGTTGATGGAATCAAAACTCCCTTAGGAACAGAAGAAGCCTTCGGGAGGCCTGGAACTGCGACTTGTTACTCAACTTTCCCCTGGAATTAGCAGTTGAACATGTATTTAATTATGGACCTGAAAATACTATGAAAAGAGGGGGAGGGGGGTTAGTGCAATATAACTGATTTGTCGTATGGTCAAAGTTGAATTCTAGAGATTTTACTTGAGGGTGTTTGGAGTTCCGACCCAGTATAATAATCGTAGCATACAGTGAGAGTGTTTAGAGAATATCTGAGTATTTTTATCAAAGTAAGAATAGGATAAGAGTTGTGGCCTTTTCCTTCGTGGGAGTTGTTATATATAGAGAGAACTCATAGCTCATAAGTCGATCCAATATGAAGAAGCCATGTTTCACTTTATCAACTATACAATTGGATACAGTAAATTTTGATGTTGACGTTAGTGGTCATGGCCCAAATCTCTGGTCATATAGCTTACTCTTCGACAATAATATTGTGGTTCATTATTCGAGTCTTACTTTTGAATATTGATTCGTGACATATGAATCTATTATTCTTCTTACTCGTTCTTACCCTGGATTTATTTTCCTCTTGATGATAGGAAGTTCTGTAGTAGAAGCATTCCGAAGGTGGAGCCTGTTACATATGTTTGATCCAATCCGGAGATGTGGCCAGTTTGAAAGTGTACGTAGTTGTAAAAGACAAGATCATCTTATAGTTCACTCTAGACACTCTTAGTTCACTCTATATCATCACCAGTCTTCTAAATTATTGCGGAGTACACCCGTCTAACATAGCTAGTGTTCTAAACTATTACGGAATACACCCATCAAATATAGCTAATGTTGTAAACTATTACTTAGTAGACTCATCAAACACTTGTAGTGATCTAAATTATTACATAATAAACCCATCAAACGTAGACAATGAGCAATCAAAACTATTATAAAATAAACCTGTCGAACACACATGTAATGTTCTGAAATTCACCGGTCGAACACAATTAATTTTCTAAACTATTGAGGAATGCACACGTTGGACACAACTAGTGTTATAAACTATTGTACAATACACCCGTCGAACACTGTTAGTGTTCTTAAATACAACGAAATATATATATCTGCCACACACTATTAATGTTCTAAGTTATTGCATAATATACCCATTGAATGCAATTAGTGATCTCAATTACGTAATAGACCCGTTGAACGCAATTAGCTATATACTCCCTCCGTCCCAAAGCAGTTGCACCATTTGCTTTTGGACACAGAAAATAAGGAGAAAATTTAAATATTGAGTTATATTGATAGTGGGTGTTGATTTTACTTTATGGAGGATTTGTGGCCACAAAAATGTGTTGATGAAATATAAAATTACTATAACCATGTCCAAATATGGCAAATAAATGAAATGGTACAACTCTAACGGGACGCCCAAAAGGGCAAAATGGTGCAACTGTTCTGGGACGGAGGGAGTATTGCATAACAAACCCTTTAAACATATTTAGTGTTCCAGATTGTTACGAAATAGACTTGTCGAACATAGTTAGTACTCTAATGTATTATAACATAGACCTGTCGAACATTATTAGTGATCCAAAAAATTGTCAAATTAATAGACATGTCAAACATTTTTTTGAAACAACGAAATTTATTAATATTAGCAAAAATACAGTTACAGCTCAATAGTGCATAAGGGATGCACAAAGATAAGAGCTCAGGCCACTATCTCAACCCAAAATCAAGAGGATAATGAAAGCATGTCCGAACCTTAGGTCCGTTATGGTCGTATCAAAACTTAACCGCCTCCATCGTCTAATTTGTCAAACTTACTAGCAATCTACCAAGAGTCGGGGAACATATGTGTTCTATGTTAAGTATGAAAGATTTGCAAAATAATGCATGAAAGATTTGCCCGAGAACCGTATCAACATGAGTACCATTTTGGCAAGGTTAACGAGTATAAACGATGTTTTTTTTTTGTAGTACGATATATAACTAGAAGTTGTACTTATAAATAATGTTGTGTTATCTTAAATTAAAAAAGAAACAATCTCTTTCAAGACTTTGTAATTGTTGTAATGAATAAAAACAAGGAAAAAATGGATCAAACCCCTCGAACTATTGCTCTTTTGACACTATGCCCCCCAAACTAATAAGTTTGGTGATTGACCTCCTCAACTATCATGATTTTTAGACAATCCCCCCCGAGTTAATAAATTTAATGATAAACTCTTAATAAATCAACCAAATATGTTAATTTTTATATGTTGTGATATAAAATTCACTTTTGTCGATTATCATGATGTTTAAGTGTCGTTCAAACTTTATTTTATAGTTTTAAAATAATTTATAATTAGTCCATCATCCATTACTTTTATTAATTTTTTTTTATTAAACGTTTTGAAAACATTTTGACAACAAATTGCTTTTAATTTATAATGTAAACAAATATATAAAAATGTTGTGAAACTATACTTAAAAGTACTTCGATGATACATATAATATTATTTATATATTTTTCAATGTAGTTTAAAGTAATTTGTGGAAAAAATAAATCGAAAAGTCCAACTATAAAGTAATTACGGATGAACTATATTTTTTAATTTTTTATATATCATGTGAAATATAACTTCGTTGTCATGGAATATGAATAAATATTTTTTTGTTAAATATATAAAATTTAAACACATACAAATGTTATTTTATCTATTTATTTAACCAAAAAAGTCACTTCGGGGGGCATTGTCTCAAAAGTATAATAGTTGAGGAGGTTAATCACCAAACTTATTAGTTTGGGGGGCATAATCTCAAACGATTAATAGTTTGGAGGGTTTGATCAATTTTTTCCTAAAAACAAGAAGCAAAATGTAAACCAAGAACGTTTTAATTTTCTTGAACGGTAGTACTTAGGAATTAGTATTTCATAAATACTAAAAAAACTTAATTGCATGTCTATTAATGCATTAAATAAGTCACCATAATCCCCATATAAATAGCCTCCTCGGAATCATACGTTTTAATGTCAAATACATCACATCACAACACAATCTGGTTTTCCAATAACATGGCTCAATACAGAAAGTACTTGTACATAGTTGAAATCTTTGTCGTGTTCCTTTCGGTGACAAGCTCATTGGCTACCGGC
This sequence comes from Plantago ovata, assembly GCA_028274465.1. Taxonomy (NCBI): domain Eukaryota; kingdom Viridiplantae; phylum Streptophyta; class Magnoliopsida; order Lamiales; family Plantaginaceae; genus Plantago; species Plantago ovata. The sequence continues at coordinate 14,614,593 of CM051456.1, read as the reverse complement.
ACAACACAAGGGCCACCGGCTTGGCCTGGTGCAGAATGCTTGGACACAATAAAAAATGTTTCAAATTGTGTGGAAGAGTTGGTGGTGTCCATCTTCACGCTTAAGCAAACAAACATCAGCCCTGCATGCTGTACGAATTTTCTTCAAGTCGAAGAAGATTGCATCAATAAGTTTTTCCCTTTGATTAACTCATCTATACCTGCACTCACCAACTTTTGCAACTCGATCGCAGCTCCTCCACGAGTTGCCAATTGAAGATTTCCACACGTAGAGTAGATAAAGAATGGTAGCCCTGTTCATTGGTATAACAAAACGCATGCCTAGTTAGTTGGCACTAGTAATTGACGAATGAAGAAATTTTTTACATGTTTCGTATGTTCGTGTAATTCTGACATGAATATTGCAAATAAATTGCACAACTTTTGTATTTGATTGAATTGGAATAAATTTAATAGTACAAGTATCTATTCCAATCCTTTACAGGCTTTACTTCTAGTCAAGCGTTAATATTGTAAAATTGACAATATTGTAAAATAATAAATATTTGAGGCGAATGTGTAATAAACATAAATTTTGTTTGGGTTGAATCAAAATCTAGTACTCCGTAATAATTATTTAGGGTAAAAATGTATTTTTCGGGTCTAATTCGTGAAAAGTCAATTTCGTAGGGTTAGATGTAATAAAAACAATCTAACAGGGTTTCCTAAGAGTATTTCGCAAATTCATCGTGGTTGTAGTCCTATGAGTATTGCTCATACTCTTTGTACTCGAACGTTGAACGTTATTAATAAATTTTTTTGCTATTTAAAAAACAAATCTAACAGAGAAAGTTATGTAATTCGTACTCCAAAGAGGATAAAAACGTAATTGATGAATCTAAGAGGGGGTCTAGATGTATGGACCTATATTTTTTCTTTCTTTTAATTTTATTTTGTTTTTGTAATGAATAACGGAACACTAGTTTATGTGTGATTTTTTAAACTTTTTACGAGTAAAAAATAATTCGATTTTGGGTTTCAAGTTGATAGTTAGAGTTTTGATTTGAGGATATTTAACGATCTGCGAACAAATTCACGCTTGGAGACTAAGAACGTGCGTGAAAATCAAAAGTATAAACCGAAAAAACACATTAATCTATATGTATGTCAAGTGATCTTATCTAGTGAACGTATAAATTACGTTTTAGGACCAGATTTGCATTTTTTAAAACCACTTGTGATAAAAAATGCAGATTACGTCTAATTGAGGATCAAAATGCAATTTTTCCTGATATGTGTGTGTGTGTGTGTGTGTGTGTGTGTGTGTATAATGTCTACTTGCATAAATAATGTCTCAAGTGATTCATCGAATTGTCCGACATATATCAGGAAAGTTTATTTACTTGAGACATTATTTATTTCCCAATTATTAGCGCATTTGTACCTAAACTTGCCGGCTTTTGCCAGTCGATTGTACCTCCACCGACTGAAGCTCCACCGATAGAAGATCCACCGACTGAAGCTCCTCCACCAACAGAAGCTCCTCCACCGGCTGAAGCTCCTTCACCAGTCGAAATTTTACCCAGACATAGTAGTTAAAGAATGATGGCTAGCCCGGTTCATTCATTATGATAAACGCCCATTTGGCACTGTGTATTGACGAATGCTGAAAGTTTCACATATTTCTTATATATTTTCCTGTAACTCAGACATTGGACTTAGGTAATTTCATCAAGTACAATGACTGCAAATAAAAATATTTCTTAAACACAAAGTAGATAACACATACAATGTAGTAACGTGATGGAAAATTAGATGAATCACTTGAGACAAAATTTATGCTAGTTAAGAGAGATAGATAGCTCAGGTGGTCAATTAGTCAAGACTCGATATTATGCAAGTCATGTAAGGACTCATGGAATTCGCGGTAACAAATTTTCTACTACAAGAGAAACGAACATCTGCTAGCGTGTAATTTAGGGGCTATGTAATATATACCACCGTCTCAAAATTTAATCCTAGCAGTTTAGGCTACATGGAAAAATAAATGCCAGCTGCCTATGGGTTTGTACATGCGTACATATAAAAAGAGCATAAGAATTAAGCTAGTAAAGGAACATACTGCACAAAATTGTTCTCAGGTCAGTGATATTGCATCCGGCTGGATTGACAATAATGTATGCAAGATTTTGGTACATCTAATCGCTCTTTGGGAATGTTTGTGGTTTACTACTTGCTAGATCCAGCCATACTACTGTATCGGTAAGATAGAGGAAGATGGACGGTGCAAAAACTTTCACCACATGAAACGGAAGTGTCAACTGTCAAGTAACAGTTAAATAACAAGTTATGGTTTTAATCTTAGGACATAAATCAAAGTAACTTTCACCACATGAAAAAGTTTTTTCCCGATGCTAATGCAAGTAGTGGATAACCTTCATATTCCTGCATAAAATGAAGTAGATATAGTCAAGGTTTATGTTGAACTGAACTCGTAGACTTGGAAGTTTGGAATCATGCACAGGATATATATAATGAGATACAGAGCCTGCAACAGTTTAAGCAACATAGCTAAAACGTTTGTGTACTGAAGTAGTACATTATTAGTGTAATAGCACCGGGAAAATTGTAAAATTGGTCCCCTAAGTGATCGTCCAACGCGAAACAGGTCCTAAGTGGATTAAAAAATGCAAACATAGTCCTTTTTGCGTATAAGGTCCTGTATTTTATACGTATTTGTAGATGTGGAGGAGTATGTGAGGTGGAATGTAGAGAATATCTAACAATTTTACTTTAAGAAAAATAAAAATTAGATTATTGAAATTAAGGAATAGAAAGAAAAAAAGAGAGAGAGAGTCCTCCGCCAATGGCGGAGCCACCACACGGGGCAGAGCTGGAGCCACCAGATCTGGAGCTTCAAGCTCCGTCAATGGCTTTTTTAAAATGAGAACCAGATGGAGTCAATATATATTAGAAGGATGCCTTTTTTTTTTTATATTGAAAATTTAATTTAATATATCAATGATGAAAAATTTATGAAATGAGAAGGAGATGGAGTTAAATATATTAGCTATAAATTTTTTATTTTTTATTAATTTTTTATTTTAATATAACAATTATTATGTTTTAAAGGGATTTATATGCGCACACTTTAATATAATAAACTACTAAATGTGCGCAACGACACAATAAAGGACCATATATATGTACATGATCCACTATATATAAAAGACTATATCATGAAGTCGAATATATTATGGATGAGTTTTATTTTTTCTTTTATATTCGAACTTTTGCTTTAATATGTTAGGAATGAAGATTTCGTAAAATAAGAAGATTCAAATGCAGTCAAATATATTTGGGATGTGATTGGTCTTTATTTTTATTTCATATTTAAAATTTTATTTTAATATAACAATTATGTTGTACGTAAAGAAACTATATGTGCACACTTTAATACAATAAAGGACTAAATGTGCATGGTGACACAATAAAGGAACATATATTCACATAACCCACTATAAAGGACTATATCATAAATAAATGGTATTAAAACAAATTTAATTGAATGTCTTTACATAATACTACATTAAATATGTTACCACATCGCCCTTATAAATAGCCACCTCAAAAACCTCAGAAAATACGTTCACTTCATACTCATCACATTCACAATACAGTTTGGTTTTTCCAATAACATGGCTCAATACAGAAACATGTACAAAGTTGCAATCTTTGTCGTGTTCCTTTCAGTGGCAAGCTCACTGGCTACCGACACAACAGAAGGGCTACCGCCTTTGCCTACCGACACAACACATGGGCTACCTCCTTTGCCTACCGACACAATGGAAGGGCTACTACGGAGGGGTATGCCTGGTACTGGTGCATATTGCTTGCAGGCACTCAGAGATGTTCCAAATTGCGTCAAAGAGTTGGTAAAGTCCGTCTTCAAGTTGAAGTTGAAGATGAAACCAAAAATCAGCCCCGAATGTTGTCATTCGTTCCTTGAAATCGGAGACGATTGCGTCAGAGAATTTTTCCCAATTCTTAGCGCATTTGTACCTAAACTCGCCGGCTATTGCAAGGAAGAAGCTCCTCCACCGTCTGAAGGTCCTTCACCAATCGAAAATTTCCCCAGGCAGATAGTTAAAGAATGAAGGGTAGCCCAATTCATTCAATATAATAAAAACACAGGCCCATTTGGCACTGGTTGATGAATAGTGAAAACTATACATATTTCTTATATTCATGTAACTATGACATTGGACTTCATGTAATTTCAAGTACATTAAGTACAATGACTGCAAATAAAACCTTTCTCAAGGTTAATAATTAATAACTTTGCTCAGTATGATGTACATGAAAAACCAACTTGGTATTGTTGACTAAACTAAGATAGCCGGGGAGGAAGGAGGAGGGAATGGTGAAAGGTGCAGCTCAACTTTGTCGAAGAAGCTTCGTTTAGGAATTCCGGATACTAGCCCCGCCTTCCCCATTCAACCATTTTTCAGGTCCTAGTAACTATGGAAGGCACTTGAAGAAGGAGGACGTATCACAGATTTAGATGAATTACGTACTAAGAACTCTATTTGGGAGTCATAAGTAGTGAAGGAAATTTGGGTCGGGCTGCCTGGCCCAGGCCCAACCCATTTTTGCTAGGCTTGGCCCACCCGGTCACCTGGGCTTGGGCCTGTTATATAGGCCCATGGGCCGGGCCTGGGAAAAATTCCAGCTCGCTAGCCTGGCCCGGCCCGGTCCATGTGTACATATGTTTTTTTATATGTTATATATAATATATTTATATATGAGTATTTAATTTTCTATTTATACACTAGTAGTATTAAATTAAGTTATAATTTATACATTTTTCATATTTTTCTATTTATTTATAAATTTCCTATTGAATTATATATTTTAATATACACCACAACCATTAATTTATAACTTATTTAAGCACTTTTGATTTCAATTTCTTAAATATTTTAATTCTATTTTTTTTTTCTAAATTAATTCGTAAAATATGTGACTTTTGATTTTTTTGAAAAAGAAAATAAAAAATGGGCCCGGCCGGCCCATGATGGGCTGGGCTTGGGCCAAAACGGTAGGCCCGTCCTTGGGCTTGGGCCGGGCCTGTGCCGGGCCTCTGGCGGCCCTGCCATTGTCATTCCTAGGTGGTGCAGCGTTAATGAGTTGGAGTAGTGAAGGAGAGGTACAGGGTTCGATCCTGGTGGTGGCGGAGTTATAAGATTGGTTTAGGTGTAGATAAACAAGGTGGTTTAGAAAGTTTGTATGGCATTAGTGTAGAAGTAGTTGTAATATTCGACGTATCAAAAAAGAAAAAAAAACAATTTTACCCATTAACAAGTATACTACAACCGAATACAGGGCGGTATACCTAGTAGTTTATGCAATTTGCAAAATTTATATGAAGCCAATATGATTACCAACAAGCTTACAGGGGAAATTCCAGGTTGCATAGGAAATATTTCTTCTTTGAGACAACTTTACTTGGACTCGAATAAACTAATCGTCAGCTTGTCTTCAAATTTCCTCAACGGTAGTTTAAGTCCAGACATCGGAATTGTTGAAGGGTTAAAAGAGTTGTATTTAGCCAGCAACAATTTTCAGGGTGAGATACCGACTAGTATTGAAATCTTCAGAACTTGGTGAACCTTTCATTATCTACGAACATGTTAGATGGTTCGATCCCTGAAAGCTTCGGAAATCTTGTAAGCTTGGCGTACTTGGATCTTTCGAACAATAGTATAGCATATCTGGAATAATCCCCAAGTCCTTAGAGAAACTTCTTTACTTGTCCTATTTAAATCTTTCTTTTAATGATTTGAGTGGTGAGATACCAGATGAGGGGCCTTTCCAGAACTTCACTTCCCAATCTTTTGTCGAAAATAAGGGTTTATGTTATGTGGACCACCTCGATTTAATGTTACGTCTTGTAAGAGCTCTGAAGATTCTAGAATGAGGAGCAGAACAAAACTACATCAAAGTATGCACAAGCGACACAATGAAGGACCATATATGTACATGATCCACTATAAAAGACTATATCGTGAAGTCGAATATATTATGGATGAGTTTTATTTTTTCTTTTATATTCGAATTTTTGCTTTAATATATTAGGAATGAAAATTTTGTAAAATAAGAAGAATTAAATGGAGTTTTATTTTTCTTTCATATATTTTTTTTTTAATATAACAATTATGTTGTACGTAAAGAAACTATATGTGCACACTTTAATACAATAAAGGACTAAATGTGCACGGTGACACAATAAAGGAACATATATTCACATAACCCACTATAAAGGACTATATCATAAATAAATGGTATTAAAACAAATTTAATTGAATGTCATTACAGAATGCTACATTAAATATGTTACCACAACGACTTTATAAATAGCCACCTCAAAAACCTCAGAACAATACATACACTTCAAACTCATCACATTCACTTCAAACTCATCACATTCACAATACAATTTGGTTTTTCCAATAACATGGCTCAATACATAAACATGTACAAATTTGTAAGTTTTGTCGTGTTCCTTTCAGTGACAAGCTCACTGGCTACCGACACAACACAAGGGCTACCGCCTTTGCCTACCGACACAACACATGGGCTACCTCCTTTGCCTACCGACACAATGGAAGGGCTACTACGGAGGGGTATGCCTGGTACTGGTGCATATTGCTTGCAGGCAATCAGAGATGTTCCAAATTGCGTCAAAGAGTTGGCAAAGTCCGTCTTCAAGTTGAAGTTGAAGATGAAACCAAAAATCAGCCCCGAATGTTGTCATTCGTTCCTTGAAATCGGAGACGATTGCGTCAGAGAATTTTTCCCAATTCTTAGCGCATTTGTACCTAAACTCGCCGGCTATTGCAAGGAAGAAGCTCCTCCACCGACTGAAGGTCCTTCACCAATCGAAGATTTCCCCAGGCTGATAGTTAAAGAATGATGGCTAGCCCGATTCATTCAATATAATAAAAATACAGGCCCATTTGGCACTGGTTGTTGATGAATATTGAAAACTATACATATTTCTTATATTCATGTAACTATGACATTGGGCTTCATGTAATTTCAAGTACATTAAGTACAATGACTGCAAATAAAAATCTTTCTCAAGGTTAATAATTAATAACTTTGCTCAGTATGATGTTCATGAAAAAACCAACTTGGTATTGTTGACTAAACTAGATAGCCGGGGAGGACGGGGGAGGGAATGGTGAAAGGTGCAGCTCAACTTTGTCGAAGAAGCTTCATTTAGGAATTCTGGATACTGACTAGTAGTTGTTTGGTCTCGACACAGGCGGGCTAATTTAAGGAGGGGGTTGGGAGGTGAATAGCGACTAATTTAGAGAATATAAAGAGCGAATAATTTGCACTGTAATCGGCCGCTCTAAATTAGAACCAAATGTAATGCTCCTTTAGAGAGGGGGAGTGGGGTTTGCTAAATGATATTACGGTGGTTGTACCTCACATTTGGGAAGGGTATAAATAGGCACCATCATCAATGTAGAAGTAAGCAATTATTACTCTCAAACTTTAGTATATTTACTAGGGAAGCCATCAATTCCTTATACGTAAAGTTATCCCTCCAATTTGATATTTGACAAACCGGGCAAGCGCTAGCCCCCCTCCCCCATTCAACCATTTTTCTGGTCCTAGTAACTATGGAAGGCACTTGAAGAAGGAGGACGCATCACGGATTTAGATGAATTACTAAGAACTCTATTTGGGAGTTATAAGGTGGTGCAGTGGTAATGAGTTGGAGTAGTGAAGGAGAGGTACAAGTTTCGATCTCTGGTGATGGCGGAGTTATAAGGTTGGTTTAGGTGTGGATAACAAGGTGGTTTAGAAATTTTGTATGACATTAGTGTAGAAATAGTTGTAATATTCGTCGTATAGAAAAAAAAAAACAATTTTACCCATCAACATAAGTATACTACAACAGGGCGGTATACCTAGTAGTTTCTACAATTTGCAAAATTTATTTGAAACCGATATGATTACCAACAAGCTTACAGGGGAAATTCCAGGTTGCATAGGAAATATTTCTTCTTTGAGACAACTTTACTTGGACTCAGAATAAACTAATCGTCAGCTTGTCTTCAAATTTCCTCAACGGTAGTTTAAGTCCAGACATCGGAACTGTTGAAGGGTTAAAAGAGTTGTATTTAGCCAGCAACAATTTTCAGGGTGAGATACCGACTAGTATTGGAAATCTTCAGAACTTGGTGAACCTTTCATTATCTACGAACATGTTAGATGGTTCGATCCCTGAAAGCTTTGGAAATCTTGTAAGCTTGGCGTACTTGGATCTTTCGAACAATAGTATAGCATATCTGGAATAATCCCCAAGTCCTTAGGGAAACTTCTTTACTTGTCCTATTTAAAACATTCTTTTATGATTTGAGTGGTGACATACCAGATGGGGGGCCTTTCCAGAACTTCACTTTCCAATCTTTTGTCGAAAATAAGGGTGTGGACCACCTGGATTTAATCATGTTATGGCTTGTAAGAGTTCTGTAGATTCAAGAATGTGGAGCAGAACAAAACTACTTCTAAGATATGTTCTACCATCAAGTGTAGACGTGTAGACGTGTAGTAATCTTAGATGTAGTTATCCTTTTATTTGTGATTTTCTTGAGGTACCGATATCAAGACAAAAAAGTGGAAATTGAGAAAGATCGTGAAATGACAAAGAGGATTACGTATTTGGAGGTTCTTAGAGCAACAAGAAATTTTGATTAGTCAAACATGATAGGGAGAACTAGGAAGCTCAGGTTCAGTATACAAGGCGACGTTTTGTACTGGGATGGTTGCCGCAGTAAAGAAGAGATTCAATTTGGATATTCTGCAAGCTCTGATCAAGAGCTTCGATACTGAATGTGAAGTCATGAGAAACACCAGGCATCGTAATTTGGTTAAGATTATTACGACATGTACGAACATAGACCTAAAGGCCATAGTGATGGAGTTCATGCCTAAAGAAAGTTTGGAGAATTGGTTGCACTGCGGGGACAAGTTCTTGGATATCACCCAAAGGTTGAGGATATTGATCGACATAGCTTCTGCACTCGAGTATCTGCATCACGGGAATGAAGTTCCTATCGTACACTGTGACATAAAACCGAACAATGTCCTTTTTGATGATGATATGGTTGCGCATTTGGGTGATTTCGGAATAGCTAAGCTTTTGGGAGAAGATATACCAACAGTCCAAACCAGGACCCTTGGCACTATGGGATACATGGCACCAGGTAACAACTTACTACTCCACGCAAATTAAATGTCACATACTCCGTCCTATCGGTTCCATATATTGATTAATTGCAAATGTCACATTTTCCTTTTTGGCATCATTGTTATCAATGTGCACTGATAACATAGTATGGGTCAGAAGGCATAGTGTCGACCAAGGTTGATGTTTATAGTTTTTTTTTTTTTGAGGTAAGTTGATGTTTATAGTTATGGAGCTATGATGATTGAAGTATTGACAAAGAGAAAGCCAACAGATGAGTGCTTTTCAGGTTCTTTTACAATAAAGAGATGGATATCTGAATCATTAATGCAGGACAAGATCTTGGAAATCGTTGATTCTGATCTACTTACGATGATCAATGAAGATAATCTTCCAGGAACTAGAAGTTGCTTCATTTTGATCTTGAAGCTAGCGAAAGAATGCGTAGAGGATTCGCCAGAGAACCGTATCAACATGATTACCGTTTTGGCAAGGCTCGTGCGGCTTAATGCGGAATTTCTTTGTGATATGGTAACTATTAGAAATCGTCGTACCGGTAGGTAATATTGTGTAATCATAAATCGGTAGGTAATGTTGTGTTCGGTCTCTCCCATGACTATCCTAGATAGTCCTTTATTGTGCTTTGTAGTCTTTTATATATTATGGTAAAATTAGCGTATATAATCCTTTATTATGGTAAAAGTATCCATATATAGTCATTTTCGTAAAGAATTGATTAAAGTATTGTATTTAATTAGCTGAAACTGAAGTTGGATTGGTTGGTATTTAGTTAAAAAAAAAAAAAAAAAAAGATTGATTATTTGATAAGTGATGTTTGGTATTTAGTTGGAGAAAATAGTATGGAATTTCATAATTTCATTTATTTAATCTAATTAACATTAACATTGAAATTAGTACCATCACCAATTTGAAAATAAATTTTCATTAATTTATAAGAAATAATTTAGGTCACATTAATTTAATTTGATATAAACTCTAAAAAGTATCACCAATTTATAACTTTTCCTTAATTATTTTATACATTATTATATGTATTTGAAACAGTACAACTCTAGAATTAAGTCAAACGATTGAACCTACAATTGTTAATAAGCATCGTACGTATAGTTGTCATATTGTATCACGACAATGCCATATATATGTCGCTTGCACGTAACATTTCAAATGCTTGAATTGAAGAAAAAAAAGTCGGCGGCTATATAGATTCCAACATATTGTTTAAGAGCTTGGGTTTATTGTTCATAGGATATTTGGTGAGATTGAATGCGTGGTTTAGATGATTGACGAATTGTGGTATTTTTCTACATAAAAAGGTTTAAAGATGCTTGACAAATTGGTTTGGAGATGCTTGATTAAATTGGATTTCTTTTTTCTTCTTTTTTTAGGGTAATAAAATATTATTAGTCCTTAGACTATATGAAAAGATGGAAACAATACAACTGGGGGAGGCAGGGGCGAGGCTACCATGTAGCCACTGGGGGCACTTGCCCCCACTCAGTTTTTTTTTTAGTATATGAAGTATATGATATTTACATTTTGTCCCCCCTTAAAAATTCTGATATTCAATTTAAGTCTTTTATATTTTAATTTGAATTCGTTAACATTGTGTTTTATTATTTTGGATCAAATAAGCAAGTAAAACTCAAAATTTCTCATTTTTTTCATTTAAGCTTTTGAATAAACAATGAGAATTGACTGCACACTCGAATAATAGATATTTATCTTAATGTTTTCGCCATAATGACAAATGAAGCGTACACGTAATGATTTGAAACTACTCGTCGAGCATATTTGTGATGATGCATTCATATGTTTATATGATATACTTTCTATGGTCTCTCTAATGTTTTTGCCATAATGACAAATGAAGCGTACACGTAATGATTTGAAACTACCTGTCGAGCATATTTGTGATGATGCATTCATATGTTTATATGATATACTTTCTATGGTCTCTCTATGACTTTCCATTGTTATATTGGCATAAACAATTTTTTTTTTAAAATACTTAAAAATGAATAAAAATTTGGAAAAAAAAAACGTAGGTAGAGATTTTATGTGCATGTAAAGTTCAAATTTACGACCCTTGCGCAGTTTTTCTAACTTTATTTTATTTTTAATCATTTTTTGAAAAATTGTCCTGACAATAGCAACATGAAGCGTTAGAGAGAACATATAGGAAATGGTGATTTTTCTCGAAAAAAAAACATTGTTAATTTTTCCCCCGCTCAGTTAATTCCTGAACTCGTCCCTGAGGGGTGAAATATCTCGAAAGATTCTGGTCTCCGAATCCTTATTGTCTAATCTAGACATATGATGATCACAATCATTAGCACTTCTACTTATCCATTTCAAGACAATATATCCCAAGGCTTATGAAGCATAAACATGAACATTGATAAATTGAGTTATGGAAAAAATTGATCATACCCCCAATCTATACTACAAGAGAGACATTACCCCCTAACCTATTAAATTTGATACTTAACCCCCTCAACTATATAAAGTGTTGCAACATACCCCCTATATAATATTTTATTATCAATTTAATATTTTCCATTCAATTTAATATTTTCCCTTCAATTAAATATTTCCGTTTGATTCCAAATTAATTATAATACATACCGAAAAACTAATTTTGAAAATTATAATATGAAACTATACGATTTTCACTTTTATAATATAAATTGTATTGGAAAAATAAGATTTGAACTTATATTATAGAAGTAAAATATTATATTTTTATAATATAATTTTAAAATATATTTTTCGGTATGAATTAGGATTAATTGGAGTCAAACTGACATATTAAATTGTAGGGAAAATATTAAATTGAATGAAAAATATTAAATTAAAGGGAAAATATTATATAGGTGGTATGTCGTAACACTTTAAATAGATGATGGAGTTAAATCTCAAACTTAATAGGTTAGGGGGTAATGTCTCAATTGTAGTAAAGTTCAGGGGTTTGATCAATTTTATCCTTGAGTTATTGACAAATAAGAAATTGGGAGCATGACATTTACTTCTAATAATAGACTTAATTTGACTTGTAGTTGCATACATAAATCTAACCATCTAACTAATTAACTAAATTTAGTATTTTTCTTTTATATTTAAAATTTTACTTTAATATAGGAATTATATTATAAAGAAACTATATTTACACACTTTAATACAATAAAAGACTAAATGTTCAGAATGATATAGTAAATAGTAAAGAGTCATATATTCACATAACCCACCATATAAAGTAAAGTACTAGAAGTATATCATAAATAAATGGTATTACAACAAATTTAATTGCATGTCTTTATAGAATGCTTTTTTATCTTCCAAAAGTTCAGCAAAACCAACCCCCTTATAAATAGCCTCCTCAAAAATCTCCGAAACATACACATCACGAAACATGGCTAAAAACAGAAACATGTACACATTTGTAATTTTCGCCGTGTTCCTTTCAGTGACAAGCTCACTAGCTACCGACACAACACTAGGGCTACCACCTTTGCCTACAGACACAACACAAGAGCTACCGCCTTTGCCTAATGACACAACAGAAGAGCTACTACGGACTGCATATTGCTTGCAAGCGCTCAGAAATGTTCCAAATTGTATCAAAGAGTTGGTGACGTCAGTATTCAGGATTCCTATAAGACCAAAAGTCAGCAATGAATGTTGTGTGGCGTTCCTTGAAATCGGAGACGATTGCATCGTAGAGTATCTCCCATTTCTTAGCGCTTTTGTACCTAAACTCGTCCGCTTTTGCGGAGCTCAAGCTCCTCCACCTGAAGAAGATCCACCTGAAGAAGATCCACCAATCGAAGATCCACCAAGCAGAGTAGTTAAAGAATGATTGCTAGCCCAATTCATTCAATAAAATAAAAACACAGGCCCATTTGGCACTGGTTGTTGATGCATGGTGAAAACTTTACATGTTTCTTATATTGCCGTAACTCTGACATTGGACTTCATGTAATTTCATCAAGTACAATGAATGCAAATAAAAATGTTCCATAAACACAAAGTAGAGAACACATACAATGTAGTTAGCATGATGAACAATTTGATGAATCACCTGAGACAGAATTTATGCAAGTAATCTAAGAGACGGATAGTTCAGGTAGTCAAGACTCGATATTATGCAAGTCATGTAAGGACTCATGGAATTCGTGGTAACAAATTTTCGATTACAAGAGAAACGAACATCTCCTATCGTGTGATTCAGGGGCTATGTAATATATACAACAGTCTCAAAATTTAATACTAGCCGTTTAGGCTACATGGAAAAATATATGCCAGCCTATGGTTTTGTACATCCGTACATATAAAAAGAGAATAAGAATTAACCAAGTAAAGGAACATACTGCACAAAATTGTTCTCATGTCAGTGATACTGCATCTGGCTGGATTGACAATAATGTATGCAAGATTATGGTAATATCTAATCGCTCTTTGAGAATGTTTGTGGTTTACTGCTTGCTAGAGCCAACCATACTACTGTACCGGTAAGATAGAAGAAGATGGACGGTGCAAAAAGCGACACCTGTAACAGAAACGGAAGTGTCAAGCACAGTTAAATAACAAGTTAGGTATTAATCTTAGGACAAAAATCGAAGGATTAGGTCATCTGAAAGTAACTTACACCCCATGAATGGGTCGAGTCAAGAAGGTACCCTGTAAGAGCAACACCGACAATTCCAGGTATTGCTCCAAAAGTGTTGGTAATGCCCTACAAGAGAAATTTCATAAAAAAATAGACACATGAAAATTGTGTTAGTTGCGTGTATGAGATTTGATCTAAACAGCTGGGCGAAACAATGGTTAGAACATTTATAAACAATATGATTATATGAATCTCCTTTGGGTTAAACTTTTCTGTCAACATGGTTTCACTAATTCATAAGCGGGTTTTATCTAGTACTTATATAGTACGTAAATGGCCACATAGACATCATTCATATGCAAGAAATGGAAACTATATGGAACACTAGATATACTAGGTAATCATCAGTTTCCACAATTTCCTTGCATTACTTATTATGCACATAGTCGGCACGTGTTTTATGGAAATATGGCATGTTTGTACTGCTGACAAAAAGAAAAAAAGCCACATCTTGAAAGTAAGAGCATTTCATGCTAAGCTTGTAGAAAATCCTCTGCCCTAAATATCCACGTTTTCAATCAAAGGAGATAAGGGAATCCCATATGAAAGGCCGTCAAATTCTGGACTCCAGATCGAATAAGCAAATCAGATTGCAGGTATAAGATTCTCTCTCCAATCCCAGAGATATAAGATAAGCATGTACACTATTGCTTCATTACTTACCAAAAGAATGCTAGCATACTCCGGTGACATGTCTTGATGAGTACAATATAGTCCTACAGTCAAGAAATGATTATTAAATAGACAAGTTTACCATTTACTGGTGATCCTTCTGATACTATAGTTCATATTTTAGTACCTGATAACGCAAAGCTGGATAGGGCTAAGCCACATGTGAGGACTAATACAATCTCCCAGGGACTCAGTCCTAAGTCAACCGAGGAAATAATCATGCAAGTTGCCGGAGATAGGAATGCAATGGTTTGGCAAAGTTTCCGTACCTATCACATGCAATACAACAGAATGTCAGGTGGTCTTTTCCTTAGGTGAAACTAAGCTGTCTTCCCTTTTCTACTTACCACTGTCGTTTCAACCCCTTTCTTAATTAGGTCATCTGCAAATTGCGATGCAATGCTTGTCACAAAGATTGAAGCTAGTGGAGGAAGCAACGAAACCTGACTTTTCATAATAATGAAAGATTATCACAAAAATTATGCAAATTCAATCAAAGAATAATGCTGACATGAACTCACTGACCCAGCCCAACTAGTAACAAGTCATCGACTTAGATAAGGATATTCCTATGACGCCATTACCATAGGCTCATTTAGGCAAACTAATCTGTTTTTTCAGGAGTGTAAGTTTATGTGCACAACTGAAACACGAATAAGGAGACAACATCATAAGAAACTGTGAACCAAAAGTGACTTCTTTTCCATGACCATTTAGATGATTTTGGCAACTCAGCAGTACCTTTAAAATCATATTTGAGGAAGTAAAAAAAAGAGCCAGAAGGGTAGTGATCATGTGACGGCTATCAAAATAACCAGTGTATTCTTGTACTTGAAAAGATGATAAATAAACAAATATGAATACTTGTAGACATACCCATGCAGCTTCTGTAAGATCAAGGTTCAGCTCCTCGCTGCATGCAATGTTACTCAAGGTTAATAACTTTGCTCAGCATGATGTACATGAAAAACAACTTGGTATTGTTGACTAAACTAAGATAGCCGGGGAGGAGGGAATGGTGAAAGGACCAGCTCAACTTTGTCGAAGAAGCTTCATTTAGGAATTCTGAATACTGACTAACTGTTTGATCTCACACAGGCAGGCTAATTTAAGGAGGAGGGTTGAGAGATGAATAGTGACTAATTTAGAGAAGAGAAAGAGCAAGTAATTTGCAATGTAACTGGCCGCTCTAAATTAGAGCCAAATGTAATGCTCCTTAGAGAGGGTGAGAGGTTTGCTAAATGAGAGTCAAACACTCTGAAAATTACAACCACGCTAAATGTCAAGGTCAACTGGTTGGTCATATACCGTACTTATATGTTTTCCCCAGTTCTGTAGATGCAAGATTCAATAGTGCTGTCAAAATACAAAAATGGAATGTATTTTGTGATAAAATTATAATTCAAGTCGTGCATCTACTCGATGGTAAAACACAAAAAGTTCTGCAAGGCGAGTTGAGACATATCCTACCTTCATATACGGTCAGATAGACAATCATAAAAAGTTCACCTGAAATATGTCGGCAGCCAAGACAAGCAAGTAAAATGACCCCAACTTCCGCAAAAGTGAGTATAGATCATAGCCCAAACAGCTTTGCTTTTGAAGAACTCTTTCCAAGGTACATCCTATGATATGCAAGAGAAATTAATAAGATGGAAAGACGGATACCAAAATTGTTCATTATATTTTACTGCATTTTTATACATCTTGTAAATGGAAGTATAGAAGCAGATACAAGACCTTTGCAGAGCCACCAAACTCTTGCAATGAGGAACTCAATGACTTGTTCCTGGGATCAGCCTGAGGAACTGAAGTAGATGGACAGTTAAACTCACAGCAGAAACACCATCGATATAAAAGCTCTCATAATTTGGTTTTGACATAGGAAGAGTCAATAAAACACCACCATTAATGTTCTGATTAATAGCACTCACCATATTAAAATGGCAGTTACACACTCATTATCACTAAATTTACGCAATGTGCAACCATGCCCGGGTACATAACTAAGCTACTTGATTACTGGGAGCAATATAGTTTCCTTCCTTTCCTCTTTGGTTCTGTCTGTTATTAAATTTGAGTTTATTATTTTATTGTTTTAATGGCTCTTTCCACGGACACCCCTGACTAAGTATAGATAACACATAAACCAGGGTTCCATTAGTTTTTCACTCTGAGACCCCCTGCCATAAGAACCTATTAGAAACTCAAGAGCTAACTAATTGGGAAACGATTCTATAAGAACCTATTTTGGCATCATTAAATAGATAGGCAACATTTGAGGAGAAATAGAAAATGAAAATGTTACATACATGAGAGATGAGTTGCACTAGGAGAAGATTGATCTTTTTGAACGAACTGAAATCCTGTAAACC
This sequence comes from Plantago ovata, assembly GCA_028274465.1. Classification (NCBI taxonomy): domain Eukaryota; kingdom Viridiplantae; phylum Streptophyta; class Magnoliopsida; order Lamiales; family Plantaginaceae; genus Plantago; species Plantago ovata. The sequence goes on along the minus strand of CM051456.1, from coordinate 14,597,616 downwards.
TACAGAAATGTTCAAACAGAACATAGTGAGAACAAATCCTGCATCTTACAACATCAATCAGATCTATATTATGTCCGTATGAAACTTCACATGTGAAAGAAGGACATTATATTACTGTAATAAACGAAAAGAGTAGAGTAGATTATGTTTCTACAATGAAATTGCATATTCATAGAATTTTATTCATACTCTTATATTCCAATTATTTTAAATGTGTCGGACGAAGAAAAGGTACCATGGTCTTAACTCATAGTACAATATCTTACCATGTTATACCTAAGAAGCCAAAATGTAAAATACAGATTCCCAGCCATAGGTTTGTATAAGTGGTGGAGCCAAAAGAAGCCTGCGATTTGCAAAAACGTGAAGAATTAGTTACACCTCAGCGTTAATAGATAACTTGGCGTTCCTGTTTCAGAATACCATACTGCTAAACTACAATTATAACAATTACTTTGCGAAGCGGAAGGAGAACACAAGCAGAGAAATATGTGCATTGTGATTATGGATGTGCATTATGATTATAGAGATATATCCAAAGTTGCTATGACATTTTCGTAGTCCAATGCCCATCAACTGAACTTATCAAGAAAGCATTAACTTCACGACTTCCATTGAAGGATTCAACATGGTTCTGCTACTTTTTCTACAGAATATACAACTAGCAAACCACAAGTAATAGATTATAAGATGAAATTTCAAGGCAGTATCAAAAGATTATTACCCCAATACGCTTCCAACACTAAGACCACCAAAAACAAACGATACTGCACGTGATCGCTCTTCTATTGGTATTGACCTGTAATATTTTGGATGTTTATTAAAATACAAACAAGAAAAGACAGAAGTGACTACAAATGCAGCAACCAAGGTGGGAGACATGCAAGTGGCAAAGAGGTTGAGCTTTGCCGTGCAAGGAGGTGGTGGTGTATTGTTTGTGCATGAGTTTGCTTATATATTAAATAAATAAAATAAGATGTTACGGAATCGCGAACCAAAAATGTAGAAAAGAGTGTCTTGTTCGAATGTTAGGTCTAAATAAATGATAGAACCACTGTAAATGTGATCCAGGATTCAAGGTTCATATGTGAAAGAAGAACCATAGTTATATATCTTGTCAGAAAGTTACAATTTCACATCTAGCCCAAACAATCAGCCATACTTCTAATCCATCTAATCTCAAACCAACAAGCTTCTTTTCACCATGCTCTTTTAGCACTGCAACTAACAAATTGATATCTAGGTGCCCACTTTTCTCACTATACTTCCAACATCAACACGTTTTCAGTAACAAACAAAGTCTAAACTAAAACCAATCCAATTTCGATGAAAAACATTTAATGCAAAACCTCATTTAATGGATACTAATCAAGAAAACAGGTCAAATGATAAAATCATTGGTCTTCATTAATAACTCACGGGCAGGTCACATGGCTCGCTTGGAATGATTGACAGGTAGCTTGCAACCCAAACAACTCATCAGGCCATAAATTGTGATCTACTGTCTTAATATATACAGTTCCACACTAGTGAAACTATAACTTGTAAAGTGTTTTAATGCACCTACTATATTTGGGGTGGGGGGGGGGGGGGTATAAAATAAATTTATCGAATAAGAACGACGGACTAACTAGTATGTACTTTCTATAACATATAAACTACAGTAATATACTGTCCCAAGTACAATCTAATATAGTGTATCACTGTATCTATTATATGGGAGCAATAAAAACATGTCTACAATCTCAATCACTTGAATGAAAGAACCCATCCATGATATGCTCTCAGATCTACATGGATCAATTCGGACGAGGAGGTGGGGGCTAAGGTATAATCAGCCTTAACCATGCATTCTGCAAGGAAGCTGTTTCCAGGCCTCGCACGAACACCCCCCACATAACCAACTGAGTTACTTACTGTTCCCTCAAATTTAGTCACATACATTCATCAATGTTAAAGTTGAATCTAACAAATAGTTTAACTAATAACATATGAGTTATCGTACAGCATTGACAAAAAGATCACTACTTTTTAGTAGGTTCACATTCTCTTCTTTTTTTCCTCTGTTTTCTTTTTTTTTTTTTTTTTGGAGGGGGGTGGGGTGGTTCTTCAATTGCATACTTTGTGCGTTATTTACATGCTTGTGCATTGAATTCATGAATCCAGTGGTCAAACAACGTACCTTGCTATCATATCAGTCGCAGCTGAAGGCGAAACACCTTCACCTATCCCAACCTGAAATTTTAGATGCACTGGGTCAGTTCCTAAGAAAGGCAGATAAGACTCTGCATTGCATGTGTCAATCTATAGATGAACTTGTTTAGCAAGGCTTAAGTTGCTGCAAAATCAGAAACATGGTCATGGCATGCCTCAATAAGATACTTAAGCAGATAGTTTTCCTCCTTTCTTTCATGAGTTCCAGTGACCATTGAGAATTACCAAAATCCTGGTGAAAATAAGCCCCGGCATAAAACCGGCAACAACAGGAACAAGCGCCGTAGCCAAAGACCAAGATAGTACTCCGAATTCAAGAACTTTTCTGCATGAGAAAGGTGACTGATTATAAACCAAGCTAGTTGAATAACCATCATATTCCATTTACTCTAATTACTGTCATCGCCGGGACAGACCACAAACGTTTTTCATCATGAAGCACAAACATAGGAGCAAGGATATGCAACTACAATCTAGCCTTAATGCCTCCTTATCAGTAAAATACTCACATAGCAGAGTTTGACCTAAGAAACTAACCTCCCACCAAAAATCTTTGCAAGCCAACCACCAGGCAATTGACTTAGTGCATAACCCCAGAAGAAAGATGACTGCACCAGTCCAGCCACAGAAGCATTCCAACCAAATTGATGTGACATGGGAATTATCGCAATACTCAAATTTACCTATACAATCAATATTAGCCAAGCACTGAAGTTAGTTAAACCAAAACTCCAAACTCCAGCCCTCGATTCTAGCTCAAATTGTTCATCACGTTGCCATCTAAATCACAAGCAAGTAGTATAACTAATTACCCCCCCCCCCCCCCACACCAACACACACACACAAGTAGTAACTGTAAATCATTTTCACACTACTAAGCAAAATATGTAACAAAATTAACCTTAAGATAAGCTTTTAATAAATGCTGATGGAGCATTAATTATGAAATTTACCAACCATAATAAGCAAAACAAACAAAAGAAAGAAAGTAATAAACCTTATCCATGTTGCAAACAACAAATGCTAGAGAGGTAGTTCCAATGAGAGTATATCTTAGAGGCAGATTCTTCCATGGTGGCCAATTCAAATTAAAACCCACTTCATCCTCTCCAAGTTCAACTTTTCCCAGAATACCCTTCTCCTTCAACTCTACTATTCTCTGCCTCTCGGCAAAACTATCAGTTTCGCTCTCTTTTACACTGCAAACAAGTCTGTGTCGCTTCGCGGGTAAAGGGTTCAAGCTCAGAGCCTTATAGGTTGAACAATTGAGCCTTGTGTGATACGGCAGTTTGAAGAAGCTGTTTTCTGGCTTCAAAATCGTATGAGCCATTCCTACCATTGTTATGTGCTGCTTCTTTTTTTATTGAAGGCAATAAAGAGGAATAAAATTGGAGTTATAGTAGTAGTAGTAGTAGTAAATTTGGAATCAATGAAGTTAGTGTGTGATGAGAATTGCAGAAGAAGAAAACGGCACGAAACGAAAGCTAATTTCTCCGAAGGATGTGAAAATGCCACGGATGTTGGAGATTGGTGGCTTCCATGGATTTGGAATATACTTTTTCATATTAGTACTTGTTTATCGGAATATTACATTTCAGTCTTACTCTCTTAAATTGGTATTTTTAGATTAATCTTTTCATATATTACCTCTAAAGACAAACGGTTTTAACTACGTAATAATAAAAGTGTACACAACAAAATAAAATTGGTACTCCCTCCGTTCCATAATAAACTTAATAAAGGGTTGTTTTATCTTTGATTAAGTAATAATAATGCCCATCCTGAAGTGGCGAGTGGGTAGGCTCTTGTAGGATTCCGGATGTAAAAGATGTTCAAGACTTAGAAAGAGTGGATATGGATTATATTGGTAAAGTTGTAAATAGATGATAAAGTATAATAGATATAGTATAAAGTAGTGTTAAAGTGGAAAGATAAATAATAATAAAATGATGAGTGGAAATAAAAATTTACTTTTATGGATTAAGAATTAAGAAGATTGAAACCCAAAAATGTAAAGATGTAAAGTTAGTAAGTTGGGGATTTATACTCTCAGATCGTCTTCGTACCGACCTGAGAACAGGTCTCCACTAGATTGCTGCCACATGGCACTTGGTTTGATCCGGTCCTTTCTTTTTGGTTCAAAGTTATTTTACATGAAATTTTCGGTATGATCTATTAAAAATCATATTTTTTAATCACCTAAAATATAAATTGACAACAATGCCATTTATATATATAATTTTTTTATATTGAGAAAATTATCTTTTCAAAATTAAAATGTTATGTAATTACAATTTTATGTAATTACAATTTTAGAAATCATCAATGGTTAATTCATCAAATTCAATTAAACAAAACAAATAAACATTCCATCGACAGTCATCTAATTAAGAATGCGAAGAACCCTGATTCATTTCCTCCAATTTTCATCTTCATCAAAGAAGAACACTGTTAACTTCACCGTCCTTCACTTTATTGTACTGACGACTCCCATCTTCATTGAATCATTGAACTCTGCACCTATGTAGACGTATGATTAATTAATAGATCTCTCTACTAGTAGTAATATTAGTCGTACCTGTTACACAACAATCAACAACAAGATGAGATGATAAAGAATCAACTTTAAAACTATCTATTACTAGTTCTACTTTCTGTCTTCTTTCTTGATTATTTTTTTTGTCAAGTTTGCTATGCGATATGATCATCTGTTTGTGAATCGCGTCTGCCGTCTAAGACTCCAAGTGAAGCAGCTGAAGTCGATCAGTGAGAATTGGGGCAAGAAGGGTTTAATTGAATTTGGGAAAGAACTACTTTGTCGATACATAAGAATTATTAAGTATAATGATTATGATTTAATTAAATGAATTTTAATTATAGTACGGAGTATTTGATTTTTTAAAAGTGTTTTTATCATAAAGATAAAAAAAAATAGTAAATTTAATTAAAATGTAAGTTATGGGTAAAAATGTACATTCAAGATTTACTATTAAATAAATCATTTATAATTAAAATAATAACTTCGTACCAATGCTACATGGCAACGATTTAGTGGAGACATGTTCTCAGGTTATGGAAAAGATCGAGTATTAATAAGTTGCAAAGTCATCCTCCATTTTATTCTATCTTATCATTAGCCACCTTTTTCTTCTTTTTTTAATGCAGATGAGCAAAGCTGTCCACGCCTTCCACCTTTGCCCCGCCATTCCGACATGGAGCTTGACAAACTGAGCTTTCACATCTCTAGGGCGATTGTCGGCCTATTCGTCATTCATTGTAATTTGCTTTTCAATGATACTCCATTTTGACTTAGTGGCGAGTTTGGCTTCACGGTTATAGAGTTCTGTAAACTTCGTGGCTGAGATTCTGAGAACCCACCTCTCTTTTGGATCAGTGTTATACCCGTAATTCCATCTTCCCATCTTCATTCTTCAGTGGGTATGGACTATTTACCTAGGTATTTTACAACCAAATGATAATTCCACATCTCTACTTGGCCATCGGAATACATGATACGAGTGCTATAAGCCTATAATATATAAAACCAACCTTAATATCTAATCGAGTAATTTGTTAGCATAATAAATTTGATGTTTCTATTTCAAAAAGAAAAAAATGCATAGTCAATGAACATACACAACAATGATGAAGACATGCTATACCAGTAAATGTGTGTCCGCTACAGAATCTTCTACTACCTCCCAAAATATAACACGTTACAATGAAAGCTAGAGAAAACTTATCCAGGATCAAACGTAAGAGACTGCTACTAGATGATACAACTCTCCAAAGTGCTTTCGGTATTGCACCTCGACTCTCATGCTATCAAGCTATATATTGTCACCCTGGTTGTCATGATTCCAACCCTCCACATTTCATTCCACTGTACTGAACCTCACAATCTGTCACTTCATTTCCAGTGACTTGTACTCTCCCATAACTTACCAGTTACCACAGAATCATACTTGCAAAACTTCACTGAGTTTTAAATCCAATTTTAGAAATCACACCGGGGACATGAATGCAACTCGAACTTCAACTCTACAGAGATTGGTACTGGCTTGGGGTTTGGGTGCACCAGACTCATCCAAGAAAAACAAACCCACTTTCAGACTAAAAGAAAGTTCTTCGAAGCATATAAACATCATAACCTCACAATTGACTAGATCAGTTCAACATTTCAATAACCTACAAAACACAAATAAAAGGACATGTTATAGATTTCATAGAACATGCTAAATTTGCAGTCCTATCTAATAATCTAAACATAATAAATTTTTTAAAAATAATCTTTGGCATCCAAATTCTGTATCTCAGTGACATAACAACCAAAGGTACCATTATCATAAAGGTCGAATTCCTACATCACAGTCAACAATTCATCATATGATCTAATGATTGCAACCAATAAAGGCAGACACCGTATCAAGAAGTAGCAATGCAAGGAGAATGTATCATACCACAGACACCGAAGTGAAAATCGTTTAACTTATGCTATTGTTGCCCATAGCATCAGGGTGAGGTGCACCAGGCGGCAACAACGGAGGAGGAGACCCATTCTTGGGTAGCTTGTTGAGCACCAGCCTCCTCCCACTCCCTTCCTCCGACTTACCAAACAACTGCTTCCTCAACTTATCATGCAAATGACCAAACAACTCCTTCTTCAACGCCTCAAACGCCAAATCCAACCTCTCCAACTGCTCCATAGCATTCTCATTATACATAAACAGTCCATAATACAGATCAAAACTATCACTAGACGTATTCGCCACCAAATCCAACAAAGTCTCGTACCCTTTCGTATTAATAGGGGTACTCTCCAATTGCAACTTCTCCAAAATCCTCCCCATTGTATGAGTAATAAACTGCGACCCTGCAGCATACTTATCGTGCTCGGCACAAGTCATTTCCTCCATCCTACACCCTTCCTTGTTAAAAATATCCAGAAAATTCTCAACCCTCGCTATCCTAGATCTCTCACTCCCAATCCTAACCTTATCGAAAACGAAAGGCAAGTTTCGCCAACTATGTTTACCACTCTCAGGTCCAAACATGGGATGAGTACACAGAATATCAAAATGACTAGGCAATCTCTGAAGGAAAATGTTCTTAGGAAACTCTTTCACCGAAAGCACATCGACGAACAGAGTGTTTCTGCGGAGTCGTTGGATAGGAATGGATCGGAGGACGGACTCCATGGAGATTATGGAGGAACAGATTAGAATGACGTCAGGATGCTGTTCGCAGAGATCATTAGGATCGGTGAAGAAGGAGACGCCTAAGGAACGGGCGATTGAGTGGTAATCGGATCGGGAGTAGGCGAATACGGTGTGACCTTGACGGACGAAGGTTTTGGCGAGGAATTGACCGAAGTTGCCGAAGCTGATAATGGCGATTTTGAGCTTGGTTGATTGATTTAAGCGATTGACGAGGTGAGTTTCCTCGTCGTAAGGCTGGGCAGCGTCAATTGCGCGGATCTGGAGCCGAGGGTGGCGGCGATGGTGGTGTGGTTGGGAGGAGACGGAGAGGTGGTGGGGGTTGTGGTGGTTGCGGTGAATGGGGAAGCCACGGCGGGTGGTGGCGGTGGTGGTGCGAGTGGAGTGGAATGAGGCGGAGGAAGAGGAGATCATGGTGGCTTAGATGTATCAACGGCGGGGAATAGGGTTTATTGTGATTTAATAGTGGTGGAGTAGTGGCTGGGTTTCAGAATTTGAAATTTGGGACCATTCATTTATTTATTTATTGTTCGTCGACCATCATGGTAGTTGGAACTTGGAAGTTAAGTAGGTGACGTTTTGATATTTTGTACTCAAATGAAATGATTTTCATGATTTTTGAATTCCGCTTAAATTTTTATTTTATTCTAATAAACGGTGTTAAATTTTTCGTTAGTTAATTTTATTTTATTTTATTTCAAATTCAATATAAATTTTTTAAACAAATCAAATTACACAAAAATAGAATTTTAAATCCAAAAATTCTAAATTATCAAATTATTCCATTGAGAAACCTGCATAGAATGTATGGTGGATGTGCAATTAATTCAATCTCATTTTCGTTCTTGTGTCATATGTGAAGAATTGGATTGGTTTCATGTCAATATAACATTCTGCTTCCTCGTTTTTATTTTAACTGCAACGATTTTATCTTTGGTATATCTTAATGGAATACAAGCTTATTACTTCATGGTTTCATGTCCATTGGTGTTTGTTTCCAGCTATTAACTACTACTTTTTTTTCTTTTCTTTTAGGTATTGAATGGAATGATTTGATTATTTAGAATTTTTTGAATTTTTTAATTTTTTTTGTGTAATTTGATTTCTTTTTTGCAAAAGATTTTTGTGTAATTTTAAAAAATAAAATAAAATGCTAACATAAAATTTAGGAAAAAATTGATCAGATCCTCCAACCTTTGTTACAAGTGAGACAATGTCTCCAATCTATTGAATTTGAGATTTAACCCCCTCACATATTTAAAGTGTTGCAACATACCCCCTATATAATATTTTTCATTCAATTTAATAATTTCCCTGCAATTCAAAATTTCCGCTTGACTCCAAATTAATCATAATTCATACCGGAAAAAAAATTTGAAAAATTATATTGTGAAAATATAAGATTTCCACTTCTATAATATAAGTTCAAATATTATTTTTTCGGTACAATTTATGAAAATATTATTTTTCCACTCTTATAATATAAATTGTATCGAAAAAAATAATATTTGAACTTATTATTTATATAGTGGAAATTATATATTTTTATAATATAATTTTCAAAATTATTTTTCCATGTGAATTAAGAATAATTTGAAGTCAAACGCAAATATTTAATTGTAAAGAAAATATTAAATTGAATGGAAAATATTAAATTGAAGGGGAAAATATTATGTAGGGGGTATGTTGCAACATTTTAAATAGCTGAGGAGGTTAAGTCTCAAATTTAATAGGTTGGGGGTTATTGTCTCACTTGTAGTAAAGGTTGGGGGGTTTGATCAATTTTTTCCTAAAATTTTACACCTTTAAACATTTGTGCAAGTTGAAAATTTTGGTAAAAGATTAAGTGTAATTTGGAATAAAGCTAAAGTTTAAGTGCATTTTGAAAAACATAAAAAAAGGTTTCAGTGCAAAATAAATTTTTTTCCTTCGACATATACACGATCACCATTGGGGATATATTTGTTGAGGGAGTCCGATTGTCCGAGTTAGGGATTATGGAGGAAACGGTGTTTTTAAACGGGGCCTGACTGAATTGGGTCAACTCCTTCGGAGGATTAGGACGGAATGTTATATTCGGTTTATTAGGTGGTAGAGAAGGGATGTCTAACCACCAAGACTATTAATATTACTGATAGAGTTATATTTGTCCGAAAACTCATTAATTTTAATTTTGTTCAGATTTATTTAGTTGTATTTTATACATTAATATAAATAAATTTTGTTCACTTTAAATTTTTTCAATTTTATTTAATTTAGTTCAGTTTTATTCTATGTTCATACAAAAAAAGAACAAATTCTAAATGTGAAGTTCACACATGAAATTTACAAAGTCGGGCAAACTCATCTGAAGGATTAGTACAGAAGATATGTTATACTCCCCAATAACACATCACTTGTTTCATTTTCCTTTTTCGCACAAAGGTGAAAGTATATAGAAGTCCACAAGAGTTATATACAAGATATGAGGGTATATCCAAGTGAAGCTCAATAATGCAGTCGACAAATTCGATAGTCATTCATAAACATAAGATCTTCGCCTATAAAAACCTACGGAATATACAAGGCTCTAGAATAAAATCTATGACCTGTATAAAGCCACATACACATATAGCAAACTCCAACTAACCATTCAAGAGAGATCAGATCGAAAAATCTCTGAACACATAGGAGCAGGATTTGCCTATCAATTGTCTCATTTCAATTAGTACTCTAAGTTAACAAATTTTAATTTTAATCGTAAATTACTTTTTAACTACTACTCCCTCCTGATTTTAATAATTGTCGTTTTAAATTTTTTACTATTTGAAATATATACTTGTCGTTTTACATTTTTCAAGAAAGAATTTCATCATAATTAATGCATTTAGTTGAATTGACACATATCACAATTACTTATAATTATTGCAGTATTTTTAGTAAAACAATTAATGAACTGAAAGAGATATACTCCTTCCGTTTTTTTTATAAGATGTTTTAGCCAAATCCACACATGTTAAGGAAATGATTGTGATAGGAACAATTGTAAATTATCGTCCACCATCATAATTATTATTACCATTAAAAAAATATTGTATTCTTCTGACACCCAATAATAAGCATCACAAAAGAACTATTATATTGTATATTGAAAGTCAAATATTGAAAGTACACCATCATAATTAATATCTTGGATATCTAATATTATATTAATTTAAAACCTAAAACATCTTATATTTATGAACATGAAAAAAACATGTAACATCTTATAAGAATACGGATGGAATATTAAAATGTGTGAAAATTATAAAAAGATAATTTGTTAGGAAACTTGTAATTTTGATGAGCAATAACCATGCTAAATCAAGTAAAGTCCAGTAACTAGTACTCTTAAGGTCCATAGGAATTTAGAATTTAAGAAACATTTTAAAATAGGAACGTTTGATCAAAGACTTATTGTAGGTACTAGTTAGGTTCTTAAGCTTGCTAATGATGTACTTTGTTTGCAAAAACAATCTATTGAAGACCTAGAACGGCTTAGAAAGTTAAAGACTTGAAGACTGGAAGACTTAGAAGATTTCTAAGAAAGGTATCTACAAAGGCGCATGTTATCTCATAAAGTGAGAAACTCAGCAACCAGTCAGTTCAAGTGAAAATCTATATGACAGAGTAGGTTGAACTTTCTGAACTGAGTATGCTTACTTACTGATAACACATGTGACCTCCTTGCTGAATCACAACTGCATTATGGCTCCAACGTTCACATTTGAAATTCAAAGAGCATCAAATGCTAAAGCACGCGCTCTGAAGATCTGAGGACTTGAAGACAAAAGAAGACGCTGCTGAAAGTGACCTTACAACAAGATAGTGACATCTCTTGGTTGAAGTTCCAGAATTCAAATCCAAACGGCTCCCTTGAGACACTATAAATAGAGGTCCTTAGGCTGAGTAGAAGGGTGTGTCAACAACGTGATCAAACTCTCACTTGTGCTTAAACACTCAAACCTTCCCTACTCTCAAACTGCCTATTGATCCGTTCCAGGACTTAAGTTTGAAACCAAAGCTACTTGTGAAGAAGTAGAATACTAAAGATAAGAATTTAGTTAAGTGAGTCTTTCCTCTAAACAAGAACAAGTCTTGACACCACCAAGAAACAACATACTTGCTTACTGCAAAGTATTGTCATGTTGAGTTTCAAAGATTGCTTTTGTTAACTGAAAAGTTAATTCTAGTAATCTCATCCCAAACTTCTCTAATGATAAAAACCACCTCTAAGGCGTGTTTGTCAGGGGGGAACTAATCAGGCATAGTTCTACTGATAAGTGTCCCAAGTTTGGTGGAGAAAAAGGTTACAGTTCTCTAGTTAGGTTGGAAACAAAGCAAGGGTGCTTTAGTTTTCGAGAATTACTAGTTATATGAATTGTAAGTAACCTCATCTCTTATCTTAGTGGATTCAGTCCTCGAAAGTACAAAGTGGATTAGTTGAGGGATTACGCCACCCTCAGATACCACTATAAAAGTGTTTGTGTGATTTACTTTACTGCAATTTACTTTCAGCAAGTTGTTTTTACACTGTTTTATTTGCTCACTTGCTGAAACTGGTTTCCTTCAAAGCACTTATTGTAAAAAACTTCTGCACTCTGAATCTTAAGTATCAACAAACTCATTACTGAAAAGTAATAAGTCTTTGTTGAGTTAAGTACCAGCAACCTCATTACTGAAAAAGTAATAAGTACTTGCTGAGAAAGTTTTTAGACACGAAAAAGTTTTAAAGACTATTCACCCCCCCCCCCCCCAGTCTTTACTTGTTATTTAAAGGGGCCAACATAATTACATTTGGTACCCCCACTAAATACCCACTTTCCATCCTAGTCCAACTATCTCGGTTAATTACATTTTAACCCAGTTGATCGGCCGGTGTTGACTCCGGTGATCTCTCTCTCCCGAAATTTCAACAACCAAACACGCCCTTAACCCCTTTTTTTTTTCCTTTTTTTTCCTTTTTCTTTTCTTTTCCCTTAACTCCTTTTGTTTTTCTGATTCATCATCTTCACCATTGTTCTTCATCATCTTCACAACAACATACATACCAAACCATCACCATCATTATCATCTTCACGCCCTCCATCATCATTATCATCAGTTATCATCAACTGCCATCAAATTCACCCTTCATCATATTCACAACAACATACATACAAATTTTTTGAGGAAGATGATGAATAGTACCCGTGGGTGGGTACTATTCATCCGCCATTAATGAGGATGAAAAAGAGCTCTTTCACGTTTCTTCATCTTCCAAGGAGTTCTATATATCAATCTTCTCCATTTTTCTCCCTATTTCTTGTAGACCCATCAAATTCGAGTCAGAGATTCGTTGATGAAGTTTGATTTAGGGTTCATGGAGCTTGAAACTTCATTGATGGGTTTCTTGCAAGCTTTGTGTTCTTTATTCAAACTAAACCAAAATTGGGTGCAATAGATTCATGTAAACATGGAGAACAACATAGGATGTTGAACGGATCGAATTGAGCAACAAATGCTCAAGGTCGATCATGACCGAATCCAAAGAAATAAAAAATAAATTGCTTAATCCGTTTTGAACGGATTCATTGATGTTTTAATTCGTGGATGATTGAAGAATGATGTTTAGAACATAGTTTAGAATCCTAGATTAGATTTGGGATTGATTCTTCGAGTTTTGAAAATACTCCACTGTTATAGGGACTTGTTCGAGATTTTTCATAAAATTTAGGGGCTAGTTTAAAAAGGAAGGAATACTTTAGGACTGATTTTGAAATTCAATTTTTGTAAAGGTTTGTTTTAAAATGATTTTGTAGACTATTTTGAATTATAGTTAAATTATGTGGGCTAATTTCTAAATATTTTGTGTCAATATTGTAAAAATTAAAACATTTGTGGTAAATGTGTAATAAATGAAATTTCATGTTGTTTGGATGATTTCAAAATCAGAAATTCTGACAGGGGCGAAAAGGTCATTTCCAATGCTTAGAGCGTTGAAGTCAAAGCCGTAGGTTAATTTGTAATTAGGTTTTTATAGCAGGGGAGGTTTACGTAATAAAAAATATAGGTGGGCTAATATGTAATAACGGAAAATAGCAGGTGTACCAAATGTAATAGTCCCATAATTAAAAAATAGGATGGGTGTTGGGCGCCTGTCTGGTTTGTAGGGTAGTATCCAGTAAACCAATGAATCTTGAGGCTTTTGAACGTGTATGCAGGATCAGTTAGCGAATTTGTGGACGTATATCATATGTATTAGGGGAAGAGATTTCAGTTGTCCGCAATTCAAAGGATTCCAGTATAAGGAAAGTTGACACTTCGACGTTGAATGCTAGTGCGAATTTTATGGAGAAAAGGAATGAGAAGTTGATTGTGGGAGATTCAACTTCCTTATCCAAGAAAATTATTATATTTGACCAGTTGTAAATGGCCCAAATACTAAGCCCATGAAACTAGATTCCATCATAGCCCAATACCCTTTCCCTTGTGTGTATTCACACAGTAAGCCAGCTCAGCCCACATTTTCACTGCTAGCCCAATCCTCCGCCCAGCCCAACACTAACACCCTTACTCAAAATCGATTTCCATTGTTCAACTTATCCAACAATTAACCATTACTGTTCATGGGCTAAAAAAACGTGCATGACAAACTGGTGCAACTACTAAATGAAGCGATGTTTGTCTCGAGGTGGTAAGAAAAATGACCAAGGAAAGGAAAATCAACTTAATGAAAAAGTCACAAAGCAAAGTTGTATCGAGAATATCATTATTCTAAATGACCTAGGAGCAGGAGTTGCAACGCAGCCTCGCCTACACCAATGACTTGTTTATAATCATGGAACTGTCAGGGATTGGTCGGCCGTTGGACAGTTCGAGCTATAGGGGAGTTTCTTTGTACTCACCGTCTTAATCTTATTTTCCTTATGGACACTAGACCTGTACATGTTAGAAACGATAGGAATAAAGAGATTTGATTTATATGGCGTTTGCGTACCTTCAAAAGGACATTCAGGTGGTTTAGCACTTTTGTGGAATAAGGAAGTCAATGTAGTTGTAACACTCTTACACACACATAGAAAATTAAATAATGGAAAATTTACAAAACTCACCCTTATTGGTGCGTCACTTTTCAAAATTTCCCATCTTAGTTTATCAATTACATGTAGCCCCAAATGGTTTTGACCAACTTTCTAGCCCTTCTGAAAATTATTCTCCCCAAACACACCCTTACCTATTTTACAATTTTTAAATTTCCTTTTTCTTTTCTTCTTTTCTTTTCCCCTTTTCCTTTTTTCTTTTCTTTGTTTTTCTTTCCTTCTTAATCTTCAAGATCCCGTACCCAAAAAAAATTCTAGTACCGGAATATTTCCGGCAGCTCCTGTCGAAACTGTTGTTTAAAGCTTCGGTCAGAGCTGTAAAACAGCTATGAACGGAGTTGTCCCGATTGGAGCATTTACGGCTCTAATCGGAGCTGTTACATCTTCGGTCATAGCTTTACACCTCCGACTGGAGTTCCGGTCAGCTCCGATCGAAGTTATTCTCTGTGTTTTTTATTATTTTTTTAAACTTTTTTTAATTTAATTAGTGAGATTGATTTTGAAATGTGAGTTTGTACGGACTTGTTTTGGATTAATTTTTATATCCTTTCGATATTTATCTAAGTTATTGGTGTTTATTTTAAATAGTTTATAGTCAATTTTTTAAATTAAGAAAATTTAGAGTCAATGTGTAATAAAAAAAATGAAGGTTGTTTGGCTACTGAAATTTGAATGAGGTCAAAATTGTACTTTCCAGCTTTTAGTTCGCCAAAAGTCAAAACCGTGGGGCTATATGTATAATTTTATCGAACAAGGGGTTGGATGTAATTGTTAATCTATGAGGGATAAATCCGTAATAAAAATATCTATGAGGGGGTTTGGATGCAATTGACCCTTAAATAATACAATATCACTCTATATACAAATGACTTATCACGTAGTAAGATAATAAGTATATGCAACTTCGATTTTGACTTATTACACATATGAGGAAGCGTAAATTTAAGTAGTTTCACAACCATATCACACACATAAACGTAAGACATATTTACACCTTGAGGAGTCACTCATATACATTATACAAACCACAGAACTAAAAAGACTCTCTATATGATATGCAAATGATGAGCGGAGGTAGTAGACTTGGAAACCAGCTGACCCACCTTGAACCCATGACTTAACTTCACTTCACTCAACTATGTCTTTTCCTTTATCCTTTTTTGGAACAACTTTAAAATAATAATAAAAAAGTTATCGCAATTGAATGAGTTACGAGATCAATAAGTATAATAATGTAACATGAAAGTTAAGGTCCTGCAATGTATTTAATAACAACCTTTTCTTATTAAAAAGGTAATTTAGAAACTCTCTCTCTATATTCTTTTTTCCGAAATAATATAATCTCTAATTTTGAAAAATCCAAGAAATATTATTTTGAAAGTTATGAAAGTTAAGGTTTTTTTCTTTAATGTACATTTTCATTATTTACATCCTTTCGATTAAAATAATAACAACGATGATAAATTTGCATAGGAAGTTAACTCAATTTTAAATATAAATTTTCGTGTTGTAAGAAATACAACTAAAGTCCCACCTCGGTAAAGTATAGAACAATATATGGTTATATATAGTATAACTATATATTGTTACTCCGGTAAGTTCATATCTGACCCTGTTCTCCTCGTCAATCATTTACTCTTCTAGTTCATATTCATTTCGCACCTTGTAACATATATAAGTGCCAACGTCTCAGAATTTGGAGACATAAGATACATACAACTACTATAGCCCATGTACATATCTACAACTCAAAATTACAATCCGAATAATAGAACCATGCACGTCGAGTTTTAAAAGCAATGACGTACAAATCATATTTTGATATGATGAAGCTATTTGCTATATTCGAAATTCCAAAAACTCCATGATAATGTACTTCTATTTCCATCAAACAATTTTTTGATCTACATTTTCAGGCTGCATACATCTAATCGAGAGTCAAATGTAAGTAGTCTAATGTCTTACCTAATGACCTAATGTCTCACCTAATGTGCTTGTAAGTAGACAACGTCTCAGATTTGGAGACAAATTTGTGGATAAATGGTAAGATATGTACAACTACTATAGCCCATGTACCCGTTATTATTACCAATGTTTTCATAATTCTTAGTTATGTATTAGATACTAAGTTTAATTTTAAAGGATTTATAAATAGAACATGGCCACACACGTACACACTCAAATATAAAATTTATTGGATTAGATTGAGGTGATGATATGTTCGCTTCATAGGCAAATTTGTCGTCGTTGCTATTATTTACTACACAATATGTAAATAATGAAAATAAATAGTTAAAAGACCAACTTAATTTTCAAATTTTGCAAAAATTATATTTTCTACATTATTAAAAATTAAAAAAAATATATATTATTTCATAATTTTTTGTAAAAAATAATTCTTAGACTATCCAACAGTATGTGAAATGATTTAGATGACTTAACCCAATCTTGCTCACACGCAACTAGGCATGTGAGCTGAGATGTCAGGTCATAATCCCATAATGAATTCTATTTTTTTTCTCTTTTGAATTTTAATTACTTTTTTTTTTCTTGTTACTCTTCAATTTACTTGTTTTAAGAGTAAAATTTAAAAAGAAATGAAAAAAATTGGATTTAAGAGACAATATTTGAGGAGTATTTTTGGTGCTTGGTGTGATAAAGACAATATTTAATTCGTTTGAAAATATTTGAACTTAATTATTTGAAATATAAATTTTAACTAATTAAACAAATATGAACTAAACTGAATTAGACTGAACTAATTTAAACTAAACTTAATAAATGTAATCTGAACTTTGATAAAACTAAATTTAATGTGAAATGAACATAACTTAATACGAAGTATGAAGTAATGTGAGAGAGTAGAAAAGACGGTTTGGAAGGGGGAGGGTGTGGCATTTACTAGCTTAGACCGAAAATATCGATTATGGGGGTTAACTGTGTGGTGGCCAACTATTTGCTGGGCCCCACCATCAAGAACTAATAAAAAAAAATGATATGGGCGCACAATTGTGTTCGCCCATATGGCCACCAGTCACCGGCTGGTGGCCTCTATGGAGGGGGACTTGTCCCCCTCCTATTGGTTACTTTTTTTTTTCTATTTATATTTGATATTATCTTTTTATATTTTATCCTTATCTTTTATATTATATGATATTTTTATTATTTAAAAAAAATTATATATTAAAATTTATAATTTTTTTCCCTCTATAAATATAAAACATAACTTCATTACATTTTACGCACTTCTAAATTACTCTCATTCTCTCCTAACCAAATGGACCAAATGAAGATTTATTTACATAATTTTATTCTAATTATCAAAGTACCCAAAACTCTTCATGTTTCCCAAGTTATGGAACATACACTCTGTTAATTTATTTTCCTTTAGTAATGGTTGTACTTTATTAATATAATAATGCTTAATTTGTTATTTCGGAAAATTAGAGAAATTTTCTAGATTAATACACTAATTTTATAATAATATATAATTATTATATTATAATTAATAAATGATAATAAGAAAATGAAAAAAGAAATAAATTGAATTGGTTGGATGGTGGGTGGTCATGGATAAATGTGAATTTTGGTGTTGTGGTGGGTTGGTTGAAGTATGGGGTATGTGGATGAGATCGAAATTAATTTTTTATTTGAAATTGAATAGTGGGGTGGGTGGTCATGGATATTTATGGTCTTATAATGTTGGGTGGAGTTGCCATTTGACAACTCTGATGTAATCGTTTCGTGAAACATTAATATATGTTATGTTTATTCTAAAAAAAAGGGAGGGCGTGGAGGGTTTGGAGAATGACATTTTTTTAATAATCGAACCATTACAATTTCATAAGTAGCATTACAAAGCTAGTAATAAACTACAAATAATCTCGCACTTGACGAGAATTGAACATATGAACTCTAGTGTCATGACACCTCAATCTAACGAGCGGTTTGGAGAATGACATATGGATGATAAACTTGTTTTTTGAAATATTTATTTTTTTAGTACGTAGGATTTTAAATTTTTTATTGAGCTTTACTACATCAAAAATTCAACCTATATCCAACACTTACTACACTTGCTACATTGCTCAACAACAAAAACAAAAAAAGCTTCCTCGCTCTACGTTTTAATCTCTCTGATTTTTTTTTTATAACATTATAATTTTCATTGCGCACCTATGTGATTTATAATCCTAGATTAGCAAGATAAACTATCATCATTCTCTTATAAATTAAAAATTATGCAACTAGTTAGTAACAAGTAAACTATAGTCAAATGGTACCCTATCACGTATGTACTTTAAACGTTAAAGTTCATTGATATACTTGGTCTATCCTAATTCCCTACACCAATTTCCAGCAACTGAAGAAGCAAAGCTGATGGTGAGTCCATGAACTCACTTCCTGCTAAATGAGTGTATGGCCAAGCTGGGCTTGCGCAAGTATTCGCGATGCGGCTAATCTTTGTAAATGAGTGGATGGTGCAGTGATCTAGAACCTGCTACGGAATATGATCAGAAAAGTTCGGCTTCCTTGAACTCATTCCAAAACTCTCTCAGGGTCGATCTGCATTCATTGCGTCTGATAAGAACATTACCTGCAAGTAGTGTTTCAGCAATCTGAGAAAATGATACTGCTCAGGCCCAAATATAAGTGCATTTTCCAGCAGAAAAAGCTGACACATGTGATGTGAGGCAGCTTAGAGGATTGGAAGACAAGAAGCCAAGGTTATCGGTAATGTAACCTCAATCTGGCTATGCAGCATGAGTTGCACATTCTATCCTGAGCTTCCATTGGAAGTTTCAACAAAAAGATCTTTTCGTAGAGTAGTTTGCTCTCCATTCTCATAATTACAACATGGAATAGGAATCTGTAGACAAGAGTTTGGCACAGTAGATTCAGAGACTCTGATTATAGAAAGTCCTATAGATGAAAATATAAAGAACTGTAAGATATCCTGAACATCATCTCATCCCATTAACTTTTATATTACTTTCCTTCTCAAGTATTCTTAGCTTAGCGCCTCGATGAAGTAGCTACTGCAGATTATTAGTAATTTGCATTTTGCTCTACACTTTTTTTGTTTTACGGTTATGGTGGATCACATGGGCCATAAGACTGATCCTGGCGACCACCCCAAATGTATATATATGTACCATGAGCTTAACTTCAGTAAGGACTAAGAAGGAGTGCTGTTCACTGTATTTACATTCATGAATCTGCAGTAAATAGATTCTAGACAAGGACAAGACTGAAAGAAGATACATAATCTGCAGTGTACAGATGCTTCTAAGGCAGTGTACCAAGAGTTCGGTCAAGAATTTTCCAGAGCATATAGCATCAGGTTGTGTCAAAAAGAGAAGGGCGAAAAATACCTGATCCAGAAATAACTTAAGCCAGTTGGTCCATCCAAAGTCACTTCAAAGCATCATTATATTCATTGAAGAATAGCAGATAGATCGGTGTTTGAACTTAGGAGCTTCAACTCTTCAGATCCATCTTTCACTTCGATTAGTCATAACTAATGATTTGGTAAGTTTGTGGTGAACCGTGAAAGACACCAAGTGGACATTGTGAGTGCCGAGGTGAGAATCTGACCGTGATCGGAAGCAATTCCAGACATTTCAGAAATTGGTTTTAGGAGAATCTGTACATTTTAGAAGAGATTACCCATGTCTCCTTCCTCTATCATGTCTTCATATAGCATGTCAAGAACCTGGTGAATCTGTTCCGCACCTTCAATTAAGAAATCACCAGCATGAAACTCACGAAGTCCACCACCATCCATTTCAACCCAACTACATCCTGGAGTTTTAGTAACACCCTTTTCCTTCATTATAGCTCTCAACTTAGCGCATTCATCCCACTTCTTCATATCCGCATATATTTTTGAGGAGATAACATAGTTCCCGGAATTCATGGGCTCCATTTCCAATAGCAGCTGCATCACTCTTTCACCAATATCTGCATTCTTCAGTTTCTGACAAGCAGCGAGCAGTGACCCTAGTAAGATCTCGTCCGGATTTTGTGGCATCTGCTGAATTAAATCCCAAGCTTCGTAAACCTGTCCAGCGCGAGAAAGAAGATCAACCATGCACGAGTAATGCTCAATTTTCGGGGTCAGCCCAAAAGATGAGTGCATCAAATCAAACAATCGGCGGCCTTCACTAACCAAACCGGCATGAACACAAGCAGAGAGAACTCCTATAAATGTGATATCATCTGGGCGAACATTTTTACTCTCCAACATGCGCTGAAATAGGATAAGTGCTTCTTTTGCTCGCCCATGGAAGGCATGCGCAGATATCATCGTGTTCCATGAAACCTCATTTCTCTGAGGCATGTTATTAAAGACTCTAGACGCGTGTTCCAAATTTCCGCACTTGGAGTACATATCAACCAGAGCTGTAGCGACATAAATGTTATGCTGAAGTCCTTTATTGCACGCATATTCATCAATCCATCTTCCCACATCCAGGGCACCGATAGAAGCACATGCAGAGAGAACCACGATCAGTGTGATTTGATTAGGCTCTATTCCAGACGCCTTGATGGCATTAAATAAAGAAAGGGTTTCATCTGATTGTCCATTTTGGGCGTATCTGTTCAACATGAAAGTATAAGAATGATAACTACAGACTGGAAATCGAAATAGACATCAAAATGCACAAAAGCGTGATAAGTTACAACTAAAATAGCAAAGACAAACAACAATATACTGACCCGGTGATCATGGCATTCCAAATGACTATATCTTTCTTTTCAGCGCGATTGAACACCTCCCTGGCCGCGACCAAATCCCCACACTTACCATACATATTAATCAAAGCAGAACCCATATAGCAGTTCAGTCTCATTTCCTTCTCCGTCACGTACTCCTCAATCGACCTCCCCATTCTCAAGTCCCCTAAATCCCCACATGCCCCAAGCACACTAACTAGCGTCATCTCATCAGGCTCCACGCCACCAACCCTCATCTCCCGGAACATTCCAACCGCCTCTCTAGCCAGCCCCAACCTCGAATACCCCGATATCACCGAATTCCACGACACCAAATCCCTGTCAGACATTTCATCAAACACATTCCGCGCATACCCCATTTGGCTACACCTAGAATACATGGTGACCAAAGAATGCACCACGTGAAAATCCAAAAGCAACCCACTTTTCAAAACCTCACAGTGAGTGATCATCCCCATTTGTAATGCCGCAAGATTCCCGCAGGATATGAAGACGAATGGGTAAGTGAAATTGTCTGGCTTTACGCCTAAAGATTTCATCTGGGCGAAATAGTCCAAAGCAAGACCGAACTTCTGCCAGGTTGTGGATAAACCTCTGATCATGACATTGAAAGCATAACTGTTGGTGGGAACGTGGGGGAAGAGAAGATCGGCATAGATGAAATCTTTGAGGTCGATGATCTTGGAGAGCAAGTAATTGGGCATAGGCATTTTGATGGAGTGGATTAGAGTTTGGGCGTGGATTTGTTGAACTGGTCTGGTTGATTTGCATTGTTTCAGCAGGGAAAGAATTTGGTTGATTATTAGTTTTTGGTTTGGCTGGTAACGGTGGTTTGTTTGAGCAAAGATATGGCGGGAAACCATTGGGTTTTACTGAAGTTGGCAAGGATCTGATTAGGGGAAGAACTGGAGAAGGTGATTAATTGACAATTTGACGATGATACTACGTCACATAATTCGTGCGGATTGCATTTTCTTAGTTTGTCCGAGTTGTGAAAGACATATGTGCATGTAATCCGAGTTTCTCCGGCTAAATTAAAATCGTACCCAGCTTGAGCGCCATTTTGTACTAGTATTTGAATTGGACATGTGAGTTCCCTTTCCATATTTCTTGTTTCAAAATGTGACTACCATATCTACACGGACTAACGCTACTCTTTTTGTCTAAAACTACCTCACTTCTATTCAACGAGTATAGAAGAAGATAAAATGGGTTTGTAGACATTAGACAGACTTGTTACCAAGTAAAAAGAATATAAAGAACTCCAAAGTCCAAACTCTTCTCAAGAATTTGATGGAAAGAAATTCCTCAAAACCTACATATTACCAGCCTACCAGGGATAGAAACTTTAGAGACCATCGTACTTTGACTCGAGATTACAGACTGGAGGTGAGGGGAAGAGAGATTACATACTGGAGGTACGGAGAAAAGAGACTCAGGCGCCTACTTCAGAAAATCTTGAAGAGCAGACCACCATGGGTCGCAAAGAAAGGAGCAAACACTAGTGATTCTACAGCCATTAGCTTGATGAGAATGTTGAGGGATGGTCCAGAAGTGTCCTTCAGAGGGTCTCCAACAGTGTCTCCAATCACGGCTGCCTTGTGTGGATCGGATCCTTTAGGACCAAGACTTCTTGCATGCTCTGAAGCACCGGCCTAATGTACCAAAATTAAACATTATATGATGTTCTCAACACATATTTTCTTTTTGAGACTTAAAAACAATTGAAGCTTTTACCTCGATGTATTTCTTGGCATTATCCCAAGCACCACCAGTGTTGGATGCAGATATTGCGATCTGCACGACACAAGTATGGAAAGGATTTGTCAATTTCCCATCAAAGATAAGCATAAAATAGTGCAACATTACTTCAATTATCAAAGTATGATCAGCTGGGTTACATATTGGATTTATGGACACCTAGATTTGGCAGCCCAACCTGATCATGAACCCAAGGGGCAAGGGTTCTAAGAAAATATTTATACCTCTATTATATACAAAGCATGGTGTGACATAACATATGAGGGAAGTATACAAGTACAAGTACCTTAATGAAAATTTGGGTGGGTATATATATAAGTATGTTAAAACTTGAGGAATCAAAGAGAGAGCAACAACTCTATCACGAGTCACGCTGATATGATGTAAAAACACAAGATAGAGTAATCCTAACTACCATCTCTAATCTATAAGTTGACTTGAGCAAAGCAAATTTATTGGAAGTTCCATTACCCAAGGAAGCATAAGAAAATTACCTGAACACCAGAGACGAGAGATCCAGCAAGGACACCAGAGAGGGTCTCCACTCCAAATAAAATGCCCACAATAAGAGGAGTAAGCATGACGAGAGCACCTGGAGGAATCATCTCCTTGATAGATGCGTCTGTGGAGATCTTAACGCAAGTCGCATAGTCTGGCTTAGTAGTGCCCTCCATGAGCCCAGGAATGGTGTTAAATTGACGGCGAACTTCTTCAACCATTTTCAGAGCTGCACTACCCACACTCTTCATTGTCATGGCCGAGAACCAGTATGGAAGCATGGCACCCACGATCAAACCAATGAAAACTTTTGGGGTCAAGACATCTACAGTTACAATGGATGCTCTGCTCACAAATGCACCGAAGAGGGCAAGCGATACGAGAGCAGCGGACCCAATGGCAAATCCCTAATGAACAGGATCATGAACATTTTGTTACATATGGAAAGTACATGCCAAAACTAAGGAAGCAGCGAACCTCCAATTAGTCAGAAAATAGTGAATGCATGAGCATTTGCAATAGTTTAACCATCATGCGTGCTTGAAACGCAGAAACTGAGCTGGAGTTGATAAAAGTGGAGAATGTATGCAGATTCAGGTAGTAAAAGGAATAATCAGCTTCTATACATATCAAGTTATAAACCCAAACCCAGATTCTCAAAATCTACAGGTACATCTAAAGTTGAAATTAAGAGAGAGCCAGATATATAATAAAGTCTCCAAATATACTTTTTTTTGCTTTTGATTTAAAAATAAAAAAAATAAGAAAAATTAGAAAGAAAAAAGTAGGTCCACCTATTTTCTAAACTCAATTTAGACAATATATGTAGCTCACTGTGACTATTAAGCACTCACATATTCCTTCTGCGGCAGATTTCATAATGACCAGAACAAAAAAGTTTAAAAAAACAATAAATTCAACAATTGATTACCTTTCCAATAGCTGCAGTGGTGTTTCCTGCAGCATCAAGGGCATCAGTCCTTTCTCTAATAGTATGGCTCATTCCTGCCATCTCAGCAATACCCCCAGCATTGTCACTGATGGGTCCATATGCATCAATGGCTAAACCAGTGGCTATGGTGCTCAGCATTCCAAGGGCAGCTACTGCAATGCCATACATTGCAGCAAAGCTAAAACTGACAAAGATGCTTACAGCAATAGCGAAAATTGGAATAATGACTGATTTGTATCCCAAAGCAAGTCCAAAAATGACATTAGTAGCAGCTCCGGTACGGCATGAATCGGCAACATCTTGCACAGGGCTAAAAGGCAAAAAAGAGAGATGGCTTATACTCAAATACAGTCAAAAGTTCCTTTAGCTGGAAAAATTTAGCAGTATGACCAACACCTGTAGGCATTGCTTGTATAGTACTCTGTGACAAACCCAATGATTAAGCCAGCCCACAAACCAACAGCAACGCAAAGGAATAGCTGCCTGCATGATCGAAGATGTGTTCAAAAATTCCAGAGGAACGGAAAATTGAAAGATAGTACGTATTTACTTATGAAAAAGGATCTGATGTACACAGGCAGGGAGAGAACCAAGTCATGAGGGGGGAAAATCAAAACAAACTCAAAATGGTAGAGAATATGGGTAAGGACCAAAGAGATAATAACCTTACAGTTACGAATCAGATAGTACACCATTTCAATGTAAAGACACACTCTTGACTCGTGGTTAAAATATACACAACCAAGTTCATGAATTATGATGTACCAAAACTATCAAGAAGAATATTAAAAAGGCAAACTTTTTGAAAGATGGAAGTGTAAGAATAAGATAAAAATGGTGTTATGGCCAGATCTAACTCACCAGCTTTTTACATCTTTTTGCACTCCAAAATTAAAGATTGTAAAGGAGGATGGAAGAGCAACCCAGCTAACAACAGCCACTGCTACTGTCATCAACACTGTGGAGATTATAAGTTGATTTTTCAAAGCTGGTTCAATTTCTTTTACATCCTTGATCTCAAAGAAATCAGTTGCAAACAAGGTGGTGAGCAAACAAACAAGGATTCCCACGGCACTGACTATAAGAGGATACAGCATGGCTGTCAGATCATGATTGATGCCAAACGATGAGATAGAGGCAACTACAAGAGCTGCACAAGACGCTTCTGCATATGAACCAAAAAGGTCAGATCCCATACCAGCAATATCTCCAACATTGTCACCAACATTATCAGCAATGACCTGTCACATGTTGCAGAGATATAAGGAAATAATTCTATGCAGGTAGCGCATCTATAGAATTGCAGGATTAAAAAAATAATAGATAAATAAATTTGACTAATCAAAGAAAATCTGGAGTGTTTACAAAAAGTAGCTGAAAATTAGAGAAAAGAATGCAAAAGTAATGTTTGTTACTGTATTACTTTCAGAGAACACCAGCTTCTCCTTTCATCTTCTAATAGTAGCTTAATTTTAGAGAAAACTGGAAGCTAATTTAGCAAACACCACAATCCTTGATCTTGCTATGGATAACTCAGAGATCAGAAGTTTCCTTTAGAGGACTTTGAGAATTCAGATCAGTAAAACTTCCATCATTTCATGAATTTATTTATTTCTACAATTATTATTTATTTCATTTTATTTTATTTGTTTTTTAGAAACAATTGTTTTGAATCTTGACAAATAATTAGAACAATCATGAACACATTTACTTTGGGAAGAAAAAGGGCAGAAAGTTTTTAAATATACCTTTCTAAATGAGTTCATATTTTGAAAACTTTGGTTCTAACTGAAATTAGAAATTCTAATTTCAGAATCATCATACCGCTGGATTTCTGGGATCATCTTCCGGAATGTTCCTCTCAACCTTACCCACAAGATCAGCTCCTACATCAGCAGCTTTTGTGTAGATACCTCCACCAACTCTACCAAAAAGAGCCATTGAAGATCCACCAAGCCCATAACCAGTAATGGCCTCAAACAGACCTTCCCAATCATCACCATAGTACAACTTGAACAGGTTTATAGTGATGTAAAGAACAAGAAGACCATTTGCAGCAAGAAGGAAACCCATTACTGCACCGGATCTAAATGCAACAATAAAGGCCTTTCCAACACCCTTCCTAGCCTCCAAGGTAGTTCGCGCATTTGCATAGGTGGCAATTTTCATTCCAAGGAAGCCGGAAACAACAGATGTAACCGCACCAAGAACGAAAGATACAGTGCTAAAGGCGGCTGTGGCAAGAGCAGGCTTGCACAATTTACTGCTGTCGTAAGTACACTGTTGGTCCTTTGTGCTAAATCCCTCCACCGAGCCAAGGAAAAGGAAGATCAGCACGGCAAAAGCAACCATGAAAATACCAACATATTGGTACTCAGTGAAGAGAAATGATGTCGCACCTGTCAAATAACAATTAGCATGTTAGGAGAATATTGTTGAAAATGATATACTAGAAACTAAGGATAGCTTTTGTTGGTATAATATTTCTTGTCACTTTCTTCTTAGAAGATAAAACACATTGCAATTGCTGAGAACTATTTGACACCATGTAAATATCCTAGCACTTAATTACCTCAATTAGCTCAACAATAATCTTTGTTCATGTAACTTGGATAAAATTGAACAAAAGAACACGATTTAAATTAAATTCATGAGGAAGTGGTATATTGAAACACTTCATGACTTACACGTAAGCAAACTCCACAAGGAAATTTTAAGTAAGATGGAAATTGTTCAGGTTGGTTGAAATTATCTAAATCAGAGAAGTTACGATGTCTCAACTCTCATAGAAGCTATTCAAGGTCCATAGACATGAATTGTAAAACTGGATACGATCACAACTAAATACTTATGCATAAAACATCAGAAGATTCTAAATGACAGTTCCATGTTGTCATAATTGTATTGATCCTATCTAGTTATGAAATGGATTCTCTTTTAAATACTCCCTCCATTCCATTTCATTTGTTTATGATGATTGATCTTCGCACGTTCTTTTTTAGTAGAGTATATAGTACTAGTATAGTATGCATGTGGAGGTGGGGCCCACAATAAAGGAAAATGTAAACAAATGGCTGAATAGGGTGACAGAGATGGCAGGGTGTAATCCTTTCCATGTAAACTTATTACAGATCCGGTATACAATAAGCAAATAAATACAAAATCGGAAATTTATCCTTTTGGGCTAAGTTTTAGCATTGGTAGCACTCAAGGTGAAACTAGAAGGAAATTTTATTAACTGAAACCTAGTAAAGTTAATGTTCGCAAATACAAAAAAAAGAAAGACTACTACAACAACATATAGTCATTAGTAAATAGTAATACAAGGCCAGTGGTTGATTAACTAAAATGCAACCTAATCATAAATAAATTAAGTTAGATGGTGTGTCCTAATTGGATTTAACTATCATAAACATAATAACTAAGAAACCAAAGACTATGATCCACGTCTCACACACACGTGTCGATTCTAGCGGCATTATAATATCGCGTGGCAGCCTCTAACTAATTTATTTTTTCTGTTTGAGGAAAAATAAAAGAACATGTGAATCTTTACAAAATCTCACAAGACTTGACAAAAGGGAAAGCAAGTGCTTTGTTTAAACAATCAAACATCACTCACACACCTACCATAGAGAAATGAAAAAAAAAAACAGCCCTGGTTTGGTTTTTAATTGCCCATAGAACATCAACAACAACATGGTAAATTAAATTTTATAAATTAATCACAGGAAAAGTAAACAGTCAAATTTCTCCATTCCATACTCACTCACAGCCTTCCTTCCTCTTCTATAACTTTCTTTTTTAACCTTATTCTCTGAATCAGATTTCCATTCTTTTGGAACTACTCTAACAGAATTATATAAACCGAGTACAATTTACACATGAGCATTGTGATCACCACTCTAATCAAACAAAAATATATACATACATAAACATTTACAGATAAGAACCGAAAAATTACTACAGAAACAAAAGCATGCATTGAAATTAAAATTGATATACCTTCGGAAATGGCGGACTGGATGTCAGCACACTTACGAACGACGGAGGTGTCAGCGAGGCCATCTTCCTCCTCGATGAGTGGCTCGGCAAAGCCATTTTTGGCGTCGGATTTATCAGTTGTGAGCTGGACTTTTGAGACTAGGACCCACTGTATGAGTGCAAAACCGATGCCTATTATGGCACATATAGGGATCAGAATTTCGGTGCCGAGATCTGGTAGGAGAGTGTACTCGCCCATGTTTTTTTAGGTGTTGTGGTGTCTGGTTGAGGAGAACTCAACTGGAGTTGCAGAAGAGGAGGAGATGAAGAGGAGAAGAAGGTGGAGAATGTGAGGGGGTGAGGGAAAATAGGAGAATTTATGTACAGGAAAGGAAGAAACGAGAGATATGTGAGTTTTGCTGATTTTTTTTACACTAGCTGTTCAATTCAAATCAAACAAAGACATCAGTGATGAATCATGATGGGGGTTAACTTAACTCACTCGTGTTTGTTGTGTGGTATGGAGGAATTTTTGGTTAGGTTGGTGATTGTGTCATCGATAAAATGGTAGATATGTAACCATATTAGAGGGACTTGTATTCTCAAAAAGGGTACCACATTTTATTCAACTAAGAAACTGTTATTTTCGTGAACACAATTAACAAGACTTAATGAAACTGAACATAATTTATTTATTTGTAGTATATAAAATATAACTAAGCAAGTCTTAACATAACTGGATGAAACTGAACAGAATTGAACTGAACTGAAAATAATGAGATTTCATATGGAGAGAACAGAGCCTAAATTAATACTATCATGTAGCAAATATCGATGAGTTACTAAAATAAAAAATGGATAGAAATTACCAAATTCAAGTAACTTTGGCCAAGATAATCCCCATGCAAGTAATTGATTCAAGTTATGTGTATATATATACGTTATATTATTCGAGTAACGAATGTAAAAATTGTACTTCTTAGGTTTTTAGGTCGAGCCAATTCATTTTAAATTATATAATAATAATAAATAATAATAAAGTATTTAATGAAATTATATTATATAAAAATATAGAACCTAAATTGTCATATAAACTCTTCGTCTGAAAACTCATTATTCTAAATTCAGTTCAATTATGTTCAGATTCATTCAGTTTTGTTCAGATTTTTGCTTAGTTGTATTTTATACTATACATAAATACACTTTTGTTCTGTTTAGTTTCAATTCAACTTCATTCAATTTTGCTCAGGTGAAGAACAGTTTAGAAGTTATAAATATAGTTGTATAGTGGGGTATTGATCATAACAAAATATTTTCATTTTTTGAATGGAAAAATTCTAATGCAATGTTCAAAATGAAAAGGCATAAAACTAATTCATATACGGAGGGAGTATCATTTTTTTTAACTCTATGAACAATTACATTTTTGTCAACGAATTTGATACACTAAATATTTCATTGACCTGGAACCGATTATAAATAAATATTCAGTAGTTACGTAATTAAATGGCTCTCCGTCAATGAAGAAGATCACTAATCCAGTTCAAAACAGAAAAAGAATTCTTTACACCCGAGGTCGATAAAATCCATGGTTCGGACTTTGGACTAAACAAGCTTTCATGTGTGTGCATAGTGATCTAAGGACGTCCTATCTTCACCAACCTCAAATAATTTCAAAGTTTCTTATATGTCAATGCGATATGTCAATGCGATGCAATAATATATACTCCACGGAAGTATTTGATAGGAGATAGGGACTAGGGAGTAAATGGTACAACTGCAGTATTAGTGTACTAGTCAAATGACTCAAATCCAGAGCATCTTAAAATTTCCCAATCACTCGATCAAATCAGAAAAATACACATCGTCTCTCCCCTCCAACCTCACCGTATCGGACTCCCGCCCCTTGATCGTCGCTCCCAATTTGTCTCCGTCAAACCGTTCAATCCCCGCACCTAATCGTCACTTGGAATTTTGCTGCTGTAATTTGATAGTATTGAAATTCCAACTTCTTCACCTTTCAGGTTAGCACAGGGTCCATTTCCCTTATCGAATTTCATTCTGCTCGTATTCACGGCTTGCTTATCGTTATACTCTTATCTCTAAAATTGATCGAATTTGCAAATAATTCCATTATTTCTATTATTTTTTGCTACTGTTAGATCGTTGTTGATGGTCTAGTCTAGGTAATGTGTGATCGCCTTAATGATGATGAATTAGAGAGATTAGAGTTTAGCATTTGTTTCTTCTAATTCCAGAAACCTAGAAGACTATTTGCAACTGAAATGACAAACTGAATACACTCAGTTTATTTGGGATGTGCACTAGGCTCATCAAAGTACGAAGCGACTAGTTTTATATTACTAATACTGCATTGTCTGCAATTATTGGGATGATTAAACTGTCTGATCTGATGTTACTAACTGTGTTATGGCAGAAGAGAGGTGAGAAAAAGAGCTCTTGCAGGGTGAGTTGTGGAAAACTGAGCTGATTTTTGTCATGGTAAGGTGTCTTATTTTATGTCTGTTGTCCGTCTTCTTTCTTCAACCTTCTTAGTTGCGATACTTGAATCTCTTCTTGGTTTGTGTTGCAATGCAATTTGGAAGATTTTATCACAGCATGTTGTAGTTTCAGTTGGATGTTGGTCTTCTTGTGTGCATTATAAATGCTGTGTAACCAATGCGTGGAACATATCATTGTACATTTGTGATCATTTTGGGTTCATGTGGTTTATTTATAATTTTCTCATCTGTCTCTTGGCTGCCATGGTGTTTGTATTTCAGTAGGCTTCTCTGATGTTTATGATCATAGTGCAGTCTCTTACTTGAGGGATAAAAAAAATACAGAAATGAGTTGCAAGATACATTCATGTTTATTACATGCATATAACTTTTTCTCTTTCATTGGACAACCTTCATATATTGGTTCATGTTAGATGTATCCTTGGTAGATGATTTGAGATTTTCCTTTGAATAAGTTGATTAGAACATCAAGTACATGAAGCATATTGCTGTCTTAGTTGGTAGACAATCATTGCTGATAAAAAGTACCAATATGGTGGTAATTGTATACTTGGAAAGGGTTACAGAATTCATAGTATGTCCATTACAAATACATAATATGAGCACATGATGCACACTTAATGGAGTATTCTATCCGATGAAGTTTCTTATTATTCACAATACACCATTTTGCACTTTTAATACGTTTGGTTATGCATTTTTTGTAAACTCACATGTTAATGTTAGAACCAGGGTTACCAAATTCGCTGGAATTCTAGCAGACTATGTACTTATGGTGGGTTAGGTCTGAATAGACAGATCAAGAAGAAAAAGTGGACATGGCAATTAGGGGTGGGATAGGCACGGCCAAAGGAGAATCAGGGTAGTGGTAGGTTTATTTACTGCAAGCCCAATAATCTTAGACGATTAATTTATTTCTCATTTTCTATGCACTTCAAGCCCAATACTACAAAGATAAGAATTGATCTCTCGTATTCCTATTTTAATTGTACTAATATGGGGAACACTTGCATGAAGTAATTAAAAAAAAACAAAAAAAAAAAAAACATCTTTTCTAAGTTCTACCAGGGTTGCCGAATTCACTGGAACTCCGGCGAACTATGTATGGATATGCTGTTCAGCAGAATGCGTGTATGTATGTGTCCGTGTAGATCTGAAATGGAGGGAGAAAAAAAATGAAAGGCCACATAAAGTAGTGATGAGTGAATGTGAACTGTATTTGCTGCAACATTTGGACATGCCGGTAATTTAGTTTTGCATTGGTTCTCACCTGATATGCTAAGGTCGTGGTTAGGTCAGAGTAGAATGAAATAAGTGAAGAATCTTGAAACATTCAAAGTATTGTTTTTATTTCTTACATTAAGATGTGGAATCACAAAAATGAGAATCAAGTTATCAAAAGTACAAACACAATTATTGTGATTATTACAATTACTCCATTAAGTGTGTATTTCTATTGGCCCTGTCTCATTGGAGCTTTCATATATGCTTAGGTTCCTTCTGTAGGCTGGTAGTTTGTTTAGCATATTGGAAGAGTATACTTTAAGCATCCATTATTTTTGTCAAAGACAAATAAATTGTGTAATCAAATTTTAATCGTGATTGAATAAGACTCAGGATTGTGTTGTGTTATTTTACAATTTTGATGTAGCCAGGTGGAATTTATTATTGGTGAAAATGGTTTCCATTTTTCTATTTTTTTAACAGATAAATGCATGAGAGAAGATTACAGAAGTGCATCTATTGTCCTGTCCTGATGAGTGAAATGTCAACTGTATTTCAAATAAAATGGTACTATATAAGTTACATATGTCTAAAAGTGGTAAACAAAAACTTTTAAACAGGTGTACCACTCCAGCTTCGTCAATGATGCAGAAATTGCTAAAGCATGCGGTTGCCCTCTACTTCCCCTAAAAAGCCACATTAAAGGACCAGCTCCAGTTTCAGAACAAGGTTAGTATCATATTATTAAAGCCAAACTACAAGAAACATATAGAAAAAAGAATTGTGTGAAACTCGTTTAAGTCAAATGCAGATAGCACAGATATCGTGGATGAAGCAATCACATTTTTTCGTGCAAATGTCTTCTTTAGAAACTTTGACATCAAAAGTTCAGCTGACAAGCTTCTTATCTACCTTACGTTCTATATAAATACTGCTTTAAAGAGGCTTGAAGGCTGCAGAACTTTGGCTGAAGGAACCAAAGCAATTATAAATCTGGGTCTGGAAAAAGTTCCTGTGCCCGGAGAGCCTGGATTCCCATTTCCAGGACTATTTGCTCTTCCCCTGTCAGAAAAAGAAGCAGGTAAAGACTGTCATCAGTTTATTAGCAAATCTATATCACTTGTGTTTATGGTGAAGAAGCCGTATTAGTTTATCCTGATTGAAGTGAGAAAATTGTTGAAATTCCCAATCTGTTGTTGACTACCCTGCACATAACACTTGTGTGTGTGGTGATGTGTTACAATTTACGAATAGGCTAATAGCATGAAGAATAAGCAATATCTTAATTTTGTTTCATAAGCTTCATGTATTTTGGACCTTTGTACTCGTCTTATTTGACATTGTTTGTTGGCCGTGTGTTCGCTTTTGACTACAGAGCTGTTTAGGAATTATTTGAAGCAGATACGGGAAGAAACAAGTGGAAGATTGTTGAGCGTGGCATATCGACCCAATGGAACTCCAAACAAGTGGTGGTTGGCCTTCGCCAAGAGAAAGTTTATGAACATTATTACAGCTTGAAAATTGTTTCTAAATGATCAATTGTATACCAAGGATGATGCACTTCTAAACTACGAACGAATTGATAAAGCTTTGTTCGTGTTAATGCGGAAACCCAAGGAGTATGAATATTTTATGTAACAAGAACAAAGAAGCTTTCATAAAGCCATGATGGATAATTGTACCTTTTGTGTGTTTCCATTTTCACAATTCCATACATCATTTTTACTCTTTTTTCTCACCTTCTTAGTCCTTGCATATGAAAACCTATAAAAATTCACTACTATTAAGTACTTTCTAATTTATGATTCAAGTTTCTCATTTCATTTTTTAGAAGGGTGGGGATTTGTGTATTATCTAAATAAAAAAGTTAATAAAGAATGAATATAAATTGATAGTGTGTTTGATAAAACAGAAAATTATGTACTATGTATAATTTAAATGGAGAGCATACGCACGTCAGCTAATTTTGATTTTGTAAAGAACTCATCTGTACCTACCCGCGTACGTCCCTGTACTTGCCAGGATCCCCCATTCGAGAAGTTACAATATGTTTTATTGGCTTTCTTTCTCGAAAGTACGACCTTTTGGGTGGACACGATTACTACTGGGGTCTGCTCCCTGGGATGATATGCTGGCCCCACATACCAACATATTTTCTAATTCGTGCACATTGTTCCCACTCGTGCGCGCAACTCTAGAACAATTATAGGATGAGTGACCTATTGAGAAGTTCCCGGTGCGTGCACAAGTGGAGACAAATTGTGCGGATTAGAACACATGTTGGTCTGTGGGCCAGTATATCACTCTGGCGAGCAGCCTAGGAGTAACGCATCGGCCCTAAGCTTGTCAATGATTGAAGACCGAACAAGCCCAAACCATCATTAAACACTTGGGCTTAAAATTCGAAACCGGCCCGCGAGATTTAAAACCGGAACCGCATTCGAAACTGAAAAAATGTTTAGACTAGTTACGGGTGCCCGGTCATTGCTTAAAATCCATGGGTTCCCTTCTCATATCTCGAACAGCCTTTTATCTCTTTCTCTCACCATGGATCCATCTCAAAAACAAAATAATACTCTGGACCCGTCCCAGATTCATCATCCTCACCTTGATACCTTCACTATTATTAGTGGAGTCGACGTTAGCAGAGTGCGGCAGTGTCAGCTTTCCAGGTGACGGCGGAGGGGGTGGCAAAACCCTAATGCCATGATGCGGCGTCCCACATCTCAAGCTTCACGATCTCACTGGGCTCCCACTCTTCAAGCTTCAGATCGCTATGGTTTTATAAAGAGTAAGAAGATCGTAGGCACCATCGTCTTGATGGGTTTTGGTGGATAGTGAATTTTGCAGATTTTTTAAATCTCAATTTGTGAGGAAGAAGAATGTGAAGTTCTTGTATAATGGAAATTTGATAGTTTTTTTTTTCTTTTACATTGGGACAAATGGACTTTTTTTACTCTTTATTTTTTTATCCATGGGATTCATATAATGGAGATCTGGTTATTGATCAAACGTTTTATTTTTTTAAATTTAATTTTTTTTTGGAAAAAAAAGCGGAACCGAACCAAACCGGACATTTGGTTTGGTTCGGTTCCGGTTGATCATATCCGGGTGCTGGCCGGTTACGGGTGTAAAACCCATAACCGAACCAGTCAGCTACAGTAACCGCTATTTTTATTGGGTTGGATATGGGGATTGGCGGTGAGGACCCATTGACAGGCCTAGCCCAAAGGGTTGGACATTTGATCCATTAGTGGTTGGGGCGTTACTCAAGAATGAAGGAAAATGAGCAAATACATTGTGATTGGTCTTTATTAGTACATTTCCCTCTGATGTGTCTTGTTCTCATGATGATGATCATTAAACAACAACACATTGCTAACATTGTTGTTATTATTACCAACATATATTCCAATGTCTTTATTAGTAGATCTCACATGATATATGGATTTCCAATCAGGCATGGGAATGCCAGCGTACCTACCATTGTTCATTCCTATTGTCATTGGAATAGTTATGAATATCAATATTTTCGATCAATGTATGTTGATTATGTGTTCGTTGTGATATGATGGTGGTTGGTCGGGACAAGGCGTGACGAGGACGTCACGTAATTTAAGAGGGGGTGCATGTAACGCCCCAAAATTCAGAAAATGGTACTCATACCAACAAGATGTATCTTTCTTTTAGAAAATCGATCCAAAAGATTAAGAACATCAGAGTAAAGCGTGCTCGACTCTGGACCAATTCTATAATGAGTGACCTACTGAGAAGTTCCGGGTGTGTGCATGGGTGAGGACAAAGTGGGTTAATCCCCGAAGAGCAACACATGAGTAACCACACCGGTCCAAAGGGTCGGGACTTCGACCGGTACAACTTTTGTGTTTTATTATATCATTTTGAATATAAATTATTTTATTTTCAATATAAATTATTAAAAAAATCACTCACTAACCAGCATAATCAGCTCATAATAATAATAATAATAAAAAAAAATTGTAATTATTATTAATTAATTAAAAATTGTTTATAATAAGGGTGAAATGATCTCAATTCCTAATTATTGGACAAAAACCCTCACAATGGTTCGATACAAATTTTAATTTTAATACTTACGCCTTATGAAACAAACAGATACGGATCTAAAAGCTCACTCACCCGGACATCGTAACACCGGTACACGTCCGATCAGAAATATTGTCAACCTGCGGTTCCGGCGGAGACGGCTGTAAACCTTGAAAACACGCGGAGGAGATTGAAGACTAACAGGTTTACTCTCTATCTTTACACCTTTAATTCATAGGAAGTATCCCTAATATTGTTTGATTCTTAGTCACCCCTAATTCAATATGAATTTCGAATTTTATTTGAAGGCTCTGATACCATTGCGGTTAAGCATGGGCAGCTGCTGATTGTACTGTGTTGTTGTTGACGGCGAGGAAGACTTTGGGGAGTCGGTGTTGACATAGACTAGCTAGCTGAGCTTAGTTATTATCATCATCATTTTTATTTCAGTTTCATCCGTATATGCATATGCCTGGAGGCATGCCCTTATTCATTTTATTACTGTCCGATGAGGTATAGAAGAGAGAGAGAGAGAGAGGAGAGATGGAGAATGGTGAAGAAGGCGTCAATTTGGAGAGAAAATTTTCAGGGCTAGCAGTGAGTGAGAATGGCAGCATTAGCAATGGCAATGATGGTTTGTATCAGGTTATGAAAGCAGTTGAAGCTGCTGAGGCTACCATTAAACAGCAGGTATAACTTGTCAGGTCTTTTCTTTGCTGTGCTTTCTTATTATTATCAATAATAATAATAATAATAATAATAATAATAATAATAATAATAATAATAATAATAATAATCCGTTTCAAAAAAATAATTTATTAATATTAATAATCACATCGTAATCTTAGGTACTTCATATAATCCTTTGACCCATGCAATGTTGTTCTCGATAAATAGGATGCTACCCTGCCATGTAGTGTGCGTTTAGTAGTGCATGATGTTCTTACAAGTGGTAGATAGCTAGATCTGCAGTTAATCTGAACGTCATAAGTTACTGTCACTTTGATGAACTCAAAATCAGTATGTGACCTGCTTAACTTCTTACCAAGTAGAGTAATGGCTTAATCAGGCTGGCTGGTTGGCTATAGGAGGCACACATCTGTTGAAATATCAACACTGCGTAATTATGTTGACCCTCCTGTGATTCTAATTCATTTTGAATATATAAACACGTGCAGATATAGCCGTGAATTTATTGCTCAGTTAATTACTTTCCGTAAGAAGCTTTTACATTTAGATTAGTAAAGCTACTTTTATGAGCCTGGAACTTGATGTTAATGTAAGGGAAATGTAATCTGATGATCATTTGATCTTGGACAACTTATCTGTTTAACGACTAGTAATAACCTGGGTGTATGCCTAGCTAGATGTGGGTTAAAATTAGATTTCCATGCGAAGCAGTATTTGGTAAATATTTCTAGAGAGAATTAGAATGCCGACTACACTAGTCAACTAGTAACCAGCACCGCGAGGTTGACATTATTAACAATTTATTTTGATCATATGTCTCACTTGGATGACCCTGGAAGAATTGATACCCCCTCTGCCGCACTAAGGAGAACATATTTCAGTTTGTCACATGAATTAAGCAAGGCATAATAGTAATAGTCATGTGAAGTCTTTGATTTAATAATATACTTCCTAATGTACTCTTGCTAATTCTACTTACCAAGAAACATGGTACTCCCTCCGGTTTTTAAATTTTCCGTTCTTGGTTTTTAACTTTATCTAAATTATTTGTCATTCTGCACATTTTCGCTTTCTTTATTCTATTTTTACCCTCAAGCCATTTTCCTTATTTATATGATTCATTAACTTTTTGTCTTCCATCTTTACATATATTCCTTGTATTCGGCACGAAGATGATTATTAAGTAGGGATAATATGGGGAACAAAAAATATCTGATTTTGCGTAGAAATCCTATATAGTTAAAAGAAAAAAATTTAAAAAATCCAGAGGGACTACTGTACAACACTTGAAAAATGTGAAACAAATATTGGCACCTGTAACATGAAAAGGAATAAATATGATTAAACATCAAAGAAGTCTATAATGTGTGGCAAACAAAATTTGGAACTTTCTAGACTGAGAGTTGTGTTCCTGATGCCAACAGAAAATACACTTCAAAAAGCAAATCTGCCCCTCTTCCACAATTGTAGTCTGTTTGCAAACTTCTTGGACGGAGTGTCATCTGTTTATCATTATCTTTTTTTTTTTTGGTCCTTGCCAGGAACCCCATTCCTGATGTCACAATCTGTTTTATTGGCTTTGTGCTTTGCTGTAATACACGGACTGTGTTTAATTGTATCCTTTCCAATATGAAATTACTTACAAAAAAAAAAAAAAAAAAAAAAAAGAAAAAAAAAAAAAGAACAGAACAGAAAAGAAAACCTCACAAACCAACAATTAAAGTTCTTAATATTGTATAGTTATTATTTATAAAGTGTGAAATTCACTCAAGTCCAAATTATTGGACAAAATAGCTCTCAGCCACATTTAAACATATCTCTATCATATGATTGAGTTTCTATTACCCTTTTATGCGATCCTTAATAGTAGTATTAGTAAAATGTTAATACCAACTGGTGGTACCAAACATGAGTATCAACATTTATTGACACCAACTATTGGTTCCATAATATAAATTGTTCACTGTGTACTTGCTGTGTGGTACACAAATTCGGTGAATTGTATTTGGAACTTGATATTGATCTTGTACTGGAAGTTGAATAAGATAATTGCACCGGCTATTGGTGCCAAACAAAATTATAAATTATTGGAACGAGACATTGGTGCCTAATTTTTTGAACTCAAGTACCAGATAAGGGTGTCTCGCACCTGACGATAGTCCAGGACAAGGGTTAAATCTGTCAAACAAAGTTTGAAAGTGGCACTGACTGCTGAGAGCAATATAATTGAGTCATACAACAATGGTTATAAAGGTCTGTTCTAATAGTAATAAAATGAGATAATTTTAGGGGTTGGGACTTGGGAGCAATAATTTTTCTTTTTATAAAGGGCTAGAATTTTGATATACAATGCCAGGTAATGAGCTATTTATTTAATAATTATTATCAAGAGCCATTTATTTATTCTTGTAGGTAGATTGCCAATTATTTATTTATATATCCTTTTTGTCTTCTTATTGCAGGTGGAAGAGAACATTCGTTTGAGATCTGAACTTCAGGAAAAAAATGTGGAAATCGAAAAATATGTAAGATTTTCTTCATTTGCTGCTGTTGACACAAGTTAACCTGGCAGGTTATAAATATTCATACATTTACTTGGGACTCCTTGATTTTAATC
This sequence comes from Plantago ovata, assembly GCA_028274465.1. Taxonomy (NCBI): domain Eukaryota; kingdom Viridiplantae; phylum Streptophyta; class Magnoliopsida; order Lamiales; family Plantaginaceae; genus Plantago; species Plantago ovata. The sequence goes on along the minus strand of CM051456.1, from coordinate 14,558,032 downwards.
TAGCCCCATTCTCCCTGTTCCCATTGTCCGAAAGAAAGAATGATTCTGAATGCACTCATGGGTTTGACATCACATCATTAATGTGCAAGATTAATTATTTACTATTTTGTCCTTCCCGAGTTCCCGTGCATTTTTGAATTTTCATCTGCAATATCCATGACTCATTATCTTTTGACATATTTAGGGTCAGTACAGTTACCTTGAGTTCTTTTGTATAATAGTAAATATAAAATACTTGAAAGTGAAATCCATTTTCATGACTGCTTAACGATGTAACCTGAAAACTTCTCTCTCCAGTTGAATATCTCGTGTCAAATTTTCTGAACTTCTTAAATATGGGGAGAACTAGTTTCTGAAGACTGTGTAGATTCAAGATACAACTTTCCTTCTTTTTTTTTTTTGTGGATTGATTCTTCTTTAAGTGTTTATTCAAATAAGTGTTTCTTTCCTTTTCGTTTTGCTGTACATCTTATCCTATGCCTCCTGGATACCCACCTGTTGCTTGCTTCTGTGATTAAATTACAGGCACCTGTATGCTGCTTTCTCTTTCAAAATCTCAATTAATTTTTGCTTCTCCTTTGCAGAAATCAGCTGATTTGAACTATCAAAACACTCATTCAGCAAGTCAATGGGCTGGCCATGTTCATGAACCCCACAGAGATGATCAAATAAGTGGGACAGGAAATGGGGACATTGACACTGGACATGATTTGGTGAATACAGTTGCTCTTCAAAAAGATATATTGCGAAATGGTATATGTCATGCAATTCACACTCAAGATAGAAAATTTGCTTGATATTAACCAGGTTAATGGAACTTTGAAAGTGAACCGGGGTGGTCAGGTAGCGACAGAGAGTTCTGGCCTTTCTCAGTTTGTGACTTCACCTGTTACATCATTCTTTGCAAGCAGGTAATTATGCTAGAAACACTTCCAAATATGAGGGTTTTGTCCTGATAGCTTTGGTAACTCACATACTTTGGCATCTACAGTTCTGCCCTAGAAGACCACTCTGAATCACAGCTGAGAATATCTGGACGGCGTTTGATTACATCGGGTGATGTCGATGATCTTAATAGTATTAAACAGGTATCTGCTCTGTTTCCCAAAAATAATTAATTGTTTTTTTTTCCTTCTGTTTGTTATTATTAACATTATTATTATTATTAGTATTATTATTATTATTATTATTATTAATACTATTATTATTACTATTATTTATTTATTTTTCTCTTTTTGAGAATGGTAATTAGATTATGCTAGTAATTAAAAAGGTTTACACTTAATTGGGTCGTGTATCCTTGAGAAAGGGAAGGGAATAAAAGAAACATGTCAGCTTTACTAGACAAAAAATCCGTAGTCATAATATTAACCAACATATAGAATCTTAATGAATAAATATGTAAGATATTCCTCAATTTCTGAAATTTCTTCACACCACCTACCCTCTCTCTCTCTCTCTCTCTCAAGGGAAATGGTTATGGATATTTGTAGTTAAGAGCGATAGATTTGGCTTATCATTGTAGCAGAGGATGGTGAAACAGAGGGAGGGTGAGCTTCTAATGTTGCTGACCTGGATGGGTTATGTTTATGGTAAATCTATTGCTAAATGTTTGGATGAATTGGATTAAAATCTAATGTTTTGAGGTTGGGAATGGTTCTATTATTAAATTCTGGAGAAATAGTTGAAACAAGGCTTTTGTACCTATGAGGGTGAGGTTTCCGTGTCTTTTGCACAGCTACCTGTTGGTTATGGTGTGTAGTTTTTCTAGAAGTAAGTAAAGGTAGTGCGTGCTGGAATTTTACTTACCTCTGTATGAAATTTGCTGTTTTGGGATTCGCAAGAGTTCCAATTGCTTCCAACTTCTCTGCATGAGGTAAAAACTAGAATTTGTGGAGACCGATAGAATTGCTTGTGCAATTAGCCATGATCAAAAGTTTTCTGTTTGTTCATCTACGAATCCCACCCAGGACTGCTTAATCATAGGAGATGTGGTATCTCCATGGTTGATTGGTGCATTATGTGCTCAAACCCATGGTTTGTTGAACACCAATTTCTGCATTGCAATATTGCTTGGCGGATCTGGAATAATGGAACTTGTTTTTGTATTCCACCATCTTTGACTTTGCCAAGGAGTACAGAGGATGTTATCTGGGCATGTGGAAGAAAGTGCGCTGATAAAGATTCTTGAATTCTTTGGAATATGATCCGAGATTGTGTTATTTGGTGTCAGTAATGGGAGAGGAACAATAGATACATTGACAACGTCTATTGTTCAGAGTTAATGATCAAGTATTCTATAAATGATATTTGGCTGCAACAACGAGCTGTCTTCCTAACTTTAAGAATTTTATGCTTCTCCTTTCTAATCTTTAATTTGAACACACACTCCTTGTTGTCCTTTTTCTTATTGAAGTAATAGCAATTGATATTACCTCTAATAAGTTAAATAATGATGCGTTTATATCAATTAGAATATTTAATCTTGAATTTCATCTTCAGTAAAAGTTTCAGAACAAGATTTGACTTTTAGTAATATTGTTTGTAAATGTAACTGTGTAGGATCTTGTTTCAAAACTCCGGGAGCATGAAGAGGAAATTATACAATTGAAGAAGCACCTTGCAGAATACACTGTCAAGGTATGGAATATGTATTTACTTTTTGTAGGTAAATGTGATAATTTAGCATTCATACTTTCTGATCATTATTGTCATTTGGTAGGAAGCACAAATCCACAATGAGAAATATGTGCTGGAGAAGCGTATATCTTACATGCGCATGGTAGGCAGGAATCTTTAATTCTACTGGCTTAAGATGACCCCTCTGTCCTTATCTGGAAATTTGACTATGTTCTACTGCTTGTTCCAGGCATTTGATCAGCAGCAACAGGATCTTGTTGAAGCTGCATCCAAAGCCATTTCCTACAGACAAGACATAATGGAGGAAAATGTCCGTCTTACTTATGCATTACAGGTATATTTTAATTTGCTATGTGCTTTTCATCTCTTCCTGGGTGTAACACCCAAATAAATTTGACTAAGCTTTGTTGGTTATTGTGGATGTAGAACTTTTTACAATTTGTTGACGGATTAACTTAACTTTCTCAAATTTCCATGCTCATCTAGTTCAATTTATCAATATTCAGAGTTATTCTTAATGTTTTATATTGTATTTAAATGTTGAACTATGTCCCTTTGAGATATGTTTGTTGATTTCTGCTGATGAACTGATCAGGTCAATGATCTGTGTTTGCTTGTAAAGAAGTTGCTAAATAAACATGTATCACGCTCATTTTCATATACTTGTTATGTGTTTCTTTTTATTCTCTTGTTGTCCTATCTATCAGTTTGCAGATGCGACTACCTTCTTTAATTCATGCCATGTCCTCTATTTATAATATGAGCAGCATATGTATCAGTCTTATGTTTTGCTTTCCAGGCTGCTCAGCAAGAAAGATCAACATTTGTCTCTTCTTTGATGCCTCTTCTGGCGGAGTATTCTCTTCAACCATCTGTTGCTGATGCCCAGTCCATTGTTAGTAATGTCAAGGTTAATGTGATTCACACTCTAATTTTCTTCTGCTTGTAATGGATCCTATTAGCAAACCTAACTTATATCGTGAGTTTGAAAATTACCTTGTTGAGATCGAGGGTCTCTTAACTTTCCAAGAAAAAGCGATTAAAGAGTTGGGACTAAATAGAAATCTCGATTTTAATTTTTAAGTTTTTTACCCAGTTAAGATACTTCATTGGAGGCTTGCAAGTCAATGTCAGGTACTGAAAGTTGAAACCTTATTCAAGCTTGTTGCAACATCGGGGTATAATCAGTAAAAGAACAAGGCCAACTATTATAAGTCTATCAATAAGAAATCTATACTGGGGATTTGTAACCTGTCTTGGTCAATGCCAAGCAAGGTGATAAATCTCCCGAGTGCTCGGAGAAGGAATCTAAAAGATAAAGGTGAAAAGGCTCTGGAATCTCATACCACAGGCTGTGTTATTTGGTTTGGATTGAGAGAAACAATAGATGTTTCTAACCTGGATAGGAAATTTCTCAATAATGTTTTGGGGTTGTTACTTTTGCAGCTTTAATGCAGCAGCAAGTAACTCTTTGACTGATTGTAGTAGCTTAGTTTCGTTTACGTCTGAGTTGATGTAATACACATCCAGTGTATTTTTCTCTCTAATAATTATTTTCATATTACCTTTCAAAATAAATGAGTTAAAAAAAATTAAACAAAAATCTCATTTTCCAAAGATTCCTGAAGTTGGTTAGTCTGTATCTGATTGGATCTTATGTTTATTATAATATTCTCAACTTGGGTGAAACTGTGTTTTATTGTAGCGTCTGAAGCCGCGTATGTACCTGCTTGTAAGTTTGTAAGGCATCGGGTGTTACTTGTTATGTGTCTTTGCATCATAACTTGACTGCTAGGGCCAACTAATACTTCGGACATTTTCTTATAGAGCTGAATGCTCGTTGATTACGAGAAATAATCTTGCATTTTGACTTTCACCCATTTTCAACTTTTCCCACTTGGCATAAATGTTCACTAAAATGAAAAGAATATTCAGAATTCGTATATCATGAAATTCCACCGCTTCAATGAGATGTAATCTATATTTGATTCAGAACCCACAGCTGCTCTAAAACTAACTACAAAGTAACCACTTTTACCATTACTGAATCGTCTATATTTATAATACAGTTAAGGAACCATAATTCAGACAGCTGATACTCCATCCTTGGCCGTGCAACTTGCTATCATATAGTGAAGTAGTATACTATCATATGCAAATAATTCGAAGTTCTTATTCAAATATGGAATTTTGGGTGCAGGTTTTGTTTAGGCATTTGCAAGAGCAGCTTCTTGTCACTGAGGTATGGTGCACAAGCTTGAGCTTGAAATGCCATATCATTTGGAAGGGGTGGATAATGGATATCAGTGTGGCCTTCATTGACTAATCACTGCTTGTATGTCAACTTTTCCTTTATAACTTAGATTATTTTGCTGTAGGGAAAGCTCAAGGATTCTCAGTATCAACTGGCACCTTGGCGTTCTGATGTGAATCTATTGAATTTCATCCAAAACCCAGGACATCCTATCGAGGTAGCCTTCTATGCTTCGTTTGGTCTAGATTCTAGATTATAAGAGCTAAACTGATTTCTATTTCTCATATCGGGCATCAACATTTCAGCTTTCTGCTGCAGTGTTGTGGTTTCACGAGTGATTGCCAGATTTTGTTTCATAAATACATTGACATGTAGCTTCATTTTAAACCCTAAATTTTTAGATGTTTAGTCGTAGACGAGTAAACACATCTTCTAATTTGCGATACTGAAAATGCAAAACATGAATCAGCCATGATACAGTAGCCTTTGATCGTGGTGGCTTGGGATGTGGGAGGAGGCTTAGGGGCTTTGATGGGAGTTATTAAGCACTTCACCTCGAGGTAGACAATGGGTTAAAATGTGCTTACAATGTATTTACCCGCGCATGCTGGAGCTGGAGGGTTCCAAATATGGGACCGCTAAGCTAGTAGTCTATAGACTCTAGAGACTGATGTAGGGGGATGGATTGTAGAAGAGGGCATTTTTCAAACTCTTAAGTCGAATAAATTTTGTATATGTATTTTTCTGTACCTGAATATGTGCCTTTGTGAGTACATGATGGTTATGAACTCAAACTCTTGCATTGCATTTCCAGATAAAAAATGGACTGGAACTGGTAACCCAACCAACATACTCAAATGAAAAGACACCATCTTCAGATCACCAAACAACTGAAGGGGATCTGCTTGGTCGTCCTCAAAGCGGTCTGGCTGATGCTGTCAAGAACTTTGAGCATGACGATTTAGGGAATTACCCACCTCTTCCAAGAAGGTGAGAGCTTGGTCTAATGGAGATTGTGGTGAAAACTGCTACTGCATATGCAATGCCAACCCTCTGCTTTGGTGGTTGATTTTGGTTTCGTTGGTTTTTCTGTGTTGGCTACCATGCTGATGTGATAGAATAGAATACCTAAGTCTGACTCTTTAAGGGTGGTTAAATGATAACTTATTGGTAATTATACAGATCCATTGGTTGTTGTCAATGTCCTGAGATAGTACTGATAAAGCTTTCCTACAAATCTAAACAGAGTTCCCTCCTAATGAACTGTCATCTCTCAGAACTGGATCTAGTATTGCAATCTGATAAATAACTCTTTCAGCATGAAAAAGTTAAGGCTGAACTCAGTCTGAAGCCATAAAAAGTATACATTTTCTCGTCTGTTGAGATATTGCCTTATAATTTGTACTAATTGCTGCAACCAACACCGACTAAGAATTTGTTAACCAATGTACATATACTTCGGTACTTATGTTGGCTAGTTACATTGAATGACTTCAAATAGATTTTTGTGGATGTTACTCTAAAGTTGTACATTATCTTTTGCTCAGTTAGGTAGCCTCTTGGTAATATACCACACAATGCTACATTTACTATGTGGTATTAACTCTAACTGGATTAGTCATAGTAAAGTAGGCCGTTGCTGTTGAAGGGAAGTGTGTGAAGGGGGCTTGAGAAAGCTTATGTGGAGGTGTTCGAAAATATTGTGGAGTATATTTCCTTTAAAATTGAAACAAGTGGGAGGGAAGAATTGTTCATAGGGAGTGTTTGAGGAGGGGGTGGTGTGGGGGAAAGTCTCTGCGCCTAGAATCCTGAATGACATCTTCAGCTTGGAACTAGTGGGCCTTAGCTGTTGTGAGCAGCAGCAGATATTGCGAGGCAACAACTGTATATTATTTTCACTAAAATCCGTTTTCTTAAATATTGAAATACAGTCCTGGTAGATTTGAACTTAATTTTGCTTGTTATGCTTCAATGTTTTATGGGTTCTCTATATTGTACCTCTACTTGTAATATAATGTAGCATTTTGTGATTTTGTTGTGTAGTCCCTATTAAGGATAAAGATGTTAATCTGTCAGGATGTACTTCGATGTTTGATTTTAGTTTAAAGGCGGGATATGATCCTAATATTTGTTGAGGAATGAAGTTCAGTAGCGCGAACAGTATCATTTGAATTTGGCATAGCACCCTGAAGGGTTTTCCTGATTTGTTAAGGTTTATTATCTTGATTTACTGTTCAGGAACACATCCCAGGAAGTATACACTCAGCTCGCAGTCACCCAGGCTGAATTGCATCCTGTACACAATAATGAAGAAACAATTAGTAAAAAAGTCACATTTGGTGACTTTGTTAGGAGGGGTGAGGTTGATGAGCCTGACACTAGAGGAGACTATAGTGATAGACAGCCCTCAGTTAATTGGAGTTCTAAAGCTGCAACGCATCCTATAGACATTGATGATCCAAGCTCTTCATATTCTCCTTATCTACCACCAGTTCTTGAGGAACCAACATCCTCTTTCTCTGAGGGTCTGAACTTGAACGTTAGTTTATATTTTGCTGTTATCATGCTTTGTCCCGGTCAAGTATTAAAATATGGCAAATAATGACCAGCTGCAGATGATGATCCACCTCCAGGAATAGAGGGTCTTCAGATTTCAGGTGAAGCCTTTCCTGGGAAGGAACTTCAAGCCTGTGGATATTCCACTAATGGAACAACAAGTTGTAACTTCGAGGTGCCTCTGCTATTCCTCATTTTTCGCAGTCAAACTTGAATACTGCGTGGTCTTTGATGATTTAATCATGTGGAATTTAATTTTCTCATTTTGATCCTCCTTAATGTGCAGTGGGTGCGTCATTTGGAAGATGGATCTTTCAATTATATTGATGGTATATTTTATGAGTGGCTGCGTTTGGTATATCCTTTTATTTATAGTATTTAACTTTATTTTCTGTACAATGTTGATTGCAGGGGCAAAGCAACCAAACTATTTAGTTACTGCAGATGATATTGATACCTATCTGGCCATCGAAGTACAGCCTTTAGATGATAGGAAGCGAAAGGTACTGTTTGTGTCTATTGGTGGCATCCTTTGTGTAACTTTAATGACTATACAGGCAGTATATCATGAACCTTGCAACAGAAGCCGTAGAAGGGAGGGAGGGATATAACTGGTTTTTAATTCTGGATGAATGATTTCTTCAGGGCATTTGGTGGTCTAAATAGGTTGAAAGAGAGCAACTTGGAGTGAAAATCTCAAAAACTCACTTGTCCAATTATTATAAAAAATCTTCAATCATTTATGGGATCAACCACGGGATCATCAAATGCACACTTGATTTTATGTATTTTATATTTGTTCTGTCAGTGATATCATTTTCTTGCTTACAGTTTCTCAAAACAAATTTTCTTTGTAATCAGGGTGAACTTGTGAAAGTCTTTGCCAACGAGCACAGGAGAATTACTTGTGGTAATGAATACTCGACCAGATTTTAAGCTACCTTGATATTAATGTTTCACATTGTCTGTGATATGATTGATACATAAAAATTACTTTTATTTCTGAAACTATCTTACTGTTAAAGGGATTAACGAGCTTATGATAACAAGAGGCTGATATTGTTTAAACTCTTTCCTGGAAAGATATCACCCTGATGTTAGTGCAGAAAGGAAACCCATTAATGCTGTCATTGCAGTATTTCTGTAGATTCCAGCACTTGATCTGACTCTGTTGTTTTCTATGTTAGGGCAATATCTGAAATGTTTTGTAATTTGGTTACGTTATTAAGAGTATTGAATTAGATAGCTACACTGAAATGCATTTGATGAATAGTGTTGTTAAACACAGGACAATAAGCTACTAAATACTGGACAACTTAAATATAATTCTAACGTAATACCCTTGTGTTTTATCTGAGCATTTTGCGTACATAGTACATTGTGTCTGGTATTACAATATCCTTGGCACATCCAAATACCAAACATGTATTGAATATTTGACCAGCTTGAATAAGCCAATAGTCTTGGAATGCTCAACTTTCTCACAGGAAAATTACAGGCACTTAGATGAAGAATTAGTTTGAAGGATCAAATCATTAAAATTCATGTTTTTTTTTTTCTCTTTTCCCATGTACATACTGTTTGAATGCTGTGTATAAAACTTCTTTCTTTCTGTTTGTTCCATCCGTAGTCAATACTCACAAATGCCAAAATGGTATCTGTATAAACTGTTAAATCAGTAAATCCTTTTTTTTTTGTACACACCACTTAATTGATAGACGAAGTAAATGATTAACTTGTGCTATTATAGCATGGGAACGTTGGATTGACTAACACTGTCATCGAAGTAAATAAACCTGGCCACCGCCAGCAACCACGGAACCACCAATGGCGGTGGATTTCACTGCCACTTTGTCAGAGGTGGCCCCGTAACTGGCTGCCAATGTAATTCGGTGGCGCTGTAACCCATAGCCAATACTTTACTCTGGGACTGAGGTATTCCGCCAACTGTGAGGATGTGGCCGCAAAATCCACCGCCGTTTACCACCTGGCCTATGCCAATCAAATTACATGTATTCGAACTGTTTCTTTAATTCAATGTTTCCTGAAAATTGGAGTTATTGGACATAATCTTTAAAGACCGGAATTTCTTCTAATTTCTTAGTTGATCTTGCTGATGTACTTCTGCTGTTATGTCATTCCCTGTACCTTCTAGTTCATACTTGTTCTTGCCTGCTCTTAATGGAAGAATGAGTATTTAGTATTCACTTTGACATTGAGAGTTGAATGATTAGTCTAGAAAATTTAGGGGAATTAGATGATATTTACCTCAACAAATAAAGTGCAAGGGCATCACAGTACAGTTGTAATTCCCGCGTTTAGAATTCGCGTTGATTGAACATATAACTGCCTCTGTACTTTCAAAAGTTCCTGAAAAGAACCTTTTTCTTTTTTCTTTTTCCTTTGCTGCTCCTTTTTCTATAAGTTTTCCTGTAGGAAATTCTAAGCTACCATTTCAATGTATAATTTGGTTTAGGCTGTTTAGTCTCTGCCTGCATTTATAAATAAGATAACTACCACTATAAGGTCCATGTTTATATATTGAATTATAAACAGGGAAAGTTTATTTACGTTGCATGAAACTTTTCTTGTACACTTATGCGCTTTCTTACACATTATCATCTTCTTCCAAAATTCTAAGATATGTGCAAGGTGTTGTCCTGATTTGCTTGTGCTAACTAACCAAGAAAGAGATTTTCCTTGTTGAAAATGTCTTGTCCCTCACATTTTCTCTACACCTAAGGCCACCATTGGTCAATGGTCAAATATTCCACAATTATAATCTCTTGCCCCTCGCCTTGTTTTTCTGTTTTGTGGATTTTCTGTTGCACATTATACAACTAATACTTAATTATAGATTTGTTAAAGAGTGTATTGTGGTGCCTCACTTACCAGTTGGTTACATTGGCTAATTCGCTCTTGTATTTCTTCCCCAATATCTAGTTACAGAAATTTCTAACATGAGGTTGTGGAATCAAGTTTCGAAACCTCAGTTGTTTGAAGTCATATCATTGTGTACTTTTCTTTGTTAGTGATGAATAGGATATGGTGGTTTGATGTATATTTTGTAGTACCTCTTTTTGTGGACTGTCTGGGAATGAATTTTATGAGACTGGGAATATCCCTAGACTAATGGGAGAAAACCTTCCACCTCAGAAACTTTTCTATCATGGACTTCAGCCCCCCTGAAAAGTGTTTTTTTTTTTTTTTTAAACGGCAAATATAACTATCCTACAGCCTGCTCCTACACTACTCCTTTACCACCTTATAACTCCAAATACACCCAATCCAGCGTTATGTCTCCGCCGGGGTTCGAACCCCCTGGAAAGTGTTGACTGCGGCTAATTTGAAATTACTGGGTATGCGTGTTACAGACTGGTGCATTATATGTAATAAGGAAGGAGGATTAGCTGATCACCTCATTTTGCATTATGAAGTTGCCTGCTGTTTACGGGATGCAATATTGTTTTCTCCACAGTTGTTATATGGGCCACCTGTAGGCTCACTCCCTTTATTTAATAATAAGGTGTACTTGGGAAGTCATTATGGATGTTGGTCAATGAAAGAGAGCTGTTGGCACCTTGTCATTTGTTGACAAATAGGATGAATTAGACTGTAGTTGGCGTTCCATTGAGAGTTTTGAGTTTATGGGGTGAACGTGTGGGAAATTATTTGAAGGGATGGGCTAACCTGCATGAAAGGCTTTGGTATGAATTTTTATAGGAATCAGAAGGAGTTTCAGGTGTATTCTGGAAGAAAGTCTAGAAAAAGGAATTAGTATTGTGTATAAATTAGTTAATTATAGGCCAGAGTTTACTAGTTCATTCACTTTTCATTCATGCAATTATTTATCTAGTCCTTTTCTTATTTGGTTTCTATTTCCCTGGAATAGGCTGTGTTTGGACCTATAAATATAGGCCAAAGCTTACTATACTACCTCCAGTTTTATAAAGTGACGTTTTGGAAAAATCACACATTTTAAGAAAAGTTACTTCCATAATTGCAGCAGTGAGTAATTAATAATAACATTAAAAATTAGAGTGTAAAAATAACGGCATGGCAAATAATCAGACTCACCTAATGAGTGTACAATAAGGTAAAGCAAGTGTAGAGTTCCTAGAAAGAAAACAATAAAGAATATTGATAATTGTGTCAAATTTCTAGAACAATAAGTAATTACCAAATAGCCAAATTTCCAAAATGCCACTTATATAAAATTGGAGGGAGTAGTTTATTCACTTTTCATTCATGCAATTATTCATTTATTGACATTGAGCTCTGCTCACAATTTGTATTCTTGGTTATTGAAATTTATTCCAAATACCCACTTCTGTAACTTAGGTATGGATACTAAACGTTAGGAAGTACCTTTTTCCGCACTATTTGCTGTTGAAAATTTGAAACCATCGGGTGGTTACTGTAAACATGTTGATGGGACTTAATACTGGCACTATTTTGTGAAATTTGACATTCAGAAGGGGTTTTCATGATAGGGAAATTGAGGTGTTTGATGATCTGCCCTTCTGGAATACATGTCAGAGAGTTGGATACGAGTGGATGTTCCTACAAAAGATGGAGTTTACTTGTTAAATAGCTATTTTCACTCTCGCGCTAGACAAGGATTTATCTTCGAAGTTATCTGGAGGTGTAAGCTGGCCCTTAGAGTGACATTGACATACCTTTTGTGAATTTTAGTAATGGATAAGATTTTGAGCATTGATAATTCATTGATGCCATAATGTACGTCATGGAATGATGTTTCATGTGTAAATTTGATCAGGAAATTCCTGGACCACCTGTTATTCGCTGTAAGGTGGCTCAGTTAAACTGTGATCTATCATGATCAAATGTCAAGTAAAAGTGGTGGGCAAGCTTAGTCAGAACATGAAGGATCTTAATAGTCTAGTTTCTTGTTTGTCTGAATCGGTTCAATACTCTGCGCTTCATCTTTTAGTATAAACAGGGGTTTACCTTAAAAAATGCAGCTGCATGGGGCATGACGAGGATCCTTGAGGATATTATTTGGGTTTGGCGAACTCCTTGGCAATCCCTGATATCAATTGGTATCTTTGGAAAGGAATGACTGATAGATACATCGAAGACAACACTTATCTGTATCCAATATTCAGATTTTATTGTTCTGGACTTTGCTTTCAGTTGTTCAGTGCTGTAGCTGAGAATCCAAGGGCGGATTTGCAGGATTTTATGTCCTTCTATTGTTCTAACTTGTACTATGATACACTTTTGTGTTCTCTGTGTGTGTGCATTCAATTAATTTGTCATGTCGCTTCTGCAGTTAAGTTATTTCTTTCCTTTTCTTGCAGATCCTGAAATGCAGAGTTGCATAGAGAAAACCCTTTACAGTGGTCATGCTTCATACAAGTTATCTCTGTCGGTAAGGAAGGAGCAAGTTTTCATTATGATTTTTTTTTATTTTCATTTCATCTAGCTTGTAAGAAAGGTGCAAATTGATTTATTTGTGTTTACAATCACCGTTTGGCCATGTAGACTGGATTTCTTGATATATGGGAGCCGGCTACTATGTCTATAAAAGGGATGGTTACAGCATAAAATGCAGCGGCCCCAGTGGTGTTTCTGTCACTGAGAAGTTCTCATCATCCACAATCGTATGTTTTCTATCTACTTTATAATTGATCTCCAGCTTTTTAGAAAGTTTGTTCCTAAGAGTGGCTCGGAGGACACGGCAGATACTTCTTGAGAAGATTGCTACTCTTTAAAAATTCCATTTTTATTATTTCTCGAGTAATGTTTGATTTTGATCCGTGCAAATGGTTTTATACTTTAATCCTTCGCCACTTAACACGTGTTGATGTTGATGATGATGATGATAATTATTATTATCATAATAGGATATTATTATTATTTTATTATTTTTTTAAATTTTTTTTATTATTTATAAAAAAACAATTTTATTATCACGTAAAGTTAGATGGGAGTCTAGCAACAAGCTGTGCTCCCCCCCCCCCCCCCCCTTGAATACAAAAACTCAATCTATGAAACAGAAAAATACCACTCTTAGCATTATTAGAGTGACTAACAGAAAGATACTGAAGATGCGAAAGTGTAGCCAAAATTATGAATAAAATAGATGCCAGCCCAGGACCCCATGTATCATATTTTGTTTTATGAAGCTAAATAGTACTTCCTCCGTCCCAACTGTGTCAGCCCATGACCCCATCTATCAACTGTTTCAGGTATCTATTCCTTATGGAAGCCCAACTGAATTTTCAATTGTTGACCCAATGGGTGTCGAGCGCATATTGAAGGTGGAGAATAGCACTGATATAAATAGGTGAGTTATACGTTAACAGCTGTTATTTTCTTTATTGCACTTCTTTGTCATACTTCTCATATGTTTTGAGGAATTGAGATGGCATGGTGATAATGTTGATATCTTATAAAGTATGGATGATTTATGGTGGTAAGAGCATAAATTAGATGATACATTTGCTAACTCAATGGTGTAGCTCCTCTAGATGTAAAGGTTCTTCATAAGCAGCTCACCTTGGTGTGATACAGTAACAGCAAGTGACTCTTCGAGACTGTCTGGGTCTCATTTAGAGGGGCCTTTTGCCCTCTCTAAAATTTAGTCGATTCATGTTTGGATCTCATTTAGACAGGCCCACATGGTCCCTTTTTTTTTAATGAAAACTTAAAACTAATTTGGCACAGAATGTGCTGCGAGGCACAAAGTGCTATTGTAGGGTGCACTTTCCTAGACTATTAATGAACACAAAGTGCTATTGTAGGGTGCACTTTCCTAGACTATTAATGAAGGCTCATCTTTTAAGCTGAGTGTAAGGTCTTTCTCTCTGTTTCTGGGGACTTTTTGTTGGCGGAGTCCCATTTATGATCTGGAATGTTTTTCCAGTGTGGTATACCGTCCCAGAATGGTCATGCCATGATTGCATCAAGTCCTGAGATGATCCCTCATTCTTTCAAATTCCTTAATTTATTGAGCACACGAGTCTTTCTCAATGTCTGGTACTAACTCTTGAAGATGAGTGTTTCACCTCTTTAGCAGAGAAAATCATATTATTGTTCTGTTTCTCGTCGTCAGGAACTGAATCTTGCAATTTTTCCCCTTAATAAGGAGATATTATTTGTCGTTTTCTCCTACATCTTGATGGCCCATTGCATCTTTTGTTTTGTCTGCTCTGCTTTATAAATTTTTGGTGCTTTTTCATAACTTTCTAGTCAAAGCAGCACCGTACTGGGTTGTGTAATTTCAAGGTGTATGCCCTAGGTTATATCTATGTATCATTTCTTCCATGCTTTGCTAAATCACCTTACTTTTGTGCTTTGGCTGTATTGCATTTTGTTATATGCATTAATCATTGTCTCCTTGCAATCCTTTTGCAGTTTAAGAGATACCATTGTTCTCACTTTGAGACTGTTTATCATAAAGGTACAAATCTGATCTCAGATAATTGTTTACATAAAATAGAACAAAATAAAGAGAGGGGTGCTCATAAGTTGGTTCTGAGACATTCTAATTGCTGAAAGGATGCTTCTAGCGTAGTAGCAATATTACCTTATTGGTGTGGGTGATATGATGGCGTGGTTTATTACATGTTCAATTAAAGAATCACTGCTCCAGTCCAGTGTGTTAAGTCGTGTACTCTCAATCTATGTTTCAAACCCGGGTTGGGGCTACCAGAGCCTAATGTGGGTCGAATCATTGAAGCTAAATGACACAGAATTGTTATCCTGCAGAGGAATATTGAGATTTAAGATGTGAGAGGGTGAGCTGATGGATATTTTTCGCTTTATGATGCAGGCCGGTGAGAAAAAGAAAGGAAGGAAGAGAGGATTCTTATTCAAGTAAAGGAGGGTAGGTTTGTAAACAGGTGCCATCCGCACCTGTACCCGGCCCAATTGCCTGCACTTGTTTTAGGAGATGTACATACACTGTACGGAGTTTCAGCCCCAATTGTCCACATCCAAAATTTGACTAATATTTGTTTTGTGTACATAAATGTTTTCATGACTGTATAAAATCCACGGTGGTTAAGCATGTATTAACATTTATTTTTTGATGTTAAATTTCGAATATCCTGTAATTAGTCTGTCTTTGGAATACATATGATATACAGAATACAGTAGGGTAGAGATGATTTGTTTTTGTGTTGCTGTTTGTTCACTGACGAGGGAAAGAATTATTCTAGCTCCACCAACGAACTGGTTCCGCCATCTATCTCATAATAAATTACCACTTTATTGCTATTTTTTTTAAATCCATTTCTAAAAAAAGCTATCCAAAACATTAAAAATAAAAATATGAAATTATTACTCTCAACTTCTAATCATTATTATTATTTTTTTAAACGACAAATATTACAACTACTCATACACTAAAGCTATACAAACTTCCTAAACCATCTTATTTCTCCACATCTAAATCAACCTTATAACTCCGCCACCGCCGGGATCGAACCGAGCACCTCCCCTTCACTATCCCAACTCCTTATTGTCTTGGTCTTGTCTTTACGAATAATCTTCAAATCTGGCCAATTCCAACAGACCTTCTTATTCAATAATCCCTTGTTTCCTCTGTCATCAAATTAACAGTCTCAATGATATGCTCAATGATATGCTTGAGAATAACTAACTAATGAAATGATTAGTTTGACATGCTTGAGTTTCATGGAAAACTATAAACCTTTCATGACTCATGAGCTCAGATTTTATTTTTATGGATAAAATAAACATTTATATTTCCTGGCCTTCTATGCAATTGACTCAAATAACCAAGTTACACTAACATTATCCAATTAGTAATAGAGATACTGCATAATGATGGATAACTATTGATGAAACTGGATATTTGCTTTTCTTTCTAGGTAAGAGTAAATAATACAAAAATGATCTCCTCCCGCACTAAATATTTTAAAATATGGACAAGTCAACAATCAGTTGGAAAGGGCTAGCTGTTTCTGTTCTTCATACTAAGGTGTATAAGCTACAGGTTACAACTTAATTTGAGAAGTGGACTGTGGTTATTTTCAACCACTTATGAGTTGGCTATTCTCTTAAATTGAGCTGGAGTTGAATAAGTTGGCTTGAAGCCCCTCAAGCAACTTTTAAATTGTTTTTACCAAAAAAAGGTTGGGTTTGCAAATACTATTTTGCAACTTTTAAGTAGTTTTGCAAACACACCCACAATAAGCCATTTTTACCAAATTATCCTTAAATAAGTTGAATCTTTTGCAAACACCTCCTAACTCTCAGATGATTTCCTCCATGGTTCATGTCATTTACGTTTTGTCTTTCTCACAAGTTCTCAGTCGTTGCCATGCAAATCATATAATTTGTGAATCTTATTGTTTGAATGGAAGTGTTTATCAGCTAGTCTGATTTAAAAGTGGGTATTTCTCATATATCTTCAAACACATGAAATTGTCACTGGCAGCCACGGCTCAACCACCCCCATCCCCCAAAGGGAAAAGAAAAAAAAACCCTGTATTATGCAGACCATTAGAGGGAAACAATTCCTTGTAGTATACATTATGGAAACCATCAAGTTCATAATACCTGTTTTTTATTTCCCTTTCTCTTTGTTTATGTTGTTCAGTGTCTTGATCATGCAATTTCTCCATATCTATCAGGCAGCCAACCATTCCCAACGTTGATCTCGACAAACTATAATGTCGAAGAAGCCATTAGAGGTGGTGCTGCTCCTGTTCCTTTGAGTTCTGATAAAACAGAGGATGCTCTATGTGTAATTGATGTGATGGATCACATTCTAGCTTGTGAGGTAAAACTGAGCTCAGTCATCCACTGAGGTCTGGTGACAATTTCACTTGCTGATCTGGTTGTTTTCTTTTTGTTACAGGCCACATGGCATGTAAGAGCCACCTTTATTGAAACAATTGGTTCTTGTTTCTACACTTGGAAGCCCGAGATATGGTTATCTCATCCCTTGCTGGATTCCTTCTTCCGAGTCTTACGAATAACTTGTGATGCTGTTCGTCCACTGATGACTACTTCTTTTCCAGAAACAGTAATTCCAAATCTTTATCTTAGTTCAAATATATCCTCATATGCTTTGTTTACTTATTATCTACTGGAATTGTTTTGCTACTTGACAAACAAATAATATGAATTGAACAGTCCCGACTTTCTCCTTGAACAATTTAATTGCATGAATAGTGCTATAAGCCCTTTCTTAGTTCTGCAGACGGTATGGGAAGAAAACTATTGGCTATTGGATTAACTTTCTAAATTTTTCCAATAATTGTTCAGCGCTCTGTCTCTCTCAAATTAGTTTCTCAAAGTTTGTACATGTATGCTGCAAGGAAAAATTATTTTATTGAACAATCTAACAGTAAGAATGTCTAAGGTTTCATATTAAATCTATAAGTTTCACTTCATATTTTCAAGGTTTTAAGTTGTATTAGGTTTAAAAAAATTTAAAACCTTAAATATTTGAGGTGAAACTTTATATTTGATATAGAAAACCTTGCACCCATAACTATCTAACACAAGTGTTATGCATGCTGCAAAACTACATCGGTGTCAACTGAATCATATTGGATTCTGTCTTACTTCTTTTTCTTTTTCCATTTAATTGTCAGGAAGATGTGCAGAACTCAAATTATACATCATCAGAAACCAGTGAAGAGAAAGAATCCTTAGCATTGTTGGGAGCCGCTGTGGACAAATTATGTAAATAACTCCCTAAACCATGTATACATGTAATCCTGAGATTTTGTTGTTGTGCATCTGTGTGCATTTAGAATTGCTAAAGTATGAAGGTAAAGGACAACTATACCCAAATCAGAATATGGAGTTTAAAAACAATATAGAGTAAGTAATTGAATTACACTCCCACCCCTTCCTGTTCTAGCTGCTGTTTGCATACTTAGTGCCACTGCTTTAGAAAGTATAGACTCATTTTTGTTGAGAAAGGATGATGTTGCCCATTGGGAGACAGATGCTTTGCAAGTTTATGATCATGAAAGGATGCGGCGATGAGCATTTGGATGCGCCTGTTATTGGGATAAGCTGATAGTTAAATTTTCCTCTCGCTTTGCCTTTTGCCAGCCCAATTACTATTCGCTGTTTCCCTGTGGATGATAATGTAGATGTGCATCTTTCCTTGTCATGTATGGGGTCATATGCCTTGTTAGATTCTAGTCCATTCTGATTTAAATATTCTAGTCCATTCTGATTTAATTGATCGCTATCATTTTCTGATGTAGTTTGCACCGTTACCTTCACCCTTGTAGGATTTAACATTCTTTCCTTGAGTTTTTACACTGTTTGAACTTATCTGTGATTATGTTGCTTCGTATTAAACATTTATTTTATGCAGGGCGTAACCTATGGCAGAAGAACCCTGACCTTGAAGCTGAGCTTTGCCAAGCTGTAATTTGCCGCTTACGTATGTTAAGGTCTGACCTTCTAAAGTCTAAAGTAGGAATCGTTATCAATTATTTGTTATAGGTGAAAGAGTTACTCTTATCAATCACAGGCAGGACAGCATATAGACATTTCCCTTAGCTTTTAATCATGCAATGTACATCCCTTATCTAAGATAGGAAATGACACCTCTACGGGAAACTTCCATTGCATTTATCTGTTGAGATGATAGGCTGCACATTGATGATAACAGTAACTTATTAATATTTGACTGTACTAAACATGTTATACTTAATGTAGTTCTTCACTGTTTTATGCCCTGGAAGCAGTCTTCTTTAACTACTACAGTACATAAATTTTGCCATGTGAGAATATTCTTTATTGTGTAGACAACGTATTTTGAGGTAGAAAGGAAGAAATTCGCCGACCGCCAAGAGCAGAGGGAGGCGAGGAGTCTAGAAATTAAAGAAGTAGAATTTGAGTCAAGGAAAAAGCAGAGCCAGATAATCATTCCAGCACTAAAGATTGACACTGGAGTAAAAATCACTAGTGTTTGGAGATCTTTAGCAGTACTCAGAATGGATGGTAAGCAGCGTTAGCAACCAATACCTCAAGAACTTCAACAGTATTGTGCACAAACAGTATGAGTTTAAAAAACTTCTTGGGGTTTTATGAATATAGTGTTGATTTGTTACATATGCTTTTTGCTGAGCTTCAACAGTATTGTGCACAAAAAGTATGAGTTTAAAAAACTTCTTGGGATTTTATGAATATACGTGTTGAGTTGTTACATATGCTTTGCTGTTCTGATTGTTTCCTCAATCGTGTTCACTTGTAATTTCACCTGCATAAATTTGTGGATTACTTGTACATAAAATAGATGCCATCTCAAGGATCATATTCTTTTGTGGTCTACGTAAGAGCATTATAGGATCAAAGCACAAGCTTTTCCCAAGTTTTCTTCTTTAATCCTCCAACCTACTAATTTTGTATCACAGAAGAAGAACAAACCCATGATCACTAAAAATAAATGATGTGGCAGGTAGGAAATCTTTCTCAATTAGAGTTGGAATTTGAGTGATGTTGAACTAAAGACTGGTTTTTTCCATTTCTGATCTTTTGAATCATATCTATGTTTAGTATTATATTTGGCTTGACACTTTTGGTAATTAAATTGCTTATGGATTGTGCAAAAGATTTTACTTTTCATAATTATTCTTATGATAAAACTTGGTTCATCATTTTTTAGTAGAATACTTTTATCGGCCATCCTATTTCAAGGCATAAAAAACTATAGGAGTTCTAGAAGCTTAGAGAATTAATTAACGTGCACATAAGCAAAAAAGCCATATGTAGGAAGGTATAATGTTGGTTATTCTATGTGTTACGTGTATAAAACAAACTGGACTGGATCTGGGACAACTGTGTACTTTTTTTTTGTTTTTTTTTTCATTTTGAAAAAGAAGAATCACATCAAAGGATATCTTCAAAAACTGATAGCCTTTACAAACATAACATCTGTGGCGGTGTTGTTTCTTCAAAAACTTTCATCATCTGCTAACACAGATGATTCTAAAAGAGTTGGTTTATGTACTTGTGCATCACATATTAGTGAGTTAAAAGCTGCAAAACACTAAGATGTCACTAGATGCTCTTTTTGCATGTGAAGCAGTACTCTTTCCAAACTTCAAATACTTGCTTCTGCTTTTAATGCTGAGTATGGGTATTCCACAAGCATTCCAGCTCACAAGGTAGATTTTCAATTTTTTTTTTCCGAGTCAATTACATTTAGGGCCCGTTTGGTTTCAACTAGGAAAATGAAAATCGACATTTCCTACGAAATCTGGCTCAAAACCACAAGTAGGAAATGTAGTAGTAAATGTGGGCCTTTTCCTTGTTTGGTTCGTTAAAATGAACTAGTAAATTTGGTCCAAGCCCACTTCAATCTTCTCTTCTTCTTTTTTGTCAGTTTATAATAATACCCTTATTAGCACAACACTCTTCTCTTCCACCTTCTCTTCTTTTTTCTTTGTCAGATTCGATCTTGGTTCCAGTGTGCTTCTTCACGAAATTCTCGTCAGTGAACTTGACTCCGGTACCATTTCGGCGGTGAAATCGCCTCCCTAGCACATAAAACCGGGGATCACACGGTGGAAAATAAATAAAAATTGAGCGATGCATGAAGAAATGAAGAATCAAGAATGGAATCGTGGAGTGGTACTTACAAAGGGAGCGAGAGAGAGAAAGGAGAATATGTAGTATGTCGAATTGGGGAACCTAGAATTGATGACGAATTGAAGCTTCCTCAATCGCAATCGATCCATACTATAATTGAGAGTTGTTATGCTATCTGAAAAAAGGTGAATGCTGCTTGTAATCTAATTTGCAGATTGTGAGTATTCTAAGAAAAAATTATGAGATATGGAGGTAAAAAATGGAATTAAAAAATGTGCCAACATTTCCAATATCGTTTTCCTGCCCCCGGGAAAACAAAGTTGGAAAAAAGATTAGATTTTATGCACAAAACTTGGAAATACACATTTCCGGTTAGATATATGGAAAAGGCGGTCTGACCAAAAACCACATTTCTTTTTTACTTTTCCTAGTGAACCAAACAAGAAAAAAGGTTCACTTTTACACAAAATTTTTCCTTTTCCTAGTGAACCAAACGGGCCCTTAGTTGACATTTTGACATCTTAATTACATAGTAGTACTAATGATCCATAAAATTTTATTTTCAAAAGAGTATATTTTATATTTAAATACCCAAAATAGTCCTCTCTCATATACATTTTCTCTTTCCGTCTATATATATTGTAACGACTCGACCCACTAATGGGCCGGCGACTGCGAGGTTACTCTTGGGCAGCTCTTCGGGGTGATATGCTGGCCCCACATACCAACACGTGTTCTAATCCGCGGACTTTGTTTAACTCGTGCGCGCACCGGGAAATTCCCAGTGGGTCACCCATCCTAGAATTATTCTAGAGCAAGCACGCTTAACTCTGAAGTCTTTTTATGTGAATTCTCGAAAGTAAAGGTGCACCTTTGGGGCGTTACATATATATAGGATTATTAATAGTACTAAGTATATAAATGAATAAGAGTGCGCGTGGAGCTTGGTTAAATTCGTCCAACTTAAATTTAATTTTGCCGTAAATAGCCGAAATAGTTCAGTGTACTCATCTTGACACAGAGACACAGGGCCAAACTTTCCTTTTTCCTTTTTAGTAATAAAATATGACTGCAGTTTTTCTTCTTCTTGTTTCTCTCTGCAATTCATCATTCATCCTCTCCCCTTTCAATTTTCAATCTCTTTCTCCAATTCAACATATTTTATAGATTAACTAATTCCATTAATTTTTTGATCTTGATTCCACGACCAAGTAGATATAATTTTTTTCGGATTTTGAAAACCTTCGATGAAGACCTTGCTACTCTCCGGCCTCCTATACTCCGCCGCCATTACATTGGCCTTACACTCCGGACTCCTCCCTTAATCCGCCGCCTGAACCTTACAAAAATTAAATTAGTAAGTTTTGTTTTCTCTGCTCCAACAATTTGTAATTTAAGAATTCAATGTTGTTAAGTTAATTTCGTCACTTCCAAATTGTAATGGAGTTCTAGCCCAGAATAGAATGATTTTGAATATCGATTATGCTAGTTCTTAACCGCTTCAACATGTTTCTTGATATTTCGTTAGGGTTTATTGGATCTAGAAATTCAGTGTTCTTGTTTTTGCTACACTGTCTGTTCTTCTTGGGATGATTCATGTCAAAATTGTTTCTTTCAATTTGGGGGAAAAATTGAGTTGTTCGTGCTCGTGATGGATTATGTCAATTAACATTGTTGGTTCGAAACTTTTGGAATTTCATGGTGTAGGTTTCTTTTTATTTGTTTGATTATAAGTTACACTGGTCAAGTAGTCTTGGCATAGTTTATATGCTTAGTTACAACAAGGTCAAGGAGGGTGTTAGGAGTAGAGAGGATTCGCTTATGTTTAATTTCGATAGTTCTGGTTTTTACAGTTTTGTCGGTTGATGTTTGTGAATTGTCATGTACCGGGATGAGTCTTCTATTAATACAATTGATGAAGGCATGCAGTATGAGGAGGTTTTTTTTTTTTTTAAAGGGTCAAAATTTTATACTATATTAAATTAGAAATAGCATAATAAATGCTACAAATACAACACCAGATTAGACCAACAAGAAGAACCATAATCCGAAAACCCCAAAACCAAAACCGAAACCAACCCCTAAACCTGAATCTCAATCGAATCGGAACCTATCACACTGATTTCATCTAAACCTATCACCTAATTATCTTCAACCTTTCTTCTATTAAAAGCGCAACGAAATAATCTGAACCCTTGTGATCCTGGACCAATGTCTGATCGACTCCCCACCTTCAACTTTTTCACAATCTCCTCCACCCACTACGACTCGAAACCCCTAGACCTGAGCCGGCGCCGTACAACAACAAAAAATCCACGAAGAATGAGGAGCTAGATTGATATGGGGTTTAAGAATTTATTTTGTATTGCATTTATTTTTCGTTGAAGGACCAGGCCATAACACCTTAAATCGCTTTGATATATACACTGGTTTCTCATACAATCAATTGAGCTCTGATTTACTCCCTCCGTCCATAGCAAAGTGCTCATATTCATTTTGATCAACAAAATAAGAGTTATGTAGTATTTAATTGATAAAGGAATAAAGAATGAATGAATAATTGATAGTGGGTATTATTCAAATATAGAATGAATAAAGAAGGAATAAATAAATGATAGTGGGTCGGTAAAGTTGTAAATATGAATGTGTTATGATGGTATTAGTTAAGTGAAGTGGGTGGTCCATTTACCAAAAATGGAAATGAGAAGCTTTCGTTTGGACTACAAAAAAGGAAAGTGGAAAGCATTGGACCGGACGGAGTAGATAGTATTAGTTAGTTAGTCGATGTATTCCATGTGGCTTCTCTGTGACGAAGAGGACATTGAACTGATATGACAAGCTAAGTTCTTAATTTCATTCAAGTTAGTTTTATTTCAATACTTTCTTCTGAAGTACATGTTTCTTTGGTATTGTTGTAGTGATATGAGGAGTATTTGTTAGCTTGTCCTGTTCAAGTACAATAACTAAATTTACATGCTTAAATAATCGATTATATAACCTAATGGAAGATGATCATACTGGAGTAATCTTGTGATGTCTTTTATTGCCTCTTGGATTGCCATTTTGGTCCAGTCATCTGCGTGGTGTTTTTGCTGCGTATGCAATTTGCTTAGTTATAATTAATATGAATCCGTATACTCCGCAAGATGTGCACTCGGTGTACTTTGCTTAATTAGTGTTAGGTGCACATTATCATGTTCTCGAAAGAGATTAGGAACAAGGATGTGATCTGCAAATCCATTGGTTTAATATCGTGGCTGCTGCATGCCTGCATCCACAAAAGACGCTAAGGCCTTTGCTGAAAGGGAGAAAACATTTTTCATGAAAACTTCAGCTCTGGAATCAATGAACGTGGAAAATGCCTTCATGGAGGTTCTTACTCAAATACATGGTGTTGTAATCGGGAAAGCTCTTGAGGTAGGTGATGATCCAACTGCTCTATCCAAGGCCAGACCAAATTTTCAAGAAGTCGTAATTAGTTAGCCGCCTTCTACAAGTTCTCCAGGCCCTCTTTTCTGATATGTTAAGGGCCCGTTTGGCTCGGAATAGGAAAAGGAAAAGTACATTTTCCTAGGAAATCTGGTTCAACTCCAAAAGTAGGAAAAGAAGTAGTAAATGTGTAACATTTCCTTGTTTGGTTTGTTAAAATTCACTAGGAAATCTGGTTTATCCATTTTAGCTTTAAAAAAAAAAGACTAACTTCAGGGGCTGATTTGCAAAATGAATGGCATAAATGAATTCGTATCAAGAGGAATTCCAAGAGCACGGCCGCTTCTGTTTCTAAAAATTCTTTGTAGTTAACATCAATCTCAACCAAATCCTCTCCAACTCGCCCTCAATTTACCCTTTAGAAACCAAAATTGGAAGCGAAACGAGAGGCCCTAACGCCAGTGGAATCGGAGGAAATGGTGGCGAATGGCAGTTCACAGACGGCAACCTTAGCCCCAAAATTGGAAGCGAAACGAGAGGCCCTAACGCCTCCGCTTCCAGCTCCGATGGAGAATAGGTCGTAGTCGTAGTGACGGGAGGGCTCACTGCCGTTACCGGAGTGGGCGCGGATCACCGTGGTGGTGCGAGGGCTAGACGGAGGAGTGGTCGACATGGTGAGGAAGAAGTTTCTGGAGGATAGGGATTTGGTGTAGCGAGAGAGGGAGAGGAGGCTTCTACTCCACCAAATCCTCCACCACAACGGCCGACACCAACAACTTCTACTCCACCACAACGGCCGACACCACCAACAGACAAAATCGGAGATCGCAGAGCTGTAAGGATTTGAATTCGAATAACTAAAGGACCTTGTTCAGAGATCGCAGAGCTGTAAGGATTTGAATTCGAAAATCGAATTCGAAAATAGGGTTCTTGAAGAAGGAACTGGAGCAGGTTGTTGGGGAAGAGTTGCAATTCGGTTGATTCTGTATGGTGTATGGTGAGGTAATTAATAGGTTGAAGGAGGGCAAAATTGGAATGTAAAAATATAGAAAATTTTGCCAATTTCTTTTTCCTGCCCAGCCCATGGAAAACGAAGTAGGAAAAGGAAGGGGATTTTGTGCACAAAACGTCCAAAATCTGTTTTCCGGTTAAGTAGGAGGAAAAGCCGGTCAGACCAATTAACCACATTTCTTTTTTAGTTTTTCTACTTACCAAACAAGGAAAAGGGGTCATTTTACCCCAAAATTTTTCTTTTTCCTCCCCAACCAAACGGGCCCAAAAGGTGAAGGTTATTGGTTTGCAAGAGCACAACATGTTCCATACTTTTGAAGCTTCATCATTATATTTCTTGTCTGGTAATACTTGGATTCAGTGGTCTAATGTGTTCAAAGATCGAGGGCAAGAAGCTATTTCCTAGAATAGTTTTTAGATTTTGCTATCAGTTTTCACCATCCTTTTGTATTTGTTAATGTTTTTCATTGTAATAAATTATACTTACCTTTCTTGCAATGGGAAAATTTTCACTCGGAGGCACTGGCCCGGATAATTAAGCTCGGTCGAACCCTTTTGACCTCAAAATTATATGGCAAAATAAATGGTTGCTCGGCATAATCTAGCTCTGAATTAAAGCTCCACTGCCCGATCTTTGATTATGCTCGGCACAACCCCACACCGAATTGGTTGTAGTTGACCATGTAGAAGACGATCTTGGTATTTCAATCGTCCAACATATCCACTGCACTAGCAGCCATTTTAAGTATGATATGCATACTACTATAGTAGTACCGAAAAAAAGAAAGCCTGGAGCCTACCCCAGTCCCAGGGTAGGTCCGCCCTTGTCCATGTACCTTGTGCAATTATTAAAGTTGTGTTGCCGAATCTCCTCGCACGCAGAGTGGTCAGATAAAGACTGGGAGTTGGTCCCGACAATAAGCATCGTGGTGAAAAGGACTATTGCTAGAAGAGTTAGCCTGGCAATTGTTTTTGTTTCAATCGTCGTAAGTATATATTTTGGTTCACTTGTGATATTCATGACTAGTAAGTCGGTTTAATTATTTATGGAGAGGCTAGGGC
Organism: Plantago ovata; assembly: GCA_028274465.1. Lineage (NCBI taxonomy): Eukaryota > Viridiplantae > Streptophyta > Magnoliopsida > Lamiales > Plantaginaceae > Plantago > Plantago ovata. The sequence goes on along the minus strand of CM051456.1, from coordinate 14,531,520 downwards.
TTTGCATGAGGAGAACGTGGAGATGTGATTTACTGCTGGGGTTACACATATGTGTTTCATGCAAAATGGTGATGTCATGGACTCATGGTTTAAGTGTTTATATTTATCATATTTAGCTTGTTCTTGGATCGATCTAGGGGCGAAGCCATAAAATTTTAATAACCCGTGTGTTTCACTTAGTAAGTTTTGAAAAAAAATTAAAAAATCACATAGTGTTTATGAATATAACTTCCTCTAACAAAAAATAAAAAGATGAATACAAAATATAACATCATACTTTTAGTGACTAAAAATAGCAGTTTAGTTAACTAAATTTAGGCCTAAAACTAGACTAACATACTTATAATCACTAAAAATAACACTACTAATTATCTAAATTTATGGCTAAAACTAAACTATAACTAAATCAACCCCTATGTGAATCGTAAAATAACTAAAAATAGCATTACTAAAAACATTTATCTCCATCTCAACCCGTGCGGGTAGCCTAGCTAAGCCTGGCTTCGCCTCTAGGTCGATCCATTGTCAAATGATTAAAACTAAGCTTGGAAAAGTATTCTTATCATCTTCTTCTTCCCTCTCATTCACCTGGGCGGAGGAATTGGTATATATACTATAGCATAGCTGTATAGGCACACTAGCCACATGTGGAATTGAAGAGGAGAGAATTATTGTAGCGGCAAAACGTGGTGAACCATTGACCATGTTGTGGAACCGTAAGAATGCACCATTGACCATGTTGTGGTTCGTCCCTGAAACTTAAACACGGTTGAAAATAAGGAAGTGAAATAATTAATTGTTTTTTTTTTAAAGAATAAACAGACTTTCATTGAAACTGAGTAGAATCTAAAGCATTACGCCCCACCCGCTAATTGTTGGTAGTTGTACCAACTGATACGTCCGTTTCTAATTTAATTTTAATTTATTATAGCTGGGATTGTGAAGCGCCGAGGTATCCTGTACCCTTTATATACTTATACATGAACATTTTAAAATTCATCTCATCTCATTCACATATAATTGTGATTTACATTTAAGCATGCATTAAGCACTCTAAGCTTCTTAATTAATTATTCCTATTTATTTCATTTATGGAGTAATTAAAAAAGTCGCTACGAAATGTATTTATCAAATAATTGAATCAACTTCTGTTGAACGCTACTTTGTCCTTACCACGTGTGGTTGGTTTACTCAATTGTAAAATAATTGAATCAAACTAACGTTGATTTTGGTTATATATACGGGTCAATTAGAGGTTTATATATGGTTTGTTGACTAATCAAAAAATATTAATACAGCTGATGATGATTAGTGATGGGAGTTTCAATTAGGGCTGAATACAGCTCGGGAATTTTGAGTTTTGGGTTTCAATTCGGGTACCCGCACATCTATCCTAAGTTCCTAATCCAGTTGGGTTGGGTCAGACACCTAACAATCCGATCCGAACATTCAATCCTAGTGTCAATCATGATTCATGAACAATCTCTTGATGGATTTGGAGTTTGAAATGTGTTTCACTTTCTAGTGTTGAGAATTTACATTTCAATGTTGATCCATCCTCTTTTACAAGTTCAATCACTTCATTTCAGAGAATTGAAATGCAACAAATAGTAACATCTAACAACGACAATTACAAAGGCATTCACAACAAAAAGAATCAACATATATATATATATATATATCTAAAGATCATGGAAACTACAAATTGTTGTAATACTCCTCTTATAACTCTTTACATATTTAATGAATGAGTTGATAAGTTAGCTAATTTTAGGGTTCGTGTTTAAAGAATGAGTTTATAAACTGATAAAATCTTTCGTCCATGGATGAGTATGAAATCAATAACCATTTTGATAACCTTCACAACCAACAGAAGCATTTCGATTAATTTTAGGACAGACAGTAAATACGCAAAATTCCTCCAACCGAAATTGTCGAAGCCATCACCACAAAAACAAGCTCAGTCAGATAAAAAGGACAAAACAACACGAGTTTGTGAGGAAAAAAAGAGATTGCATCAAAATTACAGGTGAAACAAAAGGGAAATTAAAGTTCACTCGGATAAAAAAAGGCAAAACAACATGAGTTTTTCTTTGATAATCTTCGAACCATATCCCGTCCCCTATCTTTGAAAGCTTAATTGTCGAGTTACTCATCTACACTCAATATCATATTTTATGTTGTTGTCAGCTCCGTTCTTGTATGATTGTATCAGCTCATATTTTATGTTGTTGTCAGGCGTCAGCCCCGTTCTTGTATCAGCTCATATCCAGCTGACAGTTATGTGAGATTCATGTAGAAATACGATCATTAAAGATCAATTTCAAACTTCGAATTGCTACGCGTAAGTCATGAATTATCACATTTTCAAACTCCAATTCATAAAATCATGAGTAATAAACGGGTATTCTCCCACATCAACTTCATTGTAATTACATACTATAAGTTTTTTTTCCTCCAAAAATAAAATACAAATAGTTACGGTACAAAAATATACGGATTCTACAATTAATTTCGGTCACTTTAGTCCTTTTTTTTTTTTTTTTAATAAAGGGTGGGCTAGGAGCTTGTTTTATAAAATAAATTAAGGAGGCTTATAAGAGCCAAAGTACGACAAGGTCTTGAGAATACAAAATAGAACAAAACAAAATGCTAGAGAGCAATCTACCGATGAAGTAACTAATTGGATGACACAATTTTCCTTGCTCTTCATACACAGGATATTAATCTTGAGCAACATACTTCATTTTCGGTGATTTTGGAGAGCATGTTCATTGACTTGGGCGATGAGATGTTGACGATGACTAGCATATGGAAGAAGGACACCTGCTATCTTTATCAAACTGTTGTTGTTGAGATTCTTGAAGCCTTCTTGGAGAGCAACTTCAGAGTCTTGTGAAGTGACCTGAGACTTGAGATAACTTTGTTGGGGAAAATCATACAAAGCTTGTTTGAGGCAATTGTCAAACCAATCTAGAAGACCAACAAAAGCACCTTCAGAATATGTGATCTCAATTTGGAATTTAATCCCTTCTGGTATCAGCAACAGTACCTTTAGCATAGTACAACAATTACACAGCAACAAATTGCAACAAAAACTACACACAAGCCTATCCCAGTCTGCAGTATACAACACAAAACCAACAAAAAAGGTTGCGCCACGAAAGAAGATGAGATAAACAAAAGGAATACATCCACTTGGTTCACCCAAACAGCTATCACAAAACCAATCTGACCACCTACAAATCCAACACAATTGCCAACAAGTCCCAAACAAGAAACATAAATCAAATAAGAGGTAAGGAAAAACATGGAACTGGATTCTCACTTTTTTTTTTTAACTCCTTTCTTATTTTTTCTGGAGAATCTCTCTATTTTTTTAATCCAGTACCACAACCTTACTTTTTTTTCTCTCAGAACAAAAGCACTCCACACAACCAAAGCACTCCACACAGTTAGTATAAATAACCAAGCCTCTCCTTGACAGAGGCATAATAATCCAAGCAAGCCACCAAACTGAAAAAGAGCTCGAAACAAGTGTTCTAAGTAAAACTCACAGCTCAAATGAGACGCAACTGGAAGGGGAAGACAAGAGTAGCAACACAACGCAAATCAAAACTTGCACAAGCAGCCACCAACCAGTTTCAAGGAACCACCTGAGACCTGGATTCGGGGAAGGGGCCTCGCAAACAAAGATAAGGGCAAAGTAGGAACAAAAACAAAATAAAAATAGTAAAGGACTAAACTAAGAAAGAGAACTAAGAGACTAATAAGACCCACAACTAAAAACCTCTTTCCCTTGCCAAGATGAAGGACCTGTAAGAGTAACTTGATACAAACAAACTGTAAAGAGACAAGAAGACCGAGAACAAACGACGCATATAAAACGACAGAAAGCTGGGAAAATTTAAAGGAATCAGCAGCTAAGGACAACTCAATAACTCCGAAAAGTCTTTTTTTCTTTTTTCCACTTTTCCTTTTCTTTTTTTCTTTTTTTCATTTTTTTCTTTTTTTCTTTTTTCTTCTTTTTTTCTCTTTTCTTCCTTTTTTTCTTTTCTCTTCCTTTTTTTCCTTTTTCTTCTTTTTTTCTTTTTTTTTTTCTCCTTTGTCTTTTTTTTTCCAAATTTGAGATTAAAATAACTAAAACGGAATGAGACATCGACGTATCAGTCCAAAGAAAACCTTTGCATACAAGAAATCTTTTAACAAGGTTCTTCATTAAATGCTTAGTTTGAAAAATCACTATACTCTACTCCCTGATATAAGTTTGCTATTGAAAAAGAAAGAATTCAATATACAAATTGTTGCAGTAGATAAATCCCACTTTTATTATCACTTATTCATGATCATACGTTCCTTATTTCACCCGGGAGAAAACAAAAAATGAACGTACTTATTATACATATACATAATGTCAGAATACGCAAAGAACCATGATAGGAGAAGGCTCCGTTCTGTATTAATGAAGCTCTGCGGCTGAAAAATCTGTACATATAAAACCTAACTACTGACTAGTATTTATAGGGCTAAACTACTTATCTGGAAAGACAATCATGCCCTTATACAAATTACAATCCTAAACTAATACGTTGCTTCTTCTCAAAGATCTCTGGAGTCTGCCGGTATTGATTAACAACAGATCCGTTCCCATCCTGTACGCACGGTCTCTTAACACGTTCTGTGATTTGTTCAGGTCTTCTACTTCTCTGCTACATAACTCTGCAGTTGTTTCCCTTCTCTCGTTCACCTCTTGAGATTCCCCCTCAAGATGTGAGTAAATATTAATTACTCCCATCTTGTTCATGAAAAACTTTATCTTCTCGGATGGTAATGCTTTGGTAAACATGTCTGCTAGTTGTAGAGAAGTATGCACATATATTACTTCAATAATTTTTTCTTGAACCTTTTCTCTAATGAAATGTTGATCGATTTCAACATGTTTAGTTTTCTCATGGAAAACTGGATTCTTGGTGAGACTTATTGCTGATTGATTATCACAGTAAAGTTTGGTCGGCGTCTTTTGCTCAAAACCAAAATCTTTCATAATGTAGTGAATCCACATGATTTCACAAGTGGCGTGAGCTATAGCCCTGTATTCTGATTCTGTGGATGATTTGCTCACCACATTTTGTTTCTTGGTTCTCCAATTGATCATAGATTTCCCAAGAAATATGCAGTAACCTGAGAGCGACCTTCTTGTGTCTAGACATCCATCAAAGTCTGCATCTGCAAATGCTACTAAATCCATATTCTTTTCTGAAGACAACAAGATCCCTTGACCTGGACTTCCTTTCAAGTATCTGACCACCCTTAATGCTACTTCCATGTGTTCTCTTGTCGGTTTTTCCATGTACTGACTTAAGATGTTGACAGAGTAGCAAATGTCTGGTCTTGTCAAGGTGAGATATATTAGTTTTCCAACTATCTTTCTATATTCAGTTGAATTGTTAAGCAATTCTCCTTTTTCTTGAATGTGATGACCTTGTTCCATAGGTATTATAAGAGGTCTACATCCCAACAGACCATATTCTTCAATGATCTCAAGAGTGTATTTTCTTTGGCACATGTATATGCCTTCTTTTGATCTTGAGATTTCAATTCCTAAGAAGTATTTAGGTTCTCCTAAATCTCTTATCTTGAATTGATTTTTGAGATATTCTTTTGTTTTGTTCATCTCTTCCAAATTGTTGCCTCCTAGTAAAATGTCATCAACATATACTAGCAAGACAATGTAACTTGTATCAGTTCTCTTAGTGAACAATGAATAATCATGTTTTGATTGAACAAAACCAAATTGAACAAGAGAATTGGTGAATTTGACATTCCATTGTCTTGATGCCTGTTTTAGGCCATAGATAGATTTGTGGAGTTTACACACTTTGTTCTCTAATGATTCCCCCTTAATGGTGTATCCAGGAGGTAATTTCATGTAAATTTCCTCATCAAGATCACCATTAAGAAAAGCATTATGAACATCTAATTGTGACAATCTCCAACTGAATTGGGCAGCTAGTGCCAAGAAAATTTTGACTGTAGTGAGTTTAGCAACTGGACTAAAGGTTTCACTATAGTCCAGGCCATGTTGCTGTGTGAATCCTTGAGCCACTAGTCTGGCTTTATATTTATCAATGCTGCCATCGGACTTGAGCTTAGTTTTAAAAACATATTTGCAGCCGACGGCTTTATGCCCTGCTGGCAACGTAGAAATGCTCCATGTCTTGTTGTTATGCATGGCATCAAGTTCTTCCTGAATAGCCTGTCGCCATTGTGGGTATTGAATAGCCTCTTGAAAAGATTTGGGTTCATCAAGAGTCGATAGAGAAACAGAGAAGACTCGTTGATTATCTGAGAGTCGATCATATGATAAAAAATTGGAGATAGGATGATGTGTGCCTGATTGTGCAGGTGCTCTTGTGCCTTTCTTTAGTTCAGCACAATGAAAATCCTTTAATAAGGTGTTTCTCTGTCTCTCTCTGGTTGATTTTCGTACAGTAGGAATGTGTTCTTGTTGATGTTGTAATTCTGGATGATGTGCAGAAAATTCTTCTGCAGGTAGAGGTTCTGCCAATGGAATAGATTGAATTGAAATAGGAGTTTTGGAAACTGACCTGTTCTGGGATGAGCTAGATTTTTGGTCAGAGGAAGATGAAGATGGATGCCGTTCGGGTGCGGCTGAAGATTGATGAGGTGAGGAAACATCTGCTTGTGTATCCAGAACCTCTATTGAATGTGGAAAATCAGATGGGTGTGCATGTGGTGGTGAATCCTTTTGGTCATCTGCTCGAGAATCATGTGTGATTGGAGAAAATAAAATGTCTTGGAAGTGATCATGACCCATGTGTTCTTGTGAATCAAGAACATTAACCGATTGACTAAAAGGAAAAATGTGTTCATGGAATACCACATCACGAGAGATAAAGGTAATGCGTTGTTCCAGATCAAACAACTTGTATCCTTTCACTTGAGCAGGATAACCAATAAAGATAGCCTTCCTAGCTCGAGAACTAAATTTATGGCGTAATTCTTTTATGGATGCACCATAAGCAAGACATCCAAACGTTTTGATATGTGAATAGTCTGGTTTCTTACCAAACAACCTCTCATAAGGTGTATCATTATTGATGACAACAGAAGGAACTCTGTTGATGAGATAAGTGGCAGTTAAAATTGCGTCACCCCAGAATTTGAGGGGTAGCTCTGCGTGAAAAATCAAGGCTCGTGCCATATTAAGAAGTGTTTGGTGTTTTCTTTCAACAACACCATTCTGTTCAGGAGTGTAAATACATGTCTTTTGGTGTAATATGCCATGTTTGGTGTAAAAGGATTCCATGTGAAATTCAACTCCATTATCGGTTCTTATGATTTTAACTTTTCCATTGAATTGTGTAGCAAGCTGCGTGATGAAATTTGGCAGAATGGTTGCTACATCTGACTTATATTTCATCAAGAAAGTCCATGTCATTCTAGAGTAATCATCAACAATAGTTAAGAAAAAACGATGACCATTCAAGCTTGTTTGAGAAAATGGCCCCCAAATATCAATATGTAAAAGCTCAAAAACAGAGATACTAGAACAATTGTTATTAACTGGAAAAGGAGATTTCTTATGTTTAGCCTTGCTACAGACATCACAAACTTGCACTTCAGTGCTTGTTACAATAGGGAAAAATTGCTCAATTAATTTGAGTCTTGTAACTGGAATGTGTCCTAATCTAGAATGCCACAATTCCTTATTTAGCCGATTACACTGATGCAATTGTGAAAATGTCAAGGGATGCAAGCTAACATAATAGAGTCCATGCTCAATTCTGATTCTTCCAATCTCCACTGCGGAAGAGTTCATCTGCAGTTTACAATGATTTTTGTTAAATACAACTGATATATCATTGTCTTTTGTTAATCTGGAAACTGCAATTAAATTTACCTTAAAAGAAGGTACACATAAAACATTTTTAAGAATGACATTCTGTTCAATAGTGATATCACCAATATGGGTGACTTGTGTAAATTCTTGAGTTGGTAATTGAACTTTTGAAACAACATTTCTTATGTTGTGAGTATATAATGATGGTGAATAAATGATATGATCTGAGGCTCCTGAATCAAGAAGCCATATAACATTATTTAAAGAATTAGAGACATGATTAATATAAGTACCTGCCCATTCTTCATCAGTAAGGAGTGGAGCATTGCTGAAATTTCCAGAGGAGATGGCATTGATTTGTGAAGAAGGCATGTTCTGAGCAGCTGAGGAGGCTTCAATAGCTGGTGCAGTCTTGATCATCTTGAGAAAGGCCTGTAGCTGAGTATTGGAGATGGTAATGTCTCCATTTCTTTGATGGTTGACTGTCTGGCTAGGTTCTCCGTGCACGGCATTGGCATATCCCCCTCCATTGTTGGTTTTAGTGAACTTAAAATCAGGAGGAAAGCCATGTTTCCTGTAGCAGTCCTTTTCAAGATGTCCTGGCATGTGACAGTAATCACAGATCATGCAGTTCTCAGTATTGTGTCCCGACCTCTTGCACTTGATGCAGTATAGCTGGCTCTTGCCTTTTCTTTTGTAGCCAGTCGTCATGTTGGGAGCCCCCACCATCATTGCAGAAGCCTCTCCACTGTTGTTGCCCATGTTGATCAATCCTTTCTGTTTCTCATCTTGGAGTACTATCTTCAAAGCTCGATCAAGAGAAGGTGTTTTCTCCATTGTTAGAATCTGTGTTCTTACTTGAGCATGAGCATTAGTCAGCCCCATACAAAACTGGATTACTTCATCATCTTCTTCCATCTCTGCAAGATCATGAAGTGATTTGCAAGGGCACTTTCCACAGTGACATCCTTGCTTTGGCCTGAAAGTTCTTAGTTCTTGCAGCAAGCCAACCATAGCATCAAAATAACCTTCAACAGATAGTTGTGATTGAATGAGATTCATTAGCTCTCTTCTTAACTCAAAAATTCTCAATTTATCTGGAGAAGCATATCTTACTGCCAGCTTATCCCAAGCTTCCTTGGCAGTGTTTGCAAATCTGAGATTAGAAGCAATTTCTTTGCTGACAGAGTAAAGAATCCAAGTGAATATGAGACTATTGCACTTAAGCCACGGCATATAGAGTGGATCATCAATCTCAGGTTGTGCAATAGTTCCATCCACGAAGCCCATCTTATTCTTAGCTTCGAGATGCATAGAGATCATTCTCTTCCAGTCATAGTAGTTTGAGTTGTTGAGCTTTGGCTCAATCACAACAGAGTTGGGTGTATCAGCCGGACCAAGATAGAAGGGTCCATATGGGTCATTGAGATCATAAGTAGGTGATTCAGTCTCAGATTTCTTGAGTTTAGCAGATTCGTCTGCTGTTTCCAGGTCTTTGATCTTACTGAGATCATCATCAGTAGTCATGGTGAATAACAGATTCAAGATATATTGATTGAATTTGAATTAACAGAACAACCTGTAGATAATAGATTGAATGAGTCAGGCTGATAACAACAGCTGATGATTTGGCTAATGATAATAGCTCAATAATTTGATAAATAGGGCTAATAACAATAGCCTGCGTATGAAAACAGAAAAGAAAGAAAAAAACGCAGAGTTGGAAAATACGGCTAATAACAATAGCCTTGCGTAAGAGAACTGAAAGAAAAAAAAAAGAATGATAAATATGCGGAAGCTAAAGAATAGTACAGAAAAACCTTGCTAACCTCTGCTCCGGTACCATGTCAGAATACGCAAAGAACCATGATAGGAGAAGGCTCCGTTCTGTATTAATAAAGCTCTGCGGCTGAAAAATCTGTACATATAAAACCTAACTACTGACTAGTATTTATAGGGCTAAACTACTTATCTGGAAAGACAATCATGCCCTTATACAAATTACAATCCTAAACTAATACGTTGCTTCTTCTCAAAGATCTCTGGAGTCTGCCGGTATTGATTAACAACAGATCCGTTCCCATCCTGTACGCACGGTCTCTTAACACGTTCTGTGATTTTGTTCAGGTCTTCTACTTCTCTGCTGCATAACTCTGCAGTTGTTTCCCTTCTCTCGTTCACCTCTTGAGACATAATATACTACTACCCTCGATTGCACGCCCGAAAACCACAAGTAGGCGGCAACTCCATCGTAACCTTGTATGATTCACCCACCGCTGTTCGCGCACTATAAACCCAAGTATAACTCAATGCATCGCAACGACACTGTTCGCTAACTGGCTTTAACTCATTACAGCAACCTACTTTCTCCTCTTCTTTAACATGCCCCCCAATTGACTCCATGTACCTTGCGCAATTATTAAAGTTGTGTTGCCGAATCTCGACCTCGCAGGCAGGGCTGTCAGATAATGACTGGGAGTTGGTCCGAACAATAAGCATCGTGGTGAAAAGGACTATTTCTAGGAGAGTTAGCCTGGCCATGTTTTTGTTTGAATCGTAAGTATATATTTTGGTACGGTTCACTGTGGTATTCATGACTTGTAAGCTGGTTTAAATTTATGGAGAGGCTAGGGCTTTGCATGACGAGAACGTGGAGATATGTGATTCATTGTTGCGGTTACACATATGTGTTTCATGCAAAATGGTGATGTCATGGTTTTAGTGTTTATATTTAGCTTGTTCTTGGATATGATCCATTGATCATCAAAAGCTTGGGAAGGTTTTATTATCATTTTTTTAATTCCCTCTCATTCACCTGGACGGAGGAAGTGGTATATACACTATATAGGCACACTAGCCACATGTGGAAAGTGAAGAGAATTATTGTAGCGGCAAAACGTGGTGAACCACTGATCTAGCTCCTGCGGTAAAAACATATTTTGGAGCTACCCTGAGGCACTGATTCTTACGGTTGTGGAACCGTAAGAATGCACCATTGACCATGTTGTGGTTCGTCCCTAAAACTTAAACATGGTTGAATAAGGAAGTGAAATAATTGGGAGTTATAAGGTGGTGCAGTGAAAATGAACTAGAGTGCTGAAGATAGAGGTGCAGGGTTTCATCCCTGAGGGGGACATAAGGTGGCTTGGGTATGGAGGAGGTATAAGTTGGTGTACGATATTTGTATAGAACTATGATAAGAGTAGTCGTAATATTTGTCGTTTTAAAAAAAATTGAAATAATTAATTGTTTTTTTAGAATAAACAGACTTTCATTAAAACTGAATGAATCAAATTACATCCATTGTTTCCCTTGTTTGCAAGTTGCACCAGGTAAATCACGTAAACTAGAATCTAAAAAATTACGCCCGGCCGCTAATTGTTGGTAGTTGCACCAACTGATACATCCGTAGCTAATTTATTATAGTTGGGATTGTGATGCGCTGAGGTATCTTGTACTGTACGCATCATACATGAACATTTCAAAATTCATCTCATCTACACATAGATTGCGATTTACATTTAAGCATGCATCAAGCACTATAAGCTTCTTAATTAATTTTATTATTCCTATTTATTTCATTTATGAAGTAATTAAAGAAGTCGCTACGAAATGTATTTATCAAATAATTGATCAACTTCTGTTGAACGCTACTTTGTCTTTATCATGTGTGGTTGGTTACTTAATTGTAAAAATACTTGAATCAAACTTATGTTAGATTTTGGTTTATATATACAGGTCAATTAGAGGTTTATATATTGTCTGTAGTTTGTTGACTAATAAAAAATATTAAGATAGAAGATGATTAGTAACGGGAGTTTCAATTAAGGCTGAGCACAGCTCGGGATTTTTGAGTTTTGGGTTTCAATTCGGGTACCCTCACATTTATCCTAACCCGGTTGGGTTGGGTCAGACACCTAAAAATTCGATCCGAACATTCAATCCTAGTGTCAATCATGATTCATGAACAATCTCGTAGATTTGGAGTTTGAAATGTGTTTCACGTTGAGAATTTACATTTCAATGTTGATCCATCCTCTTTTACAAGTTCAATCACTTAATTTCAGAGAATTGAGATGCAACAAAATAGTACTCATCTAACAACAATAATTACAAAGGCATTCACAACAAAAAGAATCAACATATATATATATATATAAAGCTATGAACTGCGCATCATAATAAAGGTAAAGATCCCCACAAGAGCTCAGCAACAATGGTGGCGCATTAACCTCGGACACACAGGCCTTCCTAACCTTGCTCAATATTAACTCCTTCAACGCCTTCTTTCCGCCATGAGTAAACCCTTCGCCCACCTCTAACTGCGTTGCAAATCTAGCCACGCAACTCGCGAAAGGATAAATCTCTCGGTTTATTCCATCATGTTCAACCTCATCGCCAAACCTCTGCAACTCCACCAGCTTCTCTATCAAGCCACTATTGATCATAGCTTCCGCAACCTCGTCCATCCCATAACAACCAATTTCCATCAAACATTTGAGGGCCCTGATCCTTATTTCCATGCAATCTGACGACAAATAACAAACAATCTCCAAAATTCCACCACTCGACTCGATTTCATCTACCAAAGGGCTCCTAATTGCACTGGCCAACGACGAAAGAACATGCAAAGAACACAAAGAACCCATCGTCACCAACACCTTCACACTTCCTTTGACCAAGACTGATCCCGCAAACACATGTTTATTAAAAAGTACAATATCTTTCATCAAGACCACAGCCTCCTCACGAACCAGTTGAGAGAACAAGGGATTGCACAAAACCCACTCGATCTCCGAGAATATCTGAAACTTCAACAGCAAGTCTTGCAAATTCATGTCGAACCCTCGTGAAAGCCTGTCCTGCAACACAGACATTTCCGCAGAAAGTTTGTCTTGATCATTAGCCATGTTCGCCCAAGAACATTGTCGTAGCCCTTGAACAGTTTTTGACAAACTTGAAACAACTTGGTAATCAATTAAGGAATGGAGCTCTGACTCGATTGAATTGACGAGTCCAGATATCTTGTGCCACTTGAGTATGTGAACGATAAAGGATTTGAGATCGAATAATGTCAATGGTTTCGAGTCGTGTATTGAATCGATCAACTGGGAAAGTTGTTTGGAGAGCAAATAGTGATGCGGATATGAAGAAAGAATGAAAGATGAAGCTTTATGGAGGTCGTGGATCAAGGTTTCACCGATTTGCGAATGATGATGAAAAACAGAGCTAAGGGCTTCCAAGATTTTATACAACTGTTGACGGGTCTCCATTGAAATCAGAGCAAAAGAAACAATGATGATGATGAATTATATAGATCGATTGAATCCTTTGAAAAATGAGTATAGTATACTACTACTTCACATGGAAACAGAATAATAGAGTTGGTGCTTCTTGAAATTGAATTATGTTTTCATTCCGCCTCCACGTTTTATTTGTTGATGGCATTTTAATTATATTCCAAACCTACTAGGCTATTATATTATCCACATTAAACCCATCCAGGTAGTACGTAGTTGTTAAGAGTAGCTACTAGAAGTATTAGAGCTTTAAGTTTACTAAAACTAAATCAACAAGTAATAAAACATGCTGGTGCTAAAAAGAACTAATGAAATGCAGATACCAATAGTAATTCTGATTTATGAACGTATCAAATGTTGCAGCTGCACCATTTGAGATATTAGCCACGGAGTCAAACTTATCAATAGACCAGGTAATTGGACAAACTATAGCAGCTATGAAAAATATTTAGAAAAATCGTGAGTCGGGGTAATTACCCCTCCATTCCATGACGAGATTGTCGTTCTACCTACCGGGCGTAAAGTTCATGGAAACTAGTACAAATTGTTGTAATACTCCTCTCCATCCATTCCCTCCGCGTGATCCATCATCATCGCATGGTCAGATATGGCACAGACGTCCGTCAATGCAGAAATACAATATTCAGACCGAGACCAAAGCCAATGTATACTTCTTTGACACAACGCTCTTAGTGTCAAAGAACGTTATTGGCTCAATTGCACTGATTTTTTGACCATCCAAGGACCTAGATCACGGTGCCCGTCCACAACCAAAAGGAAACACTGGAGTCCGAGTGCCACCACAAGCAAAAGCCTTTCATCAAAATTAGTTTGGTATCAAGTCCAATGCTCATGATCCCAAACCGATGGGTAATTATCAGCACATGCAATGCAATTGCATGTATATCAATACTCCAGTGTAGTTTCGGCTGGGGTAGAGGAATGAGTATTTCGCAGAAGCATGGCTCCATGACCATACTGTCATACCTTCAGCTTTTAATTTGATCTTGGAAGTAGCTAGGCACATTAATGGTATCCGTAAATTCAACGTAAAAAACAATGTCCCTTTCAGCCTTTCTTGCTGACATCCACACTCAAATATTTTATAGTAGAATGAAACGGGCATCAATGGAAAAATTATTCGTCAATACTATCTACCATGTCATCCTTTGCTCTAAGAATTGTTCAATTCTGAAAATGTTGCTGGACTAGCCTAATTGTTTTTACATAAACACGGAATATGTATTACCAACAACGTCTGAAATATGAAGGATTCGTCGTGCAATTTGATAGGAACCTCTCCACTATTTTGCTCAACCATTCCATCCCCAACCTAGAAATTTCCCAATTTTTCTATTAAAAAAAAAGAAGAGAGAGAGAAGAAGAAGAATCAGCATGAATTCACTTGAAGCAAAAGCCAATAAAATTCACTTAAACGAGCTTGGCATATAAAATGATAAAAATTTAAATTCAAATACAGATTTATGTAGAGTATATGGAATTGAGAACCTAGACCACAAATGCATGTCTCTTTTGTCAATCTGAGGACCTCAGATGAACTCCCAATCTTGAATGAGCAAAGCAATGAAATCATTATTTTATAGTACTACAGTTAAGACGTGATGAAATAATTTCCCGGCTACGACCCTAGTTTTATGAAATAGACGACCAACTCAAGTACTTCTAGGCCTAAGACCTGTAATATCGGTGACTTGGATCACTGTTTGGTGGCCACTGTACAGTGGGCCTCACTGTGGCCCAACTCATTAAAAAAAAAAAAGAAATAGCATGGGTGCACGTTTACGTGCACCCCGGCTGGTGGCATATATGGAGGGGGACTTGTCCCCCTCCTATTAGTTCATTTTTTTTATTTATCTTTATAATTATCTTTTTAGATTTTATTATTATCTGATATTTTTATTATTTAAAAATATATATATATATATATATATATATATATATATATATATATATATATATATATATATATTAAAATTCATAATTTTTTTCCATCTATAAATATAACCTAACTTCATTATATTTCACACACTTATCTCCTAGCCAAATGGATCCAAATGAAGATTTCTTTCCAGAGTTTTATTATACTTATCAAAGTATCCAAAACTCTTCATAATTCTGCATTTCATGTTTTTCGTTGTTATCAATTTATAAAAATATTGTAATATTAATTTTTTTCCTTTAGTAATGGTTGTACTTTATTAATATAAAATAATGCTTAATTTGTTATTTCGGAAAATTAGAGAACTTTTCTAGATTAATACAGTAATTTTATAATAATATACAATTATTATATTATAATTATTAAATGATAATAAAAAATAAAAAAAACAAATAAATTGAATTGATTGGATGGTGGGTGGTCATGGATAAATGTGGTTTTTGGTGTTGTGGTGGGTTGGTTGAAGGATGGGGTATGTGTATGAGAGAGAATTAATTTTTTATTTGAAATTGGATAGTGGGGTGGGTGGTGGGTGGTGGCTGATATTTATGGTCTAAGTGTGTGAGCGTTGTTTTTTATTCATTCTGAAAATACTTGTGAATTTCTTCCCATTCGGTATTGTATTATTCCTAATTCAGATAGTATGAAACTTGAAATTATGTATTGAAAAATCATATTTCAAGCAAAAACTAATACTTCGTATAAAAATAACATACCTCATGAGATCCCATTTTAGTTATATCACACAACCATGTCCCAAGCAGTTGAGGCAGTGTTGAACCCTAAGTAGTAGTACAAAAGAATCACAATTTCAAAACCTTACTATAGTGGAATTATATAAGATGCAATGGATGTCTTGAAGCAAGAAAACTCACTTGAATCCGTCGCACGTTGGGCATAGACAAGGATTTATAACCAAGGGATCATATAGGGGTGACCACATTATCGTACCATTGCCTTTACATAGCTTGCACATGTAATACCCTACTCCTTTACAAGGTAGACACGGATTTCCATATTTCTTCTGCAAAATAACCAGATATTATAACATCACACAAGATTATAACATTACTCAGAACAAACAAACCATGAGCTACATAGAATGAGTCAGTTGAGTCTTTATCGCTGAACCGAGACATGTATCTATGTATAAAACGAGGTACAGAGGATGCTTATGTGTAACCGAATACAATTCTATAAGTTTATCGGTGTATGTTTATGTTTGAATCTTAGTATGTATCACCTTTTTATGTGTGAGGGATCTTTGCAAAATGGTAGATGCTAGGGAATAGAGAGCAAAAGTTCCCCCGAAAAATGTAGCGGAGGCAGTTGCAACCCGGCGCAGTAGTTTGGAAACACCATCACCATCCATTTCTATCAACTCTTTATTCTGTGAGTCTATGACTGATCATTTAACTGCCAGGAACAAAGAGCAAGAAAAAAAAAAGGATAAAAAGCAGAAGATGAGTTTGTGCCATAAACCCAGTGAGAGAGTAACATCAAATTAACACACACACACACAAGTCCAATGTTTATGAGATGAAAAACAGCATAGGTGAAAAAGAAAGCCAAAAAAGTACTAATGGAAGGGAAAAAACTGGATAAGAAAGGCGCAATTATGCATCAATGCAATTCTATTTCATCAAATTACACCACCAACATGGCAACATTGAGTAAAATTAATTAATCATCAAGCGACTCACAGACTATCTAGTGCAGCGAAAAGGTAAAAAACATGAAAGAATACTAGAAATCAGCAGCAAATAGTGTATATTACAGATGCCCAGATAGAAAAAATAAGTCTTACTTACACTGCCTGGCGAGAAGGTTACCGAAGAGGGAAATTCGGAGAGATTGAAGCTTTCGCTACCAACAAACGGTGCCCAACAATGAAGAAACACAAATGAAATGAAGCTCAAGCGGATTGGCAAAGTGAGAACGAATACAATGAATTATAGTACTATCTGTCAGTTAACTCGCCAACTCAAACACTACTAATTCGTTTATGACGTGAATGAGACTCTTACTTCACATTACATAAAGGGCTCCTGCACCCTTCCGCTTTGCCCTCACTTTATGGAGAACAAAGGATTTTGTAATCCTGAACTAAGATTCAACTAATTCATCGATAAGAAAACCGACCGAAACTAGCCAAAACCTGCATCTTTACCCCAACAACTGGTGATGAGGGTTAGAGCACTTTTTACAGAATTTTCAAAAAAATCTCCTTAAACAAGTCGATACATAAAACTCAAGTTCTATTCTGACCTGGTCTTAATTCTGCTCATTAAAGAAAAAGAGTTTTGAACTCAAACTCGATTTTTAAATAACGAGACTTACCAATGCTCGATTCATTGGTCAAATGAATTCTTAACTGAGATCAGATTCGACATAATTATCTTACTGATGCTAGCCACATATTATATGTCACATTTGTTTCTAGTATTTATTGGCTTGTCGCCAAGCATCGTGTAAATTTGGAAGTAAACCATTAAATTGCAAGTCTTCTTGGTTGTGACTCGCTACCAAGTAAAGAGCACGAGATATGGTGTTTAGCATAACCAGAGACGAACATGTTCATAATACCTTGCGATTGAAAATAAGCCACGTCAACTTATGGTTCATTTGAGTTACCGGGTTTACAATTTACTAGTATAAACTCCTTGTTCACATTCCTCCGTTCCTAAAGAACACTTCCCATCTTTTATTTTTTGTCAAAGGAAAAAACTATTCTCTGGAGTTGGACCAAACATAAACACAAATCCAGCAAAAGAAACATACTTGATTTCACTTCAACTGGGCAACATACCTATAGCTAGAATTGAATGTGTATGAGTTACACTTCATCAGTATACATGTATGCCTGTCAGTCTGCTCCATGAGAAGGTAAATGATTCTCAGATGGAAGGGGTGGATTTTGACAAGTAACAGTCACCTTCTGATCATCATCACTCTCAATACACTCTCTAAAGTTTGCCACCCTCCCCAACTCTTCCACCTCATCGATCATGCGATCAAGCTTCGCAACAGTCTCCACAAGCAATGAAGCAAATGCAGCAAAAGGGAGAGCTTCAGAGAACTCCAAGCTGGTAATAGCAAGCTTGCTTAATGTTGGCCTTAACACCTTCGTCTCACCTTGTTGATCATTAGCCCTTTTCAACTTCCAATCACGCAAAGCTGATGAGTCAGTTTTGACACTTGATATGGAGACTCCAATATTCTTCGACGACTTCTGCCTTGCCAATGCTAAGGCTAGCGCATTGGCATTTGCATTGGCACTAGGACCAAGGAATAGCTTTGGCTGGGATTTTAAGGCGGCGTCAAGATCTTGCAAGGCTTCGTGGAGGTGGTCGGATAAAATTTCAGGAGGGCATTGGCGCCGGTTTCTTATGCTATCAGCAAGCTCCATTAGTGCTTTTGACACTTCTCCTGCAACTCGAATGCATGGATCCTTGAAAAGAGCTCGAACAAAATGTGGAGTCTGTAATTCAGAACATTTTGCCAAGGGATTGAATTGTTCCAGTTAGTAATCATAATCCATCTAAAGTAAACATGAAAAAAAAAAAAAAAAAAAGAAACAGTTCCAAGCTCATAATAAGTTCAAAGGCTTTTTCACTGTCTATAATGATAATAGAATTACCTGAATTTCGGTGCGCAGACATCCATGTAGAGCCACAACCGTGTAACCAAAGTGACGGAGAACGTCTCCTAACTTTACATACTGTTGCCATGGGAATCTGTAACAGTGTCTTGAATGGCACGGCTCCCAACTCGCATGCAATGCCTAACATCTCGGTAAAAAATTTAAAAAGTATATCATACACAACTGAATGTCATACTTATAGAGCTGAAGTAACCTGAATTTAGAAAAATATAAATATACCAAAGTCTCATCGATGGATTTTGAATCCAGGACAGCCTTATAGCCCTCATAGATTGGATCCTCCGATGATTTAGCTTCATCTAAGTTTGGCTCTTCGCTGTTGAAATATTCTTTTACACAAGCTGCATTGATTGTTCATCATGCTTCACATAATTAGGTTCCAACATAATTTAAAAGTTGTCCTTCTCTAAGGCAAAAATGCATGCATGACACAGAACATTCCATGTGTTCAAAAAGAACAACCCTTAAACATAGCTGATATAGCTCTATTGACTTTTATAACAAGGTATGTTTACTCGAGAGTTGAGTGTTTCCAGTATCAATTACCTTCATAAGATTTTGCCAAGCCTTCAAGCTTGGACACGGTGGAATTGTGTAGATCTTGGCCCGACCAATTGGGAAAAACCATGAGGCTCATCAGGAGACATATTCCACAGCCTATAGCAATTGTATATAGCCGGTCATGTGCTATTTTCAGCACGTTATGAATACGGTAGCTGGACACAGTGATGAGATTGAAGGTCAAAAGAAATATCACAACTCCATAGTCATAATTTTTCTTTATGTAAGGAAAAAATCTTATGTACGTAGCTGTTGTTCCTGTCATTCCAAAAACAAAGTTTGAGTAAGGTAAGTCATGTAAAGTCTCAAGATCGAGCTATATTATTCTAGTAATGCATAGTTCTTGAAGGTAGAGTTGATATTTTTACCAATAACGAAAACTGCAGCTCCAATGAATATTGCCCGAAACACCAGACCAGTCTCTTGTGCAACACACTCTATTAGAAATGCAAGTGATCCTGCTAACAATGTTCCTAGCCCTCTATTTAAGCCTTTGCACAATGTTGCTCCTGCAATTAAAAAACAGATGTTCTTTATCTGATACAATATCACTTATCTACTAAGAAAACAAAGTAAAAGAGATTAGTATTTAGTAGCAACATACCGACAGTAAATTCGAGCACCACAACAACTGTCATGACAGCCCAAATGGCATTCTGTCCGATGCCTTTGAACAATGGCTCTAGCAAATACAACAGTGATACCAATGTCAAGGAAATCCCCACTTTCAGTGAGTGAAAAACCCGACGAGGATCTTCCTTCCCCGCGGTGCACATGGATTTCCATGTGAATGCAGTCAGTGTTTTCAATTTATACACTAAAACACTTGAATTCTCCTTCAAATCATCAACCCTTTCACTCCAGCCATTGTTGTTTCCCTCAGAAAATCCCATTCCAAAGTACATGAATTCGTAAGTACTGTGCACAATTCCAAGAAATAGAGTAACAAAATTTTCTTGGGGCTTAAGAACTGATGGGCAAGGAACCTGCAGCTACACTAAATAGAGCCCAGGAAGATCAATGAAAGAGAATTTATAATAAAATATGATACAGATATTAGTATTGAATGTCTCCTTAAGTTGAGGAAAAGTGAAGATGTTAAAACCCTGTTAACTACAGATGTGAAAGAGTACATCTGTAGTTGGCAAATTCAAAAATGATGAAAGGTCTCAGGTATCTTTATGTTTGAGAAACTCATGCTTCCACATATTTAAGTAAACTAATGTGCCATGTACAAGTATTTTTACTTTTGGTTGAACTTCACATGCAATCCGTTGAAGCAATTAAGTTTGGGTTGTGACTGGTGACAATTGCCACCCACAACTAAATAGTCCAACAACAACTGGGGAAAATGTCAAAAGCTGTCTTACTGATTCTTGTGCTTCATTTCCCTTTCTTAACCTCACCATCATTGGGTCAACTAAAAAGGAAATGAAAATGAACATATATATCATGTAAAAAAAAAAAAGCAAGATTATTACATAAACACCGAATTTCCTAGTTCTATGCGGTTGAAAATCATCCACATCACAAGGAAAAACGTTTCAACAAGTTGTGGTTGCGGTATCATAATTATCAACAGCACCGAGCACAGACACTAAACATCTAATGCAATTAGAGTTTCTCTATAAAAGTAAAGAAGAAACCTCAACTGATACAATACATTCATCTACAGTCAAACAATCATGGTTCTAACTTGATCAAACATCACACCATGTAGCATTGTTTCAAATGACCCTAACATCACGGTCTCCTTTCACTTCTCAAATAGTC
The DNA here is from genome assembly GCA_028274465.1 of Plantago ovata. Classification (NCBI taxonomy): domain Eukaryota; kingdom Viridiplantae; phylum Streptophyta; class Magnoliopsida; order Lamiales; family Plantaginaceae; genus Plantago; species Plantago ovata. Next base: position 14,510,398 of record CM051456.1, on the reverse strand, counting down.
CATTCGAATTCCCCATAATTGCTCCCCTACTGCTTTCATGTCTGGGCGATCAGCTCGAGTAGGGGCAGCGCATTGGATAGCCAAACCAAACATTCTAGCAAGGATTTCCATATCTACCTTTTCACTCATCAAGGGATCTAGCATTTCCACAAATCTTCCTTCATTGTACTTCTTAAAAGCCTGCATAATCAAGTTTGCAGATGTCTTTGATGAGTTAATACAACCAAAATCTATGGAACCTAGTTGTCAAATGTACCCCAAATGATCTTAGACAATAACTACATGAATTCTAAATATTGTTGCAGATTGGTTAGACTCTGGCATGCGTTCTGTGTGCTATTCACATCGAATATTATTTGCTTGCATTTGACTCAAATGGATGAATCAAACACAGTATATCTCACTATATTCATGATCCTACTCCTACTACTTCCCTACCTCTACCTATTGTCGGTGCATATACATACTTCCTCTAAGTCTAAAATTTTCTAACATTCAATCCCTTTTATTATCAATTCATACGGAAAGCCAAAGGGCCTTGCCCTATCTCAACTCGTTCAAATACAGCTAAGAAATAAAATCACAGCCAAACACCTTGAGAATCAATCCAGACTAAAGCAAACTCAAACATTTGTTGCATTTAGCTAATAAGGATTTTTTGTTTTTTCAAAATTATTGTTGGGGGACGCTGATAGTAAGGATATCTAGACCTCGAACCAGTTCTCCAAGTAGAACACCCTAGACAGAACATCTTAGCCTAACAGGCACTTCACAGCAAGCCATTTGTTAACAATGTTCATTTAAATACAACCCAGCAACTTGACATTTTCATGGAGATGTTTCTCTCCATACGACTAAAACGAACAATTTAGAATAAGAGATTAAGTGCAGGTAAGAATTACTTGACCTAGATCACAATCATGCTTGCTCAGATCTTCATTCGCCTGTTTTAATTGCTACTCTGTACCAATTTTACTCTTATATTGTGACTCGATGTCATGGTAAAGTCCCAATGTGAAGCTCCAAACCAAGATAGCTTTTTCACAGAGTTATCATGTGACTGCAACAACTCCTATTACTATTGCTGATGAAACAAGTACGAGATCCCCAATCCTTTTTCAACCAAAAATCAAGGTTTTCATTTTACTTCTTCTGGAATTTCAATTGCCTAATCACCTTATTCCAGCTTTACAAAAAGAATGACCTCAAAGGACCTTTTTGACAGAGTTATCGTGCCTGCATGAACTCCTATTAATAATTTAATATTGTCAACGTATTAAACACTAGATGGGCAACCTTATACAGCCCAAAATCTACCTATTATATTTCCTCTTGCGAAATTCTACCTGTCCAGTTTATTAATGCCAGCTTTACGAAATTGATTAGAAAAGACTAAGTCATGCCTATCCTTGTTTTCATAGCATTGCATTAAATAAGAGTTGTCAACTTTTCACCTTAGCATAAATATGGCTAGCAAAGTAAAGGAAACTGCTATTACCAATAAATTCATGCTAGCCATGTATCACTCATTCACACTATCAATATCCGATTTCGTCATGGGATAGTAGAGAATAATAACACCCATCAAAGTAAAACCAAAACAGTAAATGCTTACCCATCTAATAGTAACCCTCTCTTCAGGTGATTTCTTCAAGTCCACAGGGCGTCGGCCAGTTAAAATTTCCAGTAACAGTATTCCAAATGAGTATACATCACTTTTATTGGTGAGTTGATATGTCCTCATGTACTCAGGATCAAGGTAACCAACTGTGCCTTTCACTTTCGTTGATACATGTGTTCTCTCAGAGTCATCCCCTAGCCTCGCAAATCCAAAATCTGCGACCTTTGCCCTCAAGCTCTCAGTCAACAGAATATTGGAGGACTTTACATCTCTGTGTATAATTTGCTTCTCTACAATAAAAAAAGTCACATTATTTCCATTATCCTTCAGACAATGATATAGAGAGACAAACATAATGGTATCAATCAGTATGCTACATGAAGAGAAGATGTGTTCATGAAAGTCCTAGATATGGGACAACAACCCCAGCTCACACTACTTTAGAACTTTTATCGAGATCACACAAATGGTGAAATCTTTAACTTCAAGGTAATATGACAAATACCGCTGTAACTTTGAGCTTGTCTTGAACTTAAGGATGATAACACATAGCTCCAGGAAGTTCATGGTTAAACTACGATGTGGGCCAGTGTAGCTTCTAAAGCTGCACAGCATGCATGGGTGTCTACATTATTGTAATTAAAAAAAAAAAAAGGGGGTCACTTACTTCATACTGAGACCAAACACATTATCACTATCTGCTAGTGCACAAATAAAATCAGGATGTAATTCATTGTTTAGACAGATCATTCCCTAAGCAAAGGTCCAGAAATAAGTTGCAGAAGTAATTACATTGGTAGAGTTTTACCAGCATATAGATGAAGATAAGTTAGGCCATGAGCAACATCAATGGAAATCTCAAGTCGCTGATTGAAATCCAATATCTTCCCCTTAAGACCTGACAACAAAATCGTCAAATACTAAATCAGACATGCGTAGAGCAAGGTTAATCAATAATATTGTTGAGTTTACAAGCATTACCATCTAAATGTTCTCTAAGAGTGCCATTAGGCACATACTCTGTAATAATCAAGCGTTCATTTCCTTTTTCGACATAACCAAGCAGCTTTACTAGGTTTCTATGATCAATTTTTGCTAGAAGTTCAACTTCACTCCTAAATTCAGTCCTAAGAGCTTCAAATTGGTCCTGCATTTATTGCACAATAAGTCAATAAACAAGCATTGTTGATATAAATTGATACAGAATCACAGCAAGAAGTGCATAATTACACACACAAATAATGTCTGAATACAGCACTTGTTTTTAGGTGGGCATGAAATAACAGATATATGGTTGTGGGCAAGAGCAACTTAAGAATTACCAAACACAAATCTGTCAAACCACATGAATGTGTAGGTTGTCAGTGCTTGAAAATGATTTATGTAGCAACAGAAAACTTGCAGTTACACATTATTATATTCATGAACATTATTCCCAGTAAACAAAGCTGATGCAGCAGCTTCTGTAAACAAGCAGTCATTGCTCTTACCTTTCTTGCACGTTTAATGGCAACAAATTGGCCATCTGATAGCTCAGCTTTGTAAACGGCTCCAAATCCTCCTTCCCCTATCAGTAATGCCGGAGAGAAATTCTGAGTTGCTCTGGCAACTTGATGCATATTCAGGTGAACAGAGCCAAGTCTAGTAAGTTTCGGTGACATGGAAAATCTTGAAGGACTAGGCGGCACTCTCAATGGACTGGGTGGCACCCTCATTGGACTGCCAGGAAATTTTTCAGGCACAGGATTCATTTCTAAAGATGAAACTGAATCCGCTGGAGTAAAAGTAGGATGTTAACATTCATATGAAACTAAATTGCCAGAAATGTGAAAATAACAGTCAGTCATGGTTGGGGGTAAAAAAAATGCATAGATTGAGTTGCTCATGTATAATCAAAATCATAAGATTGAATATTTTCTGAAACTTTCCAAAGATAAGTAGTTTGATCACCTGCATTTTATACATGTCATCTTTATACTTCATTCTGTAAACATATACTGTGTATTTGCTTGCTGACTTCTTTAAAGAAAACAATATGTAACATTTTGAGAAAGAAACTTTTCTTGATGTTCATAAGTCAAATTGTTTCGCACTCTAATATGTAGTAATCTTAAGATGCAAGAAGAGATGGAATTCTTTCAATATATATTAGACCTATACCACAGTCTGTAATTCAATCAGATTATTATCTAACTGTCTATAGAGTCTTTTTTTGTATGTGCTTTTTTTTTCTTCGGGTGCATGTGTGCGTGTATGAGAGATTATTATCTACCTGTCTTTAGTCTTTTTTTTCCCTCCCTGCAACAGTCCAATTCAGGGACCAAGTAACAATTAAATGATAAAACAGCAAATGTCCAAGAACATTCACCAACTTTTTTCAAAAAAATCTTGAGAAAGTACTCGCATACCGAATACTACGAGAGGGTAAAATCAGTACAAAAGCATGCGTTGAACATTAGAGATATGTAAACCATCTCACTCACTTGAATTGAGCTCCTTGGAAAGAACAGCGTGACCAGCATCTCTTTTCTTTGCTTGGAAGCACGGGCAGACAACGGCACAACATAGAATAAAGAAAGCTGGTATAGCCAAGGCAAAAAGTTTGGGATGTAATATAGAACTATTTGTGGATTTTCCGTTTTCATTCTTAGAAGTTTTATCCGTATCCTGCCCAGTAGATCCTTCTCGAGCTACAGCCTTTATGTACTTTCTTCCTTCATGCAAAGAGAGCTTACCTGCAACATATGAAAGGATGCATGGTTTACAAATGATGACATTAGTTCAAGTACCCCGAACTAAGTTAACAAATAATCAAGCAAAACGAAATGAAAAGAGAGAATAAACAATCAACAAAAATTCCTTAATAACACATACCTAATGAAACATCTAACCCGCAGAAGTGGTTCTCAACCTTTTTCTCTAAGAAGCAACTTTTCTCATTATATTCATTCAAAGCGTTGCAGAAGACATATCTATCCACCAATACCCCATCTATGAAAAACAGTGCACGGCTAGGATCACCCGAGTGGCTTACATGGTATCTTCCACAAGCCACACCATGCCTCAACGACACAGAACCAGTTACTATTGCCGATTGCACAAGCACGAAAAGAGAAAAAAGCAACAATATCATTTTCAGTGATGTAATGCACGAAATCTCCATTTTTCAAGGCCAAAGGATAACGGAGACATTCTCGATGATTAAGCTCCACTACTAGAGACAACTTGACAATGCTGCAACACTGGCCAAGTTCAATTTTAACTAAATAACCCTCAACAAAGTGGTTCAAGCACGAAACTGCAGTGCCACCAGACAACCTGTCAAACCAAAGCCAAACAGCCTTGAGAAACGAATTATCAACAGCAACTCAGACAACACACGCTAAATGATTATCCAAAACTCTAGAAATCGAACCACAGCTCATTAACAGCTATCGAGTTTGACCAATCAATATGACACACACCCACACCAGAAATCCACTCAGTCAACAAAATCAATCCAATAGCTCAACTAGTAGTCTAGGAAGTTTCCTTGCCGAATTGAACAGACAATTGCAAAGCATATGATTGTAGATCAATTGGTCAGTGATTGATTGAACATTTCAAGGAAGACGACGAAGACTTTGAGTGAATTGAATTGAAATCGAACACAATAAATAGGTACTAAAATCAGAGCAATAAATACGAGTCAATCAATTATCAAACACATTTATTGAAGTCAAGGGAAAGAAGAAGCACAAACCTGAGTAGGAGCGGATGTTGAGAGAGAAAGCAGATTAAAGAGAAGATGAAGTGAGTGAATTATTAGTATCAATATTATTATTATTATTGGATTGTATATAAATGTGTGTTTGAAGATAAACTGAAAGTTCAAAGAAGGATCCAAGTGTAGTTTGGTGAGAATGGCTTCTTCCATCTGAGACTCTGAGTTACGCGTTTCCTTGTCCTTTCCCAGACTTGGACAAGTACTGTAAAAAATTCAACTACTCTGGTATATACAGTAGACCGTACTCCTCTGCATATCAGTATTACTATTCAACTATTCATCCGTATTTTGATTATTTACTTTTCATTAATTAAATACTAACCTCATTTACCTTTTGATTCAAAAGTTATTAACGAGATTTTATTTATTTATTTATTTTTTTAATGAAATGGATCAGTCCTTAGACCTTGTCAAAGTTTATAACTACAGAAGGAGGCAATTCACAAAGAACTCCGTCTTTGAGCTTACTTTATTCGAGTCAAGCAGTCAGCAACCATATTAGCTGACATGTTGACCCATCTAAGAGCATTCATTATGGTTTGGGACTATAAACATAGAAGTCCCAAAATAAGCTTCTTCCAAATTGAAACATTCAATGGTTTGGGGCTTCTATATGGACCTCATGTACCATATTTTACTCCATCAACCAATCAAAACAAAAACTATATATAAAATAATAATATGGAGGGCTATTATTTAGTAGTCCATTCCTGTTAGTAGCCCCAAAAAAGCCCCCATTGGAGGCATTATGAGGCATATTTGGGGTTTAGAAGTCCCAAACAAGCCTCCATAAGGAGTGCTCTAAGCTCAATATCTCAAAGTTTATGCATAGAGTCTTTACACATTTGCACTTTCCTCTTTACTTCCTCATCTTCTTCTTCATTGATCTCTCCCTAGATCATTATCACAAGCAACTGATAGAATTTAATAAAAGTGTATGCTAATAAATATACTTCAGCGTTTTGGTCTAATGTTTTTAACCTTTTTTTCTTTTTTAGTTCGAATAAAGTTTCTCATTTCCATTTTTTACAAGTGGATCGTTAACTCCACTCAACTAATATCATTATACTACACTAATAAATACAATTTTACCAACCCACTAACCTTAATTTAGTCAAAGTCTTGGAAATTGGTGGGTTTTATTCCATCAGTGGAAAAGCTAATACTTCTAGCGGTTCAACTAAGAGATTATGATTTTAACAGATTATGTTATGGTATTAAGTTATTAGCATTGAAAGTTTCAATTATATAATTTCAACGTCTTTTGTTATGATTTTAAGAGGTAATGTGATGGTTTTAATGGTTCATATTGTACGTCTCAATTATAGTTTAGACATCTTTTGATAATGTTTTACGAGTGAGATGTTACGGTTTTGAGGAGCTACATTGTCATTTTAAAATTGCTTATTATAATATAATTAATTGATAATCTAAAATCATTCACAAATATTAGAAAACCACCTTTAAAGGAGTACAATTAAAACATCAATGAACAAGTTTGCAATAAGCTACTTGAAACATTCCATTTCCGTCATTATAATATTGGAACAATAAGTCATTCAAGTGTTTTTTCTTTATGCAAATGCAAAATTGATTTGTTGAAATATGTTTTTTTTCGATTAAACTTATTGGCGAACTTCGACTTCATGACTTTTGTTGCTGGTGTTTATTGCTCAATACTGCATGGACACCTGTGAGAGATCTATCATCAAACTCGATGTCATCATCATCAAAAGCTTAAAACATAACTAATTAGGTTAAAACCATAACAAATATCATTAAAACTATCACATTCATGCTAAATCTATAACAAAGCAATAACATGCAATACAAACTAAAAACGTAACATTGATAATTAAAAGTTAAAACCACAACAGTTCTTCTTAAAACATGCAACGCAAGATAAAAACAATAACATTGGTGCTTAAAAGTTAAAACCATATAGTTATAACATACTCCCTCTGTACCAGAACAGTTGCACCATTTTGCCATTTTAGGCGTCCCGTTAGAGTTGCACCATTTCATTTATTGGCCATTTTGGGACATGTATATAACAATTTTATATCCCACAAATACATTTGAGTGGTCATAAATCACCAATAAAGTAAAATCAATCTCCGCTACCAATATAAATCAATATTTAACTCCCCTCCTTATTTCCTGTGTCCAAAATCAAATGGTGCAACTGTTATGTGACGGATGGAGTATGCCATTAAAATAATACTAACAACAATAAGCATAAACATGCCAGACAAGCTAAAACTATAATGTTAGGGTTCGAAACCATAACAAAAGGGTTTTAAAACTATAACATATGGGGTTAAAACAATAACAAACTGAGACATGCTAGAGTCTAGACAAGCTAAATACCATAACAACGATATAACTATGACACCAACTTATAAAACCATCACAGATTTATAACTACAACAATTAGTAGTATCGAACAAGAATCTATATGAACATTTAACATTCTAACAAGAAGTGTTTTGCTCTGCTTTGCAACATGTACACTACTACCTAGTAAGCAGTACCGGCCTAATAAGTGGGTAAAATTGTATGAAACAAAGAGAACACTATTAATTAACATAAACTAGTAAGCAAAAATAGCAACAAACCAACTACACATTTTATTTCAATGCCAGTTTAAGAAAATACTTTCTGTACACGTATAATATCATCTCCCGATAGGGTTAGAACATGTGTTCAAGATTATATTAATCCTTCATTTTAACCAAGTGGACCACCCTGGCATGTAATTATATAATTTTGTTAATGATTAGCAGTCACAAAAGATAACTTGCTCTAACATTACCAATTATTGCTTTGGCATTATACCAGGGACTTCAAAGTTATTATCCAGTAGTATTTAACATACTAGTACTACTACTATACAATACATATTTACTACTCATTCCTAGACTTAGGTGCAACTTTGGCAGGGGTTGATCTCTCCGCCTGTGAAAATTGAATCAGGATTTGCATGAGGACCGTGACAATCATCAGAGTGATAGCTGAAAATGTTATGCCTTTCCACGAGGAGAAAAGCGACGACCACTGAATGACCTTTAAGCTTCCCAATATGACCAAGATTGCCCAAGAAATGACAACCTAATATAAATCACAGATTGTTCAGAATCAGAAATGCTCCTACATAAAAGTTATTTAAAACATAAATAAATAAATAAAGAACAACCTGTCCCAAATGACCATGTTATTTTGATTGCACAGCATCCCATGCGTTCCTACTTCTTATATACCAAAACCCCCCATTCTTTCCAATTTTAGACGCTTTCTTTTGCACTGAACTTTGGAAATACAAGGGATTTTGACGCAAATTCTTTAACAAGATGAAAACACTAGGGGGGGGAATATGTATGGTGGGATGCATTCTTGCATTCTACCAGATCCATCGTATGAGATGCAACTAAGTTGTGAAGGATTTAGTGAGTAATTACCAATAGGGACTCAACCGGGCGCCCAATATCATGCATATGGTCTCCAAATGATTGATCAATCATGTGCTTGTCCAGTAACTTGTCCTGGTCAGGAAGAAGGCAAAATAATAAATGATCTAACCTGAAATTCTTTTCTCGGAAAGAGATAAGTAATTGATATGCTAAGAATAAGATCAATATTGAAAGCACTGTGTACCTTCTCTATGAAAGCATCTTTACACCATTGAGCAACTCCTTCATCAGTTTCTGGCAAATCCTTCATCAGGCATCGCCTTATATGGACATGCACCTTAATAATGTTGCAAAATAACCGAAATCATACGTATGATTCCAATAACTTGTGTTATCTTATATGGACAGTCATCTCAATAACAACTTTTCTTTTTCTCAAAAACACAGAATAACTTCTATTCTATGTTATAACATAGTGCTTTCGTGGAAAGTTTCAGCAAAATATGATTCCATGTTCCTACAGTGATGAGCTAAAGTACTTGTTACAGCCATTCTATATTCAAAGTTGCACCTAAATTACTTGTTATACACATTCTTCCAAGTTGCACCCTCAAGAGTCAAGGGTAAAGAGTATTTACTTGAAACTCCTCTACCTACCAATACTTCAGTGACATAGAAAGCTACACTCCTTGAAACTCCTCTACCTACCAATTCTTCGGTGACATAGAAAGCACCTTATGAGCTGGAAAGCATCCCGGAAATAACGCATATAAACTGCCTCTCATTTGAATATAATTATGAAGTATTTAGATCTGAAAGACTTGTACCACAGAAGATTGGCCTTTAAAGAGCCTTAGCATGGTTGGGGGTGGAGAAGTTTTGGGAATGGCAATCGTCACATCGCATATGGCAGGAACAAATGGACGCAGATGGTTGACAGCAGTAACAAAACCCTGAATTGTGCAAATGACAACAAAAGGTGACACTGTTGAGCATAATGCAGTAATATTAAATGAAACAGACAGTTTGCACCAAGGCAAAGAGAATCATACAATTTTCAATTGAGTTTATTCATATGAGACTTGCATAAAAAAGAAACATGGCCTTATCTTTTTCCTAAGAACAGAGTCAACAGAGCAAGAAAGAATACATATAATCGAGGAAATTATTAGGTAAATCAACCCAGGCATGAGGAACCCAAAAACAAGCAGAAAGAGATGCCATTCTAGTGGAAATACTGTGATGATGCAAGCTGCTTAACAACTACACACAGGACTTGACTCAAAACTCCAGCAAAAACATTTAGCATTACACTCCAATTCAAGAGCATGCTGATGATATAACCAGCCATTAGTTGATTCAAAAGTATGAAATCACAAGACAATTTTAACATTCGGAGCTCTTGATTATTTAAGTATTCAACAGAGCAGCTGCACCACAGGAACAATTAATCTATCCAGAAGTAGGGTGAGTTGAAACCTTGGTACGCGGAATCAAAACATTTCTTGGAATAGGTAGGCCTGTTGCAGATGCATATTCTTGAGCTGCTAGAAGTTTCGCCTGGGTGAATCGAGTACCTTCAACAAAAAGTGCCAGCCAAAATGGCCGAGGAAAATCCTTCAGCCGTTGAAGTCCGGCCTGAAATAGAATGTAGCAGTATTATAATTTCCAAATTAGAATAGTCACGTAACAGAACAATGTCAATAACCAAAAGTGAAATGAATAAATAAATAAAGTTGAAATAGGTAATGCCTTTAAGGTGTTCTCATCTTTAGCCCAGTTTCTTTCAAGAAAGAGATAGTCAGAAAACCAAAAAGCCCACCCCAGCACCTGCATAAATTGAATGGGAGATACAGCATACATATTATTAGATTTGCACACTGAAGACAATCTCTCTAGTTACACTATAGTGCATTTATACTTTTTATTAGCTATCACTAGGGTAGGTAAGCGATTTGCAAAAGGAGAGAGAGAGAGAGAGAGAGAGAGAGAGAGAGAGAGAGAGATAGATTAGCTACTTACAGGAAGGAACTTTGATGACTTCTTCATAACAGCTAAAGTGCCACCAAGGCAACCTGATCTCTGTTATTACAAGATCGAAAACTCAATTAATGTGAGCTGTTTCTGGCTGATACTAAAGAACCAGCAAAAACTAAATCTGGGATCATAATAACTAAAATGTAAGTCATATGGATTTCTACATTTTGTACATCCACTTTACATGTTCTTATGGTGTTTGAAGAAATTTAGTTTAGTCGCGATCCCTAAATATGGTATTTTTGCATGAGCAATGATGACTAACTTAGTAAGATGGAAATGATACCAGCACAAAAATAGACGTGCACAACGTAAAAGAGGAAGGGGGGCAAACCGCAAACCTGAGCGAAAATCCATCCAATGAGCCAATCAATGTCACTTTTGTGATTACATATGACAAGTGCATGTTCTTTACCTGTAATGTTAACAGCGCCATTAGCAATTCAAGACTTTCGAGTAAGATCTGAATTCGATCGAATGAATTGGTTCAGTTATACTAACAAAATCACTCTGTGGTCTTACCCATCATTCTAACAGTTTCCGGGTCTGCATATACCTTGATCTGCAGGAATATGAATGCAATAAGAGCGTTGTAAAACTGAATGTAATGCTATGATATAACTCTCCTGATCTTAATGACATATAAGCTGCAGAAGTTTGTGATTATTTACTTAAGTATGGGTTTCTCAGTTGCAAATAAAATCCTTCTTCAGTTTAATAAGCTAGCTAACAATCAATTACAGACAGAGAATCTTCAATAACAGAAACAAAAACAAGCATGCAGCTTCTCTCAAGAAAAATAAAATAAAATAATACTCATAATAATGCAAAATTAAATTATGAGAAGCAAAGAAATAAGAGATGTCGTGATGACCAACCTCAAGACCAGCCCACCAATCAACAAGCCAGACAAACTCGAGCAATAGGAGTCTGGTAATCTCCCTGTTAATCCTTCTAAATGTGTTCTTCGACCAGGGTCTTACTAGCACGAAACATAGCGCCTGAAAGAAGAGATCAAATCAAATTAAGTATTTCATTATTATTAATTCTACTACTGATCAGCAGCAAAAGCCCTATAAAATAATAATAATTCGAAATTAGCTCAGCAAGTAAGTTAGTACTAGAAACCTGAAGGAAATTAACGATGAGACCGGAGATGAAGAAGAGAATGCCCAGCGGCAGAATAACGATTGCAGCTGCTATAGCCATGAACCTGCCAAACACACAGAGTAGAATTGATGGTGGGTGGTGAAATGAAGTCCTGGTACTGCTCTTACTAGTAACGGAAGAAGAGATTGACGTGTAAATTGCGTAATTGGATTTCGTGCCCCAGGAGAAGATACTAGAAGAGGGTGGAGAGTAGTTGGCAGCATTTAATCTAATTTTTAAGTTTAATTGTAGGTAATCGCCGAGCGACTGTGTTAATGGCTTAATGCAGTGCGTGCCTCGGAAGCCACGACACAGACGAGTGACGACAGTAATCTCGAACTGTACTCCGCTTTCCAGTTTCCAGACTCCGAGTCGTTTTGTGAATTTTTTCTTTTATTTTAATAAAAACATACTCTGAGTTTTTTTTTTAATAGTTTATGTTTGATTTTAAAATAACTTTTTACTTCATGTACTCTATACTGTATTTGATTTAGTGGTATGATTTACTATAAAAGTAGAAAGATGAAAAATATCACATCACATTCATCAAAATAAACAGTCTAATATTAGAAAAATCAAATTAATTACTAAAAGTTCTAATATTTACGGTGTACACCTCTAACATTTTCAACAAAAAAATTTGTATGTGTGAGGTATTAATAATGGTAAGGTTGTTGCCCTTGATGATCACTTTTTGCATGTGAATTTACAATGTCGAATCAACAAATGTTCGGGTAGTAGCCATCTTGTAATTGTTGCAATCCGACGTCCTATGATCCATTTTCCCAAACCATGCCAACACTTTACTAGTGACCATGTAGCCACATTGAGATTCAATTTTCAACAAAATGTGAATGGAGGCCAATAATGGCATACCGTACATTTTTATGTAGATGTTTATTCTCATTTAATCACAACATGTTGTCAGATTAATCTAGATTCATAATTCAACTTGGCATAATAAAAGTTAATAGCACACCACACATTTTCAAATTACGATAACTAAAATATTACCCGATGTCCATAACTCTTTCCCTTATGAAACCATTCCCAAATGGCATTAATGTGACATATAACAATATTGTGAAATTTAAGCAAAGCTCACACCATAGATCCTACCCACAATCTCCAAACACATGAATGACAGTTTCCTCCCCATTAGAGCAAACTAATGGGGAGTAGTTGGGATAGTGAAGGAGAGGTGCCGGGTTCGATCCCCGGCGGTAACGGAGTTATAAGGTTGGTTTAGGTGTGGAGAAATAAGGTGATTTATGAAGTTTGTATGTATTAGTGTAGGAGTAGTTGTAATATTTGTCGTTTAAAAAAAAAAAATCCTAACCACAATCTCCAAACACATGAATGGCAGTTTCCTCCCCATTAGAGCAAACTAAGCATGTCGTGTGAGGTGTTGTACACATACATAGACGATATATATTATGTACCTCCACATGAAGTGCATGTATTGGGATTCTAATGCTCAATCCGTTATACTTGGACCGTGCCTACTTTGCGGACGCATCTAGAATAGCCATGGATATGTCAGTATTTAAAATTTTTGGAACATTTTTTGAAGACAAGGCGGGATATTATCTAGATTATATCCCTTTTATATTTAATATTTTAGTTACGTAAGACTATTGTATATATGGAACTAATATATACTCATTCGTTTTGTTATATTCTTTACGTATTTCATTTTTATTGTAGGGCCTGACATGAAACCAAACACTACACTCATCAAACAAACCTCATAAAGCTCCGATCCAAAAGCAAACGTAAAGAATCTATGAGTATGTGTTTATTTACACTATGATGAAATACGATGATAACTTTCTAAATCTTTGTGTCTTGATCTCTTATCTCTAGTTCGATGATGATCGATCAAAATTTTTATGTCGGTATTTTTAATCTGCGTGAACGCGATTTCTCTTTGTTTTATGAACTATGTTCGAAAGACACACAAATCCAAATCCGTGTGAAATACAACAATTAGACACTTTATACACGACAAATTAGATACTCCAATACAGTAGCTTGATTTTACTTGAAGCTTTAGCACTCCAAAGTCCAAATAGTCAATGAGGTCAAATTGTTGCACATTTGGTGTGGCCACACCCCCTCCAAATAAGTCATCGTTGTGGCGGGAAATAAAGTTCCCCCGTCATGCGGCGACGTTTTGCAGAAGAAGATTATCCAGTACGTTCAATTAGGTCTAACCGTCTAGCTCATCTATCTTCGTGGTTTCTTCTACCGTGCCTGGCGATAGATTTCTGTTATCCGCGGTTACCATTTCTCTTCTCTTTTTCTGCTGGTTCTATTTGTAGTATAAATACAGTATGCTCACGATGAGAATCAAACCACTTTCAACACTCAGCACAATCCATAACCTCCGATCAGAATTCCTGCAAAAACCTGCTTCAGACTTGTATCAATGGAGGAGAAGAGCGAAGCCGAGAGTATCAGTCCACCACGCGGCGGTGATTTTGAGGAAACCACTTCAATTCCGCCTGGAAGTGGACAACAACCGCCGGAAGCAGCTGAAAGTAGTAGTCGAGAGAACGAATCGATGAGCGATATTACCTTGCTCTTAAACCTCGCTCGCAAAGGTCAATCTCTCTCTCTCTCTCATATGTACGCAACCTTTTTTGTTTAGGATGATCGATATAACTTGTTTCCGTACGTCTAGAGTCGATCGATCGTGCTACGTTTCATTCTCGTTTTACATCTCGTTCAATTTTGGTTAACAATTACTGTAAGGTTGTGTATTCACTTCTTCATTTCATTAGTCTGTTGGAAGATGATGTATACGGTTACTTTCCATGGTTAGATTCTTAGTTATAGCATGTAAAGGATATTTGATGCTTTGTAATATGAAGACCATATCATATTCTGTTGCTATATTTTGATCAGAAAAAAATGTCAGAAATCTCTGTATACCTCTCTCATGGCTACACAACTTGTTTTGTTTAGGAAGGTCAATAGAATTTGTTTCCGTACATCTAAAATGGACTGATAGTTTGTCCGTGCTACATTTCACTCTTACATGCTGTTGCTCATTCAAATTTGTCACAGTTGTTTATTCATCTCTTCAGTTCATTCGACAATTGATGGATGATTAAAAGTAAAGTTAACATTCAGAAATTTGACACTTCACTTGACTGTTGATGGATGATTAAAAGTAAAGTTAACATTCAGAAATTTGACTATGTAAACCGTTACTCTCCAGCTCTAGGTTCTTACATTCTTAGGTATAGTACGTAGAGGATAATTTGGTGCAAGTGACTTTTTAGGAAGCTTCTGCATTGTGAAATATGAAGACCATATCTTATCCTGTTGGTGTGTTGTTTTTCTGTCCTGACGTCCTGCAGTTCATTCATCCATGTTGTTGGTTGTGCAGTTTTAGATAACAAAGTACAGTATAGTTGTGTGCTCTCCTCTCCTCTTCTCTCTCTCTCTCTCTCTTTTTATTTTATTGAAATTATTGTTATTATTATTTTTTAAACGTAATGTTGGTAATCAAAACTTTATTTATGGAAACCATTACTTTCCAGATGTTGATTTTTTGTTATAGTAGCACTTAAAGGATAATTTGATGCAAGTGCTTTTTTAGGAATTTCTCCTTTATGAAATCTGAAGATCATCCTATAATGTCACATGTCCAAGCCTTTCGCTATAGGCACAATTATCAATTCCAAAGCTGTTGTCATGGTGATTAACAATTTTCAATGACTTAATCTGTTTCTTTCCTTCCATAATTTCATCGCAGATCTTGGAAATGGTGAGCTCATACATGGAGAGGATTTCAATCATTGGGTTGCTATAGCTTCACTGCTGGTAATCTTTATTAATACAAGTAAACCTGCATATAGGTCAATGAATGAGGAGTAGAATTTTCTCATCATTCTACATAGCAGGGTAATTGTTTGCCTTGAAGCTTGTTAAAGTACATGCATGAACTAAGTGTGGCGATGGATCTGGTTTTTGAGTCTTTGTGGTTGTTTATTGTCTTGGTCTTGTCTTTCTCAAAATAATCTTCGAAGCTGGCCAGTGCGAGCAGATCATCTTATTCAATCAATTCCTTGATTCCTGTGATGTCAATTTAGAAGTGTCAGTTACACACTTGAGAATAAGTTACTAAAGAAATGATTGCTTTGATATGCTTGAGTTTCACGGAAAACAAATCATGAGCACGGATTTTACTTTTAAGTACAAAATAAACCAAACCATTATGTTTCCTGGTCTCCTATGCAATTGACTCAATATCTCAAATTACAGTATCCAATTAGTAATACAGATACTGCATAATGATGGATGACTATTGTTGAAACTGGATACTTGCTCCTCTTTGTAGCAAAATAAATAAGTATAAAAATGATTTCCTCTCGAACTATATTTTTTCAAACATGGAGAAGTCAATAGTCTGTTGGAGAAAGCTTAGAACAGTATAGGCTAGCTGTTTCCGTTCTTTCATGCTAAGGGGGTGTTTGCAATAGCTTATAAGCTGCAGGTTACAACTTATTTGAGGAGAAGCTGGACAGTGAGTGTTCATAAACGCTTATAGGTTGGCGATTCTCTTAAATTAAGCTGGAGAAGTTGAAGTTTGCTTGAAGCTCCTTAAGCAACTTTTAAGTTGATTTTACCAAAAAGAGTTGGGTTTGCAAACACTCTTTTTGCAACATAAACTAGTTTTTGAAAACACTCCACAATAAGCCACTTATACCAACTTCTTCATAAAATTTAAGTTGAAGCTGTTGCAACACCCCCTAACTCAGATGATTTCCTCCATGCTTCATATTATTTACATTTATCTTTATGATAAACTCTGAATTGTTGCCATGCAAATCATATAATATGCGAATCTTCTTGCTTGAATTAATGTGTTTCTTTGCTAGTTTGATTTAAAAGTGTTTATTCCTCACGTCTCTTCAAGCACATGAATTCATCACTGGCAGTCGGGGCACAAACCAAATCCCTCACCCCCCAAAATACCAACAGTACTATTCAGACCATAAGGGGGAAGAATGCCTTGCAGTGTATATTATGGAAACTATCAAATGCATAATACCTGCCTTTCCTTTCTCTTCATTGATTTTTTTCAATGTTTTGATCATGCAATTACTCCATATATTTTAGGAAGCCAGCCATTCGACATCCCAAGGGTTGATCTCGACAAACTATAATGCTGAAGAAGCCATTGCGGGTGGTGCTGCTCCTGTTCCTTTGAGCTCTGATAAAACAGAGGATGCTCTATGTGTAATTGATGTGATGGATCATATTCTAGCTTGTGAGGTAAAATTGAGCATTCAGCCATCCACTGAGGACTGCTGACAATTTTACTCCCTGATCCTCCTTTTGTTGTTGTTGTTGTTACAGGCCACATGGCATGTAAAAGGGACCTTGCTTGAAACACTTGGTTCTTGTTTCTACTTTTGGAAGCCCGAGATATTGTTATCTCATCCCCTGCTGCAGTCTTTCTTCAAAGTCTTACAGATAACTTGTGAGGCTGTTCATCCACTGATTAGAACTTCTTTCTCAGAAACAGTAATTCCAAATCTTTATCTTCTTTTAAATATCTCCTCATATGCTTTGTTAACTTACTACCTACTGGAATTGTTGTGCTACTTCTTGACAAACAAATAATATAAGTTGAACAATCCCCGAATTTCTTCCTGAACATATTTAATTGCATGAATAGTATTGTAACCCTTTTCTTACTTCTGTGCACAGTTTTAGATGAAAACTAATGGCTTTTGCTGCAGTTGTCTTAGAGGATTAACTTTCTAAATCTATCCAACAGTTGTGCATCTCTCTCTCTCCGTTGAGGTTGCTTAAATGAAAAAGGATTCTCTGATGTTTTCAAAGCGTCAGCAAATCTACTGACGATGTTCTTTCAATCTAGTTTACTCCCACATTTGGTTTTGCAAAGTTCTCACTACTTTTCTGTGTGTGTGTGTGATATTCAGCGACTGACATGGCTATATAAATTAAGAGCATTGAGACTGTGTGTGAACGTAGTTATCTTGTTTTAGATGTGTTCATGATCATTGAATGTCCCCTCTGGATACAAAAGAGAACTTGTTGAATGAATTGTTTGGTTTTCTGTTGCCCAAAAACATTACATTCTCTATATATCCTAAATGGTCTTCTTATTTATTTGATTTTTTTTTCTTTCTTCTCCTTTATTCCAAACTTTCACAAACCTCCATTTCTACTTATTGAAAGGAATAACTGCCAATGGTGTCTTTCTTTAATACTATGATGGGGAACATTTTTCAACGTAGAAGGAAATTAAGCGAACAGTTTAGTCTTAATTTCATATCTTTGTTGTATTACCCACTTGTCACTCCATAAATGTTTGACCAGGGTCATTGGTTTTTCTGGGTCTTTTCCTAAACCAATCTTATTGTGATTGTAAATTTGTACTAATATAATTACATGGAGTTCTATTAGGCTGTTAAAAGTTAAAACCCTTTGACTGGAAAGGACTTTAAGCTCCTTCATCTGTTACTACTCTGGAGGCATCTATTGTCTAGAGGAGAAAGTAGATATCATATAAACATGCTAATGACACATTTTGAATCAGGAAAATTGTTTCCCTACTAGCATTATATGCCGTCAGTCTCTTTGTTTCTCTATTATTAAGTGAGTTTTTCGAAATTTCTAGATGTATGCTGCAAGGCAAAAACTTGTACGGAGTATTAAAAATTTAACCATAAGAATTTCTAAGGTTTCATATTTTTAAATTATAAGCTTCACTTAATATGTTCAAGGTATAAGTTGTTTTAGGTTTTAAAATATCTAAACGTTAAACATGTACGTTATTTTTTTACATATAAAACCTTGCCCTTGGCAATCTAACAGAGGTGTTGTTACTCATGCTCATATTGGGTTTTGTCTTCTTTTTTGTTTTCCTCTTGCCAGGAAGATATGCATGATTCATATTATATATCATCAGAAACCAGTGAAGAGAAAGAATGCTTAGCATTGTTGAGAGCAGCTGAGGACGAATTACGTAAATCCTTATAAACTTCCTAACCAACCACGTAAACATGTAATCCTGAGATTTTGTTGTTGTGCATCTGTGTGCATTTAGAATTGGCAAAGTATGAAGGTAAAGGACAACTATACCCAAATTAGAATATGGAGTTTAAAAACAATATAAAGAAGTAATTGAATTACACTCCCACCCCTTCCTGTTCTGGCTGCTGTTTGCATGCTTAATGCCACTGCTTTAGAAAGTATAGACTCATTTTTATTGAGAAAGGATGATGTTGCCCATTGGGAGACAGATGCTTTGCAAGTGTATGAACATGACAGGATGTGGCGATGAGCATTTGGATGCGCCTGTTATTGGGATAAGCTGATAGTTAATTTTTCCTCTCCCGCCTTGCCTTTTGCCAGCCCAATTACTATTCGCTGTTTCCCTGTGGATGATAATGTAGATTTGCATCTTTCCTTGTCATGTATGGGGTCATATGCCTTGTTAGATTCTAGTCCATTCTGATTTAATTGATCGCTATCACTTTCTGATGTAGTTTGCACCGTTCTTCTCTCTTGTAGGATTTTACATTCTTTCCTTGAGTTTTTACACTGTTTGAACTTATTTGAGATTATGTTGCTTTGTATTAAACATTTATTTTATGCAGGGCGTAACCTATGGCAGAAAAATCCTGACCTTGAAGCAGAGCTTTGCCAAGCTGTAATTTGCCGCTTACGTTTTCGTAAGGTCTGACCTTCTAAAGTCTATAGTAGGAATCATTATTAATTATTTGTTATAGGTGAAAGAGTTACTCTTATCAATCACAGTCAGGACAGCATATAGACATTTCCCTTAGCTTTTAATCATGCAATTTACATCCCTTATCTAAGATAGGAAATGACACCTCTATGGGAAACTTCCATTGCATTTATCTGTTGACATAATAGGCTGCACATTGATGATAAGAGTAACTTATTAATATTTGACTGTACTAAACATGTTATACTTAATGTAGTTCTTCACTGTTTTATGCCCTGGAAGCAGTCTTCTTTAACTACTACAGTACATAAATTTTGCCATGTGAGATATTTCTTCTCTACTAACATTACGTCAATGTTCTATGTCATCAGCAATTTTTCAGTATCTTATCGTGTATGAGGAAGCCTCGAGGTGAAGGCTTGGTTTCGGCTGAGAAACATATTGGTATCTGCTTGTTTGAGCTCAACTCCATGATTCAGTCAGAAACTTTTTTGAGATCCAAAAGTTCATGTAGAGTTTCCAATGTTGGAGTAGAATCCACTACAACTGCCTCTGGTTTCCAACCAGTTGGTTTTGGTTCTCCAATAAACTTTACACTATTAACTCCGACATCAATAAACGGTCGATTTGGAGCTTTGACATGTCCTCGTGTAGTCAAATTACTTAGCTGGACAGAGGTGTGTGCTTGCTAATAGAGGTTTTCTATTAATCTATTTGCAGAATTAAGGTCCTTATGTTTATGTAAATTATTTGGTCTCAGACTGTTAAACATTTTACGAAGCTTCTTGAGGATCTGAGGATTATATGTCTCAATCCGGTGTCTCCGGTTCTGGAAGATGCCGTGCGCTTTGTGACTGATTTTCACAGGCACCAACCTGGTCTGGTTGCTAGAAATCATATTCAGGTCAAGTAACCCTTTTTCTTTTTCCTCTTTTTCTTTAAACCATTCAGTTTCTTATTACAAGTTGATCCTGTTTTATTGTCCCATTGGATTCCTGCAACCTTAACCCCCCCTCAAAGGATTTACATTTTAAGTTGTGTACTATATAACAAAATTTAGGGTCTGTGGAGAAGTCTCAAATTTGGCGCGTGCCACATGCACCTTTTTTTCTATTTTGGTCCCGGTCTCTCAGCGTCTTTAATACACATGCCCACAATCTTACTTATTTGTTACCTTTTATTTTGTGCGATTTATTTATTTTTCCTTTGATTTGCTACATCATGTGCTTTACCTTGATTACATGAGGCTACTTAGATTGATATAGTTCAAAGATTTCCAGTCAGATCATTCTCTTTCAGATTGCCTGACAGTTGTTTAGTGTCTTCCTCTATGGGTGTCGTTTTTACAATAACGGAGCAGGGTCTGCTGGTTCAAGATGGTAATCTCTATGGGCGTGCACCTATCTTTGGTGTTATTTGTGTAGCTGCTCATCTACCTGAAAGTGTAAAGTATCATGCTATCAAGAATAACAAAATGGTTGAGCAATTGGGACAGGTTAGATATCTGATGACTTTCTAACACTGGGAATGTGCTGAAATTACTCTATATACCTTTGATATTAAATACATCAAGTTAGTACCTTTGATATTTAATCCATATATCTTTTCACCATGGCTGTTTAGGTAGACTTTGCTTCATCTCTATTTTACTTTTTCTAGGATATGAGATCTTATAAAATTATGTTTATTTTGATGCAGTTACTGATCTACTTGCTTAGAACCCTTGCTGGAAGCTTGTCGCTTCAAAGGCGCAGACTTGGGAAGATTGTGCAGCGTTGGCAACTAATACTTCAAGAGGTTCAACAATATTGTGCACAAACAGTTTGAGTTTAAAACTTCTTGGGATTTTATGAATATACGTGTTGATTTGTTACATATGCTTTGCTGTTCTGGTTGTTTCCTCGATCGAGTTCACCTGCTCATTTTTTATCAAGACTACTTAATACATAGCAAAATATATTTGTGGATTACTTGTACATAAAATAGATGCTATCTCAAGGATCATATGCTTTTGTGGTCTACATAAGAGATAGGATCAAAGCACAAGCTTTTTCCAAGTTTTCTTCTTTAATGCTCCAACCTACTAATTTTGTATCACAGAAGAACAAACCCATGATTCACTAAAATAAATGATTTGGAAGGTGGGAAATCTTTCTCAAGTAGAGTTGGGATCTGAGTGATGTTGAACTAAAGACTGGTTTTTTCCATTTGTTATCTTTTGAATTATATCTATTTTAGTATTATATTTGGCTTGGTATTTTTGGTAATTAAAAAGGCTTATGAACTGTGCAAAAGATTTTACTTTCATAATTATTCTTATGATAAAACATGGTTCATCAGTTTTTAGTAGAATACTTTTGTGGGCCATCATATTTCAAGGCATAAAACTATGGGAGTTCTAGAAGCTTAGAGAATTAATTAATGTGCACATAAGCAAAAAAGCCATATGTAGAAGGTATAATGTTTGTTATTCTATGTGTTACGTGTATAAAACAAACTGGACTGGATCTTGGACAACTGTGTACAATTCTTTTTTTTTTTTTTTTTTTTTTTTTTTTTTTTTTTTTTTTTTCATTTTGAAAAAGAAGAATCACATCAAAGGATATCTTTATGATAGCCTTTACAAACATAACATCTGTTGTGATGTTGTTTCTTCAAAAACTTCCATCATCTGCTAACATGATGATTCTAAAAGATTTGGTTTATGTACTTGTGCATCACATATTAGTGAGTTAAATGCTGCAAAACACTAAGATGTCGCGTCACTAGATGCTTTTTTTGCATGTGAAGCAGTCCTCTTTCCAAACTTCAAATATACATTGTTTCTGATTCTATGAACATGACTGTGAAAAGGAAATGCCGTTTCATTTCTTTTATTAAATTTCGATCAAAAAAAAATAATTATTGTCAACTTTCCTCCCGGCTCATATGCATTTGAATTTTCTGCTTGATGTTTTACAGCTTGCTTCTGCTTTTAAAGCTGAGTATGGGTATTCCACAAGCATTCCAGTTGACAAGGTAGATTTTCAATTTTTTTTCCCTCACATTATGTAGTTGTCATTTCCATAATTCAGTTTTTATGTTCCACACAGCATTCATAATTAGAAAAATGACATACATCACTGTCTGATCCAGGTATAATTAGCCCTAGACTTTTGTGGATGTATATCCTAATACATTTTCTTGCCCTCTGAAAGCTTTGTATTCGGGAGACACTTATAGCTTAAATTCGTTCGTATAATCCAATACTAATCTTTCCAGTTTCCACATGCATGACACATTCACCACTCTCTGATCCTGGTAAAATTAGGCTTCCATTGCTGTAGATGTACATCCTTAATACATAGCAAAATATATTAGTGGATTACTTGTACTGAAAACCAAAGCTATATCAAGGAGCTTATTTATGTGTGATCTTGATTAGGGCATTTGAGGATTAAGCACAAGCTTTTTTAAATTTGTCCTCTTTAATCCTTTAACCTTCTAATTTATGTCACAGAAGAACAAACCCATGATTCAATATATTGTTGATGATGTGATAGATTCTGTATGTGTAGGAAATATTTCTTGAATGGAGTTGGGATTTGAATGATGGTGCACTTAAGACCAGTCTTTTCCATTTGTTCTTTCCCATCATATTTATTTTATTTACATTTCACTAGAAATTTGTTGGTACTTAAAAGGCTTACAGAATGTGCAAAACATTTTATTCCATAAATTTCTTATGATATCAAAGATTCCTATATTATGCATAAATATATGTATTTTCTCTTCCGCATATATGTAGGCTGTTTGGTTATATCAATGGCTTCACCCATTTACGCCAACGATCTTATGTTAAGTATTCTTCCGTGTTCGCATCATTGTGCTAGTAATTCATATCACGTGCATACTATGGTCTATGGTTTGTTTCACTTACCTCTTTCTTCCACCGAGTAAAATATTGGTCAAGGAGGACATGGTTTATCAGTTTCTTAGTAGAATACTTTGGTGGGTTATCCTATTTCTGGATTTAAGGTATGTGAGTCCTTGCTTAATGTTCTACAGCCTGCTTCCGCTGTTAGAGCTAAGCATGGAGATCTCACAGGCGTTGCGGTTGACGAGGTATACATTCAATTTATTTCCTAAAATTATGTCATCACCATTATAATTCAGTTTTTATATTCCCAGTATACATAATTAGATACACCACATTCATCAATGTCTGATCCAGGTATAATTTTGCAGATGTACATCCTTGTATGTTTCCTTGCTCTCTGAAACGGTTTATGTTTGGCGAGACACCTATGGCTTACATTTTTTTTGGAAACAGAATTTTTTTTTATTCATGTATAAAAGACAATTACAACGAGGTGTGCACAAGATTTGCACGCCTTTTCGGTACAAAACTACCAAAACCAAAACATCACAGACAAAACACTATAGCAGCAAGTTAGAATTACCCAAGAATAGTTATGATCACCAATCTCTGGTCCTGGTACAATTAGGCTCCCAATTTTGTGGATATACCTCCATATATATTTTGCTCTTCAAACACTCTTAGAAGTGCGTTCTGATGCTGTTGATTGTTGGGTTGACCCACAGTGTTTGAGTAGTAATGGGGCTCTAGGAAAAACGCATAAAACTTTTATTCATCCCAAAGCAGAAACTCATGCATAAATTTTGCACTTAAAGAATGTATGAACATGTTTGCCCTCTTGAACTGCAAGTGGGTTGTCAAAACTGGATTATTGTAGAGAAATCTAGACTTAATTGCCACCCCTCACCCCATGCTAATATTTTGGCTCCGATATGGAGGGACCTGCATATGTCAGCTTCTGGAGTAGAAAGATATAATATTCCTATCTTTCCCATTCAATCTGGTGGGGGTAGAATTGAAACCCAGGACCTTGGCATTTTGCCAAGGCTTTCGAACTGTTTTAGATTTCCCACTCATATAAAAGCTTATGC
Organism: Plantago ovata; assembly: GCA_028274465.1. Lineage (NCBI taxonomy): Eukaryota > Viridiplantae > Streptophyta > Magnoliopsida > Lamiales > Plantaginaceae > Plantago > Plantago ovata. Next base: position 14,485,727 of record CM051456.1, on the reverse strand, counting down.
TTCTAGAGGGTTGGACTTTCATTAAATATTCCACAGCTCTAACACTGATCTCCAATTGCCTTGCATTTTGTTTTCTGCAGGAGATGTCTAATGTGCTTATCTACAAAAACATCCTAGCATGGACATCGGATCAAAAACATTGGATAGCTTTGCGATTCCTTTTGCTGGGCTTTCACTTGAAGTTGTATTCTCCCAGTGAATGTTGCATGGTTTATTGGTACATTCTTGGAATCATGTTCACCCTTGCTGAGGAGATAAAGCTCCAAAGGAATGACAAGCAAGATAACGTTCCACCTGAGGTCATGTTGCTCTACTATCTAGCCGAAGGTCTTTTTCTGGTAATTTTCATCCAGTGGTTTTATATTACTTATCATATGAATTTATGCATTTTTTTTATGGGATGTAAACTACGAAGACATAGTATTGGGTAGACAAGAGCATAAGAAGACTAATTCCTTTGTTGCCTGAAAAAAAAGTTAATATAACTGACACCTATAACCATTTTTCAGATGCTTGGTGTTTCTAGGAATGAACATGGACTCTTTCCATGTGAAGGCCCTTTTAACAGTGAGGAGAAGGTATCTTTCTTTTGCTGCTTCTGTTGCATACTTGAACAATATTTAATTTGAAGCAAGACAAATACACTCTAAACTTTGCTTGGTTTAGAAAATCACATCTTGTTAAAAAAATGCTACGACCTTGGACACTGGTTTGAGTCAGTTGAAAAGAAAAAAAGGCTACATTACCATTCACAGAATCTGTCACTGTTTGTTTGTTTTTTTACAACAGTCAACATGAACAGAAGACATTGTTTTGTTCACACGTAAGGTTTGGGGAGTTTCTCATTGATGTTACTCTTTGGGCCTGAAGTTATAGATAATCCCATCTGTTAATGGTGTAAACTGTATGTCCTAGTTGTTGATTCCTTGTTATTTCCCGTGTGTAATTTGAAGAGATTGACTAGTTACCACAAAAACTAAAAATAGATTTGTAGTAGTACTACTAGTGCCGTTGTTGACACTTCCCCGTACTTGGTACTACTGCAGAAATTTATCCAGCACTTCGAGCAGTTACAGGACATTGGTTATTCTTTCTGTTACTCTAACTTCAAGGCAGCTATCGACAGTGTTACTCCCACAGTAAGTATTTGGACGAGATCTATTCAAAATTGATTTGCTCTCTCTTCTGTTTTCTTTTTTCTTTTTTCAAACTTTAATCAGCATATCTCTCATTTCACAGATTTTAGAAAGCAGCCGGAGCTTCATAAATGCTCAAAATATTGTCTCAGAGCTCAAGAGTAAGTATGTGAAGGATGAAGAAAGAGTAAAGGAGCTAAACCAGATTGAACAGGTTGCACTTAACAATGGTATAGCCTCAGAAGTTCTTCAATTTTCACGAAGACCGGGCCGACCTATTATTGGTTCCCTGTCCTTTATCACTCATCCGCATTTTGCTACTGTTTGTTTGAAGTTTGCACCCTAGTTGATAGCCTTTAAAGATCTCAACAATTTCGATATGCTGTGGCATTGAAGCCACTCTGAATAGATTTCAATAACAATTCCTAGCACTGTCGTAGATTGTAACAGGATGATGACAACAGAGGTTTTGCTAATACGGGTAAAAATGTAAGAAAATTATGCTTTTCGTGCAAAATTCATTATGTGATAACTAACATGCATAAACAAAACTTGTTGCATTTATCAAAAGTTTCAAACAAACCTTGTTGCATATCAAAGTTTCCAGGGGAATTCATTAACGAAGTCCTGAGAAAATCTGGAAATCAAATGCCTTGATTTGCTGCATCAGCCATATTTTAATGGAAAGTTTCCTCCAAGCTATTGTTCTATAAAACAAATCAATCATGTCCCGTGTTCAAAGCAGAAGGTGATTCATGTTCTGATTAATAATGGTTGCTTCACTAGGTAGTAGGTAATCAAAAACAATCCGTGTGTCCTCAGTCTGACATTGTGAGGCCTATAGAGTTCCACGGTCTCAATGTTTGTAACAAATTTTGACCTGAGCTGCTACATTGCTAAGACCCAAAACAGTAACACCATTGACAAGCCTAACAATGTCGACTCTAACCTGTCTATAGGCATGACGCTAGAACCTTCAAGCTCAATCTCCCCCAATCTCCTCCAGCAAACATTTGACACCATTGACACCGCCTTACCTAAGCCATCACACGCTTCGGCCACTGCAGGCCTAGGCCTCTTGCTACAGTCTACCAAGGGAAATTAATGATGGAAATGACATTGGCCACCAAGTGCTCTTCCACGTCACATGAATCCCGGAATCCACACCAAAGCATTATACCATAGGATGTAATAACGTACTTTGAATCCAGTGATTTCATCGATTATAGCAACCAAAGGGACGATTTCTTTGGGGATCTTAACTAATTCATGCAGCCAATGGTGTAGTTTGAGTCACCGCGCTCAATGGAGAGCATTTGATGTTCTAAATTGATTTTTTTTTCTTTCTGAAACAGATACATCATATTTATTTGGAAAATTAGTCTGCTGACAGAGTTGGGATTTGAGTGATGTTGAACTAAAGGCTGTTTTTTTCCATTTGTTATCTTTTTACCATTATATTTATTCAAACTTGATTCTCGATTCAATATATCAATAAAATCTTTCATCTATTTGAAACATTTATATATGTTCTTTCAACTTCAAAGAATATTTCATGCATCTTACACAACTCTTTTCCATATTCAAACACAAAGTAAGAATGGCAGAAAACTAATATGTTAACTGCTCTTTGTCTCTCAAACTACTAAAGAACTATGAATCAGTTAACATCCAATCTCAACTCAGATCTTCCTTGTATATATATCTCTAGATACAATTGATCGTAATCATTGAATCCATCGATTAAAAATGAAGATTGACAGGTGGCAAAAAAGAGTTTGTTAGGACTTATAAGAAACAAATTGCTAATTAAAGTTTTGTGTCTATTTTAAAACCAATCCTTGAGAGACTCATATACTTCGCCATTATATATTTGGTCCATTATAAGATACAAAAGAATTAGCACACACATCCACAGTGATTGAGCAAAACATCTACTCTAGCTGGCAGCAAATCTATGACTGTAATGTCAACATATTACATATCTTCTCACGTTCATAAATGGCTGATTGCAACGTATAGTACATCATTTAGCAAGCCAGATACCCATGCTGATACGCTAATATAACAGGAAACCAGTTCCAAACAGGTTGGTCATGAACTTGTGAAACTTTCATTGCCCTCAGACGTCTGTACCGCCACTTGTTCCACCACTTGACCTGTTGAAGGTTCTTTTTTCTCTATCTTCTTTTGCAACCAAGCAATAAACTCTGAAACATTTCTCCGATTTTGGCTTTAGAAATCTCTGTTTCTGATTCCTTGGCAATTTATGGCTGCTCTTGATTTTTGTCTCAAGCATTGGCTAATAAAGAAGTTGGATCATTCCCACCTACACCTTGCTTATCGTTGTTCGGTGAATCATTTACGCTACCAACAGTGAGATCCCCTGCCTGAGAATATAAATAAACAGGAGAATTCCCGAGCAAATTGGCTTGCTTCATTTTGCTTAAACAGCAAGGGTGCACTTAAATTTTCATCCGAGATTGAAGGAATTTCATCTAGTGATAACTGATCCTTTCCATGTGACAAGGAGTACTGATGCTTTTTAAAACTATAACATAATCACTTAAAAAAAAGCATAACATTATTCATTAGAAGCAGAACAAAAAAATGTACCCATCTACTATCTGAGCAACGTCTGACCAATAATACTCAACAACTTATTTCCTCAAAAGCTTCATCCCAGAAACAAAAGACTTGTTTTCTTTCATAAACTGTGAAACACAGTCTATGTCAACCCCAACCACCCCACATTCATAAGTACATCCACGACCATCATTGCGATCGAATGTGGACAAGTAATCATGGATATCTGCCAGTTTTCCACAACCATCAATTGACAACAATGACAAATCTCCATAAGGGCAAGGGCCAAAAATAATACCGTCATTGTTTAAAAGTGAATCTTCTTCCATAAATTGATCTTCAGAATTGTCAACAGGATCAGCAATCTGACTTTTGTTCTTCAAATCCTCAACAGGAACCTCACGAGAACTTCCAATCGGTTGAAAAAAATCATCAAACTTTGGAGTACAGAAACCAAGATCAAACGAAGGCATAGGGAAATCATCCAACTGGGTTCCATCCACCACAGGGGTTACATTCACCACCGGCACAGGTTGTGGAGCATTCACAATCGCTTACTTCTTCTCCAAAGAAGCTTGACAAGCATAATCAAGATAAGCAATCACCTGGCTAGTAAAAACAATACCATTATCAAAGTCATCATCTATGTTATCATCAAGGATATCTGCAGTGGCATTGGCATGAGCAGGTGGAACTGTTGCACTGGGGACACCACCAATATGAGCATCAGGAACTGTGGAAGTGGGAACATCTGCAGCAACGCCACAATCAACAACATTGCCACCACCAGAAGCTGGATGGATAATCACTGATTGGCTGTCTCCCTTGCTTGCTGGTTGACTAGTTGGCTGGCTGCAACGACGCTGGCTTGCCGGCTGGCTAGCTCCCTCGCTTCCAACAGAGAGCAAATCAATGTGATGATTAACAAATAAATGAAAGTTCCGCTTTCACATTACGAATTTCTTGTGGTCTTCCTGCAAAACAAGGAGAGTAAAAAAAATACATTACAAGATATCTTAAAAGCTCAATAAATTTATAAAACAAAACACAAAAGGATCCATCAAAGATAAAAAAAATGGTAATTAAAACTATATTGCACAGTATATTTATTAAAAACATAACAACTGATATTAAAACAATAATAACATTAATTAAAACACCAAAAGACTACAACCCAAATAAATTTTATAAGCTGTTAAATGCACTATAATGGAAATTAAAAACAACAAAAGGAATTCATTAAAAATTTTACAGTTGAACACATCTTGTTAATGTCACTATTCTTTGGGACACCAGGAGGGATACGTATCCTCAGGTTCAAAAAATTCTCATCATTATCATCATAATAACCAGTGCCTGCTTTACAAGTTTCATTCAAGGAAGCCATCACTACATGACCTTCAGCATCTTTCATAGAATCAACTACAGCCACAACATCATCTTCATCTTTACTGATCGGATACACACCCCTCAACTGCATACCCTTGAAGTAATGACCAAACTCTTGATTAACTCGATTACTCAGTCTCTTGTTTGGCCAATGCTTATCAAAGGAAGACTACATGGCTCTTTCTCACCCTTTAATGGATACCTATTCAAATGAATAATATAATAAAAACCTTAAAATGATATACTATAACCATAACAGAAAAACTTAAAAGATCAACAAAAAAATACATATGCAAATAACAAATCAGCAACACCAGAACACACCCACTAACAGACCATGCCTTGTCACAATTAATATAGTTACTTATGCCTTTGCTCAGCCTCTCCATAACATAACCGCACCAGTCCAAATTCTTTATCCCAGAGACATCCTCCAACAAAGGCAGCAAAGCATAATCTATGGTATGGTTGCGATTTGGAGCCAGGATACAACCACAAGCATAGAGTACAAAAAGTCTCTTGAATTCGTCACCACCATCCACCATTTCACTCAAGTAGTGACCAACAGATGAGCAATAAGTAATATCTGGAGCACTCACAACCTTATCATTCCCATCCTTATCCTTCCTCTTTGTGACATGAGGATACTTCTCACGGAATTCAATCTTCAATTCCACATCAATATAAGGACAGACCTTATTTCCAACACACCTTGGGATAAGAAAAAGGTCCTTCACATCTAAACTGCAGACTTGATAAGAGGTAAAATCACTTTTCACATCACCAATATGCTGAACATTACATAACGGATCAAACTTGTTGATCAACGCCGGTAAAAGGCCACTAGGAAGTCTCTTGATGTCTATATCCAGCAAACCACCGAAACCTATATCTCGGATATCTATCTTTTGCTGCTCGGACCACTGAATTTTACAGAAGTCAAAAGACATAGAATGTGCGAAATCAATCACTGAACCATCCTTCAACAGAACAACATTCTTCTTTTCATGGTTCCTGCGTTTGACTTCCTTCACAAGCGAAACACTAGCCGAAGAAACAATACCCTGCTGGGTGGCTGTAGGAATTACTTCTGTTGCTGTAGGAATTACTTCTGTTGCTATAGGAATTACTTCAGTCGGTGTAGGAAGAGCTTGTGCACACTGCACATGCACTTCAGATGGATCACCCGCACCTAAAAATCACAACAAAACACATCTTAAACCATAACAAATATCACATAAAACCCCAACAAGACATCTTTAGAAAAATAACAGAAACATGCACACAAAAACACATAATTAAGCAAAAAAGCCCCAAAAACTAAAACCACAACAAAAAGAAAAATTCAAAAGAATAGACAACTTAAAAGTCGCACATATAACCTGTTACCTAAAAACCATAACATAAATCACCTAAAACCACAACAAGACATCTTAAAAAAAGTAACACAACAAATGTACAGAACAAATAAAAAACCAACAAGACATGGAATAATAAAAAGACAAAAATTCCCGCGCAAAGATAATTAAACATAAAACCACCACAAAGAACGAAAAAACCATAAATAATATCAGACACACAAACACATGACATTTAACAACATAATAATGCTATGAGTTTATGAACCATAAAATACAGCCGCCGGTTTATCCCCAAGCATTTAATACCATAAAATAGCAATGCATATTTAAAAACCACAACATAAAACCAAAAACCACAACAACCCAGACTACACTTACTATTAGCAGTCGAAGCCGTATTACGGCGACGGCGAGTCCTCCTCACCGGAGCGTCTGGAACATCAGCCTCCCTCTTCGTCATACTCTGTCAAAAGAAAACGAAGAAAAAACTGAGTGAAAAACCCTAGATAACACAGAAAAAAAGAAAAAATCAAAGGAGCAACAGTAATCAGGAAACGAAAACGAGTCGGAGTAACCAAATAGGAAAACGAAAAGGAACGACGAAGCAGATCTGAAAAGGAAAAGCTCTCAAACCTAGAGCATTAGACTGAGGAAGAAGAGAATGAGACTTTCAGAGAGAAATAGCAGAATCACGCAGTTACACCTCAAACTACGTGTTTCTCTGTCTGAGAATGTGTATTTATGTAATAAGAAAAACCGGATTTATAATGAAAACCGGTCAACCAATCGGTCCAAATCAAAACCAGCGACCCAAAATAGAAAACCAGCGAGTTTTCTATAAAACCAGGCCTTTCCATATTTTTAGGAAAGGCTGGCCTCCCCATAGACTTAGGCTATCACCAACATCTTTCTCTTATTGATTATATTATTTCCTTTTTCTCAAGTGTTTGATTTGCACGAGTGTTAGATTCTTTCTTTTACACAAGATTGTTAGTTGACTGAATATCAAAGTTAATTAAAAATAAAACAAAGTCCCTTTAAGTTCCGAGAGATTGACACTCGGAGTTAACGGTACACTTAAAATCCATTTCGTGTTGAATAAGTTGACCTTTGGCTTATAAATATAAGGGTACCCTAAATATAATATTGATATTCACACCATCAAACATGTCCATCTAATATAATTTTGATATTACTCTTTTTTCGTCATTATTGATTTACGACGAGCAATTTCTTAACGATGACGACCACAATTCCGCCGTACACGACAAATCCGTCGTAAATTCCGTAAAAAATTCCATCAATTTGCAGCAGAATTCTTGTAGTGATAATACTATACTCCATTTATTATTATTATTATTATTATTATTATTATTATTAGGGCATATTATTATTATTATTATTATTATTATTATTATTATTATTATTATTATATGTAGAGGTTTATGATAAGATTGTATTTCCTTAAAGAGAATTTATTTTTTATTAGATTCATTTATGTATATGGTGGTGCAATAGTAGGCATTTTTGTAGTACCAAATTCATTTTTTAGAAATTTTATAGTATTATACTTGTAAAAGGTGTTGTTTAATAAGGTTGAGAACCCGCGTTACCCTATAATAAAAAGGAATAAAAATTATGTCAATAAGACTCAAATTCCGCACCTTCTACCTCGTAATAACAACGATGACAAATTCACATATGAAGCTAACTCAATTTCAAATGTGAATTTCGTGTTGTAAAAAAAAAGTAATTAAAGTCTCACATCGCTAAAATATGAAGACAGCGCAAAAAGATTCATGGACGTAGGTCTCCCTTTTTAGTCTGGTTGGACGCCACACATAAAGCAAGTAGAATCATCGTGATCGGGACCACGATCTATTTTGAGATCCAGGAGTACCAATCAAACAAGCGTCAAGAACTCATGGAGGTGAGGAGAGAATCCAGGGAAAAGCAATCACTTGCACTTGATCAGAGGAGAGAGAGGAGAGAGATTGAAACACTTCAACTTGAGAAGAGGATAGAGCGAAGAGTTGAGTTGTTCAAGGAGTGGTAAGCGTGAGCAGAAGAAGAGCAAGACCGGATGAAGAATCAGCACCCTATGGCGTTCAATGGAGATCCGCATAATGGATAAGTCATGTTGAGTATAGCATTCACTATAGCCTGATCACTTTAGCTTCTATCTCAGACCGATGTTTTTCCCAATTTTTGCAATTCCTATCAGCTAAATTACTCTACTTAAACAGTTCCTGAGCTAGATTTCCAGGCAAAACTGAGAACTTATTATATATTACTATCTAGAAATCTTTATGATGAATTTCAATCTGGTTTTATGATGAATTATTATGATGAACATGGCATTGTTCTCGAAACATCTTGCACTGATACACCTCAACAAAATGGCGTCGTTGAGAGAAAACATAGGCATATATATATAAGTTTTTTGATATTTATTTTTGGCATGTTCTTAATGTAGAGTGGGAAGGGAGTTGATAAGGTTAGGGGAAATGCATTTCCGTATTATGAAGATTGGTGTGAAATTTTTGGGAAAGATAGGGCTACAGGGGAGAAAGCTTGTGATTTTGCTACGAATGAGAAACAGGAGTGGGAGAATAGAAGTGCTGAGAAAATGGAAGGAGAGAATATGAATCGTACTAAGGAAAAAGATAAGAATTCTGGATATGACACCTATTTCACTGATTGTTACTTTGTTTAAGATGACGATGGAGACTCTGATCATGTTAACGTTGTTTCTCCAACTGTTGGAGGTGGAGCAAAAAAAAAGAAGATGGATCATTCTGGTTTTGATGATTCATTGAGTGTCATGATGAATTCATTCATGAACGAGACAAAAGAGGCGTTACTTGGTTTGAACAAATCTATTGAAAAATTATGTGATGGAAACCCGAATGCTGCACGTGCTATGGCAGCTTTAAAGAACCAGCCGACTTTGTCTCAGGTTCACAGACTTGAGGTTGCTGAAAAGCTCGTGGACAAGCCTATGCATTTGCAACTTTTTGTTGCAATGGATCCTGATGATCAGCTTGGCTACGTTGCAAACATCTTAGGTGGTAGATTTTGATTATTTTATTTATTTCTCTTTTTTTTTCATGATGTTTTGTTAGTTGCATTTAAGTTTTGGACATGGTGCCTTGAAGACTTTGACTAATCCTTTGAGAATTTTAAGTGAAATGTTTTTGAGTTTGAGTTGAATTAGTAATGTTATGTGATTTTGTGGTTTGAGTTGATCCATATAACATCTTTGTTGTCTTGTGCCATGCTTAAGGTTAAGCGAGGCTCGAGAGCCATAAACCTTGACATTACAGGTTGCTTTGCTTTTACTACTAAGCATTCATATCTGGTTTCTGTACTTGGTGGTGTAATCTCCACTCATGGTTGAGATATTGCTGAACATCATGATGACATTTTATATGTCCCCTTTAGCCTTCGTGGCAGCTCATTTAGTTCATTTTTGCCTGGTGTATAGACCACCACATCTTCACAACTGATAATTGAGTCTGATCAGTATGCTTCATGACTTTATTTTGAAACCAGAACGTTTTTGTGACTTGTAATCGTGCTTCAGAAGAGGTATGGTCCCTGCTGCTACTTTTCTTCCTTGCATTTAATATGATCCATGGTGCAAGTTTAAAAAAAAAAAAATTATGTAATTATACAAAAAAATAGTTAAATTATATTAGTAATCAATAATACTGAACATGGATTAGATTAGTATACAAATTCTTATGTCTACCAAACATGTTTTAATATGGGTATATATGATTATCAATATGGGTTTATATATCCACCTACTAGGATTCCTATCATGCTACTAAACACCTCCGTAACCTATATATAAACTTAGGGAACCAGTGTGGGGAGAAACAAAATAATTTGTGCTATCTTTGATAAGCGGAGATCGGATTGGATCAAAGTGCAATAAGCACTGACTCACACATATCTTATAAAACCTCCCACCCCAAAATCTCAATATCAAAGCAGAATCCTATATAATGTGGGGATTGTTGAAGAAAATGTTTAGTCTCCAGCCCTTTACCAAGGCTCTCTTCAATGGACTCCTTGCATGACTCCACTTGATTTATTTTCCCAAACCAAATCATCCCTTTTTAAACAAAAAATGGCAAATCTGTTTTAATGTACATTGCCCATTCAAGATTTTACTCCCCAGCTTATTTTCTTCCATTCAATTACTAAGATTGGCTTTCAATTTTCTGGGAATTCAGAGATCCAGTGAATTCTACAGCTCTCTCTGTTTTTGTTTCTTGAATTTTGAATCTGTTAAGTGATTGTTCTTTTATTTAAAGAAATTAAGCCCTTCTTGTGTGCTGATGATAGGTCAGGTGATCGCTGGTTAATTGGTGTGCTAGGTATTTCTTGTTAGAGAAAATTTTCTTTTCATCTTTTATTGTTTAAGTTTCGATATTGATTAGTGGGCTAGGGTTTTAATTTTCTCTTCTTTTGTTTACGAAAATGAAGAGGTGGAATGAGAGAGTGGAGAAGCGGATGGAAGAGATGGGCTTAAATAAAAATGATATGACATCTATAGACCGTGCTTTAGAGAGTCTCGAGGCTGAGAACTATGATAGGATGTTCCCTAGGAATCAAGTCTCACTTTCTGAGGGTTTATGGCTTGGTGGAATGGACAGGGGTACGATTACAAATCGAGATTCTGGAGAGGAGGGTTTATTATCATTTGATCTTAAAGCTCCACCTGCTGTCATTGAGATTGATGACAGCGAGGAGGATTCGGATGATGACATGGATGTTGGAAAAGGTAGTTCTACGCAGAATACTCGGGGAACTTTGCCACCGGGGTTGGGAAGTGATGTTATGGATATGGAGGTTGGTGAAAGTAGTAGTTCTAGGCCTGCTGATCTGGAAGAAAAAAGATCTGAATTATTGGCTGATACACCCGCAGTAGCCAATTCGGTAGGAGATGTTGAGCCTCAGTTGCCCATTAGGCCTCAGATTCCTGATCAACCAGCAATAGGAAACAATAACGTGGATTGGTATAGCCATTATAGACGTCAACAACTGAGAGAATCTGCTCGAAAGTTTGCTCGTAGTAAGCATCCTGCTGAAAATAGTGGCACACAAAAGCCGGTCAATGAAGATGAACAGTTAGGAAGTTCTGGTGGCTTTTTCGGGGAAGCACTAAATGAAGTTAGAGCAAGAACTTCGAGGATAGCAGCGGAGAAGTTGATTAAGTGGACACCCTCGGTTCAGGATCATAGTTTTGCTAATTCTTTATTTGTTCCTTCGTTGGTGGAGTTATCCATGAGAGTTCTGACAGAAAATGCAAATAGTATAGCTTCACTCAATGTAGTTCCTTATTTCCTCCGGAAGAAACTCATTGACCGGCTGTGCGATTTGGGTAGGATGAATGTAGATATTTTTAACCTTCTACTAGAAGGATGTCCTACTGAGTTACGGGTGAAAAACTGTTCGTGGCTAACTGATGATCAATTTCAGCTGTCACTTCAGAGTTGGCAGACAGAAAATCTAAGGGTAACTCTTCCTTGTTTTCTCTTTATGCTTATACTTGTACAGTATGCTCCCTCGTCCCGATCATATGTTGTGCTTTACAAGTATTTGTCTCTCTAGGGGGCATAATTTGTTTAATTATCTTAGCAAAGCTCTTATAGTGTTTAGTTCTTTGGTGCTTATCCTTTACTAATAACTTGCAATCCAACATATATAACTGCAGGTCTTGCAACTTAACCTTGGTGGTCAAATCATGTTTGATTTTACACTCAAGGATAAGTTGGCTCAATCTTCGAACAGCTTCTCTAAGTTGGCTGTCTTATCCCTCAGAGGTGCTGTCCGTTTAACAGACCTTGGGGTTGAATTACTTGTCAAGTCAGCACCTGCACTTGTATCTGTTAATTTGGGCCAGTGTCCTCTTCTTACCTTCGAGGCCGTGGAATCTATAGCTGATTATTTGGGAAAAAACTTGAGAGAACTATATATAGATGGCTGCGAGAAAATAAAAGCAGTGAGGATAGCAAGTTCTATCATGAAATTTGAAGATTTAGAAGTATTATCTGTTGCCGGCTTGGAGGACGTGTCTGATGCATTTATCCTCCAGTTGGTTAGTGTATGTGGTGAAAATCTTAAGGACCTTGATGTGGCTGATTGTCTGTGAGTTTTTTCTTTTTTCTGTTTGGTCTGATCATGCTTTCAAATTTAACAATTTTATGATCATTGTGAGGTTAAGCTGCACTCCATATCCAACTGATTGCAGTGAATTGACTGATTCGTCTCTCAAAGCAATCGCAAGTCATTGTCCTGGTTTATTAGCGCTCAACATTTCAAGGCTGTCCAAAGTCACAAACGTGGGGATGGAGTTTCTTGCTAATGGATGCAGGTCAATCGAACGACTGAATCTCACAAGGACCAAATTCAGGTATATATAGCAATTGAAACTGTTAAGGTGTTGGTATTCAAGATTTATATATAATGAAAATTTTGCGTGGATGTGTAGTAAACTAGATCTTCTTCCTCTCTCTGAACAACACTACATCCATCTTGCTCTTTACTTGCAGTGATGAAGTTATAGCTGCATTTATAGAAACCTCAGGAGGGTCCTTGACAGAACTTACATTGAATTACGTTAGACAGGTATTATCACCGTATTTCTTTCTCACATTTCTGGAATTTACTTACCTTTCGTGATCATCCAGGATGCTGGTATCCTTGAGTGCTTTTACATGTCAAGTTCAACTATGAATTTATCGAAAAAGTCAAGAGTAATATATTTGTGTTTACATAGCATGCTATAATGTATCTAAATGCATGTTATTTAACTAGGATCTTTGTTTAGCATGACATAATCAAGTGGCATACATGGCCATACATATGCTTAACATCTTACTATCTTATGTGCTCGTTTTTGAAAAGTGTGTCAATGGAAGTAAGAGATTCTGCCACTGGGGATCAAAGGGCTATAGCTCCAGTGTAGCAGACTAGGCAACCTGTGGAGGTTCATGTGACGTCTCCTCTACATGTATCGGGCTAAAAGCTTGATATTTTGAATTTGACCTTGAGTTTTGATGTGACTATCTGTTATGTTCTGAGCGCCATTCTTCTACGTACACTTGAAAAATACCCGTGCTAAGCATCAATGAACTAATCAAAATGTTATCTATTTTCTCTAACATAGTTCAAGGTGAATAGTGCAGTTTTCTTCAGATTCCTGTTCCTGATCTCTAGGTTGTGTGTGGTTTTTGATTCACCCCTTTAATGATGTGATATTTTACAGATTGGGCCTAACACTGCTTTGTCACTTGCTCGGCGGTCAAGGAATTTGTCCTACTTAGACATATCGTGGTGCTGCAGAATTACCACCAATGCTCTAGGCTTGATCGTTGACAGCTGCTTGACATTGAAGCTTCTCAAAGTGTTCGGCTGCAAGCAGGTGTGAACGTCGTGCTTACCAAGTGATGAATTAACTCGAATGAAATTGGACCGAACAGATTGTCTTTCTTCCTAAGTTTGGATAGTTGAAGCGTATATACGAGTTGATATGTTGCTTAATTCTGTTGTGATGTTCTCATTTCCTGCAGATTGACAGTGAGTTCCTAAACGCGCATTCTAACCCACTCGTGCGGGTAATTGGATTTGGGTTGATGCCAATCCTGGATCATCTCAACTTACTCGAGCCTGAGGAAGTGTTCTTGCGGTATTCACCTCTGCCAACTTCAATTGATTCTTAATATCAAGAATTGAGAGGCATCAAAAAGACTATTATGATCAGTTAATTGCTGTTTGTGCTTGCTTAAACTTTCTTCATTTAAATAAAACGCGAAGCCTTTTCTTGCTAGGTTATGAATGAAGTTTTGTATCTTGATGAGTGAGTGATGCAAGTGCTTTGCTTGGTCAAAGATACACTTATTTTTTCTTGGATTCCTTTGACTTTTTTTTTGGTTGACCCGTCGATTGCAATAAAATAAATTCTTTGGTATTTTCAATTTTTTTTAGTACAAAGATATGTTTCATTAATCAATCAGCAAACTTACAAGAATTCCTGGAAACAAGTAGGCAAAACAGTGCCATGCTCAGGAAGAATTACAGGCCTAGCTAAATTATGAGCCAAACAATTGCTCTTTCTAACATATGTAAATTTCACCGAAGCAAAATTCGCCGCAGGCAATCGGATTTCTTGAATAACCGACCCAGCCACAGATAAAGGCATCAAGTCGACCTTAGCTGCTGCACCAAACCAACGCAATCACCCTCCAGAATGACATGATCAGGAATCTCTAACTCCGCTGCCAAAACCAAAGCAGACTGCGCAGCTAAAGCCCTCAGCTGCTTCTGGGCTCACTACACAGGCCAATGACTCGCGTTTCCAATACACCACAGCCCTGTCCAGTCCCGAATAATTACGTCCAAACTTGCTTGCGACTGTGTCCAAGAGGCATCATTGTTTGCTTAGAACCACATAGTTTTAGCTCTAAGCATACTCTTCAACAAACTAAAACGTGATGAATTTACGATAACCAACCCACGACTAAGAGGCGAGATGATGAAGAAGTGGCATAACCTTCTCCAACGAATCATTAACTCAGCACTATAAAATGGGCCAAACCCTCATCTCTACGATCATGGGCAAATTACATACAGTACCCCTCTTAGTTGTCCTAATTACATATAACGGACCATTAGTTCATCAATTACATATAGTCTCCAACTAGATGGATTTTAATTACATCCAGGTCCACGATCTTGACTCTTCGCGAATTAAAACGTGGAAAGTACATTTTTGCCCCTGGTCAAAATTTAGAATTTTGCATTGACCAAACAACATTAATTTATGTTTATTATACATTGACCCTCAATATTTTCGAGTTTATGAAATTTACACGAAAAACTTTTAAAATTTTCAAATGGATCCCAAATGTAATTGCAAATCTATCCCAACAACATTAATATGAAAAAATAAGTCCCAAAATTTTTTTCTTTTCTTTTTTCCTCCTTCTTCTTCGAAAATCCGGTGCCCTCCTTCTTCTTCGAAAATCCGGTGCCCTCCTTCTTCTTCGAAAATCCGGTGCCGGAATCCGGCACCGGAACCGATGGCAGCTCCGGTAGGAGCTGCCACGCAGCTCCAGATCGGAGCTGCCATGGCAGCTCACGATCGGAGCTGCCATGGCAGCTCACGATCTGGAGCTGCCAAGGCAGCTCCGACCGTGAGCTGCCATGGCAAGGCGCCATGGAGCTCCGATCTGGAGCTGCCATGGCAGCTCCGACCGTGAGCTTCCATGGCAAGGCGCCATGGAGCTCCGATCTGGAGTTGCCATGGCAGCTCCGACCGTGAGCTGCCATGGCAGCTCCGGTCAGAGCTGCCCTGGCAGCTTCGATCTGGAGCTGCGTGGCAGCTCCGACCGGAGCTGCCACCGGTTCCGGTGCCGGAATTTTCAAAGAAGAAGGAGGAAAAAAAAGTGAAAAGGAAAAAAAAAGATAAATAGAAAATATAAGGCCATGTTTGGTTGTATGAGAGAGAAAATATCAAAATTTTGTGGTCAACGCCGGAATGGCCAAATGGGCCTGAATGTAATTCTTTGCAAGACGGTCCTTCAGATGAAAAGATGTCATCTAGCAAGGGGTCCAGAAGTAATATTCCCCTACGATCATCCAACATTCGGTACTCAGCTAATACTCTATAAATATACTAACTACATTGTCTTATCTCTTTAATAACAATCATACAAACAACTAAGTAGCCTCAAACTCGATCATCATTGGAGTCTCATGCTGATGTGCGCTTTTGTTGCTTTGCAGGTGGTCGGTTCTCTTGTGCCTCAACAAAAAATATAATAAAAAAAGAAAAATTACGTCAATAATACTCGAATTTTGCATCATCTACAATAAGAGTAACGAAAAAATGGCATAATTGAAAAACATTAAATAAAATTTAAAAAGGAAGAATATTACGCCAACAAGATCCGAACTCTATACCTTTTCCTTAAAGAGTGACACATAAATATACGCACCACATTGAAATTATATGACTAAGACAAACAAATGAGGTTTAAATACAAAATTTATATTATGTATATCTTGTTGGCTTATAGTATACTATACTATATATCGTACACTAGTAGAATTCTTGCATCACGCCACACGTGTAGTTATGTGCTCTTATTACGTAATTTTTCTTTAGTGCTTAATTTTCGGGTATTTGATCAGTAATACTTTAGGGATTTTCTTTTTGTCATTTAAAAGCCTATCTAAGCTGCTTTTTTTTTTTTTTTAATAACTCCATTCTCTCTAACCTTTATAGTATAAAGTTTTCGAGTCAAAAAGTTCGATCAAGAATCGACCAAGAACCACGAGACAAAATTCAATAGCAATTCAATATCCACCAAAAGTTCAAAATTCAAGATCCAGCAAGAACGTAGGTTAGTTTTGCTGAATGCAGACTGCGATTATTAAGTCCGATGAATTTTTGTCATTTCAAACATTAATTCAACATACAAACATGACCATTAAATAACAGATTACATAAATAATGAAAAGATGTCAACCTTATTTTGTAACAAACAGGAGCTTCTAGCTTGAATGAGAGTGCAGAAGCTCATTTATGTTGCAAGAAGCAAGATGCATAAGAAACCTGAAACGTATCAAACAAACTGCACAAGAGACCGATTGTCGTTTAATATAGGAGCTATATTGGAGAACACATTTGATGCCACGCTAGTATGCTCCTGGAACAGCTGCACCAAGACCCACCTACTGCCCATTAATTAATCGGTTGAGCAACATAATTGTGAATATATTGACCATACCTTGAGGAGGTGAGAACGCCTCAAAATTTCAAAGCCATACGCATTAATGTATCCTGTGTCGCATGAAGTGAGTCGCCATGGACATCTTGATCTCATACAAACCACATAGCGCACAACAACACCAAATCAAATTCCCAAAATTGAACTATGAACTGTGTTGAGACCAAAATGCCAAATAAAACGTGCACAGAGCACTACGTACTGGAACCCCTACCTCATTCACCAAATTAAACAAAGACTCAAATCTAATTCAAAAGAAAATTTTAATTTTGTAGTGATTATATTCAGGAGTTGCATAAAATAAGAGAATTTTTCCATTATTAGCATCATCAATATAATAATATTATATTGATGGATTATTTTCTATATATGAGATATACGTGACCTTTTTCTATTGAAGGTTATAAATATATTGCATGGGAGCTCTCTATGCTTTTAAATTTATTCCATTAGTTCGGCTAAATGTTTTTTTTATAATTTGTTCGTAAATATTCTTAAGTAATGGTGTAGAAAATATTTAAAAAAAATTATATTAATAGTATATTAATTGTAGTATTTTAATATAATAATAATTGAAAACAAACAAATAAAATACTAAGGGGGCTTAATTGATAGCTACTATCTAGTAGCACTTTTCCATGGGCTACTAAATTGTACTCCTTCTGTTCTTTCTAAAGGTTCATATTTACAATTCCCATAATATTAATTAAAAGAAAAATTAAAAATAGAAAAAACTCAGGAAAAGTTTGTGAGGATCACAAATTTAATTAAAATTGAAGTAATTGTGCACATAAAATCACCATTCGTAAATATTTCTTACCCTTTTTTATTTTTAAATATGTTTTTAAAATTGTTATGGTAAAGTGAAATATAAAATATAGAGGAAACGGAGGGAGCAGTAGCTCCAAAAAAATCTAAATTGAAATTATTTTTTATCTTAATTAGAATTTAAGCAGAAAATAACCTCCATAAGGGTGACTTTCAATCTTTATTACTTACCCATCCATTCCTAAGTAATTATCTCATTTTGACTTTGGCCAGTCGACGGTGTTCAACTTTGACTATAAATAATTTTTAAACTACAATGATAAAAATTTAACGGAATTATATTATGAAAATATAGACCTTAAATTTTCATAATATTATTTTATTATTTATTTTACCAATATAATTTAAAAGTAATTTGTAGTCAAAGTTGAATACGGTTGACTAATTAAATTCAAAATTAAACAATTACTCATAGATGGAAGAAGTACATTATGTCAAATTATTAGGCGATTTGACAATAATTTGCTACATTTGGTGAATTTTGAATAACTATGTCATAATTTCTCAATTAGTAGAGGGTGCGGATGTAAAGCCAAAATATCAGAAAAGATTGGTCCTTCCTATATTTATAGGAAGGATGTCGTTGAAACACCAAGATACGAACTAAACACCCAAGATATTAATTAAAACCCCGAGATACGGATTTAAACACCCAAGATATGAATTAAAACACCTAGATACAAATTAAAATTCCTAGACACGAATTAAAACCCCAAGATAAAAAGTAAAACCCAAGACACAAATTAAATCACTCATATACAAATTAAATACCCCAGATACAAATTAAAATGCCAAAGATATGAGTTAAATCCCTCAAATTCGAATTAAATACCCCAGATACAAATTAAAACGTATGGATACAAATTATAAGATCGGTCCTTCCTATAATTATAGGAAGGACTGGTCGTCT
Source organism: Plantago ovata (assembly GCA_028274465.1). Taxonomy (NCBI): domain Eukaryota; kingdom Viridiplantae; phylum Streptophyta; class Magnoliopsida; order Lamiales; family Plantaginaceae; genus Plantago; species Plantago ovata. Next base: position 14,466,709 of record CM051456.1, on the reverse strand, counting down.
CTAATACTAACTCGGATGTAAATTAATGAAATTAAAAAATAATTTTGAATGATTTATGACATTTCCACGCGCGAAATTAGATTCTTGAAATTGTCTAGCAAAGCCGGCGTCGTTTCGTAAACAGAAAGGAAGTAAGAAACCGGGCTTTGGGCGATGCCAATTTCCAGAAAAATCCAGCTCGCCGGAAGATATTTTGTGTTATTATTGGCGGTTCCATTTCCGTTTCGGCATTACTCAGTAAGTAACTATATATACCACCGATTCTCCGATCAGAAGAATCATGAGAATTACAGTAGATTCAGACTCCAGAAATAAAAAACTAAAAATCAAGCTGCTTCAAACACGTATCAATGGCGGAAAATAGTTCAATCGAGAGTAGCAGTCAAGCCAATGTACCGAAAATGCACTGGATTCAGTTTGGTACTATAGGTTTGGAAGAGTTATCCTCTATCCCCGGCCGTTTTCAAGGTCAATCCCTTTCTCTCTCTAGTGGCGATGAAGCTTGTTCGAAATTATGTTTTTCTGCGTTGTTTTCCTGAGTTTAGGTTATTCGAAATTATGAATTGCTATTAGTTTTGTTTTCGTTTTTCATATCGATCTTCCATCTGTGTAGAACTTGTACCGGAAATCAATGTTCATGAAATTGTGGAAGCGGAGAGCATTCATAGCAGTAGTGTTGGAGGTGATGTACTGGAAATAAATGAACAAGTACTGGCGGAAGCTGAGAGCAGTAGGGGAGGAGGAGATGCACTGGAAATTCATGAACAAGTACTAGTGAAAGCTGAGTGTAGTACTGGAGGAGGAGATGTACCGGAAATTAATGGACAAATACTGGTGGAAGCTGAGAGCAGTACTGGAGGAGGAGATGCACTGGAAGTCGATAAACAAGTACATGTGGAAGCTGAGAGTAGCAGTGGAGGAGATATACTCGCTTCAAACCTTCGGGAGAGTGTCGACTCATGGCATGATACTACGTCTTGCCTCGTCGAAGCCTTCAAAGGTCACTTTCCGTCTCTTATGAGGTTTATGAGATTATGTTGTTGCACAGTATTGTTGCATGGTGTTGTATTGCTGTGTTATGTTTAAGCTGTGGCTGTCTAGTTTTGTTTGTTAACTGGGTGATATGTATGGAAATCGCATGTGTAAAATACGCAATGGATTCCTTAGGCTGTTCGCTGGAAGATGAGCTGTGTGGAGGAAGACAAGTAATATTGAGGGGAAGTTGGTATCACCAAATTTGTTCTCTGCACACTGCAAAGATCAATTCATGCAAGCATATGTTCAAATTTTAACTCAAACTGGGATTATGCTGGTTTTAGGAGGTTCTATGCGCTGTCATATATGCATATAGATTCATCGTGTAATATTGTCTGGACTGCGATAGATTACTGCATGATGCTTACCTGACTAGGCACAATTATCAATTTCAGTGTCATTACTGTTTTAAAAAATAGCTAAAATTATTTTGTCCTGTCCGTAATTTACCACAGATATGGGAAATGATGAGCTCATACACAAAGACAATTTTGATATTTCCTCTATGATGCATGCTGTGAAGGTACATTGCTTTGCAGCCAGAGGATTTATACATTTTCTTGTTGATATGTGTCCTCATAAATGGAAGTAATCCTCTGCATGTGAACGACCATGTATATGCAGTGGTCTAGAGATATAACTAATTTCTGAATTTATCGTGATTGTTGGTTACCTTGGCCTTCTCATGGTCCTAAATGATCTTTAAAGCTGGAGCTGGATCTTCTTATATGATCAATCACATGTTTGCTGTAATGTCGAACTCAAATGTGACAGTCACATACTAAGTGAGAGCTAAATTAATTAGGCATTTTGGGAAGAATCTGTCTGTTTGTAAGCATGACTTCGACAGAAAAAACTACAAAAGTATATGTGCACTGTGCCCATATCCTTCTATGAGAGATATAAGAAATAATTAAGTTTATGTTCATATCTGCTCTCTCTCTCTCTCTCTTGTTTATGTTAATAATGGTCTCAAACTCATTACCATCATTCCAGACATTTGTTGGATATAGATCAAAGGGTGAAACTGGATAAGTTAAATAAGTAATGGATGTGGAGAAGTTAGCACACAATTGATTAAAGAAAGCATGGAACACTATGCTAGCTGCTTTCTCAAGTACTATTGTTTTTGGCATGGTTTCGGACTAATTTGTGGTCAAATGGACCAGAAAAGAGTCAAGCTCGGAAGTACTAACTACTAAGATTCTCTTCATACCAGGTTTCACTTAATTCTATACAAGTTGAAGCTTATGTGAATCTTCCTGTTTTAAATGAGTTCATTTGTTTGATACTTTTATTGGAAGTTGTTACTTCTCACACATATTGAAAGTTACATTGAACTTCACACATGCACTGTTGAAAGATTTGTGGTGAAGGTGTGCATCCTGCAAATCTGCTCCATCTTTTAGTGGCTGGCAGTGTGCAGATTTATTTATTTTTTTATTATTTTTTTTTCGAATTTGATTTTATTTTAAAATCCATTAGTTTCTCATCAGATGGTGTAGACCATACTTTTGTACTTATCTTGAATGCACATATATCACCCCATGAGTATAAAAAGAAAAGACTAAATTTCTGTATATGTTCGCCCCAAAGTGATTTTCCTGTTGAGAGCATGAATGCTAATTTCTAAAGTAGAATAGATAAAGAATTTGAGAATGAATAAAATATGAGGTGGAATGAATAAATAATAGTAATGGGTATTAAAATATGAGAGCAAATGAATGAAGTTAGAAAGAGAATGAATAAAGTAGGAGAGAAAATTTCCATTTATGCATAGGAAGTTGAAGTTGAGACAAACCAAAAAGGAAAACAGGAAGTTGAAGCTGGAAGGAGTATCCTTTTGTCCATAAGAAGATATAATGCCTATCTGTGAGTAGTATAGGGTCAGATCATCCATAATATAGGTATATTACCTCATTTTTTCTTGTTCTGTATTTTGATGTATTTTATCTGTGTTGATTAGGCAATCCACCAAAAGCTGGGACCAAATTTGGTGACGACTAACTATTCTGTTGATGAAGCAATTAAAAATGGTGGTGCTCCTGTTCTACTGAGCTCTGATAGGAAATTTTATATTCAATGTGTTATCGATGTGATGGATCATCTTCTAGTTTGTGAGGTGAAACTGCACTGCCATTTGCCTGTGATTCAGATATCCACCAATGTCTAGCCATGACTTCTTTCCCTAACATGATCATTTTCTGTTGTTACAGGTGACAGGGCATGAAATGGAGACATTTGCACAAACGGTCCATTCTTGCTTCTACACATCCAAGATAGTGTCATCTGATGCCCTGCTGCATTCTTTCTGTGGAGTTACCATTCTGACTTGCAATGCTATTTCCTCTGCTGTGGATAGTTCTAACAAGGTATGGTACTTCCACATATCATGCAAAGTATATTATATTAAACACCTCCTCACAGATTATTTTTCTAGCACCTCACAAAATTTTAAAGGATTTTTCACTTCTTGCTGATGATATGATAACTCACTTGAACAGTCTTTAGCTTTCTTCCTGAAAAGATATCAATGTTGTATGCCTTGTTGTATATGTTTAGTTTAATTAATCAATTCTCACTTCTCAGATTCATTTTCTCTTATTTATTAATTATGCCAGCATGGGAAAAGGAATTGTGCTCGAATAAATCTGAAGTCTTCTAGGCTCTAGCGATTGAGGATGCCTGTTGCCTACTTTGAAAATGGTACAGTGGATTGTTCAAAGTGTGCCTCAACCGCAATGTTCTTTTGGTAATCAGTATATCCGCTGTGGAAAGAATATTATGATTGCGGCACACTTTGGACACATCACTGAACCATTTATATGCTTTTGAGCCTACAGATGTCGGAACTTCAATTCACATATAGCATATATTTCCTTTGATTTTGATACGTGTTAATAATAACTTTCATGAATGTGTTTGACATGCTTGACCTGCAGCATTAGCCGTGTCAGAACATAGTCATTAGAATGTTAAAGATTTAGATGCATGCTACATTTTGTCTCGAAAAAAGAAAAGCACATTAATTGGAAAATTTGTTTATACAGTATCTGCAGGCTCGAGAAGGAATTAGTTACAGTTTAGACATGCTTATGCTATGGTGTCAATCAGAATGATAATTTTCTACCTGCCATACTGTGATCACTGTTTTTCATTTATGTGTTCCTCATTTATTTCTACTTAATATGATGTAAACTATAATCGCAGTAACAAGAGCATCATATTGAGTTACTGGGATGTTAAATCACATCTAGATGCTACATTTTTTATGGTTGGGAGAGAAATTCTGTAAATCTGTTTCTACTTCATGAAGGAATTAATTTTCTTCCTGGCATTGTATGCTCGACCTTTCCAATTATGAGTTTCTTATATCTCTCTATTTATTAATTTTTTCTTTCGCATTCTTAATTGTCACTTTTGCAGGAAGATGGTATTCACAATTTATATTATAGATCAGACAGTGATGAAGAGAAATACTTCTTATCAATGTTAAAAAAATCCGAGGAAACAATATCTCGCCAGTTACATGCTCCTCCTAAAGCACGATTGTCCAAAAGAGAAATTTCAAAGGTACCACTGAGCATTCATATGTAGTAACGCTGAGAACTTTGGGTACATTTGTTTTCATGACGAAATGAAGTTATAAACTCACAGACAAATGCAAGCGCTACTTCATCATCACATACTTGCCTACACACTACCTGGAGTTCGCAACCAATAATGTTACCGGTGAAATTGTAAAGAGTTGTGCATTTATGAAGTATTAGAAGGTGGACTCAGATTCTGAAACTTGAAAGGACAGTTTTAACAAAAAAGAATGAATGTGAAGCAAAACTAAAGTGAAAGAGAAATAATAAACCTTCTCTCCCCATCTAACTCCCACCCCTTCCCAAATATGGCGAATGTGTCCTCCCTTTCTGCGACTCCCTCAGAAATACATGATGTTTTGTTCACTGAGAGATGGAAACCGAACGCTTTGCAAACCTGTAAAGTGTGAACTATAGTGGAGGGTGAAACCGAGGTGAATAGTAAGGAGCATTGGGGACTTCTAATTTTGGGGATAAGCAGCTGCCATTTAACCTTCCCTGTTTACTCGTCGCTGCCCCAAGTTTGGTATTTTGCTATTTATTTAGCTATAATTTGTGTATTTCCAGGCATGATAATGTAGCCGTATATCATTTTATTTTGCTTTCCGACATAGTTTGCACCAATACCTTCTTTTTTATGACATTTTTATGAACATATCGTGTGTTTGTGTCTGAAATAAGTACTTCTATGACTGTGCGGCTTCACTATATACTTATTCTGCCGTTTTTTATGCAGATGTAGAACCACTACAGACCATTCCGGATCTTGAAAAAGGGTTCTGTAAAGCTGTATTATGCCGTGTACGGTTTCGTAAGGTATTTTCTTCTAATGTGTTTTGTCTTATTGTTGCAGTCAAGGTGCATATATAAACTTCTTTGACCTTAATATTTTCAAAATTAATTTCCTAAAAAGACCTACATTATGATTTATGCCTTAATGACGACAAACCCCCGTGTCAATGTAATTAGTAAATTGACTCCTGTATTAACAATGTCTTATGCAAACACCACTGAGATTCACTGAGATATGTAGAGAATAACTCTACAGATCCCATAACTTTATCTGTTTCCCACAATTTTTATATAATACTTTTATTAAAGGTGAAATTCTTAGAACAGACCGATCTTTTCCTAAACATTAGGAAAAACAACATTCTTTGTTAATGTTAGAACAGACCGGTCTTCTCGATGACTTACCCTTTGGCTATCTGTACTATTTTTTCTTAAAATTTATTTTTTAATACTTCATTTATATATGATGAAGTCATACTGGCATGTCTAATCCTGTCGAAGTAGGAAATCTGAGTGATTAAGGTGAGTGAATGACTCCTACGCATCACAATCAATCAATATATTTAGTATAGAGACGGTACCGCTGCTGGAAATTTCCATTCCGTTTACGTATTGGGATACACATGGATGACGTGTTTGAGGACAATAGTAGTTTGTTTAATCTTTGATTTCTCTACCAAACATTTAATACTGGAATTCCATTGCTGTTGTAGGTCCTGGAAGTTATCTTTGTTTGAACTTTGTTATGAAAATTTTCACATGTGATAATGGTTTCTCTTCCAGTAATGGTGCATCATTATTTTTTGCCATCAGTTCTTCTATAGTTTGATAACATGTCAGGCCTCAAGGAGCTGGCTTGGATTTGGCTAAGAAACATATCACTTCCTGCTTGGCTGAGCTAAAATCCATAGTTGAGCTGGAAGGGTTTTTGAGATCCAACAGCTCATGTAGAGGAATACAGTACAGTGTGGAACTTAGTACAACTGCCTCTGGTTGCCAACCAGTTGGTTTTGGTTCTCCAGTAAACTTTTCCCATGTAAATGGGACAGATATAAGCGAACAATATTTAGCCCTCACACGTGCCTGTGTACCTAAACTACTCAACTGGCAGCAGGTGTGTATCTAATCATAGTTGATGGAGAATTTTCATCTGGGGATTTCTTAATTATTTTGTATCAGGCAGTTGGTTATTTCAGGAAGCTTCTTTATGATCTAGAGGTTATATGTTGCAACCCACTGCATACTGACCTGGAAGGTGTTATGAGCTTTATGCTTGTTTATCAAGATTGTCAACCTGGTTGGGTTGCTACAGCTCATGCTCAGGTTGAGTAACCTGTTTCCTCTTGATGTTCACCTACTCATTACATGTTTGATCACTGTTTTACTGTTCTATGAAAATGTTGCGAACTTTATCCCTCTAAGAAAATGATTACAAAGTTAAGTAAGATGGTATGATCTGAAAATTTCCAGCATGATAAGCTCTCTTTTAGTTAATTGAAAGTCAACAATTAATGTCTCGTGCTGACAACTAATGGACAGCTTCTGCTGGTTCAAGATGGGAAGCTATATGGACGTGAAGCTATATTTGCTGTCATTTGCAAAGCTGCTTTATTACCTGAAAGGGCAAAGTATTTTATCCAGAAGTGCAAGGATGTTGAATTATTGGAAAAGGTTTGAAATTTGATGTCTTTCTAAAAGACCGCCTAACTATACTAAATTACCTTTGATATTCTTATTTTATTTTCAAAGGTTATATCATGCATGTATTATTATGAAATAATAATATGCATAGTAATACAAAGGGAGTGTAGTGCGCTACAACGCTTAAGACAAACAAGAAACTATATTGTGAGTATTAAGTAAGTGGTTACTACTGCCCTATTAAACCAGCAAAGTAACATCTCAAAAAAGTCTTTACAATCTTACAGTCTGGGCCTCTGGGCTAGTAACATCCTTGAAACAAATAATGTTTCACTCATTCCAAATGCACCAAACAACACAATGCATGATAAGATTTGAAGGGATCTTTTTATATTCATCTCTACATTTCCTTCATGCCCTAAGCATATCCACCAATTTACTTGGCATTTGCCAAGATACATTACATTCCCAAAATAGAATCTGTAGAAGTCGAGCCATTTTACAATGAAGAAACAGGTGGTTAACAGATTCCCCGCCACATGAAGCACCACTTTAAAACATACAGGAGGCCATAATGTTTAACAGCTTCCCCAAAACCACTCTCCATATGCCCCTGAGGGGGGGGGGGGACTTACTCCTGCAAATAAGTTTCCAAGGGCACATCAAGCTTATAATCATATCCTCTCTGCCACCCTGGTAGCGGAGTATAATTCCTCATCATGCCTGTTTACAGTGGATAATTATCCCCATTTTGTTTTGGCGATAACATCTCACAGAATCATGTTTGCTCAATGCAGTTATTTTGCCATTTTCTTAAAGCCCTCTGTTTCAGAATTTCAATTCAAAGGAATATGTTTGCAAAGACGATGCGTGACTGGGAGATAGTAATTCAAAAGGTTTGACACATATAGTGCTCAAAGGCATTTGTGTATATTAAGTATTAACTCCTTTGGCTTGCATGGTTGTGCTTGTTGATTTACTTATGTTACCTTGTTGTTTTGCTAGTGTCTCTTCATCTGCTCATTATTGAGTGACACAATTCTGTGTAGGTAAAATAAAGTAGTGGATTATTTTTAAAGAAAATAGTATTCCATCACTAGATTCATACTATGTAAGTATATTTTATAACATGTAGTGTTATGTAAGAAATATGTCTCAATTTTATTTGAGGGATATTTTACTATGCATCAATATTTGTATAACCATTTGTTTTTTTTTGGTACCTGGCATCACAAAACTCCTGTATTATCAATAATTGGAGTTCACTTTGAATTACTTTAGATGATTATTTTAAGCTAGCACTGTTATGTTAGGATTCTTTTGAGCTCATACAATTAAGCTAGTACTTCCTCCGGAAACTTTAAAGAATCCCACTTTGTTTTGTTTACTTTTTAATGTCCGGTTTACATCAAATTAATTGTAAATGATAATTTTTAAAGTTATGTTATGAAAATATATGAATAATACTTTCATAATTACAATTTAACATGGATATTTATACTGTGTGGTCTTCGACTGAGTGGAATATTCATCCGGGAGGTGGAGAAGGTCCATCAGTTTAATAGAATATTGTAGTAGGGAATTCTGAGGGAGGAAATATTGGAGTTCTGGAACCTTTGAGGTTGGAATAATGTGTTCATAAGTTTTAACACCGAACATAAGACATGCTGTAATTACATGCACAAAAAGAGCTCATTGCATCTCTAAGGAAATATTCTATAAACGACACCGAGGGTTAACTCTTATGAAGATGTATAGAATATTAACGCTTAACATCATATCACGCGTGGAGTCTGGAGTCTCTGGACAGAGAAATAAAGTATCTGTCACTCGAATTTTATAATTGAGGACTAGTGTTATTTATCATATTGAATTGAAGAGAAATATAACCAAGCAAAGGTAAACAGGAAGCACGTTCTATGCATTCTTTTCAATAATATTTATAATGAGTGAGTCGAACATTTTTCATATATTTACTTTTCTCAAGGATTTGTATTTCAAATTTCTGTTTGCAAATTCATTCTTTAGTTACTTTATGTTTTCATTTTCCTGCATCTTGTTGAGCAGCTAACGGGCACTTTTAAGGATGAGTTTGGGGATCTGAAAGGAACTCCAACTGATGAGGTAAATGCTTAAATCTTTTCTTAAAGTGATTCTTTTGTCATTCTCATGATTCTTTGTTTATGAGACTTGAGAAAGAGGATTTATATTCAGGATTACATCCATAACATGAGGTTCTTTATTATAATTCAACTGGTATGTTCCCTTAAAATTTTGGACATACATCTTTTATATTCTCACTCGTCAACACTTGAGCTGATGAAGCTATTTGTGGTTAGTTTGGACCTGCAGCATTCGAGTATTTGGTCTCTAACTCGCTTTGCATCGTGACACTAGTAAACAGGCATGGATCTTTTATTCATCCAAGGCAAAAGCTGAATCCTAAGTTGTCCGGACTATCTTATTCTTAAGTATTCACTATTCTAATACAAGTGATATATTGTCAGGAAACTTGTTTAAAATGCAGTTATTCCTTATTAGAAGTGTGGAGTATGAATCTAATGAATCTGTTGTTGGTTATAGTGTGTACCAAGAGTGAATAAATTTAGCGAATACTTTGTTCTCAGTCTTCCAAATAAAAACTAATGAAACTTCATTCTCAGTCTTCCAAATAATTACTTTAAGATTTAGTGAGCTATGGATTGATGTACAGTCCAGCCGAAACATTAATTTTTCATTTAGTTGATGATTAATAAAATAATAGAAAGAAGTGGAGAATTAATTTCTGCGGCATCGGACTTAGAGTTAGGTTACTTCACATAATTATATAAAGCTTCAAAAGCTTAAAATGAAATGCATCTTGTGCTTTACATTTTTTCCAGTACCGCCTATAGTTGACCTTTGTAACAAGTTACCAAGTTTCTCTAGATGTCTTACACTAATTATAGTAGATTGTGAGTGGTCACCATAGGAACAAAATAGGTTGTCAATTTCTAGTTTTTGGGATGATCATTGGCAGTGGAGTTAGGTTCTGGCTCTGTTTTCTAGTTCTGTGGTGATTATTATCTGCTGTAGTTAGATTCTGTCACTGTTTCCTAATGTTTGAGATGATGTTAGAAAGACCAGGTCATCAGGACCAGACTGTTTAGAATATCTTCTTCTATCTTCCACGTAAAGTTGGAGTGAGTGAGGAAGTCTCCTTAGTATATCACATAACTGCTCAGTGAGATCCATTAGAACCTCTTTGAAATTTTTGCACACTATTTTGTTCTTCATGCCTTGATTATACCACAATGAACATCACAAATTTCATGAGCATTGGCTTTAAAAGCCTAATCTTGTAGAGAGGCTGGGATTGATTTTCTCATTACCTTCAAATCTCCCGTTCACTTGAATATATTATCCACTTTTATGAGGTCCACAAGTGCACTTTCATTTGGTGGAGGTAGGTTTTTTTTTTCCCAGGCCTTGACCATTTTGTCACGAGGCTTTATCAATATCATATTCTCTTCTACGGATTATCTGGCAAGGCTCTCATAATATATTGTTTTAACCTGCAGAATTTGTTTAATGTGAAGATCTGCAATCACATCCTAGGGTGGGCAGACCACCATAAACATTGGAAAGCCTGGCAATTCCTTATGCGAGGATTTAGCTTGGATATATATTCTACTGATGAATATTGCATGATTTACTGGTGCATTTGGGTCATGCTGACCAAATTTACTGAGGCAAAAATGTGCCTAACCAAGCTGAAGAATGAATCCAGTGAGTATCTATCTACGGTACCTCATTGCTTGTTAAATCAGAGCGGGCGTACAAGGGACATAACAATTGTTAGATGTGCCAAGTCTTGGTCCTAATATTATTAACTCTTGAAGCCGGTTCAAGCAAAAATATGATTATATTTATTGCTATCAAACTTTGGTTAGCATAGAAAGGACATTTGTTAGTTCCAGTATATTTTTTGTGCTTGGGAAAAAAAAAAAAGAAAAAGAAAGTGGCTGTGATCATTGTGACTTGTAGAAACATGTATAAACTTAGAATATTGATGATCAAAAGGCTCTACTAGTTTAATATGAAAAACAACTCAGGCTTATGTCTGTGGCTCAAAGTTGTGTCATACGATCAGTAGCTTTTCAGAAACTTTCAGTTATCTTTACCTGTGCTACGCGCTCTGAAGTCAACTTTCTCCGTTTTCTGGTTCTAGGTTCTTTCATTAAGATGAATAGTTGCATATATATCCCATGAAAGAGTGTAGAAGTGAAGTTCAGTGACTTCAGTTGGCACTTTTTTTTCTTGCACAATATACTTGATCATATGATACTTTTCTTCTGGCTTTCATATTATTTTGGGTCAGACATGATCATATTATGCCTGTCCTTTGGTCAGCGACAACATGATGCAGAAAAGAGCCAATTGATGTTTACGAACTTTAAAAAATCTGCTATTCAAAAGGATTTAGAAGTGGCTTTACCAGAGAATAGTTACCTAAAGTAGTTCACGTACCGACCCATTGAACCTGACCCCAAGATGATTTTACATTTTATCATCTTTCCATTTTCCTGTTCCGTCTATCTCTCTTGGGGTACCTTCTGAGTTCTGATGCTGAATTCTCTTATCTTCTATCCTTAATGTATTATCAGTTTACATAATTTTGGGTCATATTCAGGGAATCAAATCTCATGAAGCTGTTCTTTTATGGTGCAGGATGCAAATTATATTTCTATTGTGCTTATTTGTTTTGAGTATCAATATAATAAATATTATGCAGAGCAGGACATTTCCTACATAATTATTTTGATATGCTTCTGAAATTTTCTTGTGAATTTACCATGATAGATTTTGCTTTAGGATTCTCAATAGATTATATAGTCATTTCCAATGTTTAGTTTTTCTTTTGAAACGTATACCTTTCCTGTTCAGGGCCGTCAAAAGCTACAAACAACATAGAATCGAAGGATGATACTTTGCTGCCTAATGACATCTTACTTGGATGCTACTGCAATCTTGCCCTGGGTCTTTTTAGGGTAATTTGATACTTTTACCGTAGCAATATGAGAACATTCTTGTGATTTAAACTAAGTACCTTAGTGTTGGAAATAGTAGTGTATGATAACTGTTTTTTCTCAATTTTTTGGTGATAAATAGATAACAAAAACTCTCTCTATTATTGCAGATGCTTGCTATTTTAAGGAATGAACACAATGGCCTTTTATCCGTGGACCGCTTCAACAGTGAGGGGCAGGTATCTTTCTTTAACCCTGCTTCTATTGCAGGTGTAAGCAATAGTTTAATTTGCACAGTAGCTTACTCTAGAAAATCTCATCTGCTCTTATCGCAGCTATGACCTTTCTTTCACAGGGTTTGTTTACTCTTTTTTGTTTTTTCCTTTACCAAAATGGGACTTTTTATTTAATGACACAAGGGGAAGCTATGGGGGTTTATAGGAATTCAATCATCCATGAGGTCTAGGACATTAATAACATGATACTATCCCTAACGAAATAGATCTTCCAATGGAGCAAGCCGATCCTACTGCAATTCTGTCACTGGGCTAACTCGTTTCAACAGAAATGGATTTCATTACTTTGCATCCTTTGTCTTTGAGGTGGAAATAATTAACATGCACAGGGAACATGTAAGTGTTTTTAGTCTGAATTTATTGATTTCATAATGAGAGGGAATTCAGCGGCGGTGCTGTTTTTCGTGCTGTAGACGATGTTTGTAGCACTTCAATATTATTACTTGCATCAGAAGAAAAGAGAAGTCATTATAGTAGTAGCACGTACTGGAAAACATGATTGATGACATTCCACCATGCTTTTATATTTGTTTCAGAGATTTATCCAGCACTTTAAGCCCCTATATGCAGCTGGTTATGAGCTCTCTTACTCCAAGTTCAAGGAAGATGTTGATAGGGCTGATATCTCAGTGAGTATATCTACTTTAACAATTCAGCCTCTTTTTTTTTTCTTCTGAAACTTGACTACATCTCATTCTCCAGACTTCAAGAGGATGCTTCTCTGCTGTTTCAGATAATGTCAAGACTCTACAGATTATTTGCGGTGATGATTTAAACAGATTGGATATGATCGGGATACAGACTGTAGCAAAGCGCAATACTCTAGCCTTGGACATTCTCGGCGACAATGTGGACCCAACGTTTAAGATTTCACTCGATTTCTCCCACCACCGGTACTATGCAGTTGCTAAACTGACGAGGTCTTGATGATCTTTACAGCTTCGATGTACTCGGTGGTCATTGAGCTATTCAGCTGCTCTTTTGCAAGATATCCTTTTCCTAGCACCGATTACCAGAAATATTAACCTGTTCAAGCATGTGCAGAAATGAAAGGCTTGATTTGATACTATCATTGGTCGAAATATATGAACAGCAATCAACACTAAAATTAGGGGTGTCATGTAAAATCGAACATTTGAATTTGATTCATATATCTCATTTCAATCCAATCTTGTTCCGTATCGTAGTAGTTACTAGATCGAACAGGTCTACATTTACAAAGTGAAGTAGCAAATTCTTTTTTTTTTTTTTGTTTAAAAAACTAAGGTTCATTTCTTGTTGCAAGTGTATAAAAAATGAAATATTACTTTGAATTCATACATATTGATTTTTGGGCGCTAATTTCAGCTTTGGCATTATCAATATCCTTACCCCAAAATATGAGGTAATCAAAATTCACATTTCATAGAAATTTCATTTTTGGTATGATCCTTCAAAAATTGCATTTATTTCCCAAAGCTTATAGTACTGGTAAATTTTACGTTGGTTTTTTAAACCTGTGTAACTCTATATATGTGCGTGGATGGACTCCAACTCATAACAAATCATACTTTCACCAGGGATATCATACTTTCACCAGGGATATGTTAAAAATACATTATTTATCCCTTACAAAAAAACATTGGTGGGGGACTTGCAAAGGAATTGCTATTTTGAAGCAAAGTAGCAGTTCTGGTCCTGTAGTGAAAAAGATGTACCATTGGTCAATGGTCATGACCCCCGTGAGTAATTAAGATTTGCCTTTTGGTGCTACACCGATAAAATAAAAAATCATTGCGCATTTAACCAGGAATGTGCCGCAACCCGCCCACACCTACGGTTTCGAAACCCAGGCTGACAACTCCAACTCGGTAACTCCTAACTTGTCAAAATGTTCTTTTGGCTGGAAATACTATGCAAAAACTTCAATTGGTCTGGAACTTATTTTTCGAAATTTATTGGTCTGGAACTTATTAGAATTACATATTTAATCCGGAATATGTCAAAACTGCATTTTTAATTGACCTATTAGGCTGATAGTGAATTCTAGCTAGAAAACTGCATAAAGTTCCCAAACTCTATATACTACTGGTGATTATGATGTAACAATATGTGTTTTAATCGGCAAAGCGAAAATCAATAATAATTCCCCATTTTTATTCTGTGTTGACTCGAACCCCCGACCTATTAGTTGGAGATGAAGCACAAATTACCAACTGAGGTGCGCTTCATTGTCCAAATATTCATTTCGTGAAATTAATCGATCGATTGGTCTACTTCGCGTTTGTAATAAACTATACTAAGTTCGATCTTGATATGTCAACATTGTATTAATACAATGTCGCGTTTGTAATAAACTATACTAAGTTCGATCTTGATATGTCAACATTGTATTAATACAATTTCATCCGCTATACATAAAATATCACATCCACTACATTCAGACAAATGAATGATATTGTAAATATTATCAAGAACAAAGACATATGTGCTAGCCAACAAAAATAGACCACCTATGGATATAGATGATTCATGCATTTGCATGGTAACTTGACAACTTGCGACCGTAGTATTTTGGCAGCCCCATAGTTCACATGCATACTAATCGATCTCCCCTATTTTGTGTTCAACTTGGGTTTATATTTTCCCTTTTTAAAGTCAAAATAGCACTTTGGCCCCTAAAGTTTATATGTTTATACGATTTGTCCACTGAACTTTACTTGGTTCGACTTGCACCTAAACTTTTGTATGAGTTGCGATGTCCCCATGAAGTATATATTCGTGTGCGTTTTGCCTTTTCCAACGGCAAGTATAGAGAACACGCGTCACGCGTGAGTGATGCAAACTCAAGGGCGCAAGCCGCAACATATTTAAAATTTTAAGAGGAAAAAATGACAAGTTCACTGTTCAGGGGACAAATTACACACACATACAAAGTTTATGGATCAAAATAATACTCCCTCCGTCCCGGTTTTTAATGAGAGGTTTTGTTTGATAGTGATTTATTAATATAGAATGGAATGTGAGTCAATATTTAAATGGTAGTGGTGGGGAAAAGAATTAAAGTAAAGTGTGAATATGGGGACAATGATTGAAGTAATATAAATGTTATGTGGGTAGCTTCCAAAAATAGAAACGTAAAGAATTAATTGGGACGGCCCAAAAAGGAATACATAAAGAAATGAGCGGGACAGATGAGTACTATATTTTGACACTGGAGAGTTTAAAGATTTCTGAAAACATACACACTTTTTGTATATGCATCAATACATGGCTATAGTTCCTAATGCCTAATATCATAAACAAAAATGTAAATGTGAATATTTTAGAAATAAATTTAACAATCACAAATCTTAACACAAACATTCACAAAATCAATGGACGAGTCCGGACCTAGCGTGGATCCGATCACAGACTCTTCACCTAACTGGAAGCTTGCTCTAACCATTGGTGGTCCACGTTGTAGTTAAAGCTTTTGTTCTTGTCCTTGGACTCTTCCTAATTGCATTAGTCTAAAAGACACAATAATTCGTAAATAAATCTAAAGAAAACAAAAATTAATGTGGTGTGAACCGCGCGACAACCCATGCTTAATAAAAAAGGTACAATAATATTTTCTTTCATTTTGTATGGATTACAATGTGCCCCTAAAATATAATATATTTTTGTGCCATTGTGTTTTTTTTTTTTTTTTGGACTGTGTGAGACAAACGTGATCTAAAAACACTTGGAAGTAGAAGGGAGCACATCACAACCCATAGCAACTGGGTAAATACACAAACGTGCAAACTTTAGGAGTCAAAAGCGCTATTTTTACTTCTCTTTGAATTTGTATTCATTTTCCTCTGTTTTTTAAACTATTTTTAGCTTCATATATACTACCCCAACCCCCCCCCCCCCACCCCAATTATATATTTTTATTCTATTTATTTTTGAAAATTTTGTTATTTTCAACTATCATTTTATATTCCTTTTAAATTCTTGTTATATTAGTATTTCTTTTCAAAAAAAATTCCATCTTTCTCCCTTTTGTAATGTATTGTAAGCTTCATATACACTTACATTCTTCACACAGAGGCTTTATATACATTATTTTTCCTTCAATCATAGGACTGTATTTTCATTAAAGTTAAATAGTGTAAAATCTTACTAAAGAGGTCCATGCACACACCCTATAATCTCCTCTTGCTTTAGGGTAATTTCTTTATCTCTTCCATTCTACACCCCCATGGCCCCATCCACTCTCACTCCCTCTATATATATAACTCAAAACCTTCACCATTTCTCTTCACCAATCAAATTAACACAATATCTCTTTAACTAACCAAACCAACCAATATGGTTTCCTCCAAGATTTTAGCCCTTCTTTTCCTCTCCATGCTCTCCCTCTCCTCCGCCACTCAAGTCCTCCAACCTGATTGTGTCCCATGCTCCCAACCCCACCCCAAGCCCCATCCTCACCCTACCCCAAAACCCCATCCTCACCCTACCCCAAAACCCCATCCTCACCCTACCCCAAAACCCCACCCTCACCCTACCCCAAAACCCCACCCTCACCCCTCCCACAAACCACACCCCAACCATCCCCACCCCAAGACCCCTAAACCCCCCAATACCATCCCTCCTGTCGTCAAGCCTCCGGTAACCATCCCCAAAGTTCCCGTTCCTCCGGTTACCGTCCCCAAAGTTCCCGTCCCACCAGTGACCGTTCCTAAAGTACCCGTTCCTCCAGTTACCGTCCCAAAAGTTCCGGTCCCAAAAGTACCCGCATTGCCACCACCAGTGATGCCATCTCCACCGGTGTTGACCCCGCCTTCAGGAACCCCATGCCCACCTCCCCCGGCGCAGCCAGAGCCAGCACAGTCATGCCCAGTGGACTCGTTGAAGCTGGGGGCATGCGTGGACCTACTAGGGGGGCTGGTGCACATTGGGCTTGGTGATCCAGCTGCAAATGAGTGCTGCCCTTTGATATCAGGACTAGTGGAAATAGAGGCAGCAGTGTGCTTGTGCACAACATTGAAGCTCAAGGCTTTGAATCTGACCATATATTTGCCAATTGCTCTTGAGCTACTTCTTACCTGTGGCAAGGCCCCACCTCCTGGCTACACTTGCAGTCTCTAGACTCTAGCTCGTGCCCATAGGAATATTGTGGCATGGTACGTAACGTACGCTAGCTTAATTCGTACGTACGTAATTAATCTCTACGTCGATATATATTGTAGTCGATCTTAACATTCGTCTTTTTTTTGTGCAGGTTGATAGCTAATTGATCCAGTTATCCTAATCGACATGAAAGGATATGTCGATTTAATTTCCTTTTATTTTAATTTATCGGTCAGCTGCTAAACTTCCGATCTCTGTCGATCGGAAGCTGTTCTTAATGATTCGCTAAGATTTTGACGTAATGTATGGTTTGGTTGGAGACACAATTGCAAGTAATGGTTTTATATATTTCCCCTATTAATCCTTTTTCGTAGTTCTATATAATTTCATCAAGTGAAAAAAAGATGGAAATATAAATATTAAATAATTCCGCAAAAGCTATAATCAAGATCACTCTTTAAAAGATTAAATATAGCTGGTCAACTTGATTTTTTAACCCATATTTCAGTTTGACACAAGGTTATATATCCAAAACCAAAAATAATATATGTATTGCTCAACTTCCATATTATCCTCAGAGTGGTTTTTTTTACCCTAAACATCTCCCTACGTGTATATCCCCTCTCACTGTAGCGGTGTGGTCCTATGTGTCCCTATGAGTTTACTACTCTGCTCTTGTTAGGACATAATTTTTGTTTATAAAATTGTAAACCACAAATCGATCCATGGGTTGTTGTGTAAACTTCTTTCTCTTGTTGGTGGATTATATATTCTCCTTCCAATCCCAATATATATGGGCAAGTCGAAGAAGCATGCTTAGTCCATCTCCAACGATAAACCCTTCCAAAGTTTTAAATATTCTCATATCATTATCAAACTTCTTCACCTCCAACAATCAAACTCCATCAAATTTAGATTTACTTTATATTTTCTTATTCTTTTAAAACTACAATATTCATTCCCCACAAAATAAAAATAAAAAACACAATACAATAATAACTAGGTGAGATGCATCCCAAGAGGCCCCGACAGTGTCTCAGCGGCAGATCGAAAGTTTCAGACTCCAACTGAGACACGGTTGGAGTCGGTATTAATTGCGTGTTGCCTTGAATTCAATTATTGCAATTCCAAGCCCGCCATTGCTAGGACGGGTTCTTCTAACTCAATTGGTGGCTTTGCAATTCGGTATCACTTAATTTGGATTAAAAACGTTAAACTAACTACCAATCCAAGAGTTCAATAAAAAATGCAATGATAAATTGACAATACCTAAAACAAGTTCCATTAATTGGGTTAAGCAACACCGCGGGACTTATCGAAGAATTCAAATTTAGAAGAGAGATCGTCAGTAGACCTTGCTTTTTTCTTTGGCTTTGTTTCGTTGCTAACAAAACAATCTTGCTTGCATTCACAAGGTGTCTTTGAAATTTGCAAAAACCTAGATTTCAAGATGTTTTTTTTCTTTTTTCTTTTTTTTTCAATTGGCAGATATCAAGATGTCTTATCAAGACATATTTAGCAATTTGGTATTATCTTGTCTAGCAGACCAAAATTTACCTACACGATAAGGATAATTCATTAGAATCGACATTAGAGACTATATTACATTACATCCCCGAAAATGTAGGGCCGGCAGAGTGATTCATTCAAATCGACATCAACATGAGAGTGACTGATAGAGCGATTCATTCAAATCGACATCAATATGAGAGTGACTGATAGAGCGGTTCATTCAAATCGACATCAACATGAGAGTCCAACTACGTTGCATACCCTTAAATGTAATATTCCTGCCTAGCTCATTACAGAACTAATGACTCACTAAGTCGGAATCATACACTAATGAATCTAAATCACTAACTAAGTATAAACAAATCGGGAAAAGAATAAAACGACACTGTATTTTCTATATACTTTTCCCATTCCACCTATAATTACAAAACTGTACACGAATAATAACTTATCGCCTACCTCTCCCCATATAAACAAACTTTTCCCCACTCACTCTTTCTATAACATTGTGAAATGCATTAATTATTTATATCTACCTTTATCAGTTATTTAGTACTTTGAAATTTTCAAAACTCCCACAATGTTGCTAAACATGAAGCAAATCCTAGAAATCTTAAGAAGTCATGTCTCCACCACGCATGCAAAACTATCAATTAATCTGTTACACCTAGCCACCACTCTCTCGAATACACAGAGAACTGATGAAGAATGAGCAGGGATGAACCAGCAAGAACACAAATAGCAGATGACGTCGGATCATTAAAATCTGTTATGATCTGAATTTGACGTGTGAGATAAATATAAGTTTTTAACCTGCGGAACTGAGCAAACAACTTCAGCAAAATGCAAATGAGTCCTTTCATTAGAAAAGTTGTTCAGTCCCACACCAACTCAATCCTAAGCCAATATATAGTACTAATTTCTTCCCTTTGGTATAAATAAAATGATTTATTTTGTTATTAAAAAAATGGCCATGCTATTCCCTCTGTTCCATAATAAACTTTCTAAAGTTGATTTTTTTTTCGAACTTTGACTGCAAATTACTCCTACATTATATACTCAAAAAACATAATAAAATTATATTATGAAAGAAAATTAAGTATATGTTTCTAATATAACTCTATTATATAATAATCATGCGTAATATATGAGTAATTTACGGTCAAAGTTAAAAAAAATATCAACCTTAGAAATCTTATTACGGAACGGAGTAAGTATTTGATTAAACATTAAATGTTAGGCATCAATTAATGTACAGCAGATTCACAAGCTCCATAGGGGCAACAAGTAAAGGACAAAGCAACTTTACAATCATATGGCTCTAATAAGTTCAACTAAAATGAAAATAAACTCGTCCCACAGTAGTACTATCATATCATGTCTCTCTATATCCATTAATAATATTCTTATATTCCTTACACCCGCTGATACCGATTTTTAATTATCACAAGCTTGGATATATATATATATATATATATATATATATATATATATATATATATATATATATATGTGTGAGACCAATTAACTAATACTCCGTTCTCTCTCATAAGATTCCATAGTTTGATTTTTTTTCAACTGCTTTCAATTTTAAATTTTGATTACTCTTAAACTATAATGATAAAATATTTAACGAAATTATATTATGAAAATATAGAACCTAAATTTTCATAATACAATTTCGTAACATACTTTATTATTATAGTTTAAGAGTAATCGAGAGTCAAAGTTGAAAGTTGTTGACCGAAAAAAGTCAAATCAGAAAGCTTCTGAGAGAGGAGTAACGTGGAATCATTGAGTTAGAGACTTTAGCTCCATTTAGATTCTTGGATTCGAATTTCCACTCTAACAAACTCCAAGATGTGTGTATAATTTGCAGAACAATAGCATATAAAATGGTACTCCTTCCATTCCCTCACAAGTTTCTTTTTATAAATTACAAGGGCACAATAGTTAAGGAAGATGGATGTTAATTGAGTATTATTTGAGTAAATAATAAAAAGTGCATTGTGATTGAGTATTGTTTGAATAAATATTTCTAATTTTTTAAGGCGAATCTTTTAATGTAACGATTAAAATGGAAAAATATGGAGTAGTATTCTGAAACTGAAATAAAAGGTACTGCTACACGGATTGTTTTGCATGTGTACGTTTGTTTTGTCTGTCTGTTATACACATTATCATGTTATCGAGTTAGCTAGTACTAGTACTACTACTATTGATCCCGTGAACTTGTGACTCGACGTATAAAGCATATTATGTACGTATATAATGTATGTGATGCACGAAAATCGAGGTTGACAATTGATGGTTATGTATTCGTCCGATCCGTCGTCAACTTGTTGTTCTTCACATTTAGCGACCTGTGAATAATAAGACACAACAATTCTCTCGTTTATCCCAAGTCGCACGTCTTAATTAATTTGTGGATCCATTGAGCTGCTTAGGCTTAATTAATTAATGTATATTATCATATTCATGTGTTTTATTAATATGCACATAACATAACTAAGTTCATTTATAAAGTGGTAAAAATTATCAATTTTAATAAATAATACTACCTCCTTAGTCTCATAAAACTTTACCCACTTTCCATTTGTAGGTGTCCCACAAAACTTTACCCATTTCCTTAAATGGAAGCTACCCCACACATTAAAAACATTATTTTGTACACTATATTACAACTTTGCCACTACTTTATACTTTAACAACTCTATTTCAATTAAAATATTAACATACCCCACTAACTTTATACTACTTTATTGTTTCTTCTTAAACTGCGCGCTAACCGTAGTGGGTAATGTTTTATGAGACGGAGGGAGTATTAAAGAATTGATTTGTATTAATATTTAATTGTGAAAAGTTGATAAAGTATGATAGAGCTTTAAAAAAGTGGTTATAAAGAATGAGATATAAATAATAAAAAATTGATAAGTGGGTTAAAAAAATTATCATATTTGGGTTAGTAAGTTTGTAATAGAACGCCCAAAATAGAAACCTAGTAATTTATTAATAAAATGGAGGAATTAGTAATTAATTCTTCTTGTCTAAATCGAGGTAGATCCATTCGTTGATGGATAGTTTGATTTTGTCATCATAATCCTTCAGGTACAGGTGGCTTTTATAATTGAATATACAAGTGCCCAATAAATTTTTTCATGTAAGATTAGGTTTTGAAACTCGCCACTCGCTTTAGCAGAGACTAAGGTTGTAACTTGTACAAGTAGTTCTTAAGCTGCACAGTTCAGTTGTCTCACACTTTGGATCTATGCGATTTAGACCATAACTAGACCACCTGCAAGTGATCTAGCAGAATAATAGCATAACAAAAATTGATTCAGCGCATATCATATCAGACTAAAGTGCATGGATAATAAAACTGTTCATTCGTACGGATTCAGAAACATAAACATATAGTAGCAGCTAATGATAAACATATAGTAGCAGCTAATGACGGATTATGGTGTTGTTTCTTTCGACATTTTTAGCCAATTTCATACCCTTACTTCAACGGCACAGCAGCAATTACAGAAGTTTCCACATCTTCTCTGTGATATATCATATGCCACTGGCCCATTCGAAGTTCGAACCACATGTAATATGTAACTCCAGAACACAAAGTCACTATGAATTGGAAAACTACATCTAGAACATTACAGTTGGTAATCCATCTCCAGGCATCAAAGCCTAGAACCACACCACCCATTACTTCTTTTTTTTTTTTTTTTTTTCCTTTTTTTCTTTTCAGGAAATTGAAGAAAAGTAAAAATAATGTAAATTTTGAAAACAAAAAACAAACTTATTTCCTGAACTTAGTTGAACTATATATATATGTTACAAACCCTTCTTTAAAGGATTGTCAATCTATACCTGCTAACGCAGAGTAAGGTGTGGGTTGAAACAGCAGGTGAGTACCACAAGAAACTGCCATAAAAAAGCGGCATTAGGTGCTTAACAGCGCCCAACAAACCTGATGCATTTTTTATACTGTTTCAGTCTCACAACAGCTTCTTTTGTGTTACGCCGTTTTATATCCAGGTAAGTAGCTGTAAGAATGGCCTTGGGGCTATCAGGTAAATAACATAAAGCCTTGGTCACACATTCGTGGGCCTGATCAAAGTATTCGAGCAAAGCAAGGTTAGCAGCATAGTTGGCATAAAAAACCCCACGGGCCTCTTCAGGCCTAGTATCAATCGAATCGAAATTTGAAGCTGTTGCCCCGACATTTGACTCGCTGCAAACCACTGTTTGCACAAAATTGTGTGCATAATCGTCTCGGTTATATGGAAGATCTATGGCAGCAGACATATACCTCTTCAAACAATCTGCAGCTTCATGAGGCCGATTCAGCAAGCATAGAGCCTCAGCCATGTACATTGTTCCCAAGAAGATGTATATCTTTGAGCACTCCGGAAGTTCCAACAGAGATTTCGCCCAGGAAAGGGCCTTTTTGGGATTTTCTAATTCCAGTTCTGCATAAGCCAAATTAGCAAGTGCAGCTTGCCTAATCATCCGATCCTCCTTCAAACAAAGGGATTCATAGTCGGAAAGAGAATTTAAGAGTGATGCATTCTCATGATTTCCAACATGTTCTTCCAGCACACCATTTGAACTAACTTCACTTGAACCTGACATCTTGCTCTCACCACTTGGTTCGTAAATACTGGAACTGGGTGGCAAATCAGATCTAGAATATTTTCCTTCTGGATGATCCAATAATGCCAACACAGTTACCAGATAATGCCGTGCAGAACACAGTGAAAGATCAAGTTTATCATCTTCTCTAACATATTTCTCTTTGCCATTTCGCGCACTCTCGCATTCCAAAGTCAGAGACCTCCATTTTCCTTGTCCCATAACATTAGCACTAATAGAACTGTCAGATAAAGTGGATGCGGATTTAATTAGTCCCTTCTGAAGTGCCATTAGGCAGCACTCGGCCCTCCTTAGCCAGAGAAGAGGGTTCTTACTAAAAATTCGACAGGATTTTTGGAAATACCGATCAGCTTTGATAGGTTGACCAGAGGCCAGCAGATACATCGCACAATTATATGCTATCAGGAGCGATTTATCCCCTAAACGTGTTAGGAGTTTTCGAGGCAGTTCCTTCAATGTAGAATAGCTCTCGTGTAGGGCTCTGGAAAATAATGCACCTGCGGTGTGAAGCTTCCCAAGTTGGAAAAAGGCGCAACCAAGATTATTAAGGCACATGCTAACAATTCCCGTCTCTGCACTGTGGTACAATGACTCCAACAGCCTGATAGCTTCATCATGGTTTCCAAAAGCATATTCAAGCTGCGATTTAAGATAAAGTACCAAAAGCTGATCTTTCTCACGAGCTTCGCTCATAGCCAGTGTAAGTTCATGTTTCGCAGCTTCAAGGTCCCGGGTGAGTATGAAATACGAACCTTTGTATAGATGCAGCTTAAGCCCCAGATCTGACAAGAACACTTCCTCTTGGGTCCTTAGGAAATTATTGGATGATGCAATACCGGATTGTCTCACAATATTCAGGTGATGAATATTAAGAGGAGCAAGCAGCTGGGATGATTCATCTTCTAGTGCTTCGTCCGAGAAGGTTCTGGTTAACGCTAATGTATTTGCATTATCAACAGAATCAGAGTGAGAACCATCATAAATGTTTGAATTACTGGGGAGTGAAGAAGATTTTGACACTAATAAAGATTTTGGCTGTGCAGAAGTTCCTTTCGCTGCTTGATTGTTCAAGCTATTAACCAAATATGCTTTTTCAACAAAGCTTATCACGTCCTGAAAGACAATAAATATCGGCCAACTTTATATGCAGTAAGAAATATTTAGAGAAAACAACAAACAAAAAACAGCATCAGGTTTATCAACCAACAAAAGCAATGGGCAGGTGGAGCTTAAATAATCAAGTAGAATTGGCGCGACAGCGGGTGGACAGTGGACAGGGCAACTAGAGACACCTGCTGACCTACATTGCTTTAAATACAAACCCAAAGTAACTGTAGGACGGATAAAGTGCACTTTCCTAAAGCAGATTGCATATTACCAACTTGGCTGAAATGCGTAGCTTCTCCCCTTATTATTGTCAGTCATCTAAGGATCATAAAATTAAACATTTACTCTACTCATATAGATTAACTGAAAAAGAATGCATTATCATAGCTTAATCATAAAATACTAAAAAAGAAGTGATCAAATGATTCTTCTCCAATGTGTACAGTCAAAGCCTCAAGGCTAACAGTATTCAAGTATTCACATTCCAGAAATAAGAAAAAGTATACTTGATAGTCCATCTAGGCATCTACCAATAAATAGTTCTTAAGCAAACAGGTACTGATCAGGTAACTTGACTTTCAGAAAAGGCCTCCAAAAGATTTAAAATGAACTGAACTCCTTTCCAAAGTATTATTCTTTTCTTACTGAATTCAATTTTTTACTCCATGATGCGCTTTCCCTCGGGGTGCTAATCCCATATTAAATTGGACAGAATTAGATGAGTCCAAAATGAAAGCTATACTTACATAGGCAGCAAAAAGTGGATAATAATAGAAAAGGGAAAAGCAAGCATCTCAATTTTTGTATAAATCTACGAAAGCATTTCCATGGTTTCGGCTTTCAGGAGAAAATTGGTTAAATAATCTCTTCAATTAATTATAGGCTGACAAATCCAGATCAAACAAATTGATCATGGTAATATATTGTTTACTTTGATTCTATTTCCCTCCTATGTTCTATCACAAAACAATTCACATCATCCCTTTTCCTCTTGGGGTATAACACACTCACAGTACTGAAAAATACATAGTAATTCATGCAGCCACCAAAGAGTTAAGGCAACAACAACAACAGTAATAATAATAATAATAATAATAATAATAATAATAATAATAATAATAATAATAATAATAATAATAATAATAATAATAATAATAATAATAATAATGTTTTCCGCACGTGAGAGATTGAAGAATAATTAAAAGGTAAAAGAGATAAGGAAAAGAAAAGTAAGGAACATAATTGGACAGAGATGGAACTTACAGCAAATGTTGATGCATGATGAGAATGTAAAGCAACATCCAGTAACAAAATGCATATACGAGCGGCTGTTCCCTGAAAGTCACCAGTTTGAACTTAACCAAGAGATCTGATCAAAATCATTACCAATTCCTACTTGTATAATTATTACCTCGTCAATGGGTTCAATGTTCTGATACAATGAGTCCAAATATGAGAATGATTTTGAATATTGATGAAGATGAAACCAGATGAATGCCTGTAGTCAGAATGGCATGTAGATACATAAGAATATACACAAAACACATTCTGAATCAAACTGAGGAAGTGATGCCAATGATGTGGCGAAACATACTATGTTGAACACAACCACCGAAGTGTCAGACTCGTCGGTACGGACTGCTGAACTTGACAGCTGGTTAGCTGTATTATTGGTGGGCTTCATGCTAGCAGATTTGTTTCCATTGTTGTTAAAACTCTCTAGTCGTTCTCGATATGCACAAGACAGCAGTTCAATTTGTTTCTACAGAAAGGGAAAGAGAAAACCTGTTTAATATTACAGGGTTGGGGGAGGGGATGGGAACAGAGGAAAATTTTATATATGCGTTGGGAGAGCATTGTATTCCCTATAAAGCATAAAACAAAACAAAAAACACGGTGGTTTATATAACAAGTGTTTGCCACCAATATAGTGTTTCACATATCAAGTGTCTGTCACCAGAAAGAGTTGGATCATATAGCAAGTGTTGCCACCAATTTGAAAGTTGACATTTGTTGCTTACAGCTGACAGAATCAGGAATAAGCTCATGTCATCCTAATTAAACACCTAAGGTAAAGCTTTGCCCACAAAATAGCAGAAATCTTTTAATAGAATTCAGAATAAGCAGCTTAAGTTTCTTTATCAATTCTTCACAGAAAAAAAAAATAGGGGTTTTTACACAAACCTCCCTTGGATAATGCACTAATTACACATAAACAAGTGCTCCACTAATTTCTTACATTTAAACCCCCCGCCATTAGTAAAGTTTACACAAACAAGTCCGACGGTTAACTTAAAACTTTTAGACATCCTTGATGACATCATAAAGAATAATAATAAGTTCAAAAAAGAAACAAAAATTTTAAAATGTAAAACAATAACTAGAATTAACACATACAAAAGAAAAGTTCTTTTTAATATGTTAACTTGGCCACGTATGAATTATTATTTTATTTAATTTGTGTAGAAAAAGCTATAATAAATTAAAAATCATTGCATTATTTTCATATAAATTGTTTGTTTACATAATTATGTTATGTTTTTTTAAGTACATACATAACACAGTTTAAAAGTATAAGAAAATCAAATATTACTTGAATTTTATTTAAGTATTTATGTTTAATTTTAATTATTATTTTTTCCTTTTTAAATTTTATTTGTAATTATTACATCATCAGGGGGTATAAAAGTTAGAAATTTAACGGCAAAAATTTGAAAACTAACGGCAGGGGGTCACAAAGTAAGAAACTAACAGAGCACTGTTTATGTGTAATTTAGCTCCTATCCAGGGGAGGTTTGAGTAAAAAAAAAAACGTAAATAAAAACCGAAGGGATTTTACACAAACGGCATAAATTAATACGGTGTGATTTAAAACTACTTTGGTCATAATTCAAAGTTAACACATGGCATATGAATTGCAAACTGAACTTCAAAACAAAACATTCACTCAACTAGGATCTCTTCTCCCTTATACACTGCACATTAACAGGACAAACAAGAGAAAAAATTGAGCCATTAGTTTTACCGGATCTAAAAGCTCAAGCCTAAAAAGAAGATCAATCTTCATAGTAGCAATTTACTGATTTATATTATTTCTCTAATACTCCCCACTAGTGGGCCGAAATCAACTTTAGCAGAAAGCCAATCAAATAGAGGTCTGGGTTCGAACCCCGACGGAGACATAAGGTGGTATAGGCATAATTGGAGTTATAAGGTTGGCATATGCGTATTTGGAGTTATAAGGTGGTAAAGGAGCAGTTTAGGAGTAGGAATAGGATAGTTAGATTTGCAGTTTCCAAAAAAAAAAAAAAAAAGGGCAATGAAATGGACAAATTTGATATTATTTGATATGGGTAGATTTCTCATTCAGCAGTTTTAAACCTCGGTCTTCACATTACTCAGCAGCTCCGATGCCATAAATTATCAATCATCACGATTTTTCGAAGTAAGGCACTGACACGAAGAATAGGGCGTTAAGCTAGTCTCATCTAAAATCCACTTGTACTTTTTGTCAAATTTCGGAGTAAGGCAGTCATCCCTTGTGTGTAGGGGAGATATGAATGTATTGTAGATAGATGAATAAAAAAATTCTCCTACATTATGACAGTATGGGAAGACACACACACACACACACTAACACAGAACACAAAATGTACAGTAAAGCAGTAAATACACACCTTGACGCTTTCAAGAGCTTCAACAAGCCTTTTAGGATCCGGATAGCCATCTTGCAAATTCTCAACAATAGCTATATTATGATGAACCTAGGATGTCCAATGAACAACAAAAGTCAATAATACAAGACATCAGTAAGGTAAAAGCTGCAAGTGCTAATCAAAGCAGACAATTTTCCACATTATCAAGATGTGCACCACAGAGATGAAAATTGTTAGTCTGTTACATATTTTTACACTTGAACTGCACATAATGTGAACTATAACTCAGCAGACGTTTCAAAATCTAAATAAGCTAAACACATTCGACACAAGAGGTTTAATAAGAAGCTGATGCAATGTACCATGGGGTTTCTAAAGCAAAACGATATTCAATAATATATTTAACGAAATGGCAGTAGAAGAAAAGATTTAAGGGATCCAACACAGGAAAAGAACAAGTTATCTCCCCGTCCAAACAATTATACAGGATATCTTGAGGAACACTATATGATTAAATAGCCACCAAAAAAAAAAAAAATCCACCCCGAAATTCGCAGGTCAAATGACCTGGATTTTCCAAAACTTACATGTCAATTCACGTATAAAGTTCATCCATGCTCCAGAAGTGGTGAAGGGTGTTGAAATCCGACAATGATGAAGTTGGTGTGGATGGTTTAGGGTAAGGTTGGAGTTTGAGAAATTTGACCGTTCTGAAGTTGGTTGTAATTCTAGAAACTGAAAATGTACACTTTAACTCGCTAATTATGAAATTTAATGATGAAACCCCATGAATTTCTTGAACATCCATGATTCAAATTGTGTGAAGTTCAATGTCTGGTGTTTAACGACAAATGTTTTATGGTCAGAGATAAATTAGGAATTGATTGAATCCTTAGGGTTTTAACCCAAAACATTGGAATTTTGTTATAAAACATCGGGAGTTTAACATAAACATCATGGTTTAAAAAAAAAAAAAACATAAAAGTCGACACATTTAACTTGAAACACAAACTGTTTAATATCAACATCGATGCTTTAAACTAGCATTTCTAATTTGAAACATTAACACTTGAACATAAAGTATCTCTATTTTAACATTATATTTTAACATTAAGCATCCATATTTCAAAAACATAAAGTAGCATACTTGAGTTGTAAATATTTTAAGACATTATCGATTTAAAACGTCAGGGTTTAGAGTTTAGACATAAAACATCAGGAGTAACATTAAACATCTATCTTACGAATATAATAAACCAATAGCACTTTTAAGTTTTAAGTCATAACATCAAATCAGATGAAAGAATATTTTTTTACCAAAATTCCCTTAAAAAAGCAACTAAAAAGTGAAAAGGATTATACCATTAATTTAAAAGGAGAAAAAAGATGAAATGGGAAGAAAAGAAGCAAAGAGGTTAAAAACTAAATTAGATGCAAGGAAAAGGAAGAAAGGATCAAGAAATAAATACAAAACCGAAATAAATAATTAAGAAACAAATAGTGAAGTCACGCACACCAATGGAAGTCAAACCTGAGATACAAGCTCAGGAGTTACGCTGACCACAGGGTCTACAAGACCTTGTTGCTGAAATTAAGCCACATGACTTGAGAGTTGAGATAATTGCTTAAATTCATCTACACTCATTTCTCAAGTAATGTGGTTGACTGTTGAACAGGCTCTACAACTTACTCTTAGACTTGATCTATGGAAGAATCTCCCAATTCTGCCAAGCTAATTAATTTGGTTTAGTTGCATGGAGATTATATATGGAGCTCCCTCTCACTCCATTATGACTTGGTACTATTTCTCCCAAGTGTTTGTGTTTAAAATTGAAGTTCACATATAATTTCAATATTTGGTATTTTAACTTGGAATGATTTTAGGTGTTCCTATTTAAGTAGGAGTTTAGGTTCTTCAGTTGGCGTAGAAATAAGGCTGCAATAAGATCTTTAGCAACTTTTGATTGATTATTTACATCGATATTATTAAATTTTGAATACTATTCAAATGTTCTTCATTGGTTCTTGAGGTTCTTCAAATTACATAGCTATCCACCATCAATTCATCAATGAGCGAAGGTTATCAACTTTTCATTCATAATTCTGTTGAAAACCACATATTTGTTCCTTTGATCTATTGTGCTTTGTATTGTTCCATTCATCCAGCTTGCTGTGCTTTCTGTTTTAATTTTTTATTTTCTTAATTAAACAAGAAAGAGAAGAAAAGTCAAAATGTTAGTTCTTCTGTCATCACAACCCGGAAACCTAGTGTTTTCGCACAAAATGAATTTCACATTACCACCATAACCAGTTCCATCTAGTTACGAAAATCCCATAATCACAGATCCAGTTCATGGTCTCATGCCAAAATCTATCCAAAGAATCCCATAACACAATCCACCTATTGTCCAGCTGTCCCCGTGTCTCTGGAAGTCATGCATTCTCTGAGACATGGGTTAATTAATCTTGTCGCTTGTGGCTCTGTTTTGTGCTTAACAACTGCATGTTGCAGGTTCCTAACCTGGAAGCTTTAATGCTGTATGGCTCCTCATGCATTCTCTCAGATGTGGGTTCATTATTACAGTTGCTTGTGGCTTTGTTTTGTGCTTGAGGACTGCATGCTGCAGGTTTCTAACCTGGAAGCTTTATTGATGTATGGCTGCTACTTTTGGAGGTTGGGTTGGGTCACTGCTTGGAGTTTAATTATTGGGGTAGCTTGCTCAACTGACTTTGTATTTCGTCAGAGACTGCTTAGTTTGTGAAAATTCATTGATTCTGTCCAACTCTTTCTTTGTACTCTTGATATTTGAATAGCTCTAACAAGCAGTCAAAAATATTTGCCTATCCTAGAAACTGGAATGAATAATATTCACAGTTCATCTGTCTTAACTCTGAAGTCAATACTAGTAGGAAGTTTTAATCAATATGGGCTTACCAAAAGGAACAACTTTTTGGATGAACTAGAAGAAGCCCACAGAATTGCAAACAGGTTGCTTCAACCACCATCTTCTACAAACGAATTACTTGAATCCCTTGATGGCACAGAAAAACTTCTTCAGAAAGTTGAGTAGATACGTGCAGAATCAATACCATTTGGGCTGTCTCTACTTAAGAAGGTACTAGTTGAGAACAAATTTCTCCTACATTCAGATAATGAGGTAAGATTAGGTGCAACTCCTTGCATCAAAGAGAGAACTGGAATCACTGCTAATACTCCATATGAAGATTATAGAATGAAATATATGTACCAGTTTATTATTTGGGAACAAGTCAGATTCAGTAGATCATATGATAAGCAGGCATGTGATTGTTGGTATGCATCAACACGTCCTCAAGGCACAAGATAATTCTGTAGATGTTGTGTTGAAGAATTGGCATGTTTGACTACAGTGAAGAGAATAGATTGCAAAATCTACTTAGCCCACTTCTGTAGGTTTTGAAGGGAATCAATTATCTAACTTCCAGCATGCTAGCTGATGTACTTATCCAAACTATATGAAATTGCTTGAGCACATAATTGAGGACAGAACGAGCGTTGATGAATTTGTAATTGACATTCCACTTGAAAATCAAAGATTTTAATTCTATTTCATCTGAAGTAGCACTAGATAGTGTTGAAGAATCTACTTTTGCATTGGTTGAAGATGATATCAAAGAATCAGAAATGCAAGATAATACTCTTTAGTTAAAACATCATTGGTTGAATAGTATCCACTTCCCCAGTTTGAATTCCACTTTGTGACTATGAATAGAACCCTATCATTTGAAAGTCCCTATGAAATTGGAAGATGAAGTATGGAAGTATTCTAGGTGTTTCTATTCACTAGTTTATGTTGCTTTGTTGACCTATAAATACAGGCTAAAGCTCAAGTTGTATGACCTTTCGATTGAGTATTGACATTTATATT
Source organism: Plantago ovata (assembly GCA_028274465.1). Taxonomy (NCBI): domain Eukaryota; kingdom Viridiplantae; phylum Streptophyta; class Magnoliopsida; order Lamiales; family Plantaginaceae; genus Plantago; species Plantago ovata. Next base: position 14,434,425 of record CM051456.1, on the reverse strand, counting down.
ATTGATTGTTGCAAGTGTTATGCAATTGTTCTTTCTTTCCTTTATTTTATGTCAATTTCATAGTCGTTTGCTAACAAGGAACCTCATGATCATTCTCAAGGCAACCTAAAAACTTCAAAAGGCCATGGCACTGAACAGATTAATAATTTGGAAATTCGAGATAATGAGAAATAACTACATATTTTCAGGCTACAGCAAATCATACTCCAAACTGATGACAGACATAACAAGCGTATTAAAGAGATTATAAATAAAGATTCAGAGATAATCCACACACACAAAAAAAGGTTCCCTGATGCAATTCAACCACACTTAAAGCGCCTTGGCACTTCAAATATAATCACAAAACCTACAGGATAACAAAAACACACCGCAGCATGCCACAACTCAGAAGCATTCAACACTATACAGCACAAATAATAAAATGAAACATAAATTAAACTGGAATATTACATTTCAACAATCCCAGAGAGAGAGAGAGAGAAATGTTTTTTTTATACCTTGGGATCATCCGGATTCTTCTGCAGTAATTGTTCCAATACTCTGAGGCAATCCACTAACTTGCCACCATGGAAGAGCAAAGCAGCATCCTTAGCAAGAGCGGCAGCAACGGACAGCGAGCCATCATCCTCGTCTGGAAATGTCGATGGTGGTGGTGAAGGAGATGAATCCATCGGTGAACAGATCGGTTCAGGGGAAAAGGAGCAGGTAGTAATCCGTAGCTTCGATTACTTCAAATTAACAACATCCAAATTTGAGTTGTGTCAAATTCAATTTGAGCTGGAACAGAATGAATGGATGAATTAAGGTTAAACCCTAACTAAATTGATAATACAGCCAAAGGAAAGTAAATACAGTGCGTGCGATAGTAGAGATATGTCATACTATGTACGTATTGTATGCGTCTACTATGATGATCACAAATTCTTCCCGAGAGATTTAATCATCAAATCTCAAATTAAAAATATACATTAAAAAATAGACCTTTGTCGTTTAACAACATAAACGCTCTTCGGAGATCAGAGCGGCCCTCTCAAAACGGACCTTGGGAGAGCATAGCAACCCTCTCCGATAATGATATGATACCCGATTGAGAAAGTCGCCCTCTCAAAACGAGTATGAAAGTGCCCGATCAAATAGTTCCTCCCGTGGAAAAAAAAAACTCGTATGCTATTGGTAATAACTCATATGTTTGTGTTTTTTTTCTTCTGTCTTTGTAGTAAATCATTTACTTCCTCCGTTTCATTAATAACTTCTTAAAGTGACTATTCATCGCGACCTTTGACCACGCATAACTTCTAAATTAAACCGTATCAATATAAATTAAAAGTTGATTATGAAAATATACTCCATTTAATTTCATAATATAATTTTATTATATTTTTCTCTAATGTAATTTAGGAGTTATACGTGGTCAAAGGTCGCGATGAATAGTCCCCTTAGAAAGTTATTAATGAAATGGAGATGGTACAAGATACTTATATGATTCAAATGAACATTGATTAAGAATGATTTAGTTAAAAGAAAATATCATTTCAAAAGTAAAAGGAAACAATTCGAAGGACAACAATACATACGTACAAAAACTCGTTGTAGTTATTAATCTTTAAACCTTTTTTCCAAACTCATGTGAATAGTTTTAAACATTCTTACAAGTTAGATATGTTTTGAATCAAACAAGGGCGCCCATCAAACAATAGGATGTATAAGTTATTACACACAAACTTCGCTATTTTATGGGATGTGTAATTTTAATGGGATATATATGAATGTAACTGTAACTTTGTATAGTTTCGTGGAACCGTATTGAGAGAGTATTTTTTAGTTTTTTAATCTAGTGTCATGTAGTCCAATTTGTTGTATTTTAGTAGTAAGTAGTATGAATTAGTAATAAAAAGAAAACACCAAAGTCGTGTTGTTGTAGCAGTGTGTTTTCAAGCACCTAGTGCACTGCCGAAAACTTCCGAGAAGAGGGGAGGAACGTGTTGCGGTTTACAATATTACACAAGAATGGACATAAAAAGACCAAGTATCATAACGCAGTTTGTTTATTGTTATTGATATTATGATGATAAGGTCGAGTTCCCATGGCGGCCGTCAATTACATGTAGTATGAAAACAATGTAAGTTGATTGAATTGCATATGATTTGTTAGGTTCATATTTTTCGTCCCATGATTTCAGCATATATGGGATCAAGACCAATGACCTCATATAGACATACACAGCAACTAATGTAATATTTGACATGAAATATTTGAGATTAAGGACTGAACTTGAGGAAAGGAAGAGGCGATTTCATGTACACAATGTCCGATTCATTTTATACAATATGTTAATATAGGGGAAAGTTACATTTAAGTGCAAAAATTAATAATGCATTATATCAGTACAACTCGCTAACATCATTACATATTAGTTGATTTTATTTTTCTGGAATATGTTCATCATCAAACACACTAACATTAATTATTAGACATTAGTCCATTCTTTTTTTATGGCAGTCGCTCAACATCAAACAATTTGCCAAGTGACGTTTTTAATCTGGATTCACATAATCAGCCATGTTTAGTTTCAAAAGAAGAGAAAAAAAAAAGTTAGTTTCACAAGTTAATTTCAGACCAAAGTTAATTTCAGACCAAAGTTAATTTCACGCATAGCATAGTTGATTTCATTAAAGTAATTTATTGAGGTGAAAACTGTCATAACTTTTACAACCATTCTGGCATCTAGAACATGGCATATGGGTTTTGGTGGGGGAGAGGGTTGGTTTGGTGTGTTATGTATCTACGGTCTCATATGAGTAGTTTGCTAGAGAATTGATTGATTTGAGCAACCATTTATACAAAGGCCATCACTGTATAATTTTAACTAGAACATTAAATTATTTTGGTGAAATCTTTGAGCATACTTTTATATGTGTAACACACCATCACTTGTTTTGGTACGTTTATAAGTTTATAACTCATCATGTAGCAGGTTGTGCGTGATGATGTAATACATCAGCAAAAATATATTTTCGGTATGAATAAAACTTGGTTCGAAATAATGATTTGCAAGTTGGATATTGTATGAATATAGAAGATAATATTTTGTTTCTTCTAAAAGAATTTACACCTCCAACTTTGCAAACTGTTCATTAATTTTCGGAATTAATAATGAGTAAATTTGCAACTCATGAGTCTTCACTTTTTCAAAGAGGTTAACTGGTGGCTTTAGTGTTTGGATTAATTTCTAACCTTTTAAGTTAACATTTATTAACTATAAAAGGTGGGGTGTCTCCATCACTTTGGAGCAGATACAACACAATCTATTCTTCTCTCCTCCTTCTCATGCATATTGCATCATCTTTCTCTTACTATAAAAGACTTGCATCCTTGCATACATTTAGAGAGAAAAAAGAGTTCTAACACTTAAATGTTCAAAGGAATTAGTTACGTTGCTTTAGAAAACTAATGTGATTGGCATTGTACCTTGGGAGCACATTGCCCAACTAAGCCTAAACCACTCGTTAGAAAGGCGATAAATTGTGCTTAAGTACAAGCAGTTAAACGGCTTTCTCGCCTATGATTAAATCTGAATTATTTATGCTTGTAAACAGCCTTACATCCGGAGTCGTGGTGCAGCGGTAAGAAGTTGGGATAGCAAAAGGAGGGGTGCAAGGTTCGATCCCCAGCGGTGGCGGAGGTATAAGATTGGTTTAGGTATGGAGAAATAAGGTGGTTTACGAAATTTGTATAACATTAGTGTAGGAGTAGTTGTAATATTTGTCCTTGAAAAAAATAAAATTAATAATAACAGCCTTACATCCATGGAAATTAATGTGAGTGCCCTTTTTGTTTTATTGAGATTTTTATACCATGACTTGTATTATATGCTAAACGTATCATTACTTCTTGTTGCACTTGGCATGTTATGCAGAGGAAATTAAATGAAACGAAAACCACCGATTTGTAAAGCAAAGTCAAACTGGAGACCAACATAGTTATCTTTTATATTTTTAAAACAAGACCTCAAATTCAAAACGTACAATATCATTAAATTTTAAAAATGTGAAATTTGCAAAAAAAAAGTATATTCCATCGAAAACATGAAATTTCGTTGTTACCTTATTAAAAGGTAAAGCGAATGAAGTTAACCTTCCCTACCAATTACCGAACCTCCTACACACCAAGCTTGCCTACACAGCTGGTACTGGACTACTGGTGGATAGTCATTGACCCTAGACGGACCACTGGAGGCAGCAGCTATAAGGGTCGGCTGGACCAGGACTGAATTCTTGAATTCATATACTATTAGCATGAAATTCCGCGCGCAACAGAGGGATAATATTCTAATCCATAATCCAAATCCATATATATGTAGATGGATGGAGTGACAACAATAATGAGATAAGCCATGTTTACTTCTACTTGTATCACATAATATCCAATTTTAGATTCCCCGAGTCAAGTCCATACCAACATGTCCAAGTTGGTTGTCATAGGACGTGGGTGGTAATCTGACCGTCAGATATGACCGGATCTCCAAAGACTATCCAATCAGGGATGATTAACTGAAGTGTTTGTCCAATCCTTTCTCAACTTGATGTTATGATTATGATACACCCAGCCAGCACAAGAAAACGAGCTACCAAGGCAATCAAGTCACTGGCATTATTATCCATATACCATATAAATAAATCAACCGAACCAAAAAACTTAACCAAACCATACCATGGTATTGTTCTTATCATCACCTTCACCAATCACAATCTCAACAATTACAAAAATTCAAAATTCCCACAAATTATCCAGTGATAGTATAAATACCCCTTCATTTCTCATCAACTCTCCTCCCCCCTCCTCATTCTTCCTTCCTTTGCTGCTGAACACTCATTCGTTTAGCCAAAGAAGGATCCTCCTTTCTCCTTATTCTTATCGTTATCACCAACATTTTCCCAATTCTTCTTCAATTCCCATTCTTGCTTACAGGGTACGTTTCTCTCTCTCTCTCTCTCTCTCTCTCTTGATCTTTTTTTTTTTTTTTTAAGCTTCTATCTATGCTAGTGTTAAATTTATTAATTTCAGTTATTGTTCAATGCCTTCAGTTTTCTTAGGATTTGCTTAGTTGTTACAAATAGCTTTAGTTCTCAGTTTTTTTATGTTCCTGAATCCTGAAGCTAATTATAGTGCTCTCTCTGTTATCGCCTATTAGTTCTTATTCTTCATGTATCCCTGCTAAGTAGGATCTATGAGGTGGTGTACTTTACTCTTCCATTGGAGTTTGGAGAATGGAGATATAGAAAAACAAGACTAAAATCTCAATCTCTCCATATATATATTTCTGTGTGATTTTTCCTTGATTCTGATTCAATTAAAATTAATCTAAAAATCTATAAGACCTTTTTTTTTTTTAGCTTAATTTGATCTGTTTACCCCAAGTTGTATTCTGCATGCAACCACTCAGTTAATGATTCTTCTACAATGAATCAAGAAAATGTTTAAAGCTTTAGTAATGGTTTGATATGGGGTTATATATAGAAAAAATTGTAATTTCTGCTCATGTTTTCTTCAGGGTTGTGAATTAGAACAAAAACCAGTACTTGAAATAGTTAAAGAGTCTGCCATGACGATTAAACCAGCGGTTAGAATCACAGAAAAGAAGCTGGTGGTCAAGGATAGGACCATCCTTACTGACGTGCCGGAAAATGTCATTGGCACATCTGGCGCGGCAGAGGGGCCGGTGGCAGGGATGTTCTTGGGGGCGGTGCTGGACCAGGAGAGTAACCGTCATGTGGTGACACTTGGGAAGCTGCGTGACGTCCGATTCATGGCCTGTTTTCGATTTAAGCTGTGGTGGATGGCTCAGAAAATGGGGGACCAAGGGAAGGATATTCCGTTAGAGACGCAGTTCTTGTTGGTCGAGTCGAATGATGGGTCCCATTTGGAACCTGATGTTAATGGAGACGAGGAGAATAAAATTGTGTACACTGTATTTTTGCCTTTGATTGAAGGTCCATTTAAAGCCTGTCTGCAGGGGAATGAAAGGGATGAGCTAGAGCTGTGTTTGGAGAGTGGTGATAGTGAGACGGTGGGGTCTAATTTCACCCACTCGGTGTATGTTAGCGCGGGGACAGATCCATTCGCAACTATACACGAGGCGGTGAAGGAGGTGAAGTTGCATTTGGGAACATTTAGGATGAGGACTGAGAAGAAGTTGCCGGGGATTGTGGATTGTTTCGGGTGGTGCACATGGGATGCCTTTTATCAGGAGGTGACTCAAGAAGGGGTCGAGGCTGGCCTCAGGAGCCTTGAATCAGGTGGGACACCCCCACGGTTTGTCATCATTGATGACGGATGGCAGTCAGTTGGATCAGATGATAAGAAGAAGCAAGAACAGGAGGAAAATAGGCCATTGGGGGCACCACAGATTTTGAGGCTAACGGGGATCAAGGAGAATGAGAAATTTCAGAAAAAGGAGGATCCTTCATTGGGAATCAGGAACATTGTGAATATTGCAAAAGAGAAGCATGGGTTGAAGTATGTGTATGTTTGGCATGCTATTACGGGATACTGGGGTGGGGTACGTCCTGGTGTGAAGGAGATGGAGGACTATAACTCCGCTATGCAGTATCCAAAACTGTGCCATGGTGTAATGGAAATGAGCCGGGGTGGAAAACTGATGCCATTGCGATTCAAGGAATAGGATTGGTGAATCCGAAGAATGCTTACAAGTTTTACAATGAGTTGCATAGTTATTTGGCTTCGGCTGGGATCGATGGGGTGAAAGTTGATGTACAGAGCATATTGGAGACCATTGGAGCAGGACTAGGAGGTCGAGTCGAGCTGACAAGGCAGTATCAACAGGCCCTTGATGCTTCCGTTGCCCGTAACTTCCCAGATAATGGCTGCATCGCTTGTATGAGCCACAACCTCGAATCAGTTTACTGGTATGGTTCCACGCTTGAAAATTTAGTTACTTTTAAATTCATGCATATATAGTGTGAGGTGAGTATTCTAATTTTCTTGCTGATTTAAAAAATTCTATGTTTTCCTGAACCTGTAAATCAGATAATTCATAAAATGGCTTTTGGAAGTTAGAAATATCATGAGTCTGTTTCTTATTTCAAAGGGACAATATTGATGATAATAGTCTAGATATTTTCCTGAAATCTACATATTCGGAGTGATATTACTCTTATAGTCTTATGTGATTTTTTGTTTATTAGTAGTAGATACTACTTGGATAATATCCACAATCTTTATAGTGTGACTAGTAGGGTATAGTGAAAATGACACTACAGATGTGAAAATGCACTTGGCCTTTTCTTCTTGCTGAAAGTGTAATGTAACCAGTAAGATAGTTTTGCAAGCTAAACTGCAAGTATCTGATATGTTTTGTTGTTTTGGTTTGATGAAACAGTTCGAAACAAACTGCTGTAGTAAGAGCATCTGATGATTTCTACCCGAGGGATCCTACATCCCACACGATCCACATTGCAGCAGTTGCATATAATAGTGTGTTCTTAGGAGAAATTATGTTGCCGGATTGGGACATGTTTCATTCTCTCCATCCAGCCGCTGAATACCATGGATCCGCCAGGGCTATCAGTGGCGGACCTGTCTACGTTAGGTAAACGACAGTACTCAGGACCCTGTGACGTGTTCCCTCATGTTCTTTTGCTTTATGAAGTGCTAAAATTTTGTTTTTATATGCAACAGTGATGCACCAGAGAAGCACAACCATGATCTTTTGAGGAAACTTGTTCTCCCTGATGGCTCAATTCTCAGAGCCCAATTACCTGGCCGGCCTACCAAGGACTGCCTGTTTTCCGACCCTGCTCGAGATGGTGTTAGGTGAGCTTTCGTTTTAAAAGGAATTGATAGACACAACTTGAAAGTGTGAACCGTAAAGTTGAGAAATGGAATAAAGGCTAGTACGATTTCTTGAATTAACGGAGCTTTAAGTTTTCAGCTTTGAGTAGCAGAAACAAACCAGGAAGAAATGCAAGAAAAAGATTCTGTGAATCAAATCTATGACCTCGAATAAAAATTTAGATTGAAATCGAACATATGTTTCTAACATTCATTGATCTATATTTTCAGCCTGTTGAAGATTTGGAACATGAACAAGTACACCGGAGTACTAGGCGTATACAATTGCCAGGGTGCAGCATGGAACAGTGTCGAGAGAAAGAACACATTCCATCAAACTGATTCCAAGGCAATAACCGGCTACATCAGGGGGCGCGACGTCCATCACATCTCCAATATTGCCCTTGACTCCAACTGGAATGGAACAGTTGCCATGTATTCTCACTCTAAGGGTGAGATCATCACCCTCCCATTCAATGTTGCCATGCCAGTATCACTCAAGGTCCTTGAGCATGAGATTTACACAATTACGCCTATTAAGGTGTTAGTGCCCGGGTTCAGTTTTGCTCCGTTCGGGCTCATTGACATGTTCAATGCCGGGGGAGCCATAGAAGGGCTCAAATACGATGTGAAGGGTGGTGCAAAATTGGTTGAGTTTGAGAACGGCAACGATGTTTTTGTGGAGAATTTGAGTTCAGAGGCTGTAGCAACGGTCTCTTTGGAAGTAAAGGGATGTGGACGTTTCGGTGCTTATTCATCAACTAAGCCCAGAAATTGCACTGTGGGATCATCTGTTGTTGAGTTTGACTACGATTCGTTCTCTGGCTTGGTGACGTTGAACTTGCTCGAGATGCCGTCAGGTGATCAGAAAAATCATTTTGTTGAGATTGAGTTATAGAATCATGATTTGAACTAGGTTTCTGAGCAAACCATGATAAATTTGCCTAGCAGAGCTATTGAAGTTCATGGGTGGGATACTGAAAGTTACTATATTTGTACAATTCTTGTATCCCATTTCTGCTAGGGTTATTAGGATGAAGAGATTGGTGTGTAATGGCACACCAATGGTAAAATTACATAACTTCTCCTGATGGGGAGAAGTTTGTTGTTTGTTGTCAGTAATTGAAATGTCTGTTTATTTCAGTGAGCAATGAAATAAAGATACCATTTTGCCGTGTTTAAACTTTAAACAGGGTCATATGATTCTCTTACCACCTGCAATCAGTGTTTCGGGTCACAGAGTCCAAAATGCGGTTCATTTTGCGCATCTCTCAGATTGTGCACAGGTTCGCTAAATCTTGCGAATCGTTCTTCGCATGGCAAACACATGAGGTTAAAAATTAGTCCATGCGAAAGAACTGCGAACCGCATTCCTGTTCCAGACTATTAACGACTCCTGTGGTCACATTTTTTGCTATTTCAATGAGAAAAATATAACTTGATTCCATAATCAGTCACCAAAATGGTCTACGGAAACAGAAATAAAGAACAAACTGATCAAGAATCTTTAGAAAACATCTGATGAAAATGTGAAGTTATGTTACAACAATCAACAACATAGCTAAACAACCAGGTACAGAAAGCAAAAAAGAAACTAAATAGGAACTTTTTCCATCTTGGCCTGAAGCCAGTCCTTCACACAAAAAATAGCCTGAACGGTCTCAGCTCGCAGTTCACTCCTGTAACTATCCATCTTCTTCGGCTTTGTGTCAAACACAGACGATGCAGGAACAGTACTAACAGGGATTGACAATATATCATGAGCCATTCTCGAGACAGTTGGATACTTGATCCTGTGTTCCTCCCACCACCCTATAACATCAAAACCATGCACCCGAGGATGGAGCCTCTCCTCTAGGTACTGGTCTAATTCAGTTATTGAAGCCTGGCTGCTCGTACTCTCTTCTATATAAGCATCAAAGCCCTCAAGATGATTTTTTGTAGCTGTCGATCCATTAGCAAATGGAGGCCGACTAGCATATTCACAAAATAGCTCATGGATCCCTTCTTTGACGACTTTAACATACTCAGCCGCAGCTTCTTCTTCATATAGTCTCGAAAAACTGAATTGAACAATCTTCATTTTAAAGCGGGGATCCATAACTGCAGCGATTGCTAAAATATAGCAGCAGCTAATCCAGTACTTGCCTAATTCCTCTTGCATGGATCTGGCCAATCCACTCTCAAATGGATTTTCACTTCTTGCAGCAGCACCTGCCAATTTGACATGGAGATCACATGTTTCATGGAAGAACATGTTACTCGTTTGAATGGTTTGCGTCGTAAGCTGACTAGCCATGTCAAACAGCGGTTTCAGATAAGAACATAGAATCTCCATCTGCTCCCAATCTACTGCTGAAAGGTCACCTTTGTAATCAGGATCCGCAGTATCCATGCAATAGAACACTAGTTTCAGTTCTGAAGCAGCAATTAACATCTCGTACGTTGTGTTCCAGCGAGTCTGGTCATCAATAGACAGACTCTTGGAACTAGGTGCTTGAAGTTGCTGTTTCAGCGCAATAAACTTCTCCTCGCGTGACTCCGAAGTTTTCACATACTTGACGCAATCTCTCACTTTCTTTACTAATCCATGTGTCAGCACCAATGCAGCATGGACCGTGTCACGAAGAGCATGCGCAAGACAACTCCCCACCAACAACTGGCCGTTGAGACCTTTGACAGACATAAAAGCTCTAATATTGTCCGCAGCAGCATTATTAAGTGGTTGATTGACTGTTACGGAGAACAACTTTCCATCCATGCCCCAATCCAAGATGCAAGCAGCCACAGAACGGCTCAAGGCAGAATCTGAATCTGGATACAAATCCATGATCACATTCATGAGCTTCCGCTGGATATTTCCATCACTATCAACAAACTGTCCTGTCACAAATATGTAACCAATCGTATGTTTAGACGACCATATGTCCAGAGTCAAGCAGATTCGCCCTGGCATATTGTCAATGACTTTCTTTATTTCGGTCCTTTCTTGTGTGTAAGTCGTCAAACATTCTGCTTCAACAGTGTTGATGGTAACCGTATCAACTTGTGGCTGTAGCTTCTTAGCAAATTCCACAATTTCCGGCTGAAGGGGGTAATCATGCATGGTAACCATCCTGGAAATATCTCGGGAACACCTGACTGCATCAAAGGAAACGGCAGGTGCACTTTTTGTTGGGAGAAAACGCCTCCTTGGTGGGCGAGATTGAGCTGGGCGCACATCTGTAGATTGAATCGCCATATCTTGAACACAACTACCCTTCTGAAGGTGACGTTTGAGATGACTCGTGCCATTTACCCTCGTCCCACTGCTATAAGAAAATGACTTGCTGCACTGATTACAGATAGCCCGTCTGCGTCCTTCACCGTCATCCACAATATGGAAGTGGTTCCAGACAACAGACTTCTTACGATTGTTTATAGGCTGTTCTGGCTCTTCTTTCGGCTGTTCTTCCGGTTGTTCTTCTGGTAACTGATCCCTATTTAGCTCATTTACTAACTCTTCAATGTAAAGCTCACCTTCAGGGCTGAATATCTCATGTGCATCTGAAAATAGCTCCTGCTCATCAAACTGGTCAAAAATGGATTCCATCTTCAGAGATATATAGCACTCGTTAATGAAGATCTTTCTGCAAGAGTGACAGTTAATAGTTTAGTTAGTACATAACCATTAAACAGCAGGTCGCATGATTCACTTATCCGTTCGTTCCAGAACACGGTTCATTTGCGCTCGGTTTGCGTGCAGGTTTAACAAGTCTGCGAATAGGAGAAGGATGCCAAATGGTGCAAGGGAAGGAGGAAAATAACTATGTACAAGTAGTTTTGTTAGGTTTAGTACATAGTAGATCAAGTGTTATGTAAAATTTACATGGAAGTATTAAAAAAAAAATCTACAAACATATAGAATCACGTTTCTATTAGTAGCAACTCAAATCACAATCCCTGAATTTGCGAATTATAGCTAAGTGATTCACAAGAGATCATATCAATGTATCATATTCTTTACGGGTGCGAATTGCATACTGCACCTGGCATCCCTGCTCCAGACGATACACGAATCATGTGACCCCTTTAAAATCATCAAAGCTATGCAACCATAAATTAGTTCTGTTTTTGTTTCACTCAAGTTTCATAATCCATAAACTGAATCTGTCAAATTTTGCTTAAGAAGTAACAATTAAATTCCAGTTATTCTTTAATGAACATCAGTTTATACAATTTAACAATCAAATTGGCCCAAAACCAACAAATAGTATGTCAAAGGTACTCTCCAGAGTGTACATATATGAAGAGCGCAAATCCTAATACAACAAAACGAAGATCTAGCAGCCCTACCAAATTAGTCTTAGATTAGATTAGTCTAAAACTGGTATGTACAAGTGAAAAACAACTAAACTAAAACAGATCTAAATAAATAAAGTTTTAAAACCCAAGAACAGTTCTTTTTTTTGGGGGGGGAGCCAAAACACTAGACAACTCGATGTATGTACAGATGCGTTACACAATTGAATCGAAGAATTACCGTTGATAACTTGACACGGGTGGCGGAGAGATATTAATGGAGTATTGGGCTTCGGAGAAAATATCGACTGGGCGGACCTGAAACTTTTTTTTGTTTTTTTTTTGGGGGTTTGGTTTGTATAATTGGGCGTGACAAGGGCCTGTTTTTATACCTTGGGGAGGAGCGCAATTGTAATTCTTCGTTGGAATTGGACATCGAGTCATTGTACATCTGGAATTCCTAAGAAATTTATTACTGTATTAATTATGGGTATTTTCCTTGCTTTTCCCAATTACATATTTTTGGGAAAATTAAGATTATGGAAAAGTTACCTAGTACGTATTCAATATATTCAATATGTTCCAAAAAAATACGCAAACTTGCGTACCTTAGAAATATCATACTGAGGTATATTAGAATTAAGGCCTTGTAAGGGGAGAAGTTTATCCAATCTTATATGTGATTTCAGGTCCTACTCTCAAGCGATGTGGGATGGGGTTTAACACGCCTCCTCACGTGTAGCCCGATATGAACATCGGGTCTACAACGTGGACAATAAATGCCGGAATACACATCGGCTCAAACCCAACACGGGCAAACAACCATCATCGACTTGGGCCTTCTCTGATACCATATTAGAATTGTGTCATCTTCCCCTTAAAATACCTTGTAAGGGGAGAAAGTTATCCAATCTTATATGTTGATTTCAGGTCCTACTCTCAAACGATGTGGGATGGGGTTTAACAAGGTATGCTCAATGGGCTATATAACAACAGTGGTACTTTGACAGTTTCCTTTCAGTCATACGCAATTGGTTATTAAATTTCATATCTATATTTTCACGAAAACAAGCCGTTGACATTTCTAGGGTATCCATCTTTTTTGGGAAGAGTATGGAAAAGTTACATATATACTCGATCTATTTCAAAAAAATATATGCGGACTTGAATGGTTTTTGAAATGTACCTTAGAAAATTTACAATTTCTATGCAAATTCATACTAGATTTACTGATGGGTGATGTACATTACGTCACTACATTGTGTCTTCGCCTTCTAGAAGGGGCACCCTTTGATAATTCAAGATGCGAACTTTCAATCGGACTTGGACAAAGAGTTGTGGTGAGTGTAATTATTCGATCCAACCTACTTTGTCGTATACGGAGGTAGTATTTATACGCAATCCACAACATTTAATGATGTTAGGATGCGATGATGATCGAAACTGGCTTAAGAGGCTATGAAGCATGTTCGGTCATTTCGTCCTAATTATGTAGACGGTCCATGATTCCTTCCTCAGTCATTTCTAAGGTTCGATCAAGGGTCGGTCCATTCGCAAGCGACTCTTTAATCAAACACACCATCCTACCTTTTCCTCTTCTTCATTTAAAAATTCGGATTCACCATAGAGATAGACACCAATTTATGGTTTTGTATGGCGCCAATAGCCAGTTCAATTACATTATTCAATGTCCGATTCGACACCATTTTATATGGCGGTGATGGTTAATACCAGTACATTTTGATAGTGACGTTTGATGCCACCTGTTGATTTTACAAATAATAAGGATCACATAAAAGCAAAGGTGTATAATAAATATTCTACATAATTATAATTTTGTGATCAATGATAGAAGGTATATTATACCCTTTTATTATGTGATCATTAAAAGTATAGTATTATAACATTCACAACACAACAATTTGTTTTATAATAAATGCTCTAGAAAATACTTTTATTCATTCCCTATAATATTTTAACTACATATTCAATACCTTTGTAAATTCAGTTTCCTTATTACATGAATTATTTTATAAATAAATTTTATATTCAAAAAATTTCATCTGAACACCTTATTAAATATTTAAAAGGGGGAATTTCATCTGCAATTAATGAGTAATATAATAAAAATATTTTTAGGCTAGCATACTTTTGGCAGTGCCATTAAATTTTCTCTTTTATCTTTGGTAGGCTATGGAGAGTTTAGGGAATCTCATTTTTTAAGTTTCTATAATTATTTTTGTGTGAACATTTAAATTAATTTTTTTCGATTTAAATGGGTATTCGCTTTAACAACTAATCCAGCCGAGCACTGTCGTACTCTTTTTGGGGGAGCGGCTCTCCCAATGGTGTTTTTTACATCTTTAATATTGGAACCCGAGACCTTGCTTAAGTGAACTTAAGTTTCTTACCACGTACTTGACCTAATAACCGTTGGTGTGAACATTTAAATAAATTATTGAGTAAAATACTAAAAATCATTTTAAGCTAGTAGCATAAAAACTTAAATTTTCTTTATCTTTGGTAGGCCATTAAGAGTTTAAGATATCTGATTTTTTAAGTTTTTTTTTAAAAAAATTATTTTCATGTTAATATTCAAATTAATGAGTAATATCCTAGAAATAGTTTTATCATTGTTTAATTTTTTTTTAAATACTATACTATTACAATTACAATGTTTGGCCTATAAATTTGCATCAATAAATCTCTAATCAACTTCATTTCAATAAATCTATATACAGAGCAAATAATTAACCATTTCGAGCATCGAACCCGTGACCACTTGAATACGGAGTGTATCAGCTTGCCCATCATTGTTTAATTAAAAATCCCATTTACCTAAACCTTTGTGAATGCTATTAAAGATGTTAATATCAGCACAATATACCGAACATGAGTATCATCATTTACTAATGGTACCAACCGATGCCATCGGTGACAAAAAGATTTGATTGTTTTAAAAAAAGGCCTTAAAAGAAAAACAAAAAATTAACAAGATGAAAATCCATACAATTGGTTTCCAATTTCTAGGAACCCATTTTACCCTGCCGAAAGCGTGATACGACAAAAAAAGGTCGATAACAAATTTAAAAATTATTCCTACCAAAAGGTAAAAACAAAGGGGAAAGCGTCTTAAAAGAAAATTAAAAATTTAACAAGATGCAAATCCATACAATTGGTTTCCAATTTCTAGAACCCTTTTAGTTTTTACCCTGCTGAAACGATAAAAAGGTCCCGACAAAAACTTACTACCGAAAAACAATCAAAATAGCTAGAACAGGACGACTTTTTAACCTACAAAATGTATCGTTTCAAAAAACCTACAAAATGTATCAGTAATTGGTGGAATGAAATGATCAAACCAAATGTTTAGATCACGCAATATAAAGACCTAAAAGAATGTATACTGTAACATTACATAGGAACTTCCATCTGCTGCACCACAGGAACTGGGATGTCTACTTTCTCTGCTGCATCAAGCCACCATTCCTTTGCGCAGATAAGTGCCTCTACAGTTTCAGGTCGCAGCTCACACTTGTAGCTATCCATCTCTTTACGAACTGTATCGAACACTGACCCGGCAGGTACAGTACAAACCGGAATTGACAAGATATCACGAGCCATCTTTGAGAGAGTCGGATACTTCTCATGAACTCCATTCAACTTCCACCACCCAATCACATCCAAATCTTGTACGCGGGGCAAAAGTGACTCCCCGAGATACTGGTCTAACTCGGACCTCGCAAGCTGGCTTGTAGTCTTCTTTATATAGACATCAAAATCCATAAGCCCATGTCCATTACTCATTCCTTCGTGATTCTCTTGTTTAACAGTTGTTCCATTTGCTTCTTCGGCATTTGCAGGACTTGAAGGCAAAGGAAGAAGAGCCACATACTCCTCAAAGAGCTCATGTATCCCCTCATCTACAATTTTCACATGGGAGGCAGCCTCTTCGCCGTATATTTTTGAAAAGCTGAACTCTACAAGCTTCATTTTGAACCGGGGATCCATAACTACAGCAATTGCTAGAATATAACAGCAACTCTTCCAATACTTATCGAATTCCTCTTGCATCAACTGTGTGATAGAGGAGATGAACGGATCTATACTAGTAGCTGCACGTGCCAAATCCAACTGAATTTTCCATGCTTCATGGAAAAACATGTTGGTTGTTTGAGCGCTAGAGCTGGTAAGATGATTGGCCATGTCAAAGAATGGTTTCAAGTGAGTACATACGCTATCTACTTGCTTCCAATCATCTGCTGAAGGGCCACCTCCGTAATCAGGGTCGGAGGTATCCAAGCAGTCAAAGACTTCTTTTAATCCTGAGGCAGCCAACAACATTTCATATGTTGTGTCCCACCGAGTTAGGTCATCAATAATGAGACTCTTGGAACTTGGCACTTGAAGGTGCTGCTTAAGCTCGAGAAACTTTTCTTCGCGTGACTCTGAAGTTTTCACGTACTTGACACTATCTCTCACTTTATTCACCAAGTCTCCAACAGAAGTCAAAACACTTTGGACAATTCCACTAAGAGAATGAGCAAGGCAATTACCAACCAGCAACTGACCTTTAAGCATCAAAGGGTTCCTAACAGAGAGAAGAGCACAGAGATTCTCAACAGCTGGTTCACTCAGAGGTTGATTGATTGTTACAGAAAATAATTTCCCATCCATACCCCAATCTGAAAGGCAAGCAGCAATAGAATGGCTAAAAGCAGCATCAGACTCTGGATATGGTTCCATAATGACATTTAAAAGCTTCCGGTGAATTTTCCATTCACTATCAATAAACTGCCCTCTTATAAACACATAGCCAGTAGTACGGGATGAAGACCACAAGTCCAGAGTAAGGCAGATTCGCCCCGGCATGAGGCCAATCACATTCTGTATGACCGCCTTCTCCTCTAGATAAGTTGCTAGGCAATCTCCCTGTATGGCGTCGAAGCTCACCATATCGAACCGAGGCTGCAAATTCTGAACGAATGCCACAAAACCTGGGTGCTCAACAATGTGAAGCGGGTAATCATGCATAATAATCATCCTCACAATCTCACGGCGACATTTCTCAGCATCATAGGAAATGTAAGGCACAGTTGCGGTTTGGTGGAAGCGCCGTCTAGGTTGGCGAGGTTGGGTAGAGACCACCTTCGGAGATGAATTTGTTACGGCCAACTGATTATTCTCCTCATGATTAAGCAAAAGTGTTGGACAACCTCCCTTGGCAATGTGACGTTTAAGATGACTAGTGCCAGATACCTTAGATCCTGTGCTATAAGCATATGACTTATTGCATTGTTTACAGAATGCCTTCCTACATCCATCACCAACAGGCTCAATAGTAAAATGTTCCCAGACCGTTGACTTCTTTTTGCGACGTTTTATGGGCTGTTCTTCTGGATCTTCTGGTAGTGTCTCTGCATCATTTGATTGAGTTTCCAAAATGTCAATTTGTATTTCTGACTCGAGCTGCTGCATATCGGTTTCCAATGGAATAAGCTCATGTTCCATTCTTTCAAAATCATCCATGTCAATCTTAATGTCCTCCATCTTGAAAGTACCAAGTCAATGAGATATTGCTGCACTGAGAGAGAAAGTTCATGGACTACTGCACTAAAAAAATCATTACAAACATGAGAACCAATTGATGCAGCATTGAGTTTATGTATGTGCTTTTATGAAACATCCAATGCTGCATTTAGGAACACCATGAGACAATTCACAGTGCTGAGTTTCTACATTTCAAAATTCAAAACAGAACTTTTGTCTTTTGTAATATCCAAAGAATTGCTTAATGATGTAATGTGTTATTGTACACTGCTACCTGTTAATCTGTTATGACCGAGTACAATACTCCTTTAACAAGTTAATCCCTCATTAATAAACATGTGCTAATACTACAATTCTCCCAGGTGCTTATATGGACCTTAATTGTTAATTGGGCCAGAACTACATTAGTAGAGCCCAGAATAATGATATGAATTCATCAGTTGCAGTTTCAGATGTCTTCTTCTTATTATTATTTAAACTTCTGAAAAAAACAATTCTTTTACGAATTAAAGCACACTAAGAATTTAGCTTTTCCTAATTATTGTCATTATTTTATCTTTTAAAAAAAACCAAAGTATATCTGGCCTGCTTTATATACAGTCTGCTCCAGCCCAGTCCTAAACTACTGATAAAGCCAAACAACCCCTAATAACATACCCATTGGATTTGGACGCCATCCAAGAAACAGAGTATCTGTAAAATTTCAACTTATACAAACATGGATTAAAAAAAACCCAGATTCATTAAATCACATCGTCCATGGGCTTTCAAGCAGTTATATATTCATCAGAAAGCCTATAAATTGCCTAACCAATCATTCCATTCCCAATTATAGGATGACTACAATTTGCAAACTGCCAACATAAATCACATCAAAGCAGAGTTCATTAAAAAGAATTATCCGGGCAAATTAACAAACAGAAAATACACTAATCAAGTATTCAACAAAAACAGAGAACACAGAATCAATTGGCATCGATCCAAGATGAAGAACGACGGCCAAATCGGAAAATTCAAACGTGAACAAAATCAACCAAAAAGACTTTTGAACATAACGCAAAAAACAAGGTCTGAACGGATATGTGAGTGAAAGTGTACCTTTTACCGGTGAATCGACGGTTAAATCGACGATCTGCAGGTCCCAGATCCTGGGCTTCGAGGAGAGAGAAACGACGAGCGGAGAGAGAAAATAGGATTGGGCTTGAAAACCCTATTGGACCAGTATTGATTTGGTTCGGTTTGATTTGTCATTCTTATTATTATTTGGGCGGAGTAACGGAACCGTCTGCCTACATTAAAGTGAATTAGGATATGGCCTATGAGTCCATCTCAAATCCGTTACTGTGTGATATTTGGACGTGTTTTAGTGCCCTTTTTTTTTTTTTTTTGGTCTATAACGAGGCGTAGCCCAGGTTCTACATCGCATTTCACATACAAATTGAAAAGTATAAATTTTATTTAATTTCTTTTTTTTTTGAACGGCAAAAATGTTATTAAAACAGCGAGCATAAGAAATGCTCAGAAACAAAACTACAACTGAAATACACGGAGACACACCTCCGGAACACCAACCAACTCGAAATTGAAACAAGCCACAACCAATAACCTCAACCACTTACAATCTATCACCAGCTAACCCAATCCAAAACATAACATCTCAACCCCTACTCAAACCAAAAAATTAGCCACTAAGGAATCACAAAGCTTTAATCAACCGCTCAACAAAAGCCACAATCTCATCACAATAATGCCAAAAACACGTGCCAAATGTCACAATCACCACACCACATCGCATGTACCTGTGAACAATTCAAATACCAAAACAGCCCGCAATGCTAAACTTAACCCACTTTTTAGAATGAAAACCGTACTAACTTGGGTCCTACACCCGTATAGACACACCGTGACCGAGAGCAACCAACCCCTTAGAATGAAGAAGCAGAGGACAAGGTAATTAGCCCCATCGTACCAAATCACCGTGATTGGAAATTAACCAAAAGAACTCTCAATCCCTTAGAATGTGCCGTATGAAGCAAGGAATTTAAACCACAAGCCACGTTTTCACACTAATAATCCTCAAAGCCACTGCAAAGAAAACTCTCAACCAAGCCAAGATCATATAGAAACTATTCGAAGAAAACTCCACAACCACAACCAACCGAAATACAAAAACAAGAAATCCAAGATAAGCTACCCAACTTGAGATGCTATCCATACAAACAACACACAAGCACCCCAACAATCGGGCACATCACAATAAGGACGTGTTATCCGACCATTAAGGAGTACCTACATATTGTAATTTAAAGTACGGACACCTCACGAGGACTTATAAAACCCACAATAATACCAACCTCAAAACCTCATAAAATAAGGATAAACATACCCGCTAAGAGCAGCATACAAAGCCCAAGGATATAAATCGAAATCTGCTCAACTAAATCCGCAGCAACCACTGACCATCACCACAACCGGCAAGTTCACCCAAGTTACCGCAATCTGAAAAATTCCCTACATTCAAAAAACATACCTTTCACCCCACCAATTAGTAGCGACATTCAATTATAACCTTTCAAACAAGACAAAGGTGCAAGAACCCAAGAATGGAAATGATAATGATTTAACAAGATACCTTTCCCTTTGAACCAAACCCAAAGCATGATCATGATTTTCTCAAAAACTTGAAATTCACTTAGGACCTCCCCTTGGAACAACAAAATGTTACGCGCATTCCAAATATTCCACAATGTAGCACACCAAAAAGCATGCCAATACTTTTTCACACAATGAACTTTATAAGAAGAGTGGTTTTCAAGAAATACCTCTATATTGATACCAACATTACCAACAACACCCACCCAATTATACATTAAATTCCAAACTTTTGGGCAAACAAGCACTCACAAAACACATGTATTGCATTTTCTAGTCCCACCCCATCACATCTTTTACAAACTCTATCATCCACACTCATAAACACCCCTCTCGAATGAAGATTATCTTTAGTAGGAATTTTGTTTTGAAGAACTTTCCATACAAAAGCATTCACCTTTTCGGGTACACAATTATTCCACACAACTTTCGACCATTTCTTCATGCAATTCTCCACACCTTTAACATTTAAAATTCGATAAGCATCTCTAGTAGTGTAAACATTCGAATCAACACCCAACCACACATAACAATCATCAACTCCTTCTCTTAGACTAAAATCATGCAAATTAGATTCAATACAAGCAACCCAATCTTTCTCCCTATCCCTAAGCTCTCGAAACCACGCCCATCTAAAAACAACAACACCTTCACAAACCACCAAACGATCATGAATTGAACAATTTTTATCCCTCTCTAGTCTAAACAATCTAGGAAACAACTCACTTAAACAATCACCAAAGTCCCCCCACTTCTCACCCCAAAAACTTGTTTTCTTGCCATCACCAATAGACCTCACACAATTTTCAGCAAACCAATTCTTTTTAAGAGCACCTACAATAATATCATTCCACCATTCGGACCAACAAGATTTTCTTTTTCCACCCTCTCTAATCAAATCTACACACTCCCTCAGCTTCCCGTACTTTGAATCAAGAACTTGCACCCAAAGATCATTACAACCGTTTAAAAGTTTCCACACCCACTTCCCAAGAAGAGCCAAGTTAAATTTTTCAATATTTTTCAACCCCAAACCCCCTCCTCTTTAGCTTCACAAACCCTCTCCCACTTCACCCAAGCAATTTTTATTTTATCTTTAGCCAAGCCTCCCCCCCACACAAAGTTCCGTTGTAGCCCACAATCTCTTTAGCCACTTTCTTAGGAATTTTAAAAAAAGATAGATAGTAAATAGGGAGAGCATCAAGAACCGACTTAGCTAACACCAAACGACCCCCAAAGGATAGAAATTTGTTCTCCCACACCCCCACCTGCTTCTCCACTCTCTCTTTTACCTTCACCCAAGATTTACCACTTCTAGCACGACAACCCACCGGCAACCCCAAGTAATTAAAAGGTAATTTTCCCACCTCACAATTAAGGTAATTTGCCCAAATCAACATCTTACTATCCGCCACCCCAAACCCAAATAAGTTACTTTTTCCAAAATTTATCTTAAGCCCGGATAAAAGCTCAAAATTTCTTAGGACACTTTTTAAAGTAGAGAAGTTTTCATCACACCATTCCCCAAAAAATATTGTATCATCCGCAAATTGTAAATGTGACACCGGAATTTTATTTTTACCCACCAAAACCGGTTTATACAATCCCACATTACATGCCCTTTTGATCATTCTACATAAGCCCTCCGCTACAACTAAATAGAGGAAAGGAGATAGGGGATCCCCTTGACGCAATCCACGCCCCACAACAAATTCCTTAGTAGGGCTCCCATTCACAAGAACGGAAGCACTTACACTAGACACACATTCTTTAATCCACAATTCACCAAATCCCAACACTTTCAACATATCAAACAGAAAATCTCACCTAACAGAATCATAAGCCTTTTCAAAATCAATTTTAAACACAAACACCTTTTTTTTCTTTCTTAGAACCTCATCAACAATTTCATTAGCCACCACCACTCCATCAAGAATATTTCTTTCACCAATAAAAGCAGATTGATTTTTCGAAATAATTTTTTCCAACACAACACCAAAACGACTAGCAAGCAATTTAGATAAAATCTTGTACACACTACTAACCAAAGAGATAGGTCTATAATCATGCAACACATTCGGATTAGCTCTCTTAGGAATTAGAGTGATAAAAGTGCTATTCATACCTTTGCAAAGTTTGCCATTCTTATGGAACTCGGCTAGGAATCTAAGTACATCCTTCTTCACAATACCCCAACAAGAGCGAAAGAATTGCCCTCCAAGCCATCGGGACCCGGGCTCTTATTAACACCACACATAGTCACCGCTTTCCAAACTTCCTCTTCCTCAAACATCCTCTCCAAGCTTACTTTCTCCACAACATCCACCATCTTCCCCTCAAGATTAACAAGTCTTACACCACCCCACTTCCCCTCCTTAAAATGGTCCTCAAAGAAGTTTTTAACACCCGATTTGACCCTCTCCACATCATCCACCCATTTCCCATCCAACCTCAACCCCCTTATAGCATTCAACCTCGATCTTTTCTCAATAGCTCTATGGAAAAAACTTGTATTAGCATCACCCTCCTTGGCCCATTTCAACTTTGCTTGTTGCATTCTCAACCTCTCCTTTTTACATAGTAATCCTTCCAAAGTCTTCATCAACTCATGTCTCCTCGCCAAAAGCATAACTTTACATTCCAAAACCTCATCAACCACGGGTTCAATCTGCCCTACACCCATCTCCGGGGAACCCCGCTGCTCCTCTCCGAAACTCTCCAACTCCAAATCACAAACTTCAATTTCCTTCGTCAACTCCTCCACTTTATGATCAAAATCACCTCCCATCAAATTATTCCAAGATTTGAGACGTACCTTGAGTCTTTTAAGTTTCTCTTTGAGGACGAAACTCCCCCACCCAACGATACCCTCCTTATTCCAATCCTCTTCCACAATACTAATAAACTCATTTTCTTTCACCCAAGAATTAATGAACCGAAAAGGCTTTGGCCCCCAATCCACCCCATCCTCCTTCACCAAAATAGCTACATGATCCGACACTCTTCTCTTTAGCCCAAGTTGAACTAATTTCGGCCACTTCTTCAACCAACTCTCGGAAAAAAGGAACCTATCAAGCCGACTACAACTACTTCCATTATCTCTATACCAAGTAAATTTTCGCCGAAATAGAGGAAGATCGAAGAGTTCATTATTCTCAATAAAGCTGTTGAAAGCCTCCATCCTTTTTCGCCCTTTCCCCATCCCTTTACCTCTTCTTTCCTCTTCACACCTTATTGCATTGAAATCACCACAAACACACCAAAATCTCTCCTTATCGGCCTCCAACACCTTCCCCACCTCTTGCCACAAATCAACTTGTTTTTTATCCTCACAAGATGCGTAAATATTAATGATTCCCACTTCACAATTCAACCACCTCCCTTTGACCCCTAAAGCCCCTTCATCACCCCAAAAAGCCTCTTTTTTAAAGATATCATTATTCCAAAAGCTTAACACTCCCCCAGAAGCCCCATTCGATCCAAGAAAAACCCAATCAAAATTCGATCCACCCAAAGATACTCCACTAACCTTCTACTACAATGGTCCAACTTCGTTTCTTGAATACATACAAAATCCACTTTTTCTCTAGCAACCAAATCCCTCACTTCTTTCTTCTTCAACCTTCCCCCCAACCCCCGAATATTAAAGCTAAGAATCTTCATCATCCACTTCCATGCACCCCCTTACCTACCAATGCTTCTTCGTTCCTTAACCTATCTCTTTCCTCCCCTTCACAAAAAGCTTCGAGAGCTTTGGCCTTATCCTCCTCCCTTAAAATACCCAATTCCAAACTTTTATTCACCAAGTCCTTCGCCTCCTCCAAAGAACTCTTTCGAATTCTAGCATTGCACGCTTCAATTTGGCTTGTGGTAGGTGCATTATCCTTACATCCAACAACCACCTTAACCTTCTTAGTTTTTCTCCCCCTTTTTTTTGTTATCTTTCCCCTAATCACCCCCAACCTATTCTCATCTTCCTTATCACTTTCAAAATCCTTTGCAAAGTCATTCCACTCCTCCACCCGCTTCTTTTGGTTTCTTCTACACAACTCCTCTTTGTCGATGTTCTTCAACAAATTACCATCCCTATCCCCAACGGGATTACGATTCGTAGTATCCAAAATTACTTGCATAAGCCCAAACGGATCTGAACCAAGATTTTCATTCCCCACAAATCCCTCACATTCTGCGATTTTGCTAACTTCACCAACACTAACCTCCTCGCCACCCTTCTCACCTCCAATCGAAGGCCGAAACAGCATCACCCAACCCATCGACCCCCGAAACTACAGCACTCTGCTCAGCTCTTGATTGTCGCACATTGACAGCAACCGCACCAACCTGGATAACATTCTCCCCTACTTCCAACCCCCTCCGACCGCTCGCAACCGCATCAGAGTTACTAACATCGTGCACGGCCTCTAAATTCCCCCTATTCAAAGGAGTTTCCGGAACCCTTGAGACATCGACCTCCGACTCAAAATCTCCCCTATCTTCCCACTCTGTTTCATACCAACTCCCGTCCTCCTCATCATCTCTAACTGAATCTCCACTAGAATCCTCTACTAAATTGACAATTTTCTTAGCTTTACTCCCACACCCCGACAGTATTCCATTCGCCTTAAAACCTTAAATACTTCTATTACATTCATAACAACATTCCAGCTCCCCCACAATCTCTTCAACCACATGTACCACAAACATCTCCCCCTCGACACAAAGATTCACCTTCCCTCTTATAAACTCAAAGAATGCTGTATCAATTAGAATTCGACCTCTTCTTAGATCAATTTTTTCCTCCGTTTCTTTATGAACTTTTATGGTTTTCCCGAACCTCGCACCTATGTTCTCAAAGTTAGAAATATTCCAACCATGCAAGGGTACCCCATAGCAACTCAACCAAACTCTCCTTCTTACATTAATATCACGTTTCTCCCACGGCCGAAGTGATAGAAACCAATCATTCGCCCAATTGCTTTCTTCCGCCAACAATTTTGAACGTATTTCCGCCTCCTCATGTTCAAACACCCACGCATACTCCTTCAACCTTCTAAGAATAGATCCAGTATAGCCATTACTAACAAGCAAATTCTCAATTTGCTCACTGTCTAACTCCACAGCCATCTCGCCCACTAAACACTTTTCCGCCCATACTCTTGTTTCAAGTCAAACTCCCTTGCTAATCCTCTCACCAACCTCATTAGACTCAAGCACTCCCTGCCTCTGATTATCATTATCAGTTGCCACCAACTGATTTTTTTCCCTCCACAACTGTCTTGTTTCTTTCCTACGACCAACGAAACCTTTATTAAAACCCACAACTACCCCCGGGGGGCCTCCGCCATTCTGTCGAGTCAAACCTCCCGCACCCGCAGCACCCTCCGCCACCGATGGAACCTGCTCTTTCGCACCCACTCCTCTACCCGCTACAGAATCCCTCGCCGACCTGTTACTATTCACCACTCGGTTCTTCCTCTGCAACTCAAAATCCTGAACTCTATGCGCTAATAACTTGAAAATTCCTATCCAAATTGTTTTTAGTTTTTCGATCAACTCCTCATCCTTACTAGACCTCCAGAACCTTACAAACGCGAACGGCTTCCCATTGCTGTTCAATTTGCTCGGCTTCACCACAGTCTCGACCTTACCGTATTTCTCCATTAATTCGTGCACATCAGAGTCCTCCCAATCCGGTGGAAAGTTTGCAACATAGACATTCAAGAATTTCTGATTGATTACCTTCTGATAAATCTCTACTTCTCTTCCTCGATCACGATTTCTCCGAAATTGGACTCTTTCCCAGAAAACATCATCCTCTAGCCGCTCCCTGTTAAAACCAGACCCCAAACACTCCCGCCGTATTGATCTCTGCAAATCGCCGTTACCCCCAATCGCCACCCGTGAAGATCCCTGCAATTCGTCAAAACGCCTTGTCGCCCACCGAGTTGTTCTCCGCACGTCGCCGAAACTCCCAGCTTCCCGCCGTGAAAATCCCTGCACATCGCCGATAAACCCTCCTGAAGCAAACCTCCTCGCCTCCGGCCTAAACCCGCTCTGCCACCTTACCTCCGCTGCTACGCCGGCGCCGTAGAAACCCGAATTCCGATCAAGACCCCGGCTATTTTGGAAGGTGACTTTTGGAATTCGCGGGTTTCTCTCTCTCCCCCTCACATTCTCTCTCATCGTTTTTTTTTTTAGTAATCCCCTCAAAACCCTCTCCTTCCTTTCACCTCAAATTTTCACTCGCGCACATTTTATTTAATTTCTTATAAACGTTTAAAGTATATTAATTTTTTCAAAAAACGATCTCATGAAAAGACGAAGGTTTGATAATCATGAGGCAATACGAGTCAGGGCTTGCTAAGGGCTCGAACTTCTTTCTAGCTCATATTACTAACCAGCAGTGTTATTTTTCGCTCGGTGATATTCGATAGGATCAATAAAACTCATAACATAAGACATATCACATATCCACACCATTTATATTTTGATCCAAATTACCAAGTCCCTTTTTTAATGATCGGTTTCCAACACTACTTGGTTTTTTTTTTTTCAACACTACTTGTTTAAACGAGTCAATCCTCAATTGTGATTCGAGCAACTCTTGAACATCAACGTTAGTTATAATATAAGACATATAGTAGGACCCTAATAAATTAATGCTTAAATATAATACTAACGTTGATTAAATAATAATATTTTGGATTCTAACTCAGCATAGAAATTGATAAGTATGATATAATCATTTTTCTAATAATTATATAGGTTCCATAAGATATTTATATTATTAATTCACAAATTTTACTCTTTTATTATATAAACTTAAAAAAAAAGTATGGTTAACACAGTTAACAACTTTGTAATCACTATAAACGGGCGACTATTATACAAAAATTAAATTGAACCAATAGACATGTGGATAACAAACCAAGGTAGATAGAAAATTCTCCACTCCACAACGGATTAGGTGATAAATATGTGGAGGAGATGACGGATTAGGCTCTGTTTGATTCATCTGAAAAAAATTAACTGAATTGAATTTAATAAATCTGAACTAAATTTAATTAATTTAAACTGAACTTATTTGAAGTATAAATTTTGATCGAGGAAAGCAAAGTAGTATTCACTGTTCACAATAATGTCGATAAGCATTATAGTTGGAAACTCATCGTCAACAAGTGAGTTTCAGTTCCAAGTATCTCAAGTAGTAGTAGTTTATAAGGTTTCATGTAAACATGAACTTGTTATTAAAATGATTCCACTACTTCAAATGCATCAGAAGAGAGTGGAATCGGACGTGCTGGGAATTGATATTCTATCCGACCTTTATAACTCAAATGTTATGACGGTACCAAGAAAGTTATTTGAGGATTGGTAGACCAATCCTCTAGTTGAAAGCGTCCAGTCATCAGACTCATCACATGGCTCAATGAGTCCAAATGTGAGCCATTGATGATGAGTTTAACGCGTTTTAGCTGATGGGCAGTCGAAGACCCAAAAGTTCTACACTTCCAACAGTTGTTCTCAACATTACCAAGTCAAGATCATTCATCATCATCGTAATGTATCCAAAATTTGACTAGATTAACCTGTCATAACTCTGAAAAAAAAACACAAGCAATAAAATATTTGTGGCGGTTGTCAAATACATTAAAGATCAGGGACTGGGGAGAAAACTATAGCTACAACAGAGAATTCCATCTAGGAAATATTTGTGTTATTGTACATTCAAACAGTCAAATCTGAGGACAAGCAACAAAGATCTAAAAGAATGCAACAAGTCTACCTGTAATTCAAGACAAATCCATACACTAAATAGGCACCTCCATCTTCACAGCAGGAGCTGGGGTCTCTTCCTTCTTCGACTGAAGCCAATCCTTCGCACAGATAAGTGCCTCCACCGTCTCAGGTCGCAGATCACACCTGTATGAATCCATCTCTTTGCGCACATTATCAAAAACGGATGCTGCAGAGAGAGTACAAACAGGAATGGACAAGATATCGCGAGCCATCTTCGAGAGTGTCGGGTACTTAATACGGTTAAGCTTCCACCACCCTATTACATCAAATTCATGTACACGTGGCAAGAGAGACTCCTCAAGATACTGGTCCAGCTCAGACCTTTCGAGTTGGCTTGTTGTCTCCATCATATACATGTCAAAATCAGTCAGCCCAAGTCCATTGCTTGAAACTTCCATTCCTTCATGTTTCTCTTGCTTCACTGTAGTTCCATTTGCTTCTTCAGCATATGAAGGAGTTAGCGGTAAAGGAAGTGTCACATATTCATTGAAAAGCTCATGGATCCCCTCATCTACAATCTTTACGTATGATGTAGACTCTTCACCATATATTTTTGAGAAACTGAACTCAACAAGCTTCATCTTGAACCTCGGATCCATAACCACAGCAATGGCCAGTATAAAGCAGCAACTCTTCCAGTACTTGTCAAATTCCTCTTGCATCAACTTTGCAAGAGAAGAGACAAATGGATCTTCATTTGCTACTGCACGTGCCAATTCCAACTGAATCTTCCATGCTTCATGGAAAAACGTGTTGGTTGTCGGTGTAGTGGCTGTTGTAAGAAGACTTGCTGTGTCAAACAATGGTTTCAAGTAAGTACACAGAACCTCTACCTGTCTCCAATCATCTTCTGAAGGTCCACCTTTGTAATCAGGGTCAGCAGTATCTAAGCAAGCAAATACCTCCTTCAATTCCGAAGCAGCCAACAACATTTCGTAAGTTGTGTTCCACTGAGTTTGGTTATCAATAAAGAGACTCCTGGAACTTGGAACTTGAAGATGCTGCTTAAGTTCGGTAAACTTTTCTTCACGGGACTCTGAAGTTTTTACATACTTAACACTATCTCTCACCTTCTTCACTATGTCTTGCACCGAAGACAAAGCACTTTGGACAATTCCACTAAGAGAACGAGCAAGGCAATTCCCAAGCAACAACTGGCCACTAAGCATTAAAGGGTTCTTGACAGAGAGAAGTGCTCGTAGATTTTCAATAGCTGGATCGCTCAAAGTTTGATTGATTGTTACAGAAAATAGTTTCCCATCCATACCCCAATCTGAAAGGCAGGCAGCAACAGAATGGCTAAAAGCACCATCTGAATCTGGATATGGTTCCATGATCACATTTAGAAGTTTCCGGTGAATTTTCCAATCGTTATCAATGAACTGCCCCGTCACAAAGACATAGCCGATGGTACGGGAGGAGGACCATAAATCCAATGTCAGGCAGATCCGCCCAGGCATACTGTCGACAACTTTCTGTATAACATTCTTTTCCTCCAAATAATATCCCACAATATCACCTTGGATAGCGTTAAAGCTAACCATATCAAAACGAGGCTGTAAATTCTGAACAAACGCCACAAAACCTGGGTCTTCAACCATGTGAAGGGGGTAGTCATGCATAATAATCATACTTGATATCTCTTGGCGACACTTTTCTGCCTCAAAGGATATGAACGGTACACCTGACGTTCGCTGGTAGCGCCGCCTTTGGCCAGATTGAGCAGAGCCGATCTTTGAAGGTGCGCTATAGTTGCCCAGCTGATTATTCTCCTGATTATGCAAAACAACAGGGCAAGTTCCCTTAGCAATGTGACGCTTGAGGTGACTCGTGCCAGCTACTTTAGAGCCGGTGCTGTATGCAAATGACTGTTTGCAATTTTTACAGCACGCCCTTCTGCATCCACCACCAACATTTTCAATAGTGAAATGCTCCCACACTATTGATTTCTTTTTGCGGCGCTTGGGCAGTTGCTCTGAATTATCAGGTAGTGCCTCGTTATGGATCGGGTGCATCTCTTCATGGTCTGGTTGCGTTTCTAAGATGTCAAGTTGCATCTCCGAGTCGATATGTTGTGATTCCATCGGATGTGATTCTTCCTCCACAGGGACGAGCTCATTGTTCATCATCTCATTCTGGGCTTCCATCTCCATACTGAAGAATTCTACAGGTTGGTATATCTGCAAGATGTAGAGATACATGAACAACTCAATATCACATATCATCACCAATGAGATAACAGACTGAGTAATGTTACATTCAATACCCTATAGAAAAAACGAAGAAGAGCTAACAAACTCATGGTAACAACATAATGGAAGCCCTAGTGTAAAATTACTGTCACGGGGGCCCAATTACCAGTTTAGCTCTTCTGGTTACAAGAGAAATGTGGACATGGAACAGACTACAGAAATGAGCATTAAGAAGATTACGAATTAAGTTTCTACACATCTTAACATAACTATCCATTAAAAAACAGAAAATGTTTATAATCCCACACAGATAGTTAGCTTTGCATGAGTAGTTTAATATCAAATCAAACCTATATGTGTCTGGTGAGAAAATAACCATGAAGGTGGTGCTTCATTTAGACACAGTTTTCTGAAATATTGATATAATGTTTTCAACAAATGCCAATGATAGGGCCTTAATGTTTCAACAAAATTCTTTTCTGGCCCAGTTTGAAAGGTGCTGAGTGCGCTATGTTAATTTGTGGCAAAGTCGAGTTCTTGGTTCTGAATCAACCAAACAGCCCAGTATATGCATAAGTTGATTCAAATTACAAAATGGGTACAGTAAAGTCATTTCCATGAGCCAAACTTTTATTTTTATTTTAACCTAAAAAACAAGTTTCATACTTTCCCTTCACCAATACCCCTCCCCCTAAAATTTGCTCTGGTATATTGAATATAATTGAACTTAGATCCTCACATTTAACATGATTAACCATGGACTTGAGAAACATTTCAGCAAACTTCTATCGAATTAAAATCCGGCTAAAGTTCCACAAGTTGAACTTAACAGAGTCTATAAGACAAACACAGCAACTTAGAGATAATCATTAACAAAAAAAAGAAACTCAAATGAAGAAGAAGAAAGATCTAATTTCCAAAGACACGGTTGAAATCCAGCTAATCCAAGCCAAAAATGGAAATAACTCTAACAGCATCAACCAAACAAGACTTTAAACGGATCAAAATGTAAAAATTAAGAAGAAAAAAAAAAGAAAAAAAAAACTCTCTACCATGCTGAACAGTTCTGAAAGCAGCAAATCAGAGTCTGAAGGAGAAAACAGATGGGAAAGTACCTCCTTCCGAACGAATCCGAGGTGAAACCGGAGATTTCCAGCTCCAGATCTAGGGTTTTTCGAAGAGAGAGAAAGTGAGCGAGAGGAGAGAGAAAGTGAAATTGGGCTTTTTTTCGCTATTGGACCTGAAAGTGTGTGTTGGGGTTTGATGATTTGATCTGCTGCGGGTTTGGAAATGAGATCTTAATTATTTTTGGGTACACCAGTTAGTAAACACGTTTGTTTACTCAACGCACTCTATCGATAAAATTAAAGTGAATTGGATATGGACTTTGAGGTCCATCACCACCATCTGGCTCGCAGTCGCATCTAGATCTATCGAAATAATCGCAAGAGCGCGTGTTTATAACTCTTGTGCCATTCAGAAATACTCATTTGATAATATTTGATTCGATAAGATTCAAATTAATATGACCACACAGCCCACGTTCAGTGCGTGTAGCCCACCGGAAAATTACTTACAACCACTTCGCTTTCTTTGTGTTGTCATACGGGGCCACTTTGCAATTGGGTTATTTTCTTTTTCTCGATATACTTTTTTTTCAAGTTTAGCCCACCTACTTTTAAAAGTAAACTCAATTTTATTCCATCATAAGGGTTTCTCTCTGGTCCAAGGTTTGTAATGCTTTTGCTCTTGTTTCCTGTACTATCTGTTACAGTTACAGGTGGAAAACGGGTCATTCATACCGGAATTCAGATCGAATCAGATAGTTTCCGGTGAATGAAAATCATATCGGAACATATGTGTCTGAATTTTGGGAATTCATCTGATCTGTGTTGTTCGGATTGTAAATTCGAAACATTTTAGATCAGGTCAAATCGGATACAGTGTTGATTGAAATTTTGAATGCAAAATTATTCTTATTATGAAAATTTATAAATTATTACAATTTCAAAATCTTAATTATATGTTAATTATATATGAAATATTCATTATCAATGAAAATAGTTATATATTTTTTCAAATTTAATTTGAGTAGCTTCGAATTGGATAAGTTCGGGTCATCTTTAATTCGGGTCGGATGAATTTCAGATTGAATTTATTCGGGTGATGTCGGACCGAATAATTCAGATCAATGTTGTTCGGGTGATTTCGTATCGGATAAATTCAGAACGGGCTTCGAGTCGAGTCAGATTTCAGAAGATGAGTATTGCTAGGTCTACTAAGAATGATCGCTTTCTATGTGTACTAAAAATAGAAAATTACAAATTAGTATTAATTTTGAGCGATTATGTCAAACATATATCACATAATTTACTTCTTACAATTTAGTTTTTTTTTAAAAAGTTCTACTACAAATTAGTGATTTTTCTAAGTTTGGTGAGATTTTCAAGAATTATATTAATACCAAGAGAGCATAAGCAATGTTCGAAATAAAAGTACAACGAAAGCCAAAAACAAAGCAAGTGACTCCTTAACCGCTACCTAAAACACCTTGCACAGGCTATGTAACGCCCCAGATTTCAGAGGCTTAAAGGCGTTGAGAACGCTACTCATATCAACAAGGTGCACCTTTCTTTTCGGGAATTCACCTAGAAGAACTTCAAAGTTAAGCGTGCTTGCTCTGGAGCAATTCTAGGATGGGTGACCCACTGGGAAGTTCCCAGTGCGCGCACGAATGAGGACAAAGTGCGTGGATTTGAACTCGTGTTGGTCTGTGGGGCCAGCATATCACCCCGGAGAGCGCCCAGGAGTAACCTCGCCGGCCCGTTGGGCCGGGTCGTTACAAGTGGTATCAGAGCCTTGACCAACACAAAGCCCGCACCAGGTGGACTGTTGGTAAAGGTTATTGTCAGTTTGTCACCCCTACCAATTAAGGCGTTCGACGAGGACGTCGACGCTTTAAGGGGGGTAGTTTGTAATGCCCCGCATCCCACATCGCTTAAGAGTGAGTGGAATAAAGGGTATATATGTTAGACCACCACTCTCACATGGTATGAGGCCTTTTGGGTGATTCCAAAAGCAAATCCGTGCGGGCTCAGGCCTAAAGCGGACAATATCATACTGTTGGGACTTGTGTAGGTCCGTCCAAGAGTAACCACGCCGGCCGGATTGGTCGGGTCGTTACAAGCTAAACCGCCCGGCCGAAACTATAGCTAAAAAAACAACACAAGAGTGGACCGAAACATGCTAAAGTCCACCACCAAACTCCTAATTATCATATTATTAAACATTACCAAATCAAATCGTAAAATATCAAACTGACATGCATCACTCTCCAACGAATCATTTACTCAACGACAAGTATCAATCAATTTCTCCTTTTCATCATCATCATCAACAAGTATCATAACTCTCAGGCACCGTAATTTCAATGACATATGCATCCAATTCGTAGAAGCCAACTCACAGCTTATTCTTGAATGAATTCCCACAAGGATAACCACACTAATCCAAGAGACCGCAAATGGCTTTTGTAGATCGTCATGGCTCTAAAATTCTAGTCGGGTTCATAATAAACTACAAGGCTTAACAAACTTGATACACATACAAGTGTAACATAGATATAGCTGCAAAGTTCAAGACTAGGTACATAACTATATTGAAAATGGAACAAGGTTACAAACACTTAGTTTATTCAATATAAAACTTTGAATCCTTGGCATACAAACTCTTAGAAAAACAGACTCCATGATCCTAAGTTACATGAGATGCATGTAATTAAAGACAGAAAAAATATAAGACTCACCGTGAGGCACATAGGCCATTATATGTAAAAAAAAAAAAAAACTCACACACACACAATAATATCCACTAAATATGAATGAGAAAGTTAAAAAATATGATGATTTTTTTAAAAATTATGCGACCAATATCAAACATCATTAATAATTTTATAACCCCTCCCCAAAGATAGACAAGAGCTAGTCCTCAATCTTGAAGTCTAGAAGAAATATATATGGTATTGCCCTCAAACATGTGGCTTCAGTCAGCGGAGAAGGCTAAGTCATCAAAGGCTGAGAACCAAAACCACTATCTTTTTCAAAATCGACGGAACGAGATGGTACCTACAAAGCAACAAATTGTATTCTCTTAACTCCACAACACAACACCCGATATATACTTTAACCTAAATCTTCCAACCTGATGCAGCGTACGTGATGAGAAGGGAAGAAAAATGATCAAGGTTTGTTGCTTGTCGAAAATTGATGAAGATATGAGATGAACTCGAATTTTATTGATCAAAAAGTTGAATAACAATAATGATATTAGTTTGTATTTATAGGACTAAGACAATACGATACTAATTTGGAACTGAAAGTTTAATCCTCATATAACTTGAAAGATAAACTACTTGCTATGAATTGAAATTAAACTACTTCTAGGAATTGAAATGCAAAGAAGTACTTAAACTATTACAGTAAAAGTAGTAACACTGCGTTTTGACCCTCCATATGATCTCCGATGGCCGAAATCTATGGTATATTGTGGCAAAACGATGCCGTCTTAAGTCGCCATCAAATATTCATCGAATTCTAACACTTTTGCAGTTTCTTCAAATACATCAAATCTGCATATATTTTTTTCTCGAATTGAACCGCATCATAACCAAAGGGAGTTCATGCCCACGCCAGATTCAAACAATCTATAGTGCGTCACTACAACTAGACACTACTAGCAAACCAATCAAACAAATCCACAATATTAAACTATTAGCTATCTTGAAATGTTACAACATGACCCATATTCCATAGCATCGAGAGCAAGACTAAATCAATGTAATTAATGTATCATAAATCAATTAGTAAGCCTAAACATGATAGCAACAACTTTGATAACTAATTCAAGCATATAACAATATCAACAACAAGCAATTACACATAAATAAATGTTCAAAATTAGGCTCCTATAACGCTAAGTATAATAAGATAGGTATTATCATATTTAACCACAAGAGAGGTTGAAATCGTAAATTCCCAAACCTAAAGAGTCAGGGTTCTTGAGCATACCTCTTGAAATCCGTAAATGTAATACAATGAAAATGAATGTTGGAAATTATGAAGAAAAATGATAAATAAATAATATCTTTTATGGTTTATTTATTTGGAGACCATTTCTTAATTATTGATTAACTAAGATAAAGTAATATATATCCGAAAGTTACTCCGTAAGAGTTTCGAATCGATATATTGGATACCTATAATGGACTTTGGGTTAGTGAGAAATAATTGTTTAAAGTTAGAAGGTTGTGTGGGTGTGTCCCACATTGCTTGAGATAAAGTGAAGCCTCTAGTTTATAATCTACTAGTTACTACTTGGTGTCAAAGTGGTGTAGTTAGATGAGTTGAGTACAATTCTAATCAGATTGGTACATACGAAACTAGAGAACTTATGCACGAGTGGATGCGCGCGACCCCCGAACATGGAACGTGAACCAAGCTCAAGTGGGTGAGTCCTTGAGAGCTAAGGTTTTGCCTAGTTCCACATCTCAAGACCTTTTAGAAGAATGTTGACCCGTGTTAGCTTTTGTAACTCATGGGAGTTACAAATATTTAACATGACATTTGTTGTCATTTAACATGGAATTTGTTGTCATCCATAAGTGTCAAATATTTTATATTGATGGACTTGGGAGTTACATACTTCATGCTCACATATATAAAGAGGTCTCACTTACATGGAAGATGAGGAGATAGAGAAGAACATGTAAGAAAGATATCCATAGAAAAAGAAGAAGAGAAAAACCCTCCCTATTCTATTCTCTTCTTCTCCCCTTGTGCATAATCCAAGCATTAGTTCTCGTTCGACGGAGATTGCTAGCTTGTGCGGCTAAGTAATCTCGGAATTCATTGTATCTTGGGAAGCAGGCGCTCAACGTCTCAAGCACCGTAGTGAGAGGGCGTATTTTGCTTTAAGGAGACTGTGTCCGTGCAGGCCTCGAATTCAATTTTCATGCAAATGTCTTTCATGAAACAGGGAAAAACAGAATCTGTGGACAGCACCCAAGCGGCCCGCCTCCACCCGGCCAAGCGGCCTACTTCAAGACTCCAAGCGGCTCGCTTCTTATGACAGGATATTCTGTTTCCTGTCTTTCCGTTTCTTATGTATTTCCTATTTTGTACAAGCTATTTATATGTATTTTCGAGCATTATGTCCAACAATGAATACATGTATGCAATGCATAAACCAAAAGATCTACTCTTAACTTGGTGAAGGAATGATCGAATTGGTGAATTATAGGGGTTCGAATAGGTTTGAAAGAGTTGGAAGGAAAAGAGAGAAATTAAAGTAGGAAAGGTGATTATTTTCCGTGTCCATGCGATCATCTGGACTTACAGTGACCTTAATTCTATTTTGAAGCGCCCTCGGAAGATCGCTTGAGACTCCAGACAAACTCCCGGGAGCTTTAAAACCATAGTAATATTCTCTGCCAGTCCAGGAAATCGCTTGGAGAATCGGTGACTTGATTTTTTTCTAAAAGTTTGAAAATCAACGTCAAATTTGTAATGTAATGGACAAAATAATATTTTTAATATGTGAGGTAGATTCTATTTAAAAAATAATTAAAATTTTGTGAAATACCTACGAATAAAGAAGGATAAAATTTTACGCATGAGATAATAGGGAGTAAACTAATTTCCTAAATAAAAATAATTTATCTGAGCTTACAAACTCGTAGTAGTTTGGTTATTATTGGGAATTAGAAAGTTTGATTGCATCGTAGAAGATGGGATCGGGTCTCTAGCAGTGTAGCTACGCTCCATAGAACCAGAACCAACCATGACCGACAGAGCGACCTTTGTCCGGGAAAGACGGGGTTGCTTGTCCTCTTTTACGCTGTGGGTCATCCTCACATGCCTTCCATGTGGACTAACACTTACACCTCAATCACTTCCTTTTCCTTTCTGTTTGCGCCCTAACACATTATTAACTAGTAGTATAGCACTTGTTATTAATTGATAATTAATTTATTTTTATTAGCCACAGCCTACATGAGTGTATAGTATAATGTTTTCTTGTCCATCAATGATTCAATCTCATGCAATGCATTGGTTTATACGACTGGTAGTGGCACTAACTCTAAGTCCGTTCATACGGAGTGGAGTGTCTTTATATTGGAACTCGATCATATCAGTACCTTATTGTCAATAGAGAAACAGTATTTGCGAGTACGTGCAACGATTAGGTGTAATGTACGAACACATATCAATAATATTGGTTTTCTGTTTTTTATACAATATTATAAATTGGATTATAAAATTGATATAAATAAATCTCTAATCACACCACGTTTCAAAAAAATTCACTAATTTTCTATATAGAATGATGATATAAGATGGAAATTCCTCATCGCAAGGAAACACCTCCGCATGCAATAGGAGGTAGGAGGGCATAGAAGATAAAGAAAGGAAGAAGACGTCACTACAAGAAAAACGCAGTTTAGTGACGCTCCCATGCGTCACTAAACTGCTCCCCATGGGTCGCTAAACGTATTAGCGACGCATAGAAAATGCGTCGCTAAACGCTTGGTCGCTAAATGGAGAGGCGACCCATGGGGTCATGCGTCGCTAATTTAGCGACTCATAGACCCATGCGTAGCTAAATCGGTTATTCTCCTCTCTACTCCACCTTGTGTTTCCTAGGTTTCGAACCTAGGACATCCTTACCCAACACCTTACTAACCTAACACCCTTACCGCTCGGCTACCAATAATTGTCATAATTCTTGTATAAGTTCTAGATAATATATAGTTGTTGCTCTTCATAGTCACTTCCATATGTTTATATTTATAAACCGTTTATATCTTCATACGGTTTGAGATATCTCAATTACTAAGTGGACTATCTAAGGAATAGGTCACTAAATTTTAATTTTTTATTTTATTTCTTAACGGTTGAGTTACTTAGACACTAATAGTTTATTTTTGAACGGTTGGGGTTACTTAGTTACGGAATTCAGTTTTGGTGTTATTTTATATTTTTTGTGCACTCCTTATTTCTTAAGTGTTTTTTTCTTTTAGTTTGTAGAATAGTGTCACGTTTTGATGTTTTTCATGTTTCAAGCACTTAGGTGCGAAACTGTGATTTTGAGCTTAAAACGCTGCAAAATGATCTTGTTGAAGTTTCTCGATCTCCATGGATATGTTTGTGAGTGACCGTAGTTCGATTTAAGCCAAGAATTTCATTTGGTAAAAACTTAGACTTACCTTAGAAGCACATATTCAGAAGTTCGAATAAAGGTTTTTGAGTCGTTCAAGTGTGCAAGATTAGTGCAGTCTAGCCATTTCATCCATAACTCCTTCATACAATATTGAATCAACCTCAAATCAACGTCCACACGTAGATAACTCAACGAGGTATCCAACGGTAGGTTATGCGCACCAATCCGATAACAGATGAGCCCTATAGCTCCAGTTGAATGTGAGGAGATCCACCTGAAAATTATGCAGTTTTTGCGACCCATAGCTCATGCGTCGCTAATTTTAGCGACCCATAGCCCATGCGTCGCTAATTTTAGCGACCCATAGACCATACGTCGCTAATTAGCGACCTTTGAGCTTTGGTCGCTAAATTAGCGACGCATGGTTATGCGTCGCTAATTTTAGCGACGCATGGGCTATGGGTCGCTAAAATTAGCGACGCATGGTTATGCGTCGCTAATTCAGCGACCCTTGAGTTTTGGTCGCTAAAATTAGCGACGCATGGTTATGCGTCGCTAATTTGCGTCACTAATTTCTATTTTTCTTGTAGTGCGTGCAGCCCCAGTAATGACTTGGAATAAGGCCTATGCGCAAAAGAAGACCTGCACCAGTAAGAATCTGGAATGAGGCCTACGTGCAGGAGAAGGCCTCCGTGGTAAAGAACTGTAATAAGGCCTACGCACGAGGAGTATCGGGGAAGACTCTGCACCACGGTGATGCGGTCTGGACGTAGCAGACAAGACAGTACAGAAAGGACTGACAAGAACCCATAGAATGTAGGATCTGGTATGTCATTAATACGTACCCTATATTATTCCACTCTCTACTGCTCCTACCCAAAATCAAGTAAAGTCTACTTTCGATTAGTCCAAGGCAAACCGGTTAAAAGGACTAACCCCCTCCGTTCTCTCTACGCACAGGTACACTGATCCAAAAGAGATGAAGAACACTCAAGTCCTCAATAATGGTAAGAGCTTCACAATAGCAGTAGAAGTAGAAGTAGTCTAGCGGTGTAATCATTGTTAATTTGTTACATCACAGAGCAAATAATCACTAATTTCGGACCTCTTGACACGAGGTGACTCAACTTGCCACTCATCTACAAATGGTTCGAAAAAATATCGATATTGTGTATAAACATAATAAAAATATAGTATATCCTAGTGAAAGGTACTCTGGTGATAGTTAATGATAAAAAATAACATTTAAAGGTTAATTATCAAATGTTTTATGCCAAAAGGTAGGGTATTTTATTAAAAAGAACAAGTTAAAAATGTGATTCCTTTTATAACTTGAGGAGAGACATGTATTTCACAAGTTTTTTTAGTTGAGATCTTAAAATCTGCTCAAGAGCATTCTTCGATAAGTCGCCATGCATTAATTGTTCAGAGATAGATGGCACATAGGGGGAGGGTTTGGTCGTATTCTTATATGAACAGAACTACAATAAAAGAAACGTCCAACGACGAACAAGAGAAATAAGATAGAGACAGACAATGTTGAGGAATCAATTTTATCATTCATCAGAAACACTTACAAACGTAAATATTGGGCAACACATTGCAGTGCTTATATACTAGTTAACTAGACACAAACTCTAGTAATTAGACCATTGTAAAGTTAAATTCTAATCTACTCGCACTTATCTATATCGAACATCTATATCTATGTGTACAAATAAGTTAGAACATCCCTATCTGTCAACACATACTGGTCTATTTGTAATAGAAATCTAGACTCTTTCAAATAATTTTAGCTAATGGATCTGATCCATAAATTAACTATGACTTGGATGGCACGGGTGTGATGGAGTCCCATCACTACCTCTATATTTAAGTGAACCTTGTCCCCAAGGTTCACAGGCTTTGTTGC
The DNA here is from genome assembly GCA_028274465.1 of Plantago ovata. Taxonomy (NCBI): domain Eukaryota; kingdom Viridiplantae; phylum Streptophyta; class Magnoliopsida; order Lamiales; family Plantaginaceae; genus Plantago; species Plantago ovata. The sequence goes on along the minus strand of CM051456.1, from coordinate 14,393,966 downwards.
AGCTTCTTCATTCTTCCGGTTCCGACCAACCATGGTTGCTCCTCCATTGTCCTCTAGGATTGAACACGAGAACCAGCCTAACGAGTATATTGTCAAGAACACTCGCCGATCCTCCGACCTTTTTGTGTAAGTTTTGAGCCTTGCAGCCGCCCACAACAGAAACACCATCTCCAACTCGACGTGTACATGTCTTCCATAACATACCAAACTTCACAGTTTTGCACCCTTCACCCTTGCACCATGTCATCGCTATAGCTAGTTTCTCCGATTACACTCTTCCTACCCCGACCCAATGGAATAAAGTTCTTTCCTCCTACACATTTGAAGTTAAAACGTCTCTACCCCCAGAAGTAACAACCCCACTAGTTCAAAGATACAGACAGGCATCCAACCTCCCGTAGCAAGCTCAGTTCGTCGTTATCCGTCGGTAAAATAGCGAACCGTCGCTAATACTGATGGATATCCGTCAGTAATTCAGGTAACTAAGTCCAGAATTTCTTGTAGTTTATTCGATGTCTCCAATCGATCTAGCTGTCAGATGTCGCTTGGGAAAGCGCTATTGTGGATCTTTAATAGCCTAGGCTATGAGGGCAAGTGCTAAAATCTTGACATCTTCTCAGGAGAATTTCTTTGTAATTTGCCACAATACGCAAAAAATCACGAATCATGCGTCCATATATATATCTGGCACAAAAGGGAGGAATGTTCGGTCATATTATTGCATGAACGAAAAAACAACATAAGAAACGTCTAACAACGAGCGAGGAAAACAAGACATAGACAGACAACAACGGAGAATCATCTTCATCATTCATCGAAAATAATTACAAACGTAAATATTGAGCATCGCCCTGTAGTGCTTGTATTCTAGTACCAGGTACATAGTTTGGTAACTATCCATGACTTAAACGGCTATGCGTGACGGAGTCCCAACATTTTCCAACACTGCTCCCTCATGTTTCCGAGCAGTTACGTCGAAGTCCTAACTCTGACCTAGTGTTGTTATCCGAGTTGAGCTTTTATCGAGTGTTCGGCTCGTAAGGCTCGAGTTCAGCATGCTCGATAAGATTTTTGAGCTAAGTTTGTGCCTAAATTTATGCTTGTTATGTTAACGAGCCGACTCATTAAATCCTCGACTCGGCTTGTTAGGTTTGTCACACCTTTATAACGTTCATATTATAGCCTATATTTCAAGCCCATCGGTTAATTTTGAATCGTTTATGTTTGATTTTGTGTTAGTCTTTGATAACTTTATTATTTGAGATGTTGATATGATATACAGAGTGAAAACTTGAATTCTTTAATCTTAACACCTTATTTTATATTTCCACACTTAAAAAAATATCACAAGCTCGGCTCGGTTTGAACTCGTTCGAACTAAACGAGCCGAACTTGAGTATTAAAGTAATATAATAAGCCGGTTGATTTACCCAATTGATTGACCTACCAATCAATTTTAATCCGTTGATTTTGCTTATCCAATTTCAATCTGGTGCGTACATGTGTCATTAGTTAATTAAAAGATGGGTTCGAATCCTGTTGACGTGATTTTTCTCCATTATTTTTATTATTATTTTTATTGAAGATGTTTGGTTCGAATCTTGTTGGCGTGATTTTTCTCTATTATTTGTATCATTATTTTAGTTGAAGGTGTGGGTTCGAATCTTATTGATGTATTTTTTTCTTTTTTATTTATTCTCTTCTTAAATTTTTATTTTTTAACATAAAGTTGCATGACGTATTATACTTAATTTTAAAATATAACCATGATATGTTCTTATAAAAAAAAGACATACTTCCTCCGCCCAATAATAAATGTAACACTTGATTTTGTTGACTTTTTCGATGGTCATTTTGACCTTCAATTATTCTTAAATCATACGATAAAAATAACTAAAAACATCATACTATGAAACTAGAATTTTATATGAAACACTTGACAATATATTCAACTGATGAAAAATACCAATTAACATGCGAAAAAGATGCATTGCAGATTTTGAAGTTGAATGTTTCCAAAGTTTAGAGATGTATCTGATGGTTTTTAACTCCTCGGAAGAATACTTTTCGTAAGTCTAATATAGTTCACTTCAAAACTATTAATTGCATAACTACAAAAACTATATACATTTATTTAGCACACCATTTATATTAAGTTTAATTAATCAATTAGTTATTTTTTTATTACGTTTGAAGTCATTATGTGAAGATTTTTATATATTCACTCCATTTATTTCAATATATTATTTAATAAAAAAATAATATTTTACAAGATTACGCTTCACACGCTACGTGTGTGACGCGGTTCCTAATAAATAAAATATTATGGTTCAAGCTTTAACTCAAACTTTATTCTTTCCTTATTTTCTTAATGATTCGAACTTAAACTCAACTCTAATATTATTCGATCTCAAACTCAACTCCCCAACACGACTCATGAGTACTCATTTAACATCAGTACTCTGACCTATCAATTTGATCATAAACCAGCAAACATATATACGGCAGAATTTTCTGAGGTAATGGATCCTTCCTCGAAACAAAATAAACAAAAATAACTCAGCCCCACATGTATGGCAATTTGTAAATTATTATTTAATTACTTTTATTTTCATTTTTATTTATTGTTAAAATATTAGGTATAACATCCCCACGAATGGACAGATCCAAGTAGGGACCCTTGGCATGCACCTCCAGAATGGTACCCTACAAAATAACCGTCTGATCACGCAACCTGTATCAATCCTAGCTGCTCGTATTAAAAATGTACTGTAATATCAATAATATCAATTCATGAAAAAATTATAAATGTCATATTCAACTTATTATTTCTCTACAATTTTTTATTATTTACTGGTCCTATTTTTATTTATTCATGTTTATAGCACGTTTCAAGGGTACGAGAGACTTCGTGTAGTGACCTCTTCCTTTGGACGTACGTGATTACTTATGGCATGGGTCATACACATTTCAGTATTTTACTATCATGATACTATCCGATAGTACAAAAAATGACTAATGAAGCAAATTTGAATTGAATTAACTAAATTTATTAGATCCGAATTAAACTAAATTTAAGAAATTTGAAATGAATTGAAAATATTAATTTTCACTCCGAACTATTAAGAAATAATACAAACTATATGAATAACTCATCTTCAAACACGAGCTAACGAAAAGTAACCAAAAGTCGGAGGGGAAATACACGGCGATTAAACATATAATATAACAACTTATATTCAAATAGTATATGAAATACAACGTAAATAATTTATTAAGGGGGAACAAATATACAAGTGTACCACTACTAAACATTGATGTGCTGTATTGAAAAATATATTTTGGGGATCATACGTAACGTACATAGCCAGGCTTTTAAATAGGCCGATATTCTTCTCGGGATTGGTTGAAAAGACTTCCACTTCTCCTATAAATACTCTTCTCTTCTATTCCTTTTAACACACACTTTCTTCTTCCTCTCATACTCTGTTCTGTAATCAAGAAACCCTATATACATACGTAGGCTTGGTTTAATGGTTTATTCGTGTAGCTAGCTAGATGGCTCTCTTCATATGTTTCCACAGCTTTCTTGAACTGCAGAACCAATATTGGGGATCGATGCGGTTCAGTAAAGCTGTGGGAAGATATGGGGTGGTGTCATTTGCATCCAGATTTGGTTTTGGTGGAAAAATTAATGTACTGCATGGTAATTTTTGAAGGTATGCTTGTATGGTACTTAAATTACTGCTATGGCCAGTGTTTTTACTGTGTACATGTATAGACAGTTAGATATTGGTACTGCATTATTAATTTTTGGGACTGAATTGCAGGATTATGTTGTTGATAGCAGCAGCTGTAAGTACTATGGATCTGGTCAGTGGTCACAACCTATAGTAAAATTTTACTGCTAGTGTTTGTTTGTTTGTTTGATTACATTGTTAATTAAAAGGTAAACTTTTCTCTGTGTTTTTCGGATTTTTGATTCCTTATCATATCTTCTCCTGCCAATGTGAATATACAAGTACTCATCTAGCTAGTACAGAGACAGAGGCATCCTATTTAGAATTCAGCTTTAATTTTTTTCTTTCTTTTTTAGTCTAATCATTGGGCTTTAAGTTCACAAATTCTTGAGAAAAACTTATTTACCCTAGGATAAAATATTGTTTGCTTTATTTTGCAAAAGAATCCATTACGTATTTTATAATTTGACATTTATTGTTTGATTTTTCAAAATTAAGAAACCTGTCGTCATTAAATTATAATATATATATAGATTTCATTGCGTGTTCTTAACTTGTGCTTATGGGATGTTCCAGGCTACAGTGTAGTGTCAAGATGAGCCCATGTTTTGTAAGCTATTGACTATTGTTCTCAGTTATTATTAGTGTATTAGTAATGTTGTAGGCCCTATGAACAAGGGATCGTTAAGTTATTTGTCAACAGTACTTTACCATCGTAAAGTATTAAAAAAACTGTTTTTATACTTAACAAGAGCAGAACTGGTTTCGCCTGGATAACATATTAGCGGCCAGTTGGGCCACTAACCGCCGAATAGATCAGTTATAATGTTTGTTAAGTGTAAAACTGGCTTTTATAACAGGATTACCTTTAATTCTGAGTTCCAGGTTGTATGTTCCAGATGAGTAGTAGCTAGCTGCTTCTCTGTCACACAGGCCGGCTCAACCACACATGATATTGTTAGACAGATAAGAGAAGAGATTTGTTTTGCTGTTGTGCTTTCAGAATCTTACACTCATCACATGATCCAAAAATGGGTGAAAGATTCTTTAATTTATCCAACCATCACTAGTGGGGACTCGTTAGTTCATTTAATACTAGCATGGAGAGTATTGTTTTACAAGTAGTAATAAAATTGTCACTGAATTAAGCTAACTTTTCGCTTCTAAACAGAAACAGCAGTCTGTTAATAACAACATTCAGCTAGCAGAATAGAAAGCTATTCCATGCATGACTTCAGGTAATTAGAACTACAGAAAAGGTCTGTTATACTACATAGCTTCGGCAAATGAAGGGCGTCCAACTGTCCATCTGAATCAAATAAGGAGTTTTCTGTCTAATCATCAAACATGTAGAACTTGAAGGGACTGAAACTGAGAGCGCATTCTGATCTGTTGACATAGTTTATGAACATACAGAATACAGTAGTGCTCCGTTGGAACAGGATGTTCAGGTAACGAATATATAACAGTAAGTCTCCAGGGGCCAACCACTTGTCATGGTTAAATCTGCAGCCATGAATGTTGTGGCAGCTTCAGCCATGGCAGTTTTGGTCTTCAATCTTTTAGTCCGTTAAGAATTTTTGTAATTTTGTTAATAATTACGTATTGTAAAAGTCAAATTGCTCTGATATTAACGATTTATGATCTGCGTTGTCACTGGCCTATTAGAGATTCTTTGTGAATGTCTGTTTAACTTTCCCAAAGTGTTAGTTTATTTAGAAAGAATGTAGGTTTACTATAAAACCAAATGAAGGAACCAGAGCTCAATTACATAGCAAAACGAGCAAGCACAGTAGCAGCAATGTCAGGACTCAACACACAGCTACATGGATTCCCTATACTCAGAAGGTAATGGAGTGAAACCCATGGAGTCCATTGCAAAGTCGCGGCAAAGATTGTGAGCTAATTGATTTACTTCACGTCGAACATGAACCACTTTAGCATCAGATAGTCGATAGTTGATGACTTGTAACTTGTTGGCGTAATGGACTCACTCCAAATTAATGCTCGACTAACCACGTGGCAACATCAAGACTTAAGCGGACAGTTTTTTCCTTGCCCAAGCTAGCACCAGAGTGCCAGACCCTGTAGTAATAACAGCTGCGATTCCTCCAGCGCTCTCCATTCCTTGGCACAAATGCATTGAAATTGTTCTTGACCCGATTCCCACTGGTGGAAGAGACCAAGGTCCTTGGAAGTCACCACCGGCTTGTACATATTGGACCTGAAGAAATTAGCACGACACAATGACAATGACATGGCTAAATGGTATGCCGAATTACCGTATAACTTCCATGTTTAGCATAATGCCACACCGTCGGATTTTTAGGATTTATTGGACATCATCCTGTCCAAACAAAGTAATTAAGAATAGGCACATCCACTCATGAGATGACGGGTGGATTAGAAAAGAGACTTTTAATAGACCTTTTTGTTCCTATTCTTAATTTTGGCCTGCCATGATACTCGACGCTCTGTTTCAGGTTATCCCGCATTTGTTGGGTCTAAAATTGTATTATGGAGATCGGAGCTTGAAAATGCAGCAAAGTGTTTCTCGCTCTAGTTGCGAATCAGAATATCGTGCCCTTGCCAATGCCGCTGCGATGTTGTTTGGTTAATTCATTTACTTGGTGATCTTGGGACTTGGGGTGCAACTACCATGCCTGCCTCTTCTTCCCTGTGATAACAAACGAGCTGTTTTTATTAGTGGGAATCTGATCTCGCACAAACGAATTGAACACGAAACATATTGAATTGGATTACCACTTCAGCCGAGAACTTGTTGTTGGCAAGAAACTCCGAACTGGCTTCGTTCCTTCCCATCTCAATGTTGCCAATATCTTCACCAAAAGTCTAACGCGGCCGGCACGCATTCACATTCTTGCAATCCAAGCTATGCGTGAAGCCTCACCCTACGCTTCGCTGGGTGTGTGTGTAAAATATATTAATAAAGATTCTCCATAAAGAAGGTTTGGAAGGTCGTTTTGGATTGGCCAATGGTGGACTATCCATTAGGGAGCAAAGAGCAATTTGGGTGGATATCTTGACGTTCATGTGAATGTCTCCCTAAAAATTTCGAAGGAGGACTAGCAAGTTTTATGGCATGGTATTGTGGAACATTAAGTGTTAGAAAGGATTTAGTATTAATCAAATTGAATTGTTGATTTTGGCTTAAAGGAAAGGAAAGGGGAAGTCGAGGGAGTATAACAAAGTCGAGTCATGGTTTTTGGAACTGCTCTTGTGTTTGAACGTGGTTTACTTAATAAGAGGCAACGGCCGTGGAGTCGTGGTTTTGTTGTATGCCTTTGTTTTAAATGAAAAAAAAATCTTTAACTGATTAAAAAAAAGTTGAAAAAAAATTCATCAACAGTAAAATCTTGTATCTTGTATACATCTTGTTATGTACGCCAATGAACATCACCATCGGTTAAGGTGATCACTAAATCATTTTCACGAACTTGGAGATTTTAGAAGAGTCAAAATATTATTTTCAACAATCTAATTTACATTTTGACTAGAGGTCATATTAGATTTTTCTAAATTCATCTCTTGACCAAAACCAACGAAATATCAACAGAGAGGAGATGAGAGATTTCAAGAGCACTGGGGCTCATCTTAACGCCATCAAATCGACTCTACCTACGACTCCAACAAAGTGCTTTTAAGGTGTAAAACTTGTTAAATATGTGAACTCAATCCAGTAGTGATGCTAATAATTGGGATTATAGTAAAGGTTAATTATATGTGATTAGTCATTACCTTATGTAGTTCTAGTATAATTGGAAATCTCGATTACAATTATTTTATCTTAAATATGTACACTTGGACGTAGTTATTTTTTTTTTTAATCATATATATAGCCAATCACTTAAACAGTCATGCGTTTTATGAAAGAGCTAAACGTAACAAAAATGTACGGACGTTCTGTTTTAATGTAGTTCTCACCTTACTGATGATATGGGTACTAAGTGATGACACACTCACGTTGAAAAATTTGCCTCATGTCAAATAATATTTGTTGATCTTATCCGCAAGGGTGGCTCAGTTGGTTAAAAGCTATGTTTTAAACAACGGAATCGGAGGTTAATCCGGACAACTAAAAAAAAAGTTTAACCAAGATCGGACCTGTTGAGCCGTTCTGTGAGCCGGTGTACCATTATCATATTAATATATATATATATATATATATATATATATATATATATATATATATATATATATATATATATATATATACTATGTTATTATTTATATTTCCATCCAAAATCACACTAAACAAGATTAATGATCACCAATCAAGTAAAATGATTTGGTGAAGATCCATATTCAATTAATATGTAGATGAAAAAAGGCTCTTTTTTTTTTGAAAAAAGTTTTCGGGTTTTAGGACCTCCGATTTTTTAACGTTTTAATGGCAACTTTAGGCCGTTGAGCTCCGGTTTCCACGGTCCAGCCGGTTTGACCGGCCGGCTCAGTCCGTTTTAAAAAACATACAGTATGTTAGAAGGAAGGATAATATCCTCTTGGTCACAGTTTCAATCCCCACTGGGAGCGAATTTCTGGGATTTATGCCTTCTGAGTCGAGCCTGTCGCAACTTGTTGCGGTTTATATAACTTGGCTCACGTGGTTTGCAAGCTATTGCGTAGGCCCGTGGGGTTTACCCAGTGCACACCCAAAGGGTAGCGGTTGCGGGTTCCCAACGTCATAAAGAAAAATATTTGTTGATCTTGAATAGCTATAAAAGTTTAAACATAGATACAACCGTGCTTGACAAAGAATTAAACTTAATTATTTAGCTATGCTAATCGGTCTATTTCGAAGCTCCCCTTTAATTAAATGAATTTTATGTAGAGAAGTTATAAGATTGTCTAGTTTGAGTTCGACCTTGACAACATCAAATGAGACGTCTTTATAATTAATTAGCTTATTAAAAAGAAACAAAAAAAAATCTTGTAGGGGGCTATCCGTCCTATTACATACTTGGTACAATTGTATTCGTACATCAACTTGATTTGAACGAACTAATTTTGATCCCAATCGTTGCAGCTTTAATTGGTATCGACCTTTTCCCTACTTAATGTGGTGTTCAAATTACGAGCCCACATTTTCCTGTTCATCCTCTTACACTTCTGTCTTATGAGTTATGTCAATGCACTTTTCTAGTTTAAGTGATGCATCATGCTTGAGACATAATGTCATCAATTACATTTCAAGACCATTTTACATTTTTGTGACTTGTTTGGGTCATTTACCTTTTCTTTTCCAACTTGGCTGCCAAGTGTAGTTGCAAACATGAAACACCTTCATGGATTAGCTAGATACGTACAAAGCCAACCATGCTCAAAGTCGAAGGAATTGGAGTAAATTCATGCTACCTGATATATACCATGGGCAGGGGGGTGGTGGACTTGTCGCCACAACACACTTATCCCCAAAAAATTTAACTTTTTTTTATTAAGACATGCATAATTCCAAAAACGTTTTCGAATTTTTTCGTGTATTTAGTTAATCATCTTGCTAATAAAATTGGTGTTATGAGTTACTCTACAACATATACCGTACGTGACCCCCACTTTAATATTCTGTCTCCACTCATGACCATGCGTGTTGTAATATACACCATAACAGGACCCTAAATTGATACGCCTAGCTATGGCGAAAAAGGAAGAGAAATTAACAACACGAAGGTTGGCACGATTATCTTTATTTAACTACGATTACAGCTATGTCAGCATAATCTACATAATTGAATAGCTTATATATAGCATGCGCAAAAATAATATTGAACCTTAAAACAAAACAAAAGACACGCAAAAGCAAAACAACGCATTGAATGTTTTGTAAAGCTTGATTTCTTGGGTGGCGCGGCGACTGTTATAAGTTGAGATCGAATCTCTCGTCACAGGTGGAGGTAGAGGCTGAGGCTGAAGCCGTGGCCTGTTCTTGAACATGATACGGTCCTCTTGTAGCAGCCCTAGAAAAAGAGCAAATTACATTATTTATAGAGTTAACACCACGCAGGCAAGAATAATAGTATTATGCCTACTTATGTTGCATGCTTGCATGGTAATAGTACTGCACATAGTATTGTTAGGACTGTAAACAAGCACTCATATGAATATATGATATCATTAGTTAACATATATGAAGAAAACTTATTTATGGTGACATTTTTTGGATGGGTATGATGAGATATATTTGGAGGAATCCAAGAGCGAATTAGGCTTTGCTAGTTGGGCACAATAGTGGACAATAATATCATAATAATCGTAGAGCTACTATACCCCAAACTTATTAGCAGTGTGGTCACTGTGGTGGAGCATCACATGATATTTGTACATTATATGCCAAAAATGTCCATATTAGTACTTGGACTTGAATTATAGGAATTGCCTTTTTTATCTGGTATATGCAGCAAGTGATCGATCTGTAAAAAATATCATACCTGTCCTTTCTCTTCTCCAGAAAACGATAAATGGACGACCTTCTTGCGATTGGCAAATCTAAATCAATATAAAACCAATACAACAATTAGACAAGTAGTCAAGTTGTTCTTTGTTTGGGCTTTTTTCTGCATAAATGAAGTTGTCATAAACAGACAAGCATTTACCAGAGGCATTCTCATCAGATGAAGACGAAGCAGGTTCTTTTGATCTTGAGCCGGTGTCCATAGGCTCAGTTGTGGAGGACCTTGGTTTCGGATCCTTGCAGGTGTTAGGTGAAACGTTGACATGTTTGTTTGAACTGCAGCAAGTGTGAGGCCGAGGTGGTAGTCCTTCTCTGGGGCTAGAGGTTGATGATGCCTTGGCATCATGGATCATCCCTTTTTCACCGAATTTGTTGGCTAAAATACCATATGACATTTTGGAACTTCCTTTTTTCGCCATGGAAACTAGATCTCTAGCTTTGTCTGTTGGATAATCGTCAAACACCAACACCTTGCCCTCGTAAAAGATGGTTAGTTGGGCCGCCTTACGTTCTGTTTTTGTTGTTTCTTTACTGAAAAAGAGAACAATCTCAGTCAATAACTGTTTATTCCAACTCTCAAAACTTCATTTCAACACAAAAACTGAAAGATCAAATTTTCTTGTTTGGCCCCTGTCACTATTTCTTTCTATTTATGTTCTTCCCAGGATTAATGACTACCATAATTCTAACCCTCAATTTGTCTCAACAATTCATGTACATATGTCTTAGTCTAACTACAAGTGAACCAAAATGTTCCTAATTGATAAATTTAGACCGCGTTGAAAAGAGAGTAAAATTTGTTCTGAAACCGAAGAAGTATACTACTATGACAACTATATGTACTTGAGAGAGAAAAGAGAGTATTAGAATCCACACATTATACATTGTGTTGACAATTTTCAACTTTTCAATTATTAGACTAAATACAGATCTACAGCCACATATATATACTCCCTCTTTTCGAGGAAAGAGGAGACTAGGAGTAGTTCCCAATTGTTAGGTTTCTTCGATCCTAGACCCGCTCTCCTAATTGTGTCTACATCTCTCCTCACTGTAGCAATAGGGCCACCAGCCCACCACTACCGTGATTAGTGAACTGGGTCAAATTTTCTCCTTTTTTCCGAAAAACAAATGAGAACGGTCTCCCCGGACAGGGGAGTACCGATCATGCTACGAGCGCAAAACATATAAGTTATGCAGAATTAATAATTAATTAATTGAAGGCTACTAATAAAGAAAGAAGAACGAACCTTGTGCTAGCTTTATTCTTCGAGTCATCGTCGTCATCATCGACTAGGTTAATGAAGCAATCCTGTTGTTTGGTTGGGGGTATATTGGTCAGCAAACCCACTGTTGCAGACACTGATGCAGCTTGATGAGTTAATCCAGGCTTCACCACAATTCCTATAACACACAAAATTACATCCATCATTTACTTATTATAGATTTTTCATTTGAACAGCAAACCTTAATTTATTCGATAATGACCGCAGTACAATCGAGACTAATACTACCTTTTTTATTCAGCCGCCGAAATAATCTGAACTTATCTGAATTTAAATAATCTGAAATTCTTTTGGGATGCTACTGAAGGAGATAGTGTTTAATACAAATTTAAGTATTCATTACATCTCGGTGAATATTTATAGTTCCATTTTGGTGAAATTTTTCAAATTATGTTAATGAATCAGTGACATAATAGTTGATTGTGCTTGTAAATCCATCAGATCTATCAAGAACCATCCAAAGTCCAAACCTAATCCATATCTAGAGAGAGTAACTACACAAAAGTATACAAAATTCAACATGACATGTTAAAGATAGGCAAGTATCTTTGTTTCAGTTTTACCACCACCAAATAGAAAGATTGAAACATCTAAGATAAATGTTTACCTTTCTCCTTAATGAACTGGCTCAATAGATTGCACGTCAACGCAAAGTTCGATTTCTCAGGGCCCTTTACTTGCCTTTCTCCGGAATTTGACATGTTTCTTTTTCAGAAGATAGAGAGAGAGAGAGAGAATGATGAAGCAGAGTTGAGATTTATAAGATACAAGTAAAACAGAGTAAATGTTCGAAGACGATGGGTGCTTTGTGACTGTAGTTATTTGTAAAGGGCGAATAGGAGAGAAAAGAATAAAAACGTGTGTTGTTGAGCCATTAATTTATAAAATAAATATAAATTGAATGGAGCACGTTTGAATTGCGAGTTCAGATTTGAGAATATGATAAGATAAGTCTGTAATCGAATTGACAGGTATAGACCGACAGTAATGGTAGGGTACTGCCCGGGGACTACAAATAATGGTGGGCAGGCATGAAACACGAGCTTCAAATATTGTGTTGTATTCTTCCCCTCCTCACTCGTGTTTCTTATACACACTAAAGTTTGGCGACTTCTTTTTCAATTAGATACCTCTCGAAGAATTGGGGTCCCAATACGTGCCAAGTTATTATAGGTCGTAATTAGAGATGTCACTTTAGTCCGTCCGCTCTAACCTGATATCAACTTTTCTAGTTTGACGTTTTGGCATGCAACTTGTTGAGTAAGGGGCTGCTGGGTTGTGTGGATTGTATTCCAGTATTCCACACATTGTTTTCTCATTTTTATCCTTTTATTCTTTTGCATAGATGAAGATTCTCTATTATTCTTTACACCTCTTCACTTCCCCATCTACTTTATGTTGTGGATACTATAACTGTAGTGTATACTTATTTTAAGTTTGATATGTGAATCCTAGGTGATAAAGTTAAATAATAAACAAATTCTACAATTTTCTAATCCGTGAATGAAAAGTATTTAATTTCACTCGATCATCAATTCTTCACTATTTTGCTTTCCTACTTTACCCTACTACCTCTATTTCCTCTAAGGCTTTTCATGGTGTTCGAAAGAACAAATTTTAAGAAGTTGTATAAGTGGTGCATTATTCTATAGGTGTATAAGTGGATTTCCATGGAGTGGTGCATTATTGTGAGTAAATGTATTGTTTGAGTAAAAACATATGAAAAGTAGGGTGATTGATACAATTGGAGTAAAGAAGTGTGATTAAAGAATTATGAATGAAATGGTAAACTTATAAATATATTTATATGGTGGGATAATGATTAAGATGGGATTTCATCCCGCCCCATTCGTGGTTTAAATCTCAATCTGCACTATCTTTAAATCTAATTGGTTAAGCCATCCTTAAGTCAGTTGTTCTTTCCGTTAGAGTCTAGGATGTTCTTGATTGTTCCTTTGTTTGTTTTAGTTGGGCTGAGCGCGGTTAGCCTATGACTAGTGTGATACTGTAGAAGGTTACCGGTTTGTTATATATTCTAGCCAAACCTAGTGTCACTCTCACCGAATTATGAATTGATTTATGTTTTACATCAAATATGTCTCTCTGTGTCTTGCAAGATCCCTGATTTTGCAGGATTTCTCTTCTTTCCTACGAATTTCTAGTACTTCGCGCCAACAGATCCGTCATACGAATTAGACATGCTCAATTCGCGCTCAATCTCAACACTTGGCCTCAAAGCCACGTTTGAATATCCCTATTCCTACGTTTTCGCAACCATGGATCCAAGTATGATTTGAGTTTAATCATCGATGAACTAAAACATGTCATGGCCACATTGGATGTAATCTATGAAAAAAAAAACTAGAGGAACACACCGTGACACCGACGTGCTTCAACTAGCCGCCAATATGCTAGCCATACCGGCCACGCGCGCACCCAACTCGCCAGTTTCAAGCGATTCTGATTTCCGATCAGTTTGGTTGTCGGGGCTCCCGGATTATATCTGATTCGGTCCTAAGTTTATAGAAAGAGTCCAACTTGACCAAAAAAACTGATCAATGACGAAATTTGGGTAAGAGTGCCCAAATGCAGTTCTTATTCATTCTTTAACCTTATATTGGACCCGAAGTAATGTACTCGGCTAAAAACGGCGTTGGGTTGGACTCCAAGATTGGGCCTCGTTTTGGAATGTCTTCTTGAGGTCTAATTTTCTATTTTCAAATTTCAACCAAGTCTTGATGGCTTCCAAAGAAATGTATTTTGTGTTAGATAGAGTTAGACTATCTATCGAGGAGTATTCTGTGTGCGTTGAATTAAGTGTATAAATGCTTTTCTAAAAGTGAAATTGTTTGTGCGGGACTGTGGGTGGGTGGACTGATTAGTATTGCACTTGGTGCAAGTTGAGCAGGTAGAACAGTACTATAAACAAGTTTTAAAACATTAATAAACAAGTGTATATCATAATTCATGATGTTAATTAATATTTAGTGAGTAGCAGATCGATCGTAAATGTATCTGTTTATCACATTTGAGGATTGTCTAATTTTAAAACCGCATAACAGAAGCTTTTGTAAAAAAAGTGAGTACTTGGTAATTTTCTTTTTTTCATTTTTCTTAAACACGCCAAGAACTTATAGTCTATGGATGGGCTAACATAGAAAATGAGGGGAATGAGTGAATTATTATTATATTAAAATATAAACTCATGATCATAAGGCACATGGACAGAATCACAGAACAAACGTGCACTACTACTGCTACGCCGCATAATAATTGATTCAGCCCAACTTGTTCCTTACAAATGACTATTAAGAATTAATGACTGGAGTGGAATTGAAACTTCTAGAAACTGTTTAGTACTAATGAATAACGTAATGGCAATTACAAGATCCAGAGAAAATTAGAAAAATAAAATAAAAAATGATATTCTAGCTGGTGAATAATGTACACTTCAGAATCCTCTTGGTCTCACCACTTTATTTTATCCTATTTGTGTACCATCATCACTAATGTTGTGTGTAAGGAATTCACCACCAACCAATTGTGATTTTCTATGGTTAATTGGCACTTTATAGTTTATACATGCATATATATAGGAGAAAGAAGTGAAACATAACATCCGAGCTACATTGGTACCTCTTATCTTGAGGTTCCTTATTTACAAGGTAAAATACCATATGGGTTCTCAAATGATGCAGAAATGCCTAGAAGTATAGGAATTGTTGTTTACCCACCTTTAACGGAATAACGGGGATAATATTAGTCCCAAACCCAAGCCTGGCATAGGCGCATGCGACACTAGTCCTAGCAAAAAATGGGTGGGGAGACGGTGCCCAACAGAGTCCGCGTCACCTAGTGAGAGTGTTGTTGTGACTCTCAATTCTATATTTTTATAGGATTTTTACCTTGTTTCCAAATACTTGTAGAAACAGAACAGAAGGATGATTTTTGCAGCCCAAGAACATTGAAGATTGAAGAAATTATTGGTATAAAGTGAAGATCGTGATAATATATAGTCACCATTGATTTATGATACGTCATGCATGATTTATTTATGCATGATCAGTCATGCATGATTTTAAAATTCTCATTTACTTTGAGCATGCATGTCTAATAGGATACGATCTATTTTCATAAAATAAAAGTAGACCAACAAACATAGATGTTATTATCAAGAAGAAGGGCATGCAGGCAGGGTGCGTGCAGGGGCGAACGTAGGAATTTTGGTCAGGGGGAGCAAAATTTTATATAGTAAAAGACTACATTTTTCTCTATAAATATGACTTATTTTTGGTTGACACATTAAAAGCGGAACATGGGATTCTATAAAAGTTGATTATTACACGTAAAATGTACTAGAAAAAAGTAAAATAAACCATTGTGTAGAAACATTTACCTTATTGTAAAAATAATATTATGAAAAAAAGGAAAACAAAATTATATTCATTATAGAAGAAGTAAAACTAGAAAGATTTAAATACAGTATTAGTTAACTTAGGGGTAAGTTTAGGAAGAATTTAAAAAAAATCACAAATGATGGAGGCAAATTAACAAAATTATAATAATTGTAAAAGGTGTAAAAATTGAAGGATTTAACTATTACTTCTTCGATCTATCTTTAATGTCTCATTTTGACTTGGGTTAAAAAATAATTCTCAAAATGGAAATGGATACATTACTTATTACTTGTGGATGGCAAAAAAGGAAAAATGAGACTACTAAAGATAGATGGAGGGAGTAGTAAAAAGGAAAAAAAAAAAAGAAAATGAGGGACGTAGGTAGGATTCGAACACAGCACCAAATGGGAAACAAAATTTTAAGCCTAATTCACTAACCACACGAGCTACATGTCAAACATAAAGACTTTACATGCACAAAATATATATTTCTTATCTGTAATTTGTTATAAGGGGTATAATAGCCATTTCACTTCAAAAATCGAGGGGGAGCAACTGCTCCCCCTTGCACTAACGTGGGGCCGCCCCTGGGTGCGTGTAGTGTAGTCCCTTCTCAAGATTGGAGTTGGAATTGGAAAGTTAATGTTACATGTGCATTCCAATCTTATCCACTGTGGAGTGCTTGTTATGGATGTTTGTCCAATGTGCAAGACATGTTCCGAGACGATTGTTCATACTTTGCAGGATTGCTCTTC
The DNA here is from genome assembly GCA_028274465.1 of Plantago ovata. NCBI lineage: Eukaryota > Viridiplantae > Streptophyta > Magnoliopsida > Lamiales > Plantaginaceae > Plantago > Plantago ovata. The sequence continues at coordinate 14,377,319 of CM051456.1, read as the reverse complement.
TGCTCGGCTCTTTTTGGCAGTTGTAAGTGTAGATGTTTCAAGGGCGTTGACATGGGTGTTTACATATGGGTTCACGTTCAACCTTTGTATTCTGGAAATAGAGCACTTAACCTTGTTTATTTAGTTTTACCTATTCTAAGTTTATAACACAATAACTATTCCACAGTTGTAGTTGTTTGTCTTGTGCAGGACGTTAGCTTATACCCTTGAATTGTCAAATTACAAGAAGACTTAAAGAAGGAAGAGACTTATTCAAGAAGGACTTAAAAATGAATTCTATTCAAAGAAGGAAAATAAGATCTTAGAAGAAGAAGTCGAATCCTGTTAGAAGATTGATACCAAATCAAGTCCACATTCATTGAAGCATGTTTCCTGATTGAAGTCGACAAGGTTTCCACTGCTATATAAAGAGAGCATCGACAGAGAAGATATTTACGACACAGAGAGCAAGGCGATCGAGTTTCATAGAGAGATAGTTTTTATTGTTTAGTTCGTTGTGTCTTTTATACACTAATTTATATTCTAAACTTCTCTAACAGCGTATTGAAGGTAGAATAGATAGGGTGCGACTCTATATCATCACTTAGGTGATTAGTGTTGTTTCAACAAAGTAGAATAGGGAGTATACATCGTTGTATGAACATATTCTTCTTAGTGGTTGATTTTCTTCCTTGACTGGGCATCAAGCAAGTTTACAAAGTTTCTTGAAAAGTTTCAAACACATGTTCTTCTTTATATTCCGATGTGCTTAATCTTTGATATATTATCTGTGTTTGTGTTTAATAATCTACAGGTTTCTGACGAATATATGTAGAGGTTGATCTAGGTGTTCACTGAACCCCATAGTCAACATGGACCTATCTGGCGTGTTAATTTGTACTTAAATCAAGTTATATAGATCCTACGTTCTTTCAGCAGTCTTTTCTCTTACGATGGTGGCTGCATCTGCTCTTGACCTTCTTGAGTGAGTGGAAGGGATTCGTAACACATAGACATGGGAGGAAGTAGCACATTTTATGGTGTTCTGTTGGAGTCCTTGGGCGAATCGTAATCGTGTAATTCATGAGGGTATATGTTTGGATGTGCAGGAAGTAAGCCTTGCAGCTTGCCAGTTTTTATGCAGATACCATGAAAGCGCAGGGAGTGTTTCATCATCCAATGCCACCAGAGAATGATTCTAGATGGATGCCACCGTCTGGCGGAACGTTTCGGATTAATTATGCTGCTTCCATGAGCCAGAGTTTGCACGGAGCAAGTAATGGGGTTGTGCTTCAAGATAGTGCTAGAGATGTAGTGGCTAGACGTCGAGCTCTCCACCCCCCCCCCCTTATAGCATGTTCAGAGACGGCGGGAGCTCTTGTGGCAAGGGTTGAAGTGCATTTGGGCAGGGAGATGCAAATTTTAGTTGTTGAGTTTGAGGGGGATTGTTTGAATCTGGTTAAGCATTTGCAATCCAGGAAGGCCCCAATGTCCATGTGTGGGAATATTGTGTTGGAGAAGGGAACTTAGAAACTGTTCTTTTCATCTGAACAGAATTGTACAATTGAACTGAATGAACTGAACTGAACTGAACTGAACATAATTTAAATTAATGAGTTTTCATACGAAGAGAACAGAGCCTTAAAAACTTACTCTAAAAAAAATATGCAGATTAAGACATTTCTCAGTTCAACTATAAGCGTATAAACGAGAGATTCATACATGCCACGCGTTTAACGTTTTTGTTCCCAATAATGTAACTTTCAAGTCATTTAGTGTTCATAATTTTTCACTTCTAACCATCATTATACTTATACCCAATCTTCCACAAACTGAAAGAAAAAAAAACTTTTTTTTAAAGGGCAAAATTGTTGTTTTAGCATTCTTTCCGGACATCATTCGTGTAGATCTACCATCAAAACTTATTTTGGCGTGTAGTTTCTAATTTTTTTAATTCCACGAGAACTCCAACTTTTTCATCTGACAACAACAAAGTTTAGGAAACATGTGAAAGGTGTTATCCCAACAGAGTTAGGTGTTGATAAAGGATTTGAGTCAACGTTGAGGTCAACTTTAGAAACCTGATATAGTTAGGAGAAAGAATTGTTGTTAATTAAGACAACCAATTCGAATGCTCTTAGGATTCGTATTACCTACATATTGTTACCTATATACAGGGATGACAGTTATATTGTTTAGAGTATCATCACAACTCATCAAAATCATCGACAACCCATAGATATATATTACTTTATATTATAGGTTCTAACTTGAGAAACTGTGATTCTTGTTTCTTGGATTCATCGTTACATCACTTTAAACATTTTTGTTAGTTCTTGTTCGTATTCTTGCTCTGTTTTCTTGTCGATTGTGTGTTTGAAATTGATGAAGTGTACTCTTGGGAGTTTAATTATTATTGTGTACTTTGTAATTTGGTAATATTGTCGTTCACAACTCAACAAAACATGATTTTTCTTGTCTACTAGAGTAGAGGACATTTAAGAATCTAAATATTGTTATTTTAACTCTATTATGTATTTAGAATCCAAATGAGAATCATTTTCCAGCCAAAATGTGTGAGACCATAATGTGTAGAAAAATAGAAAATCGTATGCAACAATTAAAATTCAACTTGTGATATGCCTCGTATGCAAAAATTTATAAAGTTGCTGTTACGAATTGTAATTTTCCCATAATAATAATGCGATTTGATATTTTATGGTTTAAGAATGATAGGAATAAGTTTACCGCGCCAGTTCAACAGTACAAACCCCCAAAATTCAACCCCTTTTCCACCTCCACCATCATCATATCACAAGATTCATAATAACAATCAATTTTCTCTCTCTCTCACTTTCTCTCACTTCACCACCATCAATTCCTCTCAATCATGGACTCGCCGGAACCAACTTCCGCCGCCGCGGAGAAGATAATCCACCGTTGGGACTCCACCAAGTCCGAAGACGCTCGCGATCGAATGATCTTCACCGGCGAGAATCGTCACGAGATCGACCTTTATCTCGAAGCCGTCGACAAGCTCCAGGAATCTCTCTCCATTTCCTCACCTGATAACTCCTCATCCTCCTCCTCCGCTCTCCAGATCGCCATGGCTCGCCTCGAGGACGAGTTCCGCTCCATTCTCCTCTCTCACTCTTCCCCAGTCGAACTCGCCCCCGCCGAGTCAACTCACTCCGAGTCCGAACTCGAAGTGCCTGCCTCTCCCGCTCGAACCTTCGAGAAGAAGCTCGACCACCAGGAGAGCAACTCCAGCTCCACGAGCAGTTGCTATAGATCCTCCACTAGCATCCGCGAGGTGGATCTAATCCCCTGCGACGCGGTTTTCGATCTCCGATGCATCGCCGAGCGGATGGTGGCTGCTGGATATATGCGCGAGTGTGTGCAGGTGTACGCTAGTGTGCGTAAGTCTGCTGTGGACGCTAGCTTGAGGAAGCTTAATGTTGAGAAGTTGAGTATTGGCGATATCCAGAGGCTGGAGTGGGAGGTGCTGGAGACGAAGATCCGGCGATGGATACGAGCGGTGAAGATATGTATTCGAGTGCTTTTCGCTAGCGAGAGGAGGCTGTGCGAGCAGATTTTCGAAGGTTTGGGTAATTCGAATTCTGCTGCTGATGATGCTTGTTTTATGGAGACTATTAAAGGTCCTGCTATTCAGTTGTTTAATTTTGCTGATGCGATTAGTATTAGTAGACGATCACCTGAGAAATTGTTTAAGATATTGGATTTACATGATGCTTTGTCTGACTTGTTGCCTGATATTGAGTCTGTTTTCGAGTCTAAATCTAGTGAATCTATTAGGATACAGGCTGTTGAGATATTAACTAGACTTGCTGAGGCGGCCAGAGGGATATTGTCTGAGTTTGAGAATGCGGTGCTTCGTGAGCCGTCTAAGGTTCCGGTACCTGGAGGGACTATTCATCCATTGACTAGATATGTGATGAATTATCTTAGTTTGATTTCTGATTACAAGGAGACTTTGCTTGAATTGATTCTGTCGAGACCTTCCACGGGGTCAAGGTACTCGAATGATCCAAATATGCCGGATATGGATCTGTCGGAATTTGAGGGTGATGCTTCAGTGTTGGCCCTCCATTTGATATGGATCATTATGATCTTGCAATTTAATTTGGAAGGCAAATCTCGGCATTACAAGGATGATTCCTTGGCTCATTTCTTTATGATGAATAATATTCATTATATTGTACAGAAGATTAAAGGATCACCTGAGTTGAGGGGGATGATTGGGGATGATTATTTAAGAATGTTAACGGGGAAACTTCGTTTGGCTGCAACATGCTACCAGCGAGCTACCTGGGTAAGGGTGTTGCATTGCTTAAGGGATGAGGGCTTGCATGTTAGTGGTAGCTTTTCATCCGGTGTTTCAAAGAGTGCATTGAGAGAGAGGTTTAAGTCCTTCAATGCTATATTCGAAGAGGTTCATAGAACACAAGCTACATGGTTAATTCCTGATACTCAACTTCGCGAGGAACTTAGGATTTCCATAGCAGAAAAGCTCCTTCCATGTTATAGATCATTTCTTGGACGGTTCCGAAGTCATATTGAGAGTGGAAGGCATCCGGAGAATTACATCAAGTATTCAGTTGAGGACCTTGAGAATGCAGTCTTGGACTTCTTCGAGGGATACCCAGTATCCCAGCATTTGAGGAGGAGATCTCAGTGACATAAATTGAATTGGGTTTGCCACTTAGATTATAGGATACCATTCTTTGAATTTTTAACTTGAGCATTCTGGGATGAGGTTCAATTTTTTCAAAAGATTGAGATGGCAGTATCCTTGAGAGGGCCTGAAATCAAATCTCCTCAGGATAAGTGGATGGATCAAACAACATGCATCAATGCTAATGTCATTTGCAGCCTTTGCCTCTCGCAGATTCTTCTCAACTGTAAGCATATGTTGTTTGCACTATCTCCGCTTTTAGATTATTTTCATTTGTTTATACAGAATTCTTGTGTTTGTTGTACCATGTGTATATCACATGACATTATCATGTCAAGAAAGGAAGGAATGAATAATATAGGCCTGTTTGAGATGTTTGATCAACTCGATCGGATAGCCGGACACTAGACAAGTTCATTTGGCAAAGAAGATCAGTTAATTGAACTATTGAAGCATTTATGAATTCAGGTTAATGGTATGTCATGACAGTGTCTAGTGTTTTTGTGGTTTTTTGTTAGACTGTAGGATTCAGATAAATCTCTTTAAATCTCATTCAAAGTTATTCAGTTTGTTTTTTAGTCATTTTAACTGCTTTATTTTCTTTTGGTAATCTCTGTTACTTGGATGGCTGTTAAGCATTTTTTCCATTCTTTTTTCTTTCTTTCTTTCTTTCTTTGTGTAGAGAATCCACTATCATGATTGTATATATATATTATTTGAAGTTTTGAACATTATGTTTTAAGTTCAGAAAGCTATTCCACAGAATTCATGTTATGACTTCCATGAAGTAAATATCCCCATAGGTCTTAACTGTCATATATAGCATTCAACATGAATGAGGGCCATGAGGCCATGTAAATTGTAATGCTTGAAAACTTCTTTTGTTCCCATTTCCTAATAAGAATGTGAGACTTTGGAGCTTTTGAATTCTGTTTCTGTATACATAGGCGGACTGGACTATCCAGAGGCTGTTAGTCTAGAAGACTATGGCATGGAACAAAGAACTCGACCCTTTGACGCATGTGCCCATAAAATTAGTGTAGTTTTAAGTCTTAGAATTCACTTGATGCCATAGTTCATATAGCTTCTTACCAGGGTGAGCTGTCTTTTCTAAAATATAACTGTGCATAGATATAGTTGGTCGGATGTGTTGCATGCTAGCTGAAGTTGGTTTTGTTCTTCCAATCAATATCTTTAGCTCACTGTTGGACAGTTAAGGTAGTAATTTCCCTTTGGGGTTTTCTATCGGTTTATTTCCCTCGTGGTTTAGATTTTGGTAGTGACTAGTGAGGTTTCGTCACTGTTGGACACCATTTTGGTTGGAATTGCCCCGAGCATTGCATGTGTTCTCTTTAATAATAAATTTTTAGCCGTTTCAAAAAAAAGGAAAAGTTAAGGTAGTAATTTCTAATTTTTCCATCTGTTCCTATCTTGCAAACCCGCAAATTGTTATCCTCTCCCTGAACTTATTATGTAATTCTTGCAACTAGCATCCTAAGATTCTATGTCAGTGAGCAGTGATGGATTTCAAAGAACAGGTAGTAGTATTTGTTTATACAAGGATGGCAGTTATAGCTGTTAGTTGGCCCAGGCAGAAAGTAAAGGGTGCAAATAATTGTTGAATAATGAATAATTTTAGTGCCAAGACAGATGTTTATCCCCTTAACGTGATTCAAGAGTTGGGTTTTTTTATGGTCTGATAATTTGACCAGAGGACCTTTTTCACTCACGACAAAAGACTCGTCTAAGTCAAAACTTTGGACTTTCTCATTCAAGCCAGTTGCTGACTCTCATGTTCGTAACAAGAAATCCAACTGTGTAGACTTTAACTTCAATGCAGTGGAGATTGAACTTTCTTTTCCAGTTCTATTGGTTGCCCTCTGTATATATTGTGTCTGTGTATCTTCTTAACTCAATTATGCTAAGGATGTAAAAATCTACCGGCAACACCACACTGATGTTAATCATTGCATATCATAGAAAATGCTACTTCCGTTCTTGAACAGGTTACTCATTTCGTCTTCTCCCCACGGTTCCGCTCTCGCTCTTTACTTGCGGACTGTTTAGCGCACTCACGCATGTTGTTTCGAAGAAATAACTATAATAGCACGTTCAATAATGTTTAACCGGGGCCTATGAGAAAAGCAGCCACTGACGTAGTTTTCATCTTATGGACTTGAGTGGCCAAAGGGAACATACATGACTTTTCCGTTCTCATCACACTTTTTTTTTGTCCCTAGGTAGCCAGGTGCCCGCATGACAATGGATAATAATATAGTCATTCCATTGGTGTTTTTTCTTGCCTAACTACTCTATTAGGAAAGACCAGTTTTTTTATCAGGAAAACCATTTTACATTGAGCAACTCTCTTCGAGGACTGTCTCAGAGACACAGGCAAAAGGATGGCATATAAATATGCAAAAGGTTCTCATTTAAAATATCCAGAGTTCTTACTTCAAAGTTCAAAAACATCATTATTTTCTATAAATTCAAAAAAATACTTTTCGCTAGAAAATATTAATGTTCACTTGTAAAATAGTTGGGGCAAAATGTTAAATGTTACTTATTTGCTCAACAATATAAGGAGTTAACTTGTGCTTTGGGAGTTATAAGGTGGTCCGAAGATAAGGTTGTTGGAGCAGCAGTGAAAGGAGTAGTTAGATTTGACCGTTTCAAAAACAAAACAAAAAAAACTTATCCATCGGCCACCGTACCAATTTCGGTACTCAACTTGTTCTCTTTTCAAAAGAGCAAAACTTATACCAAACTCTCCTCCCGATATTGTTTTAACACCATTTTTTTTGCCTGTTACACATTAGGAGAAAAAAAAAAAGAAAGAAAGAAACTGATTTTTGTTGAGGATTCCACATCCAGTAAATAGGCAAAGTACTATGATCCAAAAAGCTAGTGTAAACACTAAACACACCATGAGGGTGGACTGGTGCATGATTGCATTCCATTCTATTTCCCTGATGGATTAGTGGGAAGGGTCCATGGTTCTGTCTTTCTTTTGTTCAAAAAAGTTAAAGAAACAGTAGTATTTCCAAGTAATTTCCTACTACCATTCATGACTAAAAAGGAAAGAAAGATATTTCCAGGCAACATAATGGAAGTGAACACATCCCTTCTTCCAGTTGTCTAGTTAAAACTACACCGCACTGGCTCACTTGCAGAGACCCAAAACATCAGCTGCAGCACTGGTATACCATATATATGCTCTACTAGTTTCAATCTCTTCCAAGTAAAGTTTTTCTCAGCCTTCAAATGGGTAGAACTTACGACAATTGGGGTAAACTGGCAGAGACTGTGGTGCTTTACAAAGTGAGGCTACCTGAACTTGCCTTGTGTCTCTCGAACATTAGCAGCTACAGTGACAGTGATGAAGAAGACAACGATGATGATTCATCTTGTTTGAGCCTCAAAATCTCTTCTGATGATCAGGCACTCCTCAATAACGTTCTCTGGCATCATTTTCCCGTACGTACTCTATCTTTTTTTTCCCCATTTTATATATATGAAATTTACAAGTTTCGCATTAGTATATATTTCTTCTGATTTTGATTGCCAATTTGTTGCCCTGACAGATTGAGGTAGCAGAGTTCTGCAAAATCCTACTTCGCCACACTTCACCAGTAGAGTTAGACCAGCTCGATGAGGAATCCACCATTCGCGTGGTTGAACTTATTCCCCGTGAAGATGTAGACAGACTCCGCTGCATAGCTGAGCAGATGGCTGATTCAGGACCAAGATACTTACAGGCATGTATTCAGGTGTATGCCAGTGTCCGGAAGTATTCTGCGGTGTATGCTACCTTGAAGAAGCTGCAAGTTGAGAAAGTGAGTATTGGTGATACACAGGGGCTCGACTGGGGAATCTTGGAGGAAAAGATCTCACCCTGGATAAATTCAGCGAGGATATGCGTTCGTGTTCTGTTTGCCAGCGAGAGAAGCTTGTGCAAACAGATATTTGAAGGTTTGGAACTCGCAGATCATGACTCTGATGTGGTTGCGTTTGATACTTGCTTCAAGGCAACCATAAAAGGCGCTGCCATGAAATTGTTTAGTTTTGTTCATGCGATTAGTAGCACTAGTCCATCCCATGAGAAATTGTTCAGGATATTGGATTTGCACGGTGCCTTGTGTGATCTAATGCCTGATATTAATACTGTTTTCGAGTCAAAATCTTGCAAAGCTATCAGGATGTGGGCTTCTGAGATACTGTCTAGGCTCGGTGAGGCTTCAAGAGGGATGTTATCGGAGTTTGAGAGTGAGTTATTCCATGAAGCCGACAAACTTCCAGTCCATGGAGGAACTATTCATCCCATCACTAGTTATGTAATGAATTACATTAATTTTAATGCGAGATACAGGAGGAGCTTACATCACTTGATCTTGTCGAAACCCTCCCCGGAGTTAAGGTATTCTGGGGAGGAGACTGACACGGAGATTTTGCAGTTTGAGGGTGACGGTTCAACATTGGCCCTTCATCTGATATGGATCATTGCAACCTTACATTCTAATTTAGATGGTAAGTCTAAGAGTTACAAGGATGATTCATTGGCTCCTTTCTTCATGATGAATAACATTCATTATATTGTACAAAAGATAAAAAAATCGCCCGAGTTGAGTGAGATGGTTGGGGATGCTTACTTGAAAACGCTAGTGGTGAAACTCCGACAAGCAGAAGTTAGTTACCTGAGAGCAACCTTATCGAGGGTGTTGCAATGCTTGAGAAGCGAGGGTTTTTGTGGAGGCGGTAGCTTCTCATCCAAGGATAGTGTTGTAAGGGAGAGCTTTAAGTCTTTCAATGTTGTATTCGAAGAGGTTCGTAGAACTCAAGCCTCATGGATAATACCTGACACTCAACTCCGCGAGGAACTCAGGATTGCCATATCAGAGCAACTTCTTCAGGCATATGGATCCTTTCTTGAGAGATCCAGAAGCTACATAGAGAGTGGAAGGCACCGCGAGAAATACATCAAGTACTCGGTTGAGGACCTCGAGAACGCAATCTTGGATTTCTTCAAGGAATGCCCAGTGCCTCGACACTCTAGGGGAATATCGATGTGAGGTGTTTGAATCTGGAAACACCCCACCCACCCCCCCAGTGGTGTAAAGTTGTGCACAGTGCAAAGCTGATTGTGGATTGCTTCTATTTATGACTTCTAACTTGTAAACAAGTGTTAATTAGTTTAGTTCTTACTATCTGATGAGCTTGCAGAATTGTATCCATGTCATACTGTGTTTAAACATTTGTTGTATTACCATTGCAATTTATGGTTTATACTGAGAATTTGATATTCTGTCTAGAATAATGGATAAAATATATTCAGCATAAACTTATTTGAATGGGAAAAATACATATATAAACCACTATACAACATTAATTATAAAAACAGTCATCTTCAAAAAACAATTATAAAAAGTTCACTACAGTGATTTGCTACAGTAGATTCGCATTTCAAAAACTCGCTACAATAGATTTAATAAATATTTTGAAATCCGGAAGCTAGTTTCAGCCACCGAAACTAACTGAAACTAGCTAAAAATGACTGAAAAAAGTTGAAACTAACTGTTAATTTTATACTTTTCCTGAAATTAACCTTTAAAATTAGTTTTTAATTTTATAGAATGATTAAATTAACTCTAAAACTTATTTATGCTAAACTAAAACAATTAAAAAATATGGAAACTATAATTATAAAAATATAAATTATTATTTTAACTGAAAAAAATAGTTTCAGATTAGTTTCAACACATAAAAACTAGTTTCAGAAGCTAGTATTAGACAAAAAGCTAGTTTCAGAATCTAGTTTCAAACAAAAGCTAGTTTTATAAACTGGCTGAAACTAGTTGAAACTAACTATTAATGCTAGTTCAGCATCATAAAATGTTATTTTCATTAGTTTCAACAACAAAAATGCTATTTTTATTAGTTTCAGTATCATAAATGCTAACTTCAGCAACAAAAATGCTAGTTTCAACAACACAAATGCTAGTTTCATTAGTTTGAGCAACACAAATGCTAATTTCAAACAACTAAATGCTAGTTTCAACGACTAAATGATGTTTTCATTAGTTTGAGTATCATAAGTGCTAGTTTCAGCCACAAAAATGCTAGTTACATAAATTTCGGCAAACACGAATGTTAATTTTATTTGTTTCGGCATCACAAGTGAACACAAAAAATGTTATTTTCATTAGATTCAACAACACAGATGCTAGTTTCATTAGTTTTCAGCAACACAAATGCTAGTTTAATTAGTTTTTGTATATAAATATTAATTTGTTAGAAAAAAATAGTTAAATATAATTAGTTAGTAATTAATTAATACTAATGGATGTCAAAAACACCTTCAAAATTCATTTTAGCGAGAAAAATGGAGTCCATATCCAATTTAGCGAGATTTTGGAGAGTACTTGATTAGGTTTTAGGGCAACAAAAAATAGAATGTTCTTTTTTGTAATAGGTTTTTGAAAGTGATTGTTTAGCAATTAGTTTAGGTAGTCTAGAGTGGTTGTTTTATGTAATTTTCTGTATTTGAAATGTATTTGAAATTGATTCTGACTTGTAAGATGATGCAACATACCAACCAAACTTTGCGTTCCATATAGTGACTCCTTGCTGCTGAGTGTGCTTTAATTTGAATTTTGCTCAGCAATCAGAAGAGCACAGGCCTGCCTTATACGTTGCATATTTGCTTTGGACTTCCTCAGCCCCTGCACACATTTCATATTTTTTTAGTTCACAGGCATCGTCTACAAAGAAAAGAGAAAAAAAACATACCAAATGTAAGTTGCGAATTCATGGTTTAAGTACTGTTTAGGAGAATGTCTTTGGGACAAAAAGATGTTGTCTAGGTATAACTTTTCTGTTGGTGAAATATGAAATATAAAGCAAATTCAATGAAATTTGGAAGGAAGGAATACCCTAAATTGGAGAAGATGTAAAGTAAAGAAAAGAGAACCATGGTTTAAAATCTCGGTCGTAGAGTTTATCTGGATTTCTAAAAATTATGAGACATCTGGGAAACGTTTACGTATCGTTATTTATAGTTTCGAACCAGTTTGAATTGGTGCAGGGAATTAACTGGCTAAATGTAAGATTTGGAACAGCAGGAACTAAAAGGCCACGTAATTCCTGGAAACTTATACTATTAGCTATAAGAATGAACGAATGAGTAATTTTAACAAACACCTAGGGTGCATTACAATCATGCTGGAAGTCTAAAACAATTCCATCTACACTTTCAAACTTGAAACAACAATCATTACTAAATTTTTTCCTTTTTGCTACAAGAAATTAACATTGCCAGTTTGCCACCTTCGCTGTCGTTTAACTCAAACATATACAGACATGTATAAACAGATTAATAGGTGTTTGAACAACCTGATTAATTGTGCAGCGTAAAAAATCCCAAGCAAAGCGGTCATCAATTATAGGAATGGATTAAAATCATGAAAAACATATGCAATTTGTGGGGATTTTGGTATCAGCGGTAGATTATTGAGCAGTAGTTCGTCATAATCCACATGAACCGGGTGTACTCCAGCGCTCAGAAAGGAAAGATCTGTCGCGTTCTTGTATGAACGGACCAACGACATAAGAAGGAAGAACTTCAAAATCAGAGACAGGCGCCATCTCGATAGAGAGAATTCTTCATGAGGTGGGTATATCTATTGGCGCGAACAAACAAAAATTCATGAGAGAGAGATATTCGACAGAAAACATAAACCAATTTATATAGTAGCTCAGATACCTGATTAGACTAGCAGTCTAATGACACAACTTGACCAATAGGAAAGACCGATGACACAACTTAACCAATAGGAAAGAGACAATGGAATTTGGTTTAATAAGATAAAGATTAGAGGTCTTATATATTATCCATACAAAATGTGAAATCAACCGAATAACAAATATTATTGAATACTACAATATTCCCTAAACCACGAGTAAACCAATGAACTGGGACTTAGCCCACGGGCGAGCCCACTATATAAAACGCGTAAAAAATCTACTAGTTTTTATATTCGTTATAAATAATACACCTGAGTAGATGCGGAGAAACAACATGATATTGTCCGTCCCGACCAGCAGTTCAGGCTTTCCTACGGTATCCTCATCTTTGGCGGCGCCCAACTTATCCTCTCCCATCTTCCCAACTTCAACTCCATCAGTGGGATTTCGTTCATTGCTGCATTCATGTCCGTGAGTTATTCCACAATAGCTTGGGTGGCTTGCTTGTACAGAGGGAAATTGCCAGACGTGAAGTATACGCCATGAGCACCAACTACAGCAGGTAATGTTCGTGGATTTCTTGGGGCATTGGGTGATGTGGCTTTTGCGAATGCAGGGCACACTGTGGTGCTGGAAATTCAGGCAACAATCCCTTCGTCCCCTGAAAAACCATCCAAGAAACCCATGTGGAAAGGAGTACTATTCGCTTACTTGCTCGTGGCCTTCTGTTACTAGCCTGTATCATGGATTGGTTACTATACTTTTGGGTCAAGCGTAGAGGACAACATCTTCATGTCGCTCCATAAACCGAGTTGGCTTATCATATTGGCTAACAGCATGGTTGCGCTCCATGTTCTTGGGAGTTATCAGGTTTTCGCCATGCCAGTTTTCGACATGATTGAATCATGGTTGGTCAAGAAACGGAACTTCAACCCTTCCAGAATTCTTCGGTTTTGCACACGTACTGTTTTTGTTCTGTTCACAATGTTGGTGGCACTTGCATTCCCCTTCTTCGGTTCACTTCTCAGCTTTCTGGGAGGCTTTGCATTCGCACCAACAACGTTCTTCATTCCTTGCGTAATGTGGCTCATGAATAAGAAGCCTACAAGATTCAGCTTGTCCTGGAACGTCAACTGGGCGTGTATCATACTAGGTTCCTGTTTGATGGTTTTAGCCCCCATTGGTGCATTGTGGCAAATCATACTCAATCTATCAACCTACAAATTCTTCATGTGAAGATGATAATCATTCGTTCCACAAGCACTTGGAGCCAAATTCACCACGAACTGATTATATAATGGCGATCATTTTTATTTTATTCTTTTATTTTATTTTTTTCACCTTATATATGTAAAATGTTTGGTGATTTTTCTTTTAATGCATAAATATATTACATTACAACATGCTCGCTTGGTTCATAATTTTTTTTTTTCCAAGTCGGCTAAACTTTTATTAATAAAAAAAAATACAAAACAAGGTGCATGAGCACACCGGAACAAAACATCTCATCTCAACCGATGCTCGCTTGGTTCATATATAATGCTATCACTTTATCTCCATTCTTAATTAATGCTTCCCGGAAAGGCATTATTACAATTTAAACATTCTCGCTAGGTTCGATTAACAGTACTATTTTGTCAAATTACCTAATTAATGAATTTTTTTTCAATGATATTTAACGTGCACCAGGTAAAAACACCTGACGTTCCAAACAACTTCGTATTACATGTTGTTGTAGTCACTCATGTTAGATGAATTTAAATATAAGTGGATTAAATATAATTCCACACCTTTTCCATCAGGTTTAAACTTTTAAAAGACTTAAAATTCAATCAGTGTACACACCAACAGGCCGTCATTGTATATATTGAACTTTAGAAACCTTATACCAATTCATTGTCGACGAAATAATGTACTCGTGTTATATGAATGTCTTTTCAAATTAGAGTCATATCGAAACGAAAACCAACGTTTTGGGACATGACGTTTTTCCGGAAGGTTCACATACATTTGAAAAACTGGCGAGATTTACAACAGTTAGATAGATTAGGTAAACGTGGATTAAAATCATTGGAGAAACTAAATTAAATTAATTAATCAAACATGAAATATATCGTTGACGATCACTTTCTTGCGTAATGACAACGATAAGGATGATGAGCGAGTTAGTAACACGTTTATCAAGAGCTAGTATTATAAAACCCATACACATATAAACAATGGGGCGCCACACCAAATAATGTAGATCAAATGATACATCAAATTATGGTATGATGGTGATTAATGAAGTATGAACACAGAGTTATCATGGGAAAAAAAATTACAATAATCAAAACCCGCAGCCTCTAGGATATATACTTAAAAATCATTGATGATTGATTATGAACTAAAACAAGGAAAGTTAGGAAAAAAAATCTCAAAGGACTGAAGTATCTTAAGCTAATAGCCAAAAAGCATCATACAAAATAAAGGTATATAGGTAAGGGACTGTTGTAGTGCAGATATGAGTGAGAGAAAAATGGTTATGAAATGGAGGGTTTGGCATCTAGTGACAAATGTTAACGCCGAACTGTATTGTCATTTGTCAATAGTTTTTACACTATGGAATGATAAAAGACTAAACATTAGTATGAGAAAACATTATGGGAGTAAAACTAACAAAGATATATAGAGACTAGATAGTAATAGAGAGGTATAGAATACGTACATTCACAAGATTTAGACTAGATTTATACATGATGTGCTAAGGTCACGATCAAGGCCTAAGCCAAGTTCAGACTCCAATCCAATTATGATGTTGTCCTAGCAACATTTATCTCACAAGGTAATGATGGATTCATACTTGCACACTCATTTTAGTTATACTAATTTCTGGTATGTCAGATCAAATTTCGACCCGGTCAAAGGCTTGCTGGTAAGACTAATCGCCCTGCAAGTACTCGAAGTATGAATTAGCGATAAACGAGTGGAATTATTTTTACAGCATCAAATAGACAGATATAAACTTAGCTAAACATACATGTATAATCCACGGAACCCTCTCGGTAAATATTCCCAGTGGTTCCTATTCTGTCTGGACAAGGCATGGTCTCAACTCTCTCAAGTCCATTTATTTAATTTAGGATATGGCTGGATGGATAGAATCCAACAACCACCAAGACTAAAACTTCAATTGTTGTTATTTGTGTACGCTACATGTGGATACCATAAGCCCATACTCGATGCCTGAAGCATCATTAATTAGGTTCCCTAACATAACATGCACCTGTTAGAACCACATTTAGACTGCTTCCCTACCCTTGTCTAAAAGTCATATTCCCCCAATCACCATCTTCAATTCTTCATTATTCATTCATCACACTACCTCATTTTCTTCCACACACACTCAAACTACCACGGGCGCTAGACCGATTCTAAGCTTAACGTGTCGATCTCTCATGACTTAACTTTTTAATCCCTCGCTGATAAAAGCAATGTTAAATCATGTTAAAAGATGATCATCCGATTCCGATTAATATGGTAGCCACATAAAAACGAAAATATATACAGATGTCGATCAATATGAACGAGTTTTCACACTTTATAGGCATTATTATTGTGTTACATAATTTTGACCAAACCAATTGAGAAAAGATTCGAGGGCATTTTTTATGTTCTTTAAAAATGTAGAAAGAATAAAATTGGACAGCTATAGAACAGAGACATACGGCCACAAATTAGATGACAGCATAGCATGGTGACGTGTCCCAAGCCCACCAATCATTGATCCAGTTCCTTTCTTTTCCACACAAGAATAATACTGTACCAAATTGCCAATATAAAAACCCACACCCAATAAATCATTCTTGTTTACCTTTTCTTCCCAAAAACCTTCATTTCCACCCAAACATTTAAAAAAGTTCTCTTCTCCTCTGTAAAAGCTCTAGAAAAAGGAACTCGATTTCGGAAATGTATTTTTTGTACAATATCAACTCACAAGAAACACAAGGAGCTGACTGGGAAAGGGAAAGATAGAAGAAATTAGAAGAACCTTTTCGTTTCATTTGTTCTCTCTCTTTATATATATATATATATATATATATAATTTTTTCATAGAAGAATCTTGTTTCCTTAATCTGCAGGTAATGATCTTATCTTGCTATTTTATTCATCAAGCTCTGTTTTGATTCTGCAGAATGTTATCTGATGCTAGCTATTGTTTCGTTTTTCGCAGAGATGTCGACTAGCGTAATTACAGATTCGATCCTGGACATATCCTCCGGTCCTGACGGGCTCGTGGACCAGATTTCAGACCCAACAAATGATGTTGATTTCTTCCAATGTAATTGCTGTGGCCTTACCGAGGAATGCACCGTTTTGTATGTCGAAACCATTCGCAAAAGGTAAGTTAGTAATACTTTAATGTGTTGTACGGTGCAAACAGTTTTATATGGAATATGGCAGATTAATAAGATTATGAACATTTGAAATTGGAAATGATGATCAGGTATGGAGGTAAATGGATATGCGGGCTATGTGCAGAAGCGGTGAAAGACGAGATCTTGCGAAGTCGTCAGAAGCTGATAAGCCCTGACGAAGCGTTGGATAGACATATAAGCTTTTGTAAAAAGTTCAGGGCGTCAGGACCGCCTCAAGATCCAACCGCGCATCTGATTCGGGCAATGAGACAGCTTCTGAGGAAGAGTTTGGACAGCCCTAAATCTGTCAGGTCAATGCCCTGTAGCCCTTTGACTACAAGTAATTTTGGCATGGATGATGATGATGAAACTGATCATGGTGTGTTGACGAGATCCGAGAGTTGTATCCCGAGTTTGAGCCTGGTCGAGGCGGCTTCTGTTTATTGCGGGATGGAAGAAGGATGTGAAATGTGATTCATTTTGGTAGAACTCATGGGAATGAAAATGGAAGAAAAATGGTAAAGAAACTGAGTGAGGAGGTTTAGAGCGAGAGGTGCAAAAATTAAAAAATCTGATCATGATGTGATTAGCAAAAGTGTAAAGAGAATAACTAAAATGTTAATTGGAAATGAAATATTGAAATTCATACTATTGAGTGTGTTGATATATACAACTTGATCTGAGAATTTTGATTTTGAGCCAAGTTTATGATGCTTTCTCTTTGGAATCAGATTCCATTCCATATAAGAGGTATGATCTGATCCGATCCATTCTTGTTTATCTGGTTTCAACACGTATAACAACAAGTGTAAAAACTCGAAAAGCTAACTAGATCGTTTGTGAGTGAATCCTGAAGTCGACATCTAGGTTGTTTGTGGTAATTACTAGAGAGTTATGTTACAAGAAGTGCTTTACTCCCATGGAATATGCAAAATCAATAGCAGCAAGTGTACTAAGATCTATCCTGTCAGCAGGCTGGATAGGTGATGCTGTTCACTGTCACCTGATAAATTTCTTGGCTTGTAGAGTATGATACATGTGGGACAAAGACAACAACTACAAAGCCTTGATACATGTGGTACAGAGATGACTATAAAATAATATATACTCGTATAATTAGGCAACTACATGCACATACATTGCCAGCAAATCAGATAAGTAATGTGGTCTACCTAGAATAGTTATGTATATGTTCCTCAATTTATTGGATTTTTTTAAACGGAACTTCTAACTAACATATTTCTACTCATATAAGTTACTCATGTACCAGTCTTATAGCTCGAATTAGCTCCGTGGTGAGGAAGTTCACATATATCAGTAGCTTGCACACAGAGTTAAAAGGTCAACTTCATGGATTCGTCACCTATTTAGCGGGCAGGGGTGGAAAATTTTATAGGTAAAATTTACAATTTTTATTTTTGACCCCCTCCGGCCTCCCCCTCTCGAATTTTCAAACAAATGGTGTATATGTAATTTCGGCTCCCCTCCACAATTTAAATTCCTGACTCCGCCTCTGCTGGCAGAATCACATGAACAACCACTTCGATCACTTAAGCGTCACTGAAATAAATTTTACAATTTACTAGGTGTAAAACTAAATTTAGGAATCTGTTTAATTAGGTGGTACTGAATTATTCAAATTTTCTTCACTGTTTGTAACGTGGCTGTTTCTTTGCGTACTGTACATGTTTAAGATCTTTCCATTTATATTTGACTTGTTTTGGCTATGTAGTGCACTGCTCTTTCATTTAAAAGATGGCTTATGACTGACATACGTGAGATTACTTAATTAATTATGGATAAACCCGAGAAGTTAAAAGAATTAATTAGAGTAGAGAATAATATAATTAATATCTCATGATAATGATCGTACGCAAGAAAACAATACAAGTTCTAATACTGCTTATTTTTCAGGTAACTTGTTGTTGAGTCGGAGACAACTTTTTTATACTTCTGAACCTGGCTTGTGGATCATCTCCTCTTGATTATTTGGAATGATTGTATGTATGGTGATGTATAAGGTTTTGAAGGAATATTTTTCAGTGTCTGATACAATTAGTGGAAAGGTAAAAGCCCCGTGAATCGGAAGTTTGTTATGTGTATCTCTTTTGTAAGTTGTTTGAAGCATTTCTTATACTTTTTGTTAAAAAAAAAATTCAGGTTAAAATAAAACTTGTTTATACTTGACAGGGGTAAAGTTACTGGGAAATGTGATTGATGTGGATCTTTGAAGAAATATATTGACTTCCTCTTTTTCTGTTTTTAAAGCGTAGAAGCTTGAATCTGAAGAGTGCAAAAACCTTATCCCTTTTAATCAAGTGTATTTTGTATATAGAACCTAATACGTTGGTTGAATTCTACTTCAATTATTTGCCTTTATATATGCTCGGTTGGCTGCAACCAACTTGCACAAGATTCATTTTACAACTAGTGTAATTTTACTGCATCACATCATTATTTTCACTTTCACCGTTCCATTTTAAGTTTCTTAATTTTATTTTTTTTACTTTGACTGCAAATTGATTTTAAATTACTTATAATTAGTATATAGCAAGGTTATATTAAAAAATATACTTCATTTTATTTCATAATATCATTTTATTATTTTTTTTATCATGTAACTTAGACATTTGCAGTCAACGTTCGAAGTAAAAAACTAAGCACCTAACAAACTCAAAACGGAATTGAAGGAGGATTAATATATAGACATAATATCATATACTACCCTTGTTACTGCACCTCTTTGCATATGAAGACTCCTTATTACCAGAATTACATCTAACCCCAATAGTCGGATTTAACTTGACCGGCAGAAAACCCAATTTTCCGTTTGGGCAAAACAAACAAGCCCTTAGCTACTTTTTTTTTCCTTCTATTTCTTTTTATTCTTTTTCCTTTTGCTTTTATAATTTTCTTATTCTTTTTTCTATCTTCTTCTTCTTCCTCATCTCCGGTGCCGAAAAAATCCCAGCACCAGAGTAATTCCTGTTACAGCTCCGGTGAAAAGCACCTCCGATTTGGAGCTGTAAACAGCTTTTCACCGGAGCTGTAAAACACCTCCGATTTGGAGCTGTTACAGCTCCTAGATCTGAGCAGAATGGGCCCGGATCCGGAGTCCGGACCGGTCCGGACTTGGACCGTCCCATATGAACCGGACCCCGGGTCATAGGATTTACCTGAGTCCGGATCCGGGCCAAACCCGGAAATTTTCGAGTTTGACCCGGATGACCCGTATTTTTAATTTTTTTTTTACTTATATTATATTGATCCTTACTCTGAACCTAATTCCCAAACCCCTCCATCATTCTTCTCGTTTCTTCTTATCATCATCATCTCACCTCAATCTCTCCATCCTTTATTTCTCCCAATTTCAATTTGAAACCAATCTCAATCTCTTCCTCCTCTATTTCTCCCCAATCTCAATCTCTTCATTCTTCTTCAATCTATCTCAATCTCAATCTCTTCATTCTTCTTCAATCTCAATCTCTTCATCCTCTATTTCTCCCTATTTCAAGTTGAAACCCAATCTTCAATCTCTTCATTACCATTCGTGCTCACTATTCCGGAACTTGATTGCTTTTGGAAGATTTCGGTATAAATCTAATTGAATTTAGATGGGTGAATAATGAAGGATGAAGAGGGAGAATGAAGAAGAATGGGAATAAGAGTTTGCTGGACAATGAGAGGAGGCAATGGCTTTTCTTTCCTCTTCAATTGTTACTCTTTCGTCTCTCTCCTTTCCTTTTTTATTATTATTTTTTTAATATGAAAGCAGGTCCAGTCTTGTCCGGGTTTAGCCCGGACCGGACCGTATTTTTTGGTCCGGGTCCTCGGGTCACTAAAAGAGTGATCTGAATAATCCGGTCCATTCCGGACCGGTCCGGGTCTGGACCGGTGCTCAGTCCTAACAGCTCCGATTTGGAGCTGTAATAGCTCAAAATCGGAGTTGTAAAACAGCTCCGGTGTTTTACAGCTTTGGTGAGGAGCTTTTACAGCTCCGATTTGGAGCTGTTACAGCTCCACACCGGAGCTGTAACCGGAATTTATGCCGGTGCCACCGGAGATGAGGAAGAAGAAGAATACTCCTATTTGTTTTCTTCTTTTTTTCTGTTTTTTTTCCTTTTTAAAAATAATTTAGGGCTTATTTTGAATTATAATATTTGTAGGGGCTTGTTTTAAAATAAATTTTGGGACTATTTTGAAATATATTAAATTATGTAGGTTAGTTTTGAAATATTTAGTTTTAATTTTGTAATAAATAAAATATGTGGGTTGAATGTGTAATAATGAAAAGTTCAAGCTGTTTGGCAGGCAACCAAATCTGAAATTCCAACGAGGACAAAATGGTACTTTCCACGATTTAGAGCATGAAAAGTCAAAGTCGGTGGGTTATATGTAATTAAAGTTGAACAAAAAGGTGTTCACTGCAAACTCGGGAATAACGAGGGAATAACGAGGGGGTCGATGTAATTTCGGTGAACAAAAGGTGGTTGTATGTAATGGACCCATTAAATAGAAGATATCTTATATTTAACCGTGAATTTATGTTAGATATCTTAGAGATTACATTTAAAAAAATAAAAAAAAAAAGAAAAAAAGAACCATTTGTGTGCGGGAGATCTCTCTTATGGTATTCACATATTTAACACTCACGATTCTACAAACTATGTGCCAATTTACTTTCCATTGCTAAAAAATCTCTTCGAATTGAATGTGATGTGTCACTCTTGATTTCCTTTTCGAGTTTAAGGTTCTATGGATCACCCCGACCAAGTGGTCCAAATTCTGGCATATCTAATCCATTACGCAATCAGATTGAAGCACACCGCTTGACATTTGAGGACTCGAAGGGGGTGACTCACGTAACTCGAACCACTCAATTGTTAAACAACCATTCTGGATAGATCACTACCCCCCTCCCTCCCGAGGGAAACAAAAGGGTGTCTTATGACAATGCCCGCGCTAAAAAACATGTTTGAAACCCACAACATAACCACATCAATGTAAGTCACCCTCACCCTGAGTCATTCACTAACACATTTTGCAAGTAGTAAGAATGATGAACTAGACTTCAAACTTATAAGTTTAGAGAAAATGATCCAAAGAATCCCTCGGGTGCCAGCCCCACTAAAGGAGAGTTTTCCAACCAGCTTTGCGGACTCTCCCTTTGTAGATTCCATTGTGTTGGTTGAGATGCCCACGAAGTTCAACTTCCCAAAGATGAAACCGTTGGCCATACGAATCGGTGTAGGGTAACGTTTTTAAATTTCACACTGGATCATCGATCTAAAAAGATCTTAACCATCAAATATTGTCATAAGGAGTTACCAAGCTTATGATTATTAACCATTAACTAACCATAACATACATAACAAGGATTATAAATATAAATTCAACCCTCTGTTTCCATAATAACATGATCGTCAACAAACAAGTTTTCAATTCATATAGAATAGAAAACCTTCATGTTCATATAATCATTATAAAACATACAATATATCCATATCATGCAGCGGAATCAGGGGCAAAGCCAGCAAATTTAGTTAGAGGGGGCAAGCTTTAACGAATAAAAGAGGTCTAGACGTCTAGTCAATTACTAAAAATATGTAGTATTATAGAGTTTGTGTGCCTTGATGTTAATTACTTTTAAATATTGCATGTATTTAAAAAAAAAAAACAAATAATATACATTTCGTGACACCCCTAACAATTTTTTAATAAAATAATTCTATAGTTTAGAACTCATATATTTTTAAGTGAAACATAGGCATGAGTTAATAGTCTATAATAGTTATAAAATCATGTTAGAGCTAAACAAAAATTACACATTTATACAAAGTATTAGTTACG
Organism: Plantago ovata; assembly: GCA_028274465.1. Taxonomy (NCBI): domain Eukaryota; kingdom Viridiplantae; phylum Streptophyta; class Magnoliopsida; order Lamiales; family Plantaginaceae; genus Plantago; species Plantago ovata. The sequence continues at coordinate 14,354,657 of CM051456.1, read as the reverse complement.
GATAGTTAATGGAATGTTAATAAAATAATACATAATTAATAATTAATAGGAGCACTTACATTTTTAGTCCTCAACTATTGAAGGACAAAAGTTAAGGGAGATTTTTTTTTTCAATCCATGACTCTATATATCAGGTAGTAGTGATATGTATGAACACTTTTTAATTAATTTGAGTAGTGGACCTATAAATAAATATTACTTATGAGTTTGTGGTTCATTGTTAGCTTGTAGAAAGTTTAGAGGGGGCAAAATTAATTTTTAGGAGGGGCAAAGTTCAATAAGCTATATATAATGCTCTTAAAAATAATTTTCCAAGTGGGGGCAGTTGCCCTCTCTCACTTGATGCTCCCTTCGCCCCTCAGCGGAATAACATGAACATATATATCAAACAATATATGCAAACACATTAAGATTCTAGTTCATGCATACTAAGATCAGAAATATATACCATTAAAGTGCAAATTGCTAGTTTGAACTTCTAAGATTCACTAACTCCCAATCAGCAAACCAGCAACAAAACAACCTTCTTGATCCACCACGGAGCTCGTGCGGTCGCCATTTCTTTTCTACAAGCTCACGAACAGAAAACCAGCAACCACTGTGGAAAGATGGGGGTGGCCGAATGAGTATAGGGAGGAGGGTGTGATTTTATCTTTTATGAATCGATACCGCGATCTTGTTCTTGTCTTTCCTCAAACAAATAATAGTGAGAGATGACTCGAGACAACAAGAGAGTGAACAACGTACTAAGAACAAATCTCAACAGCTATGGAGCTCTTAGTAATTTCGAAGATGGCGGCTAGAGGAGAAGGTACGGTTTTATTTTCTAAGTATTATGAAGTGACAAAAAACTTCAGAGTTTAGAAGTAGCTAGCAACTTAAAAACGAAGTCTTATTGCTCTCTATATAACAATGAAAATCGACACATGAGGGCTTACATATGTTGATTTCGATCAGCTCCTTTCTTGGGGAATAAGTTTGATTTTATATTTTATTTAACTAGGAAAAGAATATCTAAATATAATATGATTTTCTAAACAAATAAGGAGATTGTTATTTATGTAGAAACCTACTAGGATTTTTTTTTCTAATTAATAACAACTCTGTAAATTCTACTGAAAATCATTGTTCGTATTGTAATAATTTTTGTGCACCACTATTCACCCAAAAGTGAAAATTGCAAAATAACTCGGATAGAAACAAACTCCTAGTAGGTTTCTAAAAGAAATAACAATCTCCTTATTTGTTTAGGAAAAGCATATTCTGTTTACATATACTTTTTCTAATTAAATAAAATATAAAATCAAAACTTATTCCCCAAGAAAGAAGTTGGTCGAAATCATCATTAGTGGGCCCCATGAGTCAATTTTCCCTGTTATAAATATAGAGCAATAGACTTCGATTTTCAGTTGCTAGCTACGTCTAAACTCTGAAGTCTTGTCGCTCTTCATAACAATTAGGAAATAAACCCAATCTTCTTCTTCTTCAAAGCCTCAATAGCCGAAAATACGAAGAGCTTCATAGCTCTTGAGATTTGTTTTTCGTTGTTCAATCTTTTGTTGTCTTGAATCCTCTTTCAACTATTCTTTGTTTGAGGCAAAGCAAGAACAAGATTGTGGTATCAATTCAAAAGAAAAATCACCTACTCCCGCCGCCACCCACCTCCAAGGAAGAGTTGTTGTTTTATGTTTGTGAGCTTGTAGATAGAAAAAGGGAGACTTCACGAGCTACGTGGTGGATCAAAAAGGTTGTTATGTTGCTGATTTGCTGATTTGAAATTTGTGAAAGCTCAAGCTAACATTAATCTTCATACTTGGTCTATTTCTTGATCTTAGGATTCATGAACTAGGATCTTGATGTGTATGCATATATTGTTTCATATATATATGTTTGTTTTATTCCGCTGCATGATATATGAATTCACATGATATGGATATATAGTGAATCATATGTTTAATGATTATAAGAACATGAAGTCTTGCTATTCTGAATGAATTTAAAATTTGCTTCTTACGTTGATGATTATGTTATCATGGAAACATAGGGTTGTATTTATGTTTATAATCCATGTTATATATGTTATGGGGTTAGTTAATTGTTAATAATTATAAACTTCGTAACTCATTATGGCGATATTTGATGGTTAAAATCTTATTAGATCGATGATCTAGTGCGCGGAAATTTAAAAAAACGTTACCCTGCACCGATCCGTGCAGCACTATAAATTCTAAAAATCGTTATTATTAAACTTGGTTAATGTGCAGTTGCGTGTCTAGACGTTTTTAATTTTAATTCCATTCATTTTACAATATATATCTCATTTTGGGACTTTTAAATTTTCTTTTTCCAAATATAGAGTAGTTTTAAAATCCCTCCAAAACTGAAATTCTTATTTTAAAAAAAAAAAGATATTACCGAAATTAAATAACGCTCACAAATTAAGTTAATGAAACAGTTAAATATGAAAGTGACTTGGCCATTAGAAATAAAATAAAGGGGTCAAAATGTGTATAATAACAAAACATCTCATAAAAACAATTATACACATCATGTCATGTATTTAAAAATAAAAAACATTTACAATAGATGTCCAATACTCAGATAAATATCTACTTAAACAAACATGTATCATATATAAAATATATATATATATATATATAGATACACATGCATCAACTCCAGTAACTACTTCAACCAACTTATCATCAAATTTGCTTTCAACTGGAACTTACAACATAGTTTAGTGGATATAGCTTGTGATGGTGAATGAGAGGTGCATGGTTAGATTCCTAACAGATACATAAAGCGGTTTAGGTATGGATATATAAGTTGATATAAGATATTTGTATAGAGTTAGTGCAGAAGTAATTGTACTATTTACCGTTTAAAAAAGAAAAATACTTTAAACCATAAGCTACTGTAATAAATGATTGACTTGGGAGTCATAAGGTGGTGCAGCGGTAAGGAGTTGGGATAGTGAAGGAGAGGTGCATGGTTCTATCCTGGCGGTGGCAGAGTTATAAGGTTGGTTTATAAATATGGAGAAATAAGGTTCTTTAAGAAGTTTGTATAGTGTAGGGGTAGTCGTAATATTTGCCGATTAGAAAAAAATGATTGACTTGGGTAGAAAACCAAGTTAACGTACAAGATTAACTAATGTACTGGACCAAAGTTAAGAACATGACTGCGGGGGTATACCATCACATCACTAACCAATAGAATTCACTCAATCATTTATGCAACATTAGATCGATCATACTAAATCACCGAATACCAAAGTGCCACCGTTTAATTTGGATTTCATTTTTCTTTCTGATCAGAAAACAAACGTGCCTAGCTAGCTCTGAACATAATTAATAAACCACAATTAATACTGAGCCACAAGTATAACACCGAATCATGCTCTATAGGTAAGGTGTCTAAACCTATAGAGGTGTTGGGACGGTTTACGGTGATTTTTTCGGAAGCTTTGAGACCATTTGGTTGAGGATAGTTGGTGGTTGCGTGTTGCCTAGCTAGATGTGAGGTTGAGAACTATGTATTTCGGTTTAGTTTTTCGTTATTGTATTTGGACCCATTTTGAACATTACTTATAATCGTTTAATTAATAAAATATTTTTAACCGTTTAAGAAAAAAAGTCATGGGTACGTACGACATATGTATTACACAGAGTCATGCATATATAATTCAAGAAAACTGTAAACATCACTACATCATCACATTCGTGCATACCAATATCCATAACATGTGATAGAATTCCAACTCTCCCAAAAGCTTAAGTTGTTGGGGAGGAACGAAATTTAGTCATTTATATTAATTCTCCAACACTCCCCCGCACTCGTGGCCGATTACAACCTCTTTGGGGAGGCTAATTGAGTGAAAATTTAATATGGGGCGGAGTTTGTCTCTGGGGAGATTCGAACCCAGGTGGACGTGAGCCTGATGGCTCTGATACCATGATAGAATTCCAACTCTCCCAAAAACTTAAGCTGTTGGGGAGGAACGGAATTTAGTCATTTATATTAATTCTCCAACAACATGTAACATTGAATAGTACTTCCACTTTGTTTTTCTGACTTTTTTGGGTCCGATTTGACCTCAAATTAATCCTAAACCGCATAAGAAAAATAATTAAAAGATTTATATTATGAAAATGTAAACATTCTAGTTTCTTAATATAAAATTTGAAATTATTTTTATCGTATGATTTGAGAATAATTTGAGGTCAAACTGAACCTCGAAAAAGCTAAAAAAAACAAAGTGTTAAACTTATGGCGGGACGGAGGAAGTAGTATATACTAACGTGAAAGCCTAAATTAAGGAACTTGCCTGAAACAACATATGTAAATGTATAACATGAACGGCTGCCCGATCCCCGTAAATCCGTGTCATTCTTCCTTAATCAATACGCTCTGCTGCCTCTAACAATTTTCGTGGAAACAAGATGAACGAGAATCAGTTTGTGGCTTCTTGATCGACAATGAATATATAAGAGGAGGTAGAAAGAATCACTTACCGAAAGAAGCATGATACTCTTGCTAGAAGAAACCTTTAGGTCGATAGCTAGGTTGTTAAGAAGGCGCTGGAGAAGAAATCTTTAGGGATGGAGGTGATGGTTTTCACCTGGAGAGGTTGCAACAATAGGATTAGCTAGCTAGTGGGCTAATTAGGGGCTTAGTAAATAATGAATTGGATTAGTGAGATTAATGGGTTGGGTTATAGTTAAGTTGGGTCGGAGCCTCGAAAAAGGGACAGACTAGAAATTGGGGCAATAACAATTTAACTAATTAAGAAAGAAATAACGATTTAGAATCTACGAATTCGAGCCTTAAATTAAGTCATTTGAATTTGGTTGCTGGTAGTGCCATCGCTTTCTAATGATCATATCTTTATTTTAAATTTGTTCAATGTACACATGGATATTTTAGCGAGAGGTAATTAAATTTTAGGTCATCATGAATATGATATCTCGGAAACATCCTGACTTTGTCCTTATCTTGCTCGGATTTTTTTTATAGCATCCCAAGGCCCCTACTGTTCAAATGGAGTTGGGCATCTAGTACCCTTCTCAAATAATTGTCTTGAGAGATATCAAGTGCATCAACGTGCAATTGATTGTCTAAACAGGCGCAGGGCAACGGCTTGGCAACACAGGACACTGGTACGGGACATTGATCAGCTCAGGAGGAACAAGAATGTGGAAGTCAATTTTCTCTTTCGGGAAGGAAACGGAGTAGCAGATACACTGGCAAAAAATGGAACAAGGAAAGGAAGAACAAGGGCGCATCTCACAAATTTTCTCACCTCTAATGATAACATTTCGGCTTGTAATAATAATCAGGAGTTTATCAACTCTCTACTACCTACCTTTTATCATCCGAACAATTGCCCTGCGTGGCTTTCAAATTTGCTTAAATTAGACTTAGAAGTAACGTACTTCAGATCCATCCGGAATGGATCTATAAATGTAAATTATTAAGTTCTAATAAAGTCCGTTTTCCTTAAAAAAAACGTGCAATGTGATATTTGTCATATTTGAATCTATGACTGCAACTATATAAGTTAATCTAAGAAATAAAATATTCTAAAATATAAATTAATTAAACTCCATAAATACCTACAAACTAATTCACAAATCCATACCATTCTCATCTATTATTATAGATTTTATTATTTTCGCTTCTTTGTTTTGCAGTGATAGTGTGTGAAAACAAATTATTTCGGTATAATACAACAATCAAATTTGATTAGGATAATTTGGATCGTAAAGTTCTTGTTAGTTTATTTGGTTGATCTCGAGTTGGGGGATTACAGATCGAGTCTGGTTGATTTACTTCTTTAAGAGCCATTTGTAGTGTTCCAAGTGTCTTTATTATCTAAATCAAGCTTATTTACAGGCATTAATTTCAACAAACAGTTACAATTTGTAGAATTAATGCCACGTTTTCCTTCTCTTCTTTCCTATGAATTTAGTATGCGTTACAATGTGACACAATGAATTATTCATGGGGCATTTACTCAGTTTCTTACTCTAGCTATAAATTGGGTAGTTGTGGATTGTCATCAACATAGAAAAATTACACTAAGACCAATTGAAAATATACAAGCAAAAGAGACAAGAAAAAGTTAATTAGACGCAGAAAAGCAAAATGAAGAGTGTGAATGCAATTATACTAATGATCATCGTTGCCATCGGGATGGTGGGTCTCATGGTTTCAGCTGACATTGACTGCAACGAATGTTGCAACAAGTGCGAGTATTCGGGTTGTCTCATCACGTGCCCAATATTCTGTAAGAAGTACCAGGAGTGCCCTTTTGAAGCTCTCGTTCGTCATCAGCATGGTGATGCCACTAAAGTCTCAAAAGCAAAAATCAAATCTAAAGAGTGATGATATAAGTGTACAATGTAATGTTATCTGTTGATAAATATTTTTTATGGCTTTTTCCTTAATATGAGATGAATATTATACGAAGTATTTATGATTAATAGGGCTTCCATCCTATCTTTTTGAAAGAAAAAAAAATGAATGAAAATTATACCAAGCCTACTTACATGTTAAATTTGGTAATGCCAATATAACATGCATTTTTTCTCTTTTTTCTTCCTCCGATATTATTTAGGTTTAATTTAAACATGAAAACACTCAATAAAACTGAATGGAGAATAATAGTTCGAGCATATATATTACATGTTTCACAAATAACTGTTTGAATCCTTCAAAATTATATTAAACCGATACACATAAGCATAGAAGTAGTGTGGAATAAGGTTATTTCTTTTATAGTGACTTAGTTCTTTTGTAAACAAGTATGCGTATTGTTGCGTGTTATTATTGTAAATTTTTTATTTATTTATTTATTGTTTCGTAGCTGCAAATATGTATATGTATTTCACATGGTGCAATGAACATTACTTTAATAAGCAATATTTATGCCTTCCCTTTGACACATGTGTTTATTTTTATATTAAAACTTAAAAAAAGAGCAACACAGGAAAATAAATTTTTATTAGCAAAATTTTGTATTTGGTCTCATTTTGGAATCCGGTCCAATTTGGCCCAGTCCATCAGGAGCTTCTCGAAGGCTTCATGATCACTAAAGAAATTTGGGTCGGATAGAAACCAAGCCCACACACTTGAAAACCCATTAACTCTCTTTATCTTGCTTAAGTTTAAAGTTCTCATCCAATTCAAGGTCCATGTGTTTAAGGAGTTAGAGTCTTCCTTATGGTTCGGGGCTTAAATGGGGATATGAACATAGAAGCTTCAAAAGAAGCATCTTTCAAATTGAAGGCTCCAACGGTTTGGGACTTCTTTGTGGACCCTATGTACTATATTACTACTCCATTAACCAATCATATAAATAATAAATCATAAAATACTAATATTGGGGCTTAATTGAGGGCTACTGAATAGTAGCCCTTTTTCAAGGGCTACTATTTAGTAGCCCCAAAAAAGCCTCCATTGGAGGTGATTTTGGGCTTCTTTGGGACTTAATTGGTACTTTAAGCCCCAAAGAAGCCTAAAAAAAACCTCCATAAGGAGTGCTCTTAATTATACCTTGATGAGCTTTAAAGTCTACACTTGGTTCAAACCCACACATTTGAGGGGTGTCTCAACTCTCTTAAGTCGGTCTATATAAAGCCAGCTCTTCAAGCTCACACCCTCGGGGTATCTCAGCTCTCTTGTTTTGTTTGCTAAGCCGGTCCAAATACTAGTTTGGTTTTTTAAATTGATTACTTATTCTTTTTTGTCCATAAACGATCTATAAGGATAGCGGTATCAAATGAAAATGCGAATTAGCTGAATTTAAATGCTAATTAAGGGTAATGTTAATTACAAAAACACTTTGCAATTTTACTTAAAATTTGTTCCCGAAGAGCAGTGGAAAACACAAAAGTTACAGTCTCTAGTTGTCTAGCGGTATAAAACACTGGCGCTTTTCGAAGTGAAATTGTTAGAATTGATCAATTTTCTAAACATAATATTAGAGACAATATGATCAGCCCCACATTTCAAAAAAAATTTAAAAAAAATAAAGGGATCAAGAACATCAATCATATTAACAATATTCAACTTTATTTTTTAAAATTCAAATGGAATAATAAACTTGTTTAGTCTGGAGTAATTATATGATAGAGAACCTAATGGGATGTTTCCAATACGCACCGAAAAAAATATGCAAGCAAGTAACCGTACCAACCCAAAGGTTGGACCGGGCTTTGGCTGGCGGCGTTAGATTTTCACTAGAATAAATTGGTGATGATTCCTTATTTTTAATCAAATATATATTCAAATGTATACCGTTCCATAAGGTGATAGTTTTTTTTTTTAATCGTAAAACAAATTTAGGATCACTTGCTTGCTAGAGAAAACCAAAAGCTGGACAAATTAAAAGTTTAGAACCCTCTAGCGGGCCTAGCGGCTACTAAGGTGATAGTTAACGGTGAGGAATATTGTCATGGTGCAATTAATTAATTAATTATAAAAGTAAAAGAGAATCAAAGGTGAAATCATTTTAAGATCTACAGATAAGAAAATGGCAGAATAGCAATTCCATCCATCTTCAACATTCAACATTACATGTTCCCGACTGAAAAAAAAAAAAAAAAGAAAAAAGAAATTAAGATGTTGAGAAGAAGAAATTAAGTAACAGAGAAATTTAAAGGTTGATGAAACCAATCCCCATAATCGGAACAGCAAAAGAAGCCTCTAGAAGCATCCTCTGCTGAAACAAATCACTTTGCCTCGAGTCTTCATGATGATGATGATGATCCAACATTAATAAGTCGCCCAAAATGGAGTCATAATATTTCTTCAATTTCTTAAGCATGCACAAGTATTTCAGCCTCAACCATTTCAGCTTCGCTTTCCTGCACAGCCTCACCAGACGGCTCGGCTTCTTGCTCCCGAGCTGTATCGACGGTAGACGTTGCCTTCTGCGGCGGAGTGTCCACCGGAATGTGGTGGAGGAGTGGTGGTTCAGTTTCTTGTTTTTGAGGGGAACAGTTTCTGAAGAAGAAGACATTTTGTTATTTGCTTTGGTTTGGGGTTAATTAGGAGAGAAGAGTTGACTTATATAATCATTTTGGCGGTGGGTGGGGTGACCCTTTTCTTGGTTACTACTGCTACTACAGTACATTATCATATATCTATGGGCTATTATCAATTTATCATATTCTCATAATACTCCATTTCATTTTTTGAACTTTTTAATATAATATTATCTTAAGCTTTAATATAAATTATTTTAAATTATAGATGATCAGTATATAATAAAATAGTATTATAAAAATATATTTAATTCTTATAATATAATTTTATTATACCTTTTCATGTGGTAATTTAAAAATAATGTATGATTAATTTTATTTCATTTTAAATCTCTTTAGAAACTTTAAACCGGAGCAAAGGTATTACTAATTTCTAAGTAATTTGTGTTAAAAATTGGTTTGGGTGTATTTGGTGTTATAAAGTCGCAAAGGAGTAGTGTATGTGTAGGTTAGATTTGTCGTTTCAAAAAAGAAAATTGTGTTAAAACTCTTTGAACGATTAAAAGGAAAGAAAAAAAAAAGAATTTATTAAAATTAAGATTTCAATTTTTAAGATATGGAAATAATAATAAATTTTCCTTTTGGATATGAGTAAGATGGGAGTGAAATTATGAGGGTTGAATCTTGAAAGTAGAGTTACGTCGGGATGGAGGACTAATGTCATAAAGGTTTGCGTGCACCTCACACATATGACATAAGCCAAGCATCTCTACTATATCTACGTTCTACACACATTTAGTCCAAATTTTACAACGATTTCTTATTGAGGTTGTAAAATGTATACTAATAGTTGCAGTGTTGCACTATTGTGTTTACTTTTACATTACCCTTACGGGTTTTTTTAATCACACAAGTCCTACCACCAAGTGAAAATTTCGAAATAAGAGTTCTAAAATATACTTGTTGAGTATAATACTAAGTCTCCAATAAAATTGACATGAAATAGATGCATCATGCATGCAGGTTTTTGTGACGATTTCCCCCCTCTTACGGCGCTTTATGCATACAAAGAGCGTGTGGTATGTTAGGAAATAATTTATCCACATTTATCAGCAACATCATTATTCAAGGCAAATATTAAACGTCGGAACATAAATTTACTAAATGTTGAAAATTTATTATAAATTACATAAAGTATCTATAAATTTATAATTTTACAAATTAACCCAATACTTTTAAAATCATCACAATTCCACCTTAAATAAATCAATCCCCTAAATTAATAACCTAATCAACATATTTCAATTCAATTTGAAGAACACACCAAGAGATATCATCAAACTCATTTCACACCTTGATTTGTAAATTTGTAATAAAGTATCTATAAATTTATAAATCTCTTGTAAATTTAGGGCTTTATAAAACTCATTTCACACCTTGATTTGTAAATTTATAATAAAGTATCATCAAACTCATTTCATACCTTGATTTGTAAATTTGTAATAAAGTATCTATAAATTTATAAATTTATAATAAAGTATCTATAAATTTATAAATTTTGTTTTACTATTTTTTTTCTTTATATATATATATATATATATATATAGATATAGATACAGATACACTAGCAGCAGCCCAAGTTGGGTTGCTGCTAGTGCTTAGAAGCAGCCTTCTAGTGTATAGAGCTGGGCTGCTTCTAATCACTAGCAGCAGTCCAACGGGCTGCTGCTACTGGGCTGCCCAATTTTTAATTTTTTTTTTAATTTTTTTTTTTTTTTGAGTTTGAATTTAATATTAATTTTTGGAACACTTGAATTTAGTATCAAATTTATCAATTTTTTAAGTTCGGAAGTATCATTTGATCATTTTTTGTTCAAGTGATCATTTCATGTTAATAATTTATATTTATGAGTGTATTTGTTTTAGGGAGTGTTTGTGGTAAAGTAGAATTGATGAATTTAGTATAATTGCAATTGTTTATGATAATTTGTATGAATTTAGTAAGTTTGGGATTTATTTGTAATACTTGTAAAATAAGAGTCATTCTGTAAATTACAAATAAATTTCCAACATTTAGTAAAATTGCTACTACGTTTAATAACCTCTTATTCAAATGCTAAGGAACTTAATTGGACTGGAACTGGGCCTATGCTAGAAAGTAACTTAATTATATACTTATGAAACAAAAGAAAGAAAAAAAAAAACATAAAATACCATTATGCACCCTTGATGATTTTTATATACACAAAATATGTTCGTGTTTTATTATTTGAGAGTAGAGTTACTAAATTATTTTATTTTTATCCAATCCAATACATGTGTAGGATTTAAACTATTATGATTTGGGTATAAAATGATTACTAGTTTTACTGCTATTTCGGTCCTAATGAGTTGGCACAGCTGTAGTACTCCAGCTAATTTGTTCAGCTATTCCAATATTGTGTTTCTGGGTTACTTTGACTGGATTTGATGGTGTTGGAGTTTTTGGTTGAGGAGTATAATCTCATCTGTTTATCTTGTGTAATTTTCTAATGTTGTTCTGTCATCTGTGGAGATCGAGTGATGGCTTTGATAGGTATAATGCTTGTTATTTTGTAAGGTTAAGTCTTTCACGGTCTGATGATGCATTGTGGAGTATTTTTTAAATTGGTTTGGTTTGTATTTTTAAATGTATTGTTTATACTTTTTGTATTGGAAAGGTTGATCCCATTAGTAAAAGTTTTTGCTGATTAAAAAAAAGAAGCTAAATTATTTTATTTGAAGGCATGTACAATTCGAAATTGTTCAAGCGTGGACAATTTTTTTTTTTGGTAATAAAAGATTGTCAATATTTAAACTTTATCAAAACGTAAAAAAGGTACAATTGGGGAGGTGGAATATCTCGAAAAATGTCATTCTCCATATTCATATCTTCTAACTCTGCCATACAATCAGCACAAGTGTTTGCTTCTATTAAATCTTGTATTTCTAAGAATATTTATCATATATTCTTTGTATTCGGAGGTTGATGGATCCTATTAATAAAAGATTTTACTGATTAAAAAAAAAAACTAAATTATTTTATTTGAAGTCCTATACTTTTCATTATTGTTCAAGCGTGTACAAGATTGATCCTACAGTATTTGGGTATAAAACTCGCGCGACATATCGATAATTATTAATCCGACTATAACGTGCTCTTTCTGTATTATTTATAACAATATTGCAATATTGTTTAATTTTATGAGAACGATGATGGCAGATTTCAACTAATCTCGTGGGCCAGGCTGTAGTAGACACGTCTTAATCACAAATAATATGATTATTTTTATTAATAATAGTACTAACAAAGCTCTTGGATGCATGGTTCATATCTTAGGAGTGTGATCGAGATTAATTAAACAAATAATGATCGGTTGATCATATTCATGCTTGGTATCTCACCATCTCTTATCTCGAAATTCTGTTTTCGTCACTATTATCCTTCTCCATACTCCGTAATAAGTAAGTTATCGATCCCTCAAAACAGTGTCAAACTACATATGTTTCTCTATAACTCGCGTCTTTATAAGTGTTAGTAAAAATAAATAAGTAGAAAGAGGAGTTATAAGATGGTCTGATGGTTAAGGTGTTGGAGTAGCACGAAGAGGTTGGGACTTGGAATTTGAATTCGGACAGAGATATAAGGTTGGTATAAATGTATTTGGAGTTATTGTAATGGTAATAATTTGACTCTACATTTGACTAGGTAAATTTGATGAAGATGGCCACTAAGTGAACGGGGCCGTTAAGGGTCCCTCACGTCAAGTCCATAATTGCGGTCCACTTTCATTCTTGAGTGACCCGATAGTGATAAACGGACACCAAGCCCATTACATTCTTGGCCCACGACCACATAGACATACAAGTCCAAATTGAGCATCAGTCACTCTATAACAAATGCTTTCAATCGATTGCGAGTCAGCCTCCAACTGATTCCGTTTGAAGAGGTATCCATGGCTCGAGAAAAGGGGAACGACCCTCAAATCCCGAGATCACGTTCACCGGAACATAGACTCTTTTAGGATTACCCCTATATAAGAGAAGGTGACCGGAAGGAAATATCATCTAACTCTCACTACATCATACTTGAAACAATAACATTCGCACAACAAGCTTAAACTTAATTTCTACGATAATTCACCAGTCTGCCTCCGACGAAGAATACCTTATCTATTTGTCAGGCACTCTCTACTCGAAAACGATCAACCATTCACTCTGCTCAAGACCTTTAGCTCAGTCTGACTTGGCGATACCAGATCCGAGGCAGCCTAGCATATCCAGTCCCACGACTGGCTCTCTGTCTATCTGAAATAACAAGGATAAGTTTATTTTATTCATTGTTTAAATTTAATCTTACATTATATATCACAAACGTCCTAACTTGAGCGTCGAAGTGCCTTCGGTCGATACCACATCGGTGTCACCTTTGAATCTCACCGCTCTAGATTTGCTTTTATATTGCTTTCAGGTCGCCGGTGCCCCCAATTCGTTCAAATACGTGATTGTAGATTCAAAGTCTCTACAGTAATAAGGTCCTGAAAGAGTAATGTAGGAGTATAGTAGTTCGATTTGCCTTAAAAAATAATTAAATGAGAAGCCTCTTGATAAACTCCGTATTGAAAGGCATAGAAATATTCAGGTCCAACAAAGAATAGCAAACGCTGGATCTTTGGGCTCAAAATATCTTGGCCCGACGAAGAATATATACTTGCGTTGGGTTTTAACAGGCCTGAATGATAGTCGGCAATAGAAAATTGGGACAATTGCGTATATATGTCCAACAGTGGACATTACGTTTGGTATACACCGAATGTAACTAAGTGAATGATGTTTGCCTACTATTGGATTGATCCGAACGGTCCTTGCAGACGCCATTTTTCTTTCAGACGAGAGCACAAGTGACATTTATAGTTCGGTTGGTTTTCAGTTGAACAATGGATTATAATGTTAGCAACTTGTCATGTAAATTTCGTATTGTTTTCCTAATCATATTACTTATACTCTATGTAATTTTATTTCGTTATTTATAAACTTTGTCATTAAAAAAAACATATTTACAATATAGTGTCTTAATGCATAAATGCATAGTTATGAAGTATTACTACAAAGTACAAATTAGACTGTTCTCGTAAATAATTTAAAAAGTAATTTAGACTACTTTTATTAAAATTTTAAAAAGGGCAATTTACATCTACACTCCTTGTTAGTTTTTTTTGTTACAGATCTTACCCTCTTAGTTTAACAATTATTTGCAGCCCCCTGTTAGTTAAAATCAATTACAAGTAGCCCCACGAACTTGACTTTTCGCGCTCTAAAAACTGGAAATGACAGTTTTAGCCTTGCTAGAATCTCAGTTTTTGGCCTGAGCCAAACAGCTTAAGTTTACTTTATTTACACATTTACCTCTAAACTATTTTATTTTACAAAAGTAACTTTAATTTATTTCAAATTAACCACAAAAATTTAAATAAATCTATAAATGAACTAATAATAATTGTAAAATTACCCCAATTTAAGGTTTTTTTTCAAATCTACCCCAAAAATATAAGTTAAAAAAACCCAAAATATAAAATTTAAAAAAAAAATAAGAAAACAAAGGATCTGGTCGGAGCTAGCTTCGACCAGGCCACAGCTCCGGAGCTGGTAATAGCTCCGATCGGAGCTATTTTACAGCTCCGGTCGAGCTGTTTTACATCTCCTAACCGGAGCTGGTAATAGCTCCGATCAGACCTATTAAAGAGCTCGATCGGAGCTGTTAACATCTCTGATCGGAGCTATTTTACAGCTCCGGTCGAGCTGTTTTACAGCTCCTAACCGGAGCTGGTAATAGCTTCGATCGGAGCTATTAAAGAGCCCGATCGGAGCTATTTTACAACTCCGGTCGAGCTATTTTACAGCTCCAGTTAGGAGCTAACAGCTCCTGCCGGAGCTGTAGCAGTTCCGGTACTGGAATTCGGTATCGGAATTGTAAGGTGAAGAAGATGATGTACAAGAAAAGAAAAGAGAAAAGATAAAAAGAAAAGAAAAAAAAAAAGAAGAAAAAAAAAAGGAAAAATGATATAAAAAAACTAAGGCCTTGTTTGGCCGGTTGTTTGTGAAAAATGAATAACGGGCAAGTCAAATATTTTCCGGGCAAGGGGGTTCGATGTAATTGTTAAACTAAGGAGGTAACTTTCGTAAAAAGAGCCCGTAACAAGGTAGCCATATGTAATTTTCCCTTTAAAAAATTTAAGCAAAAATTATTAGTGTTTGGTATTCTATTTGGTAACATCTTATTATTATTAAAAAAAAAAGTTGAGGTGTTGGAGTAGTAAGGAGAGGTCGGGGGTTCGAACCTCGACGGAGGCATAAGATTGATATAGGAGTATTTGAAGTTATAAGGTGGTAAAGGAGAATAATATAACAGTAGGATTAGGATAGTTAGATTTATCATTTTGAAAAGAAATTACATAAGTAGAGGTGGTTATGTTTGGTAAAATTAATTCACTCGCTTAGTTTTTAAAATGAAGACTAAGGTTCTATTATTTTCGTAAGAACAAATTTGAAATGAACAAATTGAACCGAAATTAATTAAACTTATTTATTATATAAAAAAACAATTAAGCAAGTTTGAAGAGTATAGTATTTAATGAATTTTAATTGAATTAATTAAAGTAGTTAACATAGCCATATTGAAAAACGACGCCTGAGAGATTCGAACTCTCGCGGGGAAACCCCATGTACTTAGCAGGCACACGCCTTAACCACTCGGCCAAAGCGTCAGACGTTATGCTTTCCATGCTTATTCTTATATACTCCCTCCGTCCCAAAACAGTTGCACCGTTTTGACTTTTTGCAGTCAACGGAATTGAATTTTGACTACAAATTACTCTTAAACTATAATAGTAAAACATTTATCAAAATTATATTA
Organism: Plantago ovata; assembly: GCA_028274465.1. Classification (NCBI taxonomy): domain Eukaryota; kingdom Viridiplantae; phylum Streptophyta; class Magnoliopsida; order Lamiales; family Plantaginaceae; genus Plantago; species Plantago ovata. The sequence goes on along the minus strand of CM051456.1, from coordinate 14,338,733 downwards.
TGAAACTTTCCATCCTAAATTTTCAATATGTAATTTTGTTAAATATTTTAACACTATAGTTTAAGAGTAATTTGGAGTCAAACTTCAATTTTGTTGACTGTAAAAAGTCAAAACGGTGCAACTGTTTTGGGACGGAGGGAGTATACAAGCATCAACAGTTTATTTTATTCACTTTTATCCTTTATAATCATTTTCATATTCAATACACACTTAACTTTATTCAAGTGACTTCATCACCCTCTTAGTGACAGTTAAACACTGAAGATCAAGTGTGGCCCATGCCTATATGTAGTTATTATTATTTTTTATTTTCTCTCATTTTATTAACTAGGACGAGCAATGCTCAACAAAACAAAACTTATAACTTATTAGGAATTGGAAAACAACCAAATCAACAAGCGTTTTATTAAAAGTTTCATTAATGATTTAATATATCGCTTCCTCCACTTTCACTTGAAAATTCAATCGCGTTTGATGCTTTTAAAATGCACCATTATTTTATGAACGTTAGGCGAATTTCATATGCATGTAGTCGTGCATAATCATGACTCGTGAGCCTCATGGTGTATTCGTGTGTGTATATATATAGTATAAAATTTTCCCATGGTTAGCCTCTTTTTGGCTTTCAATTCCTTTTGCTATTTGTTGTGGTAATCTTACGTGCCCGGTACCCTTTCATCAAGAACCAAAAGACAAAACGTTAAAGATATCGTATACTTCGATGTTTCTCTTTACTAAAAAAGAAGAAAAACGGTTACAAAAGCATACATATGAGGATTTTACTCTCTCAACTACATGAAAATTGTCTTATACTTTTAACATCATGGCATTCAAAATGGAACATAACATAACATTTTTCTAGTTGATGAGTCTTTTTAACTTTTGATTTTTTGTGCATAACAAGTAGTAGGATAGAAATCAAAACCAAGGCCCATAACTGGAACGGGGAAAGAAGTCTCCACCAGCATCCTCTCCTGATGATCATTCACAAATGTGTCATAGTATTTCTTGAGCTTCTTAAGCATGCACAAATACTTCATCTTTAGCCACTTCAGCTTCGCTTTTCGGCACAGCCTCACCAGAAAGAATCCACGTCGATGCTTCTTTTTGCCGAGGCGGATGGTGGGGATCCGCTGCCGTCTACATCCACGAATTATCCACCGGAAGGAGGAGGTGCTAGTGGCTTGCTGCTTGTTGTTTAGAGGAACAGCTTTATGGTCTGAAGACATCTTCTTTGTGAATTGTGATAAGAGAGGAGTGGAGTTTATTAATATAAAATAATAATAAATGTTGGCCTGTGTGATGTTTTAATGCTACCATACGTTTAGAAGTTATATACGAAATTAAAGAAAAATTGTCAATTTATGGACGAGATGGAAATTTGAGATGTTACATTTGGAGTTTGCTTCGGGGGAATCTTTTTCCCATTTTATCTTTACCGTCTTCCTTTTGTTTTTAACGATGATATCAAAACATTTTTATTCTTGAGCAAAAGGGATGAGAAAATTGAAAATGACTTTTGTCCTGTTTTTAATTATCTTTCAGCGCTTCATCGTGCCATTATGCCATAATAGTTGACATCTTGAAGTTGAAAAAGTTGAATGAGATGAATTGAGTAGTTTTTCGAGGAGGTAAATTTTGCTCGAGTTTGACCCAAGTTAGTGTATCATTATCAAGAGACTTTAAAAGTTTTAAATGCATCGGAGAAGGTATTCGTGGACGGCCAGATTGAATTTACACGCAAAACCCTGATCAGCTTACCAATCAAATGGGTCGAAAAAACTTGGGCCGAAATACAAGAAATTATTATGAGAAATTTAATAGTCAAAAGTAAAACTTGCAAACTACTCGCATAACATACTTGATCATTTGATCTCAAACTATCAAGAGTCAAGACCTTGTTTAGCGTTAGCTTATAAACTCCAAAAACATATAAGCTAATGTTCACGTAAGTAGTAACATATTTATTGTCATGTAAAATAAGTGTTTTACATAAACGCGAGTTTATAATTTTGGAGGAATCTTAAATCACGTGAATAAAAGCAAATTTCAATTAATAAAGTAGAAGTACATGAACTAAAATTGAGGACACTATTGAATTAACAGTCTAATCATATTCATATTGCTTCAAATCAGCCCTATTAATGAATGTGATATTTGTCCAGTGTGATCATAAGATTTCATGTACTTGACTCAAGCTCCGACAGTTAGAAGTAGAACCCAACAAAACCTGTCATATTAGTTTTTCACTTAACAGAATTCAAACATCAACAATCCTTTTTAGCATTTGGATCTGAATCGGCCCGGATATGCTCGGATTGTTAAATAAATCCTTTTTAGCATTCGGATAAATTTAAATTCTTTTTTAGCATTCGGATAAATTTAAATCTGAATCGGCCCGGATATGCTCGGATTGTTAAATAAATCCTTTCATTCCATTCCAGGCAGGCCCAACTTCAAATTTCAAGTTGAATTTTAGGCATTAGTCAATGTTGCCAAGTTCATGGTCATTGTTTAGGGAAAAATAAAGATCGTGTTTGGAGCTCAACTTGGAAGCTAATTTAAGAAAAAATTGTAAAATGATGAATAGTTACGTCAATTAAGGGTGTGGAGAAAAATTGAGTTTGGTGTTAATTTGGGAGAAAAATAGGTATATAAAGTAGGGTAGTGATGATATGTAAGAATAATTGTTTTTTGTTTTGTACCATGTTCATAAATTGAGGATAATGGCGGATATGGATATGGAGGATGAGTGAAAAAAATGAAGGGTGGAGATTTTATTGGAGTTATATTGACTAGAGGGTGGAGATTTTATTGGAGTTATATTGACTAGAGAGAGAAAGAGGAAGTGATAAAAAATAAAAAAAAGATGAAAAAAATGATCTTAGAAGTAAAATGATGAATATTGTTGTTCATTTTATAAAATGAGCTCCAAACACAGAGCTCATTTTACTTGCTAAATGAGAGATCCAAGTTGAGCTCCAAACACTTCAAAGTTGTCCTTGGCTTGTAAAAAGATGGTTAAAGTACCTAACTAAAATTCCTAGCATTGCTAAGTCAACATATGCACACGCAGATGTGCACACGCAGAAGTGCAGAACCCAGTAATTGTGATTAAAGTCACAACTAGACTAGGTTACAATTATAGATTATGATTGACTTATTAGAGTGATTAGCAGCACATCTACACAACAAAAATAGGTAATTTCTCAAGTCTGTTGCCTGGTCAGGTGGACTGCAAATTACTCCCATTTTGACCGGGCGGAGCCACCTAGTGGAGTACCAGTCTAATGATTATATTACGAGTAGGTCTTTATTTATCTAAAAGTTCCACTCTGGTCCTAAAACGCTACCATTTTATATCATGACTGTCCAAGTAGATGGCAAAAAAAAACATTTTCCTTTGAATTTTGATTATTTGTGCACTTTGTCCTATGAAATTTGATTCCGTACACTTTACCCCTGGAGTATTAGGGGTTGTGCATATTACCTATGATATGAAGTATTAGTATCAATGCATAATATCCCCTAGAGTTCAAAATTTGTGTACTTTAATACTCTAACGGCATGTATTCGTTTTCATACGTGGGTGAATTTTTCCCGATTGATTTATTTATTAAATTTATATAATTATCTTAAAAGAGAATGAGATTATGAAGTAATTTAACCTAAATAAAAGAAACATAGAGAAAGGAAAAAATTAGAAGAAAACTTTGTTTATGTGCATCTTCGTAATTGACTTCTATTCTTTTACTCTTACTCCTCCCGTTGATCTCCCCTTTTTTTACTCATCCAATAAACCACATAAATCCACTTTCCGCTGGTACTATACACATATATCAACAATTTAGGAAGTTATGCGTGATTAAACTTAAGAGGGCAAAGTGCACAACTCAATTAAACTTCAAGGGAAAAATGTTTTTTTTTTCCCTACATAGATCGACCAAATTACATAAAAAAAATGTTTGTTTTTTTTTTTGAATTGGTGTGTTTTGAAATAATAATAACTTTGTAACGTTCGACCACACATACTGAAGGTCCGGCCTTTTGGGTCGGCGCGACTACTCCTAAACCGTTTTTGGAGTGATATGTTGGCCCCACATACCAACCCGTGTTCTTTCCCGCGCACTTTTATCCTCACTCGTGCGTGCACCGAGAAATTCCTAATCGATCACTAATTATAGAATTTATCCAGAGCAAGCACATTTAACTCTGAACTTCTTATGGATAATTTTCGGAAAGAAAGGTGCGCCTTGTTGGTATGAGTAGTGTTCTCGACCCCTTTAAACTCTATGAATTATGTGGCGTTACATTCACCCCTGTCCCGACCAACCGTCCGCCCTGGTGGGTTTTGGTTTGGTTTGGCTCTGAGACCATTTATAACGCCTCCACTAATAATGGACCAAAGAATCAACTCCTTGGATCGAAAAGCAGCTCATGAGTAACCACGCCAACGTAAAAGGGTGGGACTTCAGCTGATTAGTGGCGGGACATTGCAAACCTAATTGAAAAGTGAATATAATAAGATAGATTGATAAGAGGGATGAAAACTGAGATATATGTAGTTTAGAAGGGCAAGAAGGGGAAATCCATGATGCACCAAGAGAAGAGAAAGAGAATCAAAAGCAAAACTGACAACTACTAGTCTCATCTCATACATTTATTTGCATTTGGGATTAATTTGAGTTTCATTTGATTTGACATTCCACCATTTTCCTTCTCAACCAACCAACACCGCTTCCAAAAGTCCATAATACACAAAACACACAGCAAGCACATAGATATCATACATACATAGATCTATCCATCCATCTCTCTTCTTCTTCTTCTTCTTCTTCTGTACATGTATCTTTAACAAAAATCTCTGGTTTCAGATTCACCTCCCAGATGGAAACGAATCTCTGCAGCAACACCATATCATCATGAAACGCAGCACCAGGATCTAGAAAATAATTTCCCTCAATCTAGATCTCAGCTCAGCCGGTGCTGAGTTTTCTCAATCTGAAACTTTATTCTCGATTTCGGATTTACAGATCGAACAATTTTTGAGTTAGGAACAGTCAAAAAAAAAGAAAAAAATGCCGGCTCATGGGGATTTGGATAGGCAGATAGACCAATTGATGGATTGCAAGCCGCTATCGGAAGCGGAGGTGAAGATTCTATGCGATCAAGCTAGGGCTATTTTGGTCGAGGAGTGGAACGTCCAGCCGGTCAAATGTCCGGTCACTGTTTGCGGAGATATCCATGGCCAGTTTTACGATCTCATTGAGCTCTTCAGGATAGGTGGCAATGCTCCTGATACCAATTACCTCTTCATGGGTGACTATGTTGGTGAGCTTTTGCTGCTACTTCATTTATTATTTTGTTTTTTAAAAATAATTTGCTGATTCTGAGGTGTGTTATTTTTTCTGATCTGTTTGATTGTGAGCTGTATTTAGAGTAGTATGTGTTTTGATGTTTTCAATTGATGCTGATAAGCAATTTAGGTTATATGAAAATCGGTTGTTTGTTTAGTTTTGCTGAAGGGCACTAATTGCCCTTTAAATAGATAGTGATCTGGAGATAATTGCCCCAGAGAGCTTATTCCTTGTTGAAGAGTGTGTGAGTTTGTTTGTGCTAAAAATGCAAAGGTCAATGGCAGTTGGGTAAGTGTTATTTCTGTGGTCCAAATGGATATTGGAGATTAGCCAGCATGTTTCGGGACTGTGGAGTACTTTTTGAAGCAGACAGGAAGGACTTTTTTATGCATACGCCTATCACGTTCATGTACGTTTGTTAGGTCATTTGGCTGGATGAGAATCGGAAGGATTTGTCGTGTCCTGTAAGGGTTGGAGCCCATTATGCTCCGTGATTTTTGTTCGTTGACGTATTCAATGATGAGTCTTCAGTTTTTTGTTCGTTGACGTATTCAATGATGAGTCGTCAGATTTTTGTTCGTTGACGTATTCAATGATGAGTCTGAGTCTTCAGGTGCTGTTAATGCGACAAAAATGTTAAGGTGTAATGTTGGTATTTCATTGAGGCAATTTTGCGGAAAGACTCTGAGGCTGGGTGTTTGCCTTTTTTTTTTAATCCTTTTTGTTCCAGACATTATTGTCTTTAGCGGTCTATACGAATCCACTTTAATACCAAACAGAAAGGTAATATGATTGTAGCTTATATATCTTTTGACGGTTAACCTTGCCTAGTGGACCTCGGTTTTTTTCGGGCAAGATCCAAGTTTTTGCAGCAAAATTTTAGGCTTTCTCTGTTTTGTAAATGCAAAAGCACCTAACAGCCATTCCTGGAGTCTAACGTATTCACAAGATGCTCTTTCCGTGTATATTCTGTTCATAAAGCCTCCCCACTCTAGATTATCTAGGTCTGTAAGTTGTCTGGATTTATTTCCCTTCGCACGCAGCAACACTTTCTCCCCTTTACTCGTCCTCTTTCTGCCCTCTTTGGTGGAAATCTATTTATAGTTTTCTAATTTTAACCAAGTGTTCCTTATCTTACTGTTACTACTGATTTGTTGTGAAGTATTTTGAGTTTTACACACTAATTTGAAGTATTCTGTATATTTCTGCAAATGTGTGATGCATGATATATCTTGTGCAACAAGAATTTTCCATTGTGTCTTCTTGCACTTTTATTCGTTGTGTTACTGGTTTTGGTTGGGTTATTCCGGTCGTGCAATTTTAATGTTTGAGCAAAAATGTAACTTATATGCGGCGTCGTTGTGAACTGCAATAGGTTTCTTGGTTCAAGTGTACGTATGCATTGTTTTTATGGCTGTTATATTGTTTTTTTACATCTTTCACGTCAGATTAAAATTAAAAATCTGGTATCTGTTTCATAGTAAACTGTAATAGGCTCGTTTCTTGGTGAAGCTGTAGTTTGCATATTTTTATGGTCTTCCATGTTAGGCTAGTCTTAAACAATTACAGTTAGCCTTACGCTGACATTTTACTCCTGCTCTATTGAAATTCTGCGACTAACATTTACTATAATTATTCTCATGCAGATCGTGGATACTACTCGGTGGAGACAGTGACACTTTTAGTGGCTCTGAAAGTGCGTTATAGAGATAGAATCACAATCTTGAGAGGAAATCATGAAAGCCGGCAGATCACTCAAGTGTAAGACCTTTACCTATCTGGTGTGCATTGTACCATGCAGTTATGCAGTGATATAAACTCTTGGGGTACAAGGACTTTTTTTTGTTAATTGAAGTATAATCTTTTCTTTTTATATTTTACAAAAGCTTCCTTTTGCAAGATTATGGAAACACGAATAGTAGGAAAGTCGTACATTTGTTACCTTACCGAAAGCTGGCAGATCACTCAAGTTTAAAACCTTTGCTGATACCTCTTTAACATGCTGACATGTAGTGATATAAATTCTTGGATGCATTCACCTGTATTGAACTTTTCATGCATTACCTTGTAAAATGTAAACATGTTCACACAATATGATGGAAACAAGAATATGTTGGATGCGTTCTACATTTGTGAACTCACAAAAATTTCTGTATGTATTCAAATTTTTTGTAACAACTCCATGGTATGATTATATCTTTCTGCATTGCCTGAAAATGTTTTACCCCAGATCATGCTTTAAAATGAAAATCTAGTCCATGTTTGGTTACCAGATGTTGGTGTTAAATTATTCTGCAGTTACCAAGATTTGCTGTAGCCAACATGTCACTATGCATTACTGATGTTTATGTGAATTTGTTAGCTTTTCTTAGGCGTTACTACCTCACAAACTGGGAAGATATTAAATATGATTATGAGTGGAGACTTTCAAGACATGTCCAATGTAGCCTTATTTATTGATGGTGGAATAATTTAATTCCCTTGATTTCATTCCCTTGCTGGATTAATATCAAGTAAATCAAATGATGGGAAGAAGTTATTAAGCTCTCATTTCTGGCTGGGACATGTTCCTTTGAATTAGTATGAATCAGTCTTGTGTAATTCCTTCTTTAGAACATGCATAGTAGATTCAATTGCCTATTAATTATTCATGTACATGTTTCACTTCAGATATGGTTTCTATGATGAATGCTTGAGGAAGTATGGCAATGCAAACGTGTGGAAGTATTTCACTGATCTTTTCGATTATTTGCCCTTAACAGCACTTATTGAGAGTCAGGTTTGGATGATTAATAGCTGTTAATATTATCTTTATTGGAGCATCTTTACAATATCTGATTGCTTACATCATCTTTTTCATAGGTTTTCTGTTTGCATGGTGGTCTTTCACCATCACTTGATACCTTGGACAATATCCGAGCTTTAGAACGTATACAAGAGGTATGTAGAAACTGTTTTGTCCCAGTGTGTGCTATGATTTTGTTCAACATCAGTCTTATTCTAAAATTCTGCATTCCGTTTTAGGTTCCTCATGAAGGACCAATGTGCGACCTGTTGTGGTCTGATCCAGATGATCGCTGTGGTTGGGGTATATCCCCCCGTGGGGCTGGCTACACCTTTGGACAAGACATAGCTGCTCAGTTCAACCACACTAATGGTCTCACTCTAATCTCGAGAGCGCATCAGCTTGTCATGGAAGGGTTCAATTGGTGTCAGGTTTGTCTAGTTGGTGTTCATTACTCATGCATCTTATTCAGGGTTTGTGTAATAGCTCAATCTTTTTTAGAAGCATAATTCAACATTATGTATATATAGTCGGTAACAGTGTGTCAACCAGATAACCCTTCTGAGAGTTTGCATAAAAATGTTAAAACACTAGATTCTAAGTGGGAGTCATAAGGTGGTCTGGTGGTAAGGGTTCTGGAGTAGCAAGGAGAGGTCGAGGGTTCAAATTCTGACGGGAGCATAAGGTGGTGTAGGTCTATTTAGAGTTATAAGGTGGTAAAGGAGTAGTAGGGTAGTTAGATTTGCCGTTTAAAAAAAAACTAGATTCTGTGAAGTAAAATAATGTTGGCCTTTTGGGATGTTAAACATAGAAGAGACAAAAGCTGGTCTTGAAATCACTTCCGTTTTTAGTTCTTACTATAGTAATTTACATTGGAGATTAGATCCTCAGCTATCACTGGGAAAAAAAAGGCTAGAAATAAGTTGAAGCTGTTTTCACATAAATTATTATGAGCTTCTTTTTACCGGTTTCCGTGTGGATTTGTAGGACAAGAATGTGGTAACAGTTTTCAGTGCTCCAAACTATTGTTACCGTTGCGGAAACATGGCTGCAATACTTGAAATTGGGGAGAACATGGAGCAGAATTTCCTTCAGTTTGACCCAGCCCCCCGCCAGATTGAACCTGACACAACGCGCAAGACTCCAGATTACTTTTTGTGAGCTCAGCACCTAATGCAGTGGTTTGTAGTCAAGTCAGTCTTTCAGCTATATTGCTGTAGATGTGTCGTAAAAGAAGAGTATGTTATTTGAGGATCATTATCTACATCATTCTTTCTTTTTGGAGTTTGCTCTGCTTCCGACTTTGGTTATGTGATCAAGATATTTGCCGGAGAACTGATGAAGGCACAGAGTCTTTTGGTCTTGTGTATATTTTCCCAAAAGGAAAAAGCAACATTGACATGGTATATTATGTTTCTGTAATTTACAAGGTTGTTGTAGGGATTAGTGTTTGGAACCGACATCAGTTCTTTTTTCTTTGTTTATTTTTTTCTTTTTTTTTTTTTTTTTGCCTTTCTAGCATTGACAAAATAAATTCACTTGATCACTCATGCTTGCACTTAGACTTGAGAAAAGTTTTAGAACAGCTGTACATGCTATAGGAAGATTTTTAGTCAGTCAGTCTACAAATTAAACCACTGGCAAACCTAGTTGCTTAGATTCTTTCCCTGCTGTTCTAGACATTGTTCATAAGTTCTCGGTAGTTGACTTTCTTTTCACTTGCCTGAAGCAAGTGTTGATCAGTAGTAGATGAATTGGTTTTGTCACACATTCTTACTTTATAGTTGCACGTATTTGCATCAGATGGGAATAAGACCACCTTCCCGTCTCTGTTGCATTTTGATGTTTAGTTTATTGGCCATATAGTTGATGGACCATGATTGGTTGTGAAGGGTGTGATATCAAGTTCTCTTGGATATCTTTTCTGTTATAAATACAAAGCCGTTGTCCTAGATATATGCTTCGATGAATGAATAAGTGTCTTGCCTTGAAATAGGTGTTAATGTGTTATCTCCCAAGTCCAATCTTCCTGATCCTCTCAGCGTGCAATCCATTTTAATTGCAATGCTAGTTCGTGAGACGCTGTAAAGGCTCTGATACAATTTCCAGTAAGTGTTCGCTTTGATACAAAAAATTTGATATTCCAAGCGATGTGGTATACCATGTGGCATTCTTCTTTTGAGCCCTAAAAGTTTAGGGAGATTAAAGCCGAAACTTCATATCTGTGTAGAGTTTTGTGGGGGTATGTTAAATAACGTACAACCCCACCTCAAAGTGATGAGAAGATTAACAAGTGTAGATTTTGAGGGTATAGTATATTATTAAATATTATGAAGTTTATAATAACCATTTGGTTGTAGAGTTGTGTTAGCTGAGTGCAGGGGAGGAGCCAGGGGTGTGCATTGTGGGGTGTCTTTTTTTTTTAGCTAATATTTTTTATTTTTCAGAATTTGGCACCCCCGAACTTTCGAAATACACCAGTATATATGTAATTTGCCCTCCTCCCGGGAACTTTAAATCTTGGCTTCGCCCCTGGTTGAGTGTTTTGTAATGAAACATTTTGGGTTACTTAATTAATACGAACTATGTGTTTATTGAATTCCTTACTTGACTTGTTTACATGTATATAGCACAGGATGTATATAGCATGGAATTAATATGAATGATGTGTTTACATGTAAAACAACTTATGCGCTTAAACAATTATCTTGAAATTCAGACAAACATCTTGTAACATCAGGTCTAGTATGGGATTGGACCTTAATAGGGATCATGTCTTTAGGATTGGGACATGACAGTAAATTCGTTTGCTTTTTTCCTCATGTGACATGGCATACGGCCAAGAGAAATTGCATGGCACTCGGACATGACGACAAATAAATATTCACTACAACATCGTTAGATTTATGTTAGTTAAATTGTTCAAATTAGTATTGTCACTCATGATCATGTATGACAGATCTTAACCAGTCATCACATGGACGAACTAATGCATATGGTTACTTAACTTTTAGTTTGGAAGGGGCGCTCACCCTCGTGTTCTTCAACATTGCTTGTTTGGGTTATCTGGTTATGCATAAATATGAAAGTGTGTGATTCGGCATAATTCACTACTCCATTAGAGGGAAGTTGGACTTCTCCGTTGAGCCGGTAGTATTCTTGGATAAAGAGGTAAATGTAACAAGGTTTACGTCCATTTGCATATATTCGTTCTACGAGTCAATTGTAAAGGATATGCATGTAGTAATAGCAAGATTGGCTACGTCACGGTACACATGATTATATCAATGTACCATTCGAATGGAATCGAGTGAATAATATACTACACAATCAATGCTGCAACCTTGCTGGCATAGTGGCGACTCAACGATGATTTACAAGAGGATCACCAAAATTCGAGGGTCCTGAGCTGTTAGTAATGGATTTGTTGGATCCACAGAGCGTCCATTCTTGCGCTTATATTACATACACTGCACGAATAGTATAGCGACTACATTTGTAAACAAATATAGTTATACAAACAAATAAATTAAGAACTTTAAACGAATTAGTTCACATTTTCGAATTAATAAAGAAAAGTTTATTCTAAATTTCTTGTTGCCTATTTTTCAATTTTTTTTTACGGGTTAGAAAATCATATCTTAATTTCATGCATGGATAAAGAAATTATTATAAAAATACATAATATTTTACAAAAGATACAAACACATACATACGTAGTAACTAATGCTATACTATTAATACTAGTAAGTAGTATACAACATTGCAATATTTCCAACGTTAAATTGAAATATCAAGGCTTTTTTTTTTTTTTTCCCTACATCAGCAAAAGTTTTATTAGTAAGACACACACTGCTGATACCCCTCACAAGGCTACAACTTTCGCCACCTACAATAAATACAACAACTATCATAAGCAAGTTATATGAATAATAAACATAGACAGTGATACCTCAACAATTGAACATGACTGAACTCTCACAAATGCTCCCAAGGCTGTACAGAGTACATTAACATATTATCCAAGTGTTCACCTAATTAATACTCTAATTAACCTCTAAAACCACAATCCAATTAGCTATCTAATCCAAACATTATCTTTCTTTTATCCAAACTTTACAAGCAAATAGTAAATCATTAACAATATTATATATAAATGATCAATTTCCCATCAAGCAACACTAATGATGCTATCTCCACCACCTCCATTGAAGTTTGAAGGCAATGCTTGGAACGCCGAGGCACGTCGAGCTGGCGGAGATTGCTGATCAGAAGATTGTGACGGTGGTTGAGCCGAAATCGATAAATTGAGTGACAATGATGGATGATCATGGGCAGTTGTATCAGCTTGGGTAGTGTTTCTATTTATGTCCAAATTGGCCATCTTTGATGAGGGGGGCAAGGGCAGGATAGGAATTGGCCTTATCGGCTTAGGGGAATTGTTAAGTTGATTGACTTGCCCTAAAGTGAAGTTTTCTATTGAACTTTCCCTTGCGACAGGTATAACTAGAGGGGCGATTGCCATAGGAAAGGTTGCGATAGGGAACTTTTCGGAGTTATTCATGAGATTCTTTTGTTGAATCGTTGGTGGCGGCTGTAAGTTGTCTTGATGCATCTGCTCTTCAGTGCTCGAACCTGAAACCTGATGATGATATATAGGGGGAAAAAAAGTTAGTAGTAATAGGTTAAAAGCATTATTGGTGAGGAAACTTTTGTACCTCAAAAAATCTAGACTTGCATGTACTATTATCCAAAGTTCCTAAAATACAAGTTGTGTGGTCCAAGGGTAACAATCCAACAGTCGTATTATTGATGTCTTCGTGCAATAAAGCTAAGGTTCGAGGCTTCGTACCGTCATTGTTTCGAACCAAAAGACACGGTTGATTAGTGATTACATATTAATATTACCCCACAAAAAATAGTGCCCGAAAGCTTTTAAATAGTGTGCAAATTAAATTTAGCGTAGGGTTCACGATCATGTCAATTTCTTCTTCTTTACATTGACATTGACAAGAAAATTAAAGTACTCCACATAATATATTCCATCTTCTAAAATAAATGATTAAAGAGTTTTTTCTTCATATTGCAGTGACATTTTAAAAGTTATTTATTTTGGACGGATGGAGTAACTACTAGTAAATCTAAATAAAAAGGGGTTGTGTCGAATGTTTACCGCATCGGTGGTAATGTCGAAAAGGCTAGATCTTCGGCGTCTCCTGTTGTGGTTGTTCCGGCGAAGAAAGTATTTCTGAGCATGACTGGCGACCTGAGTAGGTGTTCGGGTTTTGACAAAGTTTCTAGAGATTCCTCTCCAGTCTCCTTTCCCAACTTTTTGCAGCCCCAACAAGAATAGTTTGTGCTCCTCCTCACTCCACGGAATACCTATCAAATTAAATACGATCTTCACCAAATCACAAATTTTCTTGGTTCCATTTTACTAAATTTAACAACTTTATGTGTGGATTGGATCAACAACTACTAACCGTTGACAGTTTAACTTAAAAGAACTCACTTGTCCACACAAAGAAAGTCGAAATATAATCATTCTCAAGGCAAAAAAAGCGGAAAGAGAAGTGGAGATCTGTGCAATCTTTTATTGCTTAATAAATTTTTACCCGGTTAAAAAAAAAAACTATACTCATGTAAAAATGCGGCAAGCTCTTTACATTTCGGCGATTTCGCGCACAGATGGAGAAATCAAAATTTGGATCCATGGAGCTAGCTAGTAAAACTTTACTTTATACATATTCACCAAGAAATAATATTTAAAAAATCAAGAATAAGAAAAAATGCTAAAAATCCTATAATTATGAGAACCACCTCTAAAAATGTTCCATAAATCATAGTACTATTTTCAAAAGGACAATAATTAAGGTTATACTCCTCTCTGTTTGTACAGATATTGCATGACTTGAACTAAAAATAAATTGTACTATTACAAAAAAGGCATTTAGATTTAGACATGAAAAACTCTTGGAAATTTTTTACTTTTAAGTCAAAAAGGATTTTTTTTCAATAAATATAGGGTCTGATAAATATATTAGAGAAAAACCACTTGGGTAGCTAGGTGATAATGTGAGTTTCACTAGTGTTAAGAAAATCTCTTATAAGTTATAATAATTAAAATTTCACTAAAATGAGTCTCAATCGATGATCATACCTCTTTTCCTCTCGCGGCTCCTGCCGGAGGGGTGAACAACGTCGTCGGAAGCATATCCATCGGCAGCAACGTCGTTGTTAGAGTCCTGAGGGTGATCATCATCGTACTGAGCCAAGTTGGTCATGCTAAAACTCTTCCTGAACGACCCGCCCTCCATGACTCGAACTCCAAACAGCATGAACCCAGCTGCAGCACTGCTGACCTCCGAGCTCTGGCCGTCATCGGCGGCTGAGAACTTGCTTTCCATCGCGCCGCCGTGTGGGTAGGAAGGAAGGAATGAGAGAGGAGAGGAGAAAATGTATGATCAAGAATGAAAGTGTTCAGGAAAGAAAGGAAAAGTTATAGAAAAATGTCCAAGTGAGGAAAGTAGCTTTTACTACTAATCACTTTACGTGCCAAAGAGGGCTTTCATTAGTTTTTTACTTTTAATACTATCCGTCCAATAAATATACTATACTAGCTTCTTTTTTTCTTTCCTTTAAATCAATCAAAAAGAGAAATTAAAATCTGTTGTCCATTTGATGGTATTGACAAGTCCACTTCTGCTCAAATACACTTCTATTCTATATAAAAAAAAAAGCATAAACTTGTTGATATGAGTAGAAGATCTTTAACTCTTTTTTAAAATTATTTTAGTCACTACACAATGAGGAGCTTGAGTACTAATGAAAAGATTGTTATTTGTTAGTGTTTTGACCGGAGTTTTTTCGTGTCATTTGTTCTGTTGGTACTGTTCGCACTTGGGTTCTTGTTTTGGTCTTGTTATCACCGTTTGTTTTGGTGTAACGTTTTTTTTTTTTTTTCTTCCGATGGTGTGGTTTGGCTACTTCTCTGGTTTTAAGGATTGTCCTCAAGTTAGTGTAGTGTAGGTTTTGCTGCTGCCTTCTCAAGGCTAGTTGTTTGGTGTGTAGATTGGTATTCCCCGGTATGATTCCGCTTTATGGTTTAGGAAGTTACTTTCTTATATGTTTTCCGGAGTATTATTTATACTTTTGGTTATCAATATATTCTTTTAGCCGTTTAAAAAAAAAACCACTCATCCATAAATAGGTGACATCCATGTTGCACGATAACTTTGTCGGTGCCTATATTTTTCATGCTACCAAGCGTAGATAAAGGTTTAACACACTAAACAATTGTTGGCTCAAATGGTAAGAGATTTAAATTCAAGGTTTCGGGCTTGAGCCTTGTGGATGTAAAAAGCGTTGTTGGGAGAGTCGGCCCCTAAAAAAGAACCCAACAGTGCTCGGCCAAAAAAAGGTGTCAAAGCGGATATATACCAATAGAAATCGAGAAAAAAATTAAGTTTAACACATGTAGGGATGGCAATGGGCCGGCCGGGCCGCTAGAGGCCCGGTCCTGGCCCGACACACTTGGCCAGGCCCCGAGGGCGGGCCTAAATTTTAGGCCCAAGCCAGCCCTTCATGGGGCCCATTTTTATTTTTTCCCAAAAAATTTCAAGTCACCCACACAAAAATTAGAAATTAAAAGATTTAATAATTTAAAACAAAAAAGCTTCAAAAAGTTATAAATTATTGGTTGTGATGTATATTAAAATATATAATTCAATAGAAAATATTATAAATACATAGAAAAGTATGAAAAATGTATAATTACAACTTAATTTAATATTACTAATGTATAAATAACAAACAAAATAGTCATATTACATATATTATATATAAAATATAACAAAAAAAAAAATATACATCTGAGCCGGCCTGGGCCGGACCGGGCTAGAAATTTTGGCCCAAGCCCGACCCATGGGCCTATATAACAGGCCAAGCTCAGCCCAATAGGGTGATCGTGCGGGCCTGGCCCAACTAAATCGGTTCGTGTCTGGGCCGGGCTCGGGCTGCCCGGCCAAATTGCCATCCCTAAACACAGGCCTAGAGTTATATATTTAAAGGTCACATTATTCTGTTCATTGGAATCACTAATTATCAGGTTCCAAACAAAATTATGCTATAAATCTTATAATGTCGCAAAGTCTTGTTACATGTGAATTCCTATTTAATTTGGTTGGTGGAAAATATTTAGTAATTGGAGTTAGATGTGTCAAACTGCAGGTTATAATGTAGCATGTTGTAGATCATAATCAATATATATCAGGGAGACCGTTTCAAAAACAAATATCAGGGAAGAATGAATTACTTAACCAGGAGTTTATCTAATTGGTTGGTTTTAGAGGATTCAAATGTCTACGCGGTTCTAAAACTAGTTATTGTATACACATGTGGACTATCTTTTTTCTGGAAATTCAGATATACACACAAACAGTACTGTCCCATCTATTTAAAGCAAATAAAACAGAAAAAATTGGTTTAAGATAATAATGGGAGGCATGATTATTAGGTTCGATTACCATTTTGATTAAAAGTCATCTAGTTTTTAACTTTATCTCATGCTTAATTTTGTCCACATTACGTTATGATTGACAAGTTGTAAACTCTTGCGTTGTGTTGTGTGATGATAAAGTTTTTTCTTTTAACGTCCAAATCTTACTATATTAATTATACTCCTACATTACATCTATATCAAATTTATAACTTCAAATATGTCTAAATCAAATTATGCCTCTGTTGGGGTTTGAATTTCGAACCTCCGACCACTCATGTACTACTCCAGCACCTTTACCACTCGGTCAACCTTATAACTCCATTATAGTGAAAAATGACACAAATAAATAAATAAAGTTTCACTCAAATCAAGGTATGTTAAACGGACAAGATCGTACACTAAAAAAATGGACAAGATCGTATATGGAAATTCAATGATTGAGATCATCTCTCAGGTCAGTGAGGTGTGTAACCAACTTTAGCGGTTAAAACAGAAGATGTTATTCTGCTCAACAGAAGAAGAACTAGCTTCATTTTATTTGTTTGAAACGGACAAATTTTATTAATAGACAGAAAAAGAAAAGAGTACAAAAGCAACGTGCATAAGCAATGCACCCCGACAAGGAACAAATACAACCGAAATCTTAGAGACTAACAAGCTACCCCAAAACCGTTATGACCGCCACATTCTTGCAAGTTGTTCCACCAACTCATGGTCAAGTCCAAAAAAGGGGGTCATACGTTTCGTTGGCAAGTTTAGGTGACTTAGCTCATGACAAAATGTGATTTCTCCTTTTGGTTGGCGGGTCAATCACGAAATAGAAGGTCGCTCAAGTTAGCTCTTTACAAGCACGATTAACTAGCTAAACCGAGAAGGAAAAATATCCAGTAACTAGCTTCATTTTTTAAGAATCCAGTGTTGAGTTAGTACTAGATTTTGCACATTTTACACATCGAAATTTCTAGTTCATTCAAAGAAGAAATTATAGGAGTTAGGAGTTAGGAGTCTTAGGACAGAGGATTGTTAAAGTCCAGTGGTTTTGAATTTTATTAAATGTTAGTGTATGATTTTTGTATTGTATTATTTAGCTTTAGTAAAGCTATTAGTATTTTTGTTCTTAACACTATTTTGTCCCCAAATTTAATAAATTTCATGAAAATTTACTTTAGTGTATCGAACATGTTATACAAGTGTATTTACGCGTATCTAATTTTTAACTATTTATAAATTGTCCGATACATCACGTGGCGTATCCGGTGCTTATCACACCTTATATCCATGAATCTGATACCGCAGTTTAGTTAGTGTAGTTTTTTTTTCTTTTTCTTTTTCTTTTTTTCTTTTTATGTATAATTTCTTAACTTCTGTATAGAACTCTTGTCATAATATATTTTACCACCATTTCAATTTCAATTGTAACTTCACCCCTTGATAGTTTTGGTTCCTTTTTTTTTTCAATTTCAATTGACTTCACCCCTGGATAGTGATAAGAAGATAATTCTGGAAAGGGGAACTGAGTGCAATCATTACCGGGGTGTGATTCACTTGTTCGTGAAGGACGAATCCATGAATCTTTTTCCAGTTAATAGACGACACTTATACTACTACTCACTAATCAAAGTTGTTGATGCAAATACAACAAAACTAATTCCCCACTTCTTTGTAAGTGTATTATTATACAGTAGTAGTAATTATGAAAAGCAATTGATTGGCGATCGACAAATGGTTGCAATTAGTGGCATTTAATTAAAATAAAAATGATGTATAGTTGTTTGTCCTTCCAAATGACCTGGATTCTTGGACAATGCATGTCCCAATCTTGCTTTGAAGGTAGTATTAAATTTGTTTGAAAATAAGAAACTAATAATTTAAAGAGATGATGGAGATATAATGGGGTTTTTTGTGTACCGTCAAATTAGCATATTCTTGCAAATATTACTCCACAAGACAAGGGAAGAGAGCTTTTGAGGTTTTATTGCTTTTTGTTAATCACCACCGGTGGTGGGTGAGAATTGTGAGGATAAGGCGTGTTTGGACCCCTCCACCCATCACTAGATCAGATCTTCGTCCACTTACAACTTTCTTCCTTCCACGTTTCTGTTTAGTTTTAATCCAACGTGAATCACTTCGTTTTTGTTGGTATCAAATATCACACTTTATCATTCATAATCCCACTTAAACACTAATAATAGTGGTGAATCTTGCCTTCTACTAGACCTTAAAAGATGGTACGTACTACGTACTCCTACTATTAGGAAGATTGAAGAGTCGACTAGCGACTACGACAAAAGGTGGTGAAAAATGGGATCGTAGATAAAAATAGATTATCAAGTAAACAAACACATCACTAGATTTACTATACTGAAGTCGGAATTTATGTGAATAAAGATTTCCATTTTCAAAAATGTGAAAGCGTTGTCCGCTATGAGGTTTCTTCTTTCGGGATAATTGAAATGATAATTGAATTCAAAGGGTGGTAAGGTTCGAACATAATGAAGATTGAAGACAAGATTTCATTCAAATACAACCTAAACTAAACTGGAATTGTAAGGCGGTGGAGTGGAATGGAGCGGAAAAGGAGTTCGATCACACTTGTTATAGGACTTTAGGACTTTGCCATTTAAAAAGGTTCTGAAATCTGAATGCACACATTGTCGTTGCTATTCTATTTTCATGTCAAATAGGATAGCATTTGGGGTTTGAGCAAATTTCGGGACCATGTAATAGTGGGCTGGGCTCTTCCAATGTGGCCCATGTGCTTAGCAGTGTTGGCCCATCATTATCAGTCACGGTGTAACGCTCTGAGCGTCTCACATCACACAGTCTAAATTTAATGTCACCACTCACCACGGTCCACCCCCTTTATATTTTCCAAGCATTAGCGCGGACTATATTTTCAATAGTTCACTCCATTTAGTGATTTAGAAAAGGCATTACAGAGTTTCCTTTATAACCTAACAATACAACACACTGAATTTATCGCCTTTTTGCTCACCTGAATTAATCCCTGTTAGGCTCTGTTCGATCACTTAATATGGACACAATTGAACTGAAATTAACGAGTTCTCAGACAAAGATAACATAGTCTTATCCCTTCTGACAAGAATTTGGATCACTCAAGTTTTCCAACAAAATATCAAAAGCATGTTAATTTTCCATATGATTGGGATCACTCAGGTTTTTCACAAACACATACTCCTAATGAGCCTAACACACAAACCCAACCAGCCCATACAGTACAACACATTGAAGTTCCATAATAAGGTTGTAGGAAAGGTTTCACGCTCAGACCACAAATTTCAGTTCAAACAAAAGCGTTTGCCAGCATATTGACCTTTCAAAAATATCGACCAAAATGGTCCACAGTTTCAACACCAAGCCACAAATATATGATACCATATCAGGCAACTCCAAAAACACACACACAACTGTATCAACCCGATTGCATGTTTGATGTTTTCACAGGCTTCATTTCATTAATTCACATATAAGATGATAACTATGAACATAGAAAATCAATAAATAAAATATAGAAACAACTCAGACATAACATAAAAAATCATGCCTCGAGATTGTTTCAGAAATTTAAGGGCAGGGTACCACAACCGAACAGAGCCCGAACAATGATAATCTCATAACAAAGCAAATAGGGAGAACAAAGGACCACATTCACAATAATTTGCAACACATGCTCCGTCAGGTAAGCTAAAACCAAGTTAAATCAATAATAAGCCACTCGCAGAGCAGTTTTGCAACTACACATCAACAAGTATATACCAACATTAAATATACCCAGAACCTTTACCTTCCCAGAAACGTTCACACTGCGCACTAAGTATCCAGACTTGCAATTTTCCCCTTGGAATTTAGGTGACCATATACATGCCTTACACACTATTTCCTACGCATACAAAATTATCCTACTCTAGTTAGATGTCATAAACTTACATAAAAGGGATATATCTTCTATGCACAGCATATTCCAAACTCAGAGTTCACAAATCGACAAAAAGAACATATTTCCAACAAATTGCGTGTACGTTCCAACAAAAAGCGTTGTAAAGTGAAAGTATTGCTCCGCATATCCAAAAATACAAGATCAGTAGCTCTTTTTCCTTCCTTTTCCTCCCAAGATATGAAGCAATGTCATCATTTAGGAAAGAAATCCATGTGTACTAGACATGTTTGTCCCTAATTATTACACAATTTCAATACAAACATAAATAGGGGTACAGTGGCCCATCTAATGATCTAAACACAAATAGCTAAATTCCATAAATTTCTTAAGATATGTGAAACTATCTAATGAGCTCAACTTATTGCAACCCAAGGGAGTGCATTTCTTGTTGGTCTAGCAATTGTGTGTGCACAAATTAGGGTAATGCGACTAACTCTTCAAAGGGTAGTTATTTCAAATGTTTGCACAGGTATGATGGAGGACACCATTCACTTATTAAAGGCAAGCAAGTGAAGTAATGAGATTGAAGGCTCTGCAGTACTTGGATAGCCAAAAATAATAATAATAATAATAATGACCAGGAGAGTAGACAGAAGTGAAATATTTAGTCCCTTTTTATGACTTGACTTCTCAAAGGCCAAAGCCTTGGCCTGTATACGTTACTTAGGAGATAATAAGATCTTACTCTACAAGTCTTTGGTTGCAGAGATCCGTCCCTGATGGGTGTGTTTTAAGTCTAACAGATAACTCTCTAACACAAGTTTCTGTTAAAACTTATATGGGTTGGGCAACTGAAATTATGTGCCAGTTTTAGTTTCCCTAATTAGCATGACACAAGTGTATGGTTCTTCTAAAATTTGGAATGTAGAACGCAATCAATACACAAGCTATTTTGTGTTGTCACCAACATACCCAGGAAGATTACCTGAAAAACTATGCCTAAACAAAATTATCTTCACGTCATCTCATCAATTGCTAATGTGTTAGAAATGAAGGAAAATAAAGAGGCATAATCAGATTTGATCAAGATTTGGTGAGTTAGTAGAGGTATCAGCTTTGTAGATGATATTCACACTATTACAAAAGGCAAGAAAAATCAATCTCAAATATTTGCTTTACGCATTACGTTTAACATTATAAGATATTCTGTTCAACTATCAGCAGCGAAACTCCAGTTTTCTAAAAGGAAATATTATAAAATTCAGAACTTAGAAATTCAAATTCCAATCCTTTATAAATAGTAAAGAGCTTGAATTGGTGAATATAATTATGAGAAACATAAACACAGTGAACAATTATCCCATTTGAGAAAACCAGATATATCAGTCTTTACTTTAGCATCACAAAAGACTCATAATTCGTACTTGCAGCAGCAACAGTTACTATGCTTTAGACAAGTATAAAGACAAATTAGAACAAATGTTGATTCATTTTGTCCAAATATGTGGTGAGCAATCAAATCTCTAGTGTATCCAGCACAATTCATAAAAATATCAGTAGAATCATACATGTTAGTGATAAAACGAAAAAACAAACCCCGGTGGTATACAACACATTGTGAAAGAACCTAAAATATTGTTTTCTAATTTAATCAATGAAATGTATTAACCAAACAAAGAAATGAAATGAGACGAACTTAAATCAGTAATAAACGAATACGAATCCAGAAAAAT
This sequence comes from Plantago ovata, assembly GCA_028274465.1. NCBI lineage: Eukaryota > Viridiplantae > Streptophyta > Magnoliopsida > Lamiales > Plantaginaceae > Plantago > Plantago ovata. Next base: position 14,316,460 of record CM051456.1, on the reverse strand, counting down.
ACCAATTTACAAATGCTCCTGCAACCGAGATGCTACACCAAAGCTCCATGAATAGGCAGTGCCATTTACCCAAGCCGCAATTAAAAACTCTCATTCGGCTCTGCCATGTATAAAGTATTTAAACAGATAAAAACTCTGGAAAAAAAATAAAATAAAAGCACACTTTGTCATCAATCTGTTTCTTAGTAGCTATTTTCGGACTTAAAGAGCTGCCTTCTCCTGATAACCAAGAATCCCACAACGCATACTTGCAAGATCACAGCAATACCAATGAACAGAAGCCCGGTTATCTGCCCGGTGTTAAGGTTGTTCTCTCCCTCTGGTGATGGTTGGGGGCTCAAATCTCTTCCATTGCCATCTGGATTACGCGGAGGTGGTGCTGGGCCGAACCGCCTCCTAGAATGTGGAGGTGGAGGGGGCGGAGGTGGGGGTGGTGGAGGTGGAGGGGGTGGTGGAGGTGGTGTTGGTGGTGGAGGGGATGGTGGAGGTGGTGTTGGTGGTGGAGGGGATGGAGGAGGTGGCGGGGGAGGCGGCGGAGGAGAAAACACCACCGGAGGTATGGGAATCACATTTTGGTCTTGGGAATCAACAATGTAGGGAAAGGAACCAAACAATAATAATGTAGCAATAAACAGAGTCAACAATGGTGAATCCATATAGACAACAAACAAACACAAGAGGAAACCAACAAATTCTTCTTATCCTTAACAACAATAATACAGGTTCTTCGCATCTGGGTTTTTGCTGCTGCTTCAATAATCAAATCAAGAATAATAAGTTGGTTAGGGTTCCGAAGAATCAACAGAAAGGGGCCAATTTGGGATTGGAATTGGTCTTCTCAGTGTTGAATTCTTCGTCAAATTGGGGGTGAGAAGGGCTCAGATATGGAGAAATTAGGGTTAGGGCATGGCATTGAATTGTTGGATCTAAGCTGACATTGCAAGTGAACAATAACAACATTCAAATTTTGCAGAATGATGACAAGTTTCTTGTAACCCTAATCCCTACAATTTCTCCACTAATCCCCCAATTTGTTGTTCTGTAGGTGTTGAAGAGAGAGGGGCAGAGAAATGTACAGATGGGGAGGGAGGTAAAAGGGAAGATTTGTGATTTGGGATTAATGGAGAATTTTATTTTGACTCTCTCTGTACACAAACTCTCTTAACCAGCAGGTTTTAGTTTAGAATTTAGATTTAGATAGATCGAAACGAGACGACTTCAATAACTTCAACCTAATTCAACGTTGTAATTTGGGAATATTACATCGGTATCGCTTGAAGATTGATTACATTACAAACTAGAGCCTCTATTTTCACTTATTACATCACGATGCTCCGTTTTTATTTTGTAGGTTTCCGTTCTGGAGCCGGAGCCAATGAGGACTAATTCAGTCGGTTAAACTTAGCCGTTGGGGTAGTCTTGTCAATGGACGCATGGACAGCCAAGGCCCATATCCACACCAATACAAAATATGTCAATGTAGCGGAGTGGTCACAGGTTCAATTTTTTTAGAGTTCGAGCTTTCGAGCTCAATCCATATGTTGAGAGTTCGAGCTTCTATCTATTTCAGGTGAATGAGATTAGTTTTCAGTGGAATCGACAAGTTTCCACGGTGATTACCTCGGATATTAATTGATGAAAAATGGAGAATCAATCTGTTTTTACAGTGAGGACTAAGACCGCGTGAGTCGGTGACTAAGTAAATACCTAAACATCACTGGGCTTTCATTAATCTAACTGAACAGACACCCAGTCAAGCAACTTTATTTTTCGGATCCGACTTTTTTATGTTGTGCCTTGGCGGTTTGGTTGCAGTTTTGAGCCCAACAACATGTTTATGGTTTGGGTTTGGTCTGGTGAGCACCCATTGACATGTCTAGGTTAAGGTGCATGACTCTAGGCATTGTGTTTTTTATTTCCGCCAAGTGCATTCATGCTCATTAAACTTAGTTCAGATTTGTTTACTTGTTTTTATATATGACTTACCTTTTAAATCGGTATACATGACCTTACTGATGTAAGTATTTGATATTCTCATTTTATAATTAATTAAAATGATCTTGAGGTGAGGTATGGAGATCTCAAGTCTAATTCAACCAATCGAGATCATTTATTTAATCTAGTCACATTCTGATCCTTAGTGTTGATTTGTGGTGTTTTCATAATTTAAGAAATATATCGATTTATTAATCTTTTATTAATCAGTTTTTAAAATCTTATGGAAAGCAAATGCATTGGAACTCATCAATCTATATCACATCTAATTGCAAATTTGACTTGTCAATATTGATTATCAGCCAAGACATTATCCAAATCTCATCAACTAATTGTTCATTAAGTCGGTTTTGTCACTTCTTGAATGATCAATACGAACTTATGTTCGGTATGAGTAAGAAAAGTTAGAGAATACAAAAGCCCATTCACCAAATCAGTCATATGTTGTTACAATGTATTGAATTTGGTATTTTACTTGGCACCTTACAAGTCCTAAATTTGGGATTGTATGTTTCTTGCACAATCGTTTTAATATTGTAAGTCATCATTCTCTACCGAGATAATTTCAAGCGTTGTATTAGTAAAATTGTTTATACCGAACTTACAATATTAGTTTGTGGAATTAAACAATAATATGCGTTGACTGGGATGACTGAATTTTGTTTCATTGATGTGTATGTTTTGACAATGTATAACTTGAGGAATTAAAAAATTTCTCTTAAATTTCCCGCCTAGCGCGGAATTGGTTTTCGTTGATATATTTTCGATGATGGTAGAATTGGACGAATTCAATTTTTCTTCACGGGTTTGGTGCTAGAGGATGACAAAATTGGATTCAAATGGTGCATGTTTCATGATGGTACTTGTGATAGACTGCGCATGTTTGCGCACTTACATATACATATTTGACAGATATGTTCGTGAAATTTTGTGCTTGATGCAATAGTGGTATTCATGGTGGTCGTGATTTATGGGTGGAGCATTAGGGTTTATTTTAATGTTAAAAGATAATGGAATTGGACAAATTCAATTTTTCTTCTAAAATTTTGATGCTTGGGGATGACTGAATTGGATTCAAATGGTGCATGTTTCACGATGGTACTTGTGATTGATCGATTACGCATGTTTACGCACTTATATAATATAACTACTCAAATAACTTAAGTTAACATAAAAACGGAAAACAAAAGTAGATTATAATTTTTATTACAGGTATGTCGTGAACTTTGTGCTTGATGCACTAGTGGTGGTGGGGTGGTGGTGGCTTATGGGTGGAATTAGGGTTTATTTTAATGTTACGAGGGAATGAAAATGAAGAAGATGAGCTAGTTTTGGGTGTGTGCTGAAATGTGAATAGAGGACTACTGACTCACTAATGAGTTTCTCCTTTCTTCCTTCTCTCTCTACTTTTTTTGGTGTGTGAGTGTATGTGTGAGGGGGGGGGGGGGGGGAGATAGGGAGAGAGGCTACTATCTTCTCTGCGAAACTAGATGCCTTGGACGAACCAATCTCTCATGCATTCGGTATGCTATCCTACACTTTCGGGTTGCAGTACGTGTTGGAATTTGGATTACTATAGCGTAAATCGGAATCCCGACATATTTGTAACAAACTTACAACTAAAAAGCAAAGCTTATTAATTTATCAAAAGTTCTTCAAGTTGGCACTTTATGTTTCCTACCTAACTATTATAGTATTGTAATTTATCAAAAGTTTTAAGCTTGGTACTACGAAGATAATTTCAAAGATTGTAATATTAAAATCATTTCCATTAAGGATAATATTGTTATTTTGTGCAATTAAACAATAATATGCGAAGAATGTGATGACGAAATTAGATTTCATTGGTGTATGTTTGGCGATGGTAAAACTGAAGGAGTAAAACTTTTGCGCATGGGGATGCCAGGACCGAGTTTCATTGGTGTACGTTTGGTGATAATAGAACGAGAGGAATTTAATTTTTCGTCAGACGTTTTGCACTTGGAAATGACATGACTGGTTTTCAATGGTATATGTCTTGCGATGGGACTTGTGATATATTGCACATGTTTGCATATAGTGTTTTTATGCGATGGGATGCCAGGCTCGAGCCTAAATTTATGCTCGTTTTACTAACGAACTGAGCCGCTCGACTCGATAATACTTGAATCGACTCGACACAAATTCATACCCTTCATAATATAACCACATTTTTAAGCCCAACATTGGCACAATAGTCCAATACTAACCCTACATCAATTCAAATTTATTTCATCTCATTTATTCCTCCAACTACACGGAAAGAACAACATTTAGTTAGCATACATCCATCTATGTAAATCGATCACCTCCACCGTCCCGACTACTAAAACTGCAGAGTTAAATTTATCCTCCCCATGTTCTCTTATTTCTCTCTAATCAAAGTTATGTTGAATTCACACGGTAAACATTATCTTAATATTACCTGTTTGGATTTGTACTTATACAACTTCACGCTATTTTTTGCACCACATCTGAAGCCGGTACATTCTGTATTGCTTCAATAGGCCCAGTGGTTGTCTCAAGCTAACACAGTTGGTTCGCTGCCTTACCAGTCTCATTTTGATCAGATGAGATGCCTGCTCTACCACTTTGTCCAAATACCTTCCCATCATTGTTGTACGGAAGTGTTAAATCATTTTGCACCACTTCTGAAACCGGTACATTTTGTATTGCTTCAATAGGCTCAGTGGTTGTCTCAATCTGACACCACTGGTTCACTACCTTGCCAGTCTTATTTTGATCCGTTGATATTCCAACTCCACCATTCTTTCCCATACCTCCTCATCGTCGTTGTACAAAAGTGCTACATCATTCTTTATAGTATACGAGTTTTTGGCTTTATAAAAAAGGTTTTCAGCTACTCATATATTGACTATTAAATATTATAACAATTCAATAAACAATAAAGAATAGAGACTGGAGCACATTTATGATGGCAAAATTGAATTCAAATGGTGCATGTTTCATGATGATACTTGTGATGGACTGCGCATGTTTGCGCACTTACATATACATATTTGACAAGTATGTTCGTGAAATTTTGTGCTTGATGCAATAGTGGTATCCAGGGTGGTTGTGGTTTATGGGTGGAGCATTAGGGTTTATTTTAATGTTAAAATATAATGGAATTGGACAAATTCAATTTTTCTTCTAGAATTTTGATGCCTGGGATGACTGAATTGAATTCAAATGGTGCATGTTTCACGACGGTACTTGTGATTGATTGCGCATGTTTGCGCACTTATATAATATAACTACTCAAATAGTTGAAACTACTCAATCACTTAAGTTAACATAAAAGCGGAAAAACTGAAGTAGATTATAATTTTTTTGTTACAGGTATGTCGTGAACTTTTGTGCTTGATGCACTAGTGGTGGTGGCTTATGCGTGGAATTAGGGTTTATACGAGGGAATGAAAATGAAGAAGATGAGCTGGTTTTGGGTGTGTGCTGAACTGTGGATAAAGGACTACTGACTCACTAATGAGTCTCTCCTTTCTTCCTTCCTCTCTCTACTTTTGGTGGTGTGTGAGTGTATGTTATATGCCTTGGACGAACCAATCACTTATGCATTCGGTATGCTATCCTACACTTTCGGGTTGCAGTACGTGTTGAAATTTTGGATTACTATAGCGTAAATCGGAATCCCGACATATTGTAACAAACTTACAATTAAAAAGTAAAGCTTAAAAAACAAGTTCTTTAAGTTGGCACTTTATGTTTCCTACCTAACTATTCTAGTATTGTAATTTATCAAAAGTTTTTAGCTTGGTACTACGAAGGTAATTTCAAAGATTGTAATATTAAAATAATTTTTATTAAGAATAATATTGTTATTTTGTGCAATTAAACAATAATATGCGAAGAATGTGATGAAGAAATTGGATTTCATTGGTGTATGTTTGGCGATGGTAAAATTGGAGGAGTAAAACTTTTGCGCATGGGGATGCCAGAACCGAGTTTCATTGGTGTACGTTTGGTGATAATAGAACGGGAGGAATTGAATTTTTCCTCAAATGTTTTGCGCTTGGGAATGACATAACTGGTTTTCAATGGTATATGTCTTGCGATAGGACTTGTGATATATTGCACATGTTTGCATATAGTGTTGCTATGCAATGGGATGCCCCTCCCCAAAATAGGAATGAGGAAATATTAAAACATTTTCAAAATGAAATACATGCCCCTCCCCATCCCCATGAATTCTAACTAGGAAATGTTTTTGTTTTTGAAGCACAAAATGTGATGATTCTCATTTCCGGTTAGAAAGATGGTAAAATGGTCTAACCGGTTTGTAGCTTTCCTACCAACCAATCAATGAAATGTGGCATATCATTTTCCTACTGAACCAAACGACCTCTTAGAATAATTATGGATACTCTCAATTCACGAACCAACACTTTTATCCAATTTACCCTACCAATTGCATCTTCAAATGCCTTGCTCAACAATATTACATACTTTTGGGCAGATATTGTATTTTCATAGTTTACATAGAGGTGGATTGTAAATTCGATCTTTATGGTCAGACGACCTTGCCACACGCTCCAAACGCATTGACTGTTCCTCCTCTCTGTTTCTGCAATAATACTCCTGGAGAAATTAATAAGAATAATTGTAATTATTGTAAGCCAAAAGAATCGGGTCTAAGTAATTAGGTAGAGGAATTTCGTACTAGTAATAATAAATTAGTGAAAAGGGTATAAAATGCGAAGCTTTAGCTGTCCTGTCTAGTACTCCAAAAACGCCCCCCACCAAACTCTCAATCCACCATCCATCTCTTTGGCTCTTCGAACAGCCAAATTCTCACTGCCGAGACCATGGCTGCTCAGCTCACCCGCCGCACCGCCACCCTACTCAAACCTCTCTCCGCCGCCCTATCCGCCACCCGTACCCTCTCCTCCACCTCTTCAATCACCGTCGAGACTTCCGTCCCCTTCACTGGCCACAACATAGATCCGCCTTCCCGATCTGTCACCACCACCCCCGAGGAGCTCCTCACCTTCTTCCATGACATGGCTCTCATGCGCCGGATGGAGATAGCCGCCGATTCGCTCTACAAAGCGAAACTGATCCGCGGTTTCTGTCATTTGTACGACGGACAGGAAGCTGTGGCGGTTGGGATGGAAGCTGCGATTACCAGGAAGGATTGCATAATCACCGCCTATCGAGACCACTGTATCTTCCTAGGGCGAGGCGGAACGATGCTGGAGGCGTTTTCCGAGCTCATGGGGAGGAGAGATGGGTGCTCCAAGGGGAAAGGAGGTTCGATGCATTTCTATAAGAAGGAGGGAGGGTTTTATGGTGGTCATGGTATTGTTGGTGCTCAGGTTCCGTTGGGAATTGGATTGGCTTTTGCTCAGAAGTATAGTAAGGATGAGAGTGTCAGTTTCGCCATGTATGGAGATGGTGCTGCCAATCAGGGACAGCTGTTTGAGGCTTTGAATATGGCTGCGCTTTGGGATCTACCTGCTATTTTGGTCTGCGAGAACAATCACTGTAAGCTCTTACTGTTGAATGATTTAACTATTCAAGTCTACCTATCAATTAACTGTGTGATATTTATGTCTGTGTTATTTTGATTAGTGCATTATGCTGGTTGAATTTGTGTCTATAATGTGTGGTATAGATGTGATTTTTGTTTCGTTTGTATTCAGTTCATGGAGTTGTTTCATTTACCGGATCTACTGAGATAGTATCAGTTATAGTTTACTACTACATTTCAGCTCCATTTGACTTGGATTTTGCTTAACAAATGATAATTGTTTGCCTGTATTTACTCGGATTTGGTAGAAGAAATGATCATTGAAATGCTTGATTCAATATGCTTTGTGGATTATCAGTTTCGTCAACTTACCAGACCTTGATAGATTATTATTTATTTATTTGGTTAGCTTTATACTGGAAAGTAACTTTGGTGACATGGTTCAACTTTATCATGGGTACTTGGTTGTTAAGTTGTTCAATTGATTTGGTGCACAGATGGAATGGGCACTGCGGAATGGAGGGCAGCTAAGAGCCCAGCTTATTACAAGAGAGGAGATTATGTTCCAGGGTTAAAGGTGCGTAGGGATTTTGCCATTTCATATACTGTTCAGCATAGCAATTTGTTTGTTCTCATTTTGTTGTGCTTTTCAGAGAGTTAGGTTTGTGAGAGAATAACTATAGTAACTCTACTGCAATTTTAAACTGTGATTAAGATTAAATAAAAGTATTGTTGCTTCATGATTTAATTTATGGAGCCCTTTCTGGCTATTGTTACGAAATTTTGTGATGATCTATATGAAAATGTAGACTTAGGAAGAGGGCATAGAAAAACAACATGGATAGCTATGCATGGTTCTCTCTCCTTTTTCTCCCCTTTCTTTTAAACTTTACTTTGTGACAGGTTGATGGTATGGATGCCCTCGCTGTGAAACAAGCATGCAAGTTTGCAAAGGAGCATGCCTTAAAGAATGGACCGATTGTAAGTACATGCATTTTCATGTCAATTATAATATACTGTATATGTTATTTATTTAACCTATATATGCTCATTCCTGTTAGTTGTATTGAAGTTTTTGGGACCATACTTTCGTGTAAATGATTGCATCTTATTTTTACTGGTGCTGAGAAAGTATTTGACCTACTCGATATCGGTGCAATTTTACTCTGTGGTGTTGTATACTTTCCATTGCCATCACATACAGACTAATAAATCGGTTCCTGCAATTTGGATCAGACATTGGCTGCTGTGTGCTGTCTAAAGAGCAAGTTATGTAGCAATATTATTTATTGAACTATTAGTGAACCCATTATGATATCTTGGTATGTTCCACTGTTTGGAAAACTGAAACATTTTCTCCCATGAGAATCAGAGAATGGCCCAGTTCTTCCTAGATGTTCCAGATTTTAGTGTGCCATATGAGATTCTGCAAGCTTGTTACCTTGTTTTTTCTGAAGTAATCTATCACGTTAACTGGAATAGCAACATATAGTGATACAGAGCTGTAGTAATCCCCACGGCCTCTTTACAAATTCAGCCATATGGTAGAAGCAGACAGCTTCGTACCAAATGGCTCCGTCCTTGTCTGCATCCTGTAGTTCTACAGTGGAGCTGGGATTGGTATTGGTAAACACATTAATAGCGTGCGACCTGATGTGTGATTATCTGATTACAAGGCATGTTTGGCAAAGGTATGCAATGAGCTAGAACTTCTTGCCTGTGAAGGTCTCTTTTTGTAGGTATCTTATTGAAAAGGCATTTCTATTCTAGTATATTTTCCTTTGCAAGGCCATAGTTGTGTTTTTCTGTAAGCCCTGGGGATGCAGTTTCATAAGTGTATTTTACAAAAAATGCATCCATAATTCCATATCTCAACTAGCATCAGTCCACCTCCTATCTCGATAGTCCTCTCTGGTAAAACCTGTCTGCATGCTTGGAAACCGTTGCAATTTCCAATGCCACCCTTTACCAATCAAACGGTCTATCTCTTCAGTTCTCGCCTGTTCCGTATTTCCTGATTTTTTCAAGCCATTCAGGGGTTTTCTTTTGCCCAAATTGTTTAGTACTTCAAACCTTGACTTGAGTTACTAACATTTATTTTTCCACTTGTGCTAGATGCTGTGCTTTTATTTATTTATTTATGTTTTATACACCACGAGGTAGGGCATGTAATCGTGATTCTTCAATTGAAACAATAATCGATTTGCATGACTTGTGTTGTTAACGTCTGCGTACTTGTATCAACATCCAAGAGTGGGAATGGGAAAAACAATATTTGGTGTGTCTGCTTTCAGCAGAGATGCACATAGTTTCTACGGAGTATGATTGAAATCAGAGTTTTCTCAGTATTGGTTTCAAAGCAAATTATCATGTTCTGTAAGTGCTTCTCTTTTTGGTTGCACTGATAGCTGCAAGTAGAGTGAAGGAAGAAAACCTTGGTAAAATAGAATGCTTAATTTTCACTAGAATTAACAACTGACAAGCATAAGATAAGGTACATCATCTCTGTTGGCACATGTTTCAAGTGGAACAATGTGCAGTTTTAATATGTGCATACAGAGGCTTTCTGTTTGTTGGGGGCACCTTTTTAAATCAATAGACTTAATAAAGCGTCTGCTGTATGCACTAGGTGGTTATGCCGGACTCTCAGTAGAAATTATGGGCATAAATTGATACCTTTTCGCAATGAAGGATTTGATGAGTAAAAAATGTTTGGCAAATGGCAATACTTGGACCCAATTTGATCAATATTACCCCGGGGTATTTTTGTGGACATTATTGACAGGTGATAGTGGTGATCCCCCATCTTGACATGTCATATCCTTTTGACCTCTAAAATAGGGCACCAATTGAATCCGCTTTGTGATTGATGATGCAAAGTACCTTCACAGATGTATAGCCAATAGGGACCCAGCTGGAACATTTTGACCACATATTCCGACCAAGGTTTTTTTTCCTGATTGTGGTAAACCACATTTCACTTCGAGTTCAAGCACTGTTAGTTTTGGCACTTAGAGTTTAGGGTGGAACATGAGCTCAAGATTTGAGAATTAGTGGAAGGAGGAACTTGTAACCAACAAATCACTGTTGATCCAGTCCTTTTTTTGCGAAGGGAGCACTCATTGTTACCATTTTTTAAGTTTTAAGAGTCTCACACAACCTTTGGTGTTAACCCTTTCTAGGTTTCCAAATAGGTTATTGTTATTTCCTAGAAAGTTGAACCGTTTGGGTTGATTTATGTTGTAGTTATAAGATTGCAGCTTGCAGAAAGCACTAAAACAGAACGTGGTAGTGTTTCGGATTAATACTAATAAGACTCTGATTTCCATCATGCTCCGCCCAACTATGCCCACCGCCCTAAGGCCTTCCTCGTATGCGTTTTCTCTCACCCCTCACCCCCTTGGTTTAACTATGTTACTAACTTTCTTGCATTTAATGTTTGCTGATCTGTTCTGTGTCGCTAATTAGATCAAACTAAGTTGCAGACTATGCAACTTTCATCATCATTTCGATAAGTGTTATGAGCATCCCAAGTTGATAATTTTTGTGGTTCTTCAACTATATCATGTGGTCCTATGGTGAACAGGCAATTAGAGCCGTTTGGGTTGCATTGCTTGCATTTAAAAGCCATGCCACTCATTAGTTTCTGAAATCAAAGTCTCCAGTACCATGTCTCATCTCTGATTGCGTCATTACTCATCCTGGATTGAAGTTGAATTCTGCCCTCAATCTATTTATCATCACCTCCACCACCACCATCACCTGTACCACGAGTGGTAGTAGTACTACTTCTTTTCTTTTTGTTTTGTCAATCTGATTATTTCATGATTTGAGTGGATATGCATTAGTGTTGTCTTTCCCTTGATTTTTATTATCACAAGTTCTTTTGTATTTCCCATCTTTGTGTACAGTGTGCCTTTCAATTCTGATCATTTACTCATTTCTGTGGCCCACTTCTTCAGAGGAAGACCTTTCTGTAGGACTCTCCCAGTAGTTAAGAAAATCAATCTGGTCTAACCCCCGCCCCCCCTCTTGAACTCACGTAATGTCCGAAGGATGTACTTACCAAATTTAACTTAGCCTCTTTAGTATAAATCAGGTAGCTGAGCTTACTGAAGAATTAAAATAAAAGACCCTGGTCTGGTATGTGCATGTTTGAGGAATATCATTCCACTACCTTGAAGTTGTGGCTCTGGCTGTCATACACATCTGTATTCCTGGCTATGGTATTCAGTGTGCTGGAGTTTGAAGTCAGTGTTGGTAGTGGAGGTATGGAATAGGTGCCGAGTGGCGATTTGGATGCAGTTTATCCTCTGGGTTTTAAGTTTACGATTGGATGCTCTTCCTATTATCCTCAGGATCTCTCGGTTTTAAGTTTACCAAAGAGTAATAATTAAAGAAGGAAATCACAATTTGCATTGCTAGGTTCGATGTTGTTTTCCCAGGAGTTCTTCATGATATTCCAATCAGTGCTATATATTTAATATGTGAGGTCATCTTGTATTCTTGTGCTTCAGGACTCCATTCTTCCCAGGGGTTTGCATATGTTTCTTTTGCTCAGTCGTCATCAGTGGTAGCTTTAGGTAGTGTTTGCAAATGCTTTTACGGATTACTTTTGGTTTGCTTCGTCCAAACTTGAATAATATTTCGATTTTAACAAAAAACTGGCAGTGTTTGATATTTTTCGAAAAGCAGTTTAAAACTACAAATATAGAAGTTTTAGTGTTTGGTAATATCAATTCAAATATTGTTTTTCAAGTGAAAGAAAGTACCAAGTGCTTGAAGCGGGAGAAGCAGCCATTGAGTTGATTCTCTGCTGCTAGTGGTTACTTGCTTTTTTGTACAGAGGTTCTAGCAGAGTTGTAAAATAAAACACTAATGAACTACTACTACTTCAAAATCACAATAGTACTTTAGTTAAGTATTCACAAACATTTTCTCATCTTTTGCGAACCTCGGGCATAATTGTTCCAACTTATGAAGGTAATTATTTTTATGACTGACTGAACATTGTATACTCTATATAGCACATGTACATGGACATGTATACCTCTTTACATGTACATTGTACATTAACATCATTATTTTGAATTTGGGAATTAATTCTTAGCTTATTTGGCTTTTTTAAGCTGAATAATTAGTAGCTGAATGCTGGTTTATTTGATTGAGTTACTATGCTCCATTGTGCTGCAGTCTAGAATTAGAATTGTCTTTACTGTTAATTTAATCTTGTGCAGAACCTGTATCTGCACTTTTTGGGGGCTAATATGAATTCTTATCTTTTATACTGTCTTTTTTTATTGATAGTGGAATAGAGAAAAATTAATATGTATGAAGAAGCTGGAATGCATATTTCATGTATGATAGAGTTACTGGTCTATGGTTATGCTTGTTCAGATGTAGAAGGTTAAAAATGTACACAGAATAACAGCTCAAAGTGGTAAAACATAAGGTTGGTACTGTTTCCAGAAATAGCAACAAGAGTTGATGGCAAATGGCAAACTGTTTTCTTAGGGGGGGGGGGGGGGAAAAAGGATAAAAAGAAATGAACTGTAAAAAGCACAATCAAAATTGAACAAGATAAGAACATAGATAAGGACATTTATGAAGTTGGGAATAACAAGTTCACCTCAAAAAGCAGTGGCAGCTATATTCTCTTTTAACTTCTTGCCTGACACATCTTCTAAGAGAAGTAGAAATTTGACCGAGAAAATGATACTCCGAAATCTAAGATCTGCTTTTAGTATCAATTGATAGTAAACTGTTTTAAGTAAAAAGAACAATCTATTCACCTTTGCAATAATTTGACTGTTTACTCTGGTGTTTGCTTCGAGGTCAACTTGTGCTTATTTTGCAAGTGCATAAATTCCGAAGAGAATGATCGAGCTAATAAAGTTCACTCGTCAGTTTTAACTATTCTTTCTCATTTTAACTATGTTTGAAGCAAGACCCTCATATCTTTTTTTGTATTATTGTCTAGTGAAGCTCCTACTCCCCAGTGGAGATGTGCATTTTTTTTTATTGTTTTTGCTTTCTGTATAGTCAAAAGCTAGTGTCTGTTGTATCTCTGTGAATTTCATTGTGCTTGTAGAGTTAGAATGCACACTAAATTTTCCTCTTTCACGAATGCTGAACCTTTGATGCTTTTCAGATCCTGGAAATGGACACCTACAGGTATCATGGACACTCAATGTCTGATCCTGGAAGCACATACCGGACACGTGATGAGATTAGTGGTGTTAGGCAGGTAAGTATAGTGTGGATTTTTCTCTGTGATGATTAAGTGCTTAAATTCAATTCTCATATAGCTGTCATTTTTATTTTCTCAGGAACGTGATCCCATTGAAAGAATTAGAAAGCTTATATTATCTCATGATCTAGCCTCTGAGAAGGAACTAAAGGTAACATAACACACTCTTCAACCTTTGGATCTATTTGCAATTTAATATCGTAGTTTGTTGAAATCTCTGTTGCTGAATTATCACTAATATAATACAACTCTTTTTATCAGGATACTGAGAAAGTAATAAGAAAAGAGGTGGATGATGCCATAGCCAAAGCCAAGGTTAGAAAAGTTCATTTTGTTATAAAATCTGAAGAATACTTTCAGGACCTAATGATCTGTTCTTTTGCAGGAGAGTCCCTTGCCTGATCCTTCTGATCTCTTTACAAATGTATACGTGAAGGGCTATGGAGTTGAGGTACAATAGCCTTCTGTATGAAAAGCATTTTTTTTAGTTGTATCTTGTAGTGCTACGATTATCGATGCTCTCCCGTTTATTGAGTAGTTAACTAGGTAGTTTAAAGCTCTAAACTGTCAGATTACTATATATTATAAATTCTTTAGGCTCTCTGTCAATGCGTTTCATGGAATTTTATCAAATTAAGAAAGGAACTTGTCAAATTGATTTTCTCGTATACATTTTGATCAACTCGCAGAGACCAGCATTTGGCATTTTGGCTAATATTGTCCCCAGCCTCCACCCCCGCCCTCTATTATTGATTGTTTGCAACCAAGTGTGTTGAGTTTTCTATTTGTATGTCTTGGGTTCTCTTTCTTTCTTGTGTTCTCTGGAATTTGAACAGAGTACCAGATCCAATCTGGTCTTTGTTTCAGCATCTGAATTTTTATCTGATAATATCTGTGTTCCTAGAATTTAGGATTATGGTCTGCTTTAGCTGTGAATTATATGGTGGCTTTATTTAATTATAAGGTAGCTATGGTAAAAACAACTACTTTCCATCCTTGAGGTCGTGTTAATCATTATTTGTACAGGCATTAAATTAAGTTGCTTGTTTGTATGATGAGATTAGTTCTGCCTTATGCTTCAATAATTTGCTTTCACTTTGTACTTGAAGCGAACTGCTCTAAACAAGATTTGAGTTTAATTTAATCCATGTTAAAACCAGAATGATCTCATGAAGCTAATTCCGGACTTGTTCCAGTAACATGACAAATTGTTTCTATATTATTGCAGTCATTTGGAGCAGATAGAAAAGAATTGAGAGCTGTGCTTCCATGAGCATATTACAGGCTTACAGCCCCTACCAACAGATTTGCCGGTATTCCTTCCTGACTAACAGGCAATAATACAACAGTGAACCTCAGACAATAAAATTCCTTAGTTGTTTGAGAAATTCCTGCTGAAAGTTTTCTCAGTTCCGAATTTCGTGTTTTTGTCTACTTTTGCTATTTGGATAAAATTTCTCGTTGCTGATAATAGCAATACGATTACAGTTGCTGAATTTAGCTTTTGCACCTGTAATCCTATACTTGATTAGGTGTGATTTGAGCACTGTTTTTGAGCCTCTGTAATATGGTATTGTATAGCATTACTGTGTCGAGGAACTTGCCCTTTGGATTATCGGGTTACAGAAGTACAGAACTTTGATTAGTTATGATGTGATTGGAGAACTGGCGATTTTGTGAAACCATTTTTAGTAGGTCAATTTGCATTGACAAGCGTTGAATATGATCATTCATCTTACAGGTATGGCTTGGCCTGTTTTGAGAGTTTAAGCATATCTATATCCAAGGCTTTATATTCCCGCCATTCCTTCTCGAGATTAAAATGCAATTTGAAGATTTGCCTACAATCAAAGATAAAGACACGAATGAATGAAATTTGCTCATGTACAGAAGTGGCATCTGCTCCAGAGAAAACTACGGAGTAGCAGTAAGTGATCTTTCAAAGTAAAACAAGATGGGTGGGGTGGGTGAAATTTAAATTTCGTTTTGGTTTCACACAGAACTAAGCATTCCATTGCCCAACACTCCCATCAGATTATATACTCCATACGTACGGTAGAAATTATTTTAGTTTGATTTTTTTCGGTCAACAACTTTATACTTTGACTCTCGGTTAATTTTAAACTATAATGGTAAAATATTTAATAAAATTATATTATGAAAATATAGATTTATATTTTCATAATATGATTTCTTCAAATACATTATCATTATAATTTAAGAGTAATTGACAGTCAGTTGAAAATTGTTGGCGGAAAAAAAGTCAAAGTGGATAAATTACAGTGGGACGGATGGAGTACGTGGTTTATGAGTGGGTTTATGGACTTTGTGAATTAAAATCACACATATTACATTTTCCAAGTAATATGGATGATTAAGTCGCATTTTTCACAACTTTTTTTTTAATAAGTGAACCATTACAATTTCACAAGTAGCATTACAAAGCTAGTAATAAACTATAAATAATCCCGCACTTGGCAAGAATTGAACCTATGACCTCTAGTGTCATGACACCTCAGTCTAACCAATTGGCATTTTTCACAACTTAATTAAGTGTATATCATAATTATAAGAACTAACATTACTTGCATATCATAATTATAGAAAAACTGACATGTAACACAATTTGTTTGTTTCAACTATTTCAACCAAGATAGTTTATGGATCCGATGGATCCAGGCATATTACATCCAGATTCAGGGTCAACAATTGTGGACATTACGAACCAGAGACTCGAGTCACTTATTTTGGGGTCACAGGTAAACCATGAAATCTCGAACCAATAATTTAACTTTTTACCCTATATCCATCCATGAATAAGAAAAACATGGTTCATATGACACGGATATCAATGAGCATCATATATTATTGTTTTGGTAAGGATACGTACAATTAAATTAACGTTACTTTTACCAACATTTCCCTTTCTGGCACTCTGGTAGAAAACTCGTGTGGTGACAAAATAAACCGTACGAGTGCCGAACACTAGGAAGGAGCCAATAGCAATTTACAAATAGTCTTCAAATTTTTTACACATGTACCAACATGTACTTTTCAGAGAATCCAAGGCTTGCACTTAATTTCACACCTGCTATTTCGCTTTGTTTTATTTGGATAATATTTTAGAAGTATTCTTTTACCAGAACAATTTTCACCTATAGGCAGGGGTGTTAAAAAGGGTGTGAACAAATTTTCCATAACTTGCTAAAGCTGTTCACACACATAGGCCATAGGGACTTGGATCATAGAAGTGGAACAATGTATCGATCGAATTACTGGGGTGTGATTCAACTCCATTTGATAAGATTCGACTTCGTTTATTTTGAAAGTTGACCGGGTCGAGTTTGAGTGTCACTTAAAACTCATTTTATTAACAAGTTTGAGTGTTTTTAATTAGTCTAACTTGGCCTAGGCTCAGGTGTTACTTGAACTCAAGATTTTAGATCTCTAGTTAACTAAACTTTTATAACATCACTAAGGCTCTGTTTATTTCACCTGAAAAACTCCAAACTTATCTGAACTGAATTTATCTGAATTGAACTGAACTGAACTAAACTGAACTTATTTGAAGTATAAATTTTAACTAAGCAAACTTGAACTGAACTGAACTTAATAAATTTGAACTGAACTGAATTTAATAAATTTGAATTGAACTGAACTTATCTGAATTGAACTTAATAAAACTGAAATTAAGGTGAAACGAACATAACCTAAAATCTATAATAATCTTGTAATTTGGGTAAATGTCATGCGTGCCTTGATAATTTTGTATGTAACGATCATCATTCTTTATAAATAGCACACCCAACAAGGAAAGGTAACTCATAACTCATCATTATTCATTAATTACTCCACACCACGAAATAAACATTTTGTTTACTATACAAGGTCAGATATCATCCACCTTTAATAAAAGTCTTATCCCTCCGGTTTGACCATACATCAGACGGGATATACTGCACTAACCCCCTACCCCACTTTAAAGTGTATTTCCATGTTGCTTCTTCGATTATGGTGTCGACTTTACTTAGGAAGCAACTCTTATCTCCAGTTCGGAAGGCTGTCTCTTTGTACCATTCTGGTAGTGTGTCAACGATTCATAGGAAATCACACCCCATTAGTTAGTTAGGCTCTGTTCTCCTCGTCTGAACGGAAAAGAACAAACTGAACTGAACTGATTTGATCTGAACTAAACTTATTTGTAGTACAAATACTATTAGACAAATTTAAACTGAACTGAACTGAATTGAATACATCTGAACTGAAATTAAATTAATCAATTTATAGACGAAAATAACAAATCCTTAATAAGAAGAAATGAGTGTGTTAAGTGAGCAAGTATTTTGGCTTTAATAGATTATGCAAACAAAGTTGCAAAATGAGTCTACCACCACAAGTATATAAACAACTTAAATTAACAGTTATGTTGTCTCAATACTAGTTAACCACTATTTACCAACTTATTCTCACATATAATGCTGTTGCAATTTCTTTATAATTCTGACAGTGTCAGCACAATAAAGAATAAGTATGATTATAACTCTAAGATTTGACATTAATCTAAACGAAATTAAAACCACGACTAACAAAATTAAACCTTAAACATCTAAAGCTAGAACTAGAAGATAAACACTTGTATATAAGGGCCATGTATATCCAGTTCGGTCGCTTAATTTCAACATTTGTACATCAAAATTTTCTTGTAAATATTTGTATAGTTAACATCATGAGTAATATAAAATCCAAGATATTGAAGTTAATATGATGTGAATGTAATGAAAGATAGACCAAAGCATCAGTACTGCTACTTGTTTTCCAATGTCTAGTACAGCACTACAGTGTGTATGTAGTATCTACTATCCTTCTTGTAACTGGAACCGAATTGGTCATTTCCCAAAGCACATAAAGTCATAAATCATCAGTGGCTATTATATAGTTTAATCGTAACTTCAAATTACACACCAATCTCAGGTTTCACCGACCAAGTATATATTTTATTCATTTAAATAGAAAAGTTAATTTGTAGGTAGGTAAGTACTATAGTTCTCGTTAATTTGTAAATTAGTCAACATGGGCGATTTAGAACTAAAAAAAAATAATAATAATAATTTCACATTGTGCGTGTGCCTCTATAAATCTTGACAATCATAATCTATTCTATGATATACCGTATAATTATATTAGTGACAATTAATAATGGTAGTAAATTACAAAAATGTTGAAGTCAAGTCAAGACTCTATCTCGTCACTATTTCGTTGCATTGGGAGAGCAATATATGTTGTGTTGTTGACTCTAGACGCACCTACAATGTGAAATTACTTTTTTTTTTTTTTTTAGTAAAGCGTACACGACAGTCTGGTTTAGGAAAGGTTCAAGTTTTGGAGTTTCCGACTTAGGTGGTGGTGGAGGTTATGGCTCAAGGGGTGGTGTGGTAGATCCATTTTGATGGTGGTGGTGGAAGGTTTAGAGCACTGTTTGGTGTTGCATTGGTGATCCTGTTTTGCATCTGAGTCCTATGATTGGCCAGGTTTTGGAGTACAACGTACATGGCAACCAGATTTCGGAAAGGTTCAAGAAGGTTTTGGAAAGGTTCAGATTTTGGAGTAAAGCGTACACGACAGTCAGGTTTAGAAAAGGTTCAAGTTTTGGAGGTTCCGACTTAGGTCGAGGTTATGAAAATTAGGTCAAGTGCGAGGTTAGGGAGGTGTTTTTAGAAAAGGTCAATGTATTGTTGTGGTGTCTAGGTAATCCACTTTGGTATCGGTTGTTAGGATTTGTTTTGACCTAGGAAGCACGGGGACGTGCATATGCCCAAAGTTTCGCCATCGAAACGTACCGGGGACGGATACGTCAGGATACGTGGGGATACGTATTTAACTTCTTTTTTTTAATCTAAATAATACTAACCCAACCCAGATTCAAAAGAAGTTCAAAACCCTAAAAAATAGTAATCCAGAATCAGAAATGCTTAGATTTGTACAAGTTTGTTGCCGCGCGGCTAGCCACCGCGATCTATTTCCTGCCGCCGCCGCCGCATATACAGAAGCAACTCTCCCTTTATTCCTTTTTTCGTTTATGGTGGGTGGGTGAGAAATTGAAATTTGAGAATGAAGGAATTATTGACTGTGTCTGAAACCCAAATTACTATATTTAGCGGTAGAGGGGTAATTGGCAATTGTCGTATTGTTGGACTCTGGAGAATGGAGATTGATGAGTGACAATGTTGACATGAGTCAAGTATTCGTAGTAATTTTCTATGAATTTTCTATATTTAGTTTAGTCTTGTAGAGTAAGATTGAGATTGACCATTGATTGAGTAAATGTGTAATTTACTATATTTATATCTTTTTAGTTACCTCCATTATTTTATCAATTCTTAAAATTTGATGTTACATAGACTTACCGTGTCATGATTTCAGTTACAATTTTATATAAAAAAAAATAGTTTATATATTAAATATATTAAAAAAATATATAAATATTAGACGTATCATGTACGTCCCCGTATCCTACATTTTTAAATTTTAACGTTTCCACGTCCCCGTATCGTATCCGTTCCAGTCCCCGTCCCCCCTGTGCTTCTTAGGTTTTGAGTGTTCGGAAATGTTTTGGTTAGGTTTGGATTATCACAACCAATATTCAATATTAGCTAAGCTGGGTAAAGGTGTTGGTGTCGCTCATATTTGTATTTGTTCTTGGACATTACCTATGTTATGTCTTTTAATTAATAAAAATTATTTTTTTTCGTTTAAAAAAAAAAAGGCAATTTACATCTACACCCCTTGTTAGTTTTTTTTATTACAAATCTTACCCTCTTAGTTTAACAATTACTTGTAGCCCCCTGTTAGTTAAAATTAATTACAAGTAGCCCCACGAATTTGACTTTTCGCGCACTAAGAGCTGGAAATGACAATTTTAGCCCTGCCGGGATCTCAATTTTTGGCCTGAGCCAAACAGCTTAAATTTACTTTATTTACACATTTGACTCTAAACTATTTTATTTTATAAAATTAATTTTAATTTATTTCAAATTAACCACAAAAACTAAATAAATTTTAAAATGAACTAATAATAATTGTAAAAGTAACCCAAATTAAGGTTTTGTTTCAAAGCAACCCCAAAAATATAAGTTTCTTTAAAAAAAACACAAAAATATAAAATATATTCTCAAAAATAAAAATAAAATAAAAAAGAAAACAAATCCGACCAGACCACAGCTCCTCCTCCGATTTCCAGTATTAACTTCCTCTTCAATCTCCTTCTCCAACTGCTTCACCCTCTCTCTGCCATCCTTCTTCAAACCCCCATCATCATCATTATCATCATCCTTCACGTTCCTAATTGATTTGGGCTTGGGTAGTGACAAAATAGTATAGAGATGGCAGAATCTGAAGCAAGTAATCGGGCATGTCAGCACCATTCTCCTTCAATTTCTTATCAAACTCCTCCACATTCTCACAATCACGACTTAGATCCGTGATGAACTCCGCTAACACTTTATCCCCAAACCTAAACCCTAGATGGGTCTCTAGCTCAATACAATTTTCAAAATTAGTGAGAGATATTCTAATTTATCCAGGACGGCATCATCTTTACCCACGGTTGCCAAATCTTCCGGCAATTGATATACTGTATTGGCGGTAATTAAGGGTTTTCGTATGAAAAGAGTTTCCGTCGGTGAGTGGTGTGTCTGATGATGATCGGTCACAACAACTAATTTTATCCTCTTATACAGTATATTTCGATCGGAGCTGTTTACTGCCGGAGCTGTAGTAGTTCCGGTACAGGAACTGTAACATGAGGAAGAAGATGCAAAAAAGAAAAGAGAAAAGATTAAAAAAAAGGAAGAAAAGAGAAAAGATTAAAAAAAAAAAGATTTTAAAAAGCTAAGGCCTTGTTTGGTCGGATTATTTTGAAAAATGAAAAACGGTGAGGTCAAACCTTTTCCGGACAAAGGGGTTAACTGTAATTGTTAAACTAAAGAGGTAAATTTTGTAGATAGAGCCCGTAGCAAGGTAGCCATATGTAATTTTCCAAAAAAAAAATGTTGTGTGGTTGACTATGAATTCTAGATGTAGTTTTCTAAATTAGGGTTTGTTGGAATTTTCATATTGTTAATTGACAAGAATCATGTTTATAAAAAAAAAAAAGAGTATGTATTAAACCAATACTTCGTGTGGGGGTTAGTTTGGTCCCAATATACACCTTTAGTTTGGAATAATTTTCGTTTCAACTGAGAATGAAAATTAAAGACATGATCCATTTTATGGCCAACAATTGTTTTTCTTGTACATTTTGTAGACAAGGATCTTTCTTGTTCCGTGTAAATTTAGAAGGCTCAAATACTTCATCTAGTTTTAAACTCCACGATGTAGAGGCTCTTGTTTTAAATCATATATCATATATGGACACCGTATGCTAGCAATCCTAATACTACTATCAGTCCCCATCATGTTCAGTTGTTCACTTGAGCCTCACCTGGCTCTCCGCCTGCACCATTGATGTTGGAACAATGTGTGACGGTCTTTATGAAGTGGGTTTTTCATGTCTAGACTAGAATGCAACTTCTCTTAAACAATGTGACATGAGTAAGAATTGTTACTCTTTCTCTCAAGTCGAGAAAAAGATACCGCTCTGGAAACCCCGAAGTATCTAATAACGGGTCCATCTAATAAACGTGAAAACTTTTTATGGTCTATTTTAGCCTATTTGTCTTAAACTTAAGTAATTATCTATAACATTTCAATATCTTAACGCATGAAATAATTGTTTAAAACTTTTACCAATACAAGAGGTAGCATATATGTTTCGTATCAAGTACGCACATATAGCTACTAGATGAGTTGGGTAGGGATGAATAACCCGGTGTGTTTCACCTATTCAAAACACCATGTTATTGTGTTGTAAAAAAGGAGAGCAAACATATAGTATGTGTGCCATTCAATTTAGAGTCTCATCTCCTCTCTAAATTAGCATGTAAGTTTAGAGCTAATTTTAAATTAATTCAAACATCAAAACTACTCTACATTTCATTTTAAACTCTCTAAATCGATTAATATTATTTCACTAGAATGCTAAGCCTACGTCAAAACAATCAGTAAAATTCTATTTAAAAAAAAAAGAGTAGGATAAAAGAAAATTACAGGTGTGCATGCGCGAAAGGGAGCATGTGATCACGTGGCAGCAGAGCTGTGTAGCCGTCAACATCAACCATCCATTGGTGTTTGTGAATTGGTTTCCAGCTGGGATTTTATTTCTCTTTCTTTAGCCAGCCTGGACGGACCGATACTTTTTTTAATTACATGTCAGTCCCTGCTAACTCAATTATAAATCTTCTTACTATACATTACTACACTACTGTACGTAGTTGCAGCAGTAACAATTCAATTCAAGTAGTACCCTATTTAATTACATTTATCAATCAATCCTCTGCCAAATAATAATAATATAATATGCTTTGACTGGATTTTCCACTTCCCCTTTCATTTTTCATTTTTGTCGACACACTTCACCTTTCAATCACTACTAATTACTTAGTTTAACTTATACAAAAAAAACATAAAAGTAGTATAGGAGTTTTCGCCAATACAAAAGAGGTTTTTAGATACTCATATTTATGGGCGGACTTAGGATTTGGACTTAGGGCGTAAAATTATATATACATGATTTTTGAAAGTGGGGGGGGGGGGAAACTTAAAAATTCGTACATATTACCGATAAAAAACTTGAAAAATCGTAAATACTACATATAATTTATTTATTTTCAAAATTGTGGGGGGCAGACGCCCCCACCTGCCCCGCCCCTGGTTCCGCCCATCTTGAGTATTAAATATCATAACAATTTAATAAACAATAAAGAATAGAGACCGGAGCACATTCATGATGGCATTCCTTCATTCTTCAATGGTGGTGGCTCTTCTCTTGATGTTAATATGTGTATATGGGTGTTTATATAGGGAGTGCAAAAAGGCTATGAATCTCGTGGCTTTAGGGTTTAGAAAAATGGTGGATCACGGGCCAAGAGAATACGAGACTTGGGGCCAAAGTTGCAGCTGTCGTAGCTGAACAAGAAGCTTTCAGCGACCACTGAAGCTTATGTGTTGCCCCTTGTGGGCAGCTTTTGTCTTCGGGTGATGTTTTGAGTTATCAAATTTTATTTTCTCAAAAGTGGTCTTGTACAATATGTTAGCACTTCAAAAAAGCTTCCCAATGATATATCTAACGTCTTCATTGGATCTTTCCAATTTCCTTTACGAATTTATCTTCGCGATTGTGTATCATCTCGAATTGCACTTATTTGCCGTATTTTCCTTGATTCTTGCCATAATATTCTCAAATCTCAGTTATGCCCCCTGTGTAACCATAGAAACCGGTAATTATCTATATTTTGATAATATTACATCGTTTAAGGGCTAAAACGATAGATACAAATCAGTTAAGATCATGCATTTCAGAGCTCCATCAGCCGTATAAAATGTTAAGAATCGAGATACACTATCGCAACAATCACATACAAATGTAGATTAACTAATTATGCATGTTTTCGTTTCTGTTTCTTAAACTTTTGATATGAATCCAATCGTAACATAAAAAAATCATACTCTCCATACGGCATTATGGTTAACACATTTTGAGTTTTTGAAGTAACTTTTGATTTTTCTGACTATCAATTATTTTATAACTATAATCACAAAATATTTAATAAAATTATGTTATGGTAATTTACGTTCTAAACTTTCGAAGTATAATATAAGTTTGTTAAATGTTTTCCCACTATTAGTGTACGAGTAATTGATGGTAAAAAATTGAAAACTACTGACCGCAAAGAATCAAAATGTATTAACTGTAATGGTACAGACGAAGCATAGAAGGAACAAACAACCACAACCCTTACACATTTTGAAAATTCATGTTGTCATATTCGTCCATACTGCGTACGTACCGCAACATATTTTCCCGTTCAACCTAGATAACCACGTATTCATTTATTATACAAGCTCATCACGTTTGTTCCTGAACAACGATACGATAATGAAACACGTAATCTAGATAATCACAGTACGGATGATGCCTTTATAAACCGAATATATAATGTATTGATTGGTTTGCTCCAGTAACTTCACTTTGAGTGAAATTTAAGGCCCAAACACATGTACATTTGATGATTATTGTGCGACAACGACCCTTGTAATCTGACCAGCTGCCCCGCTCGGGAATCGTGCTTGTAATTGAGATAACACAAGTTCATGTATTCTGAAATACATGGGAAAGAGCATGTATTTCAAAAAAGAAAAAAAACACAACTCCATGTTATTGTGCTTCTATGCCCCTTTTAAGTTACACAAAGTTTGGTTATCACAACAAATGGTCAAACACACTCGATTACAAAGTTGACTTCTCGTTTTAAGTTTCTTTAAATCACATGTGTGATTTAAAAGTTAAATAATTCTTTACGGACCAATCACTACGTAAGTATGTTATAAACACCGTTACTTCCAATCAACTTTACCTCACGACTTGGTAATGGTTTAGATTAATTTGAATCAAACGAGTCACCTTATATTCTCCATTACCAATCACAAAGTCTAGTAAAGAGTTAACTTCCCTCACTAGAAATATAGTGTATAGGCAACCCAGGATTGAAGTGCTTCAAATTGCACATGCATTGGAGTACAAAGTTTGGTAACTCCAAGCTACCAACCTTGTTCACAAAGCAAAATATATTCTTTCCGTCAACTAACTTCCAAATCATTGAGTTCTATCTTAACCCCACAAGAGGAAAGCAAAGGATGATAAAGACATGACAATATATTTGGATAAAGTACAAATAAGCCATATTATGTTCAAATTAGTCAAATGTAAATGATAAAAATTAGAAAAATTCGCACCAATAACCGTTCTTGTAAAATACTTGTCCTTCTTGTTATACAGGATGGGCCAATTCATAAACTAGACGTGTTTTGACCATGGTTAATAGAATGCTAAATTGAGGAGGTATTTGTCGGCGATTACACATTATTTAAAGGGGACATTCCTTATAACAGAGTTGTTATTGATAAGCCAACCGTATAACATAACTTGTTTTAAAGCATACCCTCTTATTCTCAATTTTAATTAGTTTTGTTGAGTTTTTCACAAAGATTAAGAGTAGATTATATTAATAATTAGAATTATGATGTAAAATGAATAATGTAAAATAAAAAGTAAATAAAGTAGATAATATATTGAAGAAAAGAGTATGGATCATTTTCATTTTAGGTATATGATTTGAGAATTGAGATTGTGACAAATAAGAAAGGGATACCATTATACTAGTAATTTGTACAATACGAAAAAAAGAGAATTTAGGTAATCAAATGAAAAATAAAGTGTAAAAACATCTTCCCGAAATATATTATTACCTCAGCAAAATTAATTACTGCCAAATGTTCAACCGAAAGTCATGTCGTCTAATACAAACCCCAACTTTTCCATGCTGAAACAAAAGTATCAACCAAGTGCTACTATTATGTTATTTTGCTTTTACAAATTACAACTAAACGTAGAAAAGGAAGCATTAGCACGTAAAGTAAATAAAAAACCAGAAAAGATAAAAGTATTGTTAGCACCTGCAAATTGGAAGCCATTATATGATCATTAAATGATTAGAGGTATAGTGTGGTGTACTAGTGGATTAAAAAAGAATAGTAAAACGGTAACATTCACATACACTCTAAATAAGTTTACATGTATGTTTTACACGTAAAGATGTAGAGATCCGCTTTAGACACATGTTAGAAACGTTATGTGGCATGTTAAAAAAATAAAAATAATTTTGAACACCGGTTGAACTAGTCGAGAACGCGCGCACAACCCACATGTCCGTCACACCGAGACAACTTTACAAAACGAATTTTTTTTATTTAATTTGTTAATTACGTATTAATTAAATATTTCCCACTCAATTACCATTTTTGCTTTTCTATATTTGATATAGAAGTAGTATTCAAACAAAGTCAATGATCAATTTTCGCATACATACATACTCCCTCCATCCCATAACAGTTGAACCATTTTGACTTATTGCGGTCAACAATTTCAAAGTTTGACTACAAATTACTCTTAAACTCAAATGCAATTTGGTGAAACTTTTTTCCATAATAAAAATACTTGAAATATAAAAACCGTGAAAAAAAAGTCAAAGTCAATATTAATGTCAAATATGATGAATGTTGCGCCGACAAGCAACTTCCTCGTTTAGAGTAAAGATCGACTACCAAATTGGCCTCTTAATACATAAAACGTACGCTCTTGCACCTTCAAAAACATGGTGAACACATGTCTAATATAAATAAGTAGGTCTGAATGCGTCTAAAATGCCTCTGCTTGTTGGAAAGTCAAAAGAAAACATATAAAGGGTAAGTTTGTATTTGTAAATATGAAATATTCAAAACAAAAACATTTAATAACAAATTACGTAGTACTCATAATTCTGTGAGGACATTGAATGTTGTGCGTCCAATAGTTGCCGCGATAGTACGAATAAAGTGTCCATATTCCTTACGACAAAATACAACCAAGTCCCGCAGATCCGGGGTTAACTATTGTGCCCCATTCATATTCAAAAGCCACAAAGTAAATTTAATTTTTGAGTCGTTGACCATCAGTTATAATAGTCGATCGACTCGAAAATAAGAGATTGAAACCACTACTCCTTTATACTTTGATGCATTTTATATGTTTTTCTTTCATTCCAAATTTACCATCGAGTAAAATTTTCAATTGCATTTAAAGCATTGATGATTAAATAGTCAAAATTTGATGAGATTTTCCTTTTCTTCATAAAAAAGAAAATTCCGAAAATTTTAAAAAATAAGATAGAGTGATACCACAGAAATCGTTGTAAAGGATAAGAAAATTCAAAATTTAGTTACCATGAATATCCCATTTGAATTCAAGAAAATCACCTACTTTCATGGTAATCAGATCTCACCCCGTGTGCATATTTAATTTACCATAAAGTTAAGGAATATAAATCCACCCCATATCCATTGAAAAAATATTTACTGCCCCCCCTCCACTCAGAACAGAAGAGAGTCCTCCATAATTACTGCAGTTATTATTACTATGATTACCATGGACGACAGAGTGGGTAAAAGTAAACAGCGCGTTTTGTATATATATATACAGTGGCGCCGTGTATGTGTACTACTCCTACTACTACTACTCGCCAAATCTGTAGTAGCAGCTGTCAATAATTTTCCTTTCCTCTTCAAAATTGAACCCAAACAAAACGAAACAAAACAAAACCCTTTCTCTCTCTACTTTCCCTCTCTCTCTAAAATTCTGTATACGCGTTAACGGATTATAAAGACAAACAAAAACCCCATTTCTTCTCTATATTCATCAATCAAGAAACAAACAGAAAAAAAAAAAAAATGCATTCCCAATAGCACCAGCTACTTTCTCCACTCACAAACCAAAACAATCTCCACCGAAAACAAGAACAATCCAGCGATGGCTTGTTCGTCCAATTCAAGATTAGTCTCAGCCGTCGGGTTCTTCATCCTCCTGTTTATCTACTCGCCCTCGATTTGCCTCGGGATCCGTTCATTCCCCAACGACGCCGTCACCACGGACTACAACGCCCTCTTCGGTTTCTCCGAAGCACCAGATTACAGAAACGGCGTCGACTGTCCCTCCTCGCCGTCGTCATCATCCGGCCCGGTGACGTCATGCGATCCATCATTAGTCCACGTGGCAATGACTCTCGATTCGGAGTACCTCCGCGGCTCAATGGCGGCGGTACACTCTGTTCTCCGCCACGCGTCTTGTCCGGAGCAGGTTTTCTTTCACTTTATCGCAGCTGAGTTCGACCCGGCTAGCCCTCGGGTCCTGACCCGGCTGGTGCGGTCTATTTTTCCGTCTCTCAACTTCAAGGTCTACATTTTCCGTGAGGACACAGTTATCAATCTCATATCGTCGTCAATCCGGTCAGCTCTCGAGAACCCGTTAAACTACGCGAGAAATTACTTGGGCGATATAATCGACCCGTGTGTGAAGCGGGTCATTTATCTGGATTCGGATCTTATCCTCGTGGATGACGTGTTTAAGCTCTGGGAGGTGGAACTAACAAAGGGTCGAATTATCGGGGCGCCCGAATACTGTCACGCGAATTTCACAAAGTACTTTACCGAGAACTTCTGGTCCGACCCGAGGCTTAACCGGGTATTCGGGTCGAAGAACCCGTGTTACTTTAACACCGGTGTGATGGTCATAGATTTGGAGAAATGGAGGGAGGGGCATTATCGGAAGAAGATAGAGAATTGGATGGAAATGCAGAGGCAGAAAAGGATATACGATCTGGGTTCTTTACCTCCTTTCTTGCTCGTGTTCGGTGGTGACGTGGAGCCGATTGACCACAGGTGGAACCAGCATGGGTTAGGTGGTGACAACGTGGTGGGTTCGTGTAGGGCGATGCACCCTGGTCCAGTGAGCCTGCTGCATTGGAGTGGCAAGGGCAAGCCTTGGGTTCGGCTCGATGAGAAGAGGCCTTGCCAGGTGGATCACTTGTGGGAGCCGTACGATTTGTATAAGAAGGTTGTTAAGGTGCAACATTTGCAGCGTAATGAACAACAGAGTATTATGGGGTTAGAGTACAACAATTACTTCATTTGATTGGTGGATTATTATGGAAATGATTTTTTCTTTCTTTTTGAAAAATCTTTTTATTTACAGTAGTTGTTAACTTGCTTCATTCTTTTGGGGTGGGTGTACAGATGAAGGTAGCAGCATCATGATTGATTCTTTTGTGTAAGGCTATGTTTGGTTGGGGTAAAATTGATTTCAAAGAAAAGGATTTGTTAGTGTTGTTACCTAATGTAATTTGATTGGAGGTTCCTATGGATTCAGTTTGAAGGGAAAGGATGGATGGTTGGAGGGACCAATTTTGGGCTCTTGTGTAATTCTTCTTGTTGTATCAGATTCAGATCATCTTATTATCAATGAATTGCATTTAGTCGAATGTTTCGATTTTTCAGCTCATCGAAATTGCTTAATAACTCATTTACACATTTGCGATATTATTATTGAAACTCAAGGAATTAAGTGTCGGTTGGGGGAGTTGAGCACAAAACTTATGAGGTAAGGTTTGGCCAAAAGTTGGTTCAACTCTCACATCTCAATGATGTAAAAGAATAAGTAGGGCCAAATTAAAATTGGACATGGGCAAACTGTGCATTGTATAGAAAGGTTATAAGGAGAAAAGGTTAATTGTCATAATAGATGGATGATTGTGAAGTTGACAATGATTTAAAAGCTCTTTTATATATTTTTATAGTAGTAGTATTAAAATAAGCATAGATTTGGTGTTAAGCTGTAAAGTTAGGAATGGGCGATGAAGTATGGAGGCTTGACAGCTCATTTGAACTTTAAGTCACTTTTATCTAGAACCATCTGTGGTTACGTGCTGGGTTGAGCTTGTTAATATTCGCCTAACTGTAGCTTGAGTTATGCTAATGATGTGGTGGTGTTTAATGAAGTACACTTGGAAATTTGATTAGAAGTTTGTGTATGTTAGACTTGTACCAAATTTCCATCTGAAAAATTCAAATCAGAGTTGTATTGTGTTATTTTATTGGTTGCTAATGGAATATTGGTGTCATCATCTTACAACTAATTTACCAACTAATAACCATAAATACATTGAGAGTTGAGTAGTAAAGTATTTGCTGTCATCCAACAGTTGTTTTTTGAGCTAGTGTCAGCTTATCCGCGGGCGGAGTAGTAAATAGGGTGGCATGTTCACAGACATAAAATTGGGAAACAACAAACAAGGATCCTATGACCATTCTAGACACCTCTCAATCTTTATTATTTGGATTGCTTCTTTTTGTTTTAGACTTTTAGTGACATGGGAAGTTTACACAGCACAATACTACTCTCACGGTTTCTTTTCTCTTCCAAATAGTAGCACTATAATTACAACTTCAAAATAAAAAAAAAACGCTAATCCATTGGATATTGGATGCACACTAGGTAAAATTATGGGGTGCGACATACTTAGATGCAGAAGGCATATGACACAAAATTATGCCCTACCCTATGTAACCACGGAGATATTACTTTTCCATTTTAACCAACTAAACTACCATTACATAAAGCTCGTTAGCAGAACGAGTTTTATGTTAGGCTCGAGATCGACTCGAATATCTTATCAAGCGAGCCGAGCCGAACCCTCATTAAGTTTCGACTCGCATAACAACACAAGTCGTACTACTCATACTCTACTAATCACGACTAGTCCATGACGTGAACATACGGAACAACAATTATACCCCGTCTTCAGATCAGACCCGTTCAGTTTTATAGATTATATTTTGTTCCTAATCGTTTTTTATAGTTACGTTTTTACACCACAACTTTTGCAAAATGACATTTTAGTCCCATAGTTTTTGGTAAATTACATTTTGCCACCTAGACTATTGTGAAACTACATGTTATCTCAAAAAGACATGATTCCAACTTTTAACTATCTACAAATTGACCAATGAAGTCTTACAAATTAGTATAAATCAACTCGTTCTCATGCTTTTGAAGAATTATATCCCTAACTTTTACAAAATTCTCTTCTTTTCGGAAAAAAATAAAATAAAATCTCTTCAATCTCAACTCTAAAACCGTTTTTAACTTACACTTTGACACATTTTTCGTAGTTATTTTCGTACTCAACTCTCTATTACCCGTATAACATTATACCATATAACATAGAAAAATATGATTGTTTGTTCAAGTTTGTCAGGGAGGAATTATAGTTAGTATATTTTCAACATGTTCATGAACTTAAATGCTTAACCTTGTTGATTTCCTACGTAAGGATGATGAGAGCATAAGCATTAATGTGAGTTATCTACAATTTAACCCATTCTCAAAGTATAAATGAATCTAAGGGAATTGACAAAACAAAAAGAAGGTATAAATGGGACGGGTGAAGTACAAATCAATGTTGACGTATCTATTGTTCCAGGCCTAGAATCGAGTCCGAATCTGGACTTGGATAAAAGCGTACTAACATGGACCGGACAAGTAGTTTGGACCTTACCCATTGAGAACACTAAGATGTAACATGGATGATTAGAAAAACCAAATATGGCAACATGCATTATATTTTTGTATAGACTTGGGTGATCTATCAATAGTCCTGGCTTGAAACTGAATGTCTGAATCGATAAATTTATGCCAAATGACCCGTTCAATCTGAGAATAGGCGGAGTATAGTATTCTGAAAGAAGAATGGGCAGAAAATAAAAGGATCTGTAAGAGGCACAATGTCACGGGTTCACATGGCATAAGCTGTCAAATAGGGCAAGTGACCAATTTAGAATTACATAAAACTTTTATGGGTGTGCGTTGAGAGATTGCCTTACTTGATATTTGGCCTTGAATTACTCCTCGTTTTGGCCGTGTATGTATGTATCTTCACATGGTTTGCCGTATCAGTTGAGGTGAAATTCATAATTTAAGTCTTGTGTTGCTAAATGTTATGTGAATGAATCAGAGAATCAGATTCTAATTTCCTGATCATTGGACGCCAAGAATAATCCAGTTTATCATATTCTTCCTGTTGTTTTTGTTCGCACCTTACTCTTACTTGCAGCCTGTTTTCTTGTTTCAATTGGCAAAACATTATTCGCCAGGAAAGGATACCAAATTTGTATTTTATGATAAGGGGCCAATTTACATTCCAACCTTGAGACCAATTCATACAATCATATTTTTAAACAAACCGAAATGTACTTACGGGCTGTAAGGATTTTGGATTGTCCGTCTACATAATCCAATCCGACTTCATCCGATTCACAAACCTAAATTTTTTTTTTTTAAAACGTTCAAATTTAACTACTCTACTCCTACTCCTACACTACTCTTTATGACCTTATAACTCCAAATACACCTAAACCACTTTATGTCTCCGTCGGAATTTGAACCACCGACCTAAACTTAAAATTACCCGAATCTCCACTGATTGTCTAGTAACGCAATGCACTACACAAGGTCATGAGTATATACATTCTCAATACTCATATCCATGTTAAATATCCCCCATGCTTCTTATTAGTTCACTGTTACTTTAGCAGAAGGAAGTAAATTTGCAAAAGAATTTCTGTACAATTCGATATAGCATCTTTGAAATACAGATCAAACATTCAATTTAGTTGAAATCAAGTGATATTGATACGAAATGTTTGCCATCACTCTTGAATAATGATTGGTGGAAACCCATTGGCCCATTCCGAAATAAGATAACTCACTTGGGTCGCAACAGAACCAAGATAGCCCATTAGCTCACTGCCAAAGCATGGGCAGTAGCCACAAGGCCCATACGGCCATAAACCATCAGTTACCAAAATAGCCAATTAGCCCACTACTAAAGCATGGGCAATAGCCACTAAGAGTCGTTTGTTAGGGATTTGTAAGAAATTGGATTTGAAAATCGAATTTGAAAAATTTTGTGAAAATTCGAATGTGGGAGTTCATGCAAACTTCCATGTTTGGTTCATCTTTTCAGCACAATGGTTTAGAAATGCCAATCTTTCAGCATACAAATCCAACTTTCATACCTTCCTTTTTATGGCATTTGAAAAAGTCTAAGTCTCAAATCCGATACCAGTTGTCCAATTTACAGCCACAAATTGACATGTCCGCTACTGTTGGGCCGGACAACCACCAAGCCCAAAATAAACCAAAAATTGCAACTGGGCTGTCGTGGGAATGGGTAGGTCTGGTCCGGGTTTGGTTCCTCTTATCTCGTAAGAACTGGTTCTTCTACCAACTTTTCGAACCAAAATTTGAAAATTGTCCTAGATAATCATAACATAGAGATTAGAGACCACAAGTGTTGCAGATGAATCCCGAATGTTTCAGGATATGGTGAAGTAGAGTGTCTCAAACACGAGGCCAGAATTCAAGTTTGTCTGCAGCTTTGTAAGTGGTAACGCAAGCATGCTGGTATTCCCGGTCTCTGGTGTAGAGTAGGGCAACTCTCGCTACTAGGTAGACCTTTTCTGCTATGAAGTGCTGAGCATATTGCTGCTTGACTCCTCCTAGCTCTAGCTGCAGTTGTTTTCACAGTTTGGCTTATTTAGATGATTAATAGATTGTAAGTTGTACAATTACAATTACATTTAGTCCAGCTTCTAAATTCAAATATGCACTCTGCATCAGCTGGTATATTAGAAAAACTAGAAACTGAAGTATTCACAATGGATTATAACATGAAAATAGCCAAGTGAAGAGAGCAATGAACCATATGATAGAAAGAATAGAAATGTTGCCTTTTCATGCAACAAGAATAACAATGAGACAAGGATCTTACACTTGAAACCAATCTCAATAACAAAAATAAAAGAAAAACCATATATGCTTTACATGTACAAAACTCAAATCCATTTCCCATCACCTTGTATTCGTTTTCTCGTCATCCGAGTCACTGGAACTGCTCTTTGAACTGTCTGACATGAAATTCGCTGGCAGTTTTGGGAACCTAAACACTCTAGGAGATTCAGGCGGCGATTGTGATGATGATGATGATCCAGCAACATGTGATGTATTAACAGGTTTCCTATTCTGCACATCTCTTGCAATGTCAATGCAGACCTTATCGACCATTCCAAGAAAATCTCTAACTATCACGAATAATTGGAACTGATTACCGTTCGCCCCTTTGTCTTTTGAAGATCCTGCTTGGTAGTAATCTCTTGTTTTTCTCACAAGCTCCATCACTCTTGTCTGCTCTTCTTTCACTACTCCTATCTCCAATTTTGCCGTATCAAGAAATCCATTCATCTCCTGTGCAAATCCGCCATCTTCTCGCTCCACTACTCTTCGTGTTTGATCCACTTGTACAGCCAACGATGAGATTGTTTTAACAAGAAGGTCGTAATCCAACATAGCTGCCTTCTTCACGTTTGAAAATTCACCACTTAGGCCGCCGATTACTGGCAAACCGAGCATCATGTATTCCTTTTCTCTTTCATCTTTTGATATTGAGTTATCCGAATTTTGGTTTCCGCCCCCAACATTTCGGCTACCTGTTCTGCTCAAGCTCTGGCTTCTGTTAAGAACACAACGTTTCCCCTCTGCACGAACGACTTCTTGAACAACAAATTGAAGCAGAGTTGTTTTCCCATCAGAGCTTTTAACATCTGATAGTTTCCTAAGTGCCGTAAGGTTAAACGCTTGTGCATTTCCTCTTGATGTTCCTGCATTTAACCGGTTCCCAGCCTTGAGGACCGCTTCCAGAAGTTTCAAGAACAGCCCTCGAGTTCTTAGTTCATTACAGGCTGACTCAAGTGACTGTAAGGACTCCTTGACATGTGTAACCT
The DNA here is from genome assembly GCA_028274465.1 of Plantago ovata. Lineage (NCBI taxonomy): Eukaryota > Viridiplantae > Streptophyta > Magnoliopsida > Lamiales > Plantaginaceae > Plantago > Plantago ovata. Next base: position 14,281,346 of record CM051456.1, on the reverse strand, counting down.
CGGATTCATAGTTTGATCTGAATGACATTGCATTGAAACGAATAAACGCTGACGGAACCGTTTTGAGGAGATGATAGAGAAAGGATTCAGCATCTGCGAGTCTTGTGGGATCACCATTGAACGCTAGGATTTGAGACACTTCTTCATCTGAAGGAGCTATTCTTGTGAGTTTTTCTAGAGTGTCTGCATCTAGGCCTCGTCCTTCAACGAGCGCATCGATGATTTCTCTGTGAGAGATGCCAAGAGATTTGAGGACAATTGCAGTGTTCTGTGATTTTTTGGTGTCAAGGATGAAAATCGGCAAAGGGGGGCCTGTTTTATCTCCAGTTGGTGCGTCGCCCCGAGGAGATTTTCTACTTGTAGCAACAGTGCCAAATAGTGCTTCCATAAGATCACCATCAAACCTGCACTCAGATTATAAGAATGGCAATGCATCAGACATCATATAAAAGAGAACATTAGTAGAGATACAGATATCAGAAGCTGAAACTAACATCGATCCAATTTCTGTAGACGTCTGAGAATTTAATTAAAAAGATGGAAATTCAACACGATACAATGGCCTATGTTCCAATTCTACCTTCATGTAACACTAATCTTATCCACTTGATCGACTTTCAAGTATTTCAGCGTAGGGATGTTAATACATATCGATATCAAAATCACAATAATCTCTCTACAATCTGAAAACGAACCAGCAAAGAAACAAACTAAAAAGAATGACATTGTTAGAGCTAGCAATATCAAGACAGTTCTATTTCTGTTTAAAATCTGGTTCCCTATGCTTGACAGCTTGAACAACAATGCATCAACAAAAACAACACCATCTCACAAAGGCTCAGAATAACTAATCTCCATTGTCTATCCAAGCAACAGAAATACAATCCAATGGCAACTGAAAGACGTGATGATTCATGCGTTTAAACTTCAAGCACATGTACCAGCTGCAATTGTCATTTGCTCTCTTTTAGCTGTTTAACTATTTCTGCTGTAACTTTTAAGCTACATCAATTACCAGCTTTAGCACTTGTTTTCTGCACTGTAAGTAGGCATCATGTAATGAGGCTCTAGTCTTTTAACATATTTTTACCTACGTGCTTCCCCATTTCTCCCTTTCTTCAATTTTCTTCTACATTCTAATCTGGGAAATGACTAAAAATAGGCATGAAAATTGAAAGGAAACAGATATAGGTAGCATAACAATACTACAAGTCTGATCACTTCACCAGACATATCAGAGAGGACATTGTTAAAACGCACGCCCCAAATTACACATAAACCAGCACACCGTTACTATAACAACAATTAATCAAAACTTAGGCCAAGATATATAGATGAGAATGGAATGAAACTTACTGGAAAGAACCCTTGTCAAGTTTATCCCACACCATAGAATGCTTCATGTCCGGATTGACCTTATCCCAATGCAATGGCTTCAACTTCACCTGCCCATCTCCCTTGCTCGATTCTCCTTCCGAAGAACTCTTGCTCGGCATTGGTGGCCGGGGAACCGAAGCTGCCGTGCCTGTTTGCAAATGATTCTGATTATTTACTTGATTCTATCATTCTAATTATAAAACAGTATTCTCAACAAAAAAATAGACAGCTCACCATTAGGTGGTGGCGGTGGAGGTGGGGCAGCAGGTCCTTTCGGAGGCGGTTTCTCCTTCGAAACCGCTGCCATAGACACCGGTGGAAGTCTCGGGGGAGGGGGCGGCGCCACTGGTGGCGGAGGAGTTGACATTTTCCCCATCTCAACTACCGAACTTTGCCTTTCCACCACCGCCTTAAAAGAACCAGGTGGCCTATTGAATTGATCAGAATCTAGCTTCCTGTTATCACCCCAAAGAGGACTTTGTGAAGTAGAAGACTTTCCCCGCAGCAAAGGTAATTCTTGGCCAGGCGGATCAAACCTTTTCCCTTTCCCACTAACCGTTCTCTTCTCTAATTCTCCCTGATCATTGAGCTTCTTATACTCCTGCTTCTTGAAACTCTCCCCGTTACCACCCTCCTCGAGTTTCCTCCAGTACAGGACATCCAGACCATTCTCATCGACGATCACACCTTTAATATTACCGTCCACGCGGACAAAGTTATCGTCCTGAGGCCGAAAAACCGGAAACTGGGCGTTGTTGTTGGAAACTGGGGGAGGAGGTTGAATGAGGCTCCCATCTCGGGCACGCTTTCGGCGTGATCTCTGGAGGAGGAGGAAGAATAGTAGGCCTGATAGGACCAGAGTGCTGGCAGCTGTTATGCCGATTGCTCGGCCTACTGCGGCGCGAGTGGAGGGGGGTGAGGTGGATGTGGGTGGCGGTTGGGTAGGTGGTAGGACGCTGACGGGGTTGTCGTCAACCGGAGTTGGCGGTGGTGAGAGGACAGGTGGGAGAGGGAGGGAGAAGGGGTAGGAAGTTTGGATGTTTTGTTGTTGAGAGAGAGAATTGGGGAGTGAAGAGAATATGAGGAAGAAGAAGATGATGGTCGTGATGAGCTGGAAAATTGGAGTGGTAGCCATGGAAATGTTTTGGGGAAGGATGGTTTTTGAGTTAAATGAGGTTTCTGGATCATTTCTTGTTTTTTGTTGAATTGAACCTTCTTCCTTTTGCTACTACATTAGATTAGATGATGCTTCGGTTAGCTGAAACTTTCAAAGGAGAGCAGTTGTGCTTGTTCTCCTTGTGTATAGTATTTATTATTACCCCAATTTGCACTAACACCCCTTTTACTATTACTTCACTAATATTCACTCCACTTCACAATACTTTCTCCCCACTAGGTGGATTGATGAAATAATCAACAGTATTAATGAATTTTCGAATTCTCCATTCATTATTACCTATAGTGTGAGGCTAAAGTTATTATATTCGTATAAAAACTGATCATAGATTTCAATTGGAATTTAAAACTGCAATAATCATGCCAATAATTCTCCATTATATATACTCGTTTTTGGAGTATTTAAATGTGAAATTATTGTTAAAGGTAAAAAAAATATGAAGAAGAACAATATCTCATCTACTAAAGTATTGGGCATAATCTACTACTCCGTAATTTATACTAATAAGGTGTTAATTTTTATATTGTTTAAGAAAATCACGACATTTACTAGACCTATTCTTCATAAATATATTATAACGGTCGATACTATGTTATGGAATGAATCCAATTATAATTATTGGGGAATGCGTTTTTTTGTGTTAATAATAAGCTTTTTAACATGGGTTGTCAAAGTTAATGTGGAGTAATGTGATATTAAAGTTAAGTTTGGATTCATATGCAATTTGAGTATACTTAGGGGCGCTCGTGTAAGTTAATCAATTTATTATCCGTGCCTTCCCGCGTCCTTTTTACTACTAAATCACAATGATATCAAATTGTCAATAGTTACTCCTTACGCGTATACTCTCTTTATAGCTTTAAATGGAAACTTTTGTTTGAAGATTATATATGAGAAAATTCCCAAAAGGAGAAGTTCTATTTGTATTATACTGGGGTGGGGCAGATCCAAATTAGTATTATGTAAAATTAGAATCCTACATTATTGAAAGTTGGCATGTACAGTAATTTAATTCTTTTCTGTAAAGAAAAATTGGATGCGAACGTCCCATTACGCATGCTCTGCGGGATGGAGCCAAGAATGAAAAGTGGAGGTGGTGAAATATATTATAACAAAATGCTTATTCAAAAGTTAAAAAATTTGATTAAAAAAATATACTAACAAAAATAAATTAGGAGTATCGAAATGTGAATTTTACAAAAATATACATATGATAATTAAAAAATTTGAAAGTTTGGGGTGGCGGTCGCCTCCCCACCACCACCTGCTTTGGTTCCTCCCGTCGTTTTATACTTGTGTAGTTTCTGTATATGTTGCTTCCTGGGTAAGAAACAGGAGTGTAAAATGTAAATAACTTATTTTTGGACGGGGTAATTGTAAATAAATCGATATTACAATGTCAAAGTGGTGACAACGAGGATGACTGTGATTAATGACATTATGATGGTTGTTATTAATTGTTAATTGTTTGGGGGTTGGTGGAATTATATGTTCCAAGTCCTGTTTTGTTTTGGTTTATCTTCTTTTTAAGTTTCCGCTAACGAAAATGTTGACAATGTCTTTGCGTAATTAGACATTCTAACAGCATATAGATGCTCATTCTTATTCTAGAGTTTAGACTTTAGGCTAATGAACAACTAAGGGAGTACTATTAGATTATGATAACTACTATACTACCAAAATCATAGTAATTAATATTCATAATATTGCAAAGTTTACTGAAGCTATTTTTTAAATCCGGACTCGAATGACCCGAACAACCTCTTGGATCTTGGATAAGGTTAATCTCGTCATCTCGAGGGACTAATTTATATATCGTCAACTAATATATCATTCTATTGCAAATCAAACAATTACAATTTTACAAATGTTATAGAACTAGAATAAATTAGAAATAATTACGCACTTGGCAGAGACAGACACCTCAACCTAACCAATTAGGTTATGCCTCATTGACATCACTGAATAATATTTAAAATTCAATTATAAATGACATACACTCATATGCATAGAATAGATAAAAATAATAACATTCCAATCATCAAAATAAACAAAAAAACAAATTTCTAATAATTTAAATAAATAACAAAAGAAAAAAGTTTCATTAATCAAGTTCAACAAATTAAGTCACAATTTTGTATTATATTACTTTTTCCTAAAAGTTGGATTAACCCCGAAACACCAATGATTTTTTTTGGAAAAATCCGAAAATTATTCGTCCAAGCTCGGAGGTCACCTGATCCGAGTTAACCGGGATCGACTGTGGGGGTTTCAAAGTATAGAAAACATATAAAGGTTAGGTGGAATTTTGAACCCCTTCAAAATTTAGAAAATTTATAGGCTATATATATTTAAGATCTCGCCGGGTCAACCCGAATTGACTCGGTTTAATTGAAATCAGTACCCTTCGCGGGACGAGACAACTAAAACTCGGGAAAATCTCGGAACCTGAGATTTTTTGAGTTTTTGGCCGGTTAATACGGGTCAACCCAGGTTTAAAAAGAAAAAAAAAAAAAAAATTTGTTTGAACCTTGAACTTGTTTGTTTGGATCATTATAATGTTAGAATTTTGAACTTGTTTGATTGGTTTGGATCATTACTATGATCCTATGACTTTATTTTGGTTTCTATGAATTTCTATGACATTTATATTTGACTTTTCAATGTCATTTGTTGATAAATGATTAAATATGTATAGTATTTATTATATATAATTTTACAATTTTTTTATCTGTTCCAAGACAACTCGGAGACAAATGTCCGAGATGACCTGGATTGACTCTTCTGAGAAGGTCGAGATGAGATCTTAAACATAAACATAGTTTAGAGGTCATTTTACGTACATGAATGATTAAAGTTAAGGCACAGCCTCCCCCGCCCCCCATTTCTCACTCTAGTGGAGTAATTCATAAAGTTAGTTATTTATCATAAATTCATAAATATATTTCCTATATGAAAATTCTAACATAGATCGTAAATTTGTAAAATAGATGATGAGGTCTTTTTTTGAGATGGACGGGGTACCATAAATTCAGAAAAGAATTGTTGAGGTATAGCTTTCATGGCTATTACTTTGTCAATAGTTACACTATATAGTATAAAAGACTATTACTTGAATTTTGAATTAAAATGTTATCAACGGAAGCTGAAATCAAATCATTTACAAATATTCTTTTAAAACTGCTGAAGTAGCGTTTTTCTTAATAGATTGGTTTAGAGGCTATTTATAAATAATTGATGGCCAAGTCAAATAGGGCATGGAGAGGAAAACAAAATTAAGACTGCTTATTCTTGCATGGGAAGGAGTAGTTAACCTAATTAACTTGTCAAATCACTCGTTATTATTTTACTAACTTAATTAATTAAATGGTGAAGGTTGAAGAATATTTCAAACTTAATTACACGGTTTAACCACATGATGTAGTACATTTAGTAGTACGAATGATTCTATATAATACATTTCTTCTTGTGTTTTTCTTAGAAAATTAAACTTGACTGAAATGAAGAAGTTAGGTCAAATCCAAATGCAGTATTCCAAAATTTTACATATTAATATCATGCAAGATGAAATCTCGTATTTTTATATTTCCTCCGTTTCATTAATAACTTCCTAAGGGGACTATTCGACCACGTATAACTTTTAAGTCTGTATCAATATAAATTAAAAGTTGATTTTGAAAATATACTCTATTTAATTTCATAATATAATTTTATTATATTTTTTTAATATAATTTAGGAGTTATACATGGTCAAAAGTCCCAATGAATAGTTCTCTTATAAAGTTATTAATGAAATGGATGTAGTATTATTTACGTTATGCGAATACCATTCACTGAGCCCTTAATTATATATATATTTCAAAACCGTGCAATTCGATTAAATATCACCTAGTGTGACATAGTAATTTTATAAACATGTAATTACCGAGTAATATAATAGTTTTTCATTTAACCAACCGAATTGCATATTATGCGTAGTGTGAGATATATTTTGATCTGGAAAAAATATGACTCCGTAAAAGAAAATTCTTTCCAACTCTCACCTGCCAATCAAAATTTAAATATTGCACCACACATTTAAATACTTATCATAAAACAAAAAAGACGATGGCACAATAACAAAAATTAAAAATGAAAGAGTGGTCGATTGAGCCATTCCATTCATATATATGCAATGCAAGGTATACCACAAATTGCATAGTTTGTGGTTTTCCTTTTCCAAATTACCTTTAGATTTTCTTCATGAGTCATGACAAACTTCACATAGTAGTTGTTGAAAAGAAAACAAACCATCCTAATTTGGCACTAAATGTTCTTTTAGCTTCTAGAAGCTGCATCTCAAATAGCATGTCACATCTAAAATATCTAATCAACCTAACTAATACCCTCAGTTTAAATTATTAATTTATCTTTAGTCACTTTATTAGGGATTTATTTGACTATATTGGAACTTGGATCATCAACTTTTGATATGGGGTTCATGGCTTCATAGGTCGACGAATTTAATGGTGCACTTTAATTTCATAACTTTGGTTGGTGACATTTAATTGTTGCAGTATGCAGTTTATAAAGTGTGGAAGCTAGTACAGTACTAGTAGTACTATTCATAAATGATTCTGGAGTACTACTACCATTTAGAAACAAAAAAATAAGAAAAGGATGCAGATAAACCGCTTCATCTTCCCAGAATTTAATGGTCACAAGTTTTGGTGATAAATACTCTTTTCATATTTTTGGATTACTCATCAGTGAGAGGTTCTAGTGTTTTCATTCAAACTATCTAAATTAGGCGTCTTATGCATGCAAGAGGAATTTATGTTTTAAAATTTGAAATGAAATGTGTAGAAAACAAATTCACTGAAGTTTAGAGCATTTAGCCATTTACAAGCAAATTAAGAAGAGGTTTAATTTGTACTACTCCCTGTTTTCCTTGGAAAAAAATTTAGTATTTCTCTTCTAGTCACAAATTTTTAATTAAAATGTGTATATGTGGGCCTATTATTTGCATGACGGATGAAAAAATTATTATGAGTTGGACGTTATTTGAATAACAAATGAGAAAATTATGATGAGTGAAATATTATTGTAGTAAATAATAAATAGATAATGGTCAGTGGATTTGTATGTTGTAGCCTCCTTGGCCAGTGGTGATTTTTGGGATGAGTCTTTGCTTAATTCCATTTTTTGGAAAGATGATGTAAATCAGATTCTCACCATTGTTGTCCCCTCCATTAGCATGGCAGATTTTAGATTATGGCATTATACTAAAAATGGGTGTTATTATGTCCGTTCCGCTTATAACTTAGCAACGAGATTGAGTCAATAGGATAAAGCTAACAAAAGCTGCAGTAGTAGTGTGAGTATATTAGTGCACAATTGGGAGTGGATTTGGAGATCGGGGAACCAGTCAGGTTTTGAGATTTAGTTCGAGTTTCATAGCCAAATGCCTAACTTTAATAACAAATGAAATGAAAGTTCCATTATCTAAAACTCATAAATAACATATTTTCTTATAAATTATATTATCCATTGAAAATATCAACGGTGCCTAACAATCTTAAATTTCACAAATATTATCAAAAATATACTTTCAAAATAAATAAATAAATAAATAAATAAAAAATAAAAAAATGAAAGGTTTCACTTACACCTATACCAACCAAATTTGGTTGATAAAAACTATGATGCTCTAACTTCTAAACAATACCACAATTGCCGTGCAGCCGTGGATGTTTGAAACTTTGAATTGAGAACATTTGACGTATTAGTTATTATTGACTGTTATTCTTATCAAAATTGTTTAAGAGGTAAATATTGGTAATTTCAGAGGAACCATTAGTGATTTTGTCATAAAACATATATTTTGTTGTAGTACTTCATAATTCATATTGTATTTAGCAAATTCATATTTTCAGGGTTAAAATCGATGTTATTTACTCAGTAGTTGTTGAGAGTAGATTTACGTTCTAATTTATGTGGTCCATATTTTTGCTATTTAAGAAGATGAAAAAAAAAAAAGGAATGATGGTGAGCAGCTGAAGATATGAAGATAAGAATATCGAAGACTTGAGAGGTGTCTTTGTGCGTTGATTTACTTTACTCCTTCCTTTGGCTTTGAGTTTGAACACAGACAAAAGTCAACGGCCGAGTTCGTGTCAACGCGGAAAGACATTAGCGATAAGTGAGATTAGATCAATGATGAATCAAACAATTCAATCGCCAATGAGAACAAAGGCAAACAATTGAGTGCTGCTGCTAAATTGACACATTCAGACAGGAGGAAACCTAGCTAGCTGATATTGTTGAATGAACTACGTACTATGGTTCCCGACACATACTTGGGCTGCTTCTGGGTCCGTTCGACGGGGGATGTGTAAACAGTGACTTCAATTGAAATATTGAATGACGAGTTGTTCGAAAAAATTATAATATTATAAATCAAATAATTTTTTCTCCATAAAAAGTTATTTTAAACTAAAAAAAAGTTATTTAAACTCATTATCAATTATAATATTTAATTTTGTGAGAAACTCATATATTTTAGATGCTAGAGTAGTACTAAAAGTATTATTTTGGGTTCCAAAGGGTAAGATTTATTTTTGATACCTTCAAACTCCAAAATGAGTCATGTTCAATTGAGGTATAGTGGTTGTGTTTAATTTTGATTTTTATATACTAGTAATAATCATTTTGTAAGCTTAGCACACATAATATCCAACAATTTGGGTAATATTAGGTCCATGCGATGTATATACCACACAATAATATACGAGTATACAACAAATCTTCTTATGTATATTGCTTATGGGTATACATTTCAATTTAAGCGAATGATAAAACTCACTCTTGGACCGGCTCGTAATTCTCCTAACTTGATACTTCAATCCGGACTTGAGAAATAATCCAAATTTCATATCGGACTAATCCGGTGAACATCCCACAATCTTATATGCTTAATGCTCCCATCAGGGTCAGGCCATTACAAACTTGACGAAATGGATCTGGAGCGAAGGCTGCTTTGCCGGGGCCTTTCTGAATTAATGGATTGCCATCATTCTTGGACCAAGTTGAATCACTTTTAAGGCCCAACTATTTACGCCATGGGGTAGGACCGTAGGAAGAGGGAGAAGAGCTGGGCTAGGCAACTCAAGGGATTTGCAACTTGCAAGTATAATGGATCAAGATTCAAGAGTCCAAGATCAACAGTTAGCAAACCCATAGAGTACGAAAGGGTTGGCGTAAAACAGAAAAAAGTTGGTATATTTTATGAGACACTAAAAAATGAAAAAACCGATATAGACTCTCTTTGGTGTTAGTTTATCAGCTAGCTTATTAGCTCCGAAAATTTATAAGTTTGTGCTTACGTAACAGACTTATTGGTACGTGAAATAAACTTGTTACTTGAACGCGAACTTATAAACTCCTATAACGTATCAGCAAGTCACTTACTTCGTGTAAGTTAATAAAGTTAGCTTATTTTTTTACTTCAATTATACATCTAACTCAAACGAATATAACATAGTAGGCTCTAACTTATCATTTTTTATTTATAATAATAATAATAATAATAATAATAATAATATTAATAATAATTTTTATTTTCAGCTTGTCTCTCGACTTCCTTCCAATTTTGTGTGATTAATAAAAGTCTAGTTCCATAAAAAAAAAAAATAATAATGATGATGGTAGTAGTTTGATTAGCAAAATTGGTTGATTAAGGCTATGTTATATTCATTAGAGTAGAACATAACGGAAATGAACTGATTTATTTTGTAGTATGAAAAATAATTAGAAGAATTTAAATTGAACTAATTTCAATTAAATTGATCTGAAATAAATAATGTTTCAGACAAAGAGAACGTAGACTAAGTAGTTGGAAACTAACAAATTAGGTTTTTTTCCCCCTTTTTTAACAGTCAATCTATACTACTTTACTCATACTCCTACACTACTCATTTTTGTTGTGGAGACATTTGAAATTTGGGTTAGGACTATCAGAGATTGAATTTAAATGGTTAAATTTTGTACTTTTTAACCGGTTCAAACTTTTGGAGTTGGATTTCACAGGTATAAGGTGACCGAGTGATAATGGTGCTGGAGTAGCACATGAGATGTCGAAGGTTCAAACTTCGACAGAGTTATAAGGTGGTATAGGCATAATTTGAGTTATAAGGTTGATATGGTGTATTTGGATTAAGGAGTAGTATAGCATTAATAGTGTAGTTTGGAGTTATAAGGTGGTATGGTGATAAATGATAATGGTGTTGGAGTAGCAATGAGAGGTCGAGGGTTCGAAGCCCGACGGAGTCATAAGGCTGTTATAGGTGTATTTAGAGTTATAAGGTGATAAATGAGTAATGTATATGAGTAAAGCAGAGTAATTAGATTTGCCGTTTCAAAAAAAAAAAAAAAAAAAGGTATAGGATAGTTAGATTTAACATTTAAAAAAGAGTTGAATTTATATCATGATATCCAATTCATACACTTGGAAACATTTTCTACCCCATATTAAATTTTTATTCTAAATTTGAGGAGAGTTGTATTTTTTCATGGACCCATAGAATACCCTTTTTCTTTCTTACGCTAGGAAAACACTTTGTAACATACTGTATTTCTTTTTTCTCTTTCCTGCATTATATTCAATCTTGGATGAATAATAACAAAATCTCAGATTGTTCCATGGGGGCTGCATTTTCTATATCCAGGCAGAAGTTATATTATGAAAAATTCAGGGGCATTTACCTAACATGTACAATAGTAGTCCTTTGAATGTGATAGATACAAAGCATTGACAAGGAAACAGTAAAAAATGGTCCATGCCTAGAGAGAGAGCTAATATATGCCAGAAGAGAGTATCTTTGATAAATGATCTTGCCGGGCAGGTGTATCAAACGTGGTGGACTTGTACAAAGATGAGATTATCACAGGATCTTTCTTCATGATCTTGCCGGTCTAAAGTACCAGACGTGTTACCCTCCCAAAACTCCCACCAAAATTCCCTATCTTACATTTATGTTCAATTTTATAAAATTTGCGATTAGAAATAATACTTTTGCAATAATGCAAACATATACAAGCCGTATATGATAACAAGTATTGTAATGCATTTCGAACTTTAAAATTCCGTTAGAAAAAAGATTGAACGTAACATGTAGGAATCCAAGGAATTCGATGAGTATGTTCTAAAAGACCAACCTTCGATCCTTATTCATCATTCGAGACTTTGGACGTTTAGAGGGGCAAAAGAAAGTTGGATTGGAGGAACTCGGTCTTGGCCATCCCAATGTACGTCTTCATTGGTGAGGAAGATCCTTTCAGTAGCTTCTGGCGAGCGAACCTTGGTCTTTGCTACTTCTTTGAGTCTTTCTACTTCCTCTCTACTCTTGCTTAATCAATAATTTATTAGAAAAAACTAAAATTGATTATTAGATGTTAAAAGTGTAATCAAAGTTACACCAACTTACATGTAGTTCTTAACTTCTTACACTTTGGACACACATTGTATTAGAGTTTGTATAGTGGTTATGGACATTTAGAGAAAGAAAGAACCCTGAAATACTCAATTGATCACCAAATCCACGCAAGGATTTTCCCCAAGTCATAGGGCTAGTTTGGGCATTTCCATTTGTGACCCCCCACAATAATAACACCATAGAAAGTGAACGCACGAAATATTTATCAACGTGACATGTATGAAATATGTACATGTCTTTGTACAAATCCGAATCCAATATTCTTTTTAGCAGACAAGAATTGACCTTAAAGAAAGGCCCGTATCGGAATCAAATCTCCTACAAATCCTATTCTATTCAATTCCAACCACAATGCTTCTGTCATCCAAGATTTCTTTCCCTCTTTTATTTAATACCATATCTCATCTCTCAACCATTTTTCTTTGCATCTACTTTTAAAAGTCAAGACATTATCATGTAGTATGGTTAATCAACTTTTAAACTTGTATAGACATCATTCATTCATCCATTCATTGTTTCTAACAACATAAATAAACTCGGCAGGAAACGTAATGGAAATTTAAACAAAAAGATAAAAAGAACAAATTAATCATAATGTATTAGAAAATCGTCTTCTTTAGCTCGTTCGTTTCGTTGTTGAACCATGTGTCACGAGATGTAGGCGAACATGGCATGGACGAGAAAGATATTGGGGAATTCGGAGAAGAAGTGGGCGACGGAGAGGGAGTCGAGGTTGACGAGGCATGGTCCGGTGATAGGGAGACATGGTCCGGTGATGGGGAGGACGGTGGAGATGGTGATAAAGAGGGAGAGACGGAAACATCTGACGTTGTCTCTTGGAGTTTCCTCTTGTTGACACCACCACTGTCTTGACTCTGTACCCGGCCATTTCCACCGAACATGTAGTTCTTCAGTCGTTCAACATCTGCTAGTTTAACAGGCTTCACCAAGAACTCTTCGGCTCCCTCTTCCAAACATCTGTTATTCAACTTACCTTGTTAGATGACAATGTGATCACAAGACGTGTAGATATGAATGCAAGACTTGTTAAACTAGGTGCTAGCATGGATGGATTGGTGATTGCGTTTAGTTTCTCTACAAATTAGAAACACAAAAATAAACGATCAAATAATGCTCGTTCATGCGAATAAATAAAGAATGTCTAAAAACGAAAACAAAACACGGCAAGTGATTGGCTCTTTTTTTTCATTCACAAACACTGCCATGTTACGTGACTTTCATAATAGTTGAGATACAAGGAGAAAAGGGACAAACTTTTGCATACTTCGGCAAAAGGATCCCAGGGTAATATTTTATAGTATAGTACTACAAGAATTGTTAAATACATTGCTGAAGATGTGATTAAGCACAGCATTATAAATGAGGCTTGCTTTTAGTATAATCTATAGATTCTGTACATTAACAATTCTATTAGATATATAATGTTGGTTGAAGATACATTCGTTGTAGACATTTTAGGAAGTCAAATTGCACATAAACTATGCCCACTACAGATGAACCATCTATAACCAAATCACCAGAATCCACAAAAGCATGAACCAACTTAAACAATGCATAACCAAACAGAGCTAGTAATCTTATTATTAAAGATAAGAGTCCACTAATAATAGTGAACAGTTAAAAGGAACAGTGAGATGATTGTTAATTGACTCAGTGTTTGGTCTGGAAGACACATGGAAGGCAAAAAAAAAAAAACATGACAAGTACTCGTATTAGTGAAATTACCTGTCAATCCTGGCCAACACATTTTCAGATGACATTATTACAACTGGGATTTCTCTTAAACTAGAAGACCCCTGTTCAAGAAAATAAACACACATTTTAGTACCTTTTTTTTCTTTTGCTTCATAAATGAGTTTAATGGTTGATTCTAAGGCAACAAACCTTAATCTTTTTGAGCAAATCATATCCAGTCATTCCAGGCATGCAGTAATCAGTAATGACCAGATCTACCTTCAGCCCCTGTATACCATAATTCTCCATCATTAGTACTAATCAAACATAAAATCAGGGTACAAAAAATGTACAAAAACACGATTGAAAACAAAATTTGCTAAGAACTTACATCAAAACCAGGGGAATTTTCCTCCTCTTCATCCAAGCCCAGAAATTCTAAAGCCCTTCTCCCACTATCAACTGCTGTCACTGCAACAAAACCATGCTCTTCAGAACATAAACAAAAGAATGAACAGGAATTCAAAAGGCCAGAATCTTTAGAATTGTACCTTTACAAGAAGTGATTTTGAGCAGTCTTTCAATGACTTTCCTGTCAACAAGACTATCATCAACAGCAAGAACATGAACTTCTTCAGAACATTCCGGCGAGAAATCAGCCGTTTCTTGTTGGGTCTCAAGCCTCCTTAATCTTGAAAAGAAGCCATTCTTGGACATTTTGTTTCAATGAGCTCTCAGACAAAGAGAAAGGGTAAAAGAAAGGTCTTTTATATAAATGAGAGAATCTTTGAGCACAAAGGCCACTTACTTCTTCTCCTTGTTGTTCTGTATATAAATGAGAGAGAAAATGTATATAATGGTGAGCAACTGTATATAATTAAAAAACATACTCTACTACTATTACCACAAATGTGTGTATGTTATGTATGTACCACATTATGTCATTTTCTTTCACTTGTTGCATGTGTAGAGATGAATAGAGAAAGAATTGACTCATCCAAATCAAATCTTCTCAATATCTACTTTTTTTATTTCTTTATTATTTTCTAATATGTCTGTATTATTTGATGAGAAAAGCAAGAGATTCTCATATCACTTTGGTGGTTGTTCATCTGATTTTCCGTATCTTGCTATTTATCGTGTCGTGGGAAAATGAGTTACTACTAGTTTGGTATGTGGGCTTTGCAATGGGTAAGCTGGGGATGGGCCATATGGAAAAACATGGGTAAGGGATCAGGCCTCAAGAACATCAGCCCGTTCCGACCCGTTATGGCGTTACATTGCCATCTATAAACGATACACGCAAATAATAGGAAAAAGAAAAAAGAATTAATTCACGTGTAAAGAAATAATTCACGAACTTAAATAAATTAATTCGCCTGACTTATTTTGGGACAATTCTTAGCCAAAGATGAAGATCTGGAAGAGGAAGAGGAATAAAATACTACGATCTGGAAGAGGAACGATCTGAAAAAGGAAATATAGAGGAAGAAGAGGAATCAAATAACACCGTCATGACGAACAACAACGAAAATAGAAGATACTTTATTCGTATCTCTGGTCAAAATACTTTTATATTGCTGATTTGCAGAGTACTGATAGACTCGAGGTGACAGGTGAGGAATGGAATGAAAATGGAGAAGCAACAGGCTGCTGGGTGTGGAAGTCCTCAAATTTAAGTAGGGTATATGTTATATATGGGCTTGGGCTTTGAGTTTATTGGATTGGATTATGGATGGATTATTTATGATGAAATGTAATTAAGTAGAATCTCCCCGGAAAATGTATTACTAATATGGAGAAATATATGTTGATCTTAAAAGTTAAACATAATAATTTATATATTAATATATATTTTATATTTTTAACTAATTTATTAATCAAATTATGGCGCTCTCGCTCTCGTCTATTTTTGAAATTGTCGAATTTCGCTCTCGCTCTCGCTTTCGCTCCCGTTCCCGCTCTCGCTTTCGTTCCCGTTCCCGCTCTCCGCTCTATGTGATCTAGGTCATGACTCAACTTGATAAAGCTCGGTAATGGTTATTGAAAATTCATACGGATTGAAATTGGTAACAGTTACCTGACCGCACAACAATGTTGTGTGCATTGTTGGGGCGAACAATATCAATAACAATAATTGCAACACTAACTCACATTCACTCGGTTGTATTCTACCGACCGTTATTACTTTAACACAAATCATTTCAACTTAAACAACTACTACTAATTAAAAGTAAAAGACGTTCCGCTTTGCTCATTTTTTCATACAAAACAACATTTCATCTTTTGGATCAACCCTCTCCATTATCCAAGCTCTACAGCAGGCTTTCTCCATCGCGCTTTCACACATTGCCGATCCACGACGCCTCTTCTTTTACTCAATGCGTTGATTTTGATTAATTAAAATCACTTAATGTGTTATCTTTTGTGTGGGGCCTTGAGATGTAGTCCAACAAATACCCATAGATAAATCGTAACTCTGAAATCTTAATAAAGATAAGTAATATGTTCTCAGTATAGTTTTTTTCAAGCTCTTTTTCACATGGGGATGAAGGTTCATCGTTTTAAAATAATCGGGGCAACACCGGGACAAATGGGTAGATAAATGGTGGGTATATGGTACTAGGAGTTTACATGCATGATTGCATGTGAGAGCGAATAAGATATATGGAGTAACGTCGAGGAATATGTCACGTTATTCAAATGCCATGTTACTATTCACTAAATAGTTGCAAAGCTTAAAAACGTTTATGTTGAAATTACTTTGTGAATTTAATAATTCAATGTAAATTTATAGGGGCTGAACCTCGCAATCAATTTATTAGGAGTTAGTTGCCCTAAAGGCCTAAAAAAGCATATTAATGAAGGAGAATTAGTTTATGACCATATAAAAGCATGAAATATTGTTTGCGTAATACAACATTGCATTCGTATCTTTGCACGTACCCATGGCTACCTTGTAATGAACATTTGATGATCATAAAGAGAATAATCTAGGTTATACTACTATCTAAAAGTCAGTGAGATGACATGCAATTTATCGAAATAATTTCACATTGAAAAGTTGTATAATTGTACGATTGAACTAAAATAACAAACCATATTTTGTCAAGAAATATGGACACCGCGCTTAGCGCAATATAACATTCTAATAATAATATAAGCGCAAAATTGACTTGAAGATAAACCAGCACAAAAGTAGCATTCTCAATTTCGCAACTCAATCAACTTTACTGTACTGTAGTTGTAGTTGCACGTAACTTTGCTTCTATAGAGGAGTGTTCTTGATTGCAAAGAACATAATGTTTGACATCCTCATATCACCATGACCATAAAGAACTTGTCATGCATATATGTTAGGGGTGCAATTGTGGTTAATAAATCTCCTACAATTTTCATAATTTGTACCATCTTATTATTCTATAATAACTCCATTGGAATTATCTACATAAATATTCACTTTTACCCGTTGTTTTATCTCGCAACACCAATTCAACCCCATACTCAAATCACATATGAACCTGCCCGATGGATTAGTGATCTTAAACCCCACCCCATCAAGTCAGTCTTCGATAATCATAATAATCAGATCCATATTTTCTTTCTTTCTTTTTTTTTTTTTTTTTTTTTTTTACCCATTTTAGTTATGACACTAAAAGATTGTCGCATAGTTTATATTGGTTTTTTTTTTTTTTTACCCCTTTTAGTTATGACACGGAAAAGATTGTTGCATAGTTTATAACCCCTTTCTTACGAACCTTTCTTATCCTAGAATCTCCTATTATTTCGATTTTGAACGGGTAAACACTCCTAATTCTAATTATTGTTGTACACCTAATTACTGACAGAATTACTACAGTAATTGGGAGTACTACACGACACTATTATTATCGTCGTGTGGGGAAGAACCGAAGAAGAAGAAAAATAGTCCAAGTCAAAATTGATATACAGTACATCATTCACCAACGAAACAGAGCACCTCACCAATACCCGTCAAGATCAAACCTTTTCCCCTAAAAAAAAATCCCGTCGATGAAATCTGGCAAATTCCTCTCAACTTCGGATTAGATTCTCGATTCGTTCGATCCTTAAAGAGAATGCCATATTCGCAGAAAAAAGTGTTGTCTGTAGTCAGACTAGTTTTCTTTTTAGGGTTATTATTAGGGTTTGAATTTGGGGATTCACTGAAGGTGCCATTCAGAGTGAACGATGTGCTGCCCGTGTTGCCGCATCAGATATCTTGGCCTGTAATGAACAATTTTCACAACGCCGTCGACTTGTTGCCGGAGTATATTGGGTCCTTGGCGCCAAATAATGGGACTATTAAGTGGAAAGGTGCTTGCTTCTTCGACAACGAAGCTAAGATTGATTTCACTGATGCTGGTGACCGGGGAATTGGAGGCGGAGTCATTAGCCTTTCGGTCTGTTAGCTTGATTCTTCCCCTTTTCTTTTCTTTTTTTTTTTTTCTTTTTTTTTTTTAGGTTGAAATCTGGTAGGTAGTTGTGGGAGAATAATATAAGCTGGAAGATTAGTGGATTTGATTCTTGTTATTTTTTGTCAGTGGAAATTAGTTAATGAGAAGGCAACCTATCTGCATCTAATTAGTGATTGACTTTGTCTCAATGGATTAAATTTGCTTGCCTGGTTTTAATTAGGTATTGAGAGCCTGTTGGATACTTCTTTTACTGACTATAATTTTAGCAAAGCTATTGGAAAGTATTAGGTTTTGTGCATGGCAATTAAAGTATGCTTTCTGATTTGTTTCTATATATGATGTTTGTAAATTATTATGAGTTCATTTGACTTTATATATTACTTCACTTACCAATATGGATGAATACCAATGCTTTCTGAAAATTTTCACATGCGATATTGACATGCTTATTTCATGTTTAGGTAGTTCTCAATTCATATTTTGTCCATAAGATATCTGTCTCTTTGTCTAAAATGTTTGTACTTTAATTTCTTGCTGACTCATATAACCTTCAATTGCCATTATTCTCAGACCAATGCTGCTCACAGTTGGACGTGTATGGACCTGTATGTATTTGCTACTCCTTACAGGATCACTTGGGACTACTATTTTTCGGCTCGAGATCATACATTGGAAATTGAATCATGGGAGGAACCGGCTGAGTTGGAATATGTAAGCATGGAGTTCTAATTTGAGCAGTTACTTTCATATGATATTTGCTGATCTTAAAAGTAGTGGAAGGTGACATTTGAATCATATGCCACAGGTAAAGCAGCATGGAATCTCTGTATTTCTCATGCCTTCAGGAATGCTTGGGACATTGCTTTCCTTGGTCGATGTATTACCTCTGTTCTCCAACACTGGTTGGGGTCAGAGTGCTAATCTAGCTTTTTTGAAGAAACACATGGGTGCATCATTTGAAAAACGTAGTCAGCCCTGGCGTGCCATTACCAATCCAGCTGATGTGCATTCTGGTGACTTTTTAGCTGTTTCAAAAATCCGCGGACGCTGGGGTGGATTTGAGACACTAGAGAAGTGGGTCACCGGTGCCTTTGCTGGACATACTGCTGTATGCTTAAAGGATGAACAGGGCAACCTGTGGGTTGGTGAATCTGGACATGAGAATGAAAAAGTAAGAACGTAACGTAAATCCTACTGTTATTATTTTTATTTATTTAGTTAATGTGCTCTACTCGTCCGACTGTGTCGGTTCACTACGCGCTGAACTTACTCAATTATGTTGATCTGAATTAATGTTCAGATGGTTTTTAATAAATAAGAATGATGATTACTGGGTAGGTAGATGGAATCGGGAACAATTAGTGACAGTCAACGGGCCGTGTTTACACGTTGGCATGTGTATGCTGGGTAGTCCTAGATGTATTAATTGTGTTTTATAATTTAGACCGTAATTTTGTTGTTATTTTCATTTCAGATGGAAGATTGGGCCTGGGGCATGTCTGTTCATTTTATTTTAGATGTATATATACTATAAATACTAAAATACTTAAGATATTAAACGTATCTCCATGTATCAGTTTTTGGTTTTCTTATTTTTATTTTTTAAATGTGGATGTGTCCACATATTTCCTCTCATATCAGTACCCATAGTACCATATCTGATCTTCTTAGATTATAACTGAAGTATCATCACATAGTTCAAAGGGGCAGGGAAGGCTTTGTGGAACCCTTGTAAAAAGTTGTATGTCCTGTTCTGAAAAGTCCAAACTTTGGAATTGCAAAACTTGATTTGCACTTTTTAAATAATGTTTGACTAGAACTTATTGATCCATGGGCATTTGTGTCTTCCTACAGGGTGAAGAAATTATCGTGGTAATTCCATGGGATGAATGGTGGGAATTAGCGCTGAAGGATGACTCCAATCCTCAAATAGCCTTGTTACCCTTGCATCCAGAAGTTCGAGAAAGGTTTAATGCTACTGCAGCCTGGGAGTATGCTCGGGAGATGTCAGGCAAGCCATATGGCTACCATAACATGATCTTTAGTTGGATTGACACTGTAGCTGACAATTATCCTCCACCTTTAGATGCTCACTTGGTAAGCATATGGATATAAATTTGTGCATTCTATCCTCCTAGG
Source organism: Plantago ovata (assembly GCA_028274465.1). NCBI lineage: Eukaryota > Viridiplantae > Streptophyta > Magnoliopsida > Lamiales > Plantaginaceae > Plantago > Plantago ovata. The sequence continues at coordinate 14,261,049 of CM051456.1, read as the reverse complement.
ACTAGTTATGCTTTTGCCTTTTGGTCGCCTTCTTTATGCTGTGCCTCCAAAATCTAGTGTCGTCCCAACTCATCGTTACTGAGCAGTGACATGGCATGAACCTTTTTATACTGGTGCATGTTTTCACTGTGCAAACAACTTTTCTTGTCCGCTTTCAATTCATTTTGTTGATGCAAGTAGATACTCTGTGTGTCAATTGATGTATATTTCTTGATGCACGTGTTAATTCTACTGTTATGGTACATTTACTAGGTGGATAAAGTAGTTCGTTTATTTTCATTTTGTATTTGATTGTAGATAATGTTAATAAATTTCTTATACAAAACTGTTCTCAGGTTATTTCTGTCATGTCAATGTGGACAAGAATGCAGCCAGCATATGCGGCAAATATGTGGAACGAAGCTCTTAATATGCGGCTTGGGACTAAGGTGACATGAAACTTTTATTATCCATATTGGTTCTCTTGGTCGTCTTTGTTATGTAACTATCTTCCACTAGTTTCTTGTTTACTAGGTCCATACCTATAAGTGCTCTCCAATAATAGGCTGATAAGTGTCAGATTAAACAGTTTCTGAGGTTCAGCATATTTATTTTGAGTGATGAACTGCCCTGCCCTAACCCTGTGATGATTGATAAAAATCATTCATGGATCTTGGACAATATTTGTTGGCTTCCTTACTGGTGTTATTGGGCTGTCGGCGAACTTTAAAAATTTGATTGTATTTGCTTCCATAATATTAGGTCCTTTATTTATACTTCTAAAATATTTGGCATTTTTAAGGCCTAGAACTCAAGTTTGTAATTTTTGAGGTCTTTTTGTTCTGGCAGGATCTAGATCTTTATGGAATTCTAGCTGAGACAGAAAGAAGAGGTATAACATTTGATCAACTACTCACTATCCCTGAACAAGATGAGTGGGTCTACAGTGACGGGAAGTCTACAACATGTGTTGCTTTTATTCTGTCTATGTATAAGGCAGCTGGCGTATTTGGCCCAGTAACCAATTCGATTCAAGTAACTGAGTTTACGGTACGTATATATGTATCAAGAACGATTGGTTCATTTTATCATCATGTTATCTGACAACTGCTTCCCTCTTACAGATCAAGGATGCTTACATGCTCAACATTTTTGAGAGCAATATGACACGATTGCCAACCTGGTGCAACAATGCTAAGGATAAGCTCCCATTCTGCCAGATATTGGGTGAGTATAAAATGGAATTGCCATATTACAACACTCTAGAGCCATACACCAATATGAATGAGAACTGCCCGTCGCTACCTCCAACTTATGAGAGGCCTGCTCGTTGCTGAGTAGTTCCTTATTTACTTCGTATCTCTATCAGTAGAAATGCAATTGTACTCCAGTCCAAGCTTGTAAAATATGTTTGACTTGGCTGGAAAGACATGCTGCGCGCGTGCTCTTTTCCATCTCCCACTTGCTAAAAAATGTATATATTGATAATATCTTATGGTCCTATGGTTATAGCACACACTGCACTGGTAGTTTAATATCTCTATCCTTTGTCTTGAAGCTCTTTATGTCTATCTAATTTCTTGTTGATACGCCCATCTGAGCCAAATCTGAAACACAAACAATGTCATGCATCTTGCACTAATTTGAAATCTATTTACAAGGTTTTAGTCGAACCTTAATGCATAATCAATGATACTCTGTGCAACGGACGTTCTGTTGGCCCTTGCAATATCCTAAGGCACTTGATTATTATCCATCACTGTTTTTGAACCCCAAGCTGTTTCAATTGCTCCTTATGAGTATGATTATCCTTCATCACCTGTTACTTACTGGAGAACCAACTACTAACCCCTTTGCTCTCCAGAGATCAGTTTGCTGCTTCTAGGACCACAATATTAGTTTCTTGAATCATCTGTAAGTGTAGCTGATGCATCTTACATGCATGTGTCTATATATGAATAGTGGAAAAGGGTACCTTATTAGCAGCTGGGGTGATGCATGAGAAAGATAAGATGTCATAAGTTCTCTTGCAAGTGATTTTTTTTTTCTTCTTCTTCTTCTGCCTGGGTGGGTGCAATTGGATGTGTGGGATGCTTGAACTTTGATGAAGGTGACATTCCGTGAGGTAAAGGGCCTTGTTCAGTTGAGTTCATTTGATAGTTACTACTACCAACTATTACTACAAATGTGTGTAGTGTGTAGTCATGTACAACTATTCGGAGTTTTATTACTCCCCTGTCTGTTCTGATTAATATGTCCACACGAGCACAAATTACTTCTAAATGATATTTTAAAAAATGTTTTGAAATGAGAGATTAATATCACTAAGTTGAAGAGTTATTCTCAGATTTTTCCAACCTGTCTCCAGTAACAATTCATCACAACATTATCTGATACAGTTTTCCAGATAACACTCACTCACAAATGGGAGGAGCATCACGGTAACAGTTCATCTTCACTAAAAGCTGGGTCTTAGTCCCAGAGTTGTTCAATAGTCCTGTAAGGGCCATGAGGCGAGGTGTAGTCAGTTCCAAGACATGCTCTCTCTTGAGGAATTTCACTTATCTTCTTAGCTTCTTCTCTGCTCAACGACCAGTCGAATACATCAGCATTCTGTTTCATCCTCTCCTTGTTAAAGCTCTTCACCACCACCCCAATTCCTTGCTCATAAGCCCATCTTATACACACCTGCATTTTATCTGACATAGTTCATACACAAATCACAAATGATCAAGAAACAATAATATGGTAGTTGGTTCGCACAAGATTTACCTGAGCAACAGTTTTCCCTTTGGCCTTGGATATCTCCTTCAGAACTGGAGACTCCATCACTCTATTGGTGCCATAGAATGTACCATATGACCCCAAGCAAGAATAACCTACCACGACGATCCCTTTTTCCTCGCAGAACTCCCTCAGCTTCTTTTGTTGCCAGCATGGATTCACCTCTACCTTCCATATCAAACAGATTTTATATACTTAATAATTCTCGAAAAATTCCATCTCATCTAAAAGAGTCGAACATATAAAGATGCATGGAATTATTTATCTAACAGGTGTTACAGTACTTGTTCCGATATAGTATGACCATTCAGCAGCAAGAACTAGAAGAAACTCACCTGATTGACAGCAGGCGGACTTTTGGCTACGGACAGAATCTTCTGAAGCTTGGTCTGAGAAAAATTGCTAACTCCAATCGCTTTCACCAATCCCATTCTCTGGCACTCTTCCATGGCTGACCAAACTGATCCAAAATCCATGGGAAGAAACTCGTCTGGTTTAATTGGATAGTCAATTTTCCCTGGTTTAGCACTCACAGGCCAATGTATCAAGTACAAATCAACATAATCCATGTCAAGATTTCTGCACAATCAATCATAAATCCATTAATTAATTCTAGTGTGGCATCTAATTGATTATACTAGTGATGAACAAAAAACAAAAAAACAAAATTACTTGAGAGTTGTCTTGAGAGCTGGAAGAACATGGGGACCATGAGCATCGCTACACCAGAGCTTTGAGGTGATAAACAACTCGTCTCGTGAGTTAATCAGACCGCGAATTTTGGCTTGGTTTATTGCTTCACCAAGAGGTTGTTCTGTATTGTACAAAGCTGCAGTGTCAAAATGGCGGTAACCAAGCTGAATTGCTTCTAACACGGCTGTTTTTGTGGTTTGGGAATCCACAGGTGGATCAGCTGCGGTACCGAAACCGATAACAGGGATAGTTCCGGTGCCGGATTTGAGGCTGATCGCCCGATTGTTGGATTTGGTGTCCATTTGGGGTGAAATGATTAATGATGATCCTTTTTTAGGCAATTATGCAGATGGTAGTTCAAAATGGAGTAGTAGTATATTTTAGTATTGAGGATTAAAGGTTGATGAATGACTCAACATTTTGGCTTTATCGATTCAGTTCTTCTGTTCCTGAAATTTCTTCGGCAAAAGGTTCCTCATGTGATACTAATACTATATCTTGCGTTCACTTTTTGTTGGCCAATATTTTACTTACATTCTTATTTTTCATATTCTGAGCTGGAGAATACAAGATTTTGGCTTGCTCGCAGGGATTGAAGGCTAATTAAATAATCAACTCAACCGCAAGTTCACAACACAAGCTGTTAAGCCATTGCTCACATTCTAAAATGGTAAAATTTTATTATTATTATTATGTTTTTAAACGGTAAAATTTTATTAATATAAAAACTTACAAGAACGAGACAAAGCACAACACAAAACAATTCCACCACATAGCTTAAGTAAATAAGATGTAATACTATCGAGATAAAAAAAACTTCCCAACAAGTGTTTACGATTGAAATTTAACTTTGACCACCTCATTCGTGTAGTGTGTCTTACTCTTAGCATAGCCCTCGGAAAATGGAAATGGGATTCCTTTATTGCTTGCTCGTTATGTCACAATTGTTCTGTCCTTGTGCTTATGGATACTCACTCCAAAGGAATTGCGTGCAACTACTATGAAATGAGAATAATTACATGTGTGTGGTGGACGAAGATAAAAATCGATAGAAGTTTGCCACTTTAGTTTAAATATCGATCATGACTATGTATCTTAAGCTGTGAGCTTTCATTGTAGCAGTGGTCCACATGTGAGATCCAACGGTGATATGATATACTATGAGGGGGGTCTAAGGTCTAACAAACCATATGAATGATCGAAAAGAGATTACACAACACTCCTGATCCACATATATACTCGATCTAACGTATCCAAATTTCAAACCGCTAAAAGATTCCACAAACCACAAATGAATTACGCTCAATCAATCCTAAATTCTTTAATATCATTTTCGGGTCGTCTAATCTAAAATAAAATAAGGATAAGAAGAAGGTTAGGTCAGAGTTGGAAATTTGTCAAAGGTAGAGTGTGCATGCGAACTAACTGCATAATCAATGCCTAAATATAACAGCGAGTATGAGATAAGGTGATAAAAACGAAGACGTACGCACGTAATGTAATGTTTGAATAAAAAAAAATGGACTTTACTTTCACTTTGGCCATAACGCATATGGAAATATGGATGACTTATATATATCCGACGACCTTCCAGAAAGTAAGCAATTAAATGAATATAAATCAATTTAAAAAATAAGGCGTTTATTGTACAAAATCACGACTACATGGAACATGGAAAATACTGAATGAAAAAAACCAAATACATTATATCTTCTTTTTCTTTGTTAGAGTGAAAGACAGTATATATCTCATAGAATGCACAATGGCAGTAACGTGTATTCGTGTCCAAACTGTAGCTAACATGTACAAAGGCGGCAATCAAATAAAAACTCTAAAAATTTCATACACCATAGTACGTCCAATATTACAACCTCAACGAACCTACCCAATTAAGCTATAGATATTAAATGAATAAACATGAACGAATCAACAAGGAAAAAGAACAAAAAGTAAAATATATGAACATATATATAGAAAACAGCGAGCACTGCCTAGTGCTTGTTTGTGGTGTTTTGGTACTTGGTCTTTATCCAGTGAAATCCGGCGGTAGCTCCGGCCTTGACTTTCTTCATCCCGGTTGACGCGGCCGTCTTTGTCTTATCGAGCTTGTCTCCGACCTTGTCAGAGAACTTAGAATTGTTTGAGGTGTTGGTGGTGGGATAGGCTGGCTCAGGATCCCATTGATCTGCCCATGATGTCTCGTACGATGTGTTTGATGCCATCCTTAATTAAGCTAGCTTTAGAGTTACACAATATAGAATTAGACAAGGACAAGTATATATAGAATTGATCGATGAGATGTTGAGAATATGAAATGAGAATACGTGAATTATGAAATGAGTCGGCTATTTTATACTGTGTCAAGATTTGTGGGGGTGTGAGTTGGTATTCACGCGGGGTATCTTTCAATAATTAATTAATCAATATTTCCAAAATTAATTTAGACTAGGCGAAATTGATCCAATCCAGTCGCTATTCCAGCTCAATTAATCATATTATTATGACAAAAAATATATAACATGGTGGATTTAGTTTCGGACGTATTATCATGTGTCACGTGTTAATTATGAATTGAGAAAAGGAATTTGACTCGTTTATTTGAAAGTTGGAGAAAAAGGAAAAGTCTAGGAAATTATTTGTGCACGCAAGGGATAAAAATAACATGATGTCATGCCGTGTGCAATTTGCTTTTTTTTTCTTCTTTTTTTCTTCTTAATGTTAGAAAATGAAGGAATTCCACCGTCTAATTAATTGTCAGGCGAAGCTTCTTCCATGTATTTCACCGTCTCTAGAAGCATCTTGCCTTCTTCCATGCATTTCATTCATTTTCTTCAATTTCATTCTTCTATGTTGGGAACTTAGAGTCTTCCGGTCAAACTAAGGATGCCTTCTAGAACCAATTCAACACATCAGGGAATATGTTGCATACAACTGGATTAAAAACTTTGTTTTCCAACTCAATACAATGTCAACAATGTTGTACCAGTTCTAATCCGATACTTATTATTTTTTTAGGAAAAAAAGTAAAAGTATAATAATTACGGAGCATAAGTAATGATCAAGCAAATTACAAGTAAAAAATAGCAACCAAACCTAACATCTAAACCGAAAAAAGAAAAATACAACAAGAAAATGCGGTCACATGATTAAGAAACCATTCTTTTCATCTCAAAATTGAATAGGATTTAATGAAGTTGAACATTATTTATTTGTAGTATAAAATACAACAAATTTGAACAAAACTAAAATTAATAAGTTTTCAAATGAAAGAACAAAGCCTAAATAAAAGAAAATGTGATCTCATAAATAATAGTAATCCTATTATCACCGCTCATTCAAGCCTCAATTTTAGTCCATTTCATAAACGAACCGAGTCCAGGGAGGAATGTTCTTGATTTCAAAGAACATAATGTTTGGCATCCTCATATATATCACCATGACTGTAAAAAACTTGTCATGCATATAGGTAAGGGGTGCAGCTGTGGTGTGGTTGATAAATCTCCTACTATTTTCATAATTTCTATAATAACTCTATGGGTAATATCCACATATATTCACTTTTATCGGTTGGTTTGTCTCGCAATAACAATTCGCCAACACTACCTAGTGGAATGTAACTCGGTGATCTTACCCCACTCCATCAATTCAATCTAGCTTGAAGATCTCAATTTGATGTTTTGGACCATGTTGGATCGCTCTATTCTTACAAGGGCATATATGCACCATGCTCCGTATTCTTTGAATGAAATATTACCTCCGTTCACCAAATTAAACACATGAGCATGTTCGTAAGCTCGAACATCCACCAATGCAGTTATAAAAGATTGTGTTAAAAGTGAACTGAAATGGATCTCCCGGGTAGTTTCGCAAATCCATCTCCTCAGTACGCTTTGCCACTTTGTGCAAAAAATCCATGTACAACTCTAGAAAAAGTTGTAGTCTCACCACTATTACTGTTGGTGGGTGATTGTGATCTTCGATAGCCATATTAATCAAATTTGTAATTTGTTTGTATCCAACAAGAGAAGACTTGTCCACCTTTAATTAGATTTTTCAACCATTCATGCCGATGTCGTTTATATGTTTATATTGATCTTTTGTTTACCCTTCTTAGCTATGACACCGAAAGATTGTTTCATATAGGTATAATCTGAACAAGACCAACGTTGCTAGTTAGTTGAATTGGACTTTCTGCAACATTTAAACACAAAACATAACAACTACACTACCGAGAACAACTTTCAGAACACACTCAAGTAGTGTGTTTATCACGACCCATCAGTCACCACATCGATTTATTCTACCTTATGAGACCATAATAAGATGGTTTGTATAATAAGATTGCTCTTTGCATGTCGATTAGGTGACTACTACCGAAAGTCACTCTATATAACTTTTTGAAAAATAACATAATTTTTTTGGAACCGAGAATACTTTTATTCCATTCCAACCATACAAAGCAAGCCGATCAAATGATCCAGACACAATCATAACAACATCAAAATTACCGAGATAGTTTCGACAAAATCTAACTTAGTCTCGTAAAATCATCAACCTCGCACAATGTGTACGAAGTTTCGTATCCATCCAGCAGCGGTAGATAACATGATCAACAATCCTCTCAGCCAAACCTGTTTGCGGCGTTCTTTCTTGAAACACAACAGCATTCCTCTCCATCCACACTGCGTAAACTGTCTCAGCAAAAGCAGTTTTTAATTTGTGCTTTCCATCCCGATTTGTTCATTACACGACAAAGCCATCTTATTTCATCATCCCAGGCAGTCGGACTTCGACGTATTTGCATCCATTGCATCACTTTCTTCCAGATTTCAGCCGTATGGGGGCATTGGAACAGCAGGTGTTGCTGTGTTTCTTCGTGCCCACAAAATACACATCGCGTGTCAATCTGCGGGTTCCACCTCTTCACTCTCTCCTTGGTCGTCAGTCTACCATTCAGCGCCATCCAAGTACAAAACAGGGCACGAGGTTTGGCTTTATTATTAAACCATATCTTCCTCCATGTCATAACTGCCTTGTCCCCTCGTAGCTCATCATATAGCTGCCGTGTATGAAATTTAGTCCAACCAGGCAGACCATTCCAGTAATAAGTGCGCTAGAGCAGGGGCCGCAACTTCATCATTGTATTAAGCGTCGAAGAGCAATCGTGTGGGAGTGTTACTGTCATCACATCTCCTCCCTTTATATAGTAACTATGAACCCACTTTACCCACAGTTTATCGGCCTTGCAGCAAACATTCCACAGCAATTTCGCAATAGTGCATACATTCCATTCGACAAGAGATGTAAGGTTCAAACCACCATGATTCTTTTTATCACATACCTTATCCCAAGCGATTGGAGCACGACGGGTTATATCAGAGGTCCCACTCCACAAAAAGGATCGACAAAGCGCCTCGATGTGGTGGATAATCTTCTTTGGCATTGGGAATACCTGCATCCAGTAGTTCGTCATGGCTTGGAGTACACTTTGGATTAATTGGAATTTACCTGCATAGCTGAGCAACCTTGAACTCCAATGTTTGATCCTTTCTGTTATTTTATCAATCAGGGGTTGGCATAGTCTGACAGTAAGCTTACGCGCAGCAAGTGGTACTCCCAGATACTTTATTGGTAAGTTTTCTTCTGAGAATCTAGTGAGGCGACTAATGTCAGCCTTGGTGTGTCTATCCATACCGACACAGAAAACTTTGCACTTGCGCTGATTAACATATAGCCCTGTCGACCTAGAAAACTTGTGGAATTGGCGCATTAGGAGGTCGACAGACACAGTGTCACCACGAGTAAACAGTAGAAGATCATCCGCAAAGAGAGATTAATTATCCCTAATCGCTCACACTTTGCATGGAAGTTAAAATTCGGATTGTTCTTGAGTTGCATCATAACTCTATGTAAGTACTCCATCAACAAGACAAATAATAGTGGGGAGATAGGGTCACCTTGTCGTAGTCCTCTCTTGGGTTTTAGGATTGGAGAAGGGATACCATTAATAGAATATCGGTAAGAGACAGTACGAACACATCGCATGACCCAGAAGATAAATCTGGATGGGAATTCCATTTCCTTCATAATAGCCTCAAGTGCATTCCATTCCACCGTATCATATGCTTTCTGTATATCCATCTGAATCATACATCGTGGTGATATATCCTTTCGTTCATAACCTCGGACCAATTCACTCGCCAAAAGAATATTGTCATGTATCACCCTCCCTGGTAGAAAGGCCGATTGGCATTCATCCACAACAGAGTTTATCACACGGCTTAGCCTTTTTGTGAGAATCTTCGAAATAATTTTATAGAGAGTGGTGCAACATGAAATCGATCTCATCTCCTTCATAGTGCAAGCTCCAGCAGTTTGGGTATAAGTGTGACCAATGTACAATTTACCGCATCATACATTCGCCCTGTTTAGAAGAAATCCTGGACAACTCTCGTTACATCATGTTTAATAATATTCCAGGCAGATTTAAAGAATTTAGCGTTAAAGCCATCCTGCCCCGGCGCCTTATTATCCCCAATGCCTTTCACCGCTTCCCATATCTCCTCTGTGGTAATATCTTTAATTAATTCAAGCATGTCCTCCCTGCAGAGTTCTTTGCCTTGGCGCATGGCATATAAGTCGATGCATTCCAGATTAGGGGAGGTCGAACCAATCAGGTTGGTGTAGAACTGGATTACTTCATGTTCTATATCAGCATGATTAGTGACAAATTGGCCTTGGTCCGTTCGCAATTTATATATGCCAGCCTTCTTGTTTTTTTCCTTTACGGTGGCATGAAAAAAAGCATTGTTGCTGTCCTCGAGTCGTATAGCCAAGTGATTTTCGCTTTCTGAGCCATGATCCTCTCATCCATGTCACTCCAAACAGTTGAAAGTGTCTACGTTGGACGCTGCGAACACATCTTGAATATGTCTCCGCAAGTGGCATGTCAAAAAAATTAATTGGGTGTGTACACACGCCGGAAAGGCGTGTCCAACCCACATATCCAGCACAATTAGGCAATTTTAAGCGATTCATCAACAACACTATATATAGTCTTATATTTCTCAATTCAACTATTTATTTTTTATTTTCTACTTTTGATCTAGTATTCAAATTTGCTTTCAATTCTATTTAAAATTAAAAAGTTAAAAGTGAACAATAATTACCTATTTGAACCGAATATTTGAGAAAAATCCAGATTTCATAATTTTTTTGATAAGGAACAAGAAGTGACTCGATCCCATTATTATGTACCTGATCGTATAATAAAACAAGATGGTTTACCGTACCTAACTATTTAATCTTCAACCTTTCATGTTCATGTAAATGCAAGATTCCAATAATTATTACCCTCTTCGTTCTATCAGAAGCTTTTTGGATTGAATTTTTTCGGTCAACAAATTTCAATTTTGACTTTCAATTACTCTTATACTATAATGATAAAGTATGTAACAAAATCATATTATGAAAATTTACAACCTATATTTTCATAATATGATTTCGTTACATACTTTATCATTATAGTTTAAGATTAATCGAGAGTCAAAATTAAAAATTGTTGACCGAAAAAAATCAAACCAAGAAAATTCTGAGAGAACGGAGGGAGTACAACGAGCTAGAGTGACGAGCTAGCTAGCAAGGTCCCTTGTTAATTAATCCAACGATATGGTCCAAAATAGTAAAGCTAGCTAGTACGAAGTAATACATATCCCGTGTCATCAGGGCCGGACCGTGAAATGTTTTTACCTAGCTAGCTAGTATATGAATTAATGCAATATATATTTAACAAAAAAAACTGCTTTGTACCTTTGAGTTAATTAATTTGAACTTGATCACCATAACATAGCATTTTTGTTTATCGGGAGTGAAAGTGAGTTGAATTGGTGAATGGTACGTGGAGTGGAGTGAGATTTATATAAAGTGCAGGGTTCGATCCTCGACAGAGATATTGATATAGGAGTAGTGTATAAGTACCTGTAATATTTACCATTTAAAAAACAAACAATTGGGGTTATTAAGAATAAAATAGCTTATACTGAGAGCAAGAATTAAACCGGTAACAGAATGCCATACATATATATAGGTCTGTCTTATAATGAATTATTAATCAAATTCTGAATAAAAGCTGATTGATTACCCTCGGCATCTCAGAAACCGATTAAAATCTAATATCACAAAGAGAAAAAAAGTCCAATTTTGAAAGATCTAAAATGATGAACCAAAACTGATCACTCAACTATACTTTCTTTTCTTGTAGAAATGTTATTGCAACCTTAGCTAGCAGCTACGTACTCGATCTAAATCATGAAGATCAATAAGGAATATATATAATGCACAAATTAAATCAACTTATTATAAGAAAACCTGAAATCAGAAATTTTGGTTATCAAGATCATTAACAGCCCAGCTGATATTACAAATAGATTTGATGAATATATATTATATAGAAATTAACCATTAGAAACTCACTCTGAAAATCCTTTGACATGCTGGATATATAAACAATTTGCTAAATTGGATGTAACGAACATTCGGACCATCATGCTTCCATTCCCCGGCCGGAAAGATTAATCGAAGAAGAAAAGAATAGCCTAACTTCATTCAGCTCAAAGAAGATCGATCCATAAATCAACCTGCAGTAGAGAAAGAAGGTAGGGTTTTTATTGATAATCTTCTTTAAATTGTAGTGGTAATTAAAATATGTAGCTCCCCCATGTACTCTTCATTCATTCTTATGTCTCTTTTTCTTCTTGTGGGAGGTTTGAAACATATCTGGGGTTGGAAATGGAGGTGGTTGGATTGGTACAAGGAGGGTCATGGGATGATGATGATGAAAGTGAGGGACTAATGATGGGATGTTGGTCGTGAGGTTTCAGAACAACATTATTATTATTACTATAGCCAGGTGTTTGTTTTTGCACTTTGATAGTTCTCCTTGGCCAATATATATATAGCTCTAATGTAGCCTGTTTTGTGTTAGGATCTCGATTAACAGGAATAGAAAGAGGCGGAGGATTTGTATAAACAGAATAACTCCAATACGAAAACGTACTGGCCAAGTAAATTACTAAAGAGTAATCTATCTACCGACAAATTACTAAAGAGTAACTTACCTTGAGATGACGCTAAAGAGCTCCAGAGTAATGACTCAAAACAATATTCAACTATGAAAAATAATGAAAGTAGTACAGAATTTAAATAGTAAAAATTAATACGACTTGTTGACCAAGTTATGTCATCTAAAGATAAGGCAAAATCATGTAAGATTCTGGTAAATCTGTCCTAGAATCCTTTTTCTAACATTTTATTACCCAATAAGTTAACTGACTCTAACGAGAAATATAAAATAAAAAAGTAAAACAATTAAACTACTCCCTCCCATACCATACCCTAGCCGGCCGTCGGCCCACAACCTTGAAACGTGGCCTTATCGGCCCAAGACCCGAGATCATATTATTTTGGCTATATTATATTCATATGAAAAACACCTCAATTCAGTTCTAATTTATTTAGTTTTTTTCTATATATAAATAAATCCAGTTCAATTAAGAGAATAAACCCTTACTATTTAAACTCTAAAGCCCAACCAATGAGGACTAATGGTTGACAAACGCTTGCGAGCCAATGACTTTAAATTTCAAAGAGATTGGATCAAAATATTCCAGAAACACTTCAGTTGAAAAAAAAAAAAAAATATCTTGAAATTGAAAATTTAATCAATATTGTAAACTGACGAGGCCCCAAATTAAACTTCTCATTTTAAGAGGTTTTGGGTGTATTTCAAAATTTATTGTTTAGTGAATTAGGCTATAGAACCTTGTGTATAGTAAAAAAGAAACGTTCAAAAAGGTTTTATGAGAGAGAGAGCGCTTAAGTGAGTTAAGCTTGATAGTACCGATTGGGATGATCATGCATCTTCCTAGAAGTGTTTAGACTCTTTTGTAAATTGTTACAAGGTTCTCCTACAAGGATTTTAGACTTTGTTACATAACCATTACGACATGTTCAAAGTCCTCTGTCATAGTTAGCATTTCTGCATATCTCTAACGATTGTTGGAAGTTTATAACCGATTGAGAGATAAAGTAGCATCCCTTTCCCGCGTACGTCTTTGGAGGGTTTAAGGTTTTTGATTGGAATTTTAATTAAAAGCCTTATTGGTAAAGGCTATAGGGATTCATGAGAAAATTTAAAGCCGGTATTGTGGTTGGCAAAAAACTCACATTCACACCTTTTGTCTTCATCCGTTTTGTTGACTTTTTGTGACATGCGAAAAGACTATATCGCCCTTACTTATCCTATTTAATGGCGCCATTAGGATTCTTAGTAAACACAACATTCATAATGGCAATCAATCTCTCCTCTCCTTTAACATTTTGTCGTCCTCTAGCTATCCTCCCTTTTCTTCCGTTGATGTCTAATTTCTGTGTTTTGACAGTGTGGTCCATTTTTTTTTTTTAATTTCTTTAAATTCAAATTTCACTTTTTCTTTAAACGGCTATTAAACAAAACATAAAAATATAAAAATAAAATAAAATTCACCAGTGATTCTTTTTTTTTTTTTTGAGATCCATATATAAAGTTTAGATGTGCATGATGTTTATCTAGTAATAATATTGATTTATATTAATTAAACAACAAGTACAAAGAAAAGCTAACAGTTATGTACTGACTTTGGAGTTTTAGATACATCTTCTGCATTTTGGTGCTTATGTTTTAAGAAATTTAACGTAATCTGCATAACATGCTGATGTTAGGAGACCTGTAGACCGATACTTATATGACATCAAAATTGAAGCAGGATCAGTCTGATTGTATATGCTCCACGAAGACGGCACTTACAATATTCGTGTGATTGCATGAACATAATCATCATACTCAGATGGTCGATGCTATGAAAGCTTATTAAAATATAGGGCGTCATCTTTCAGCTTTTCCAAAGTAAACAAGTACTTTGTCATCGTAAATCAGCCCCTCCGCCAATTTTACAAATATCATCTTCTGTATAGATCATAATTGTATCTTTTTTGATGTTGTGGCAAGTTGATGAAGTAACTTTCCAGTTTCAGCTTGCTTGATAAGAAATCGACATGTGGTCTCATGTCATGTTGTGACAAACATCACTATAATCCCAACCTCAATCAATAGAATTAGGATACTTATATAACCTATGTAGAATTTAAGAGTTACCAACAGGCTTCATGTAATCTACATAACATTGATAAACAAACCATAGGTATATTTTGTCATTTTGATTTACTGCTCATGTATTGAATTTATACTACTGAAATTACTTGTTTTAGTTCCCTATTGGGCTAAATACTTGACAAAATAAACGACTCAAGATTTTTTTTTTTTTTTTAGTATCTCATCATTTCAATACCCCTGGCGTGTAGTAGTAACCTCTTTTGGTCTCCCAACCAACATCTCTAGCTACTAACCAAATCTAATTCAACTGGATCGTGGACACAACATGGCAGCACCGGGCGGTGCTAAGTGACGTGCACCGGCTTATCCATCAACTAAAGGAGGTCCAAGTAGTATTCATCTATCGAGAAAAGAATAGTGTAGCGGACATTCTAGCTAAAAGAGGAAGTGCGCAAGACAATATGCAAGATCCCATTTCTGCAACAACAACACATGATGGAGGGAACAATGATGATGTTAGATTATGTGTTTGGGACTCTTGCCCAACTTGGCTAGAACATTTGGTTTTGAGTGATGTAACAAAGACTAGTATTCGTATGGCTTCTAAGACAGTAATATGTAACACCGTAACCTCCTTTGGTTGATCTTATTTATGAAGTAATTTCCTTTAAAAAAAAAAACCAAATCTAATTCAAATTCATTTTTGGAATTGCAATATTTCGATTACTTTGCTCAGTGCCAATAACAACAATTCAGCTCCAGCACATGTGGAAGTTTCACATATATATATATATATATATATATATATATATATATATATATATATATATATATATATATATATATATATATATATATATATATATATATATATATATATATATATATATATATATATATATTCCTAGATTCGTTTTTCAAGTGGAAGATTTAAGTAAAATCTGAATGGAAAAGGAATTCTTCAGTTTCTCTTCTTTCGCGGCAAGGCTGGATCCGATAGCCAGACTAATATGAAACTCGCATCCAACTATATATATATATATATATATATATATATATATATATATATATATATATATATATATATATATATATATATATATATATATATAAAGACAAAAATTATTGATTGGGGAGTAAAGTGTGAAAATATATAACTTGTGGAAGTTTCCTATGTGAGTATATCAGTGAAGTGGTTCACCGAGACTTAACAAACGGCATGTGCAAGTGAATTTACGCTAAATGTTGGTGATGGAACGGATTGTGCAGTATAGTTTCTCACCTAATTTAAGTTAAGTATAGATTGTCTCTATAGGACTATGTGATAATGTTTTATTTTACATATACAATGTTTTATTTTAAATGTGTAAGGAATTTTAAGTATGTAATTGCTTTAACATACTTCATTACTTACAAGTTTTACGCGAAGCATTACTCGAGGTCAAAACATTCAACTATCTAATCATTGACAGCGTCACTCTAAATTTTTGTTTAATTAAACAAAAAATGGAAGTACGTTGGTTGACTATGTTAAAGTCGCCGCACACTTCTAACTGTCATCGGTTGAATTCTAATTTTTGCGGATATTATTTTAAATTCGGTACTAACATTATAGTTGTGTTTTTTTTTTTTTTATTTTATATATTCCTTCTTCTTTTCCTTTTTACTACCTGAATTGATACTATGTGGTTGATTATTTGAAATATTAATTTATATTTTTGTGTAAAAGATACTCATCTTATTTTTAGAGTATTTGTTGTGTTGATTTTTTTCCTCCTATTTGATCTCCAAAAAATTCAATAATTATTTTTACGGTTTAATTTAGACTTTATAAGAGATCAAACGTAGTTTTAAAAGGTCACTAAAATAAACGTAAATAATTTAGAAAAACGGATGAGTAATAATTTGATTAAAATGAATATATATTTTGTGTTAAAAATAAGAAGACGAAATGGGGCCCCACCATAAATTTGGATTGGGTGAAATTTGGTGCCGAGATATCGCATTTTGGCAGCGTGCGACTATACTTGCTCTTCTCAGCACAACAAATGAAAGTCCTTCACCTTCCCAATCACTCACACGGGTGAATTGAACGAACCCTAATCCTCTGCAAATCTCTTGCATCATCATCAATCAACCATAAATGCTCTAAAACCTCGTATGTTTCGGTTAATTAACGCTTCGTTTCTCGCATAATTTTTGTTTCCCATCCCCAATAACTTTCGCGTTAGGTTTCGGCAGCTTTCATCAATGGCAGAAGCTTCGAGGTCTCAGATAACGATCACTCTCGGCGGTTCTGGTCAGGTAAATCCTGTTACTTTAACGTTTAATTTCGCAATTTCTAAGTTGATTTTAGTTTTTAAGTTTCTGTTCGATCGAATCGGTTATGCTTAGAGGATGTTAAAATAGTATCTTCATTCAGCTTCTACATACGTTACATTTTTTATTTTTATTTTGCGATTTCTGTAAATATTTCCTTGATTAATCATATGTTGTATTAGTTGGATGTTTTTGTACCTTTTTGATTGAATTTGGGATGATTTGATAGTGTAGAAAATGAGTGATCCTAACTTTATGTCGGTGTCGGAGCAGTCAAAATATATGCTTTCTTAGTATAATGTCATGATTATCTTCATTTTAGTTTGTTAAATGGCCAGAAGTGTACTGTAATGTACTAATGTGTTCATTGATACTAGCATGTTGTAGATGTTTTTGGTTGTTCTATGTTTGAGTTGCAATAATATGATTGGGTAGAAGTCGCTGATCCTAACTTTATGTCCACGTCAGAGTAGTCGATGCGTTTTGTATATGATTTCTTAATTTAATGTCATGATTTTCTTCATAATAGATTGTTAAAGGGCCTGGAAGCGGAGTACTGAAATATTTTCCTTGATGATTCACATGTATTACTTCTATATGTTTTTGTAGTTTATGTCTGAGTTGGGATAATTTGTTAGTGTAGAAAAAGTGATTCTAATTTATATGTCCATGTCAGAGCAGTGAAAATGCGTTTTGTATATATTTTCTTAATTTAGTATCATGATTCTCTTGATTTTAGGTTGTTAAACGGGACAAAGGTGGAGTATTAGCTGTAGATGTTGTTGTAGTTTTATGTTTGAGTTAGGACCATCTGATAGTGTAGAAAAATCCGAACTTTATGTTGATGTCAGAGCAGTCAAAGTGCATTTTGTATATGATTTCTTAATTTGTTGTCCTGATCCTCTTGATTTTAGGTTGTTAAGCGGGCCGGAAATGGGATGGATGGCTTTTTCATTGATAAGCACCCTGTTGTTGGAAGTAAAAGACCAGTTAGAGACAGGCTTGGAAGTAATGTAGAATCATCCGGAGGTTTCAATAATAAGAGGTTTTGTTTATTTGCTAGTACATATTTAGATTTGTACGTGTTGATATGATAGAAGTTGCTAGTGGGGATTATTTAGAGTTGAAGAAATTTGATTTCATTCTCTTCCTCATCATGATCTGTTGCTGTTGTACATCTGTATAGCAACTCCTTGTTCATGAATGCTTCTACACTTAGCTGAGCCTCTTTGACATGATTATTGGTTCACAATTGTTTTGGGAGTGGTTTATGCATGAAATAAAAGGCAAATAGTTCTCTATTGATATGGGTAAATATAATGTGCAGATTTAGGGGAGATGCTAGGACTTCAAGTTCCAGTGCTCATGATGGTAACAGACTTGATAAGATAATTCCTTTTTGTTTTTAAGTTTTTATTTCCCATGTAGTTGACAGATTATTTTTTTCAATTTTTGGTGATATGTTAAATAAAGAAATTCGTTTAAGCAAAGATGATCTCCGGCACAAAATCAAGAAGAAACACATACAAAGACAAAGTCGAAATGGCCAGAATGGCGGAGATCTTAGAAACATTCTATCAAGGCCTGCTAAACGTCCAGCAAACATCTCGGTTTCTAGGCAGCGGATGCCTGAACCAAAAGATGCAGGACCGAGTTATAGGAAAATACCAGATCCCGAAGAGCAGTACTCTACAGATACTAGAGATCGCGGGCAATATGTGCTTCAGGCCAGGAATTTTGACCAGCACAGGGAAGAGTACAGAAGCCAGAATGTTACCCGTTCTAGAGAACAGCGCCCGGATGGATCCGCGGCAGGTATCGTACGAGTCCCTGAGTTGGAAAATGGTAGGCACAATTTCCCAGGGCCAAATAGTTCTGATGTGATGGGTAATGTAAGTGGTCCTAGAGCTGCCAGTACTAGGGACAAAGTGGATCCGGGGTTTGATTCCTATTCTCCATGGAACCTGCAACAAATAAGGCGAAGATCACCAGATGAAACTTTGCCTACTACTAGGACCCTGCAGCAGTTAAGGCGAAGATCCCCGGATGAAGCATTGCCAACTGCTAGGACGCAGCAGCAGTTAAGGCGAAGATCCCCGGATGAAGCATTGCCAACTGCTAGGACCCAGCAGCAGTTAAGGCGAAGATCCCCAGATGAAGCATTGCCAACTTCTAGGACCCTGCAACAGTTAAGGCAAAGATCACCAGATGAAGCTCTGCCAATTACTAGGGGCCTTGCAACTGGACCCAGAAGTGATGAGGAATTACAGAGAAGATATTCTGTTAGTACATATGATGATGCAAAGGCAATGAGCATGAGAAAAGATGCTTTTGATTATTCAAGACCAATGACTTCTTCATCTGGCTTGACCAAAACAGCTCCTCCAGTTGGATCAGGGAGGACCCTGGCTGCACCACCGATCCTTGCCCCCCAACTGCCCCAGCCAAACACTCTAACACAAAGGAGTACATATGTGGTATGACCTATGGTTTTGTTATCAAGTGACGTTTATTTTTATATTAATTTAGTCAACTATCATGCATATATTTAATATTTTCTGAGAATTATCTAGTGGCACAATATTTGCATTGGCAAATTCCAAATGCTTTGGTGAAGGGTCTTCAACTATTTTATGGGGCAAATTTTCTTTTGACAGCAAGAGTACTTGAAAATCTGATAGTCACCCAGATTTACCAAGACTCTTGGACTCCTGCAACATTGACATTCAAAAGGTCCCCATTCAAAAGTGATGGGATGGTATTGTAGTTGATCAGGCCTTTTCATCAGATCCATTCCCCCCCCCCCCTCCTTCTCTATCAACTAGCATATAGTGTATGTTTGGCAAAAGAACTATTAGATTTGTAGTGTGGTGCAAAATATTGCACTATGGAAGATAAAATTGAATGATTGCGTCCTCGGCCTGTCTTCCAATGGTTTCTTAGTGCATTGTTTTTACGCTACTTGAATTAGAATCGTTCACGCTGGAAACATTTGAAGTTTATAAATATTCAGTTCAGATGAATTGTTTCAACTCCAAACTCATTTAAAGCAGTTTCTGGGACAGTATCCTCGCAGAGATAACATTTCAGTGCCTTATCCTGTAACTTTTTTGTCTGACATAAACCTTGGTGCTGTGATGTATCTCCAAATGTCCTGTGTTTTGTAAGAGTGCCCTGGATTCCATGGAGAACCCTTGTTTGAATTGTCCAAAATGAGAAATGAAGAAAAAGAAAGAAGAATATATATTTTCAGATTTCAAGCCTCAAGTAGGCTTGTACCTTTTTTCTTTGATTAGTTTGTCGATCTCCTTCAGGATAATGACACATTGGAGTTCATGCATTATTTGTTTTAATTGTAAGAACATATTGTAGTCATCAGACATTTTTCTATTTCCTCTTAGACAGCCTCCGAACTAATCCTTTGTCAACACTGGTTTCTTGCAGCAGCTGGATGATAATGTCACTGTAGACAGCTTGCTGAAGTTATTGTGCCTTGAAAGATACTCTATTCTGTTTAAGGCGGAGGAAGTAAGTATAACCTTTCTTTTCTAATGCACTATTCTCAGTTTCTGCTTGACATTTACGTTCTATTCACCAGGACTTGTCCAAAATCATTAAAAAATAATTATTTTGAAGTGAAGAAAATGGTATCTTTAGATTCATTGAACTGGAAAATTCTTATGTAGAGCTGGCCTATAGACTTTATATTGGCTATAGACACATTGGCAATACATGTATTCCAGTGAATGGGAAAATTGTGAATGATTATTGATTATCATGTGTATATATTCTACAGGTGGATATGTATTCTTTGAAGCGGATGAGTGAAGCTGACCTCAAAGAGATGGGAGTACCGATGGTATTTTTTCAACAGTTTGTAGTTCAGTGTTGTCATACACAGTTTGTAATTTGAACTTCAAAACATGTTGCTTTCTAATTGCAGGGGCCAAGGAAGAAGATCCTGCTTGCTTTGCAACCTCGTCTCAGAAGGCAAGCATGATAACTGTACTTATCAAAGATGGATAACTTCCTGGATGGCTGCTTTGAAAAGCTGCATGTGATTCTGGCCAGCTGCAGTGTTCAACTTTTACTGGCAGGTGAAGGCCTACTCGCATATGAAATACCTTTTGCAAATACCTCTTTAGTGTGGTATCTTTTGTTGTCTTGGCATTTATAACCCCCAAACTCGGGATTGTTGTGGATGTTTATGTCCTAAATGTTTAATTTCGTTTGTGCCTTGCCTGTTCCATACAGTGTGATGTGAAATCCTGCTGAATGCGTTCAGCAACAATGATCTATCAATTTTTGCACCATCCATGTATCATTTCTTTCTTTGACCTAGACGGTACTGTAGTTTATGTAAGAGATTATTCGGTTATATGTAAACTAGTACATTAAGTGTTGGAGTTGGTGTGCACAATCGAGTGACTTGTGTGCCATACCAGATGTTGTTCCTTTAGGTCAATAATCTTTATTACTATTATCTTGGAAAACTTGAGCAATAGAGTAGGGGGTAAATATAGATATGCTTGTACCTAGCGTTTTGTCATTCGTAATACCCAGTTGGAAAAGTAATATTTGTGAGCTTGGACAACCTGAGGAATTCACCCATTTTACTGTAGTTGATCATCATTTTCATCCGGAAAACATTTCACTTTTTCCTCTTGTCCTGGTAAAAGCATATCATGATCAAATACCTATCCTGGCCACCAACTTACGAGTTATTTTCCAACCTCACAGGTTAACTTACAAAAACACGTGGAATTTTTTTAATGTTTTTTATTTTATATTTAAAATGTACAAAAGATGGACGAGAATACGAGATGCCCATCTATTATTACTTTATTAAGGGTCCACCACTCAAACACATATTAAACACATATTCTGTTATCTTAAAAAACAGTGTCAAAAGTGTATATATATAATTTTTTTTTTGAAGAAAGATAGATTTCATTCCAGTAGTCAAATAAAGACCACCGTCACAAATACAAGGGAAGCCGAAAATGATTTACAAGTTTCCTGGAACTTGGGCTCAGTCCAGCAACGTCCAAAAGTTTTCCTCACCACATTGCGCAACAGAAGGTTTTAAGTCTTGTAATTGATTCTGAAATACTCTTCTATTTCGCTCTAACCAAATCGCATAAACAAACTCTGTACATAACACCTTAAGTATCCGATTCCGTGGCTTTCTTCCTTTCACATGCGCACATAGAAAAGCAATCAGCTGCTGCCAATCTGTTGCAGATATTCTCAAGCCGAACCAATGCAACAAAGCTGTCCAGGCTTTAGAAAGTTGTCCGCAATTGAAGAGCAAATGGTCAAGCGTCTCAGCTTCACTTTTACAAAAGATACAAACATGATCAACATGAACGTTAAACTTTGCAAGTCTATCTTTCGTAGGGTGCCTCTGCCAAAGCGCCAACCAAATGCAAAATTGTGCTCTAGGTTTGGCACGATTATTCATCATAAACTCCTTCCAAGGGACTTTTAGAATAGATGTTCGAATATAAAGATAAGCAAAATTCTTATCGAAGTGATCCTTTTCCATCAAATTCCGTCCAGAGTCAGACATAGTAACTAAATCTCTGCATTTCAAAGCTTTTTTAAAGAAGTACGATGCTAGTGGAGGAACATGCATCGTCATCACATCAGAACCTTTGACATAATACTCATGCATCCATTTTATCCAGAGTTTATCAGACTTCTTATTAATTGCCCAGAGAAGTTTCAAGAAAGAAAGTTTATTCCAACTAGGAAGATGCAACAGACCTAGCCCACCTTCTCCTTTTGGCCAACAGACAGAGTCCCAAGAGATGAGTGCTCGATTACTATCACCAGCTCGTCCTGTCCAAAGGAACTTACGACAAAGGCTTTCCACAGATTTCATTACCTTCTTTGGGAAGTAAAAATGTGCCCCCAATAATGTTGAATCGAGTAAAGCACGCTACGAACAAGTTGCACCCTACCTTCGTAACTCAACATTTTTTAAGTCCAGTGATTGATTCGACTCAGCATCTTCTCCAGGAGTGGTTGGTATTGGGTTATTGATAACCTTTTTGCATTTAATGGAATACCAAGGTAACAAAAAGGTAATTTACCTTCTTTCAACTGGCTATAACTCAGAATACTAGCTTTTATCTCCTCCTTGACTCCAGCTATGTATATTTCACTCTTGTTACAGTTAGATATAAGACATGAGGTTTTGCAGAAAATATCAAATCGATCCAGAAGGGCCTTAACTGAAGAGAGAGTACCTTTGCTAAATAATAGCAAGTCATCTGCGAAGACCAAGTGCATTATACGCAATTTATCACACTTCGGATGGAATCTATATAGAGAAGAGCCGGGGGTAGCTTTGAGTATTCTATTCAAATATTCCATACAAATGACGAAAAGAAAAGGAGACATGGGGTCTCCTTGTCGGATTCCCTTACCTCCCGGGAAAGGATCTGTCAGATTACCATTAAAATTGATTTGATAAGATACAGAGGTAAGACAAGACATAATCCATCCCACAAAAGGTGAGGGAAAGCCCAGAGCCCTCAACAGATTATCAACTAAAACCCAGTTGACAGAATCAAAGGCTTTCTGTAAGTCGAGTTTTATCATACAGCGGGCAGAGAGGTTTTTCCGACCATAACCACGAATAATTTCTTGCGCAAGCAAAGAGTTGTCATGTATAAACCGACTGGGTACAAATGCAGACTGTTCTTCCCCAATTATCCAGTCCATAACCTTTTCCATACGATTGGAAATCACCTTAGCAATGACCTTATATATCACACTACAACAAGTTATAGGTCGATAATCTCGGATAGAGTTGGCAGAAGGACTTTTTGGAATAAGAGTGAGCACAACAGTGTTAACACTTTTTAAGAGCTTACCAGTATGAAAAAAAAATCCTTAATGGCAGCTGTAAAGTCCCTTCCAATAATCCCCCATGCGCTTTTAAAAAAACAGAGATGAAAAGCCATCCGCCCCAGGGGCTTTCATATCACATATAGAAAGAAGAGCAGTATAAATTAATAACAACGGTGTATATTTTAACAGAATAATTTTAACGCCTCAAACATCCGCGTCTAACCCAAATATGTTCTTTTTCTCTTTTCTGTTTTGTTTCCTCTATTACCGTCATATGAGAGTTGCTCCATAATGAAACATACTTTCTTCAAAGGACTGCAATACATAAAATAAAATAAAATGATAGCGTTCTAGTAGCATGAGATACCATGATGCACATGTAAAATGAAGATGAAGCTTAATTAGTTCTGGAAGCTAGACAGCTGGGGTGTTTGAAAGTAGTCCCATGATGTAATCTGAACCTCAAAATCTGATCTACTGAGTAGTAATAAACTAAGAATGTAGTATATTTTCTAGTGTTAAACTAGATTTTTCTTAACTACTAGAGTTGAAAATGCAGTTAGCTTCCAATGTTTACAAGACAAAGAAGGTGACATTTCCAGGAAGCCTCTAAGGTGTTGGAGGCAAATAGGCAATAGGACAGCAATTTCTCTAGTTAGTGGTTCGATCTTTGAATTCTTTCATAGCCGATAAATTATCATAGAAAGGTTCAATATTTGTAACTGAGAAAGACCCGTGTACCTTTTTTTAATTAATTAACCAATTTCGACTTGTTTATCTCATACTCTATCATAATCATATCATATATAAAGATTCTCCGCATATGAAATCCTATTGTTTATATGAAATTTATTGTTAGAGTCAGTTCTGGCTTTCATTCCCGATTTAAATATATACTAACTTGTTTGGTTGTTACAAAGTTTTTTATTTTTATTTTGTACTGTCAGTACTATATATGTTTGTTCAAACATACAGTTTCAAACATTTAAATTAAATAAATATATGTATATTTAAGGCCAAAGACGTTTTTCATTTAATATTTGAACATATAAACATATTATTCTTCACAAAGATCCTGTGTATGTACGAACAAATATTACTTTTTTAGTTTCTAGAAAAAGAGTCGCAGTTAGTCTCGTACGTGGGGTGGAATTGCGGAAGCGAGTAGTATATAAGAAAATTTTCATGCAGAAATTAAAGACTTTTAACCATGTTTAAGCATTAATTATACAAAATGGATCATTTTCTGTATCAAACACAAAATCTACGATAAATATACTACTAGTAGTAACTAGTACTATAATAGATATATACGTCACTCTATGATTTAGTCAAGTTTCATGTCCAAATAAAATTGATCTAAATTCATTGAACATCATTTGTCTAAAAAACTAATTTACATCATTTTCACATTTTTCGATTGTCGTGATTTTGGTCAGGAAGGCTTGCTCCAGGGGCGAACGCAGAATTTTGTGTGAGGAGTAGCAAACATTTGTAACCATTTTTTTCTTTCTAAAATTAAATAATAAAATATAATTTAATTTACTTGGAATTGAATTTGAAAATTTTATTTTTATAAGTACTCGTACTATGTAAAGTCGATCCTTTTTAAACTTAACAATTATTCAACGTCGTATTTTTCACTCACAAATGTATATATTAAATAAAAATATGTAAAAAATGTAGAAACTGAAAATAAGCTACATAGAAAAAAAAATATAACCATGTAAAATACAAGGTGTGACGAACCTTTGACCTGGGAGAAAAACAAACATTTGATTATTTGAATTCATACTATAACCTTTAGACTACAAGTGATTCATGAACTGAATATATAATGGCGCATATATGTAAAGTTTCCAAGGACTTGAGGTTACTTGCGTCTTAGTGTGTTTGCCCTGCTCGTCAAAAAGCAAATTAATTTGTTGATATCATTTCCAAATTGATATAATTTTTTTTCACCCCTCCCCCAATTCACACCAACAATATTACTGTATGAAATTTTTGTTGTACAACTTTTCAAAATTCAATTGAAATCCTTAACTTTCAATTTACGTAACTAAAAAAAAAACAAATAAATTAAAAACACTTGTTAGACGAGTTCATAACTTGTACGAGTAATTTTTATGAACTTGTTAGCGTTGTAGACCTGGGACTTTGGAGAGAATCATACTTGAGAGATTTATGAGACTGAGAATCGATTGATTGATTGATTTGATTGAAGCTTTAATTCAGTTCTTTTGTTGAAGATAGGAAAAGTAATTGTCCTATGAATGTTATTCGCACACTTAACCACCTAGCTATATCTCTTGCTATGTTATTACGTACTACTCTTGTTATTTTCCTTTAGATTCGTTTGGCATGCAAGCTCTTTACATATTTGTCGTGTTGAATGTTGATGTCGCGTACCTTCATTTCCTTAACGAGAGCTTAGCAAGTTACAATTTGAATTCAACCGTCAGCTACTTTACCTTGGCAGGCATATGTGTTCTCTTACATTAGTATAAAAAATCGTTTAAGACATGCAACGCCTTTCTAAAGTTTTAATTCTCTCTAATAATTATTTTATGGATTTTCCAAAGTCAATCCAAGCAAGATCTCAGCAAATCTTCTCAGCCGCAAAAAGCCCCATCTTAGTAGACTATTTTTTTGGTTTATAAATGTGTTAGTTATTTACTACCCATGTTTTTTGACATTATCGTACGATTTTGTCCTAAAGAGGTCAAATGCACTGCATGCTAAATTAATCAACTGTGCTTGTGTTCTCAGTCAGTGTGACCCACTTTCTCATTATGTTAATCTATACCCTCTTATCTTCTAATCTAATTATAGTTTAACAATGAATAATTAAAGTAGATGAAGATGAATATCAATCAACTAATGGCAAATCCAACAACCAAGCTCACAACATTCCAATTTTGCCCTTGATGAAATTCCACATGTTAAAACATGGTTTAAAGGAGATTGGTTGATGACAGCATGCCTATTTAGAAAACTTGTCTAAAAAAAGAAAAAGTAATTGAGAATACACTAGAAGGAAAAAGAAATTAAAAGATGAGAATTTGAATAGAATGGGATTTAATAATTTATCACAAGTGACATAATTTATCATTGGGGGAACATAGTCCACCCATCATGCATATACTCCAATATAGGCAAATAGTTAATCACTCCTTTAGATACAAATTAATTGCAAATGACTTCTCATGTTCCTTTGGGATATCACAAACATAAAACATTCATTCACCTAAATATGCTTTGATCTCGGCCTCAATATTGGACTCTGGTTTTCTTCTCCCGGTGGCTTATACTCCTCAAGGCTGGTTTTGGTTGTACTAGTAGAATTTAGTGGCTATCTTTTAGCTCTCATTCTTTTTGTTTTGTTTGCTCCTTGTTTTCTTCATGCTTGGACCGAACGGTTTGGACTTTGACAAAGTGTATGAGCTAGTGATTAGAAAGACTTTTGTCTTTTTACTTTCTTTGTACTTTTCTTTCAAGCATTCCTTATGATCTCATGTGATTAATAAAAAAATTACCGTTTAAAAAAAAAACAAAAACAAATTCACCTAAATATGAATTATTCCTTCACCTCCCCCTTTATATATTTTAAAATTTAATTTTAATAAAAGTTTGTCCATGTGAATTTATAAATAGATACATAATGAGAGTAATATAGTGAGAAGAGATGAATGAAATTTCTAAACGGTTTTTGTCAAAACACCAATTTTAGTAGGTCAAGTAAAGAGAATTGTAAAAGTTTTCGACCAATCTTCGCCCGCACTACTTTACACGACAATGAGGATTTGCAAACACTTCCGTCTTTAATCCAGTATAAAAGTCGTCTCATCGAATAAAAGAAAACCTATGATTCTGACTCGCCCTGATTCGAGACTTGTTTAGACTAAATTATTGTTCATAATCATTATCATTGAAAGAATTTTTATTAAACTGAACTGATATGAAATATAATTATTCGTAATAAAAAAATCTAATTATTCAAACTTAAAGTGAATTTATCTGAACTAAATATTTTTTTTAGATGGAGATAACTGAGCCTGAAAAGGAGTGTGACCATGAAATGAATAAGCAAATGTCTAGGGAGGTAAGGTATAAATATGCAGAATAGCAAGTAGGGGTATAAAGAGACAATGGAATTAGAACACAATCTAAGTGAGTTCTACTCATGTCTCCAAATGAAATATTAGTGGGACCAAGAGCCAACACCTGTCCATGCCAAAAGCAATAAAAAATGTTAGATCATGACTGGATTCACCTTAAACATATGCTTTTGGGTTATAAAATTAGAATAATTGGTGTGTTTTTGCTCTAAGAAGATATGCCTAGATTTGTTTGAAGACCCTGGATTATTATTAGTATAATTGCTTACATCATTGCCCACTTTTCAATATTCCTTTGTATAGCAACTAACTACTCCCCCCTAATCACTTTCTTTAATGGATCCATGGAAAATGTTCAACATTAACCATGTAATGCTTCATAATCACATATGTCACTCTTCACATTACCGACTCAATTTCTCTACCTCAAAATTTAACAAATCCATCTAGACTCGGATCAAAACGAATAGTATCATATTAACATGACGTGTCTAAACCAGCCACTAAATAACTGGAGCGTAACTTGAATAATAAGATGCTGGTTGGTTACAACCTTCCTCCCAAAAAGATTCAAAGTTATAATTTAAATATTTTCAATGTTTTTATATATGCACATTTTGTGTTTATCTAAATTTTCTCTTGATACTATAATATATAAACAATGAATATTAACATTTTAACATAATTAGGGATAAATACGTGAAGAAACCAAGCATTAAATTGATTATATGATGAAAGTAGCTTAAATATTAGGAAAAATATAATAAGAGATAATGATATACAGTATGATCTTTCTATGATGCATGCACGGGGAATGTTTGTTTCTTCAAAGTTCAAAATAACGTGTAAATTTTCTAACAACATCTTCCTATTAATCAATATTATTATAATATACCTTAGAGATTATCTTAATTAAAGGATATAAGAAAGATAATTACGAGGAAACTTCAAATTAAAGAAGTGGTTAACGATGAAACAACAAAATTGTGTGAACATGATAGCAACTATATATAAACTGTAGAAGATGGGACAAGCCACCCGTAGATATTTCTTTAAATTATTGATGCATGCTTTATTTTATTAGCATAAAATAGCTTTGGTTGGAGAATATTTGATTAATGATATAATAATACATTATGAACCCACTTAGTTAGTTGGTCAATCAAAGTAATCTTTCTTTAAGCACATTTTTAAGTAGAGTGAGTGGTAGATTTGTTGCAAAGATATAAGATCGCCCTCTTTCCAGGTGATTACATCCCCATTATATATTATCCTTCTTTTGACTTTTGATCATTATACAATTTAATTTTTTGTGTATATATCACAGTTTTCCTCTTATTTTTATATATATTCAATTCAATTTCCCCAAGTTGGAGTATTAAGTATTAACAGTGGCATATATGGTTTGATTATTCAATGACTCTAAGGAATACTGTGAGACCGGGGTTTTTATCAACTTGACATAAGTACACACTGAATCCTCTTTGGTGGGAAAAGTTTTTGGTCTATCTATCTACTTTATATATACATTAATTATTTAAACTAATAATTTATATTACTGCATTAATGCTATCTTTTGGTTGAGGGGAAATTACTAGTATACCACTAAATTGGAGCATAATGTGATTAATGCAGCTGTTTCATCTTATTGAGACATGGATCAAAACATGTTCCGGCCGTTTGGAGCTCCATTTTTCAAACTCAATTAAAGAAAAGTGCTTGAAGGAGGAATAGTAAAGTCAATTAAAGAGATGGAGAAAAATTGTGTTTGGAGTTAAATTTAGGGGAAAATAGATGTATAAAGTAGGGTAATAATTATGTTTAATAAGGAATGTTTTTTTTTTTGTACCAGATACGGAATTTGAGGAGAATGTGTGGTGGAGGTTTTATTTGTGGATGTAAAATAATAGTAAAAGTAAATTAAAAAAAAAAAGTCAAAAGCTGGAAAAAAAAAAGAAGAAAAAAATCCCAGATTGAGTTTTGGGATGAATAGTGTGCGGTCTATTCTGGAGTTGAACTCCAAACGTAAAACTCGATTAAGAGAGCCCAATTGAGTTTCTTAAAAGAGCTCCAAACGTACCGGTTGTACTTCAATAGGCTAGTTCATGAAATTTGTGACATACTGTATTGTTATTGTTTAGTAGTCGAGCCTGGAGTTGTGATCTAGTGGTGAAAGTGTTGGCGTAGCACAAGAGATATTGGGAGTTCGAACATTAATGGAGTGAGAAGGTGTTATATGCATAATTTGAATTACAAGGTTGGTACAAGCGTAGGGTAATTAGATTTGTCGTTTAAAAAAATAGTCAAACTAATATGAACCGGCTAGTGATATAACCAGAGCTAAAATTACTAATTTCAGAGCAATTTACCTTTTATATACATTAATCATTCCTAAAAGTGCACAAATTGCTTTGACATTAGTAATTTTAGCTCTGGCTATATCACTAGCCATATGAACCTAGTAATGAAATCTTGCTCTAACAAGTTGGTCGGTTATATTATAATTGAAACATGTTACACTTTAATAATTTTTACAATAACACACTATTTTTTTCGGGATAATTCATTTATTTGTGTGGGAACGGCATTCTTTTTGGACCACTTTGCATTTGCTTAGGCCCCATATCATTAACATGGACATGCATTGTATCATACTTTTCTCAGCACCTGACACTATTTATGGTTTTATGGGACGGAAACAAGTATTAAAACTGAATTATCATTTTAATACAATCTTATTAAAGAATAAAGAAGAAATGTTATTCTAACTTATATACACAGTTCAAATTAAGAATCTCTCATATTTCAAATATTTTAAAGGCTAACCATTCAATTCAAATCCTACATTCTAAAAAAATCATTGAAAACTTTTCCATTTATGGAAAACACAAAAGAAAAGGAATTTAATTGATCAATCATAAATCCAAATGAGATTACATATTATATTAGACGAGACAATACTTTCCCGAATCTGACTATTCTTTCCAAATTTCTTACTCAATCTATTGACCCTTTTGGTACGTTTGTGTACTGCTACTGTTTATAATAATAATACTATAAAACTCTTAAAATGCATTGCATAGTCAATCACCAATAGGGTTTCTTTTGCTATATAAGCAACACACTCTAAACACAAATATTGCATCACCACTTGCTAAACCAACACCACCTTCCATTTCAACAAACTCCCCACAATTCTAACTCTCAGCATGAAAACAAATAGCTGTAGCCATTCTTCTTCAGATGACAACAACAACAAGTTTAGGCTATTCGGGATATTACTCGACCCGACCCAGCTTCACGGTGCACGCAACATCTCCCCGGAAGGAGACGACAGCGCAAATTCATCGATTATGTCCTCCACCGTGTCGGACAAGCCAAGTTCAATAACCGGTGACGCGGCGGAGGAGAAGAAGTTCGAGTGCCAATACTGCCTCAAGGTGTTTGGCAACTCACAAGCATTGGGAGGGCACCAAAATGCTCACAAGAAGGAAAGATTGAAGAAGAAAAGGCTTCAACTTCAAGCAAGAAAAGCTAGCATCAATTGTTACATCCAACCAAACATTAAAAATAGTTTTAATCATCACGGGTCTAATCACGTGTGGTTCTATGATCCTTCTTGCCATGCGCCCGAGTTCTCGTTGTACGAGGAGCCGCAGATCAGTTTCGGAACGTACGGTCCAGATCGTGAGATGAGTATGAACAGTCCGGATCAGATTTCTAGATGGTACGCTGCTCTACCTGATTTCCAACAACCACAAGAAGATGCTCGTTCGTTCAGTTTGACACGTGCTGAAAAACAACTGAAGAAAGGAAATAACAATAATAATAATATTAATAATTGTAATAAGAAAGATAAGTTTTCTTTGAATAATTCTAAGAAGTTAAGTTGTAGTAGGAAGAATTTGGATTTGCAATTAGGGTTAAGTTTGCATTCCACAATTTGAATACCATTTGCATATATCATGGTCAAGAGATGTATACCACAACACTTGTTTCAATCAATAGAATTTTTTTTTTTTAGTACTAAAGGAGCAAGTGTATTTGAGATTATTTGCGCGAAAGGTACAAATAAACCAAATAAACCAACAAACATAAGAATTTTTAGCGAGAACATAATATATGGTTGTTAGCCAAGTAGTTGTGTTGGTCGAAACTGTGAAGTAGTATGTGTTTTTCTTTAACAAAAATTTCATTTTATTATTAACCGCAGTCCGCATAGATTAATTTAACTAATTGCTTCTACCTTTTTTTACTAACACTATAACACGGTTTACATATTGTTTAATTTGCACTAAATATTGTACAGGGATCGTGATTAATTATTATTTTGTTATAGGATATTACATACTGTAATTCGTAACAATTATATAACTTTGGTGAATAAATTCTGTGCATGAGTGAGTGTTGTAATTAAAGGTTGTAAAATTGTCGGCACAATTATTGATCCTTAGCGCATGTGTATAACGAATTAAAGAATGTGATAAATTGTCTTTTTCTTTTTAACTATTTACTTAACGAGATAACAACCCAAAATTCGTAAAATGTAAGATTTTCCATTACTTAGGTGTTGATTTTTTAATTATTTAATACATATTTAAAAAAAAGGACAATTTTTACACGGTTACTGATCAAATTCATTAGCCGATTTAACAAGAATTAGTTCGAGCTGGAGTGTTAGGAGATTAATTCCTTACCGAGGACCGCAATCTACCTAAGTGAGCCAGATAAATATTTTCCCAGGGAGTGTCAAGAGTACTTACCACTCTATGATCCAACAACAATTGCAGGTTCCAACTTGGCCTTGGAGTCGTATATGGAAATTAGATATATTACGAAGGCAAAAAAAATTCACTTGGCTAGCTGTACATGATAGATTACCAACTAGGTCACTTTTATTTAAACAAAATGTTCTTCAGGATCCTCTATGTCCTTTTTGTCAACAAGTTCTAGAAACTGCAGTTCACTTATTTTTCACATGTAATGATTTTAGCTGGTTTAGATCATGTTTTCTACCATCTCAGGATTTCAAGAATTGTATGAGTTTTAGCCAAGCTCTTTTTTCCTTTTCTCTTAACTCCTTACAACAGCTGCAGTTAGTTATTGGTTGCTAGACTATTTGGAGATACAGGAACTTGGCTATTTTTACAAATGAACACTTCACACAGTACACTTATTGGCGGTTGCTAATGCTAATTTATCTGCTAGATCACCAACAGTAGAAGTAGAAAAACAACTCATTTCTTGTGTATACACTCCTCCCCAGTCTCAAATGTTTTGTCTTTTCACTGATGGATCCACTGTACAGGAAAATGGGGATAGTGGAATTGACTTTGTCATAACAAATCCCCAAGGACAGTTTGTCCAAGCAAAGTCGATCTTTCTCGGCAAATGTGATAACCACACAGCTGAGATGCGGGCTATTCGCGATGGTCTTTTGGCTGCTAAGTTGTTGAATATTACTTCCCTTGTTATCAAGACTGACTCACAGTATGTTGTACATGTTTTATGCAGGAGGCTGGCACCACCTCGGCCAGCATGGACACTTACAACTGATATCCATCACTTGGCTACGAATTTTGGGGCTTTGTACATACAACACATCTTTCAGGAAGGGAATACTGCTGCAGATCTCTTGTCGAAGATTGCTAGTAGTCGATTTCGGCACGAAGTAGTAAGAACTCAGTCCACTGTTTTGTCTCAGTGTGTAGACAGTTGGACATGGGATATTTTGCCCGCCTGGTTTGCGAAATGCTTAGACTTAGACCAATCAGGGGAGACCACCCGACTTGTGGAAAAGGCCCCGGACCAAGCTCTGTATAGCCTTGTTTAAAGGAATAAAAGTACTACTTCGTAAAAAAAAAAAAAAAAAAATTCCCAGGGACAACGAGAACCCTCTGAACAAACGTCCATCAATTGCTTTTGATATACTCCGTATAGCACAACTGCCCTTCTGCACATATCCTACTTATTCCTAAATTCATGTAGGAATATAAGGTGTGATGAGATCTTGGAAGATCATGACTTGCGCTAACCAACCTCTTTATGGTATCTAGATAAATTAGGACTTATATTGATCAAGTAGAATAATATATATTTTGGGTAAATCTTCATAATTATGGATATAGATATTCTAGTAGAATAATTAGGAGATTTGTTAGAATTTAATTATTTTCTATCTCTATCCTTATTTTTCTTGTACTTTCTGGGCTTATAAATAGGTCTGCTCTTTTCATTATTAATTAGACATTGATTAAGATAATTAAATATGCTTACAGTTATCAACTCTTCTCAAAGTACTGCATTCATCCATAGCCATGAAGCTGCCAATGTCAATTGGTACCGCACGGATCGGTCAAATCCGCACATCCGCACATGTTGGGTGGAAAAACATGGATCTAGCTAAGTACGGTATATAAGTTTAAAAGTATCCCGTTAGAGTGTCATTTTTGCAACTCTAGTTCTTGTTTTAAGAGATTTAAGATGTCGTCATGAATGGAGTAGGACTTTGCAAGGTCACTATTAGAAAATATTTAAGTTTAAGAGTGAAAGAGGTTGCAATAGTGACACGTGCGTAATTAGAAGTTAGAACATGTCAAAGTTTTAGAGTTTAAATGAGGCTAAACTAGAGTTCCCAAGTTAAAAAAGTTTGAGTTACTTTCCATCCATATGTTTAAATGTTTTAGATTTTTAACGACATGAAGATTAAATGCTATGCGATGATTAGAACTTGCTTTAGTTAGGCTCTCTTATTTTCAAAATTAATTATATTAAATTCAATTCAAATGCATTAAGTTCAGTTCAGTTCAAATTTGTCTAATAGTATTTTGTACTACAAATAAGTTCAGTTCAGATCCATTCAGATTAAGTTCAGTTCAATTCAATTCAGACGAAGATAACTTAGCCTTAGTGATCGAGAGCACTTTATCTCTTTTATATCTTTAAGTGATTATGATTAGGTAGAGCTACATGAAATGATGATGGACATTTGGTGTATTAAGATCTATGTTTGAGATCTCGTCTCGGACGACCTCCTGAGAAGGGTCTACCCAGGTCATCTCGGACATTTGTCTCGAAGTTGTCTCGGAGTTGTCTCGGAATAGATAGAAAATATGTAAAATTATATATAATAAATACTATACATATTTATCAACAAATGACATAGAAAATTCAAACATAAATGTCATATAAACTCATATAAACCAAAATAAAAGTCATAGTCTTATAGTAGTACATCATTAGAACATTACAGTGATCAAAATCAAACAAACAAGTTCAAGGTTCAAACATTACATGTCCAAACAAACAAGTTCAAGGTTCAAACAAGTACAATCACAACTCCAAACATTAACAACATTCAGGGGAATACAAGCATCATAAAATCGCCTTGTTGCGAGCTGTTTCTCCAATTTCTTTACAGTGGATTGACCATATTAATTTAAATTTAATTCATTACCAAGTTCAGTAAATTGCCTAAAAGTCAAGCGGAGAGGGAAATTTTCTAGAATGTCAAAATCTGAAGAAAAAATCATATATATCTGGCATCCACATATTATGGAATATAAATTTTAAAAAGTAAATTTGAAGAAAATATGATGACAGTGTTTTTTACACTATCATTCGGGTCTTTTTCACCAATTTAGTCTCTTGCATGCATTATAGTGCATTTTGTTAGAATAGTCTCACGTTCCATTTTCTTTGATATTTTCAGGATTTAGGTGAAAAACGCACTTTTGGATATGAATCATGGTGAAACAATGAAGTTTTGGTGCAACGAGATCACCCGTGGTGTGTCAAGGAGTACAGGGACGAGTTTCCAGGCCAAAAGATCAAGTTTCGGAGCTCAAAACCGTGCCCAAGGCCAAAATCGAAGACTTGGAGGAAGAAAAGGCACGGGCAACTTCTACCCATGCCAGGCGCACCGCCTTGTGCAAGGCGGTCCGCCTGGGAGCGCCCGATATATATATATATATATATATATATATATATATATATATATATATATATATATATATATATATATATATATATATATATATATATATATTAGATCATAATTTTGCAGACTTAAACCCTAGAGCTTGTTCTGGGTTTTTTTTTCTCTTAGAACTACTTTATCTTAGCAATTTGGAGCACCAAGGTAGAGATTCAGACATCTTTTGATCTCACCTTGCTAGAAACTTGTGAGTTTAGCAATTCATCGAAGATTGACAACCCTCGGTGGTAACTTTCTATCTCACCTTTTTCAATACTCTATTTTTTC
Organism: Plantago ovata; assembly: GCA_028274465.1. NCBI lineage: Eukaryota > Viridiplantae > Streptophyta > Magnoliopsida > Lamiales > Plantaginaceae > Plantago > Plantago ovata. The sequence continues at coordinate 14,224,883 of CM051456.1, read as the reverse complement.
AATACAATGATGTTTTCATATATGATTGCTTGTGTTGATTTAGATTTTGATATGAGTAGCTAAGTTTCTAGTTGGTCATAGTATGTAAATTCGTAGCTAGGGTTCTTATTGTGCATGATTGAGTTTCTGAGTCTTTTACTTGTTTAATTATCTTAATTCGATTCTTTGATCCGACTAAGCCAATATCTTCGTATGAAAGTGCTTGAACTAATACTGACAACCTTAACCAAGTATTAGTATAGATAGGAAGCTTTCAAAATACACGTCTACAAATCTCTCTTTTGGTATTTGTTAATTCGAATTACTTTTAAAACAGTACGAGTTGCACTTTCATTAATAACTAGAACCCGATGCTTAGAATGAGCATACTATCACCAGCTGTCATCATATATTGTTAAGTAAATCTAATTTATAATTTGTTTTCTGAATTTATATAGTTAGTTATTTAGTTAAAACTAGTTAAGTCCCTAGAGATCGACACTCGAGGTCATCTTACCTCTGCACTACGTGTTTTGTGTAGTTGTGAGTTGCCCTTTAGCTAAAAGAAATTTATTTGATTGTTCGAGTCTGACAATCTCGTTCATCAAAATATGAGGCCATTAAACTTGCAACAGGATTTTGAAAAGTAGTTGGATCCATCTACTACTAGTCACGAGAACTTTACATGATTTTGAAAACTTTACAATGCGTTTTTTTTTTTAAATTCAAAACCGGATCAACCAAGTTTAACCGCCCAAAAACTCGGTAAAATCTCGAGATCCGAAATTTCCACAATAGCAGAATCGTCCCGTTAGTGCCTCCAAGAAGCGGTTAAACCGGATCAACCCGGGTTGACCCGGCGAGATCTCAAACATAGATTAAGATCATGTTCAATAATAAATCCATCAAAATTCACGTCAGTATCAAACCCACTTCAAACTCTTCAACTCAAGAATACGCGAGTATTTCAATAGGACATTAATAATAAAATAGTCGCGAGGTTGACTTGAAAATAAACTAACACCAAAGTACTATTCTCAATTTTGCAACTCAATCAATTTTACCATGGTTGTAGTTGCACGTAAGTTGCCTTCGAGGAGGAATGTTCTTGCTTGCAAAGAACATAACATGCGGCATCCTCATATCACCATGATCATAGAGAACTTGTTGTGCATATAGGTTTGGGCTGCAACTATGGGTGATATATCTCCCAATATTTCCATACTTGGTAGCATCAATAGTAACTTCACCGGAAATATTCCACTTATAATCACTTTTACCCGTTGTTTTGTCTCGTAGCAACACTTCACCAACATACTCACATATGAAGCTTCCTGATGGAATATAATCTGGGGATCTTAAAGCCCATGACTTTGATTCAGTCTTGAAAATCTCAAATTGATGTTTTGGACCATGTTGGCTCACTCTATTCTTGCAAGTAGAGGGGCATCTGCACCATGGTCCACATTCATGAATGAGAGATTTTTCTTGTGCAGTTCCAATCACACCTTTTTTGTTGAACATAATATTACCTCCATTGACCGAAACACATGAGCATGGTCGTAAGTCTGAACAACCGTCAATGCAGTCACAACGGATTGGATTGATAGTGAACTGAAATGGATATGGATAAATCATTTCTGTAACATAAGTGAAGGGCAAAGGCCTATCAGTGCCCACACTGTTCACTACACGAACTTTCCGTCTCTCTTTTCCATCTGTTGCGTCATTTAAAATGCACACCTCTTTCCGCTTTATGGGTTTGCATGCAACCACAACTTGCCGTTGACTCTTGGGTTGGTTGGGCGACTTGTTATCTGAAACACACGCCTCTTTACAATTAATCAATTTACTCATCTTCCGAACAGTTCGAGGTCTTGGTTGGCGAGGCAACCTGCGCAATTCAAACTTATACACCAACTTGTTATTCTTGCCCGTTCCTTCCAAACATTTTTCAACCATATACAGTCCATCATAAATGAACTCGTAATTGTCCTTGCGCATGCTTGAATTGTATCCAAAGCCTTTTCTCCTCGAAGTAACTCTAACAGGATATCCCATTAGCATGCTATGAACCAGGGCAATATTACCATTGACAAGTTTTTGGTCTGAAATTTCTTTAGTTACCCTTGAGACTCCACCTTGGCCTGAGTAAATCAGAACATCGGAAGCTCTAGGCTCATTGTTGTAACGCCCAGAGTTAACAATACTCGTTGCAATCTTTTTTCCACCAACCACCACGTAATCAATACCTGAAATTGAATGATTGTGTAGTCCGACAACCCTAAGCTCAGAACGGAATTGAAAGGTATCTCCAACTTGTATGCCTGGTATATGGCCAAAGTTTTTCTTCGGGTAGTTTCGCAAGCCCATCTCCTCGATACGGTTTGCCACTTTCATGTAAATTGGAGACGTGTCACCTTGTCCATCCCTTTGGTGACGTCTTGAGGAGAACTCGGTATATAACTCTGGAAAAAGTTCTAGAATCTCTCTTACTTTTATTGCTTCAGGATGATTGTGATCTCCGATGACATCCATATTAACCAAATTAGGATTATGTTTGTATCCATCAAGAGAATACTTGTTCCCCCGCAACTTTTTCAACCATTCATGTCGATGACGATTATATTGATCTTCTTTTTCAACCTTCTTAGTCATGACATTGAAAGATCGTTTCATAGGTATCACCTAGACAAGACCAAAAGTTAATTTGCCTATAATAAGATTGTTCGTTGAATAACACTAACTTGTTTAGTACTCCATCCGTTTTTTATTATAATTAGTTTTAGGTGTTTTCACACATATTAATAAAATGATTGATTTTCAATTTTTTATTTTTTAAATTAATAATGTTATTGTTTTAATAAGAAAGAGATAGAGAGAACAAGGAAGAGTCATTTTTCATACTACTAAAATTGAGGAAAAGTACATGGGAAAGATTAAAATAATCTAAAAAAATCTAAAACTACTCATATTTAAGGAAGAGTTTTAAAATGCTAAAACTACTTATAAATAAATTATAAATAAAAATGGAAGGAGCACCAAACTCTAATTAATGTGTGTGTTTATATATGTGTGTGCGCGCGCGCTCCAAACAATTGAAACTTCAAACAATAGCTGGAAGGGGTGGTAACTCCAAACAATTGAAAATTTCTATGTTGGACTTGTAAACGGCATGTCAGGTAGCGTGTAAAAAAAAAACAATTCAATGTATTTTACGAAGAGCACCAAAGAGAGGCATGTCCAACAAAGTCTAGTGTTTGATTTAGTATTTATAGGATACCAAATGTGGCTAAAAATAATAACATAACAAATAACAAATATGAACAATCACCGGTTGTTGGCTCAAGTGATAAGGGACTTACTTCACTTAAGCAAGGTCTCGAATTCGAGTCTTGTGGATGTAAAAACCACCGCCGGAAGAGTTGCCCCCTCAAAAAGGGTCCGACAGTGCTCGGCTGGATTAGTCGCCAAAGCGGATACCAATATAAATCGACAAATATGAACACTCTAAAATAAATATAGTCGATCCTTTCGTAAAGTTTCTTATTCCACCCTCCAAAACGCATCATAATCTATAAATTCCCCAAACCTTTTATATAAGTTCTAAAAAATTTAAAAAAATTGTTCGAAGAAAATAGATTAAATAGCATAAGAGCACTAGCAATGGGTTAATCCCCAAATAAGCCTAAAAATCCACCCAATGAGGGCGTTTTAGAGGCTATATTAATGAGTCCATGTAAATGGACTACATAAATGTAACCACAAGAAAAGTCCAATATTAATAAATAAATATAAAATTTGATTAAAAAAAAAATTAAATAGTTAGTGTCTATGTGTCGTGGAGTCCATGAAAAAACCTCATATAAGCCCAAAACATTGTCAAAATTGAATATCCTTTTTTGAAGTCTATTATATTATAATAATAAAATAAGCTCAAAGATTGAAAACCACTACTATAGTGTTCTAAGGGACACATCTTTTTCAAAAATAAATATGAAAATTAAATGAACAATTTATAAAATATTTTTGGAGAATGAAAAAAAGTTAAATAAATTAGATATGAATGAAAATTTTATGGAAAACAAAATATTTAAGAAATCTAATAAAAACAACAATAAATCAAACAAATCTTTTAGTAAAATAAAATGAAACTCGATCAAAGCAGCAAGAATAAAATAAAAAGATAGGATTAAATAAATAGCAAAATCAGTTTAAAATTTTCACACATTGGTGGTTGGTGATCTATCTCAATTTAAAAAACAATATAAAGAAGGGCAAGATTATTCTAACAATAAAACAATAAACCGAGATAAAGCCTAGAGAAAGCCAAAAGTTAATAATGTAGAGGGTATTAGATATGGAGTTCGATGGTTACTTGGTTAAACTTAAAACCAAGTATCTGAATTCCAAACGTTTCCACCCCGCGCAGCATTTAGTGCGTCCGGCCAGAATTTGAAAATTACCCTAACACGCAATTAGCCCTAAACAGATCTAGGGCTATATTTAAAATAACATGAATAAATAAATAAAATCCTAACACACAGAGAATGACAATAACAATAATAATAATGTGATACAAGTAAACTTACAGTTGCTATAGTATTACTGTTCGCTGTTGTCGTAGTAATCCCTTGTGAAAGTTTACTTGTTGTCTGTACTTGGGACCGGCCGGTACTTTCTACATTGGCCTGCAAACATTGGGATGATTAAAGTATGTGGTTTTATTAACCGTAAAAAATTGCAGTAAAAAACAGTTGATTTCTGAAAAAAATAAAATACAGCAGTTGAAGTATAATACCATGAATAGTAGCAGTTGAAGAATCTAATAATAACATGTTTTGACGGCCCGCTTGACTTCCGTAAGAAAAAGTGGTGTAATGACAATGTGGGGGTGAATCTCACATGTATATATATACTGTGTTTTAACCGCCGACTTAAAAGCCCTAATGGGCTTCATTTGGACTGGTCCAACTGCACATACCCTTTTATTGGCCCTCCCTCATTGTACAATTACTGAAGTTAAGTTAAGTGAATGCTATTTATTTACCCTAACAACGATTTGTATTCTCCGGCGCGGTTTTTATTCTTGGTAATGGGCAAGATTTATGGCAAACGTTTAACATTCCAATTCAATGAATTCAAAATTTCAAAGTGTGTCTATAGACCTTCTTGCCTTTCTTTTTCTTCGGATAAATCTTTATTTATTGCCAATAGTAGAATTGAAAACGATTGTATAACTTATTGCTTTTCTTTTTCTTTGAATATAAATATTTTATTTATTAGGAATCCTAAAACTAAAAACAAACGATCGTAAAGACTTCTTGCTTTACTTTTTCTTTGGATATAACTCTTTTATTTATTGCGAACCGTAGAACAAAAAATGATTAATTAACTACACTGTCCAAACCTGCCAACAGCTTGTTAGCACCCTACCTATTAATTACGCGACTTCTTGACTTTCTTTTTCTTTGGATATAAATCTTTTCTTTATTACGAATCGTAGAACTAAAAACGATAAATTAACTACACTGTCAAAACCAGCCAACAGCTTGTCAGCACCCTACCTATTAGTTACGCGACTTCTTGACTTTCTTTTTCTTTGGAAATAAACCTTTTCTTTATTACGAATCGTAGAACTAAAAACGATTAATTAATCATACTGTCCAAACCTGCCAACAGGTTGTCAGCACCCTACCTATTAATTACTTACTCTAACGCGCTCATCAAGAGCCCATTACTTTTTGTCGATATATGTATGCATATAGTTTGTCGTTACTTGCGGTAAATCAAAACTATTAGATTCAACGTTTGAAGTTTAAACTCGCCAATAATACATCAAAGCCCTACCTAATAGTTAGGTCACTCGTCCTTCATGACGAGCCCCACTTTTAGCGATTGCTATTTATAAAGTTTGTTTTACCATTAATCGAAGAAAAACAAAAGAAAAAACCACTCTATCGATCATTAAAAAATCACCCTTGAGAAACTAAAGTGTGGATTTGAAATATTTAGAGAATCAAGACAGCCAAAGTTTAGAGGTCCAGGCTTCAGCTAGCTCAATCAAATGACAAGTATACTCTATATGTTAATGACTTAATTCTAATACGATGATGTGAATTCCATTCAATTCAAATGACTAATCGCAAACATTTTGCTAAAATTAGGAAATGTGGCAAATCTTAATTGGGGAGACCAGCCTCTTTGTTCATCAAAAAATCTGGTGGTAACAAATATATTTAGAGTGAGACACCTAAGCTTTTCTCGAGATGAGAGTGGCATGGCTCTTATTTTAAAGAATCCAGGAAAAATTTAGTTGGAAAATACTTTCCCACCTAAACAATTATTAAGTGATGAGGGGAAATACTTTTTTCTCAAACCTAACAATCTATCGGAGCTCCCAATTCTTCATTTTCAGTTCGTGTTTATTTCGTCCAGTTTACCGATTCGTCAACATGGACAAGAATTCGCGCCAATGAAGGATTAGAGGACCAAACCGCGGAAAATTGTTGCTAACATAAATACCATTTGTAAACAGAGGATCATATATCAAAATTGAAATATCTAGACATAAAAGATCAAAAGTAAAATTTATCCGCTTAATTAGAGTGCAACACTCTTTTGCACTACTAGTACTACACGTGGTATTCTGGTTTGAACTTCCGGTCAACTTAGTATAGTTTTCCAGCTTTCCATGCGCTGAGGAATTCTGTTTCATGTTCAGTGGATCTGGCGAATAAGGGTAGGAGTATCATATTCATAGGTGCATATTTGAACACTAACACTATATATTCCAATGTCGACATATGTGTGTTTAATTTGAGAGAGTAGCAAAGAGTGTTTGTGTCTGATGGAACGTGCAAAGAATCCGCATCTTGAGCAGCTCCATTGTTGGAGATCTTCGAATATAATCGATTCGATTGGTACCAAGCAACCTTGGTAGCTCCATAATTAGGGAGGTATCGCTTTTTACAGGGCTTCTTGCAGAGTGGTCAATTTGATGTATAAATACTGAGCCACTTATATAGTGGTGAAAATAAAAAAAAACATGTATAAAGATAATGTTTGAAAGATATTGAAAGATGAGTAACGGATAAGTATAGAATAGGATATTCAGGGAATATTTCTGATCCTTCTTTATCCTAACTTGACCTAACATAATCTATTTTATTAAAGAGATACGCGAGGATCTCATAAGATCTTAACAAATTCTTTCCTAACTAATACTATCTTGCCAACCAAGTCGGGGAGTGTTGGCGCGTCATCATATTCCGTGATGCGTAAATACAAAGGTCACATCGGTGTCTTTCTTTAACTCTTAATTATATTTCCTTTTTCCGTGAGTATCTGGTCTTTCCTAAACTGTAGGCTTATATATAATTGAGATATTATTATTTGGGGTTAACGAATCAAATTAATTGTAATAGTTTGTGAAAATTCTCGGCCAAACTTTCGATTCGAACTCGAATTCAGTCATTACGAGTTTAATAGCAAATAATTTTAACTTGTATTCGATCAAGTCACAAGCGAAAAAAAATTCTACTACTTGCTTTAATCATTCTTGACGCCCGAATTAGAAAACAAGAAGCAAGATACTATAGGCCATCACTAAAAAAGGCCATGGTTGAATAAGTTCACGGTTAAATGCGATTCTTTGGAACATACCATAATCAAAATGTGAAAATGGTACTTTTTTTTAAAATAATGGTCAAATGTAAACTACTCTTCCTTCTACCCCCTACACTACCCCGGGCTTTACTAAAAGGTTCAAACAGTTAAACTCTCAACTTCTCATGTGCTACTCCAGTACCCTTACCACTCTCGACCACCTTTATAGCTCCATAATCAAAATGGTACTGAATAAATTAAGCATGTGGATAAAAAGTTTAAAGAGAATGAGAAATGGAAGTGAAATTAGTATTTTATAGAACATTGCAACCATGCGCTCAATGACACATATTTTTATATATCTACCGGGTATTGCAAAATGGGAAACAGAGATCAGAGATCGATGACTTGCTTGTATCCGAATCTCAGTTATGGCGTTAGTTTTACTGAGAAGAGAGTGAGGCTTGTCCTCATTGTAGACCCAGAGTATGTGGATTCCATAGTGAAGTTGTACCTCTGGTTCTCCGATACGTCATAAGGCCTCTGAACCACAAAGTTTGATTCATTTAAAGGCTGGGGAATGAACCCTTCTGTGGGATCAACATGTTTCCAGGCCAGAAGTACATGACACTAAAGTGTTAGCAGAAAAGCAATGGAACTTAGCAAACAACTGGGTATAGAAAGGCCAAAAGCCATACTAGTGTACACAATTATCTGCTGGCTAGTGATATAGCCAAAGCTAAAATTATTAATGCCAGAGCAATTTGTGCAATTTTAGGAATGATTAGTATTTTTAAATGGCATATCACTAGCCTTATCTGCTGTCACAAGGATTATGAGCCCGTGACTGGGTGTCAATGTGGACTAAAGTGTAACTACATGCAAGTATTGAGATAATAATGTTGTGGATTAGGTAAAAAGGGAGAATGTAATTTTGTATTAATGAATCTATGGAAGGATTAAAGGTATCCTTAAATGTATAGTGTAGCCTAGTGAACCCGTGATTCTTTTGTCGATTGTCATCAATCTAGTCTTAGTCTAGCTAGTCTAAAATACAGAATTGTGTTACCTATAAAAAGTTAAAAGAAAATACGGAGTACTTGATATGCCTACTTATCAACCGGCTGCACCTTTTTTTTTTCCGAGAAATTCACTAGTAATCGTTCCGGTCCGAAGTGACTGTCATGAACTAGTAGTGTTCGGTTTACATCATGTAACAGCTCGATCCGTTTCATCAATATAATTGAGGAGACTTGAGCGCATTTCAACTTTTAGCCTCAACCTAATCTGAAGCCCAAGACATCTAAAACAAGCCCAATAAGAAATTTTCAATAGGAACATTCATTTAGCTATTTCACTTGGGTTTATGGATGTGTTAGGAAACTTATGAATCTGGATAATATATGCTGATAATTTGAATTTGATGTATACAGATTCCGAATGTTCTGATGCATGCAAACTGCTACAGCAGTGTGCGTCAAAAGGATACATTAGTTATACTAACATTTAACAGTTACGGTTATCAAATATACTCCGATCCATCTGTTTCGTTAGGTTGTATACATGTCATTTTGTTCTTTTTAAGACTCATTTTGGTTATATCCAGGATGATGATATAGATCTTTATAACAGGAAACATTATGGACGCTTCCACACAAAGTATTAATATATCCTGGTCTGTTTTGTGTTTGTATGTCATGGAGAGAGATATATCTTAGTTCCACAAGGGGAAAAAATGATCTCTTTTTCAACACAGAAGGAATATTCCTGAGGAAGAAATTAAAACAACTCAAAAAGTTATCTTCTTGTCTTCACGCCAATTCTTAGAATTCCTACGTTATGTTTTCTTAGAAAAGTTACCGGTTAGAAAGATAATAAATGACATAACCGTCATGACATAAAAAGGAAAGAATATGCATCTGAAGAAAGTTGGAAAGATGGATCAAGATTAAATTAAGACAACAACCATGAGATTGAGAAAAGTATACTTTGAAGCCATGAAAAGTATGGAATGGAATCTCATTCCAAGCCCACAAACACATGTATTTCATCAAGATTTTAAGAATCTTTTTCTATCATTGATCTGATCAGCCTATGGCAATTGCATATTTGCATGCCCCGACAACAAGCAACATTGCATCCTGCAGCAGGAAACTTACTCTGCCTTCTCTACTGAACCTATCATTTCTAACTTGCTATTAAGCAAGCCTTAGTGGTCCCATCTCATGTATTCACTCTTCATTCCAACATGATGCTCTTATTCTCCTTCTTCCTCTGGTTCATTCTGCCCTTAAGTGTCCCTTTATCCGATGGTACGTACATTGTGCACTTTCTGCTTTTCTGATCACCACCATCTTCTTGTTAGGCTTCCTCTAATTATTCGTTCATATTTCGCCTTAATCAATGCATGAACCTATTGAGTTTCGATGAGTTTACAGATTGGTGGTTAACTTGACACCGGAGAGATTTCGTTATGTGGCCTAATATATCGACCAAATATACACCTATGCATGAAACTGAATGTAAAAACTCACAAAACGCAGGAGATAAGATTATTTCTTTTCAAATTATTAGAGGTTAATAATCAGTACTTGTTCATAAACTTAAGTGTTTGATAGAGTAATATATGTTCCTTTATCCAGTTCCTCTGTTTGCTTCTCTGTAATGATGAATATGTTTCTGATAAGGTTAATTTGCTTTGCTACTTTGGACAGTTTTGGTGGTACATGCATTCACAGGTACATATGGAGTAAACTATGGAAGGATAGCTGACAATATCCCAGCACCCGAAAGCGTAGTGACCCTTCTTAAGGCAGCCAGGATCAAGAACGTCAGGATATACGACGCTGATCATAGCGTCTTAACCGCGTTCCACAATTCTGGAATCGAAATCATCGTTGGACTACCCAATGAACTTTTACGAGACGTAAGCCAAAGTGAGGACAGGGCGATGGACTGGGTAAGAACGAATGTCCAGGCATTTCTTCCTGGGACCAGTATTACAGGCATAGCTGTTGGCAACGAGGTCCTTGGGGGCGATGATACGGGATTATGGGAAGTTCTTGTCCCTGCAGTGAGAAATGTATACGGTGCCCTTGACCGGTTGAGCCTTGCCCATCGAGTGGAGGTGTCCAGCCCACATTCTGAAGGCGTGTTCGCCGCTACATACCCTCCATCTGCAGGAGCGTTCAAGGAATCTCTCATGCCTTACATGAGACCACTTCTTCAATTCTTTTCACAGATTGGCACCCCGTTCTACATAAACGCCTACCCGTTCCTGGCATATAAGAGCGATCCAGAGCATATTGATCTGGATTACGCGCTCTTTCGCAAAAACGCAGGCATTTATGATGCTAGGACTAGGTTGCATTACGACAACATGTTCGATGCCCAAATAGATGCCGCTTATGCTGCATTGGAGAAGGTCGGCTTTAGCAGGATGGATGTTATCGTTTCTGAGACTGGTTGGGGTTCCAAAGGAGACGAGAATGAAGCCGGTGCGAATGTGCAAAATGCAAGGACATACAATCGTAATCTTCGTAAGAAGCTCATGAAGAAGAAAGGGACTCCTTACAAGCCAAAGAAGCCGGTTAAGGCATACATTTTCGCCCTGTTTAATGAGAACTTGAAGCCAGGTCCAACTTCTGAGAGAAACTTTGGATTGTTCAAGGCAGATGGTAGCATTTCATACAATATCGGGTTTACAGGTCTAGTTCCAAGTTCAGCTACTTCATCCCACCGTTCCATGAAGGCAAGTATAGGTTCAACAACATTAACTTTGAATTCAGCAACTATAAGATAACTTTCTGAATCTAGTATTCGTTTTCGGTGCAGGTTGATGGATGGTTGCGGTGTTCGCAGTTATGGTTAGGTATGATGTCTGCAGCAGGTGTGATCATTCTGATCTTGTGAAAGACAAGCTGAAAGGGATTATCAATTTATGCAGTGTAAATTTGTATAGAATATTGAATACCACCAGATCTTCACCAAATTTATGCTGTTCATATTTACATAGTTATTGTCCTAAGGTGAATTCTTTGTAGAAATGAATTTAAGTCTTGAAGTTGATACTACATAATAATAGACTCCTGCATGCAATGTAATACACATTGTTCAAGTCCCATTTATTCCACATAAAAGGTCCTGACTGATTGATTTTACACTCAATTGGTCCATGGTTAAAAACTTGCTGGAAATCTGGAATCCTAATGCCATTCCATATCATCGAATGCTAAAAACTGAGCTGACAGAACTTAGGTAGCTCAACTGCCAGAACCAAGCACATTGGCTCCAACTTGGTAGAGAAATATACGAATATATCAGGTTATAAATTCTGTTGTCTTATACTAGCATAATAGACTCAAGTGCAGCGACTCAGGTCGACACAAATAGGATACACTTATTCGAGCTACTTACTCAAGTGCAGCGACTCAGAGAGCATCTGTTTCTACGAAATAGAAACGAACCAGTTTCACTTGAAAGAGTGCCAAATACAAATAGCAGAATATTAAACATTTAACTGTCGACGAGTTATACAAACCTCATGCGGACATGTTTGTTCCTGAAATAAACCATTAATCAGCAAGCGGTATGGACTTATCTGATCAGCTTTATTACTCCTGTCATCCGCCTTCAAGCATCTGTGTGCACCAAGGAATTCAAAAATCTCAGATAATGCTATAAATTGGACTTTGAAAATTAGATTTGAAGGATATAGTATTAATTTAGCTCACCATTAGGGGAGTAAGCACTCCTTGAAGAAAAATCAGAGGATGCCCTCGGAATTGAAATGGACAGCTGGGTAGAGGAGAAAATGTTCTTGTTCGATCCATCATCATCAAGATTGGACCATGATTCCTTGGTAGACGGCCATTCACTGAAGAAAGGATGCACTGGATTCTGCTCTTGCTTTACTGATCCAGGCGAACTGATCTCACTGCCGAAAAAGCAATGCTGTTGTCTCTGTTTTGAAATGCAAAAATTAATATGGTCAAATGATGCACACAACAGAAATGCTCTTCCGCAGATAAATGAGCCAATACCTGAGACTCAGATTTCTGATTAAGCAAGGAGCTTGAAGGGACTTGGGAAGGCATGAGACGCCATGCACCGGTTCCTGTGCTGCTGCTTAAACCTAGGTTGTCCACGCTTGCAGGAGCTCCAGGGGAAAAGCTAAAAACATCATTTTTAAATATCAGCCGATGAAAGCAGTTTATTCTGCTTACAGATACACACTAGCATTATGAACGTAAGTTACATAATCTTATTATCGTGTTACATAAGAAAATACAAGATATTGAAAGGACACAATATGCTTAGTACATAAAAGATAAGTACCTATACCTGCCTTAAATACCAAAAGACTACAAAAACATGAATGCTACATGAAAAATGTACCGAGGATATCATATGCAAAAGCTAACAATTTTTTTTTAATTAGGTTGCTCAGTTTTCACTCAAAATGACATCTCACCGGGATTACCTAACCATTCAATGGAGTTAACAGTGATGAACAATCCACAGATAATTTTTGTGAGATACTAAAGCCACTAGATAGCAGACAAAAAACAGACAGTGAGCCATAGTAGGACTCAAATACAAGCTGGTAGAGTAGATCCTACATAAATTAGTCAGCACTTCATATGACTATTTGGGTCACTTTGGCATCTTCATTAGTTGAAATAGTATCAATTCGTGCATTGCATTTTTTATGTTCTGTGAGATAGAACTGTGCCAGAAAGATATAAGTGCAAAGACCAACTCATCAAGCAATGCCTCACAATTCTAGCAAAAAATTAGAAAATTATTCAACCTGGGAAAATGGAATATAAGAACTGCTCATGCCACACAATTATCGTTTACATATGCTAAAGAGTTCAATGATTTGTGTCACCAAGCAGAAGGTACGTGCGAGGACAACAATTAAGATAAATGACTTAGACATAGAACTCCGATCCATTATTAAAAGATTTAAGCTGAAGATAGGAAGTCCCAAAACTAAATGCCAAGAGAAAGCTCAGGGCTACATATACATGAATGCAGTCAATGGCCATGTCCTCGGGAGACATTCTGCAGACCTGTTTCATCCTTCTGTTGGCCTAGTTTGGTTCATGTGTTAAAATCAAGCATGTGGGAGTAAATTGTTTGTCATAATCCGTGTCAAAAGCTTTTGTTCTATGAAGGTTACAAGAAATGAATGAGTGTACAATTCATCCTTTACATGTGCAAATGTAAAGAAGTTTGATTGGCCTGTAGACCAATGCAGCAGAGGAAAAAAAAATTGAAAAATAAAAAGGGAACAAACAGAGAAAAAACTGGGAAAAATAGGGGACCACGATCTCTGGAATAGCTGTGGCCTGTGGGGGATGAGTGTGAGTGTATCAGCCTTGATCAATGATCACATGTAGACAGTCAGATAACCAAACCAACAGAAAGAATGGCACCTGGGAGTGGATGTGGGGAAAACATGGTTTCTACTCGTACAAATGAAAAACATTTTTTCTGCTAATCCAGGTTTTATCTAAAGGACGGATGACCAAATTTAGATTAACATGGACAAAGAAAAGAAATCAAAGGAGTAGCTTCATTCACATTGTCTATACCCTTAAAACTCCTTTTCGGAGAAGTCTCGAGAAAAAGCTTTAAGTGAGAACACTGACAAGTAGAGTTTAGTTAACTGAAAAGGCTAAACAAAAGGTACCTGAACTCTTTATTATTCATCCCATATATCATTGGTTCCATCTGCATCATACTGCTCCCGAAAGAAGCCCCTTCTGAAGTCACAGCAGGATACAATGGCACATTTTGGAAGCTTGCATTGCCACCAGTGCGGTAGCTTCCACTGTTACTACTGCCCCCAGTAGCAATGTGCGACATAGCAGTTGACAAGGACTGAGAAGTAGTATGAGATTCCACAAGCTTTCTTGAACGGTTGCGACCTCGGTGCATGTGACGCTCGCAATATTTGGAGTCTGGGTGTGCATCTTTGGAGCATCTCCATTTCTTTCCGTCCGTCCTTCGGCATCTCCCAGGCTCAGGGTCAAATTTCTTCCCATAATAGGAACAATAACCCACTGCATGACAAACATCCAAACATGAGCTTTAGTACAAGTTTGTTCACATAAATGTCCATATATGTCTAACACTAACATCAGTTACTACAAAGCAAAAGTCATGTTTATCCTTGATGATCAAATCTATCTTCAAACTAATTCTCTTGAAAACTACTTTCAAAAATTTTAACGTCCCGAGGAAACATATTTAAGAGTGTCCAACAGCTAGGTTCTTACAATTTGTCTATCTATCAACTTTATTTACCAGTAGGCATATTATAAAAAGAAGTTTCAGTAATTACTTGTAGTTTCTGGATAAGACATCTTGACTGAAATTTACAGATTAAACATGACACGGCAAACAACGCATTATACCAATTAAATTCTTAGCTTATGCTCAAGGTCAAATCTGTCGTAGATCAACTGGAATTTAGTCATCTGATCATCTCCCATGGACGATATGTAAATTCACACACACATACACAAAAATGCAAGAAGATTACCAGGGTGATTGAAGAAGCGAGCAGAGAGAGCCTCAAAGCTTCGGCGAATGGGCATAACAAGATCTGGTGGTACTGGGAGACCAGCCACCAGATACTTGTATATCATGGCTTGGTGCTCCAGCTCCTGCCACTGCACCGGAGTAAAGGGCTCCCTATACCCCCCATAACCCAACTCCCCTGCACCTCCTGCCACTGTCACCACCGATGTCGATGCTGTCCCACTCATATCTCCTCCCTCTTTTCAATTCTCCTACTCTTCTTGATACAAAATTTCCCCTTTCCAAAAACAAAATCTTTTCAACAACCCCCCTTTCACTTCCCACAAAATCTGCATCAAGAATTAGCATAATTTGAGTAAGTAATTAACATACTATTAGATTCCCAAATAAAAGACTAATTGGTCTGCAGAGGGAGCAAAAAAAAAAAAGAAGATAAATTTAGAGAGAAAAGAGTCATCTGACATGCACTATTTTTCCCCATTTGAAAGGAGGAAAAAAAAGATGGGGTAGAAAAGTAAGTGCATATAGCAGTCAAGGCAAGACAGTATTCATGACATAATTCAAGTAAAAGATACTGTAGAAAGTAAAGCTGCAGCAAAACATAAACATCACAGAAAGAAAAAAGAAAATGAGACACAGATAAGATATAAATAGAGACATAGTAGCAGAGATAGCAAGAGCAAGGACAGTAGTTTGTGTGAGCTCATCACCAAGATAATAAGGGGGACAAAGATCCAACAAAATTCAGCAAACATCATAAGAAACACACACACAGCAGACAGACACAAAGAATCAGATCTCAAGTTCAATCGATCTTCCCTAGTCAAAACCAATTACTTTAACCCTAAATTACTAGTTATGAGAAAACCCATGATAACGAATTGTCAATTTACCTTAGCGATGATGATGAAATTGAGGTGACAAGTGTTATTCTCATTTGCCAGAAGAAAAAAGAGAGCTGAGACTGTGAACTACTAAAAGTAACTCAGAGAGCCAGAGAGAGTAGTAGTGTAAAGAAAGAAGATAAGATAAAAGGAGGAGCAGTCCAGTCAGAACAAGAACAACAGAAACATGAATAAAAGAAAAAAGGAAAAAAGAACACAGCAGCAGCAGCAGCAGAGAGATGATAACAGATAAGTAAAGACACAGTATGTATGTATGTATGTAATAACAGAGAGAGTGAAAGAAGAAGGACAAACAGTGAGGTGCTCACCTATAAAGGGGACAGATCTAGAGTTTGCTTAAACATGGAATAGGAGATAGACAAAACCAAATAACCAACACTTGATAATATAACAAGAAGAAGATAAGAAGGAAGAAAGCAAGGCAATGGTGGAAGTAGTGATAGCTCAGTACTAGTACTAGTACTTGTAGTAGTAGTACACAATAATAATGTGGAATCCAAAGGTTAATAAAGTTGAAAGTGGAAGAATAATTGGGAGTGGCATTTGATAAGCATACTTGTCTTGTCTCTCTGGGTGTTATACTGTTATGTTAAGTAAATTAGGGATTTGGTTTTGATTAAAAGGGATGAGATTTTAAGTAGGGGGGGTGCTCAGATTAGAGGGAGCATGGGGGGCGGTGGGAGGCATATGGGATTGGGTACTGCTGCTTTGTGGGGGCAACAAACAACAACAAAGATCAATAATACAACACACAACAATTACTACTGAGAGGAGAGGAGGGGTAGGGAAGGGATGGAGTGGAGTTTTCTGGGTTTTGTGGTCCAATGATGTTACATATCATGTGCCCTACTATATGATGTATCATCATTCATCACCATTGTTTGCAATCTTTGTCCGATTTCCATATGGGGAACAAAATATCCTCCTTTCTCCATACCTTATTGCCTATCTTCCTTGCTAAGTTTAACAACCTACTAGTACTAACAAATCATACATGATCTCTTCATCGTCTCTAAGTTGTCTTGGTGATGATAAAAATGATGGAAGATTTAGACCCAAATCAAATACAGTAGTTTCGTAGATTACTCATATGTTGGTCTAATTCATGTTTATACATATGGAAAATTACATTCTCTAGTAATAGTTTTTCAATCTTATTACATATTAATGATGTCTATATTCTTGTTTACATTATTAGTACTATAAATCAAACTTTATTACAAGTAAGTGACAAAATTTGAAATTTATTACTTTTTGGACAAAAATACCCCTGTCCGTTTGAAACAAAATTAGAGATTTATCTAATTAAATATTAAGACAATATATATGTTAACTAATTAGGTTATGGAAAGTTGACCGAACACTTAAAGTTGGTTATTATATTAAAACTAATTGATTAATAAGACAAATATTAAACGTCGGAACATAAATTTACTAAATGTTGAAAATTTATTGTAAATTACATAAAGTATCTATAAATTTATAATTTTACAAATTAACCCAATACTTTTAAAATGATCACAATTCCACCTTAAATAAATCAAGCCCCTAAATCAATAACCTAATCAACATATTTCAATTCAATTTGAAGAACACACCAAGAGATATCATCAAACTCATTTCACACCTTAATTTATCAATTTGTAATAAAGTATCTATAAATTTATAAATCTCTTGTAAATTTAGGGGCTTTATAAAACTCATTTCACACCTTGATTTGTAAATTTGTAATAAAGTATCATTAAACTCATTTCACACATTGATTTGTAAATTTGTAATAAAGTATCTATAAATTTATAAATCTACCAAAAAAATTTTTATAAATTTATAATAAAGTATCTATAAATTTATAAATTTACAAATTTATTTTTCCTATTTTTGTTATTTTCTTTATATATATATATATATATATATATATATATATATATATATATATATATATATATATATATGTATATATGTGTGTGTGTGTGTGTGTGTGTGTGCGCGCGCGCGCGCGCACGCATAATTAAATAAAATTTATATAAAAAGTTTTTTTTTAAAAAAAAAAAAAGAAGGTTGAAAAAAAAAAGAAAAAAATTTTTTTATCTAAAAAAGAAGCAGCAGCACGTCGGGCTGATTCTATGGGCTGCTGCTAGTGAATAGAAGCAACCCGCTAATCACTACTGTCAGATTTTTTTTTTAATTTTTTTTTTATTATTTTTTTTTTTTAGTTTGAATTTAAATGTTAATTTTTGGAACACTTGAATTTAGTATCAAATTTATCAATTTTTGGAAGTATCATTTGATCATTTTTTGTTAAAGTGATCATTTCATGTTAATAATTTATATTTATGAGTGTATTTGTTTTAGGGAGTGTTTGTGGTAAAGTAGAATTGATGAATTTATTATACTTGCAATTGTTTATGATAATTTGTATGAATTTAGTAAGTTTGGGATTTATTTGTAATTCTTGTAAAATAAGAGTCATTCTGTACATTACAAATAAATTTTCAACGTTTAGTAAAATTGCTACTACGTTTAATAACCCCATAAATAATAACATCACTATTAATTCTCTACTTCATCACTCTAAATTTGACTAGATCAAATAATCCTTCAAATTTTTGTAAAAAGACTTCAAGAAAGTTGCAAACATTTTTTCCCATGTACTACTATATATGTGTGTTGGTGTATTACCATAGTTTATTAATAATGGAAATCACGTACCATTAACATATTACTCCCAAGCCCCGCGCGCATGTATCGGACTATCGGTTATATATAAATCAAGTACCAAGACTAACACTCTATGTACACATCAAGATTTTTACATGTACATCCATACATGTATTCCAAAACCATATAGTACTAAATGATCAGTACATGTATCACATTTTATTGCGCTAATTATATTTTTGCATGTATGTTGTTATTAGTCAAAGTGAACATATTACTTTTTTTCATGTATCAATATCACAAAACCATGTACCAATACTAAAATTTGTTAAATTATGTTTATGAAGATAACTTTTGAATTAAACCATGTATTTTGACACAATTTTCATGTATTCATATCCACAAAACCATGTACTACCAAATAATAAAACATGTTTAGATATATCGTTTTCCATGTAGTAATAGAGCTTAATCAATCATGTATCAAACTTTCAAAACCATGTATTTTACACAATTTTTATGTACCATATCTACAAACCATATGCCTAATAGTAGTAAATCTTATTTGAAAGTTTGTATTTTACACAAACTTTTACATGTAAGGAACTTTCAAGATTATGTATCAATTAACTTTCAAAACAATGTATTTAACTTCATTTTCAAGTATCACAGTTCATATCAACAAATTTATGTATCAAATAGAACAAAAAAATCATGTATCAA
Organism: Plantago ovata; assembly: GCA_028274465.1. Taxonomy (NCBI): domain Eukaryota; kingdom Viridiplantae; phylum Streptophyta; class Magnoliopsida; order Lamiales; family Plantaginaceae; genus Plantago; species Plantago ovata. The sequence continues at coordinate 14,205,456 of CM051456.1, read as the reverse complement.
AATAATTTTATTTTAGTGAGTCGCACATTTTTCATTTACAAGTTCATTATCTTTCATGCGCAAAAAGTCACCACAATGATATTAAAATTATAATAGCGTATGAAAATTCTCGAAAGAACAGTTTGATAATCTTGAGCTCATGTATCGTTATTCCATTACAAATCAAATTAGGTATCATGTAAATGATTATACATGTAGGAAGTAAAAAATGAGATTAGGAATTGATGGAAATAAAGAGATTTTGGTGTGATCGGTGGTGTCACTTGTTTGTCATATGACATATTAGTTGGGTTGTAATAGCTAGGCTAAATTTAGTTAATGGGGAGAACGGATGTTTAGGAATTTGATGGAGGAATTATATTAGATTTATATATACTATATATAGCATCATGTCTAGTGTAGTCATTTTGATAAATATATCATCTTTTTGCAAACAAAATTTAAGACATCACTAATGTGTAAATAATTCACATAAATGTTACTTGAATGTAATTGACCCTTTAAAATACTATTACTCATATGTTGGTCTAATTCATATGTAAAATACTTTGCATTTTAAAGAATCGTGTCATTTCAAATATTTATTTTTCAATTTTCAAAAATTATACCCAGAAAAATAAAAATAGATCATACTAAATCCGTTATTTCATATAACTTTTGAACCATAACATTTATTTTACTTTTTTAAGTTGTTCTTTTCTTTTTTACTTTTGTATTTTAAACTATACTTTCAATTCAATTGTATAATGACATGTCAATAAAATCCTGAACAAGTTTGCATAAGTATCGAAAACGAAATTGCATGATTATTTTGGCCATATTTACTCAATACATGGCCATTCATATAATGAAGTTGTCACAAGTGTGGTTAACATTATAAATGTCAATCATAATGAAGTTCAACATAACAAGTTGATATACGTTTTACAAATATCATCAACGGGCCAAAAATGGTAACCTGTTTACTTTACAGATATTGGAAAGAAAGAGTAGGGAGGTCCTTGATCTACATAACTTGTGGAAGAGTTTTGTCTATAGGTATATATATTGGCAAAGTGGTCGACAAGATTTAACAAACTATGCAAGTGAATTTACGCTAAATGTTGGAGATGACATTGTCATTGATGCTAGACGGCATGGTAACTCGAGACAGTTTGTGTAGCACAGTCTCACATACGATCACGAGATAACTCACATAATACAATAATGTTTAAAGTTTGTATTGTTGACTGTCAAATCAAATGACCAAATTTATTTAAACAATATAATAAGTCCCAATGTATATGCCATCTCCAACTTAAACCTGTGCTATTTACTTTAAAGAATAATATAGGTTTCTACTACATCAATCGCTAAACAATTACGTTTATTCCCAAACCAACACACTGATCTATCAGCTATCGCTCCGAGACATTTCCCCAAGGTGCAGAAAATAAAATTATCACTCTTACCACAAAAAATCGGTACCTTCATTTGAAATCCGAATTGATTCCACGAGGTACCAAAACAACATCTATCTTTTCTACCTAACCTAAAATTTTCAACTTTGATTTTATTACATGGACGTTCAAACATCTCCTCCCGTTGTAATTGTACTTCAAAATAAAATCAAGCCATGAATCTTAAATTTTCTTTGTTTTTCATGATTTGTGTAATTTTTGTCCTATTTTAATACACTATGTCAAAACTAATGGGCATGAAATTTTCCAGACTATGTTATATCGAGATCATTAATTGTCTCGTGTGGGATATTATGTTGGTCGTGGTGTGTAGTTAGTTTGCAAAGTCTCATTGGCACGAGCAGAGCACTTGTGAGAGAAAAATAAAAAAGAATGTGTGATGACGCGTACTAATTCTATTACGAGTACTATATATATAACACAAACACCTCTCCAACAAATAGTGGCAACTCGTGCAATCGGTCAAAAGATACTTTGTAGGCTTTCCATGATTTAGATGTTTCCCTACATAAATGTAATATTATACAACATATAAGAACATTTTAGAGAATTATTCACACAATTTTGAAAAGGCTACCAATACTTTTAGAGCAATTATCAATTCATACAAAACAACTTGTATAAATTATCTATTATACCCTTTGTTGGCCAAAGTTCTAAAATTATATCTGTAAACTTCCCTAATTTTCATAAGATTTTTAAATTGATTCCTACTTTAAATTTAAATATAGTAAACCCCTCATATTTTACATTTTTTAATATGGCTTGCTAACTTGCTTTCCATTTTTTACCTTCGATCCGTTGAGCATTACTTTTGTAACAATTTTCTTGATTTGTTTTTTTTTAGCATTTTATATGTCTTCTTATTTATTTACAAGATTAAATAATTTTATTTGAATAAATTAGTACTAATTATACAATTTTTTTGGAAATAAAGATAGTTCTTTTATTCCAGTAAGCAATTTGCCCATCAACACATTACAAAGAAACAAAGAAACAAACAGTCAAACTATCAAAACAGCAACCTATACTATTATGGGAAAGTCAAAACATTTTTGACATTCATGCTCTAATTTCCTATCATTCCAGCATCTACCCAGCATTTTCCTCACAGTTTCGCGCAAAATGTGATTGAGCTCAGAAGTTTTATTTTGGAAAATTTTGCAGTTGCGCTCAATCCAGATTGCATAAACAAATTCACTAACCAGCGCCTTAAATAGCCGACTTCTAGGGCTCTGTCCTTTAACTTGTGAACAAATCCAAGGCAAAATCTGCTGCCACTCAAGCATTGTACAACTTGTACCAAACCAGGTTAACAACGCTCCCCAGGCTTTAGAGATTACAGAGCAACTGAAGAATAAATGGTCTATGGTCTCCACATAATTATTGCAGAACACACAAGCAAGGTCCACAACAACTCCCAAGCGGCATAACCTTTCTTTTGTTGCTAATCTGTTCCAAGCAGCCAGCCAGATCACAAATTTAGCCTGAGGAGTGGCCCTATTGTTCAATACAATTTCTCTCCAAATAACTTTATCAGCAGGAATCCGCAACAAATTATAAGCAGCATTCTTATCAAACTGCTCATTGATCATAATTCTCCTCCAATCCTGCGCATTTCCCATCACATCCCTACATCTCAACATCTTCTTAAAACAGTAGGATGCTTGTACAGGTACTTGCATCGCCAACACATCATTATTCTTGATATAAACTGAATGGATCCATTTGATCCACAATTTGTCAGCTTTTAAGTTGACAACCCATAACATTTTGATGAAGGAGATTTTGTTCCAAGTAGGCAAATGAATCAGACCTAATCCACCTTCAGACTTAGGGCGGCAAACAGATTCCCATGATACAAGAGACCTTCTACTTTCTCCAGCTTGCCCCGTCCATAAGAATTTCCTGCACAGTCCTTCTACCATCTTCATCACCTTCTTTGGGAAAAGGAAAATTTGGCACCAATAGTGCTGAATGGAGTAGAGAACGCTCTGAATTAATTGAACGCGACCACCATAACTTAACATCTTAGCTGTCCAGTGGTTTATACGGCTCAACATCTTCTCCAAGAGTGGCTGATATTGAGAGATTGATAACCTTTTAGCATTTAAAGGGATACCTAAATACTTAAAAGGTAAACAACCTTCTCTCAACTGACTGTAGCTCAAAATATTGGTTCTAACATCTTCTTTCACACCAGCAAAATAAACTTCACTTTTGTTCTTGTTTGCTTGCAGCCGAGAAGTTTTACTAAAGTTATCAAACAAGTCCAACAACGCAGATACAGAAGACAAAGTCCCTCTGCTAAAGAAAAGTAAGTCATCCGCAAACATAAGATGCGTAATCTTCAACTCCTTACAGTTTGGATGATACTGAAAAGCAGAATTGAGAGGTCTTGCTTTCATAATACGGCTGAGATACTCCATACATAAAACAAAGAGGAAAGGCGACATTGGGTCACCTTGTCGGATACCCTTCCCACCAGAAAAAGGAACTGTCAGCTCACCATTAATTTTAATCTGATAAGACACTGTAGTTAAGCAAGTAACAACCCATTTCACAAACAGAGCAGAAAAACCCAAAGATCTCAGAAGTTGCTCAACAAAACCCCAATGCACCGAGTCAAAAGCTTTTTGCAAATCCAGTTTTACCATACATCTAGATGACATATGACGCCTACCATACCCACGGATAATTTCTTGCGCCAAAAGAGTATTATCATGTATATATCTTCCAGGCACAAAAGCTGCTTGCTCAAATTTTATACAATTTTAAATGAAACAAAGATATATATATATATATATATATATATATATATATATATATATATATATATATATATATATATATATATATATATATATATATATATATATATATATATATATATATATATATATATATATATAAAATTGAGATAATTAATATTAAATAAAATTATTTTACCATAATTAAGGACTGTATAGGAAAGAATATTATTTATTCAAAATAAGAAAGAATGTTATTTATTTAAATTGTTTGCCTTAGAGTATAACTTTGACTAATAAGAATACAGTGAAACATTTATAAAAGTTGCTCTATACGTATAAAAATTGTGGAGATATTGGACCATTGGTAGCCTTTGAAAAAACCCTCATGGAATTGGACTATGAACATGATGGACCGTGACATCCTGTTGCAAAATGGAGAATGAAATATCTCGTTCTATTATTTCATAGGCCTGCAGGCAAGCCTACATTTTATCGTCCCGACAATTTTGGACCCATTCATATTTGCATGTCATCCAATCCTCCCCCACACACACTTTCATATAATATAAATACATAATTTCGTAAACTATTTTTCAATATAATTTTTGAAAGAATAATATAAGTTCAAACAAAAGTTTAATAAAGTATATTATGTTGTCGACGGCTCAATCCCCACAAGGTCGTTGCGGTGTACAACTAGCACATGATCAACATATGCAAACAGTAAAAAACTAAGAATATTATTGAGCTAGAGGATTGCCTAACTAGTCTCAAAAAGTAAAGACTAAGAATATTAATGATATCAAGTGATGCCGCCGTGCCGTCCCATTGTTCCGTGGATGGTATAATTGCGGAAACTCCAGCACAGTCTTTAATTTGCAATTAGATTTTTCCAATTTTGCCAGTAGACTTCACGATAATCTGGCCCATATTTCAGCCCAAGAATTTAGTATAGTAGCAGTGAAGTGATAGTGCTGGATCGGCATCGTTAATTATGACCAGTAAGTATAATTGCCCATGCGTACTTTGATATTTAAAGAACAACAAATAGTCACTTACTTATGTAGAGTAAAGATTCAAAATATTCATTCATTAAAATCTGAATATTTATTTGGAACATTGATGAATGAATAACTGTTTGTAAGTTCGAGTTTGTAAATGAGATGAAATATGTTGGGATCTTGAGTTTAACTCAAGATCGCATTGTGATAATTCGTTGTTTTACGCACGCAGTGGACGTCCTTCAGGCATTGCCGGTTCAAGAAAGAAGAATTGACTTTTAGAAGAAGCCGAAGAAATTAACATCAGCAGAAAGAAAGAGAAAGTCGCAATTTTTTGAAAATAACTTTATGCATCAACAAAATGTAAATTATACTATACTCTAGACAGTTCCTTGGTATGTTGAGTTTTAAACTGAATAGAAATAGAAAAGAAAAAAAAATATACTCGTCTTTATCTCCATTGATAACGTTATCCTAATCTATTTCTAACGTTTGTGAATTAGCCACGTTCGGTGCGGGATGAAATCCAAACAAAATCATTCCAAATGTCCCTAGACTTTAATTTTGAATCCCCGCTAGCCTCTCCAATGAGGTACGAGAGTTGGGACTATTTGAATAATTAATATAGCTAATCATACCCTGATTAAATTTACACTCAACTTATCAGTTATCTCTCCAAAGATGTACGAGCCTGGAGAGTATTTATTTAGTATAGAGGGATAATGAGACGTATATCTACCCCAAAGGTCCTAGAGTAGTTGTCCTATTTCGAATTTCTATAGTCAATAATTTTCATTTTTAATTTTTTTTTATTGCTAAAATAAAATGTAGCAACCAGCCAACCTAAGGAGACTATTGATTAGAGGGAGAAATATCTATATATCTGGCCCCAGGAGCTCCTGACCATCATCGTATTCTATTATCCTTGCCTGGCTCTAAAAACTCACATGCATCACCAAAAATAATGTCAAGTCAAATCAATCCTATTTTCACATTTCACTATTCAAATAGCTCATTTATTATTGTCCATCCTAAATGTCAAAAAGCTTGACAATATTGGAACCGTTGCCTTCGCATATTCGTTTAATTTCAAAGAGGGAAATTCAAATTTTGATTGCCTCAGGCGGTGGGAATAGATCTCCCCCTTGGGATACTTGCAAGTTAAGACTTCAATTCTACAAGTCACAGCTCCATTCCTTTCACTCACGTCCATGTGTTTCCATCTTCCTGTGACCATACCATAACCATACAGTAAAATACAATCATCCATGCCCACCTTGCCTAACTCTCACCATTAGATGAATTACGCCAAACCTCCTCACTTTCTATTTTTAACGGAACTTTATAACCCTTCCCAGCGTTCACGCAAGCAAAAGTTGTTTACGTATGAAGTCTTATTAAAATCTCGTTTTCGTAATATGTTTCAAATTCTTCATTTTTACTATTAAGGAAGAGACGTTTCAAAAACATTGGGGATGTTTCGAAACGTTTTTCTTTTGACAATAGCAGACATTTTGATACCTTTTGTAGGGAGTGTAAATTCGACGACTTTCCTCGTGCTTCCAACATTGGTGTGCCGTATGCATGCAGTAGATTGGACGAGCAACATATACGAAAGGCCTTTAATATGTAGTAGTAGTATATGATCATATTATTTCCGAAGTTCGCAACATGAACAATACAAAAATGAAAAACATGGTGTCATCTAATTAACATAACCTGAATCCTCTGTGACAGGGTCAACCGCGACCTTACTCGCATTGTCATCCTCATCGCTGTCTCCGTAAATCTGGTCCAGCACGAGAATCAGACCCATCACAAACGCTCCATCAACGCCTGCCTTCAACGACAGCAAGAATACGTCTTTCCCAAGTACCACATTGGTAGTGCAGTCCACCTTCCGCTTGATCTCTGCTACCGTCTCTTTGTCAGAATCGAATACAGTGCAGTTCCTGCAAGAAAAAGATCCCTCAATCTGGTACTCATCCATGGGATTGGTGTATACCTCCACCGCCACATTAGAACGTCCAATAATCGATGATCTACGGACACTGAAAAGCGGCTTTTGCCCCTCCATTCTCTCGCCAATGAATCCTTCCCATCGTTGATGCAGACTCGGCCTCTGTTTCAATGAGAATCCAACTGTTATTAACTTCTTATTTTCACGAAATGTTAATGTCTGCAAGTTTAAAGTGTTCAGTACAATATTTAGCTAATAATGTTTGCAAAATGTTACTCTGTCCAGGAAACCTTTACAGACAATCACTAAGATTCTGTCCACAAATGCTTTCGATTATTTTGATCTGATTTATAATCTGAAATTCAATAAATCAATATGAATGAATAGATTCCGTACAACTGCACCTCTTCCAGATTTTGAGATAGTTGGAATTCTATGATCAATTTAGAATGATTCTGAGAATATAAGTTAAACTTGCTCTAAAGCAATTCCATTAGTATGGTTGAGATATTGAAAAGTTTCCGGTTCGTGCACGCGATAAGGACCGTATTGGGAGATCATACCAGGAGTAGCCGCGCCGTAAGTGGCCCGGGATTTCCATTAATAGTAAGATAAGCAGTTTTACAAGATAAAAAGATTAATATGGTGAATTCAATTTAAACAAGACAAGTAACGGTTCAAAATGATCTTATCTGTGTTTAACCGTTTTGTACCACGTACTGATATATTATTTCAAATAAAATACTTAAGGATGTCATAACTCATAATCAACGTCGAAAAAAAAGATATGAATTAAAAAACAATTAAACCGAGATCACATAATCTATCTAGAAGATGAATAATAAAGTAGTTATAAATAAAAGGATAAGTGAATAGAAATGTGAAGTAATTGATTAATTAAGCAGGTGAATTGAGTAAACTTAATTTGTACTCAACGCGGATAAAATTGTACAGAAAAGTAATAAAATCTTTGGAAAATTGTGGTAATACCTTGCGGCGAACGGTGAGGATGCAGCGGCCGGTGGGGTCCATAAGGACGAGTTCCCCGGTGTCACCGGAATCGGGTCCGTAGGAGTCGACTCGGAAAACGACTTGACCTTTGGAGTCGTAAGCGGTGAAGCCATCGCCGGCGAAGAAAAGAGAGGTTTTCATAACGGTCAGGTGGGTTTCTTCTGTGAGGACAAACTCTTCTTCCACAATTACTCTGTTCTTCATTTTCAAAATAAGAGATGGATGGAAATTGGAATGTGTAGTTTGTGAAGAAAAAGAAGAAGAAGATTGGGTGGTTTTAATTGTAGTAAGTAGGAGTATTTGTTGATTGACAGAGAGACGGAGTGAGGTGGACGGGTATACTTGGAATATTATTATTATTGCTCTGGCCTCTGAATCAAGATTTAAGCGTGCGTGAGTGAAGGCGAGGCAACTCTCTCTAATAAATGCACCACTATTTATTGGAAGAAAAAAGGAATTGTATTGTACCAACACGGTCTTTTATTTTTAACGTACAAAAAACAAAAAAAACAAACACCCACTGATTTTGTAAAGCTCTAATCGATGGGGGCCTCTCCACCCTTCTTTATAAGGCGGCACTATCTTATTTTCGATGCTTTTTGCTCTCACTTGTATCACACAAAAACATTATGCTCTAGGCCTCTAGTGGTAGATGTTCATGCTAAGATTGATCTACAACAAATTTCTTATAAGTTATGCAGTAAATGAGTTAAAAAAAAAACTTTCAAAATCTTTAATTTTCATTTTTAAGTATATACTCGTGAGTAGTATACATCATCAATTAGCTCATATATGATATATCAAATTATGAGCTAAAAAGTATTACAAAGCTACAATATATATTAGAAATATTCACGTATTCGACGGTCATAGTTATTACATATTTTTGGTAAAGTAGCTTAAATTCTAAATAAAACGGTTGATGATTAATCGAGAACATTTGATATTTTATCATTGAATATGTACTCAATGATTTTTTTTAAACGGCTAAATATTTTATTAGAACAAGGAGCATAAGGAATGTTCGGATGAGTTACAACAAACGAAAAGCTACAAGCTCCCAAACAAACGGGGGTACCAAGGGCCGAAGTCTTACAAACAATATCTCAACCAACTTTCCTAAACTATCCAACCTTTCTAGAACAACAAAAACTCAGGAGGGCATATAGTCTTGACGAAAGCATGCCAGAACACAAAACCAAGGATATCAAGCCAAGCTTTAAACCAAAACTGGGGCAAATGAAACACCAAAGAACCAAAACAAAGATGATCCAGAAGTAAACCAACAAAATAAATAGATATCGGGCCCTTCCATTAGTGATCCACTACTCCACCGTATGTCAATACGTGTACGGAAGGCAAGACTCAAGTTAGGCTTAAAACGATAGGTCTATATATCAAACACCAAGTAAACCTTTCTTGATCGACGAGATAGCTACTATCAAAGCCTAACTTAATTCTCCACCTTAAGAGCACCCACCGACAAGTGGCAAGCAATTTAAAGTGTAACAAAACCGGAAAGCAATAAAAACCAAAGGATAGCCAAACAAGGGGGTTAAAGGGCACCGATCCATCCCATTAGTGATCCAGTCCTCCACCCTAGGCCGATACGTGTTCCAAAGGCAAGACTCTAGTTAGGCTTAAAATGATAGGTCTATAAAACGCCAAGTAAACCATTCTTCATCAACGGGATAGTTACTATCCAAGCCTAACTTAATTCTCCACCTTAAGAGCACCTACCGACAAGTGGCTAATTTAAAGTGTACCAAAAAAATGGGGGATAAAAGCCAAACTACCTTTCAAACAAACCACCAGAAAAGACCTTTAAGAACAGCTAGCAATCAAAGATTCGCCAAAAAACCTTATTAGGGCAGCCCCTACTTGACCCTCAAGGTCACACCACAATAGAAACAACAACTTAGCCATCAACTCACCAAATAGCACCTATAAAAAAGAAATATCACTAGAACCAAAATGAGTATATCCGTTAGTACCTCTTCCAAAAATCTTATATGTTTAAGCACCTTCTTGGTTCACAGACCAAGAGCAAACATCATCGTAGTTTTTCAATTTTACTTCCTTTTAACCACCACCAACAATAGATTTTGATCTTATCCAAGACTTTCCAAGGTGACAAAGTCTCACTTTTGTAGAACAAATTGTTCCTAGCCAACTAAAGGTTTCAAAGTGTCCCATGCCAAAAGATTTGTCAAACTTCTTTTTCCCTAGGAGCCTTGCTTACACGAGGGAAAATGTAACGCCCCGGCCCAATGGACCGAGAAGTTACGCATGGGTGACCACGTACATCTCGATGGGATGATATTGTCCGCTTTGGGCCTAAGTCATCACGGTTTTGCATTTGGTTTTACCCAAAAGGCCTCATACCAAGGAGATTGTGGTCTACACATATATACCCTAAGTCCCTTTCACATTTAAGTGATGTGGGATATAAGGGTACTACAATCTACCCCCCTTAAATTCTCGACGTCCTCGTCGAGACTCAAAAGGGTACAAGCTGTCCCGGGACCAACCATCCGTGCAAGACTTTAGAGGTGGCCCATCCGGGATCAAGAGGTGGCTCCCACCATCGATATGGTGTAGCACTTTGCCCCGGATGGCACTTAGTTCCTGAAATTCCGGATGAACCTCGCTCTGATACCACTTGTACAACCGGCCATACGGACCGAGAAGTTACGCATGGGTGACAACGTACATCTCGATGGTATGGTATTGTCCGCTTTGGGCCTAAGCCCTCAGGGTTTTGCATTTGATTTCACCCAAAAGGCATCATACCAAGGAGACTGTGGTCTACACATATATACCCTAAGTCCCTTTCACATTTAAGTGATGTGGGATATAAGGGTACTACATTGCAGCTGCAATCTGGTATAGGCTGCTGGTCTTTGAGTTCATCCCAGTAACCAGATAGCTTGGTAAAGTAGTCAGCTACAGGCATGTTGCCTTGCTTGAGAGCACTGATTTTCTGCTCTAGTTTAAAGATTCTCAGTTGATTGGGTTGAGCATATCTAGTTTTGAGCTTTTCCCAAGCATCGTCTGCAGTTTTTGAGTAGAGGATGGTGGTTTTGATATCATCAGTAATTGAGTGTATCATCCATGAGAGTATTAAAGTGTTACATTTGATCAAAGATTTCTTTTCTGGATCATCATCTTTGGGACAAGAAAGAGTCCCTTCAACAAAGCCCACCTTATTTCTGATTGTGAGGTTCATCATGAAAGCACGATGCCAGGTGTGAAAGTTTGTGCCATCTAGTGCAGGAGTAATGGCACCAGAAGTAGCACTGTCTGAGTGGTGAAGGTAGCTAGTAAGGGCTAAGAGGATCTTCATGGTGGGGAATGATAGGATTAGTGCATGTGCCAGTGTCCTGGAGATCAACCATGTTTTAGGTCGGGAGAAGGTGATTTGGGAAGTGCTTGGGATGATTTGAGTGAAGCTTGAAGGAAATCGAAACCTAGGATCTTGATGCCATATCAAAATTCAAAGAGAAACTTTTGTATTATTGCTGCGGAATTGAATGAAAAACATAGCTTATTACATTGCTTCTTATATAGAAGCCCAAATGTTGCCCTAATGTCTATTTGATACTGGAATGTAAAAGGAATATGCTCCTACTGGTACAATGTCACGAAACCCCCAAGCAATTTCCTCCTACACTAAATTACAAGAGCTAATTTGAGTGATAAATGGTGTGAGCACGGAAGAACCCTAATTTGTACAAAATTGTATAAATTGGGTACAATTGATGATCCTGTGTGGCAACAATGCGTGACAAATATTTCAAACTCTCCCTCCAAAGGGCTAGGATCTGCTGCAACCAAGTCGTGTGTTCCCGCGCTCCATCACGCAACTCTGCAACGTTCTTGATTCGCTTGGGGTTTTCCGGTTCTTCGTTTCTTCTCTGCATTTCCGGCAATCTGAATGGCTTCTGTCTCTTCACACTCATAATTTCTAATAACAATCTGTCCTTGCGTGGGGTTAATGACTACAGACCAGAATAATAACTTTACCACAATTAGCAAAAGCCAACTTTGATCTGTTTGTGGCGGTGGGCAGGCAACTTGACAAATTCAGTAACCAATTAAACAGCTTGAATATAACTACACTCAAAGTCATTAAATAGTACTATAAACGTAATTAGTCAAACCAGATAGTACTAATAAGGGCATATTCCATGTTTAACTATAAAGTTGACATCGATATATCTAGTACTAGTACACATAGTATATCATCATTGCATCATAGGTAAACCAAAAGCTAACCTATAATCAAGTTGAAATGAGGATAAATATCTAAAGCATGCATTAATCAATTAATTAATTGACTAATATAATCCAAAACTAACCTTGCATGAGCACCCCCACACCGGCACACACACACGCACGTCAATTTGTATTTTGATTACACGTCAATTTGACATCATTGTATCATAGGTTTTGCGCCTTGTTAGTTGCCTACTGGGGTGTTTGTGTAAATTTTCTTTTCTTGTAAAGGCTTGAATGTTGTACTCGGTTTTGGGAGTGTATCACGAGTATCTCTTATATTCGAAGTATTAATAATAAATTTTTAGCCGTCAAAGAAAAAAGTACAGCATGTGTCTTTATTCTTTAAAAATCTCATAGCATCGGATATAGTAGTTAGCAAATATTTCCACAATCTGATTATGATTATGATTAACGTATATATTATACTATTATGATAAAAAAAAGTAATGAAGACATGTTTGGTGCAACCACCCTTTGAGTTGTAGCATTATACGAGAAAGATGCATACTACATGAAAAGATCACAAGGGAAACAAATCAAGAAAAACATGAGAAAAATAAAAAATGAAAGTGACTTTCAATTAATTAGCTTTCGAAAGAGACTTGTTAATTAGCGCCGACCCAAGAATTACGGACAGCAATAGTTGAGGAAAAAGTTCGAAGTTTTTCAAATGGGCAGGGGCAGATATTTATTTTGAGAACAGTTAATTAATATGTCAAAATACCCGGTCGACACTTGAACAAGTTGCCCTACAGTTCATTTATAAAGAACTGCATATATTAAAATGCAGTAATACTAATACGAAAGAAATGGTTTAATTCCAAGTTATACCGACTAATTTTTAATTTACCAGTTTATATTTTGGTACAAAATCCAGGAAGAACTGAAAGATACACTCAATTTCGATTGCCGAGTGGATTGAATAGATTGACATACATATAATGTTTCACAGTTTACCAAAATGGCGAAATGATTGAAGTGAAAAGTAGGGCATCAGAATTAAACACAATCACTATAAGACGAAGTATGTCTTTTAACACCGATCTTGTACCCTAATTTGATATGATAATGTGCTAATACTTGGGTACCCCGTCAATATTTCCTTTAATCCTTACCATATTGAGAAAGCGTGTAAAAACACATTTTGCTCTATATGTCATGGTAATCCAAATGAGTGAGTGTTTTTTTAAAGATGAAATACGAACTTCATTCAAGTAGGAGAGCTACAGTCGTTCAAAATAGAGTGTACATGCAACAAGCGAGGCGTAGACCTAGTCTTATCTATAATTACAGTACTTTCGATACAAGGTGGGCAAAAGTCCCACTCTTGTGAAAACAGTCTACATGCTTCATTGTATGGGAATTCTAAGAACTTGGATTGCGCATAGGTGTTACCAGGGGCGAACGCAGAAAATTAAGTCAGGGGTAGCAAGATTTATAAATAGATTAAGCCCTTACATAATTTGGGTAATTCCATGGGAAAAGAAAAAACAATCAGGGAAAATCCAATATAACATTGTATTATAAAAGTATATTTTATTTAGTTTTATAATGTACTTAGTTATATTCTTTCACTATAATTTAAAAGTAATTTATGATTAAAATTTATTTAAAAAATCAATTCCTTCCTCCGGTCACTTAGAATCCCACTTTAAAAAATTCATTTGAAAATTGAAAATCAATTATTTCCTCTGATTTGACCTCAAATTAGTCATAGTTCATTGTGAAAAAAAAATTAAAAAGTTTTATTATGAAAATATAATAAGTATACTTTCATAATATAATTTTTAAAATTATCTTTTTCATAATGAATTATGATTAATTTGAGGTCAAATTGAACATAAACAAAGTCAATAAAATGAAATGGAGTTCTCGCTCGCAAGTTACCAAACCAAAAAATAGTAAAATTGTAAACAAGAAAAAACAAAGTGGTAGTAGGAGTGTAGTACTAATTACAGTAATTATCCATCACGACCGCACCACGGACTCTATTCCAATAAATTAATTCATTCCCAAGCTTCCCCCTACCGATTGTGATTAGGAAAACATAATTTTAATTAATTAACTCAATCCCATAGGTATAAAACTAAAAAAAATTGAAAAAACCAGGGGCAGCAAGTGCTGCCCCTTGCGCATGAATGGGCTCGCCCCTGGGTGTTACTCCCTTCTTTCGCCAAAATGTCTGCAACTTGGTTAGCTTTCCGATAAACAAAAGTGACTTGTATTACTCCTACTTGTCTTGCTAGATCCCTAAGCTCCTGGATTATCTCCCGGTGCTTCATCCCCGGCTGCGTCCTCCTGTAAAAGCAATCAACAAGATACTTGGAATCAGATTAAACATAAATGTTGTTATAACCTTTTTCTCGAGCAGTAGTGAGTCCATGTTTCATGGCCATAATTTCGGCCGTATTATTATCTGTTTTCCCAAAGAATTTTGTGCAAGCATGCAAGACATCTTCTAAGCGATTCCTGAAAACAAAACCAATTCCCGCCATACCAGGACTACACAAAGAAGAACCATCAGTGTTGAGCATGATCTTGTTAATTGGGGGGGGGGGGGCTGCCATTTACAATGGACCATTTTGGTGAGGGAAATTTTTGGCTTGTATTTGGATTGGATGTCCTCTTGAAGTTTCAGAAACTGGCGTTCAAGATTATAGAAATTAATGTTGGTCTGCTCATAGATTCGTTTATTCATTGCGTTCCAGACAATCCAACAAAAGGAAGAGAGTTTGGTACATGTGCTCGTACATACCCCTGACTCCAGGAAGGCTGCCAGAATATTGTTAAGGTGATTGTTGACAGGGATATACCTTGCTCTAAAATGGGTAAAAGCCGTGCAATGAAGGAACAAGTGGCTGGCCGATTCCGTTTCAGAGTCACAAAGCGGACAGTTAGAATTAGCGATGATATTCTTTCTGTAAAGGAACTCAAAGGTTGGGAGTCTACCATGAAAAAGGAGCTAAGTGAAGAATTGAATTTCGGGGAGAGTTTAAGCTTTCCAGATTCTTTGCCAGGGAAGGTTTGGTTGAGGATCCGTTGGGCAAGTGAGTTGCTTGTAAGCCGACTTGACAGAGAAGCTAACATTGTTATCTTTCCAACAAAGCTTGTCTGGCTGGTTCAGATTGGGAGTAGGCAAACCAATGACTTCAAGAGCAATATCATCTGGGAGGTTATTCATGAGTTTTATTAGATCCCAGTTGCCATTGCTTATGTAATGTCTTACCGTTTCATCTCGATTAACAATGTCTTTTTGTATAATCATCCATGATCTTGTTGTTCATCCAAGTCGTCCCAAAAGTTGACATTTTCACCATTGCCAATCACATGATTGAGTTGGGAGCTAAGCAACGGTCTAAGTTTTAGTAAGGAGTTCCAGAGAAGGCTGTTGGTTGCTTTCTTTTCAACATCCCAAAAGGAATTATTTGGAAAGTATTTTTGTTTCAAGACAGTAACCCAAAGACTAGAAGGTTCAACAAGGATTCTCCAGAGAAGCTTTAATTGCAAGGCTTTGTTAAAAGTTTTGAGATCCTTGATTCCCAGACCACCCAACCAAGTTGGTTTACAAACTTTTTCCCATCCTATTTTTGACATTTTATGGTCTTTTCCATTGTGGTTCCACAAGAATTGCCTATTAATTGTGTTGATTTTGTTAATGCAGCTTATGGGGAGAGTGGTAATAGACATAGCATAGTTAGGAATTGTATTCAAGACCGATTGAATCAAAGTTTTTCTCCCGGCATAGGAGAGGTGTTTGTTATACCAAATGTTCACGCAATTTTGAACCCTATTAATGATATCATCAAAGAAATCAACTCGAGTTCTACCAAACATGAACGGGAGACCAAGATATTTATCCTTTCTTTTGTTAGCTATAACTCCAAGTTCTTCAGAAACAAAATGTTTCATGTGAATTGGGGTGTTTGGGGAGTAAATAGCTCTAGATTTTGTCCAACAGATAGATTGGCCCGAAGCACGTTCATAAGACTCAAGACAATTTTTAAAACCAAGAATGGAAGCTTTGTTATTTTTCAGGAAAACCATACAATCGTCTGCAAAACACAGGATGGGGATATGCGGACCGCTTTGACTTGATTGAAGGGATTGGACAATCTTTTCATTGTTGTGCTTAATTAGACGATGGATGAAAAGTTCTTGACAAATTATAAACAAATAGGACAAGGGGTCCCCTTGCCTAAGCCCTCTTGACGGAATTCAGGTTTCGGAAAGCAAAGAATTGACTTTTACTTTGAAGCTTGTTGATCTTACACATAGCATAATCCAATTGATTAGGGTGGGATGAAAATTAAACTTTTTGAGAGCAAAGAGAATAAAATCCCACTTCAATTTGTCGTAAGCTTTTTCAACATCAAGTTTGAGGGCAACATAGTATTGTTTCGAATTTCTCTTTTTGACCGTGGTATGGAGGAGTTCGTGGGCCATGATTACATTGTCAGTGATTTGCCTACCGGAAACAAACACATTTTGGAATGAGGAGATGATTTTGTTTAAAACAGTGCGGATCCTATTAACTAAGATTTTAGAGATGATTTTGTAGGGAACGTTGCAAAGGCTGATTGGTCTATAATTTCCAGGGTGTTGTGGGTTTTCGCTCTTAGGTATGAGAACGAGAAGAGTCTGATTCCAGTTATTGTCAAGAACTCCTTCACAAAAAAAAAACTTGTTGATATTAGAAATTAGAGGAGTTTTATTGTTTCCCAATAGGTTTGGTAAAACTTGGCGTTAAAACCGTCTAGACCCGGGGCTTTGTCCGGCCCAATAGAATTTTGAGCTTCAAGGATTTCAATATCATCAACTGGCCTAGCTAAGAGATCATTATCCTCTTGTGAAACTTGAGGAACTTGAATGTGATTGAAGGGACCAAGGTCAATGCCCGTAGATTGAGCTTGGTTTTTGAAATAATTGAAAACAGTGTATAAAATTTCGAGTTGATCAGTTTTTCAAGCTCCTAAATTATTATCCCTTATAGCATGGATGAAATTGTTACGTTTTTTAATGGAGGCAAACGCGTGGAAGAGCTTTGAGTTAGCGTCACCATGCTTGATCCAATTTCTCCTAGCCCTTTGCGCCCAATAAATTCTTTTTTGCTGGGCTAGCTCTATTAATCTCCGTTGGGTTTTATTGAGCAGCGGCCAATTTGACTTGGGTTCAAGTGGACTCTTCGGTCCAGATCATGGAGGATAGTTTTTAACTCCTTCATTTCCAGATTAATTTCTTTGAGTTCTTGTAAATGCCAGTTTGAAATTTCCATTTTCAGATTTTCAATAATACTCGACCAATTAGCAGTGTCACCTTTAAGATTTTTCCCAAAAGAAAATCGACAGATTATGCTTGAACTTAGCGTTTGTAGTCCACATGTTTTCAAATCTAAAGATTTTGGTTTTGGTAGTGTTAAACTCATTAGTGTTAATGAGAATCGGTTTATGATAAGAGGTTGAGTTAATTAAGTTTCTAGCCGACGTATTGGGAAAATTATTGATCCAATCCTTATTACCATAGGCTCTATCCAATCTAATGCTGATGTAACCCGGGCCATAATTTTTGTTCGACCAGGTAAATCTTGGACCAAAGGACCCTAGGTCCATAGGTCCACTACTAGTAAGACAATTTGCAAAAAATTCCATTCGTTTCTTAGATGGCCTATTGGCGCCAAATTTCTCATAAGGGTGCAAGAAACTTTTAAAATCACCAAAGACGAGCCACGGACTTTTAATGGAATTACACAAGGAGTTAATTGTATTCCATACCTGATTTTGTAAGGCATACTGTGGGTAATTGTAGATTGCTGCCATGTTAACTTGGGGTTGGTTGTTTGCTCGTCTCTGCGTGTTCAAGGCTGGGAGGATCCTGATATGCACCACCCTTCCAAAAACCCCCAACCTGCGGAGTATCGAGCGCTGGCGGCATAACATGATGGTTTGAGATTGTATTTTCCAATTTGACAGTGTATTTTCCAATTTTTCAGTGTATTTTCCAATTTTGACAGTGTATTTTCCAATTTTTCAGTGTATTTTCCAATTTTTCACCTGATTTTGATCTCTTTTAAAATGTCAATTACACTTTTTTAATCAAATGCCATTTGAATGTTGTTGTATGCTATGAGCATATATGAACATATATATTTCATATTGCTGCCTGTTTTCAAATAACAAGGGGCAATCCACTTATCAAATTATCACGGATCAAAGCGACAAAGCCCTTCCTAATAAAAACCAGAGGATAAATCGTTGAATAACTCGAAATAATAACACCAAAGAAATGAAGTTAAAGATAACAAAAGCATAATTTGTAGTAATATACACAGAATATGCATTAGATTTATATTGACAAAACAACTCTCTTTTATACAATGTGATTAAAATTTCAAACTATAATTAGCTGCTCCAACATAGAGCAATAAACTTAACTTTATGGAATGCTTCTAGTTATACAGAAAGTAATATAAGCATCTCATTTCGTTCAACCATCCTGTGCGTATCCCACGTGAAATGTGAGTAGTGATCTCACTAGGTGGTGTTTAGCATCTCATAGGCCGGTGATGAATATATACATATGGTATAGTCGAGCATTCATTTTCGCAGAAAGCGAAATGTTAATTAGCAAAAGCCAGTTTCTCCTTATGGGCGGTTGTGGGCAACTTAACATCAGTAGCCAACCCAACAGCTTGAAGAAGTCTAACTACACACCAAGTCATGTCAATTTGCCACCACTCTAGTCCATGTCGAGCCGAGTACTCAAACGCATGGTGGTTATTATGCCAACCCTCTCCAAACGCAAGCACCGCTACCCACCTGCTCAAAATTTTCAATCAGGTAGCTTTCAACATTATTAATATTCCTACTTTTCATCGCATAGGTTGCCCTAATATCGATGCTTACTGGTATCGTCTCAACCCATATTGTAGCATGTTTTGCCTATGAAATAAGTAGACTAGAATAGAAGAAAAATACACAAATAAACTGCATACCAATTATTTCGAGATAAGTCACCCGTATTCCAACTCTGTTTTCCCCATACATGGCAAGCTGAATTCACTAGCCAAGTGATATGGTACACCCACACGATTCTCACACCCTGCAAAGTGAATAGCATGATGTGTAAGCTGGCTATCACACATCAGGTATGACGATTCGAAGTTCATTAATATGTTGCATCTTGTAATTTTCGACTTTTCGTGTTTAATTGAACAACCCTTGCATAACAGGCATGGATACGACCTTACTGCATCAACTATGTAGTCAATCAAAGGCAAGATGCACAAAAACATTCAATCCTAAAGATGATTACTATGACTTGCGAACTGTTGTTTTTGTCCTTGCCTTTTCCATCTTTAAGTTAATTAGATAGCCAATGTCTTCATTCAAAATAATATTTCAGAATCATGTAGAGGGATATTTCTTGTGTACCATGTATCTTTCAAACAATTTAAGATCAACCACTTTGATTTGGACCTCATAGACAACATTCAACCTAAGGCTCAGGCCACAACCAACTTCTCATAATTTGTGGACCAAAAAATTCCATAAGCAACTAGACCCCCACCCCGCCCTGCTGTTCGCTTTTGTCTTGGCAGTTGGCATCAACTGCCTGTTTACAAAACTTCAAATTATTTCATGTTAAGTAATTAATGAACCCAAATCAGGTAAAAGTAACTTTCTTTTAAGTAAATCCAATGTGTTTGCAAACGACCCTTAAAGTAGAAATTATAAGTGATTTTATGAGAATCGCGAAAATTACTGCTGCAAGATCAGATTTTTATCTTACAACCACCTTTCCCAGTGATTCTGCTAGTCAGGGGAGGATAGGATTACTAGTATTGACTAATCAATTCGCAAAAATCTTTTGCAAACAGAGACTAAGAATACACTACTATAATATGCATCAATAAAGATATACTCCGTATGACGAAGCTCTATTGCTGTAATTCAAAAACTGTTATAAAAGATAGAAGTGTTCTTATTAACTAGGAACAGAAGTAATCAAGAAACTGCAACTTACCATTCCCCATACAATGTACGGAAATCCTCCTAGTGCATAAAGTAAAGCTCCGAGTGCTATCGGATGAATGATGTAAGTACTTTCCATGAACTTGTAGAAAGGCTGCTTCTCCAAATCTCCAACATTGTTGGGCTTACCAACCTGAAAGAAAACAGTAACAGATAAGTTAAATCATTTTGGTTATCGATTCGGGTTAAGGATGAGTGACATTGCAGTTTACCCTTTCGACTATGGATCCAGTATCAAAAAGCCAACTCATGTGACTGAACCAAAATCCTTCAAGGGGGCTGTGTGGATCTTTGTCTGAGTCGCAAAACTGATGGTGATATCTATGAGTGCTCACCCAATCAATTGGATTACCCTGCAAATAAGAATTATGTATTTAAAATTTCTGAATATATTACTTCATGCATGGATGCTCACTGACATCCTATCGAGCAGATACATATATTCACTAGCATCAGAGCTGAACTCAAAAATACACATGTTACAAGTTACAACACATAATCGATAAACCTCAATGATGAATACATCCATGCTTATTGAGTTATGGTTGATTTATACACTTATTGGTAGTTCCATTGATATTTTGTTTACCATTAATATGTAAAAATAGGAAATCCGTGATTATATAGATCTAATTGCTCCAAACCTTACAACCTCTATCACCAGTGGCACTTTACTGCCCAAGTCTGAAACGAATAGCCACCCAACCTATGAAACAAATCTGCACTACCTTCCAAATCTTCGAAAGATGCACTCTTCTTCACAGATGCAGATACTAATTCCAGAGCCATTTCTGATGTGTATCACTTATAATTTATAAACGATGATGGACAAGGGTAAATCATCCAAACACATAGTACCTCCTTCCATTACAAGCCAATACATAAAAGAGACCACTCTTCTCATGTGAAATACTCTTTTATATTGTGTGATAGTTTATTTCCAATTCAGAATCAGATGAGTTACATGTATTTGGATGACTATGTCCCTGAGGACCCTGACAAAGTCATCTGCCGGAGAAACCATTAACATTAGCATTTGATGATTGAGGTAACCATGATGTACATTGCAACAGTACTGAGACCATATTTTGCAACCGGATCCTATACTAAGATTTAAAAACCTCCATGCAACCAAAGTTTCACCAACAGTTTCCTCACTCTATACTCCTAAACAGTTTCTCGGAGCTACTAAATAACCATGTGATACAGACCAAGAAATTCCCGAACAAACGTATTAGTCTTTCAGCTCACCGAAATCAAATAAATATTATCTTCGAGGCTTTCTATAACACTTATCATTGTTCTTCCTGACGAATTTTTAATTTCAAAATATATCACTAGACGTTCACCTTTTCAAGAATCCGAAATAAACCAATACTTTAATCACTGCAAACAATCAATTGTGTACTAGAATTCAACAGTCTTCTATAGGTTCAACAAGGCCACAACTTAAATGATATTAAACACGCACCGTTACTAACATGTGGAGTTAAAACTATTACTGACAGTGATCTTTGTACAACATGTACTTAAACAGGAAACATAGAAAATGAATGCTGAAAGTGACATAATTAAGTAATTAACAGTAAAAAACACAACTAACCTGAAGTGCTTGAACACCACAGTAAGCAAACAAGTACTCGAGCCATTTGGGAACCTTAAAACTCCGGTGAGAAAGATTCCTATGGTAAGAAAGTGTAATCCCCAAAAGACCAGTAATAACATACAATCCAGCAGCAACCGCAAAAGCACCCCAATTGAACGTGAATGGTGCAAATACACACAGCAAATGCAAAGCCACAACCACACTAACTATCACCGCATCATAAACCTTCCATTTTCTGCCCCAAAACACATTCCTTTTCCTCTTCACAACCACATCAGACAACAAAATCCTGCCAAATTTTGAATCTTTTTCTTCCCCAGATAGTGGGACTGATGCGGCACTGGCAATTGGGGTTAAAGTTTTGGTTGCTCTGTTTCTGTGTTTAGGCAAGAAACCGAAATTGAGGGAGTTGATTGACAATTTTGAGCCTGTGGAGTGGTGTAGTGAGTTTGTTGTGGTTGTTAGGGAATTGGGTTTTGGTAGATTGGTGGTTTTTGGACGGAAGAGTAGGAAGGGTTTAGGCTTAGGAGGTGGTGAAGCTAACAGAGCCATTTTTGTTTGCTAGTTTTTAACTTTTCCTTCTCAGAGGGTTTTTATAAGGTTCGGTGGATTTTGTTGAGTTTTTGATTTTGTTGAAAACTGATGGCTGGAAGTGGGCGGAGAGATTAAAAATTTAAAGGACACATCAACATACGTGGCTGACGACTGGATAATGTGATGGCACTCATCAACATACAAACTTCAATTGAAAAACACACACAAGAAAAGAAACAAAATGACTCGGATTGGAAGAGAAGTTTGACTACACCGGTGGATAGAAACAACATTACGGAATGATGTTGTTATAAGAGATACCCTTATCGTGTCGAGAAATGATGTAAGATGAGTGCAATTTCATTTTTGGTAAGCCATTGAATACTGAGTTTATTTACCCCATTTAACAAGAGTAATTTTGGCAATACTGAGTTTATTTACCCCGTTTCAGTCATTCCGTACCAAAGCAAAACAAGCCGTCCAGTAGTGGAGAAGTCTAGTTTCTTTAACATAAAAGACTGACATTACCGGGTGGTGAGATGAAGGCATCTATTTTATGTTCTTGCTGCAAATCTTTCTCCAAATTGCACTACATAAAATTTATTGTACTATACTACAGTTAACAATAGAAAGCGAAACTAACACTTAATTTTCCAGAAACTTGCTGCGAGAGCCCTCAACACACAGATAAGTAAAGAGATTCAACATAGATTGATAGAAGCAAATAAAAGTAAGTCATCAAAAAGGATGGAACAGACAAGAGAGTTCAAAATTCCAACAGCAGGATAAGGTTCCGCGATACTAACTCCATAATCTTTGTGATACAAGTTCACACAGAGAATCTAATCATATCTAGAACAGGCAGTCCTATAAATATGACACTAGATTCCTCGTTACTCTACTGCTCATACCACCACATCAATTCGCTCGAATTCGATCAAAGACAAGTTGTTAGACTCCTCAACAGAGAAACCAGCAGGTTCGCCCACCTCAACACGGCCAGATCTGTCCACTGCAAGCCTCATCGACCCCTTGAACATGTCAACTCTTGCGTTTTTCAGGACAAGTGTGCTACCCTCCTTCGCCATATCCACTGAACATGAAACAAAATTCATCAGTGCATGGAAAGCTTGGAAAACTATACTTTGACTGATACAGTTGACCACAACTACAAACTTCAAATCAGAATGTGTCGTACTCTAGTAGTGCAAAAATGTGTTGTACTCTTAAAGCAATTCTGAACAATACAATTTGCGATGGCTTAGGTTATTTCTGAAGTGTACCCTGCCAGATTGCAAGATAGGAAACAAAGACTAAAATATAGACACGAATTTCAGAAGACATTACACAAATTTCCATGTGAGAAGAAAGAAATGACAGGATATATTATGCATCTGGGGCATATTACCATCCATCCAACTCGATCTTTAAAAACTTTGGGAGTCCATTCATTGCAAGAAATGTAATGAATCTCAGATAAAGTGGGAAGACCAACCTAAGACAGTAGAAACATTGTAGCTGGATTTTGGAGAGCAGAATTATCACTGCACTGAACATTTTTATCCATATTAAAATTATAGTTTACTACTTATAAGTACATTAGAAGGTTGATTGTGGACTCGAAATAGGATTAACTGATATAAAATAGGTTTATTTTATGTATTAAAAAAGTTCTTTTTATGATAAATTCATTTATACACGACATATTTATAGGCTGAAAACAAGACTGAGTGAAGAATTTTCAAAACACTACTCTATAGGTTTTCAAATAGAATAGCTATTCCTTTACTTCCCCTCCATTATTTTCCGCTGCTACAGGTAGAATACTCAGATTTACTTAGTGTAATAAGAAAGTCATAGAATTCTGAAGCCACAAAAATTTAATGACCAATTGAAAAGTGTTACGTATATAACATAGAATCGATATTGAAGTTAATTAGCAGCGTGCTTCCCAAACTATAGAGATATAAACATTGCTGAAGAACCAAGACATTCTTACAATCAGGAAAACCATTCAAATTGCAAGTACTAAAATAGAGTAAACATCAGTCATGCTCAGAGGTATTATTAACTACAAGTATACGGAGACAAAATTTCACAGGATCTCTTGCATGCCTACCAAACTAAGCATATGAAGAATATTTGAGTAACTTGTATCCAAACTAATAAAAAATAAAGGAAGTCTAAGAAATTCAAGGTCTAATGCATCGTAAGAACTTGGAATATGGCATAACTGCATTTTATTCCATATCATAGATCTCCAAGGTGCTCAGAATTCAACAGTAACTCACAGTTAAGCAGCATGTACACACATAGGGGAGACACACACAGAGCACTTTGTGGAGAGAACTTACACAAAGCAATTAGAATAGAAGCTAGTACCTTCTAGAACCAAGTTTATAAAAGCAGCATGTTACACAGACCAAAGATAACTGAATCCAATGCATAAAGTAAAGTTAACTACTTATCAAATATCAAGGGGAGTAGAGCATTACTAACCTTGATCATTTCTTGCAGAGAAAATAATGGTGGCGGTGTCGTCTCCGACCAAGCATTCTGCAAATTTCCCTTGTGCTCGTCCTCTCTGTGCTACTATTTTTGCACTAATCACCTTCACGGTCAGATTAAGCCCGGTATCCCAGGGGCGCAGCTGGTTGACCTTTTTATGTTCAGACATATCTACTAACACCTTTAATTGGGCAGATTGTTCTACAAAACCATCAAAATCAACATCAGCACCAAGGCTAGTAAGCCACAGGCAGTACTTAAAACCCTCAAACTGAACCAAAACATAAATCTCACAAGATCTTTAGTGAAGATCCCCAATTTAACTTATACAAGTAATAAGAAAGATGAGGTTTTTCATCACCCAATAGACTTTTTAAAGCAAAATAGCACAATTAGCATTGATAAATCGGGATCAAATTAGGGCAGACAATGCTCACACAATATACAATGCTGCAAATAAGCAAAATTAAGACATACAGGTGAAATCGGAGAAGGTCAAAATCCCAGTTTTTAGAGAATATGCGAACAGATCAGGGTATGCCGCCGATGCGGAAACAGATCGGAATCTGAGATAAATAAGATATTCTAGAATGAGGAAAGATGAGAAAACCTTAAGACGCACCTGGATTTCTGCGGAGATATTAACGACAGAGTTCCGGTTGATGAGAGAGAGAGATTGATTCTCAAACAAAAAGAGAAGAAGACATTACTGCTGGTAAATCGAAACAAAAAATCCAGATCAGTGTGGGCCTAATCAGTCCAACGTCAGATGTGGGCCTAAACACACATAGTGTGCATATCGAATAGTATGTATGGTAGTGGGAGTTACGAGTTAAAGTTATAAGGCTGGAGTTTTTAGAGTGCTGGAATAGAAAAAAAGGTTGGGTGTTTGAAATTCGACGGAGATATAAGGTGATATATGATATTCGGAGTTAAAAGACGGTTAATGATTAGTGTAGGAGTAGGAGTAGAATAGTTAGATTGTTCGTTTAAAAAAAAGGTATGTGAGCTACTGAGCCCTGATGTTAAAAAATGGATCGTTTGGATTCGATTTAATCAAAATTCTAAGGTATTATTTAGGTCTGATGAATTTTGCATACAAAAATTGAGTTTAAGGTGTGTTTGCAAAGGATCAAGGGTTCCAAGTTATAATGATTGTATAATCGAAATGAGAGAGTAAAATTGAGTGAATAATAAGAAAAATAATCAACACAAATGAATATGTTCGTTTTGGTACATTAAACGGTTAAACATATACTCCATTTCTAGTGAACTGTTTGATTTGGTAAAACTTGAACGAAATATTGATCGAACTATGGAGTGATTTTGGCACATTACCTCTATGTATTTTTTGTAATAAACGATAAAGCCTCATATATAAATTTTAAAGACAAAATACAACCCCCCTCCCACCACCACCTATTACTCCTACACTAATCATTAAACATCTTATAACTTCGAATATCATATATCTCCGTCGAGTTTTAAACCCCCAACCTTTTTTTCTATTCCAACACTCTAAAATCTAAATACTCGGCCAGCCTTGTAACTCCCACTACCGTACATACTATTCGATATGCACACTATGTGTGTTTAGGCCCACATCTGACGTTGGACTGATTAGGCCCACACTGATCTGGATTTTTTGTTTCGATTTACCAGCAGTAATGTCTTCTTCTCTTTTTGTTTGAGAATCAATCTCTCTCTCTCATCAACCGGAACTCTGTCGTTAATATCTCCGCAGAAATCCAGGTGCGTCTTAAGGTTTTCTCATCTTTCCTCATTCTAGAATATCTTATTTATCTCAGATTCCGATCTGTTTCCGCATCGGCGGCATACCCTGATCTGTTCGCATATTCTCTAAAGACTGGGATTTTGACCTTCCCCGATTTCACCTGTATGTCTTAATTTTGCTTATTTGCAGCATTGTATATTGTGTGAGCATTGCCTGCCCTAATTTGATCCCGATTTATCAATGCTAATTGTGCTATTTTGCTTTAAAAAGTCTATTGGGTGATGAAAAACCTCATCTTTCTTATTACTTGTATAAGTTAAATTGGGGATCTTCACTAAAGATCTTGTGAGATTTATGTTTTCGTTCAGTTTGAGGGTTTTAAGTACTGCCTGTGGCTTACTTGTCCGCTACAGCGTTGCATTCCCGGTAAACAAAAAGTGGTTCTGCCTTCTCCAATCTTCTTAGACTCCTAGTGGCTTCCTCCACCAATGTCTGATGATGATGGTGACAAAATACCCCTTTATATTTTCATATTAGGTGTATATATTATCCCTTTCTTGATGATTTGTATGCTGCATTTCGGTTTGATGATTTACAAGGGACCAATGTATATATACCCTTTATAAAGCCCATTATACACTTGCAGAACGATTAAATTGCCATAAATTTTAAATTTTGAGATTGACAACTTTTAGTTAAAATCACAAAATTTGTTACATTATAATAGAGGAAAAAAATTGATACATAATTAGAATTTTATTTTGTTAAACAAGTGATATACCATTACATAAACAATTGATATACGTAGATGTATTATCATTTTGCCATAACTAAAGTTTTAAGTTTGTAAGCCCTTTTGAGAAGTATGACATGAAGAAGTTTCACCTTATTAGGAATTGTAAGGGTTAATCTGCTATTAAAAACAAATACAGGGGGGTAAACGTACTTTTAACAAAAAGGAATTTCAGGGAGTTAAATTGACAAAAATGTCCTTTCTAGACTAGACTAAAGTCTAGTACTACTTCAGGTTCATATTTACTCATTTCACCTTTCGCCTCCTCCTTCCGCCGCCCTCTCCGGTAAAGACCAACGGCTTCTCCGCAGCTGCGATTTTTCGTCAACCAATTTGAATTAGCCAATTGCCCTTGAACGCGATACTCCTACAGGTCTCCTTCTATTCTCTCCAACACTTGGTTGATTTCCGTCAAATTTTTTATAGTATTTATTATTTATTTGTAATTCATAGAAAAATTATTTCTTCTTGTATGGTTGATTGATAGGTTGCTTGTGACTCACTATTAATTTTTCTCACTATGAAATTGCAGCTGGTTTACTCAATTAATTAATTAATTAATTAATTAATTATACATTCATTGCCTCTCTGCATATTGTATGAGTCTCTTCTTAACTTGGAGTTTGCTTACAGTTAGTTTTGAGTCTTCATATTTTGCTAAAAGCCTCAATTATTTAGTTTTCCGAGTTGATGAGTGATTTAGTGTCATTGATGACTGTGTTCTTCTGTGCATAGTTGTGTTAACCATCATAAAACACAATCAAACTCAGATATCTACTGGAGTAGTATCTAGTGAGCCTGTGAATGTGAACAAAAATCAATAATTATTTTGTGACTATTGCTTTCAGTTTTTTTTCCATTCTCATCCTCCTCCCCCTCCTAACCAGCTCTTAGTCTGTTACAAGGTATCACACTTTTGTATCTTTAAAAAGACATTGGTCTTTAGACACCCTCCTTACTGTCAGCTTATCAAATATCGCATTTTTGAGTACCGCTAGGCTAGCTAACTTTTAGCAGTGACCAGTGCAGTCTTGTTCAATCACCCAACATTGATTTAAATTTTCCTGCTCAGTCATCGGTCTGGATGTTTAAATATGGCTTCTTAGTGTATTACTATAAGCAAGACATTTTACACTCTTGTTTCAAATGTTGAACAATTTTTAGGAGTTGTAGAAAATGATGTGCATCAGTTACCTTGGATGTTTTTTAATTGATTGGTTACATACACGACTGCACTGTGCTATATGCATGCCTTGAACGTGCTATGGGGACATATTAGTTATAAGTTGTAAATCAAGCAATGGGTGTATATGAAAAGAAGTTCTTTTAAAGCAGTTTTCTTTTTAAGGATTATGTTTCAAAAGACTGCAAACTATAGTAAGTTAGTTCTCTTCCTCTCAGTCACCAAGTCCACTGTATTATTAATATTACATAGATATAGAATGCTATGATTTTGTTATCATTTGCTTCAAATACTAAGCAAACTGAACTCCTTTGCTAATTTGAAGGTTATTACAGCATCTCAGCTACTGGATGGTGCAAGAGGTTGATAAAGAAACCTAAAAGAGATTGTGTTACAATCAGTTTCAAACCCAGAATGTATTGCAGAGGTCAACCTCTCAGAAGCCTACTCAGTTTACATGCCACATACAATTACTGTCCACTTCTTTCCTTCTCAGATCCCATTAAGCACATACATCACATTGGCTCTAGCGTATTCACAGGCACCAACAAATCGGTAGATCATATAGCTCTCCATATTCAGAACCTTCTAAGAGGTCACTCCCAGTTGCCTGTAGAAGACATCGAGAAACGACTTACAGAATGCGATCTCTCTTTATCAGAAGATTTGATTCTAGAAGTGCTTATACGACATCGTAGCGACTGGAAACCTGCTTATGCATTCTTCAACTGGATTTCCAAAGTCAACAATTCAGTTGGGCTTAGTTTGAACACCACCATCTACAACGAAATCCTTGATATTCTCGGACGAAATAAAAGGTTTGAAGAACTGCTACAATTGCTCGACGAAATGTCTAGGAGAAAGCATTTCATAAACGATCGCACTTATGGAATTGTACTCAACAGGTTTTCCGCGGCACGCAGAGTCGAGGAAGCAGTTGAGTTTTTCCACAAGATAGAGCCATATTTTGGACTCAAATGTGACTTGGTTGCTTTCCAAACACTATTGCTATCGTTGTGCCGTTATAAGGATGTGGAGGCAGCTGAATTATTGTTCCACAACTTGAAGAATAGGTTCACGGATGATATTAAGACCTGGAATATCATACTTAACGGATGGTGTGTGTTAGGTAGTTTGCCTGATGTAAAGAGAGTGTGGAGGGATATTGTGTCTTCAACGTGCAAGCCGGATAAATATACTTATGGGATCTTTATCAATGCATTAAGCAAGTCTGGAAAAATAAGTACTGCAACAAAGCTACTGAGAACATTGTGGGAGAAAGAATGTACTCCAGATGTCACGATATGTAACACTGTCATAGATGGATTATGTTTCAAGAAGAGGATACCTGAGGCTCTTGAGATTTTCAATGTGATGAAGGAGAGGAAGTGTCCTCCAAATGTTGCAACCTATAATTCACTTGTTAAGCATTTGTGTAAGATCCGCAGAACGGAAAAGGTTGATGAGCTATTGAGTGAGATGGAAGCAAGGGGAGATGGTTGCTTGCCAAATGCCTTAACGTATGGTTATTTGATGAAAGTTGCAAAGTGTCCGAAAGAAGTCGATAAGATTGTGGAGAGGATGGTGAAGAGTGGATGTAAGTTGAACGGAGATACTTACAATATGATGCTGAGATTGTTTATGGAATGGGGAGAGGAAGAGAGAGTGATAAATGTTTGGAATGAGATGGAGAAGGATGGATTGGGACCTGATCAACGTTCTTACACAGTCTTGATTCATGGGCTTTATGATAAAGGGATGATGTGGAGAGCACTGGAATATTACACTGAGATGACTGGAAAGGGAATGATAGCAGAGCCCAGGACCATGATCTTGGTGGATAAAATGAACTCGAAGTTGAAAGAACACAGGAATGAAAGGGGGATGGGACGAGATAGCAGCAGCGTACTGGAGCATTCTTACAAGCTACAAGCAAAATAATAAAAGTTGCTCAGCTATAAAAGGATTTGCTCACTCCGCTGGATTAGTTTACCCATGATTCTGACCGGATGTATATGAAGTCACTGGTACTAGTCCATCATGTGTTTATTTATTTAATTTACTTACGATGGGTGTAAATTGCTAACCCAATTGTAATGTGCATTGCAGTTTAGAAGCAGTTCCAGTTTTTTGTCAACAACAACACTATTCTGAAGTACATTGGCTCCTCTTAAGATACAAGGGTGAACCGGTGCAGTCTTCATTCAACCAGCAGTCATAACCATGGTGTAAATGTGTCGGATTCGAAAGGCTCTTTGCCTGCTGTAGCTGTGCACGAAAAAGAAGGTGCTCTATTGGTATGGAGATTCCACGCAAATATGCAATGCTATATGTGCTATTATTTTGCTCCACTTTGAGTTGCCATCCTTTCATTTGTGATACGTGCCCTGTCACTCGGATTGACTTGATCAGTTCCGGAAGTCACCACAAAACAATGATTTGCCTATGAGCAATCACGACGTGGGTTGTTGAGGAGGAGGGGCGGAAGTTGATGAAATCAAAAACAAGAAGCAGCTTATAGACATGTACTATGCTGATAGACATGTACTATTCAAACAAGTAAAGAAGAGGACAAAGCTTGACATGTAAACAAGGTCATTTTTGCCTTTTATGCAAGTTTAAATTTTATATAAACTTGTTTTGGTTTGGCTTCGTAAAAGAAAAAAGCTTCAAATTCAAACATAGTATCAATCACTTTTCAAGTTCTTGTGCCTGAAGGCCTGGAAACCTCAGAAAAAGCCAACGAAATTTCAAACTACTCTGCTATACATTGTGGTACTATTGTTAACAAGGTTTTGATATATTCGAGAACGTTATTTACTCAGTTAAATGTTGTCAAATTGAAATTGTTTTCAACCTAACCAACCTAGAATAATCTACACAAGTTTGGTTTTTACTGTTATCTGCCCATAATATTCCACATACCAACCTATTATTCAAAAACATTCATTCATTATATAAAGGAAGGATCCTGCCTGCACACCTCTTCACAAAGGCAGAACCTTTTCCCCTGTTTTCTTGAATTTCACATACAACAATTCAGACATATACTACTATATTACTGTACTATTGAACTCGATAAATCAAGAAAATGGTCAACAATGAGCTAATTCTGCTCGCCAACTATGTGAGTGTGTTTGGCATGAGGGTGAAAATCGCACTGGCTGAAAAGAGTCTCGAGTATGAGTACAGGGAAGAGAATTTGACCCAGAAAAGCCCACTTTTGCTTGAGATGAACCCGGTTCACAAGAAAATCCCGGTTCTCATTCACAATGGCAAGCCCATTTGTGAGTCCTCAATCATTGTAGAGTACATCGATAAGGTGTGGACTGATGATAAGTCTCCATTGCTGCCCAAAGATCCTTACGCTAGAGCTCAAGCTAGGTTTTGGGCTGATTACATAGACAAAAAGGTGAAGTAATTTAAATGCACCTCTACTGTAATTTCTTTACTATATTGGGTTTAATTTCCTTTTCACCCCGTTTAATCATACTCCAAATTCTTGAATGATTTTGTTATGTATGGTGACCGAGAATTTCATGGTTGTCCTATGTTGCAGGTTAAGCTGTTGTTTCTTGATTTGCATGCTCACTGTCATCTGTTTAGTACTCCAACTAATCCGGACTTGGTTTGAGCTAAGAGTTATTCATTGCTTCTTATTTCTTAATATCATCATATCATCAGTAACCATTAGGAGTATACTATATAGCAGCTAGTTATTTAGACTAAAACTGATCATATGCTTTTGTTAGTGGGATAAGTGTGTTGTTGTTACTTTGCTACTTTGAGTCATTTCAATCTCACACAAGCCACATAGTGACATATTGAGATGTTTAATTTATGTCTCTCGAAATAATCAGGTGTACGCTGCCTCAAGAGGAACATGGACACTGAAAGGCAAAGAGAAAGAAGCGGCTAAGCATGAGTTCATAGAGATCATGAAGCTATTGGAAGCACAATTGGGAGACAAACCTTTCTTTGGGGGCGAAAGCTTTGGGTTTGTTGATGTGTCGCTTATCCCGTTCTCTTGTTGGTTTGAGGTCTTTGAAGCTCACGGAGGTTTCAGCATCAAAGAGCATTGTCCCAAATTGATTAAATGGATAGAGAGGTGCATGGCCAAAGAAAGCGTCTCCAAGTCTTTGGCTGAACCTAACAAGGTTGTTGAGATGGTTGCCGTTTATAAGATTAAGTTCGGCATTGAATGAATAGGATCGTGAATTATCTATCTTCCATATGCGCTTCGTATCATCATCATAATAAAGGACTAGTGTTGTAGTTTACCAATAATTTTCTTAAGAAAGTAGAAAGTGAAGAAAAGAAAAATAGGATGAAGAATAATCTGATTGTGATCCCGTCTTAGAAAATGCTATGTTTTGCAGAAAAAGAAAAGGAGGACGAATAATATGCAGGATTGTGGTTTGAGAATAAGTACGTAGTAGTAGTAAGTTACTACTCAAGAAATAGTATATATGATGTTTTCATCTTATGCAAGTATGCAGGATACACCTGAATAATATTTTTAGTTCTTCTGATCACAGAATCCAATTAGTTTATGTATATGCATTACAAAAGATACAATCATCCGAACATTCAAGGAACAAACTCTGTGTCCTGCTTTGTTAACGCTTCTATTTTCAGTAACGTGACATAAGAAATTCTTTATCTTGCTCCATTTGCATATCCGGCCGTGAGATTAAGGGCCCGGTGCAAAAATTTAGAACAGGCCCTAGTATTAACAATTTAGAAAAATCACCTTCGGCTTCGATGACAGTAAAACAAATCGTCAAACGACTCAAACCCAATCACCGTCCAAGAGCCAGAGGTTCGAAAAATTGAAATCAACCGTATCAAAAAATAGTATTATGCTACTCCGTGAGCTTCAAAGACCTCAAAACCAACAAGAGATTTCTACAAGATTGTTGTGATGGTTACCGTTAGTTTATGCTACTGTTACAGCGGCGCCATAAAACAATCAAGTAAAAGATGATCTAAATTCTTAATTTTTGAGCTTCTTGATATTTCTTCTAGAGATTTATATAACTTATTATAATTTCTGAAAATTTCTAGAAGAATGAGAATATAATTTTTTTTTTATATATATTGAGAACTCATATAAACTTGAACGGGTGGAGATAATTGATGGAGAAGACAATATTGAGTTGTTGTTTGTTATTCTTCATTTATTTATTGATAGAAGATAACTTGAGTGAATTGTAGTGAAAACAATTCATTCCTTTATTTTGTGCTCCAAGCTAGAAGACAAACAAAATTAAATACTTCAAATAAATCAAATACTTTTGTTAGTCTTATTGCAATATCCTCTCTCAAATATATTATAGCATGATATTTTATTAATTTAATGGGATATTAATATTTTGACTAAAGTCAAAATGGGAACATTGTATAGAGATGGAAGGAGACTGCGAGTAGTGATTTAGTTTAATTTGTCATATTATATTGTTGATCATATTTTTTTGGTATATAGTTGTTGCCTCACCTCACTATAAATTATGACTCCGCCACTGAGCACAACACAACAGTAACACGAAAATAAAGCATAAATAAAACTTATATAAATGAAAATTTCACGTACCGTAGTGAAGTCACATGTCAAAGGCCTTCCAGGAGGAATGCTTTTCTTGACAAAAAATATAAGATGAGGCATTTCTTATCATATTTCATAAGAACATCAGTCAAGTTAGGATCGCTGCTACGTTGTATGAACCTTGCGACATTCCCAAGCCTTCTAGCGTCAATCATCGTTCCATATCCAAGATTCAGCGCATATGTACTGGCGCAGTTCAACAAATCTTGCTCAACGGCCTCAACAAACTCGAATACAAAACTGTCTGTGGTAATGTACCAATATTATACACTTTGAAACAATGGGTGGTGCCGAACTGAGCCATCCTGTTTTTGCAATAATGTGGGCACTTACCCTTCTTATCATAGACGAACTGACCTCCGTTATGTACGATACATATGCAGTCTCCGGCTGAACAACCTTCAGAACACCCACATGTTGTTAAATCTATGTCGGCCCTATCATTGGTATAGACCATTGTCGTCACATACATGAACGACAAAGGTCTGTCACTAGTAAGATCAGTACACTAACGGGCTTACTTTCAAGCCCCCCGATATGTCTGAGCAGATGCAGACTTATTTAACTTCCAGACTGTCTTTGGCTGATTAGGAAGCCTTATCAGTCAAACATTACTGCCTTCCTCCTCCCAGTACTTATCAATCATATATAACCCGTCGTACTTATAGCCTCTTCCTGAGGATCCTTTATGATGACGCGAACTTCAGTTTTTGCTTCACAACTTTGCATCATCGATAGGTTGCCCTGGTGTCTTTTTTGGGTCTTGATGTGACTTGGCCAACGTATACTAATCTGTCACGAAGACAAGTATTTTGCTATCATGTGAAATCACATCAAAACATTTAACTACTATATAAACAATTTTTAAATTTTCAAATGTTTACTTTCCTTTACTATTAGCATTAATCCATTACTTAAAGTTTTCTTTTCTTTTTTTTTTTACATTTGAAGTCATATTGTGACGATAATATATTATAAAAGATATATTTTCTGCTCAATACTATTACTCAATTAGTAATTTGTCAATTATCAGTTAGTATATATTTTTTATTTATGTTTGAAGTCATTTTTGTGATAATTATATATTTAATCCATTTATTTCAATACTAAATATTTGAACAAAAAGCGCGATGCCTTCATATAAAAAAAAAAGCAAGCGATGCCTGATTTTTCTCTAATTTCGGTCTTTTTCGTCTACTTCCTTTCCCTCATAAAACTCTTCATCTTCCCAAGACAGCGTAAAAGACAACAGCGCCCCTTCAGTTCCGGGCAACACTACATCAGAACTCCTAGCAAATTCTAACAACCCCTTTCTGATGGGTGTATGTAGCATCACAGTGTTTCGCATCTCCACCTCCCATCCGATGCCGTCTTCTCCTAACTAATCATTACTGTATTTTAAGCCCAAATCTGTGTGCCCTACCAATTCAAAACTGACCTTGCCCATCCTTTTGCTTAGGGCTAGACGTGTTTGATTCATTGGTTATAATGGTATTAAGCTTACCGGGTTGAAGACGACTTTGGAAAGGAGATTCAGTACAATAATGAACAATTACTAAGGTAATCGACCAGTTTTTACATTGTTCATAACTAAGAGTTTTTGCTTGCTACTATAATAGTCCAGTGTATTGTTTTGTTTTGATAGGTCATAGGACTAGCTATTAATAGCTTCAATTCTCTTTTGGGAGAGACATGTCAATTCATGGTCCTGGATAACAATCTCAGCTCCGGAGGATTGTGGAGATTCTATCAGTGTAACATTGATGACTCGCGCTTAGACATTTGGGTTCTCTCTTGATTGCCTTGTTTTTGGAGCACCAGGAACGATTTTCAGGGTGTGACCTTGCAAGTAAATTCGAGAAAGGCTTGGTTTCTTCTAGAAACCTGTCGAGGTCTGGTTTCGTTAAGATATTAGAGTTGTTTTCCTTTGCATAGATAATAGGAGTATTTATTAAAATGTGTTATGATTTCGAAGCAACTAGGCAAGGCTTAGAGCAGTGGTATCACTGCAGAAACCTGTACTTCTAAAGAACCTTAGAGACGCACTTCAAGCTCTGAGACTGAGAGGGCATGCAGCTGCTGCAAAGAAAGATCTACATCATCGTTTTCTACACTGTAGAAGCTATGGTAAGTAGATCTCCCTTTTCTTGGTGTTCTTATTTTTTTCTCAGTCATGGGCCACTTGCGAAATGTTCTCAAGAGATCTTCTTCATCCCATCAATATTTCCAGGTTGAAGCTTTAGTTGTTCAACTAGATCAGAGGGAAGGTGAGCTAATTCAAGAGAAGTCGAAGGGAAAAAAGCACGCAACGTTCCTGAAGCAGGTGATAAAACTTCTTCAACTGTTTTCAATGTGATTCTTTTTTTCATTAAATGATGTGTAGATGAAATTTCATCTTCAAAGTTTATTTTAGCAATAGTTTACTTGGTTTATAAGAGAATTCATTCAGCTCTATGCATTACACCCAGTTGTTCTTACAGAAGTGTGGCAAGAAATTGAACATTAGTTCAAAAACCAATAAAAATGCAATTTTAACTTAATGGAGAATTACATGACAAGCAATAGTGTGATAATTCAGGTTTGATCTGCATATGGTTTGATTTGTGATAAATTGCTGATGCTATTTCTAATCTTTTTTTAAAAATATATTTTTGTTGAAAAGAAGATCCAATTTATGATGTTTAGCTTTCTCATACATTCAATCAACTTACAGAGGAATGGTAGATTGCTACTATAATTTTCTGTCTGGTGACTCTGGTTCCCTAAGTTTTGCTCTAATCTAGCACTCATTCACCCGGGTTCTATATGATGCTTTACTACATTCTACCCAAGTTTTTTTTTTTTTTTTTATGTTAATACACATTGATGGCTGTGATGAACCATATCCTTTGCTCATGGTGAAGTTTAGGAGAGGAGCACTTAAGTTTACACCTTTCAATCAAGAGTACTACCAATTGTGAGATGAAAAGTTGTAGTACATCCCTGATCTCAAAGAATAAGCATGGAAATTAGAATTTTGTATGTGTGTAGAAAATGGTAGGATGGTCATAAGAGAGTTCTCAATGTTTTGAACAATGTATAGGATTTATGTGTAGGATTTCTTCTCATGTTGCATTTACAACCATGTATGTAAACTTGATCTGAACGCTGCAAAGTTTTCTTCCGGTCTGCACCACCACAGAGGAGTGAAATAACTACAAGGGTACATGTAGTCCAGACCCTGCCTCGTCCATTTCATGTCAATGTCATTAATATCTCATGGTCTAGGAGGAAACAATCAAGCTCAGAAATAGACGGGACGAAGTTACAATAAAGAGCCCTAAATTATCTATGAAATATTCTGCTTTTTGGGAAAAAGGGATCAGTAGCTTCTCTTGATGTACCAAGGCAGTCATAATTCTTAAAACATGTCCTTGTTGATATATTGGTAGGAATAGCTAAACTGACTGGTCCGTCTTTTCCAGTCCCTTTTTTTTTTAAACTACTCCGCAGTATTCCTGGCTCATTCTTTATTTGTCAAATTTTACGGGTGCGGATCTTCTATCCCACTTTTTCGTGTTCCATTTCATGTCCCACTCTCCTACATATGATATGACATGTGGTATTTTAATTTTATTTATCTAAATTAATTAGTTACTTAACTACACATGGATTAATTTAAACATAAAATTCAACATATATATATATATATATATATATGGTTTTTCTTTGTTGTTTCATAATATAATTTCAAATGTTGATTTTTCGCGGTACGATTTAGGATTAATGTGGAGTCAAACATTTTTTATGCTCTTTATTTTTTAATGAAATTTAACCAATTCAGAAAACAAAACCAAAAAATATGTATAATTGATTCAATATTTAGTGCAATCGATTCTTTTTGCCAACTTGATGATGGAGATTAGAGAATGTAAATTTTGGAAAAAATGTGAAGCAGAACATGGAGAAATAATTGAGTAAACAATTTCCTAATTATTTATTAGGAGTGAGATGGTTTAGAAAATACTGAATTAGTACATAGTTAGAAAATAATAAAGTAAACTTTATAGGTAAAATTAATGAAGTAATAGTTTTCCTAATTATTTGGAGAAAGAGTTATGCTTTTTAGTTGATAAATACTATTACCATAATTTAATTCATGTATATATGTATATATAGTTAAATAAAATATCATTGTAGTTAAATAAAAATGGGACATGAAATGGGACACAAATAAGTGGGATAGAAGATCCGCTCCCAAATTTTACTTGGTGATGTTGAGAAAAACAAAGAGCAATAGGTAATCTGTAATTGCTTTGCTTTGCAACAGTTCAAATATGTCATGAATTTTTTAAGTGGTACTTCCTTCGAAAACTTTAAAAAGCTTCTTTGTTCATTTTTTCGATGTACAGTTTGATCAAATTAATTACAATATATTGTGTGAAAAATAATTTAAAAAATTATATTATAAAAGTATACTTATATTTTTGTAATATAGATTTTAAAATTATTTTTGAAATGAAATACTCCTTCCATTCTCTTCCGTTCTTTCAGAAGCTTCCTTGTTTGACTTTTTCCGGTCAACAACTTTCAACTTTGACTCTAAATTATTCTTAAACTATAAGGATAAAGTAATTCTTAAACTACGTAACAAAATTATATTATGAAAATTTAGGTTCTATATTTTTATAAAATAATTTCGTTAAATACTTTATTATTATAATTTAATAGTAATCGGGAGTCAAAGTTGAAAATTGTTGATCGAAAAAAGTCAAACTATGAAACTTCTGAGATAACGGAGGGAGTATGATTAATTTTGGGTCAAACCGGACATGAAAAAGTCAACAAAACCAAAATGTTTTTTTTAAAAAAAACTTCTGGAAGAAGTAATTGTTTTGTCCCGATTTAAATTTAACACTCCATTTTACTAGCTTTTTATTGGGTATATTTGACTTTTGAAAATGTTTATATTAAGAATGGAGTTAAGAATGTTTAGCGGAGTGTTAAATTTAAGTCGAGATGGAGAAATTAATATATTTTGGAGAACATTGAGGTTTGAAATTTAAGCAAAACTGTGCTTTGAGTAGAAGGCAACATTAACATTGTAATTTTCACAAGCATCAAGAATGCTCACTTGATCGGAGATTTCATTTTGCCTTGTTAGTTTAGTTCTGCGTAGTTATTTTTTATATTGTACAAATAAGTTCAAATAAGTGCAGTAAACATTTATTTAGACGATTTGAACAGATCATAACTCAACTAAAATTTAAATGCCCAAATCGAGTAATGTAAGTTTACTAATAATATGATGATCGTTGCTTTCCCCAAATAACAAGTTGAATATACATATACATGTAAAGATAACGATTGTTTGATTTTGGTTAATTTTGTTTGCAAAATAAGACAGTAGATTCTGTCTTTAAAGAAAAAGCTTATCCATCCATTGTATAATGACCGAAAAGGAAAGTGTAGTAATGTCGACGTTATTGACAAGCCAGTAGCTAGGAAACTTAGGGTTATTGTTCTAAGAAATAGTTGAATGCATCAAATAATAGATCTATAGAATTAACATGCACATTGTAAATATTAGGATATATTACACAAATGGAAACGATACTTTATAAACTTTACCAACATATGAATAAATTAGCTAACTCATTCGCCAATGCGGATACAATATAAATAGAATAAAAAATTAATAGTAAGGAATACGTTTCACACGCGTACGCTATTTCTAGTAATTTAATAAACGAATAATGTTCTACGGGATGGTCTCCAATTTCCAACCCAGGCACTTTACCAATACAAGCAGGTACGTGCATCGTCATTTCCTTAAGGGTGCTCATAATATCCATGTGTTTACCCTGCATATCGTTGTAGAGGTTACGGCAAAGCAGTCAAATCTGTTAGAACCTTCAGTCTACATTCTGCATAACCTGCTGGAAATAGATGTGATGATGAAAGAAATCAGAACACAGGGTCCAAAACCTCCACATAACTAAGCAGTGACCTGCACACTTATTACTACAAGCCACTTTTCTCTTACAAAACCTCAACCAACATAGCAAAAAAGAAGGCTGCAAAACTTAAGGCCCAAACAAGGAAAACTAACCATGGCATATAAACACTGGAAAAGCTAAAGCAACAACAAAGTTTGAAAAAACATAAATGCTACTTCTCAAATTACAACGAGTGTATAACTATGCATGTAACAGGTCTAGAGACAAAAGAATAGGCTCCTTCACAATAGATACTTTACCAATTACGAATTTGAACACAACTACACAAAAATATCTGAGATCATATAGCATGCACAGAGCAATAAATCATACCGACGGAAGTTTAATCTAAGATTCGACCAACAGCTTTCCACATTATTAACTTTTACAAAGGCTCGTTCAACTTATCATGAGCACATATCACTGTCACTACTGACTCACTAGTAAGAGTAAAAATTACGAACCTAAGATTCATTAAGTAAGCTTCACTTATGAGAATTCACTCACCTCCTAGACTAAAATTAGCAAAAGTAGCTCTCGGGGTTTCACGGGTAAAGTGATCCCATACAATAGAGAGCCTTTCCTTTTGCTTTGACGTGTCACATTAAAAATAAAAGAACATTAGAACAAGCTATTGCAAGTGATTCTGCTACAAGTAAGTGAAACAAGTAGATTCTGTTACTACCTCATCCTCAGTGTAAAATCTAGTACTGGTGCACTAGTTGAGCATGGAAGATCGAGATAAATACCAGACAAGCTTAAAAGATAGTTTATCAAGTCTATCGACTGGAATAGTCGAATATTGCCACTGCTATAATTTAGTTGATCATCCAATCGAACTTAACCTAGTCTATAGCAAAAATCTCCAGTAAACAATCTTATGCTATTTCTAGAGGGAGGGAGGGCAGATATGAACAGAAACTTAATTATTTCTTATATCCCTCAGAAAAGGATATGGGCACAGTGCACATACAGTTTTGTAGTTTTTTCTGTCAAACTCATGCTTAAAAACAGACAGATTCTTCCCAGAATGCCTAATTAATTTAGCTCTCATTTAGTATGTGACTGTCACATTTGACAGCGCATAGAACCTCCTAAAACCAGCATAATCACAAATTGAGTTAAAATTTGAACATATGCTTGCATGAATTGATCTTTGCAGTGTGCAGAGAACAAATTTGGTGATACCAACTTCCCCTCAATTTTACTTTTTTCCTCCACACAACTCATCTTCCAGCGAACAGCCTAAGGAATCCATTGCGCATTTTTACACTTGCAATTTCCATACATATCACCAAGTTAACAAACAAAACTAAATAACCACAGCTTAAACATAACACAGCAATGCAATATAACACCATGCAACAACATAATCTCATAAACCTCATAAGAGACGCAAAGTGACCTTTGTAGGCTTCGACAAGGCAAGACGTACTATCAGGCCATGACTCGACACTCTCCCGAAGGTTTGAAGCGAGTATATCTCCTCCACTGCTACTCTCAGCTTCCACATGTACTTGTTTATCGATTTCCAGTGCATCTCCTCCTCCAGTACTACCCTCAGCTTCCACCAGTATATGTTCATTAATTTCGGGTACATCTCCTCCTCCAGTACTACACTCAGCTTTCACCTGTATTTGTTCATGAATTTTCAGTACATCTCCTCCTCCTCCCCTACTGCTCTCAGCTACCGCCAGTACTTGTTCATGAATTTCCAGTAGATCTCCTCCAGTACTTGTTCACGAAGCTCTCGCTCGGTCCTATCTGTCAAATGAGAGATTTGCTGTTAAAGTTTAAACTTGAGGAAGGAAAAAAAAAAAAAAAAGAAAGAAAGAAAAGACCTGCAGGCTTGAATAAATCTTGTACAAATACTCACTGTGGGAGGAACACTATCTATATCTGCCTTGAAGCTAGAGTAACAGAAATAACCAACGTCCTGTAACTTCTTAAAGTGCTGGATAAACCTCTGCATTAGTACAAGTACAGTAAAGTGTTAACTACGAGGACGGCACTAGTAATACTACTACTACAAAAATATTTTTCGTCCTGTTGAATCTAGCATTATTTTGACAAGATATGATTTTCTAAACCAAACACATTTAAGAGTGTATTTGTCTTGCTTCAAATTAAGTACTGCTCCTGTATGCAATAAAAGCAGCAAAAAGAAGATACCTCCTCCTCACTGTTGAAAGGGCCTTCACATAGAAAGACTCCGCGTTTCCTTAAAAGGCCAAGCATCTGAAAAATGGTTGTGGTGTCACAGATTACTTTTGTTTTTTCCAGGGAAAAAAAGTTGGTCTTCTGATGCTCTCGTCTAGCCAATAATGTGTCCTCAGTTTACATCCCACATCAATGTTACAAAAGATACAATCAAGGA
The DNA here is from genome assembly GCA_028274465.1 of Plantago ovata. Lineage (NCBI taxonomy): Eukaryota > Viridiplantae > Streptophyta > Magnoliopsida > Lamiales > Plantaginaceae > Plantago > Plantago ovata. The sequence goes on along the minus strand of CM051456.1, from coordinate 14,162,644 downwards.
ACAAACTCCCTGTCCTGCTTTGTTAACGCTTCTATTTTCAGTCAGTACGTAACATGACATATCAAACCCTTTAGCTTGGTCCATATGCATATCGTTTTGGTTAATATTATTCACAGGAGTCAGGTCCACAAGTTTATGCACCATTAGCCAAATCTGTTTCAGCTCGGTTATCCTGCTTCGTGTTTTCTGATTCAGGATTTCAGGTGCCTCATTGTCTTCAATCTTTTTATCCACATAATTTCTTCAGTACCATTTTGATCATGGTATGTTCCAAAGAATCACATTTAACCTTGAACTCATTCAACCATGGCCTTTTAATTTACTGATGGCCTATAGGCTGTATTGGCCTTGGGCTGAGACCTGTTAATTGCATAGGCATCTTGATGATAACACATAGTAGTATGAGCCTGTCTATTATTTGCTACAATATGATACTTTCAGTGTTGTATCACAGTAGTGCTTTTATGTGTTTTACTATACGACATTTAAGACATCGTGTTGTACAACAAACATTATGCCGTATCAAAAGAGGAAACTGTATTAGTATTACTGAGAAAGTCCCGTTCCTGTACGGCTGTCCCTGACATATACGACAGGTGGTTCAAGTTGAATGTGGTTCATGTCTTCATGACGTAGAGGCCAACAAGGTAAAGGTTTTCATCGATGGAGTTCAGAAACATGGACCTGCTGGAGGAGGAGAAAGCCATTTCTTCAAGTTTGGAGTTTATACGCGAAAAGATGCTTCATTGTACATGGAGTCGCGTTGGAAAGACATCAGAGTTCTTAAGAAATAAGGCCAATGATCCTGCCTATGTATGCATAGAGGATACATCTAAATAAAATTTCTGGCTCTTTCTGTTCTTGCATACAAGTTACAACGCAGAATAGCCCAGCTAAGTGGTACAGAAACAAGTTCTTGCACGTTACAAAAGATACAAGCATCCGAACAATCAAGGAACAAACTACATGCCTAGAAACAATTCTACACGAGCGTTAGTAATTAATTACCAAGCTTACAGTCATCTAGGTTCAGGATAATGTTCAAGAGAGAAGTTCAATAGACACAAACATACAATAGTTCTACGTTATAGGCAGTGGGTAACATATCTGTGTGTTCAACAACTAATGGTCGTTGTTGGAGAAGAATGGTGCTGTGCAAACGCTGACCCTGCTTTGTTAGGGTTGCTATTTTCAGCAACATCTCCTGTCACGTCTTTATCTTGCTCCATGTGCACATCAGTTTGGGTGTCATTACCCTCAGGTCCACCTGTTTCAGCAGCTGCAGCACCATTAGCAAAATCTGTTTCAGCTCCATTATCCTGCTTCCCATTTTCTGGTTCAGGAGCCTCAGATTCTAGTTTCTCTTCAATTACAATTGCCTCATGGTCCTTAGGCTCCTGAGAATCTATTTTCACTTCAATTTCAGATGCCTCCTTGTCTTCAGTCTTTTTGTCCTCATTCTTAGTTTCTTCAGCATCATTTTTAGCAATTTCAGTTGGTTCATCAGCCTCAATCTTTTCTGGAATGTTTTCATTAGGCCCAGCCCCCTCGTTCTTTTCTTGAATGTTTTCATCAGGTACATCTGCTTTGCCTTCACCTTCTGGTAGTTTTTCATCTTTCTTTTCATCAGCTTCCACATCCTGCATCTTGGTTTCTTCTTTCCCAGCTTCCAGCTCTTTGTCTTTCTTGGTAAGTGAAGATCTTCTCTTTCGTTTCATGGGTGATTCACTATCTTTAGGAGGTGGTGTCGCCTTGGCCTTCTCACCAATTCTGGCAGATCTTCTTGGAGTTTCACCAGTACCCCAATCAAATTCTTTTAGCGCAGGACCTCCAGGATTATCTTTGAGATATTGCTGCAACTGTTTGCGGTTGCTAATCTCCTCACCACTTGGAGCAATAAATACAACCTCATTCTTTTTCGGGATGCCACCCTTCTCAGGAAAAAACTGCAATATCAGGCAGAAGCTCCGGTTAAAAATATGAAGTACAGCAAGACTTCACTCGCAACAACATATAGTGAACAATTTTCATGAAGCACCATCATTCATATTATAGATTTTCACCTTGGGAAAAGAAATAGCTTATTGCAGATAAGTCATACTTGGACAAAAAGACCGCAAAGGGAGAGGAAAGCAGGACTGTGTCTATTATACAAAAACTGATAACAACTGCATAACATAGATTCGAAGACGTAGTAACAGATTAAAACATCAATAGGTACAAATAGTAGCACCACAAAACTGTAAATTAATTAATAAAATAACAAACCTTTATCTCAGTATGATTTCAAATCTAGCCACTGAAATTTGCAGAGTTTAAAGCATGCAGTTTTCTCAGTAAAAGTTAATCTCTCTGTTAAAATAGTTTACATACGTATTCCCTTTTTCATCCGTTTAGGGTCTATAAGATTTATTTGCTTGGCGAACTTCCCCCGGCAGCAATTAAGAACCAATTAAGTGGACTGGACTAAATCAAATAACACAAACAGAGGGAGTATCATATTCTGCTAACCATCACTCTTTTGTTCTTTTTAATAACTTTCGAATTTTGACATTTTTTTTTCAATTAACTTTCGAATTTGACTGCAAATTACTATAATAATATAAAAGAATTTAACAAAATTATGTAAACACTAATTTATAGTCAAATTTTAATTATGTCGGCAGAAATTTATACTGGCTAGGGAGTATGTTCTAAGGTTCATTTACCTACCAAACTCAATTTCAATTGTTTCTCTCACTATCTAAAAAATATTCATGCAGAAGAAACTATAACAACAGTAGCTTGCATCTTCAAGACTTAAACAGTTAAACTATTCTGCAAGCAATTACAAAAAACAGAACGAGAAAACCAGAAGGAAAAAAAAAGGAAGAAATATACCAGCTTTTTCCAAGAAGCAGGAGCAGGGAGCTCCACGGAAACGACATCATCAACACCCTGAGCTTCAGCCATTTTTTCTTCTTCACCTGCAAAACCAAGAACAAAAAAGTCAGCTCTGTGAAGGTACAAAAAGCAAAGCGTGTGTACAAGAGATTAAAGCTACTATTGTCTCCAGTTACCTCGTGAGTCGTGTGTGTATTTTCTCTCACTAGCACCAAAAATTAGCATCCAAAAACTTAACCGCCAGTCGGCCTTAATTTAGTGAGAGAAAAGATTATATTAAAGCCACCTCAAAAGCCACGACAGTACACCAAATAACCGACACGTGTCGCCATTGAACGGCCACGATCTGACTGTTATCTCTCCGTTCCAAACCGCCTTGGTTTGAATTAAAGGGGGCCTTGGAATGAGAGGACACGTGGCTGAACCTGGGAAGAAGTTTCTCTCAGCTATATCTCAGCATGGAAGTACTCACCACGCGCATGGTGCAATAGGTGTAGGTGACGGAGGAATTGAGGGTTGAGGAATGGGAAAGTGGAGTCACGCGCACGTGATGGTGTGGGGGAAAAATTGCTGCGTATAGTGGGTGGAGAGTAATAGTAGTGCTGAGGAATATAGATAACGTTCCTGAAATGGTTTTATTAACTGAATTTGATAAAAAATGGTTGAGTCCGAATTGGTACTTATCACGTGTGCGATCGGTTTCCTGGTGGGAGCACCAACCAAGTGGGCCATCCGATAGGAGCGTCCGATTCATGTGGACGAATTTTTATTTTTAAGTGCACCATTTGAATTCGTGCATTCAAACTCTCCGCCTTTTCTTTTCTTATTATTAAAGACTGTCTGTGAAATATTCTTGGATCTCGGTATATTCTCTACATTTTAAGAATTTTAATTTCATTTCATTTCAACTTTCGGAAAAACAAAATTTTCATTTCATTTCATCTGATAGATAGATCCTCCAACTTGTAGAGTAAGAGTCGTAGTAGTATTATAAGACCACCTACGTAGCGATGGGCCGCTATCATGACACTTTTTGACGTGATGTCCCCGACATAGTGCCATTTTCCTCCGATGGTTATGCATGATGCCGCTGTAATTTTTTATTATTTTTAATTGTTAAATTGTGTTTATTTATAACTTAAAGTATATATGATAGGTTAGAATGGTAAATGTAAATATAATTTAAATTTCACAACTTTTTGTGATTATGGTGTTATCTCTACTACCACTAGCTCTCATTCCCCCAGTTGACGATGAAGGAGAGCTAGTATTAGACCACCTGCCTTTGTTGTGAGGCTAAGGCTAAAGGGCTTAAACTGGCCTTAGCCGCGTTTAAGCAGTTTTCGCCCGCATCAGTCACTGCCTAAACGCAACTAAGTCGAGGCTAAGCCCTGCCACGTCATCTTTTTTTTTTTTGGTAAAGAAAAATGAAGATTTGTTGTAAAAGGGTCGGACCAAACATGTCGGCCATGATACTCTCGTATCGTTGAGGATCGTGGTTTCTCAAGTATTCCATACGACGTTGTTGCTCGGTGGGATTCATTTTGGTGGATGGGAAAAATGAAATGGAAAGGATTTTGGAGTGTTGAGATTGTTTTGAGTTTAATTAAGAAGGGAAAAATGAGTTGGAGAAGGTGTGAGCAAATATATCCAATTGGTGTCTATTCATAGATCTCGAAAAGTTCTATCCGTTGGTAATTTTTATTTATTTTTAGCATTTTTATTTTGAAAGTTATGACTGTTTGAAATTAAAACGGATAAAAAAATCAAAAAACTGAAAAAAATAAAGTAATGGACTCCACTTTTCAGTGGAGTCCATGTGGCGGTTGGCGCCACACTACACCTCCGCGTTTATACTAAACGTGGAGGTGCCAAATTGGCCGGCTTTTGACCGCGGACCTCCTGCACTAATGCAGGAGGTCTTATAAGACCACCCATGCGATGGTCCGGTATCATGGCACTTTTTGACGCGATGCCCCGACATCGTGCCATTTTCCTCCAATGGTTATGCATGATGCCGCTGTAATTTTTTATTATTTTTACTTGTTAAATTGTGTTTTTTTATAAGTTATTGTATTTATGATAGGTTAGAATGGTAAATGGAAATATAATTTAAATTTCACAACTTTTTGTGATGTTCTCTCTACTACCACTAGCTCTCCTTCTCCCCAATTGATGAAGGCTTTGTCAAAGTGCTATAATAGGGGACAAATCATTTTGGGCACTCTACAATGGTAAAAATCGACACATCACTGTATTCCGGCAGCCACGTATATAAAATTGCCGGAAAATTGATCAGAGGTCCAAAATTAATTGGACATGGTATATTTGTAGAGTATCCATATTTGACAACACCATTCTGCAGTACCCAAAATAATTCTGTGATTTTGATGATCAACTTGTATCCAGATACATGCTTAGCGCACTTCATGTTGCTTTACTTCGATGTATTCGTGCTCCACAGGCACATGACTACTTATTCACCATCCCTATTGACGGGTTAGGGCAGAGGATGAACAAACGACAATTTTGTGTTGTGTTGGCTTGTCGGCTTACGATCCCCTAGTTCTCCGACGACACCCTTTGTTCTAGATGTAATGTGCATCTGATTGACCAGTGGGGTGACCATGTTGTTCATTGTTTCGTGATACTTTGGTTGATATCTGCTCCACAGTTGTTGTTACAATGCGGAAGGAGGTCCCTATGGGGTTTCTCTCTGTGGACGGGCATGCCTATTGACCTATTATTGTTTAACTGGTCCCAAGGCAAAGACGCATGTCTGGGTGTGATGGGTTTCTCTCCATTTGCTAGTGGTGGGGTGAGTTTTGGGCCCCCTAGGGTGGCATTGCACAATGCCGTAGAGAAGAACAAACGGAAGTGTTCGTCCAAATGTGTAGAGAACGATTACTCGTTCATTCATTTTGCTTTATCTACGTTTGGGGAACTTGACCAGGAGGCTCTGAATACATATTCACGCCTCAAGCATCTTTCTGTTAGCCACTCCAATAATGCTAAGAGTGGTGTTTTTCTTTTTCACATACTGAGCTTTTGTATTAAAAAAATGGGTGGGAGCACAACTTGTTGCTAGATTACCATCTAACTTTACGTGTTAATAAAATTTAGCATGTTCTATAAAAAAAAATTGATTGAACAAACCGCAAATATAATTTAGATTTTATTTAAAGAATGTATTTTGAGTTCCATTAAAGAAATGGGAGTTGGAGATGGGGTGTTCCAAACATATCCAAGAGTTGTTTATATTCATAGATCTTGAAAAAATAGAGTCGTTGGTGATTTTTTATTATTTTTTATATTTTTGTTTTTCAAATTATAGTCGTTTTAGTTCGTTGGATTAAAAATTAAAAAAATAATTAAAAAACCGAAAAAAAGGGGGACAAATCAATCACCTAAATCAAACCGAGGCGCGTGGGTATGGCCATGCCCTCCTCCCACGCCTAGACCATTGGGGGCAGTCTGAGTACTTACACCCATAAAATTTTGTTGGATACGGTGTTATTTTTTTAGCAATGAATCGGGTTTTATAAGTTATACATAAATTATAAATGGATAAAGTTTTTCAAAATGGAAAATAGTATTGAATTTAATTAATGTTTAACATGATTTAAGGGACCAAGACATAGAGAAAAGGAAAATGCAGAAATTAGAAAATGGTTGTTTTTATTCCTTGTTTTTAATGGTTGTTTTAAGGGACTTAACCGGATATGAAAAGTGTAAAAGAAGTAAGAAAAATTAGAAAAAAATGTATATTAAAATAATCAATAAAATTCTACGATTTTGCTCTATTACGGATACGATTTACGTTTTACGTTGATACATTTTGCTATTTTGGATATTTAGATGCTCTCTATTTAGATTTGATACATTTTCTTTTAATAAGTTTTCTTTAATAATTTTATATTACTTTCATAAGAACAAAATGAAAGTAAAAGAGCACAATATCTATATATTATCAATTTAACATAGTATTGTATGTACTAATCTCCTTAATATTGGTGAAAAAATGTATAAATTTAAATGGATCATGATCAATATATCACACCTCAATCATATAGAAACTATTGAAAAAGATATCTCAATATTATTCCGTTCTACAAATCAAAATTAAGATATAATATCCCAGTCATATCGCTTTGATGCTACACTATAAAGAAAACATCCAAAATAAATGCCATCTTCCCGAGCAACCCAGAAAACATGGTGACTCAAATCACAGTATGAACGAATGTCACTGCCATCAAATGCCGTGAAACCTTTCTTTTTGTTACCCCAAACAAGGTCACAACTGTACAGAGTTGAAAAGGGTATGAAGCAAAAGTGCCAATGAAATCCCTCTCCAACACCCATTGTCTTGTTCCCAAACTGATCATCTTTTGATTTGCAATCGTAGTAGAGTGTCGTCGAGCCCTGAGGGAGCTGATTTGCAAGGTAGACATCGTAGTTATAACGTCCAATCGGTGCACAGTTGTCGTTGGCCGCCAACGATAACTCAAATAGTGCCACCAACACCACAAACCATTTCAGAATGGTTGAGGAATTCATACTTACTTGCACACTAGGATTATTTGATAGAATAACGGTATTTCACCTCTGTCATTTTGTGCTAATCCATGCTCTTATTTATATTGCTATATCACTCGGTATGATTCAAGGTCTCCACTTTTTAGCATATAGCAATTAAAGGAATTGTCACAATATACTTTGTTGTATAAAAGCATTTATACTCCTGACCCAATAAACTCTAATGGGCACAAACCTATCTTCCCCATTTTAAGAAATGAATCAAGTTTTATGAGGAAAAAATGGCAAGTAAAGAAAGTGAGAACGGAGGAGTATGATTATATTTGAATAATAATATTGTAAAGTATATTGAATGTTGAATAAATTTATTGGTGTAAATTACGTGAGATTTTTTGCTTAAATATTGATAAAAATATAAAAGAAATACATATTGCAAAAGCTTCAAAAATTAAATTTTCTTGATTTTCATTTTTTTCAGAGGATTTTCTAGATTTTCATGGCACACGAAAATTAATAGAAAATCTTATCACATGTCAAAATATGAGAAAAGAAGTACTACCTCCACCGAAGTTTGACAATTCGTACTTAATTACTCTCGATGTTTACCCCCGCCAATTTAATATCGTGCAATACACCCCCCCCCCATGTTTTAAATTTCATACACTTTCAGATTTTCCGATAGTGTGCAAATACACACGCGAGTGTGTTTTTTATTCATTTAAAATAACATGGTTTATTAAAAGAAATTATGATTTAAGGAAAAGATAAACACATTTACCGAAATAAACAAAAAGAGGTGAGAAACCAGAAATCGATTGCCTTCCTTCTTCTTTGTTTCTCCTCCGCCTTGGTCTCTCCGATGCGAGAAATCATAGATCGGTCTCAGATCTTCCCTTTTATATTCCTTTGTCTCTTGGTTCTCTTGCTTTCTTCTCAAATCATTTTTTTAATAACCTACAACCACTAACTATCGGGTGTGCATTGGGTAAACTCCACGGGCTCACGTAATAGCCTGCAAACCACGTCAACCATGTTAGACCTCCTCCATTAGGAGGTCTTCAGTGCGGCTTAGCCGCTGTCCGCAGTTTTGTAAACCACGGACAAAAACTTTGGCGCCAGCCGGCCAGCCGCGTGGAGTCCACTAAACCCTTTTTTTTTTATTCCGTTTTTTTTTCATTTAAACTTCAAACGGTCATAACTTTTAAAATAAAAATGCTAAAAGTAAATAAAAATTACCAGCGACATTATTTCTTCGAGATCTATAAATAGACACCAATATTGGCTATGTTTGCTCACACCTTCTCCATCTCATTTTTCCTTCTTAATTAATTAAACTCAAATTCGTGATTTTCATCTGTAAACTTGATTTCGTATCAATTTTTTTACCACAAATCTTCATTTTTCTTTACCAAAAAATAATAAAATAAAATAAAAAATGACGTGGCAGGGTTTAAATGCGCGCGTTTAACGGATGCTGGTGGAAACTGTTTAAACGCGGCTAAGGCACGTTTAAGTGTCTTAAGCCCTTAAATGTGCTTTAGCCTTAGCTAACAAATGTGGATCGTTTTAACCACACAAGTGCGACAAGCTCCAACTTAGATGGTGTAATCACAAATTATTCTCACATAGAATTCGAACATGTGACCAAGACCAACAGTAAGATAACCATCTTTAACCAATTAAGACAAGGTTGGCTCAATAAATCCAATTTTGAATTCAGGTTTCGAATTTTAGGTTTTCAGGAGGATTTCAATTTGACAAAAATTTGAATCAATCCCTTATAAATCCGAGTACTAGAGAGATGGAGTTTTCGATTGATTGTGCAAGTCTGGTTCTTTTTTATTATGTGCTGGTTTATACTTTGGATGAGCCTTGAAGAATGATAATACAATTCGTCCCTGCTATGCACATCACAACAAGGAACACTCGCATACATTGGGAAAGAAGAAGACAGCAGGATTAAGATCGAAGAACCCCAACGACGACTGCAAAATACAGGTACGAATAGGGCAAGATATCATTATCTCATTACAACAAGATACCCATGCGTAATACAGGAGGGAATCATGTCAAAAGACGATCAACAACTCTCTCTCTCCACCCGTCTACAAACAAACTTAAACCAGACCTACCTTGCTGTTTATTACTAGTTATTACAACATTACATTCGCCCAAGTTCACAACAAAGTACACAAGTTAAACTAATGACTAAGTTCCAGCAACAACAGTTAACACAAGACTACGTACTTCTTACTCCGTAGTAATTCAACACCTAATGGGCCTTGGGGATGGATGATATGTACCCATTGGTGATGCCTCTACTTGGTTAGTCTTACTGTTTTCTTCGACATCTCCTTTCGAATTCTTCTCGTGCTCCACCTCCACCTGCGAACCATTAGCATGGCCATGATCCTCAACTCCATTAGTTTCACCAGCAAATGGGAATGATGTTCCAGCTCCTTGGCCTTCTGGTTTCATGTCCACTAATTTAGCAGCCTCCGGCAGTATATCCTGTTCCAGATCAACTGTTTCAAAAGCCTCCGGTGTCCCGTAAGTCTCTTCAACTGACTCACCAGCCACAGGAACAGGTTTCCACTCTTGTCCGGACCCGTCCACAACATTTGGCACTTCCATTTCCGCAATAAGATCAACATTACTGTCCACAACTTGTGGCAGTTTATCATACCCGTTCTCATCAGCTTCCGCAGCTTCATTATTATCTTCAGTCAATTTGTCATCAGCTTCTACATCTTGCATCTCAGGTTCTTTCTTATCCTCAGTCAGTTTCTCATCTTTATTCTCGTCAGGATTCAAAACTTGCACCCCAGTTTCTTTCTTATCCTCAGTCACATCGCCTTCTTTCTTCTCATCAGTTTCTGCATCGTGCATCGAGTCTTCCTTATCCTCCGCTTCTTTCTGAGACTCCGTCTGTTTGTCTTTCTTGGCAACTGAAGTCCTTCTGCGGCGTTTAGCAGGTGGCTCACTCTCTTTAGCAGGCGGTGCGGCCTTGACCTTCTCAACAATCCTCGCAGATCGTCTGGGAGCTTCACCACTGCTCCAATCAAACTCCTTCAGCGCAGGATTTCCTGGGTTTGCCTTGAGGTACTGTTGCAGCTGTCTACGGTTCCTAATCTCGTCTCCAGTCGGAGCAATGAATAAAACCTCATTCTTCCTTGCGATGCCTTCCTTATTCTGATAGTACTGCAAATATCATGAGACCCGCAAATCATCAACTTAACATCAACAAAGGTAACCAACCACCTTAAACCAACCATGAACTAGTCAAATAGTCATTAAAATTGGACAAAACAATCTACTGTGTGACGTACTTCATTTACTTTATGAGGCCTTAACACACAGAATCAACAACAGATATTTAGATCATTAGATGCCATGAATCAGCCTCCAAATTTACAGAGTATACTATAAATTGCTTTAATCTATCAAATGTTCAAAACCTTTGATCCCAATCTCAATTTTTTAGCTCACCGAGATAAATCTAACATGTTAGGTATACATCTAAAAAGATGAGATCTTAATTTAACTGATCCTGACTTTGATAAACAGCAAATAAAAATTATATAGAAGAAATTGCAAATTAAAACAAACTTAAACCAGTACAATAATTAGGCCTCTCAAAGGACTGCTCCAGTACTTTATATCTATCAAATTGTTAAGAGAAAACTAAGTATAGAACACGAACAAGAACCAAAAAAAAAAAGAAAAAACAGAGCAGTATGAATAAAAGGAAGAGAAAATTACCAATTTTTTCCAGGAAGCAGGAGCAGAGAGCTCAACGGGAACGACGTCGTTAGTTTGAGCCATTTTTGGTTGTTCTTGTGAATCTGATCACCTACAAAAAAAAGCCTTAGCACTAAAGTCCACAGCAAATGAAGAAAGCAAAATTTTAAGTTTGTCTGTCACGCAAAAGATATGCTGCAAGAAAAGAATACTTATCTGATTTTTATCCACAGCCTTAGCGTGCAACGTGGCACCGGCCACCTTCCTGCATACTATCTCACTTAACGTCGGTCGCTTAAGTTCCCTTTTATTTATTCAATCCAATTTAATGAATTGACACGCGTCCAATGATCAGCCTAACTTTCTGGATAGTTTCAGTCATCCATGTGTACTGTGACTAATTTGTATTTCTTTTAATTATTTTTTTCAAGGAGACTAATTTGATTTTTAACTATATGTCCTCTTTTGAGGAAGCAATACTGCGTTCGCAACTCACGCGTTGCTTTAGAGATTGCTTAGAACGACTGGTTTTGAAGTGTTGGATGACCACGTACGTAATTCACGCGCTCTTGGGGAGAAGGAGGAATACGGAGCAGACATTGTGGTGCGTACCCGAAATGGTTAATTAACTCGATTGGATAAGGTTGTGGTTGTCTGGGCTTCGTTTGTGTAGCAGTTAAGTGGTAGTTAAGTGCTTAAATTCTGTCGGCGTGCACATCTAACAAATCTAATAATGGGCCGAGCACGGTATTGGGCTATCATTATGTTGGGAAATTCCACTCAAATGCTCAGACCATCTCACGGAGATGGGCTAACTCAGCCTTGATCACATGGTGCTAGGCTTATAAGCTAGAATAATGATAGGATTATATCGGAGTGACCCTGTCATACATACTGGGATGAACTCTTTTATGTTATTCTTGTTAATGTATTTGTTTAACTAATAAAGTTTTAAAAGAAATGAGAGTGCTCTTTATATTAAGAGTGTTTTGGTAGCCTATTCTACGAGGCAATGATCTTCTAAGGGAATAACCCTCACACTCGAATAGAGGAGACAACCTCCCGAGCTGGTATGCCTTAGGCCTAGAGGAGCTTTCTACCGTACATTAGGCTAAGCTATTATCAATCTCAGGAAAGCAAGGATTTATTATTGAAATTCAGAAGCAAAATCTAGCTTCCAAGAAACAGAATAAGAAAGGAAGAGGAAGAAGAACTGATGAATTGAAGGCTAAGCAGATTAGAAAGATGAAAGATAAACCGTTGGAGGGATTATTCGAATTGATGGAACAGCACACAACGAAGCAGAGGATCAAGAATCGTACCAATTAGTACAATTAGGGTTCCTGAAGAACAACTCATCAATCCAGTTCATGCTTATCTTATTTCTCGTTGTTATTAGCTAAATTGTATTAGGATTATTAATTTATGTACGAACACGCGTAGATTAGCATTATTAATTTGTCTGATTGTAGAGAAATCAGAGCAACATGATCAGTTATAGATGTACTCGCCATTTGCTACGCTTCTTTACTGAACTTTCTTACTTAGCCGCGATCAATACGAATATTCTTAATTCCTCTTCATGTTTTATTTAGCTTATTTTAACATATATGTCCCCTGCTACTTTTATAAATAGGCCTCGAAAGATCTTTAATAAAAAAATCCCAACGTCATTACTTTGAATTCTCTTAGTCAAACACTACAGTAACCTAGGGTACCCCTCCCGGTCTAGCAACGTTCGTACTGTTTGAACCAATACCCCCATTTATAAGTTACCTTTAGAACTACGTTCCATTTGCACTTTGAAGGGGTCGAGGGAGCATAAGAAAAGATTTCTATCCATGTAATGTGTAAGTGTGTAAGGTTATTCTGCTCTTCTACACAAACAAAGTTGTTAATGTGAGGATTGAGATAATTTAAAAGGATCCATTGAAGTTGAATACAGTTATGATATGGACATGCACACCCTAGTAGCAGTTCACACTTGTGACCTTGTTAATGCACTTGAAGTATGGCCCAAATCTCTGCTTGAGCCCATCTATCAGGCATCTTCCTATGCTTATGGTTTCATATCATTGCATCATTCATCATTATTTCTAAACGGTAAATTTAATCATCCATAATTCCAATTATTTATATACTTACGACTTCGTCGTCGAGGTTCAAATCTATGACCTCTCATATGTGCTAGTTCAACTCCTTTACCACTCGGCCACCATTATAACACCAGGTTTCAATTGCATAAGAAATAACCAACAATTATTAGAATAACTACCTTAATGTAAATTTATATGGTTCCTTCCCAGTGAAGTCATGGACCATGACATGGTTGGTATTATATATGACGATGTGATTAGTGAGTTCACTAATGACAGGATACTGATTAATTAATACTAGTAGGAGAAATTATGACAAGAAAATTAAGTCCAATTTGATTGATTGCAAGACTTTTGACAGCTGCAAAAAAATAAAAGTACGTACAAGATATTTTTTGTGGATATATAATAACATGCAAATGTTTGTAAAAGTTATCTAAATGTCATGAAAATGATGTAATTGATCATCTTTTGATTACGGAGCATCTTTGTCTTTCTTTGTTGCATGTATTCTATAGGTTCATGTGTGGAAAGGAAAAGTTCCTTAATCTTCACTATGCTAATCAATAATGACACTGATAATGTCCGCAAGGGCGAGTCAATTGATTAAATCAAAGGCGACTCAATTAGTTAAATAAATAAATAATATTCTCTTGAGTTAGTTATAAATCGCATTAGATCAGGTTCAATCTCCCTGATTTGCACTAATTTGAAACTTTTTTTTTTTATTTTTTTTAACCTCTTACAGTGATTGCAATCGCCATGCAAAAGCGACTTAAGCAACCAATTACCCAAAGAGAAGGCAACAATTATAAGCGACAAGTGAAGTAACAGTAGCAATACACGAACAAACAAAAATGATCCGACCAAAAGGATTCAAGTGTGGCTCAGAGATTAAGCCCATGTTTATCATTCTCATTAGCAACAAAATTGGGGCCCTTCAAGGATAAACACACAAATTATAAACAAACAAATAGAAAAAAATCCCAAACAGACACAGCGAAACATCTTCACATTGACTCTTCGAGATTTCAAGTTTTATTGCTAATTACATGGATGAAGCTAGCCAGAAAAACCACTCGATTGATTGATCATATCTTACTCAGACTAAAATGGAGGAACCTGAACAAGCTAAAGTGCGCACAATATATCATAATCTTGGTTTACTTGTATATATACAACAGATCATACACCCAAGATACGGAGCTCAGTATAGTTTATATATATGTCAGAGAATTCTTTAGACTCCACTTCGTCGAACAGGACACAATTAGCTGCTGCTATAAAACAAGGGATTAGATTAAGAAGCAGCAGCCAGAGGTGGCCATTGAGATTCTTGCTGGACGAACTTGGTAGATGAGTTATTCGAGTTCACTTCACGTTGGGTTTCTGCCTTCTCTTCCTCTTCATCCTCAGCAGCCCACAAAAAGTGTGCATATGAAGCCTGCACATAACTGCAAGAACACAAAAAAAAAAATAATAATAAAAAAAATCTCAGTTTCAACAAATGAGCTCATCAAATTTCAAGATAGCTAAAATCTTTGCTTAATCCTCAAATGGAACAAAAGTCCATCAGCATTGGCAGCACATTTTGGAACTATCATTTACGACCTCTAAACTTTGATTTCTAGCCCTGTTTACATCAAAGGGAGAAGATTCCATCCTAGAACGGTACTAGCAACTTGACCACAAAATACAGAGAAAAATAGTACGAGAAAATGATATTAGAAATGGTTCCTTCCACAAGCATACTAACACAATGGACCACAAAGATATATTCATGACATGTCATACAACAAAAACTAGTTCAGAATCCCTATTGCTCAAATGCAAGAGTATACAGTATTTGATAATGATATAATCTTCATGAGATACAAAGACAAAAAAATATCCAAGTGAAGAACAGTACTCCAAAGATTAGCCACCACAAACCAAGATTCTTGTGTAACTAGTACAAAGATCCATGGTCAGGGGTGGAGCCACGAGGTGCCCCCCTAAATGTTTCCTGATTGCATTGTTTTTCTCTATATTTCTTTGATTTTGTTGAAACATTAAGATTTTATTTTTCCCCTAAAGTTTATTCCTGTCTCTACATTGTTCCAATGTTCATAACTTGTTGACAAGGATAACATAAACCAAGCTTGTTATTTAGCCTGAGATTCAAGATTCTTGAGTGATCAAATGGTAAAGTCATATGAATTCTATTCACAAGTTGTTCAAATCAAGATAAGAACAATAAAATAAACATCCTAAACAAGCAACTCATTAAATTTCATTTCAGTTCAGATTCAATTATGTTCAGTTCAGCTTCATTAAGTTCGGTTCGAGAGAACATACGCAAAAGTATCTGATCAAGGAGAAGTAGAGTATGGTGGTTTATACCAGTCATCAGGCTTGGTTTCAATAGCTTGAACATGATAGGACTCAGCTCTTGCAGCATCTTTCTGTGTCTGCCATATTAGATCAGCATAAAGAGATAACACATTTCCATCACTTGGATTAGCAACAATAGCCCTTTCACAATACTCCCCTGCTTTCACCAAGTCTCCTTTAACCTACACAACACAACAAATTACACCACACAATGAGACATGAGTATTTTGTATTTAACAATGAACTAAAAATAATATTCCCAGGTAAAAAATCAAACATTTTGATAATAAAGATTGAATTTTGATACCTCTTTCAAGAACTTGGCATAATTGGCAAGAAAGATAGGATTCCCAGGATTAGCCCTAATCATGGACTCATAATAGGCATCAGTAGTTTGAGGCCAATGCCAATTACCAGGATCATCATCATTCGAACCAAACCCAGATCCATCACCATTGGACCCTCCTCTACCGCCGCCACAAACCCCACCTCCGCCGGAACCACCACCAGCTCCGCCACCAACCACCAGAGTCTGAGGCTTCTTCTCTGGTTCTTTAACCGGCGTGCCCAGAACAGAAGTGGAGAAGATAACGTCCTTTTTGGGCTTAACGGCTGTTGGTGAAGAAGGGAGGCGGTTCTTGTGCTGATGATGATGATGGTGGTGGTGGTGGTGATGGTGAGGATGAGGATCAGAATCGAAGAAAGCATTGGAACTGGAATTGATCTTGTCGTCGCATGTGATGAGGGAGACCGATCTGGTTCTGGGCAATTGGGGCAAATGGGTGGTGTTGTCAGTTGAATCTGGAGAAGAAGCACCTGACGATGAAGTGTTGTGTTGGAGCCATGAATTCAAGATTGGGGACGATGAGCTTCGTAGTAGCATTGTTGAATTTTGTCTGATTTTTGTATGAAGAAATTGGAAGGTGGTCAGGTCTGGTTGGACTAGGAAGACTGAGGGTGGTGGAATGAGACTCAAAAGGGGGTTTATATAGACGATCAGATCATCAGTCCGTCCCGATTTCAGCTTCCTCTTGTCATTTACCAGGGTTCGTAAAACCAATTTATTTTCCTAAACTATAAAACCTTTTACGTCAGTCAATTTAAACTCTCATTGTTATATTTATTACTCGCGTAAATAATCATCATTGTATTTTCAAAACTTTTACACAGTTTTAGTTAAAATTTAAAAATATTGTGTAAAAAGAACGGAAACAGGAGATCACGATAAAGGGAGGAGGAGTAAATGGTTGGAATACGAGATAAGGACTTCACGAGTAGATGGAGGGCATTCTTTTAACTGCTAGTAATAAAGAACTTTCTACCACTACCATTTAGGTGCGTACTGGGTAAATATTCGGACTTCATAATAAACTGGGTGTAGAATAGTAAACAGTCTTATATAATGACATGTAGGCCCTCGTGCTAAGTTGAATGTACATAGTGCAACAGACTCATATTCAAAAGGTATAAATTAAAATTTTGTTGCAGTGAGAGTTAAATATGTGACATGGAGAGCTTATTATATTTATTATGTTCAACCAAACCGAGCGCTAAACGATAGAAAGGGGATCCTAAGAGAGAGCGTTATGAACACTTACTAGTTACAAGTGATTTTTTTAATTTAAAATGACAAATTTAACTACCCTACTCACTAATTATTTACCTCCTTATAATTCAAAATAAATAAACCTATACCAATTATATGTCTCCATCGAAGTTCGAACTCCTTGCTACTTCAACACCTTACCAAGTTACCATCGGACCATACCAAGTTAATATTATCCCACTTTCAACCACTCAAGACTCAAGAGATACTCTCTTAAGGCGTCAAAAGGGTGAATTTTTGTTTACGGAGAATAGTAACCAACAGGTATGGCATGGTTTGATCTGGGTGATTGTTAGATTGGGACTGTCATTATACCATAGTTGTTGTTAGAGGTGAATTTATTAGGGATATAAATGATACTACGACATGTATCCCCATTATTACTCGGACAAGAATGGTGGTGCATGTTAGGTTAAAATCTTCACGTGGAGATAGAATTAAGATAGATACAGATGGCTGCGTATTGCCCATGCGAGGCGACACGAGACGAGATCAAAAACAGGGAGGGTGGCCACTATTTAGTTTACCACGTCCTGTACAAGCTACAAATCCACAATTTCATCATGCTTAAGTATAGTGTTTGGGAGAGGGCTTTGGGGTAGATATTTTATTTTGAGAAAAATCTACTTACCCCAAAGCCCTCTCATTTACAGTTCAGAATAAAAAATTCAATTCCAGAGCTTTCTTTCAAATACTTTGTAAATAAAATACTACTCCATAAGGTTGATGGAGTGGTAAGGGTATAAAAAAGAAAAAAACCTCCATGTTTACTCCATTTTGTAAAAGTGGTAGTTTAATTCGTGAGTTGTGACAACTATTTTGTAAAAGATGATGGGCTTAACTTTTGAATTAAACTACTGACCAAGACTGATCACTATAACGATTTGCGGCGGGGATAGGATACAAGTGGTAAAACAAGTGTAACAATGTCGTGGTGGTTATCACATGATGATGCTCAAAGCCAATTTGGCAAATGTAAACCAGACGCAGTAAAATATAAACGGACGTTATCAATTAATTTGGGAGTACAATTGTCATTCATTGACTTTACATCGCTCTAATTTATTATTTATGGTTTTATTTCTAATTCTATTTTCTAATAATTTCAATTGATATCACATTACGGTTTAAATCACATATCAGTAACCTACGTTTTTTTTATTATTATTTTTTATTTTTTAGAGAATCATTTTTGGAATAGACAAGAGATGATCGATACCAAGCAGCGATAATCAACCCCATGCAAACTCCTAGCAAAAAGCAAGCCTCTTAGATCGGAGGTTCGAGTCATCACGGACGTAAATGAGAAACCACTATTGATTCTCGCTTTGCCGCTTAAAAAAAAAAGTAAGTCTCTTAAGTATACAGTTTAATTAGTTTCGGAAATGACATGTGTATGCACATTTACACTATCTATTCTTTAAAGAATTGTACTTAAAACAAGTTTAATTTTATAAATTGCCAATAAATAACTCAAGTACTCACCAGTTAAAATACTTGAATGATCCTCGCACATATACGTTGTACCTCCATATATATATAGGAATCAATTGGAATTTGTATGCTCTCTTTGTCTTCCTTCATATTCTACTATTCATTGAAGCATGTATGGTATGGGTTCACTTCACCTCGAGGCTCCCACTTTATCATCATCTCTCTACTGCTGCTGCTGCTAAATGTTCAATTTCATATGGTCCAATCCAACATCTTCTCATCGTGGTGGTTACTACTTATTAGTCACACAGAATAACGTAAACCAAAACACAATTAGCTAAAGCTCATCATGTGCTTTGGGAATTTATAACGCATGTTAATTATGTTATCTATATACTATTCTCTTCTTGGCCAAAATGAAATGGCCAATGTACCTAAAGGTCTAAACTAATTATAGATCAGATGTCAACATATATCAACAGTTGAGGATAACTTATTTGTGCTGGAGAATTATCTCATGTAATGATGTGAATATAAAACGTATCCTCTTATAATGATCAATCAAATAACCTTGGACCATCATTAAAGTTTATTTATTAATTATTCAAATTACTTACTCCTATTTTATACTCAGGACATTCAGGACACATGTTTTAATCCGCACACTTTGTCCTCACTTGTGCGTGAACTTCCTAATATGTTACCTTTCCTAAAATTTCTCCACAACAAGCACATTTAACTCTGAAGTTCTTTTAGGTGGATTCCAAAAAAAAAAAAAAAAAAGACATCTTATTAACATGAGTAGTGTTCTCAACCTTGTAAACCTTGTAAGCTCTCTGAAATTCTGGAATATTATATATATGTGTGTGTGTCTGTGTTTAGCCCGTTTTCCTGGACATGGGAAAAGTTTGTAAAAAAAAAAAAAATAGTTCGCCATGCTTATATTTTTAACAAAAGGTCGAAACTAAGATGAATTAAACTAAGTTGTGAATTAAGCATAAATCCAAGTTCACGTGAAATGGGACCGGACTCAAGCTTTATGCATAATTTGGAGTTTGGACCACGGTCCGGCCCAGCGTGTAGGTGGTGAGGGATGATGATCATGGTGATTAATTTTGAATTTGAGGGTATTTTTATAATTATAAGAAAAAGAATCATACTAATGTGCATCACGCGGCCGAAAATTATTTCTATACTCTATATAAAATGATTATGATATCGAACCCTGTAAAATTCTTATTAACCATGTCAGAGGCATGGACTATCATACTTGTTTCAGTTGTTTGCATGTAAAGTGAAGGAGCCAAAAAGTGTTTTGCAATCATTTCATATAACAACCTGTTGCTATCAAATAACTAACCCCATTTCACCAATGTACCAATAAAAAATAAAAAAATAGAAACTTCATTTCAGTATTTCGCCAAGGTACAAATGGGGGAGATTGCTTTTTCACATCTCCTCTGTATTTTACTTCGGAAATAACAATACAATATTTTTCATTTTTTATCTTTCAATCCGACGTGATCCAATTGTTAAAATATTTCACATCACTTTAAGAGTAATATATATAAGTTGGATAACATTATTACCTAATATGCTATTAACCCAACTTCAATATTAAACTTAAGGTTGATGATGGGTGCACCGCCCCCAACCGATGATAATTCTGATTTGTCCAAGAATAACATTTATGATTTCACGTGTAAAGCCGACTAACCGCAACCTACTCGGGCGTAAAAGAATATCCCAATCTCTTAATGAACCAAGTAATAATATGGATCGGGCCGAGTGAAAAACGGTCCTTGTATCCACAAGAGATACCAACATAGAGTCATACACCAAGCCAAGGTCTAGGTCATGTACTGACACATGGACCTTGAGGTGGAATCAGGAGGCCACAATTACCAGGATCCTACGGACACCATTTCGGATTTTAGAAAAGTTAATTCTTTAATTTACCTATGAATACACACTTGAAGTGCACTAATGTGGTGTGTATATTCACCTCTATCAAAGGCCCTAAATAGATCTGATTAGCTTACTTTTTCTTTTAAATTTTTTTTTAAAATGGTAAATATATTACGATTACTCCTACACTATAAACTACACCGCTTTATAGGTATACCAACATCCTAAATCACCTTATGATTCCATTAGAGATCGAACCATACACCTCTCACCGTTCGAGTTCCATACCACTACGCCATGTCTCTGAATCTGATTAGCTTCCTGGCTTACTGCCTCAGTCACCCTTCTCTTAATCACCCTTAATCTGTTAAAGGCAGGTCGGTTGAAATTGCGTAAGGAATTGCGTAAGGGTCTAACCTCTCCTTTATTACACAGGTACTGAACCAAGCATTAACCGAACCGGATCAACCGTGTACCATCACTACCCTACCCAAGAAGAGGCATTTAGAATTATTCATGCCATATCAGTTTGTCGTGTTTATGGCAGCAGTATTATATTAATATTAAAATTGACGGCCAAGAAGAAGCGGCAGCTAATAGCCTAATATGATCATATGCATGTTGTGCGGACATGCAGCCAGGTTGAGACGTTGATGAATAAATTGAGTTCGTCCATTCTGTAACTACACATGTCTATAAGCGCTAATGGCCTGTTGACACGCCTCTCTGTTTAAAGGACACAGTCTCTATTTTGAAGCTTTCGGAAAGCGATTTGTACATCTTGGCTACACATGATACTTAATACTTATGGTTGCGTAAAAAGTTGACATCTCGTCTTTCCATTTTTTTTACCTTACCTAGCTCATCATATTTCAGGACCATTTATAAATTGTCATCAATCATCATGCCCATAAATAATCAATTTCTTTCTTTCTTATTACCAGCTTCAGGCACTTTTTAAGTACATAAAATAAGAAATTTTTAAACAAGTCATCTGCTTATAGGACGTATATGTGAGCGTTTAGCTTTTCATTTACAGATGTTCGATATGTGATATATGTTGTACCATACAGTCTACGTAATCCGAGAGGGTCCCTTCTTCTCTGAGCGGGTATGGCTCATATCCATGCCCAACGGATTGTATGATAGACCTGAGGAAAAGGTTAGGCCAAGACAGTGCCCGTCCCTAGGCATGTATAACAACCTCCATCGCGACCTTCCCTTTTGAGAACATGAACCTCCATCATGACCTTCCCTTTTGAGAACATGTTCCACAACATTAAGTGGGGGTTCCAACTAGTAGGGTGGGGTGTGAGAAGAGCATACCTTAGGCCCTGACCGCCCTGAATGCGCTGCCACATAACTATAATCACCACAGACGCAATTCAACATTCTCTGTAACACGTCTCCTCAGAAACCTATATAGCCCAAAATATACATCAGTGAGGCACATATTTATAAATATCAACCTACCAGAGATAAAAAGTTCCGAGGGGAACTTAACTGCTCAACTATTAAGTCATTATCCGACTTATCATATGCAAGTCGGTCGGTAAAATGGACTACCTGTCCGGCTGTCCCCCTAACGCTTTATATACAGGTACTCACACATGCAGATGAGAGAAAGCATACCTACACGGAATTCTAAATCATCAACATGGAATTCATCTTGAAATTGATAGGACCACGCACACTTAGGATTCAAGACAAATGCAGCCGTTACAACAAAACTTTTACTCCAAGACACATACATCCAAAAATGTAAGGAAGGAGGTTACAACCAAAAACATAAGAAAAAGGTTCTAACAAGTAGGACATACAACTTCCAAAATGTGAAGTAAAAAAGAAAAAATAGAAGTTGATCTAATTGAGTAATCTTCACTATGTTATCAATTCAAGTTAATCAATATTTAATCATTGTTATATGATAATCATCAAGTAATTGATGGAGTTTCTTCGATGCTAAGTGTAAGAGCATGTGCTCGTACAACTCACTGTAGCAATGGGTCCCAACGAACAGTGAGGTGTAAGAGCACACCTAGCACCGAATTTTCAGGTGTAAATTTTAGTTACCCTGCACATGAAGCCAACAGGCAAGTCCTGTCAGATTCATGGAGTGGACAAATAACCATTCAACTCTGGTAAACTGGCCTCATACATCAACTTCCTTGGAGCCCAGTCCAGCCTGATTACTGTAAAGATCGAACAGTTCTGAACACCAAGTGAAAGGTACATAAACTACTAATTCCACAAGCTCAGATTATGTTCTGCTTTCGGGTGGATCAGAATCAAACTACCGCAACCATATTAATAAGTAATTAACGTACACATAATTTTAAAAAAATAAAAATAAAAACAAGAAAAAACAGAACAAAAATCATTTGCATTTCTGATGGAGACATTTTGCTGCTGAAAATGACGAGTAGCTTGTTACACTCCAGTCCTCCAGTTTGATCATTTTTATCTTGCATTTACGATCTTCAAAACCAGACTTTCCAACTAGAGACAATAAGCAACCCTCTAGTCCATTCACTTAATGACACATGTACGTCGGAAGAATCTAAGACGTTCCAACTCTAGATAAAGGACACCATCGTACTGATTGGACATGCATTATGGCCTTTTCATATTAAGATAGCCCATAGTTCCAAGGCCAGATATTTCTTAATCCCCTTCAGCACAAAGTTGCACTTCATATCATATTTCAAGACTTTAATTTAACAGTCCTGTTATGACAAACAAAGTCTAACTTAGGGTATTTAACAAAAAAAAGTCCTTGGGAGATATGGTACCTTTAGAAAACACTTCCGTGCGAAACCATAACTTCCAAGAGCCCCCCTTAAACCCAATTCCCACATGAGTTCCATAAACCCAACATAAAGAGAAAGGAAAAAAAAAGAAAAGAAAAAACACAAACCTAATCCAGATAACTGCTCTGCTCTGCCAAAATAACACACTTCAGTAACAAGAAGACATTAAATCTTATCAAAGATAGACTGTTACCTATTTTTGGCTAAGAAACTAAGACCCAGCTGTTATTGGCTCGTTACACTAATTTATCAATCATCCAGTAAGCAAGTGACACGGTTCATAAAAAAGCAAGAAAGTGAAGCCAATGACACACTCGTTCAACCAATGAGCATGAGCCAGAACTGTACTAATGTTAGGATCATTTCTAAGATGACCTTACTAGAACATTTAGCCTCATTACCTGCTTCCTAACATACACGTTCATCTATCTATGAGCAACAGCTGCCCTCCAATCCAGATGTGATACAAGACACTTCCATCAATAATTTTCATGTAATGTAACACAACAAAAAACACAAGATAGAATTATTCCACATGTAGCTCTACTAAATTACATCAATAAAAGCCAAGTGGTTTTTAAGAAGCAATTTATTGAAGATAGACCTGTTTCTCAGAAGATGATAAGATGCAAAAACATATCAAAGTAACGGTTCTAGTAGTCTTTCCGGTAGGTAAGTGAGCTTTCATCATAAAGAAAATGGAGCAGGCAAGTGAGCTTTCAGCATAGAGCAAATGGAGTAGGTAAGTGAGCTTTCAGCATAGAGCAAATGGAGTATAAAGGCTCACGCAGACACAAATCTACTCCCCAAGAAGGAGAAAATGGAAGAGACTGGTAAAACAGAACAAGGATGGAGTAACATTTTACTTGCTCACTAGTGAACAAGGCAGAGCAAAGGTCTCTCTAAAGTATGATACTGATAAATAACTCACAAAATATCTAGCAAATAGTAGTACATATGACTGCCATACGCGTACAAATGACGGATGTCTTCTTAATGGGTTAAACATATCCGGAAACTGAACAAGACTTCAGTTCATGAACGAAAACCGGCCAATTCAGGTAATTTGTGTTACACACTAAAATTTAAAGATAAGACCATCTTATCTTTTCTATAGTCCAGCTCAACATTTCTCTATCATAGGCCATAGGAGGAGCTTACCCATAGAAGACGAACCTACATAAACATATTCTGCAAAGCTTTTATCGTCATAAAAGGTAAACTAATCAGTGTGACAAATATGCAACAACAAGTTTGTATAAACAGATCATATCAATAGGATTCTCCAACCACCTGATCTTCTTATCCTATCCTTACTTGTATAGTGTATTTACAGCAATACTGAAGCTTACAATCATTTCCTAAACCGAGATCCTTTGTTGGGCCTTCCATTATTCTTCCCATCCCATGCACAAGACCAGAAGAAAAGAGACATCCAGAACAGAACGGCAAAAAATATTTGCAGAGTATCCTGAAACCTGGTGAAAGTTGCTACCAAACCTGATGAACATTTTTAACCAGAGAAACCATTAAATTTTTTAGCTAAAGATGATTTTCAAGAGAGCAAATAAACGGGTAAAAGAAATCCTATTGCAAACATATCTGCAGTCATTAAATAATTATCATACTCATAAAATAACTTGCCGTATAATATTCTAAATAAATTTCTTATGCCATTGTTCTAAAGATGTCCATACAAAAACATCTATTTGACGAGTTACCACTGAAATCACAGGTTATAATCGCAAAGTCTATACATGACTATAGCTGTAATTTAGAAATGCATGTTTGTTCAATCAGGCCAGGTACACACCTTCCACGTCAAATTAAAGCTAATCTTGTTCTTTTCATTTTGCCTTAAATTACTATGAGTAAGTGAATGACATTGCATGATCTGGTTTATCTGTGCCAGAGATGTACGCACTGTTTCACCTCCAGTATTTTCTGTTTTTAGTGCTTCCGGCGTCCTTTCCTTTTATTGTTGTGTTGGGCTAACAGGAGTACTATGTGACCATTTCACTTCACCAGAAGTGAAGGTTAAAATTACAGATCATCTTTCAATATAATAAAACAGGACTTCCATACGGAACTGACTGCAAAATGACTCAGTTGATGTACAACCAAAAATCATGTGAGGCGATAAAGCAATAGCAAGCACATCAGATATGGTCTCAAAAACACATTATTCAAAATGATAAAAAGAAAGTGAATCCGTGGTCAGGTGGGATAGATAGCAACTGATATTAACGCTGTAAAATTATAAACTTGTTCAGCTTAGATACCGATAATGACCTAGTAAGTGTTTCATATTTCTTAAGTGAGGCCCTAATATCAAAGGCAAGTCTATTCAATCAGAGTTCTACACTATAAAATATATAAATGCACTCGACATAATTAGAGACTGAAAGGTACGTTGATAATTATGTAAAGATACATTCAAATATAGTTGTCAAAAGAGGCAAATAATGCAGCGGAGGGCTGAAGCAAATAGCGACTCATGGCGACAATTTAGCAGTTAGTGCTAGTCATCACTATATGCTGGAGAAATTAGCCTACTGACACTTCTGTTTAACACTGCTATAGCACTTAGCGGATAGCGACTGTCAATTTTTCAAATGTATTTGATTTAAACAGAAACATAAAATACAATAGAATCTTGGAGAAAAAGTACCAAACCTAAGAAACTCCGAACTTCTCTCTTCCAGCAAAGTCGAGGTTGTCTTTTGTAACTGTTTTAGTAGATTGATATGTATGATGGTTTTTACAAGCTGACCCCTGTACTTTGAACAATACTCGCCATTTAATTTCTAGGCGCTATAGCTACAGGTCATCTTTGTGCACTGTTTCCATAAGTGTGCTTTTACTCTATGACAATGCAAAATAAATCTAGAAAAGATCGGCTTCTCTGATACCTAAAGGACATCAACTTGCAACTGTAGCATTTATCCTGGCATTTTCTCATTTGACAAGCAGATTTTCTAGATGGAACTTAATGCAAGTCTTCACACAGCATTACAAATACCTGGGAATATGATAGAGCAGTAGCTCCGTAACAGAATAGTTATGAAAAAGCTTATAACTAAGGTAACCACATCGATATTACATGGCAACGTTGTTGGACGTTCACACTCGACCAGGACGCAGGTGCAAGCAATTTTACAGGTTTTGTTCTCTGTCTTCATCCAGAAAGGTGTTTACCAGAAGGTAAACAAGGAGGGTACTCAACAACTTAGCGAGTTCGATGTCCTTGGAGTACCCTCAGAATGAGACATCAGTAGCTATTAACAATCCTTCGCCCCTGAATGCCCCTTTTTGGTCTGTTGCTACTTGGTCTGGATTGATGAATGGAAAAGTGCCATCAAGCAAGAAATCTTCATGCAGCATAAATCACAAGCCAAGAGAAGAGCAAGAAGGCATGTCACCTCTATGTCGAGCTCTTCCCCCCCCCCCCCCCACCCCCCGCGCGCGCGAATCAAACAGTTTGGTAGGCATTAGAATTAGAAAGGTAATGAAATGTGATTTTTATGATCACGTTAGAGCTAACACCAACTGGGCGCAACATGTGGCTTATTCAAAAATAATAATCTGGCCCATGATGTGCGGAGAGGAAAAGAAAAAGGCATACATATGACAAAAAGAGATAGTACTAAAGTATGATACAAATAGTCCAAGGAAGTTTAAATGTTCAACATGAGAAGAACAAGAGGAAGATATTAATAAAGTTTATATATAAACTATCATGCTCCAGTAATAATAAGTGCATCGAGGACTACAAGGTAAACAAGCATTGATGATTCTTTTGATAAACAACCATCTAATACATGTCTGTTCTTTTGCCCATATGGTATTGCATGCAATGTTGTGCGTTCAAAGACTTTTAAGTTGATGATTGGATGGAAGCTATGCTGAAGACTCACATTTTCAGCTATCATGAAATCAGGATTCTGCTTTGAAAAAAAGTTAGAACAGACTAAGAACTCGATGAATCGTAATGTGGGAAAAACAGCAACCTTGGATGTTCAGTCATGTCAGATTTTTGGATAGATAGATAGGTAAATAGAACTTTGATAAACTTCTCGGTGAATGGTCCATCAAGATCCATGTTCCATGAGTTTGATGTTTTCTTTTTAAAAATAAAACAGGTGGAAGAATATGTGACCTTCTTGATAGTTCTGTTGAGGAGACTGGTGAAAAAATGTGTTGCACAAATCATCACTGAGAACGGAAGTACAAGTTGGTTGGTAAGACTTACTCTCAATTATTATTTATTATGAATCTATGATTACTCTCTATTCTTTAGTGGAGTTTCACAATTATTCTAAAGATTAAGAATTAATAAGAAAAGTGGGGTGGGGGGGGGGGGGAGGAGTAATACATATCAAAGGGAGGTTTTGTACTTTTAAAACATCGTTTTAGATCTTTGAGAGGATGCCATTGATGGCCTCTTACCCTTATCATTTCAATATTTAATATTAGTAAATCCTCTAATCCATATGTTGCATTTTCCTCTCTTTTCCTTCTTTTGGCTAACTGGAGTGGATAGTTGCCAGCGAGCCAAGGGAGCAATGCAACCAATGTGCAGGTTACAGATATAGATTGCGGCTATAACCAAATGAGGTCATAAGAAAAACATCAAGATATTAGTCTACAATTTGCTAAACCACTATTTCCTGCTACATCAAATAGCTCATCTAAGAAGCTTCAGTAGTGGCGACCTAGAGCCCTGCTCCCCACTAATGCAGAGCTACCTTAGTAGTGTCATAAGGCTTTATTTTAATGAAACCACCATGTCAATTTGGTCATGCCTTTCGGGAGACGGGAATATACCTATGTGAAGAGATGAAATCGTGGTGGGGAAGGAGGACAATCTTGAACTTAGTATTCATCGGCTAGCCCAATTCAGGGATAGCATTACTGCTATGTAGAAGTGACATACTGACATCCAATATTCTTTAGGGCAATGCATGAGAGCAGTCAGCTAAACATGTTGCGGGTATACTGAGTTAAAGTTCTCATCTACACGGTAGGTTATTATGTTCTTAATTTGCATATAAAGTTCACATACTCGTAAGTCACACAACCAATTTGTAAGTACTCATAGCACAATAGAACTAATTTCCAGGTCAAGCTGTTTGTGCAAGTTGGAATGTAGGATAGGTCAGGCAAGTAGGCCAAGAAGTCTGCCTCGTCATGATTCCTCTTCACATGGATTAATGTTCATTATCAATAGATGCTCCTTTAAATTTAATCTCAAATCTATTAACAACAATCCACTAAACTAAACACCATGCGTCAGAGCTTACCGGTAAAGAGAAGTGGCAAAAGCGGACTTATAAGATGAGATTGATGCAATAACTTGATAAACACAAGAGAGCAAGAATAACAATCTCACAGTACCAAATCACTCGATCTTCATCTGTTTTAGGATCGAATATTTTATATTTATAATAGCTTTTCTAGCAATTTTTGTTCCATGTTCAGCTCAAAGGACAGTACAAAAGCCATAAAAACAACTCCAGCTCTCCCTCCAAGCACAATTCCACTGGTAGTAGTATCGTGCTTGTAAACGAGCTTATATTCCGTCATAACGCTTAACGAATACTAGGAATCACTGATATCAGATGTAATGTCTACTCTATAAGTAAAGAGAATTCTCTTCCACTTGGAAACAACCGAGCTAATTTAATGCCTAATTCACAGGCACATCAATAATCAATTGACAACTAGTAATAGTTCACAATTAATCCAATCAACCAAGGGAACTAGAGAAGTAAGGTGCAAAGTTGCAATAAGTCATGCTACTCAATTAAAACACGAAACCTAGAAGTTACAGAAAAATCAAGGAATTGAAGCAGGAAAAGTGTGTACGTACCTGAAGAAGGAGGCGTATTATTCTTAGAAGGAGGTTCGGGGTTTGGACTCGTGGCGTAGCAGCGGACTGAGCGAAAATTCCGTTTAAGGAGAAATGGACGGAGCAGATTTACAGGAGAAGAAGAGCCGCAGATGGATGTTGCATTGTTGATGGATGTCGCCGCCTTTAAACGGCAGACTGGCGGTGGAGGATGGTGGTGATGGTAGAGGTTAGTAGTACTCATCGGGAGAGGAGTACACGACGCCATTTTTGCGCAAATTTTCAGGTTTTCAGTTTTTAATAATTTTGTGAAAATCGGTTTTAGAGCCACCGGTCCAGTCCGCTGCTTTCTTGGGTATGTGCCACAGGTCCATTATTATTTCCCTCCAGTCCATTTGGCTAGTGTTGGACTTGGGGAAATTTTCACCAAATTCTCATACAATTATTTTTTGACTTGTTTCACCTCCGTTTACTCCTAAACTATAATGAAAAATTAATTTATAAAAGTATATTATGAAAATATAATGTCTCTATTTTAATTATATAATTTCATTAATTATTTTTTCGTTAAGATTTAAGATTTATTAGAGGTCAAACTGGACTAAAAAAAATCAACAAAACACGTTAGGCTCGACGGGCACAATTCTACTAACACGTTAGGCTCTATCTCACAAATGCAAACTACCCCAATTTTCTTCTTCGGTGAGCTTCGCCATTTCGTTAGCCACCATGTTCGCCGTTTTGGACACCCACTGTAGCTCGATCGACCATGGTTTGTGTAGTAGTTCCCAACACTGTCTAATAAGCTCGTCAAAAGTTTGGGAGCGGCTTCTTTCTCCCATCACATCCAGTAGCTTAGAATTGAATCAAATTCAACAATAATCTAGCTTGGGGATCCATCTTTCCCAATCTTTATTGAGTCCTACGTGAAGTGTAAGCTAAATTTCAGTCATGGAGGCGGTTGAATCGATTGGGTGAAATCCCACTCAGAATTGCCTCGTTCATCTCGGAGAACACCACCAATCGCAACGTGGTTTCTTCCGGTGGTTAGTTACCCACCAATGTTGAGCTTGGCCCAGTCCGATCCCAATTTGTTCCAAGTACTATTGTTATGCCTCGACTTCTTGCATTTCATTGAAGTCTACAAATCCATAGTACTCAACTGCTTGATTTGGAAGATTAGCACAGTTTTGGGTAGTGTTTGCCTTTGAAAATTGAAAACTGATTCATTGTGGGATTTCCAAATGTACCAAATCGTAATAGCAAACACCCATTTCCACGGGGTGTGGGGGAACAGTTTGCAACACTTGGCTTCGTCAAAGAGATTTGTCTTGAGCTAGTTCAAGTCTCTACCATTCAAGAAAGCAGGAGCATACTTTTAGGTACCAGTTCTCGCGACACTTCAATAGTATTTTCACAATATCGTAATATATGAAAAACTATCTCGTCACCGCAGGGGCATTCATTAGGGGCACGCCGCTGAAGAGCTTATCTTTTTGACAAAACGAAGATTTCGTAGCCATCTTATCCTGCACAACTATGTCTCAGCCGGGGATCAAACCATGCACCTCTCTTCCGACTCCAGCTCCATTCCACTGCAGTTATAACTCGTGTCCAAATTCAGTTTACACGAGTTGGTTCTATTTATTCCCTTTTCTTCCCTCAGTTTGAAGAACGTAATTGCATTTCATCCCTTTCATTTTCTTCTTCTTTCATTTTGGTCCCTGGTTCTTTTAATTTCTCTTTGCATTTTTATCTTTAGTAAAGTGCAAACAAGTCCCCAAATTATAAAGTGCAAAAACTGATTTATCCATGACTTTGCAACTGGTGGCAATAATCATACATAAATACATCTTCTTTTATATATACAGGAGGACTCATATTATATATAGTAAACCGTACGTACTTCTCCAAGACATCGATATCACTAATATGAATCAGAATAACTAGTGATCATAAGCTGATAATTAAAGATGGTGACACAAAACATCAATCATCAGTACATAAAATAACACATATATCTTGACGAGGACATGCATGATCGATCGATCGATTCGCTCAAGGTTGATAAATCTTATTTCCACAACGGCATTTCCATGAGAGAAGATAATAACTGCCATCATCTCTGTGAAACAATTCTTGATGAATTTTATCATTATCATGATCACGAGTTGTTGTTGTTGTATCCTTGTGGGGTGGAATTACTAGAGTTGCCTCACACGGTCTGCAGTTCAGGCATTTGTTTATACAAGCTGGAGGACGCGATCCCAATAGCATCTTCTTCTTCAGCTGCACTTGTTCGCCAATTGATACTTCTGTCGCACCAGCTGCTAATTTATAGCCAAAAAACTGCTGATTAGTATCAATCATGCATTTAGATCAGGGACAAAACTGTTACTCATAATAAATATAATTTGTAGCCAGCAGGCAAGATATTCAATAAACAAAAGACAATTAATAAGATTAAGCAAACAAATGATCAAATAATCTTGCATACAATATAAAAATCTCTGCAGAAACAAACTACTTTCAAAATTCTGTTACACTAGCTATAGCATCACAATTAAATTCTGTTTTGAAATTGCTAATTAATTATCAAGTAAGAAAATTTAGTAGAGGAGAGATCAAGTTAGAAATCTGAAACAACTTACATATAATAATTCTCTTGCATGGAGTTTTTAAGCAAGAAAAATGAGATAATTAAGTAGTTAAGTACCTGATTGAGGATGAGGCAGCAGAGTAGTTAAAGAAAAGAAGATGATAACAGTGGCTGTAAAACATAGATATAGCTTCTGGTTTCTTGGTGAAGCCATACTATAGTATAACTGTTATGTTAAACAATTAAGCAATATATATGTATTGAGATACAACTCACTGTTTAGTAGCTAGTGTTTAGCTATGTATATATCTGAACAGAGAGTGAAGTGAAGGAAAAAGAGCAGTAGAAGTAGTTAAGTACTGGTGTTTGTGATGGGAGATTGGAGAGAGATGTTGTGGAATATTGATTCAATTCAATTCATTTGAGTGTTTGGAAAAAGTAGAAGAATAGAGACAAAGTGTTAACTGTTTCCATACCAAGGGACAGGACAGCTCATATACTGGTGTTTGTGGTCTAAATTTGACATATCACACAGAAAATTATGTTATTTACTTTCTCCTTTTGGGAAAATGTCAAATTGTGACCATAGTAGTGTGTCTACATTGATGAATTGAAGTGACTATTTCAGAATCTTAATTTACACCACATTGGAGTTTGAGTTTACCCCTTAAAGATGTCTACATTGTTGAAAACTTCTTGTCATAGATCACCTCAAAATGCCTTGGCTAGTATAGATGCGAGGAGGAATTTAAAATAGTAGGTTTCAGCTTATCCCTTGGACGGGTTGCATTCCCTTGATGAAATAATCAAGTTTTTATACACAGCTGATGTGTTATAACTTGTCTAATTTCATCACAAATTCGTTTGTCGTGTGATTGTTATTTAGGCTGATTTTGGTTTCATTGTATGTACCCTTGCTCTTCATTAATATAGCTCTTTTATCCTAATGCATAAGCTTACCTACAATATAATTTTAAAAAAATAATAAATCCAAGTCCTTTCTATCAAATTGATCAACAAAAATATTTAGCAATGGCTGGTTCTACTTATAGCTAGACATTTCAGATAAACTAGTGTTACATTTTGTTTAAGTGATGCTCGGTCACTTCGATCACACAGTACTATAGAATGAAGGGAGGCACATTAGCCCCGGGATTCAACATAGACTACCAATTAAAGTCAACTAACAACACAATCATGGAAGAATTTCTCTCGAGTTCAGTGTATGTCTACTGATCATGCGGACCAAGAATTCAACTATAGTCTATAGTATACATCAATGGAAACTTTGTAAATATATACAGCATATTTTTCCAGGAAACTTGAAAGACTTGATCATTTCCCTAGTACTATATGTTAAACTTGAGTTTAGTCCCTCCTGGGTACCCTAGACCCGGCCCCCACCCCTAGATCCAAAATTACTCTGTGTCTCTCTCTATCCAAGAGAAGTAAACTAAGCAGGATAACAGTTGCAATCCCAATTTGCATCAAACTGTAGGAGACACAAACTGGCAAAACTGTTTTAAACTGCTGTTCATACACAAAATAAAGGATACTTCATATTAACAAAAATTAATTTCAAATTATTTTAAACTACTCCTCTATGTCTTTGATCCTTCTTGGGTGTTGTTTGGGGGAAGGTTTAGTCTTTTCATCCTCTCCGTTCCGGTATTCCAAAGGTTGTTGATGGTTCTCTCCTCTCTGCTTTGCTCTCGGACTCGGCCTCAATATTGGACTCTTGTTTTAATTTCTTCTCCCGGTGGCTTCTACTCCTCAAGGCTTATTTTGGCTGTACAGCCTGTACTAGTAGAATTTGGTGGCTATCTTTTAGCTCTCCTTGTTTTTGTTTTGTTTGCTCCTTGTGTTTTTATGCTTCGACCGGGCGGTTTGTGCTTCGGCAAGGTGTATGAGCTAATGGTTAAGAAGACTCTTGTCTTATTTTACTTTCTTTATACGTGTCTTGCGAGCATTCCTTATGTTCTCATGTGATTAATAAAATTTTGACCGTTTCAAAAAAAAATTCATAATTAATCATGTTCTCCAATAGACAAACCATGCATGGGAACATAATCAACATCCTTGCACACAATTTACTTCCTCTCAGGCTAACCGTTATTACCGTACACAAGTTTTGTATAACATGTGCACAAGACATTTAATAGTTAAGCATGCAAATTGTGGGATGCGTTTAAAACTTGAGTGAGTCTCTGATATGGTTAGTCATAGAACATAGATCATATTAGCCTCTAGTCACGTTAGTTATAATTATCTGTTATTTTCCGTTCGTTTTGTGAAAAGTCACAATTGGTGTTTCATATTTTGATCGAGTTAATGTTAGTGTACTATAACTTTTTGACAAATAGAGCATGGAATAGTAAATCGAAGTGGCTGAGTAGAAAGCCAAAAGATGAGTGTATCAGTGTATATGTTGGAAGTTGGAACGCAGAGCAACCCAATGGTTATTTCAACGAATTCTTATGTGTAAGTCTACGTGTTTTTACACTGGAGTTGACCAAGGAGTTATCCTTGGAGTTAACCTGTTTGGTTAACTCCTATATTTGTCAACAATAATTTATACTGTGTTTTACCTTTACTTTACTACTAACTAGTTCCACAGCTGTAGATATTTATTGTATGCAGGAAACTAGCTTCTAGAATGTGTCAATAGGAAGAAGTTGTTTCTGACTAGGAAAGGAAGAAAAAAAACAGAGTATGAAAGCGTTTGGATAAAGGAGAGAGAATCCAAGTAGGAATACAATTTCTATTGGATAAAGGAGGACGAAATCAAGTCTAGATTCAGAGTTTGAAGTCATTCAAAGTTGATGTACTCTTTAGCTAAATAGTAGGAACGCGTTTCCTGATTGGATTCGCTTACTACTTTGCTAAATAGTCGCTCAGTACTTTGCTATCCGTTCAAGTACTTTGCTACTATATATATGTCGACATCGACGGTGAAGAAGAGACATCTCGAGAGCAAGAAATTTACAACCAAAGAATTCGTTTAGAGTCTTTCTTGTTTAGTTGTTTGTTTTTTAGTCTTTATACTAGTTTATATTCTAGATCTCTCTAACAACGTATTGAGAATAGAATAGATAGATTGGGTTCTATATCATCGTGAGGTGACTAGTATTGTTTCAGCTAAGATAGAATAGGGAGTATACAGCGTTGTACAAACATATTCTTCTTAGTGGTTTTTCTGCCTTGACTGGGCATCAAGCAAGCTATCCAAAGCTGCTTGAAAATTTACAAACACAGGTTCTTATTTACTTTCCGCTGTGCTTAATATTCTGATATATATTACTTGTGTTTGTCTGACTAATCTGCAGGTAGTAGTTGTGGATTACTGAGGTGTTATCGTACGAGTTGTTCAACCACATCGATAACTCCTACTTACTGTCGAATTGTTCCTATTAACAAGTTATTATCGATCCTTATATTATTTCATTATGTACGTACTTACGCTACTAGGCGCATGGCATGGCCAGTTCTTGAAATTGATCATAACACTATAAAAAATAAAATAAATAAATAAACATGTACAGGACTGCTGCCTGTGTTAGGTCTTCTTTCAATCAATTTTTCTACTCCATGGGTCACTTTTCTAAGGTACTTAATAATTTCAGGAGAAGTTGTACAATTCAATTATTGTCCACCATTCGAATCACTGACAAATTGCATCCCCGGACAGAACTCGGCATGTTTCGTAAACGAACTGAACCAAGTTCATGTGATCATGTCAAGTCCCAATTAAATACAAAGGACCAAATCTAATTCCATTCAAGTCTTTACTAATACATATATAAGGGGTTTTGGGCACTTCAAGGATCGATTTCTATCCGTTTATCTAGGTTTTTTTTGTCCGCATTTAAAACTTTCCTTTAAACATTCATTTTTATTTTTATTTTCAGAAAAAAAACTTATATATTATTAGAAAGAGTATAAAAAAATGCTCAAGAACATATACAAATGAAATACACGGAACACACTCCGGCTTATAACATTGTTAACCACATCACCGTTAAAACAAAGAGTATTTACTCGTGGTGCCATGCACTATGGCATCTAAATTTGTTCCAACTCTTCTAGAATCCAATCACATTCAATATACCGATCCAGCTTTACAGAATTTAATTTCTTGTGATGTATTGACGTACTGTAGCAGTTTGGATGATTTCTATGTAATTTGGAGTGTATCACTTACACACTAGCTCGTATTGTACATGTAAAACTTTTAAGTTAGTAAATTAAATTTTGTTTCTTTTTTTTAAAAAAAAAAGATCCAGCTTCGATATTCTGCACGATTAGTTTCTAATCATATAGAATCAGACGGTGTTGATTTCCTCAAATACAATTTCTTGTTTAAGACCAATTTCTAAGTTGAGACCGTGAGACCAAGCAATCCAATTTAATATGGATCAATCCATACTACTATATCCAATTCTATTGAATCTCGCGGGTCAATAATTCAAACCGGGTCAATTAAACGGGTTATGTATAAATAAGTGAATTCACCCGTGTCTTTGCATTTCCTCTCATTAGCAAATCATAAACCCTAGAGAGAGAAAGTTTTAGAGAGAGAAACTCACTCGCCGTCTCCGTCGCCTGAATTGAAGCTCATTTCGTCACCGCCGCCGCCTGAATTTCAATCGCCGCCACCTCAATCGTCTTATTCAGCTCTTGAAGGTGAGATTTTATTCGTTTATGTTCTTCTTCACGCATTTTCGAAATCCTAATCTACTATTTTATCATATATCTCTGCAATTTTGCTAGGTTTTTCTTCTTCTTCATGCATTTCGGTTTCTAGGTTGATTTCGGAACCCTAACTCTACGTTTTCTCGAATTTTGCTATGTTTTTGCAGTTCATCCACACTAGTTGAAGCTTATTTTGCTCGATCCTAACGCTTGTAAGTGTTTCGATCTGCTTTTGTTTTCCATTTCTATGTGTTTCGATCTTTGTGTTCACTCTCTACATCCCTTTCACCTCGATTTTATATGCTGTTGGTAAGTGTGTTTGAGTTTTATATGCAGTTTTGTTGAATTTTATGTTGTGCTTGTTTGAGTTTTACCATTGTCAATGAGTTTTATATGCTTGTTCTGTTTTGAGTGTATGTTTGAGTTTTATATTCAGTTTTGCTGAGTTTTATGTTGTGCTTGTTTGAGTTTTACCACTGTCCATGTGTTTTATATGCTTGTTTTGTTTTGAGTGTATGTTTGAGTTTTATATGCAGTTTTGTTGAGTTTTATGTTGTGCTTGTTTGAGTTTTACCACTGTCCATGAGTTTTATATGCTTGTTTTGTTTTGAGTGTATGTTTGAGTTTTATATGCTGTTCTGTTGAGTTTTATGTTGTGCTTGTTTGAGTTTTACCACTGTCCATGAGTTTTATATGCTTGTTTTGTTTTTGAGTGTATGTTTGAGTTTTTATATGCTGTTCTGTTGAGTTTTATGTTGTGCTTGTTTGAGTTTTACCACTGTCCATGAGTTTTATATGCTTTGTTTTGTTTTTAGTGTATGTTTGCTTTAATTTGTGTTAACTGTTATATGCTATTTTGTAGGGAATGAAAAGGAAATAGACTTTGAGATACCTTCCTTCATCCCCTCTAATGATGTTACACTTTCGAATTCTTTCAATAGTAATGATGATTCTTTGAAGATGATACTCCTCAGAGTAAGAAAAGGAAATGTGTTGATGATGATTATAGTTTTGAGAGTCACTGGCGTAGTTTGTGTTGTAAGAGTTGTATTCTGGTTGTTTGAGATTTATATGTTGTTTGTTTGAGTTTTAATCATATCATGTTTGAGGTTTACTTGAGATTGGGTTTTTTTGTGGTAAGCTAGTTTTTAAAGGTTTTTTGGAGTTTTATTTGCTGTCAATGAGTTTTATATGCTTGTTCTGTTTTGAGTGTATGTTTGAGTTTTATATTCAG
This sequence comes from Plantago ovata, assembly GCA_028274465.1. Taxonomy (NCBI): domain Eukaryota; kingdom Viridiplantae; phylum Streptophyta; class Magnoliopsida; order Lamiales; family Plantaginaceae; genus Plantago; species Plantago ovata. The sequence continues at coordinate 14,124,878 of CM051456.1, read as the reverse complement.
TTTTGCTGAGTTTTATGTTGTGCTTGTTTGAGTATTACCACTGTCCATGTGTTTTATATGCTTGTTTTGTTTTGAGTGCATGTTTGAGTTTTATATGCAGTTTTGTTGAGTTTTATGTTGTGCTTGTTTGAGTTTTACCACTGTCCATGAGTTTTATATGCTTGTTTTGTTTTGAGTGTATGTTTGAGTTTTTATATGCTGTCCTGTTGAGTTTTATGTTGTGCTTGTTTGAGTTTTACCACTGTCCATGAGTTTTATATGCTTTGTTTTGTTTTTAGTGTATGTTTGCTTTAATTTGTGTTAACTGTTATATGCTATTTTGTAGGGAATGAAAAGGAAATAGACTTTGAGATACCTTCCTTCATCCCCTCTAATGATGTTACACTTTCGAATTCTTTCAATAGTAATGATGATTCTTTGAAGAATGATACTCCTCAGAGTAAGAAAAGGAAATGTGTTGATGATGATTATAGTTTTGAGAGTCACTGGCGTAGTTTGTGTTGTAAGAGTTGTATTATGGTTGTTTGAGATTTATATGCTGTTTGTTTGAGTTTTAATCATATCATGTTTGAGGTTTACTTGAGATTGGGTTTTTTTGTGGTAAGCTAGTTTTTAAAGGTTTTTGGAGTTTTATTTGAGTTCTGATTATCTCTGTGTGTTTAGATTTTGATATATTTTTGTGTTGTAATAGTTGTATTCTTGTTGTTTGAGTTTTATATGTTGGTTGCTTGAGTTTTACATATATCATGTTTGAGGTTTAGTTGAGATTGGTTTTTTTTTGTGGCATGCTAGTTTTTTAAGGTTTGTTGGAGTTTTATTTGAGTTTTATTTTGAGTTCTGATTATATCAGTGTGTTTAGATTTTGATATATTTTTGTATTGTAATAGTTGTATTCTTGTTGTTTGAGTTTTATATGCTGCTTGTTTGAGGTTAATTTTTGTTAATTGTTGTATGTTGTTTTGTAGGGAATGAAAATGATAAAGACTTTGAGATACCTTCTGTCATACCCTCTGATGATGATACACCCTCGAATTCTTTCGATAGTAAGAAAAAGAAACATGATGATGATGATGATGATGATGATGATGATGATACTTCTGAGTACTTACCTTCAGAGTTTTCAAAGGGTGCTGTCAAAGATGCTAAGACACTAGTTGTTGCTGTAGTCAAGGAAAAGAGCGAAGTTGTTGAGAAAGTCCCCACGGGAAAGAAGGAAGTTGTATTTAGTAAAATATTAATCAACCATCCTTTTGACATTTTGTTCATGTTTTTAATTTGAAATTTGTCTCTGTGATATCTCAAATTAGAACTATTTTCAGTTGTATTTAGTAATTTTATTTTATATTTTTAATTTTGTTTCATATGTTTGAGTTTTATATGTTGTTTGTTTGAGTTTTATATGGTGCTTGTTTGAGGTTTGCCACTGTCCATGAGTTTTGTATGGATTGAGTTTAACCTTGAACATTCATAGATATATGTTTCATTATCCCTTGACAAATGCTTAATTGGGGTTTAGGGTTGGATGCGGTGCAGGGCAAAAATGAAGAAAACAGAGTATCGATATTAAGAAACAGAGTTCTACAAAATTCTCAATGTTAAACAAAGAAATACATACAGTATTGAAATCAAGGAACACAGTCCACAAAAAATAAAGTATTGAAATTTAAGAACACAGTTGATATAGTATTCCTTGTTTAATCAAATAACTTGTTCCTTCCTGGGGAAACTTGCTTCCTCTATATTTGAACCAAATCAAATAACATAATTTCCATATCAATAATATATGTATTCAAATACAAAGAATCCTCAAGTGTTCACTCCAAGATTTTTAACCCCTCTTTCATATAGAAAACATGAAATTCTGGTGTGTGTTTTGAGTTTTATATGCTGTGTGTTTGAGTTTTATATGGTGCTTGTTTGAGATTTACCACTGTCCATGAATTTTAGAGCTTAACCACCAGCAATCCAACATTATCATTAACCAATAATCATGGGTACAACCAGCATTATTACCACAACCAGCATTATCAATAATCATGATCACGTAATAATACATATGAGTTTCATACGAAAATTCAAGTGCAAATAGAAAGATCATCTCACTCAAGCAAATTAGCAAACACCTTATGTGCAAGTGCAATACTCATCATCATAACATATCAGGGGATTATCAAACTTCGATTTCACCATTCACTAATCCAATCAAGGTTATACACACGGATCTAACAATCAATCTCGTCATTAACATCATCCAATTCGAATCGATCAACCCAATTCAACAATGAATTTTTTTTCTGAGTTTTGAAATCTCCATGGATATGGACCTTCAAAGTCCATCAATGGGCTGTCCATGGAGTGTAGCAAGCAATATCGTTGTTCATCCATGGGAGAGAGTTTTGTTCCGTTGTCCATGGCTTCTTCGTCTTCTTCCTCTCACGTCATCTCTGATTTTGCTTTTCTGATTTGTTAATAAGGATTTTGGACTGGGTTATAAGATGACCCGTTTTCGAAACCGGGTTATAACATGACCCGCGAGTTTTATCTTCTTTGATATCCAGATTTTATCTTGTTTAATCTAGATTTCAATTCCTTTGAGTCTCATTTTGGTCTCACGGATTGAGTGGTCTCACAGGAGACGTTCTCTTCCTCAAATGTACCACGGAGCAATACATATATTTTACGAGAAACGCTAAGATATTTATGTTTTAAACCAATACTCCTGGCTAGCTAGGGAGATAGAGTATAACGATGACCATTTGCACTTGTGGTTTGGAGGTATTCTCAAGTCTCAACTCTCTGGTGTCACATTGGAGACTAGCTAGCTAGCACGCCTTGGAGCTTTGGATTTGGTTCTTTTAATTTTGTTTAAAGGTGTTGGTGCGACAAACTATCTTATGCTCTTTATTTATCAATAGAATTATTTTTAGCCGTTTAATTTGGTTTCCTTATGCGCTGAATTATCTAATTATATATTGTCATTCGGTTTAAATTTTGATTGTATCTTGTCGGTTGTAATTTGGTTCTGATTTTTTCACAATGATTATATTTTTAAGAGTATTTTTCATATTTTTTTGTACAGGACTTGAAATTTCAATAAAATAAATTTATTGTTTAAAAAAAAAAAGGAAATCAAATCAAGAAACCCAAAGAAACAAACTAATTTGATTTCAATGTGATACGTACAAACGGACTTAGTATGTATTTGGCGTCACCTTATCTTATTTGACCAATTGAATAAATAAATTGGTGACTGATTTGATAAATTACTCTATGTAATTTATTAAAAGTAAGGTGACTGATCAGTTACTAGTCATTTTATCAGTTTTCAATCACTTTATCATCTATTAGTCACCTTATTAGTTCGTTTTGTCAAACAAACACTTAACCGTCCAATTGGTATTGATATAACAAGTAGTAGGTTCTAGTATAACCACTCCAATTTATTCATTTACTAGTAATAACCCGTGGCGATGCCACGACATAATTACCCTGATGTCTAGATTACTAAAAGACATTACAATATAAATAAATTATTTGATGAAGACATTATTTGATGATTATTTGAGTACATCTAAAATCGGTCATGTAAGCATATCATCTAAAATTTGCTCCACACCGTTACTGTAACGACCCGGCCAATAAAAGGTCGAGGCCCAGCCTGTTGGGCCGGAGAGGTTACTCATGACGGACCCACACACGTCTCGGTGGTATGATATTGTCCGCTTCGTGCCTGAGCCCGCACAGATATACCTTTGATATCACCCAAAAGGCCTCATACCATGTGAGAGTGATGGTCAACATATATACCATTTATCTCATTCACTCATAAGCAGTGTGGGATGCGGCGTATTACAATCTACCCCGTCAAATTCTCGACGTCCTCGTCAAGACTTAGGGTTAGAATTTGTCGCGGGACCAACCATCCGTGCAGGATTCTAGAGGTGGTCCCTATGGGCTCAAGAGGTGGCTCCCACCGCCCATACGGTGCAACACTTTGCCCTGTATAACACTCAGTTCTTGCAATTTTAGATCGTCCAGCTCTGATACCACTTGTAACGACCAGACCACTAATGGGATGAGCCTCGGCCCGGTGAGGTTACTCATGACGAACCCACAAATGTGTCGATGGTATGATATTGTCCGCTTATTGAGCCTGCACAGATTTAATTTTGATATCACCAAAAAGACCTCATACCATGTGAGAGTGGTGGTCTAACATATATACCGTTTATCCCATTCACTCATAATCAATGTGGGATGCGAGGTATTACAGTTACCCAATTTTGATATTTGAATCACTCGCAAGGCCTGATGACTATGTCAGATACAATACAGCTCACTTGTACGATATTATCTATTTTTGACCCGATCTGGCACATGTTTGATTTTTAAATCATCCAAAATACCTTATACCATTTTAGAGTGTATAATTGTATGTCTACTTACATATACTTTATGCCACCAACTGATGTGAAACGCCCTTAAGTTCTCAATGTCCCCGTCAAACCTCTGGGCAGGGATAACTATGTCATGGGACCAACAATCTGCAAGCCTTGTGGGTTTAGGGACAATCCCACTCCGATTTCATCCATAAAGATCGACCAAATATTTGATCAAGATAGAACCTTAGTCTGGTACATTACTCACAACTACGCCATACATAATATTGTCCACTTAGAAGACACAAACTTACTTTTGAAATAACTCAAATGGCCTCAAACCATATCAGTTTGCATATCAGCTTATATAGTATCTCACTCTCTTTCAACCGACGCAACAATTACGGCGGATGCTATCTAAATTCAACTAATACGTACGTAGAATCATAGGGGCAACAACAACATAATGTAATACAAAAGAATCATAGAATCAATTTGGAACGATAATAGTTATATATTAACTGAAAAGATACCAATTAAACTAGCTCATCTTTTATATTTTGAAAGGGCATGGAATTTGAATTACGATTCTTTTTTCATATGCATGACCACAAATTATTAAACCATTTTAGTACCGCATGTTATAAAACAATGGATTATTTGAAATTACATTTTGTGTCTCTCGAATTTGACACGAACATACTCTAATATGTCTGGCTTGAATTTTTTCCTATTTTCAACCTCGTACAATGATGAGTCCGATCGAGTAAAATAAAGGTAAGTATAAAAATTATTGATAGAAGTAATACTAAATTGGAGAGTGATATTATAGAACTTTACTACTTCCTCTGTCCTAATTTAAGTTTAATATTTTTGTTTTGTTGACATCTTCGAGATCCAACTTTACCTCAAATTGATCCTAAATAATATAAAGGAAAATAATTAAAACTTAAACTAATCATATCGTATAACTCCCAGGACAAAATGATTAGTATTTTTTATTATCATGGAATGTGAAGTGATTAAGTTGAATTATCGTAAATTGTCTATATTAAAACCTCCCACCATGCACTAATGTTCTATACTCCGATTTATCATGTCCGAGGCTAGTGGACCCGTTCTTCACGAGTTGAATGTTATGTCGTTCCTTCCACTTCTTCCAACTAACTCTCGGGTCAATTCTTTTGATTTTTTTCTTCTATTTTTTAATAAAAAATTATTTTGCACAATCCGTCGGACACAATTGTTGTTCCAAAGTAATAGTGAAATAATATTTAGAAAACAATTATTATTTTATATTATCATGGAATGTGGAGTAATTATGATGAATTATCTTAAATTGTTTATCATTAATATGTTCATGCTATTTTTTTTTTTTTCGTTATTGATATAGATTCTATACAAAAAATAATCCCGCACTATGGGGATAAATGGGGAACCATTATTAATCATCGCTTTGTCGCTTCAAAAAATAAAATAATCCTGCAAGTGCAACCGTTGTTCTAATTTATCACGGATAATGTTTTCAAATACAATAATATTTTTAATTTTTGGAAATTGTTGTGGAATGGATCTAATTGTTTTTATATATAATATGCACATCATATGTTTATTTTTTTAATTTCTATCTATGAGAATTTCGGTAGAATAATTACATCAAATATGTTGGTATTGGTCATATAGTAGTAAAAGTAAATGTATTATACATCTGTAAGTGCACTATAAAAATTTGTTAGACACAATGCTGATTAATATTAACATTGAAACTAATAAATAATCGATGACTCCAAACATTATAGTTAAAGCTATAAAATTTAATTTGAAGAGATTGTTTTTAGAAAAAAAAGTATGTTCCCCGCAAACAATTTTTTTAAAATTGCATTTTACTTGAATATTTTTTTAAAAGGTCATGCTACCATCTAAACTTTTTTAAAAAGTGACAATTTACCCGATTTTACAACACCATTAATATTTCTGTTATTTATATTTACAAAAGACACTCAGAAATTATATGTATATGACAAAATCAAAACTCTATTAAACAATCAATCTAAAATGAAAAAGTAGTAATACAATAATAATAAATAACATCATCATTTAAGGTAATAATCCAACATCATAGCAGTAAAATAAAAAGATGAGGAATAAATAAAAAATAAGAATAAGAATACGAAGAGAAATAATGACTATGGGTAGTAATTGGCGTAATTAGATGGCATATTCAATAAATAACGAGTTTACTAAATATATTAAATATAGATATTTATAAAAAATGAAAGATGATTTAAAATATAATTTATAAATATTTATTTGACTAAAATGCCACATAGTGTGAACACACTTGTAAGTGTGTGCTTTGATCAAGACAAAACTTAATCCAACATCATAGCAGTAGAATAAAAAGATGAGGAATAAATAAAAAATAAGAATAAGAATACTAATAGAAATAATGACTATGGGTAGTAATTGGTGTAATTAGATGGCATATTCAATAAATAAGGGGTTTACTAAATATATTAAATATAGATATTTATAAAAAATGAAAGATGATTTAAAATATAATTTATAAATATTTATTTGGCTAAAATGCCACTGTGATTTGAGTTTTTAACTTTCGGGCATTCTTTTAAATTAGTAATTGGCCCAAGCTACAAATTGACTTTTTAGCTTCAACAATAAATTCATTATAATTTAATTTAATTATTTTTCTTCTTTTATTAATGAATTTCAATTTAATTAATTGATTTTATATAACTATAACAATTTATTAAATTCAATAAATATAATATAATTTACTTAATTGCTTCTATTAAATAAAATGATTATATAATATTTTCATTTTCCTAATAGAACTACAAAATACTTCCTCTCTCCTATTATAATTTATCTAATTTGACTTTTACAGTCAATAACTTTCGATTTTGACCATAAATAACTTGTAAAATATTTATAAAATATTATAATAAAATATTTAATGAAATTATACATGAAAATATAGACTTTAAACTTTCATAATATAAATTTATCATATGTTTCATCATTATATGAGTAGTTTAAAAGTAGTTTGAAATCAAATTAAAAAATTGTTGACCAAAAGAACTTAAAATGGATAATTTACAGTGGAAAGGGAAAGTATATGGAAAAGTAGTAACTAGTAATAATATTGGTGTAATTTTTAATTGGACTGCATGAGATTTTTTTCTTTTTCCAATAACTTTAAGTAGCTTCTATCTCTATATAAGTGTACTGCGAATTGTAGCTATTCACCCTCATATTCTCAAAATAAAAAATAAAAAGTTGATCATGAAAGTTTTAATTTTTGTAGTTCTTGTAGTGTTGGTCTTCTCGATGCTTAGCAACAGTGCAAGTGCTAGATCATTCGCACTTCATGATAAGACAATAGTTTTCGAAATGCTTCCACAAGGGCCAAGGCCCCCCTCTGGTCCGTCCTGCCACCAAAACTGTCCTAGTCCCAGTCCCAAGCGTGGCCATTCGTCGATACAGAAAATGAGATCCACAACGCTACCAATTGGAAAGGGCTCTCAGGTGGGGAAAGGAAGAAATACTTACTTCTATTTACTAAGTACGGATGACGGAATACAAAAATGAAAAATAGTGTGTAAGAAGGACATATGCGATTACTAAAACCCTTAAGCTTGGTTATGTGCTTAATTACTTATGTCTTTTTCTTTTCTTTTCATGTATTGTTTTCTTTTAATTCCTTGTGAGGTACTATTGTAGGATACATGCTTCAATTATATATTCGAGGGAACATTACAGTTTAGTCTCATTTGATTTCATACTTTATCATTTATCTGGCCAAAAACTTTGAAAATCTAATACAAGAAAAATTAATAAATAAACTGAAAGGAAACAAAATTGGGGTTTCTATCATCATTTAAGTTTCGTCCGACGTCCCGTTGCAAAATGGTGTTGATCTCATCACCCTTTATCACTCCATAAAAAAATTAAAAAAAAAAAGTCATAATTTGTAAAAAAGATATATAATATTACATATTGTGAATTTCATATGGAGCCCTAGATCCCTATTAGTGTAAATATTACATATGGTCTCGTTCTTAAATCTTAAATATATTAATTACGCATGAAACTTTGACTTTACACGAATTAGAATTTAGAAGTCACGAATTAGAAGTTGAAAAGTATATATTTGCTTCTTATGAAATATTGACTTTTGTATCTCCAAAACAGTTTCAGTTTTAAGTTATTACACATTTGCTGTAAATATTTTCAATTTTAACAAAATCAAGATTCATACTAAATACTTCAACATAAAACCAATGTTTTGAATCTCGTCTCGAATGTCATCGCGAACGACCTTTTGGTACGGGCCAATCCTGGTCATCTGTACAGTTGTCTCGAACAACATAAAAAATATATATACAAGATTATACTATATAATAACTACCACATACGTACAGTTATCACCAAATAACATTCAAAATTTAATCATAAATGTCATAAACTCATAGAATCCAAAATAAATTCATATTATAACATAAAACATTACAATCATCCAAACAAACAAGCAAACAAAGAGAAATGTTCCATTATATAAAAAACGTTTAAGCTCTAAACAAATTCAGAACTCTAAGCATTCTAATGACCACCATTCTAAGAAGTAGAAGAAGAATAGGAGAAAGAGAAACCTAGAAAGCGGCGGCTTGTTGTTGTGTTGGATATATAATTAGGTTTTCTTGCTTTTTTGCCTTTTTTCTCTTTTTGTGTTTTTTTTCTTTTTTTTTCTAATTTGTAAATCTCGAGTCACCCCGGGCTGACTCGGGTATACTGGTCAAAATAAACCTCCAATAAACTTTATATTTCAAAATAAACTCAAAATATAAAATCTAATAATAAAAAGTAAAAAGTTCAAGTAGCTCCGTTGGAACTTAACAACTTCGATCTTGAGTTTTACAACTTTGGAGATGTAATGTTCCAATCTGGTGCTTCTACAACTCCTATCCAAAGTTGTTCCAGTAGTGGAGTTGTAATAGCTCCGGTACCGGAAATGTTAAGACGAAAATTTAAAACGTAAGTGTTGGTCAAAATTGTCTCAAATTTCATAGTGCACAGATTGTTGGTAAATGATTTTTTAAGTTTTGAACTTAAATGTAAGTGTTGGGCTAACAAGAGCTTAGATGCAAAAAGGGTATCTACGAGGGTGTCTATGTGTAGTTTTCCCTATTAAATATTTCACATTAATTTAAAAAGCAGTTGATCGTCTCCACTACAATAAGTTCATGAATTAGCTACGGATTTTAGCGACAGATGGCTTTAAATATTTCACATTAGTGATGGATCAGTAAATTTAACAAAGGATAGCAGATGAACTCAGTTTCAAGCCCGGTTCGACTATGTGATGTCATAATCCGACTCAATTCATTAACTAGCACGGATAAGTTTATTCATCTCTCTATTAGTTGACTATAATTTTAAAAGGCAAAAGATAAAAAAAAATAAAACTTTATGCGATGGATGCTGATGAGCAACAGATGGCTTTATCCGTCGTCATTGAACCTCTTATATAGGTGGGGTTTTCCCTTTCTTCCACATTTCTCTTCTTCCCTCGCCTTGCACTATATGCCGCCTCTCCACCACCTCCACCACCACCAACCTCCACCGCGACAAACGCCACCACCACCGGGCTCCTATCCTCCTGCTTGTCTTCAAGTCTCCTCTCCTTCACTAAAATGTTGCTAGAGTTGTGTATGTCGAGCAATAGCTCGCCTTAGTGCATTGTAATAAGACCGTTTTAGTTATTTGAATTAATACGAATTACTCCCTCCTATTTTTTTTATTTGACGTTTTAGAATTTTTCCCCTTTGCTAAATACTTGTCGTTTTAGACCGACGATGTCTGCACCTCTATACTGATACTCTTTTTTTTATTCACCTCCTGTTTTTTAATTCTAAAAACCTTTCGTCTTCCTCCTATCCCTCTCTCTTAACCCTTTCAGATACAATTACAATGATACTGTCAAATTCTTATTCTCTTCTGTTCTTTCTCTGTTTCTTCCTGGTGTTTCTCTTCTCTAATTCATGGGCGAGAAATTGGTAAATGATGCGGATGCGGATGAGTTGGATACACAATTCGATAAACTTCTGAACAAGGCAAAATCGAGCTTGGATGAGGCACTAGAAAGGGCGAAATTGATGATGGAAGAGGTAGTACAAGAAGCGAAATTGAAGGTGGAAGAGGCAATAAAAAAACGCAATTGAAGGTGAAAAGGCCAAAGGATTAGGGATTGCTGCTACTGATGATGGGTCAGAGTCACGGAAATGGTATGTCTCAGATTCAGACATTGAGGACGAAGATGGATGTGTTGTTCAAAGATGTGCGAAACGAGGAAAGAGAGGTTAGTTTATCTCTATATTATTTGTTGAGCTTTAGCTAGTGTGATTTTCTTAATAAGTTCTTGGATTTTTGTTTGCGGAATTGGAGGAATGATATGAGACTAGTGATACTTTGGATTGTTTCTTATTTACCTTTTGTGCATAGTGGATTTAGACTTGTTATACAAGAATCAATATGCGAATAAGATAACTTTCTGTCAACCATGTAAATGATCTCTGTTATGCATTGATGTGATACCAGGACTGACTATATTGATGTGATGTTGATGCTAGTAGTGAACTCTATGCATAATCTTGCTTTATCCAGAACAATTTTCATCTAATAACAAACTTAGTTTTGTATGTGTAACATGTTGTAATCTGTTTCATACACTATCTATCATAACTTGTATTTTCCTCATATGGTTCGACACAGTGATGCCACAGACAGGAGACCAACCAAATGATGGAGAAAGTGAGGACCATAAGAAACGAGCTTGCCGAGAAGCCCTACTAGCTACTGGCATTGTCATTAGGTTGCTGAAAGTTTTATATCCACAGTGCTTTCCTGAAGATAAATGAAGTTAAGAGATGTACGCCTAAGATTTCTTGCTGGAATTATGTTAAGTTGAAGTAGTACTTTGTATTAGGTTCCTATTCTCTGTGGGGAGGCCATTCATGCTTACATAGTGGAACTAAGTGTGATTACTAAGAGGATCGCCAATGTTCAAAGAACCTGAACGATTGGTGATGGTTTTAGTGTAGAGCTTTGCGAAAGTATTCCATTGTCTGTTCTTGTGGCCATACAGACTTAAACGAAATAAACAACAACAAAGAACGTATATGTGTTTTGTTATGTGTGTGTGGAGATAAACTTTACTATGTCTGGGAGGAAGGATAAATGTCCGGAGGTGTTGCGACGGCGTCATGGCAAACAATAGAAAACCAAATGATGACTCATGCTACCAAATTTCCCCAAGAACGACACGCATATCCAGATATCCTCTGAGGGAAATTGCAACGGTTGGAACGTCGTTACAATTATTCTTCTCCTCACTAGAAAATTATCACTATTCACCATCTTTATTCCATCCTTAAAATTCTTATCACAATTGGAGATTCAAACACTCGCTCAATGTTCTCCAAAGTGGAATTTTCAATTTCAAAATACAATTCCAAACATCCGTATCGCACTGTAGATCGAGCATGTTGAACAACCTGAGTCCAACTTGATTGACAAAATTTCAGGTGAGATCATCATTGCACCAAGTTCCAAGAAACAGAGAGAAAAGAAGACAAATCCATAAGAACTTGAGGGACCCTTATGCAAAAAATTGACGTTTCTTCAAGTTGGTGGACAAGAACAAAAGCTTAATCTAAGCGCCTCTCGTTCTTGACAAAATTAATGCCAGCAAAAGAAGAAAGAACATGAAGCAACACCGATTCAATTCAACCTCCTATTACTTTTCCCCAATTACAATTTTCCCCCTTCCCGTATTTACAAATTACAATCAACACCAAGGAAATCCAATAATTCCTCTTTACACCAATCTATTATAAACCAACGACAATGATGAACAATTACAGGAAATCAATTAACCTTCCGTCCGTCCGTTCGTCAACAATGAGCATGGTTTCTTTCCTGATACTAGTACGAACAGCCCATCCTCTGCACACGATCCTTGAGCATCCCATTGTACAGAGCCATTCGATTCGCAGGTATTTTCTCTACTTCTTTCCCACAACTACTACTACTACTGCTGCTCTGATTATGATGATGATGATGATGATCAATTTCACCACCAATTCGCCTCATTCTCTGTTCAAACTCTTTCCTGTACAATTCTCCGTTCCCATCAGAATCCTTCACGTCCTTGGCAAATTGAACCTTCTTCTTCTTCTTCCTTTTCTTACTCTCTGCAAAATAGAAAACCGTCAATTAGAACTAACTACACAGAGTAATTCCGATTAATAAGCGAATTGAAACCTAATTTTACCTGAACAGAGACAGGATTTGAGCGGGTGTGGATTCTGGTGGAAGTTCCTGTCGCGGAAGTGCTCGAAGAGGAAAACGGTGCCAGCGGAAACAGCCATGGCAGTGGCGAGGACTATACCTTGAGAAGAGGTCAACATTGAAGACATGATGATGGAGAAGAATGAAGATGAGAGAATTTAGGGGAAGTTTTATTTATAATGTTTTTATTTTTATAAGAAGAAGAAGAATTCACAGAGACTTTGGAGAGTTTTTATTGGAAGTATAAATTGTTCAAGTGGGTTAGTTTGTTGGGGAGTAGTAGGTGTTTGGTATGGTATCGGAATCGGAGAGATAAAATTTGTGAATGAACCATTCCAATATTCAATCTCCAAACTCTTATTTAATTTTAATTATTAATTTATTTATTATTATTAACAATATAATAATGGAGCACTATGAATCTGGAGATTTCGGGGTTATACCGGATTTGGTTGTATCTGGCTTTTTGTTGACCTGTTGTATTCTCTTGACACAGAATCTTTATAAATAGATAGATAAAAAAAATTATAATTAGGAAAAAAAAAAAAAAGGATAGAATGGGTTGATTTAGGAGTAGTATTAAAGTGAAAATTGTTGGAGAAGAAATTTAATGGTGGTGTACTTGTTTTAGAATATGTGGTACTTAACATGGGTACGTAATTAGAATAATATGTGTTGGATGTGTATATTTGATACTATGAACATACATGATTATAGTGGATCCCAAACACGTCTCAGACAACACGTAGTGTGTTGAAAGTTAGAAACAAATGTAAAGTTGAATACTCTGTAAAGTTACATGTGTCGCGTGTTCAACATGCGGACCTGACACGTACAGTGTGAAAGTGATATAAGATCATCATTCGAATTGCAAATGTTAATCAAATCATGATATGATAACAATCATCGAGCATATAAATAAAGTTACTTTGATCGGAAGTTGGGATAATGATTTTTAAGTAAGAGTCCGGGTTAAGTTGACTGGTTTGGTGGTCCGTTAAAGTCGAATCTTAATCCGATTTTCGAGTATCAATCCAAGTAAACAAACCATTATTAAGTAAGAGGCCAGGTTACTTTGATCTTCTTTTTTTTTTTAAATATTTCGAACCGTTAAAATAAAAGTTGTTCACTTATTAAGCCATAATTCTTGTGAATTTGGTATGTAGCACGGATCAGTGGCGAGCGAACGTATCCTAAAAAAAAAGTATTTCATGGTGTACTCGTGTCGTCGTAGAATTACATCTTCCTGAATTGCAAAATTATTGTGGATGGAGACTGGAGACTGTAATGCACCGCACGGCAGGGGAAAAGAGATATATGTGGTGAGGAGAAGTCAATCTATAAAGTTTCAAGTCTTCACACCACACCACATGCCCACATGGACAGGCTAACTTGCATGAGCACAGTAACGTGTCATCAAAGGTATCTCCATTCTCGATTCTCAATTTCCTTCTAGATTCTCTTCTTCTTTTAGAATCAAGTTCAGTTCAGTTTTTCTTTTTCCTTCCTAACTCGTTTCTGTATTTTTGTCCTTTTCTAATTTTTCCAAACAATATTAAAGGGAGGAGGGATTACGCAATATTGTTTGTTAACCCGGCAAACTAAACCACCCCCACCGACATAAAATAATCCCTGCGTATTTCAAACAATAACTAACTACTTCATAGGGGAGCATACTGCATACGTCCCAAATGCCCTCTCTAGGTTCACCCTGCACGGCCACATCCTCTACTAGAGTTTGTAGATACTTGCATTGGTTGACCTCCTATGATCTAAAAGACTAAAACAGACTACTGATATTAATTTGAATGGGAGAAGTTGAGTTTAACCAATTAAACAGTCAACAGATGAATAAACCCAAACTTACAACCCAAATTATGCAAGCAATCATCCATTTCAAAACAAAGCAACATCAATACTGGTCAAAACAAACACACTGCAGAACTAATAACATAAATGACAAGACTTGCTTATTTGCTTCAAAGTACAAACTCACAAACACTGAATACAAAGACTGCAGGCTAGCATGGCTCACCTTAGGTTGTAAGAATAGGCGGGAGGAAGTCGGATTTAGTCCCAAGGACGCGAGCTTTGGTGTCAGGGAAGAATTCTTGCCCAGGCAATTCTGTTATCGTTCCTTCACTGCTCACAGCAACCGGGTAGCGTAGCAAGTGACCTGGCAGGTCCCTTTCCAACTCCTCTGCAGCGAAAAGGTCCCAATACTTGTCTGCTATTGTGTTCACCTTCTGGACACATTCTTCACTTTCAGGATTGACAAAGCTGTCGTCGAGCATGCCTAGGTGTTCGTACCACAGTGACATCCGGAAGCCATGAATATCACCGCGTGCTGGCTGTCTGGCTGACAAATGATAGGGTTGGTATGCTCCCATGGCAATCTCAGAATCCCTTGCACCATCCATTGATCTTTGATTGATGTTTGCTGATCCAACTATTATGTACTCGTCGTCAACTGCAAGAACAAAAATAGGTGTCACTTTTAGCGTGGAAACGTTCAGAACTATATGCAACTGCAACTACACTGAATAGTGAAAGCTTACCTATCATCATCTTGGCATGGACATAGATCATGAAGCGCCTAGCTGCCTGAGCTCTTCCATAATCTGATTCAGGGTCGGGTTGTTCAGAAGGTTCATATTCTCCACTCTTCTTCACTTCTCTATTACCAACGCAGAAGAATGTAAGGTACTTTCGTGGGTCATCCTCAATACCTCTAGCCTGAAATGCTTGAATGACATCCTTATACATCATCTCCATTGTTCTCCTCTGCCAATCCAGGATAGCCTGAACCGACGCACTCTCTGGTATCCCTTCAGGCCACATGGGAACCACAACATAGACAGTGAACCTTTCACCAGCCTCGATCTTACTTGCAATCTTCAAAGAAAGCTCTTTGGGAATGACATGTAGAGCTCCAATATCCTCAACCTTAATGTCACTGTTATCCCATGCGTAACTGCTTCCAAGAAAATACTGATTCTCGATGTAAATAAAATTCTTGGCCCGCCGTATAGCATTGATATAGGCATCTTGAATGCTTCGATCAATTATGTTATCCTTCCCACTTATAAGACCTGCTTTTGTAGCCTCGTCGGGAGTTTCTGGGAATCCAAATGCTGCTCCACCATCAATAGATCTAAATAACTGAACGTTCCATGTCTCCTGGTCATCAGGGTATGTAACTGGAGAAGGAGAAATAACGTTAATGTCTCGCAAATTGACTAACAAATCCTTTCCACCTTGCTTCCGCCATCTCTGCTCGAAATTGAATAGCACATCCCACGCAATTGGTCCTTCCAACTTGGAATGAATATCATGCCAAGGCTCCCTTATTATAACAAATAGAAACATACAGCACCAAATCAAGTCAAGATATGAAGAATAATAACAGATTGTAAGAAAATTAAATTAGATAATGATCTCATATTTATATGTTAAGAATATTTCAAAGAAGTTGAAGCATAGTCTCTACCTTGGTCCACCTTTGGTGATTGCACCATCAGCATAATTAGGCTGATGAAAATCGTCATGATGGGCATTGTCCAATGTCCTGAAAAGAGAATGGAAAGGAGTATCATATCTCCCATCACAAAGATCGATACCCCCAACAAAACTCACGATGCGTCTTTGATCTGATCCCCCACTAGGTAAGTCAGCATCTGTAACGACAATCTTTTGATGGTGAGTGAACATGGTAGAAATCTGCAGGTCCTGAATAAAGCTTCCCCCGTCATCTGGATTTCGAGGGCACAACACACAGTTGACATCAGTGTTTTTGAAGTAGTTTTCAGTCTCTTCATCATGCGTAAGCATCAAACCGTCTTTCTTCAGTAAATCCACAGAGGTTCTATCATCCCAAACAAGCATAAGTACTGTAATTCCTTCACTTGCTCTCTTCTTCAAGAGTTCGCCGAGGGTAATATCACCTCCAGGCTTTTGTCTCCTTGAGTCCCTGATCAAAGTGATTTCAGTATACACGGACCAACCGGTTATGTAAATAAAGTGCTTCGCATTTGTGATTGCATCAAAAATATCCTCCCAACATCTATGGGGCTCGTAGTATCTTCCTCCCGATAAGGGTATTTTTGGTATAAAGTTGTCCGGCACGTGAGCATCCTGATACAAGGAAACCCGACAGCCAGTTCTCTGAGAGTAGAATGTGTAGGGAACCCCTGGAAACTTAGTACTTCTAATTCCGCGATCCCAGCTACGGTCTCGAGTGACATCAAAGAACTGCAATTTCACATGGATTTTCGAACCTCCCCTGATCGGTTTCATGTCATTATCAAGTATCTCGACCCACCTGTCCACTTCATTCCCTTCCATTAGATCCTGTACCGGAACATAGGCTCTTCCAATTAAGGTTGCCCCAATGGGATTGTCGTCTTTCACAGTGAATATGACATTTGATGCCATATGAGCACAGTACAAGTGAAAAGACTCATTCCACTTGGGTTGATGGGGATCCTTTTCAAGCGTTCTCGTTCTCCCAACTCTAGCCTTTTCTAAATCAATTGTTGCGTAAATCTTGGGAGTTCCATCGCCCAAGTTAATTGCCTCCTGGATGTTGTCCACAATCTACAACACGAACAAGAATTAGAATATGAGTCAAATCAGTCTAGGATTTTAACTCAGAGAGAAGCATATATAGTTAAGAAAACTTCTGTGCAGTACTTGCTACTATCAATGTTCACATATCGTTTCTTCATACATAGTATATAATTATAGCCAATCTATCTTCTACAAATTCGATTAAGAGCGTAATCCTTCCTTTTTAGACCAGGGATAAATTATACTAGCAACTGACTTATACATTTCTGCTGATCATATTTATATGATGCTAATCCACTTCAGAAGGCCCTGATATGGTAGTGTTCACGGCATGGAAGTTCACAAGAGGGAGAACCAAAGTACAGATGTATTGCAGTGTGATAATATGAAACTGTAAACTTCAAATTCATAACAAAGAATCTGCAAGAAAAAGTTGTTACTGTAAGGCTCTGTTTGATTCAACTTTAAAAAGAACAGTCTTGAGTTCAGTTTTGATTTGCTTGATTGAAATATCTACCTCGAATGAGTTCAGTTCAGATACTTCGAATAAGTTCGACTCAGATCAGAAATTCAATTCAATTGATATTTTTTTCATCTGAATCAAACAGAGCCTAAATGTTGTAAATTCAATTTTTCGTATGGTCCGAATAAAAGTATTCCCAAATGAGGGTCATTAGTCATCTTAATAGCAGTTAACCAGCATCATCAAGTCATCATTCGACCAAATAAGAGTATTAAAATCAAGTTGGCAGCAAAGCAATAATAGTTTAATATAGTATTGAATTTCTTTTTGAAGGGATCTTCTAAGCAATGAGACACATAGAGAAAAACAAAAAAGGAAAGAAAAAGGTCCAACTAAGCACAGAGCATGAGAATATATAAATGGCATGGTCATTGTCATCTAAAAATAGATAAACCAAGTGCCGGTAACATGATACTGTACAAATCCAGGCAGGCTGAGTCCTCTGACAAAGATTCACATCCATCTTGGGAGAGATCCACAAGCATGAAATTAGAAACATCAAATACTTTTATCTAGGGTGCGCGTTTAGCACGAATTTGTCAGCTAACTTATAGCTTATAAGCTACTAGATGAGTATTTCACCACCATTTGGTCGAGATAAGCCAGTTAATTTAATGTCTAGCTTATCATTAATCTGATTTGACAAGTTACTTACTTTAGCTGAGGTTATAAGACATTAAGATCTCATGATTCTCAATTTCTCATCAGTTAAAAATCGACTAGCTTATCCGATCTCATTTTCAGCTACCTAATCAACTAGCTTTAACAGTGAAGTAATCAATTACTATGATCTAAACTATCAGCCAATTTTCATGGCCAAATCTGAAACCAAAAAACAAAAACAAAAAAACAATTATATATTTATTGATAACAACACCAAACCACATAAAAAATGGAGGATAAGGACAATGATACTGCATCACATCTTTCCAGAAAAAAGAAGCCGCATATAGTAAAATTGCAGTAACCAAGATCAATTATTGCTTCACTGAAACAAGAAAACAAGAAATTAATCAGAGATGAGGATTGAAGAAGACCTTGCTCAAGAAATTGCCGCCACTAGTTCTGATCCTATCCACTTCATAGATCGTGGCATGGAGATTACCATGAAGCAATACCTGAGCCATCTTTCAGTATACTCACCTACAAAACCAAAGCAAGAAAAGCAAGCCACTTCACTACAAAGAATGTAAGATGGAAGAAACACCAAAATTGAAGAGAAATAGAGAGATCCAAGAAGCTCACAGTGTGTGTAAAAAAAGAAGTTGGGTAGACAAAAATTGAATACTGAGCAATGTGATCTTTAAAGGGCTAGGAGTAGCAAGTGTGAACTGTCAAGTGACAAAAGAAAAGAAAAATTACAGGTGAGATATTCATATGTCGACAGAGAAATGTTCAAGAAATGTTGTGTATTTTTGTTAGATATAATCATATAAATATAAAAATGAGAAAATATGAATCATGATTTTATCATTACTGTATAAAACGTGTAACGGATGGATTGAATAATAATTGGACTTTTGGTATTATCTCAAAGGTAGCGGTCCACGTTGGTTTGTTATTGTGCAAATAGATAAATTAATAAGGGCTGGACTTAAATATGGTGAAAGATATTATTTTCTTTTCCCCACTACAGTAGCAATATGGTTGATTGGATCCCCATATCCAATCATGCATTATATTGTATCATCAGAAATTGAGGGTGAAATTGAAACAACAAGTATACATTTCCTCTGTTTACTCCAGTTTCATACTAATCGAACCCTCATTACTTAACCACTCACACCAATAAAAGTAGTAGGTATGTTATTATTTTAAAGATGAGTGACAAGTTAGATGAATCAACTTTACATGATGACCAAGCTAAGAATAACTTTCTTTTTTTCCTTTTCATTCATTTTTGTTTTTTCATTTTCAGTGGCACCCAGGGTGATTAATTTGTCCAAGTATCGCCGAACATATTTTTAAGATGATTCTTCGTTTTCTTACATTCACAGTAGCATCTAGTGTGAGGACTTTTGAGTGATATTAAAAGTAGGTTTGTGCGGATTCAGACACAAAAACGTACGTGTATGATCCATGTCAATAACTGCAACAAACCAAAAGTAGAATTTCGACCAATTAGTGGTTAATTAATGATCGTTATAATCTTATCCCAATAGAACCAAACGTAATTGAACTTAATTGATATGATTGAAATATACTTGTTTGTAAAATAAAAAAATAATTAAATAAATCTAAATTGAAATGTAGGGGATTAAGTATTTAACACGATAGAAGATAGTCTAGGACTAATGACAATTTATTCTGAAAGAAAAAAGAAGAAGACTAATGAGAATGACAGTCTCTTGTGGTAATTGAATTAGTATTATCCTAATCGACCTGGCATTTCCCTCCATTTTAAGTTTCTTGTATGTTTCTCTGATCTGCGAACAATACAATAGTCCGTAGCAATGAAGAAGAAAAGAGCTAACGGTCAAGCCATCAACTACTCCCGGTGAGTTATCGCTACTAGTTTTAACACTGTGACCACCTCGAAATATTGCATTCAGGAACCCTAGGCTTAAATTTCTGCTTACATCTCAGAATTCGATGTGATTTCTTCATTTCCATGCCAACGGTATTCCATAATCTCTGCCTGGGTATCTCCGTTTCGCTTCATTACTGTGTTTGGTTTCTGAATTTAGTTAACTGTGTTGCTTCCTTGTATGCCATAACTTAGTTCTGTGCATTTCGTTTTGTTCCGTTTCCAAACGAGTAGTTTTAGGGATTCTGCCCTTCTCTGGATGTCATTTGATTGAATTCTATTGTGCCGTCCCTTAAATGGATAGGGGAAATCAAACTTTTTCCTTGGTATATGGATTTTCAGATTTTGGGTATTTTCTTGTGTCACTGAATTAATTTGATGCCAACTTATGTTGCAGAGTGTCTCTTTATTTCTTTGGTGGTCTCTTAGTCACTTAATACATCCAATGAAATTCTTATCCAACCTTTAACTGTGCAGGAAGCTGCTGGCGCAGGCCACCAACTGTTATCAACCTTTGTGGAGATTGTTTGATCATTCTGGCAATCACATCCCAGTAAGTTTTCACTATTCTTTGCATAGCTTCAATTGCATATGGATTGTGGACTCTCTGTTCCATCAGGCTTCTTTTGGGTGCTATACGGGTTTTGGTAGAAGAGGAATTTAAGGTAATACCAGCAGCTGGACAAACAGCAGTGAGTATGCTATTTATGACAAAGAACTGCATGATGCAAAACAGAAACTGGTGGAGGTTGTCGTGTTAAACTTTGTTTCTTGATTTATTCAACTTGAACTGAAATGTGTGAATGAATTGGGAAATACTTATGAATTACCAGCTTGAAGTATCTCTTGCAGCACACATTCCGTTTTTTATACTCAGCACGTAATGTAGAGTACATGGAAATATTTCTTTTAGAGGAGCTTCTACAAAAACTGAATATAAGTACTGAGGAGTTCAGATAATTTTCTTTCAAATAACAATCTGAACTTGCTCCCTGAAAGCAAAGTAGAGCGGCCCATGACTTTAATCTTGATGCAACATGTTGATGTCTACGCAAAGGATATGTAATGAGCATTTGGAAGGGCTTAGCGTTTTTATGCACTACTGAACAGCCCAAGGATTTGAACAAGACTTTCAAGGATATGACTAGAGAAACTCAGATTTTGAACAGAGGAAAAGAAAGTATAGATAATCAAATCAAAGAAGACGTAAGAAAGCAAGTGAAATTGACCTTGATGAGTAAGACTTGCATGATGAGATTATGACGAACATCAAAACTGAGGTGAGTTTACTCTCCTTAGCTCAGTAATTTTGCCTTCAGATAACACATTTGTGAGGAGTATAGTAGATATAAGCTTCTGCTGATAGTTTTGATACTCCAGGAAGATGATGTGAAACAAATTGATATTTCAGATAAAGGCATTCGGGATCCTGTGCAGATCTTGAGGAAGCCAAGAAATTGTATGACAGCAAGGTCATAGAGGAAGAATCTAACGCGAGGGTAAGTTTCTGTTATGCATTAAATTATTAATTTACAGTGAAGAGTTTTCATTATTGTATTCTTAATGATTTGTCTGAATTCACATGACGCTAATTAGCCTCCCCAGCATTCCTGTATGTTCTCTCATCATCAGTCACTTTAGTAACTTTGCGTTCCTACTCATCATGATTCCTCTTAGGTTGAGATCATTTGAGTTTCACCTGTTGCCCTGTGTTTTAAATCGTACTGTTGATGCTGAATTGCTGATATATCTACAGGAGTATGTCTGAATATTTGGTGTAAATTACTAAATTCTAAGTACCGTCATGTATGCGGTGAATTGAAATCACCAATACCACCACATGATCTTTTCATGTGCGTATAATTTCTTGCTGAAATGTCTTACCACGTTCGAGCTTCCTTTGCAATTTTTGTAATGTGCCAAATGATATTGCATTCTTGATATTATCCTCCCCTTCAATCCAGTCCAACAAACTGGACAGCCTTGTGCTTTGGCCTGGTCCCCATGATAATTTAGGAGTCAGTGAGCCTGTTCTGTTTACTATGTTAACAGATTTGTAATTTTTGTAATGTGCCAAATGATATGACATTCTTGATATTGTCCTCTCTTTCAATCCAGGCCAACAAAATGGACACAGCGTTATGCTTTGGCCTGGTCCCCATGATATTTAAGGAGTCAATGAGCCTGTTCTGTTTACTATGTTAACAAATCTGCCGCTTAGTCTGGATTATTCATTAATTCTTTTGATGATTTGAAACCTATCTTTTGTGTATTATTATACAATTGTTGTTGAAATTTCTGTGCACATTGAGACATGTACGCTGAAAAAGGAAAAAAAAAACCAGTCTCGTCCAAGGTATCAGTTCATAAGTTCTGAAGAATATACTAAGATGAAATCCTTACTACGAAATCAGTACATGTGGAAGGTTACAGTTTCAGGAGTGATTTCATCTTGAGATTTCCCCATAGTCGTTACATTTACCGTACTTGAGTTGCGAAAGAAAAACATGAAATTTAATTTTTAGTCGTGTAATTCTAGAGAATCCATTGGAATTAATATTTTTTTCCACTTCCTTGCATACATTTGTATATCTGATTTGAACTTTTTATGGCGAGATTTGTCAAAATTGTGAGACGAAAAATAGTAAATTATGTTTACCTTCAGCTTATCGAGTATTACCTCATGATGGTTTCTCCAATATACACCTGAAAGGACACAAGGGAAATGACATTGTAATTGTTATTTAGCTCTGACCCGATAAGCTGTTTCCTTGTCTCTGCAATACATCTATTCATCCTTGCTCCATAATTCCCATTTTTTTCTTGTTTTAGGAGAAACAGCTCAGAGATGAATTCCAGCAGCTTGAGAAAGATATAGAGAAGCAGAATTCCAATATGACATGCAGAAAAGGCGATGTTGCACAATAGAATTCTCCAATTTTCAGATAAAGCCTGATCCTGGTAAGTGCTCATTGTGCTAAACATTATTTTAGTCTTGAATCAATATTCTTTTCCATTTCAAGCAAAAGTTGTCCTACTTTCCTGATCACTGTTTCTTTAGAAACAGACATTCTTTTGGCAAGGGTAAACTAATTGGTAATGTTTTCGTTTTCACAAAGGCTTACTACCTCTACCTGTAGTATTAAAACATGGTCACACCCTCAAGAGATGAAGTCTGTGCACTTATCTGTTTGACTGTTTCTATCATACCGACTCAACTGATGCAGGCTCGTGTGTGAATTGTGATTATATAATGATATCTTCCGTTGATCTAACGCCACTGCTACCTTACCCTTATAAGTTGTAAATCTAGTGTGAACTTGTGCATGATAAAAATTTCATATACTAGAAATTTATAATCATGGCTTTGAGATCATTAGACATATTCAGCCTCAAGTGGACAAAATGAAAAGCAAACTTGCGTTTGTCTACTTCTCTCTACACATGTACATATATGCTGGTCTTCAATAATTCACTGGTATTTTAAATTTTCTTCTTTGATTGCATTTGCCCGTCGCAATTGTTGCTATTCACCATTTCACCTGATCAAATTGCTTCTTATTTTTAGTTAGCTCCTGTTAACGTTATGGTAATATGTCCGTCCATTCAGATGTAAGGATTCAGCTCAAAGTGTACAATATCATTGCCAAAGAGATGTGTGTAGCGAAGTCATCATTAATAGCCGTGTCAACTCAAAGGATCGGGCCTTATCAATTAGTGGCTACAAGAGGAGATAAAATTGAACAGAGAGATGCTTGGCTGGATCACCTAATATTTTGAATTATCTCCAATTATAATCAAGGTACAAGTTCTATTGATTTTAATGATGATCATTATGCAATGCATTCAATATTTTTCATATATAGCCTAGTCTAGCTAGCTAGCTAATATTATGCTAGATGCTTTGGCCCTTTTGATGGTAACAACCGAACATCAGTAGGCAACTGAGTAGAAAGGCTTTAACATTTGTCTGAACAACCTTACCTTAATTATTAAGTACCCTATCATACAATAATGCACTACCACAAGTAGTGGTCATATCATCTCATGCAGAGTGAAATTAACGGCCTCATTACTGATCTATGCATAGCATTCAGTTATCCACCAGGACCACTTTATTTATGTTATAAAAGTTCATGAAGTACTTTTGGAAACTCTCAACTCTCAATTTTAACTTTTGTCAACTTTGGTGTGGTGGGATCATTCCCTTAACATGACTTTTACCAAAACGCTTATAAGAGGAAATAATTTAGGTAGGAAAAGCATTTTGCCCCTTAAAGTTTTAATATTTGTGCAAAGTGCCCCTAAACTTTGCAGCGTCATGATTTGCGCCATGAAGTAAATTGCCCCCAAAAGTTTGCAAGGTTGCGATTTGTCCACTTGAAGTTTCAAATAGTGTAATTCGCCCCTTTAAAAGCACTAAAATCCAATGTCCAAAGGGGCAGATCGCTTATAGTTTGAAAGTTTGTGGGGGTATTTTGCACGGATGATCAAACTCTGGGGGGTAAATTGATTTTCAAGTATTTATAGAGACTAGAGAGATATTCAATGTATCCATTTGTTATTAATTATCCAATACTCTTCCGCACGTGTGGTATGTTTTAGCATTTTTTGGGAGGCCATTCAAGTTGATACTCATATCCGGTTTTAACCTCCTTGTGGTCATTCGAGTCGAGTGGAAGTAATATCTAATATAGTGGTAGAATTTTATCTTATCTACAAACTCAAATTCTTAAAAAGAGTTGGTTACTCTAACCATTATCATAAGAACTTTAAGAGTTCAACTGTTTAGGTTATCTTATGAAGATTAGAGTTGTTAAATAGCACGTGGCAAATTATATTGGGATCAAAATGATACATATACCTTAGCTTGTAACTAGAGTTCGGCATATTCACATGATTCTGTGTAAACATTTTGCTCTGCAATTGACTTTCATTTAACCTAAACTCCAAGCCACGTTACTATAGAAAAGTAATTTGTGAAGTGATTTCTTCATTACTCACGTGTTTATTTATATATATAACACATAATTAATACATGCAAATAAGGTAATAAGATAACAATTACTCTTTCAATATCTAGAGAGTTCTTAATATGCCTGCAAAATAGAAGTTCCATCCACAACGTATACTTCATTTTGCAGCTCAAGACCTGAAAATGAGCTTGAGGAAGGAACTTTGTTAGAGTCTGCAAGTTGATCCACACAATACTAATTTGAGAAACGGCCGGGTTGAGTCCCTATCTCATGGATCAACACACTAGGGGGTGGTGCATGCCATCAGAGTGGAAACATGCTTACAAGTAACAACCCTTCAAGTTGTGGTTGTTGATGGGTAATTCGTGCTTCCTTCCTAATGCGTCGTAGGACTTCAATGCAGGAGCGTCCTTCTGACTAAGTGCCTTCCATGATACCCCTAGGACCTGAGATAAACTTGGTAGGAGGGGGGTTAGGACCTCTAGCCCGGTTTGTCTAAGATCAAACCGGAGGGACGACTTTACGCGTAGAGGGTGGTAGACTCTCTTGGTAAATGTAGAGTAATGATTGGAGAATATAATAATGAGTTGAATAGTGTTTACCTTGTGGAGTAAATGAGTCCCCTATTAATACTTGTAATTGTTTATTGTCCTTGCATATAAGATCATGACAAGTGTAAGGTTAGGATGACTCTCAATTAGATTTAAGCCCATTTGATGTGACCCATGGGCTTGGCCCAAATCCCAATTAGGGTTGGTATGGTATTTTAGTCATTTTGTGACCTTAGAATCTTCTAGAACGTACCCCCAACGCCGAGTAGCTTTGGTTGTGGTCCGACGTACGCTAGGATCTAAGGGTCCGAGGACCTTCTGCCCAGGGTCCATTATTGAGCTTTCCTTGACATAAGGTGTATTAAGTCCGACCCCAAGTGCTAGTCGGACCATAAGAGTGTAGGCTGCCCTTCCCTCTACATGCTACTGGGGTCGGCCCATATAGTTGGAGGCTATAAGAGCCCGAGTGCCGTACTCTCTGGGCCGAGGAGCCTCTCCTTTGTTTAAGCCTCTTTATGGCTAGTGGCTAGTCGGACAAGGTCCTTCTCTTGAGGAGGTCGGCCCTTTCCCTCTAGGTCGCACACATGGACTTTGGACTTGGGCTTGCCAGGCTTGGTCCTATGTCTGGTCGGACCATGATGGTAGGTGGTCGGACCTTTTCATCATGGTCGGCCCGTCGTGTACTTAGCACGCTCTCGTACCCACAAACTCGACATATTCCGACACCAACATGGCTGCAAAGAAGATCAATTGTGTATTTATGCTGAGAAAGGAACCTGCCACGACATCAAGAAATTTCAATCCTTGGCAATGTAGTCAACACCAGGGCGCTAATGTATACCCTTGTCCCTTGGCAATTGACTTGAGTCTTAAACTTGTCAAATGTCAACAAACCCGTCACGAACACGACGACATTTAGAATATGAAACTCAATTTGTAACAACTTACGAGTACCAGTATGGTTTGCTTAATACGTGTGGGTACTACCCTTGATGGGAGGATGTGCTTTCCAATTGATCAGTTGTGTGCGGATGAAGAAGAATAACATGTGATCAAGTTTGGCGAAGATAGGAGTAACACCATACTAATGCGCTCACAACTTCGATATACCCCATTGGGGATCGAAATGACAAATAAATATGATTCGAGATTGGAAAAATATTAAGAAAGTATTATAGATGGAGAAGGTGTCATTTTCAAATGTGCATATGTGGAAGTATGTATGATGTGTTGTTGTCATGTCACCACCATGCAATGGCCCCCTTAAGGCTGCATTCTTGCCGACAATAACACCCTTCCTCTTCAAAATGCTATAAATCTTACTGCATATGTATAGAAAATTCAAGTTCTCAATCAATGATCGAATCTGTAATCAAATGTAACTGCAATACAATATTACAATACATACATGATACATCATACGTACGTACATTTTTCTTGTCCTATAGGTCTTATATAATGTTACTATATATTTACACCACACAGCTCACTGAGAATCTAACCCATTCATCATCTCTCAAGTCTCAACAAACTCAAAGTACACTTTTGAATGAAAAACAATTTTATATCAAGAAAAGAAAAATGGTACACTCTTCTAAAAAGTACAGAGGTGTCAGGCAACGCCATTGGGGATCTTGGGTGTCAGAAATCCGACACCCTCTTCTGTAATTCTTCCTCTTTATATATATACTCTCTCACTCTCACACGCTTGTTATTTTTGTTGGATCATTTCTACCTTGATGTTAATTTGATTCCGAATAATTCACTGCTTTACTATTTTATCCTGTCTGGTTTTGTTTAAAATATCATATACTGTGATGTAGGAAGAGGAGGGTATGGCTTGGGACATTTGAGACCGCAGAGGAGGCGGCAAGGGCATATGATGAGGCGGCGATACTAATGAGCGGGCGAAATGCCAAGACGAATTTCCCGGTCCTGGCTAATCAAGAAAATGTGGATCAGAATTCCGCCATGCCACGTTCATCATCTAACGCTACATCACTCTCATCCATTCTGAGTGCGAAGCTACGCAAATGTTGCAAATCGCGGTCTCCTTCACTCACATGCCTAAGGCTGGACACGGAGAATAGCCACATTGGGGTGTGGCAAAAAAGGGCTGGTTCACCATCCGACTCAAATTGGGTCATGACAGTTGAGCTAGGAAAGAAAAAGAGTACTGCCAACGATGCACCTTGGGGGAAGGAGCACGGAACGATACCGCCTTTGGTGTCGATTCCCAGTGGTTCTGATGAGAAAAGGGAGGTTGTGAAGTTTGGAAATGGGATGAATGAAGAGGAGAGGGTTGCATTGCAAATGATTGAAGAACTTCTAAACAAGAATTAGTTGGCTAATCCCAAAGAAAAGGTTTGATTATTATTATTATTATTATTATTATTATTATTATTATTATTATTATTATTATTATTATTATTATTATTATTATTATTATTATTATTATTTATTAATGATAGTACTATTCTATTAATGTTGTTAATTGTTTAGTATAAGAACTACTAAGAAGTAAGAACTATTGCTTCTTTAGCTTAACAGTTAACACCCTTGTTGTTGTCAAAGACTATGTATGTTTGGGAATGGGGTCATGAATCGACCTCTCCATGTGTTCTCAAGGTTTACATTAAATATTGTGTTTAAACTTCTGTATAAGCTTGTTAGCAGTCACTTCACTAGCTAGTCAACTCACACACTCTGGCTCTCAACTTAATGTTAGGCAATTCACCATCACTTAAATCTGGATTCACGAGGATGTTTGAATGGTAAGTTGTGAAGTACTAAATATGTGAGTGGACGAATTGAATCATGTCAAAGACGAATGTGGTGTTTTATTAGTTTTTTAAATTAATTATCACTTAATTTGCGAATGATCTTAGCTCCATGTAATGCCGGGATTGGAGATCAACTAGGAGATCTTTGCATGAAAGCTTTGAGTGGTTCAAGATTTACATGATATATAACACAACCATGTTGGTTAATTAAATCTTAACGAAACGTCGTATTTCACGTGAGAGAGTGTACAATTATGGATAACTATAGTATTTATATGAACAATTATCAAGAGCATTTTTCATTGTAAAAAGTTCAAAATTTAGAAGAAACCAAGTCGTGACAATTTTAATATGGGGAAAGAAATTAAAGGGACGACGATAAAAAGGAGTGATGCAGGTTGACACAAGTTTGGTAAATCACGTTGGATCGATCATGATCAATTTAAGGTGTTTCCACCGGTCATTTCTTAAAAGTGAAAAATAATAATGCAACAAGTGTTTTAAGGTCACTTTAAATTGTAGTACCTAGGATTATATCAATCACTTGTTGCTTTCAATTTGAAAAAAGTAATAAGGATCGATCATTTGCTGAGTTGCTGAGTTGTATACTTTAAAACAAAACAGAAAAAAATTTAGTTTATGTACCGTAACTTTACCTCACTTTAGTTTTTGTACCACAACTTTTCACTTATTAATTTATGTACCACATGTTTACATCAACTTTAATTTTAGTACTTCGGTCGTATTTTTCGGTAAAATTAGAGTTTTTGGTCTAATTCATCCCCAATTTAACAAATTAGACCTCAGAACATCTTAATTCATTCATTAAAACTTGATTAATTCACCTAAAATGAAAATAAACTCATACGAACAAATATTTTAAATTTTTTAGAAAATAAACAAAGTAAAAATGAACAAGTTGTTTTTAAAAATAATTTAAAATAAAAAAATCATTACTAATTCTTTCGACAATACATTTTTTATGACTATTATTATTAATTTATCATTTGCCATGATATATTTTTCATAAAAAGAAAAAAAAATATCTAGTTCCGTAAAAATTATATATTTTTTATTTTCTAAAAAAATAAAAAAATACTTTTTTTATTTGCTAGTTACGTATTGTCGAAAGAATTACTTTTTTTATTTTTAAAAAAATTTAAAATATTTGTTCGTATAAGTTTATTTTCATTTCAGGTGAATTAGTCAAGTTCGAATGCGCGAATTAATGCGCTCTGATGTCTAATTCACTAAATTGAAGATGAATTAGACCAAAAACCCTAATTCTACCGAAAAATACCACCGAAGTACTAAAATTAAAGTTGAGATAAACATGTGGTACATAAATTAACAAGTGAAAAGTTATGGTACAAAAACTAAAGTGAGGTAAAGTTACCGTACATAAACTAAAAAATTTCCCTTTAAAACATTACTCGATCAATAGTAGATGATTGCATAATTGTTATGCTTTGTTTCATAATATTTGGAGCATCTTTATTTAAGAACAACTAACTACCGTGGGTTAGGTTAGCTAGTTTGTAGGGTATGCATATAATTGAAGATGATATTTGTGAAGAGTAGAAATTAAATTTCCATCTTTTTCAAGTACGAAATCGCTTTCATTTCCCAAATAATTCACTTGGTAAATTAAATGCACTTGGATTGGATGGATGAATATGTGATTGTTTGAGTTGTGGTATTAGATCTAATTAGCACTTTTAAGGATATAATTTTGAAGTTGGGAATTGGGATGCCCTTTGAGGATATATGAATTTGGATTATTAATATATGAAATTAACGCTTGAAAAGGAGAAAAAGATAATAATGAAAATACAATTCTTCAAGAATATCGATTGTCACGCGCACACCTGCATTCTAGCTAGTATACTGCACTATAGTTGTGTAGCAGACCAAGCAAAACTCAAGTCGTCGGTCATCATTCTTTGATTAGGTTTTACCGAACATGTGAAACCTAATGAATCTCTCAAACCTAAACATATCTTGTGTTGACGATGTTGGAAAATTATAGAGCACATAACAGGTATGTATTGAAAGTGTATAACTGAAAAACAAATAAAGTAACAAGTCTGCAAACTTGAGCAACGTCACTCTTTCCTTAAAACTCTATTCGCACCTGCTCTAATGTTACTGGTTAACAACAAATAGTCTCCCTAGACAAAACTGCATCGAGTTTGTATATAAGCATGTGAAACACAAAATTCGAGTGGACTACAACAATATGAAAGACATGCTTTATACAAAAAGTAGGAGAAAGAACAAGAAGTTTTTGGATCTATGTTTTCGTTTTTCGATTTTTTTTTTCAATCCATATCGTGGGATCTATTTATAGCTTTGAAAGATCATGAGTGAAAACGTGCACACTTAATAAAATGAAGTTTTTGTTGCTATAAGAAGCTATCTATTTATATTGCAACACAACCTTTCACTAAAAGTTGTAATTATATTGTTCGGTGTCAGTTGCTCCATCCTGTCAATTGATATGTCCCTCGATTGACAGTTGTTGGTGTAATCTTTTTCGACTTGTCATTCATACACATTTTCAACTATTCCACCACTTCTCAGGAATGTTGAGTAACCTAACTCTTCCAAAACAACCACATCACCAAACTATAACAATATTTAGCCGTACTTCCAACTTTTAATCTTCCATAATCACCACACCACCAACACACTTCGAGCATTAAATGAACAAGTCTTATGAAAATCATAATGTTCCTAGATAATAAGAAAATCAACACTTCATTGTTATATATCGTGGAAGTGTATGCCCAAAACTTGTGTATAATCATATAAGAGATATTGATTTTTCTCATATTTAATAAAAAAAAATTTTAGTTTTACAAGAATTTCACGCATTAAATACTCCTTCACTAAGAAATTTTAATGAAAATGCTAAGTGTGTTCTACTATTGTATTGTAGATTATTCTCGTACGAAAATCTTCGTTTCCAGCATGTAAGGCTTGAAAAGGAGACAAACTGAACCGACTAGCAAACGGATATATCCGTCCAACCCAATGGACCACAATGTGAATGTAGTCCATAATCTAAAAAGCCCAAAGGCCACCGTGTGTCCATCGAATGTGCCACGTGGACATAGTCTCTTGACTTCATCTCACCAAATCACTACCTAAAAAGACTGATATACCCTCCTTTTTATTTAAGTTTACTGATCATCAATTCTTCATCAACAAGACAACAAACACAGGCACCTAAAAGTCCCTTTCCTCTCCAGACTACTCCCTCCGTACAGTTTCTTCGGAATCCTCGAAATCCAAGGGTGTTTGAGGCAATGGCGAGACCTTTGTTGTTGCTTCTGCTAATTGCTGTTGTCTCAGTTTCCTTCTCAGAGTCAAGACCCATTCTCCCACGCCCTCGGCCTCTGCCATCCTTCAAAATCAACGACACACAGACCCAGGTTTGCTAATTTGAGCTCAAATCTCTCAATAACAGCTGTTTATGTTTATTATACTGAATTTTGGAATTATTTTTGTTGATTTGCAGAATGCAGGAACTTGCACTTTCACGGTGAACATTAGGACGAGCTGCTCTTCTCCTCGGTACACCAGAGACCACATTAGTCTCTCCTTTGGAGATGCTTATGGGAATCAGGTTCACTTACTTTTACTTTTTCATTGATTATTGCTTTATTATTCGTTGATTTGATCACGTTTATTGTTCATGTGTAAATCTCTGGATTGTTGTTTTGTGAAATTGTTTAGTCAAAGCAAGTGACCTAGTAATATCAAATATGCCCCTATTGGCTATTGAATCCACTTACTTGGACATAATTATCTCAGCTAATGACTGTTTGGGATTTTGTTGATGCCATCACATGTTAACAACTCATATCTAGTGATCTTTTTCTAGTCAACAATAAATTCAATATGCGCGCCGGTAGACATGTTTTATGCTGTTCGTACATAGAATTGTTTGATTATATCACTATGCTACTTGTCAGAAGTTAGAACTCATGAAAAGAGAAGTACAGTATTTGGAGATTATATTGAATTCGTGTCATTTTTGGAACTTATTGGCCCCGGGATTTATGCTCAATAATCTATAGGATTATTTCTCCCTCAAAGGAATTTATGGAGAAACAATCCTTTAGATTGTTGTAAAATGTCCTAAGAGCAAACAAAATTTATAAACAACACTATTGTAAGTAGTGCTAGGCAATGTCATAAAGGATTATTAGCCACGATTTGAATATCTCCCAGGATTAATTACACTCTCTGGTTTTTCACTGGTATCAAGAACCTGTAGAATACAAACGTAGTAGGCTAGTAGCCCAAGTGAATTGCTTGAAGACTAAGAGTTGTTCATACTTCTCCAGTCAACAAGCTAACTCACTCACTTATTGTTTGGTTTGTTGTTTACATGCAGCAACTAAAAAAAAAAAAAAGTATCTACTAAAAATAGGATTTGTTAACACGTGATCGGCCTCAACAATCTAAATATAAAACCTCATTTGAAAGTTAAAATGTAAAGTATAATTTTGGAAGTAACAACAAATATGCAACACAAACTTCCCTTTAGATTGGGATGGAATGAGCACGATTGTTAGACTTGGACATCTGTTACGTAGGTATGGTCAATGTGCGTGGCACACACATAATAGGCCAGGTTCACCCACTCCGCTTAAATAATAGAAAATGTGTGCGAGTCCATTTTTCCTAATCTTTTAGTGTTAGGTGGGTGATTCAGATTCAGAGTATTAAGTTTTCGTGAAAGTTAGTCTTATTAGTTTTATACCTAACACGGTTTATCTAGAATTTCTATAATTTAATAACTCTACGAAAAGATTAGCTACCAGTTGATTTTTTTTATTTTTTATTTTTTTTGGGTCTGAGATTATGGAGACCTTAATAAGGACATGTTGGAAACTCAATTGTTTTGGGACTTGAAGATTTTCATCAAATTTTCCTGTTCTTTGTTTTGTTCACATTGTTTCATGGTATTGTATCCTTTGTTTTGTTCACATAGTTTCATGGTATTGTATCCTTAACTGAAGCAAAATGTGTTGGACTTGCATCACCTTGGGTAGTGTGTAAGATTTGAATTTGGATACCAGGGATGCGGGATGCATCATCATTCTGTACCTTTCTTACATACATATATGTACGGAGGGACTGATGGATACCTTCAGACAATATTTCTCGCGTCACTGTTTACGAGTTTGTAGCCAAGTAGTGGGGCTACTGGTAATTTTGAATCTTGGTCGTCATCCTGTGAATTGGTTGTTGAATAAGGTTTTTTTTTTTTATATAGAAAGTGTATTTGATTTTCTGTCAATTTCTAGGGGCTATGGTTGATTCTGTGCCTTACCAGTTTCCAGAATTTTATAGTTAATCCATGAACAGAACGTTTCGCCCATTTATGTTTGCTGTTATAGATTCAATTGTTCGTGTATCTTAATTGAGCATAGGGTATCTTATTGTGTCCCTTGGTACTCTGCCATTCCTGGATAACCCCCTTAAACATTGCAGAGTCCTAGAATTATCATATTTTGTGTTCATTACTTATTAGCGATCATAACTTCTTCTTTTTTTCAGCTTCCATGTGGGATCCCAAATTCATCTCAAGGATAACTTTCTTTTGCTGATGTCTAACAGGTCTATGCACCAAGACTGGATGATCCTGGTACTAGTACATTTGAGCGATGTTCAACTGATACTTTCCAGATATATGGACCTTGTACATACCAGATATGCTACATATATCTCTACAGAAGCGGTTATGATGGATGGATGCCATATGACGTGACTATCTACGGATACAACTCACAGCCTGTTACTTTCTACTACAATGTAAACATACCTGGAAATATGTGGTATGGGTTTAATCAATGTTCTCGCTACAGAGCTGCTTCATAGGCAATGAAATCGTGTATATTGCTTTTTGATGCGTGATGTGTGCAATAAACAAAGTAACGAGACTCGTAAGTTTTAACAGTCCCTGTATAACTTGTTCTTGGACTGTGAACACGTATGCATCGGAATTATGTGTGGTTTCGTCATTACCTTTTTATGTCTTCAATCATATCTTCTCCTGATAAAATCTATAGGCGCTAGAGAAACAGAGGTTTTATTCTTGTTATTAAATATTAACTACATTAAGAAAGTTCCAAGTGAACGCCCCATGCCCCCATGATAGCTTTATGTTTCTCCTAATGGCTTCTGACTTCGTTTTACATGGCGGTAACAAATGCTAGAATCTCCTATGGGGGAATGACCAGCAATTGATAGATTCATGGTTCTAGCACCCTTCAAGACGAGACGTAGGAAGGGCGATGAAATACACTACGGATTTTCTGGTGAAATCATGAAGTGTAATTTAAGTCTAGTTGTTTAACACCATTCTGGCTAATTATTGAATCCAAGTAATTGAAGTCGACACGAGCTTTGTGCAAAGAATCAAGTCAAGTGTGTATGTTGAGTTATGTTATTGCATCAATGCATGATAAAATAGAAAGTTTAACACCGCTATTGAACATGTAAAACAGGGCCGGAGATTTCGGAAGTCCTGTGCAAAATTTTATTTATGAGGACTTTAAGAAAATAAAACAATATCATTACGATTGTTATTTTTATTTTTCTAATATGTTTTTATTCCACAATATACTTCCGTCCCATCATTTTTATTTTTATTTTCATCTTGATATGTCCCATCAAATTGTTATGTTTAAACTGACTCACAATCTCATTTGTACGTTCTTTATTGTGAACCTCACTTCAATTATTCACACTTTTGTCATCATGAACCCTACATCACATTTAAGAATAAAATAGCACAATCAAACAAATTATATTATACATTATCTTAAAAAAATGGTGAAAAAAACAAACGTATAGTATTAATCGGGACGGTAGGTGTAATTGTTTGGATTGATATTTCATGTTATTTAATATAAAAATTATGTTTTTCTGAATTCAAAACATATGTATTAGATTAATAGATCATAAATTAGAGGCCCCCAAAAATCGGAGTCCATGTTCGGTCGGGTTCACTGCACACCCTTATAGACGGTCCTGATGGAAAATTAGTTCATGTGCTTGAGTGCTTGCTCAGTCGATGAATTTAATGGATGTAATATTTTCAGCCTTCAAGGAGGGACATGTGTTTTTCCACTGTGCAGCAACTAAACAAAACTTTGAGAAGGTGGATGAGTAAAAAGGGCAAAATGATGAGATCTTGGTATTTACTTCGCACGGATTATAACGTATCGCATTTGTACCTTTCATAATTATATTTCCTATTAGTTTAGTTTTTATTGTATTTCCTGAGCTTATAAATATCTTCACCATTTTCATTAATTATTAGTTAAGCGTTGATTATTATTAAACATGCATAGAATCAATTATTCCGTCACAAAGTATTAGAAAAGGTCATTCCTCCATAGAGATGGAGCCGATCAAGTCGTTCATCAGTATAATCCGTCCAAGGTTCCATCACAAAATGTAAAGGTTAATTGGAGAGCAAAGTTGTTCAAAACGGGAATAACTTAGATGGTTTATGGCGTTTGGATAACTAGGAATGAGCTGATCTTTAATGCAAAATTGATAGATATCGATGAGATAGCTAGGCATATAATAATGTGTTAATTAGAGAAGCATAGTGCATGCAAACTTATAAGTATCCAGATGAACTGACTTTTATAGATGAATTAGATTAGTTGGGGTTATTTTTTGGATGCTGATAGTTGGATTGGGCTGCACTTTTGTCGACAGTTTTTTTACTGGTATGTTCTTTTTTTCCTAATAAAATACGTTTAGATATTCCAGAAGAACATTTTTATTTGCAATCATCGTACTTTATGTACTTGAAATTACATAAAGTCCAAGAGTTACAGGAATATATGAAACATGTGAAGTTTTCACCATTCTTCAACAACCAGTGCCGAATGAGCGTTTATCATATTGAATGAACTGGGCTAGCCATCATTCTTTAACTACTCTACATGGGCAAAGCTTCGATTGGTGAAGGAGCTTCAGCCGGTGGAGGAGCTTCAGTAGGCGGATCTTCAATCGGTGGAGCTTCAGTCGGGGGAGGTGCAATCAACTTGCAAATGCCGGTGAGTTTAGGTACAAATGCGCCAATAATCGGGAAAAACGTTGAGATGCAATCGTCTCCGATTCCAAGAAACGCCTGACAACATTCGGGGCTGAGTTTTGGTTTCCTAAACTTAATCATGATGATGGACTTCACCAAATCTTTGGTACAATGTGGAACATCTCTTATCGCCTGCAAGCAATATGCACCGGTACCAGGCATACCCCGTAGCCCTTCTGGTGTTGTGTCGGTAGGAAAAGTCAGCGATGGCCCTTGTGCTGTGTCGGTAGGCAAAGACGGTGGTAACTCTTGTGCTATGTTGGTAGGCAAAGGCGGCGATAGCCCTTGTGTTGTGTCGGTGGCTAGTGAGCTTGTCACTGAAAGGAACGAGACGAATATTGCAACTGTGTACATGTTTCTATAATTAGCCATGTTATTGGCAAAACTAGACTGTGTTGTGAATGTGATGAGTTTGAAGCGAGCTTATGTTTCTGGGGTATTTAGTAGGCTATTTATAAGGCGATTGTGGTATCATATTTAATACATCATTTCTATAAAGACATGCAATATATGGCCCTTTATTATGTCACTGAGCATCTTTGGTCCTTTATTGTATTAAAGTGTGCACATATATAGTTTATTTTACAACATAATTATTATATTAAAGTAAAAATTAAAATATATAAAAGAAAATAAACACAAAGCACATCTCTATTCCCTAATACATTTGACTACAATTGTTTCTTATTAATTCACAATTTATTTATCTCTAATATATTAAAGCAAAATTTTAAATATGAAAGAAAAAAATAAACTCATCCGTAATATATTTAACTCCATTAATGCAATGCTCTATAATGGACCATGTGCATATATGGTCCTTTATTGTGTCACTAGACACATTTGATACTTTATTAATTAAAATGTGCACATATAATCCCTTTATAAAATAACTCTTATATTAAAGTAAAATTTAAATATAAAAGAAAAAAACACATCTCTAATATATTTGACTCCGATCCATCTCCTTCTCATATCATGGATTTTTCAACCCTATTATATTATTAAATTAAAATTTAAAATATAAAAGAAAAAAACACACCCCCTAATAGACATTAACTCCATCTAGTTCTTATAATTTTACAAGTTTTTCTTCCCTAATATGTTAAAACAAAATTCTAAATATAAAAGAAAATAAACTCATCTATAATATATTTGACTCTCTCTCCTTCTTTTCACTTTATAGGTATCCGACCCATCTCTAATATATCAAAATAAAATTTTGAGAAAAAAAAATCATCCCTATCTCTGATTTTTCTCATTTTACAATTTTTCCATCTGTATATTAAACAAAACAATTAATAAAAAAAAATAAAAATACATTTGAATATTTTGACTCCATCTGCTTCTTTTCATTTTACATACGTTTACCCCCTAATATATTAAAGTAAAGGGGTTAATTTCTTTAGTACTAAATTAGATTAGAGTATTTAATAACAAAATAAATGATTTTAGGTGAACAGTTACATTTAGGCCACGCACTGGACCAACAGTTGCTCTAAACATTGAATTTTTGTTGAGCCAAACAGCCTTAGTAGGTTTAATAAATAAGTAAATTAATTAAAAATATAAATGAAATCATAAAATGATATAGAAATAATTTTTTTGTAAAGGATGATGAGTATTATGTCTAACATATTGAGTTATACCAATGATATTGAGTTTGGAGTCTTTGGAGATATTAATATTACTATTATGTCTGCTATTCAAAGACCCTAATTTACTCCCCCAAAATAGTTGTACCGTTTTGACTTTTTGCGGTGAATAGTTTTGAAGTTTGACTACAAATTACTCTTAAACTGTAATGGTAAAATATTTAACAATATTACACGTTGAAAATTTATGATGTAAAGTTTCATAATATAATTTTTGTACATTTTTTATTATCATAGTTTAAAAGTAATTTGTAGTTAAACTTCAAAACTCTTGACCGCAAAATGCCAAAATGGTGCAACTGTTTTGGGACGGAGTGAACCTAACATATAGGTCCTAAAATCAATAAAAATGTTGACTTTTGAAAATGTAAAAGATCTAACTTGAACTTTAATACTAGACAGAATCTGAGGTGTTATGTGTAATGTTGTGATAACACATGTCACAACACAATAACTAATAACACGATGAAACTAATTAACACATCAGAATTGAAAGAACACAAATATATCTTTTCTCGAGCAATATTTCTATTGCCTGGAGCCCTGAGGCTAAATCACTATAATGATAAAAGGTTACAAAGTATATAAGACTTTGAAACTAGAACAAAAATTAGCTTAAACACAAGCAAGATCAGATCGATCTTGACAAGTCTAAACCTAATGAACTGAATACGAAATACAACATAGGCTAAACTATAAAACTTGTGAAATACTACAGGAGAACCCTAAGTAATAATTTGCTAATCTTGTTATTTTTCCATAGTATTGAAGTCGATCTCTCTCCAATATATATAGTATTGTGGAGAGTCTTCAAGATCTACTTCTCTTTTGGTAAAAACGCGTCCACTAAGATTTTGTCAAGAGTTTGAGACTTTTCCACCAAGTTAGTGTATATGCTGAGATATTTCCTTATCGTTTATAATCTCCACAAGATCTCCAATATATTTTTATCTCTGCTTCAATGCTTCCCTTGTAATGAATCAACTCTTCTTTATCGAATATACCATATCACACGTCTTTAAACGAATTTGCAACAACTTTATAAACAAACCAAAAACGTGAAGCCAATTATGAAAAGTAAGAAAAAAGCAAAACTAATAAAAAGATAGATAATAATAAGAATTAAATAAAGGTGTTATATGTCGTGTTATCAAAACATGCATTAACGACACACTTTATAGTATCATGACGGTGTTATAATAACACAAGCCATAACACCAAAATCCTAACACTAACAACTTTTTACTTAAATTAAAAAATTGGGAAAATAACATAAGGATAAACAAACATGACTTTAACATAATGAACCTAATTCCATTGAACGGATTTTATTATTGTCATTTTCATTACATTTTCTCTACTTGGATGACTTCAAAATTTTATATTACATGAACCCCAATTAACCTAATTTCATTGAATTTATTTTTATTTCACCAATTAATTACCACGTGAAATAACCCATGGTGTTTAAGCAATTAGTCTAGAACTCTTTTTTTTTTTTTTTTTGACATTCAACTATTAAAAGAATTACACATAAATCTATTTTACAAATATTCAATCACACCTAAGTATCTATGTACATCTCACATGTTTTGGCACCGTTTGCAAAATTTAATAAGGCTTGTTTGGTTTCCGATATGATATTTGCAAAAGGGTAATAAGGTAATCTGATGGGCCTTCAAACTAAGGTACCTATGTGTAATTGATTGAATATAACAAGATTGTTTTTGTTATTGTTAATCTATTGTGTACTTATATGTAATTAGAGTCTCTAAGAGGGGTAGTAAACTTAATCTCCCCATAATATTATTCATGGTCTTCAAGTCACCATTATGTCGTACGTGAGTGATTTTCTTTTCCTTTTTTACAAAACATGGCATTGGATTACGTAGAAATAGTAGGAGTACAAACGCCGGATTGCCCTTGCGCGGGACAAGTTTAGGAATTACGATGTCTATATCGTTTATTACACTGTTTAACAATAAAAAATTCAAAATGGACAAAAGTTGTATTCTTGATAAAATAGCCTAGGTAATACACGAACGGGGTGCGGGATTACGATTTGCACGAAAGTGATCTCTGCTTCCTTCTCTTGCAAGTTGACAAGCTATCTTGTTCATTTCATGGTAGATAAAATAGGCCTTGGTTATTCCTACTTAAATGTTGGGTTCTTGAATCTTAAACATGACGTCCTTGTGCATGATTGCCTCCTCCTGGACACTGTACAATTGATTGATAGCATACTCGGATTCAATGATAAGTTTTGAGTAACCATTCTTTTTTGCAATGAGGATTCCATTTGTGATGCAACAACTTCATTAAGTTGTTGCGTTGTTCATAATTCCTAGGTAACATGTTGATGTCGTTAGCACTTCACCCTTGTGTTTGCAAAAAACACACCCAAAACCTACATGGCCAGGACTGCTTAAGGATGACGCATCGGTATTAAGACGTGCTCGTATTTCATTATGTTTCAGAGGTTGTCATGCATTCAATTACCTTTGTTGAAGCTTGATTTACTATTAGTTAATTGCATTTTACACTAAATTTTTTTGTGGCGTCCAGTGCTTCAAATTCATTATATTTTTCGTATATTTCAATACAAGTAATTGAGTGAGTCCGTCACATTAATGATACACAATCAACCAAGTCGTTCAGAAGTAGCATAGAAAATATTTGAATTTTGAATTTGATTGGAGTTTGATTCTACGGAAAATAATTTTATAATAATAATAAAATGAAAATAAAGGAACCACCGAACTAGTGCGCCTATAAAATTGATCTCCTTCACTCACTCTTCAGAAGAAGTGCCCTTTGTATTTGTGAAACTCGTCGAATTACACGCTTAAAACCCTCTCCAGGCCTAGGGTTTTACACTTCTCCGTCTCCAATCCTTCTCCTCCTCCTGTCGCCAAGACCAAGGCTAATTAGCTCTCAAAGTAAGTATCAATCAATTCGTATTTAGCTCAGCTATATCCAAATCTCGAAACCTACCTTACAGTTGTTTACTTGAGCAGGAAAGATGGGTGAGGCTGAGGTTAAGGATAACGAAGTTTACGAGGAGGATCTAGTTGATTACGAGGAAGAAGAGGATAAACCCGTTGATGCAACCAACGGCAAGCCCACCGGTGACTCCGTTAAGAAGTAATTTCTCGATACCCCTTTCTTTTCGATAAATTTTCGCTGTTTGGCGGTTTGGACTTTTTTTGAAGTGCTCAATTGTTACTACAGTTAATTATACAGTAAATAAATGTGACCAGATTCTATTATGCAATTAGTTACTCTGA
Source organism: Plantago ovata (assembly GCA_028274465.1). Lineage (NCBI taxonomy): Eukaryota > Viridiplantae > Streptophyta > Magnoliopsida > Lamiales > Plantaginaceae > Plantago > Plantago ovata. The sequence continues at coordinate 14,083,130 of CM051456.1, read as the reverse complement.
ATGCTTGAAATTAATGCACTCCTGAAGAGAATTAGTTATACTTTTTGTACTTTGTACATTTTTACTCAATTATTTGTCATCGGCTTGCGAAAAAGGTTGCGTGCTTTGAGAATATGTTACTTGGACTAGGCAAATTCTACCCTATACTGTTGATAACTTTCCAAAGATATTAATTAGTGCATCGTATTGAAGTGCCTTCTTGTTATATTTTTCAATTGTGCAGGGGCTATGTGGGTATTCACAGTTCGGGGTTCAGGGATTTCTTGTTGAAACCGGAGCTCCTCCGTGCCATTGTCGATTCAGGGTTCGAACATCCTTCAGAAGGTATAATTTAACTCGAATACTTTCCCAATTTTTTTGAAATTTATTTCGATTAACAACTTTTAACTCGGACATGTTTCTTGAACATTGTACACTTTTATGATGTCTAAATATGTGTTAGGAGTCAGATGCACAAAATATCCCCAGTTTATGTTGCCTTCTGGTACATGTTTATGGACTGAAAGCAGAGTTTAAGTGAGAAAGAAAATGATTGTTTGCTCAGAATTTTTTAATAGGGGCGCCATTAACTGCCTAGACAGTGCACACTACTGCTGCGTATTTTAAAAATACAGGTCTATGCTATGTGGCTGTACTGCTGCTATTTGTTGCTACTGGTAGCAGTATTTGAAGAAGCTTTAGCTTAGGATTGTTGTAGTATCACAATTACAACATAAGCAAGATATTAGATTATTAGTATGTGTATGAATTACCAAAGGGTCAAACAGTAGATGTTTAACTAATTTGAAGTTGTCTTCTTAGCCTGGCTGAATACCATCAGTCTGGTCCCATGATATATGATACTTCTGTTTTCTGGATTCTTTCATGTGCCATTGCAGTAATCTGTGCAAAGAATCAACCTGTCTTTGTATTACTCTGTCTCTATTGTTCTTCCGATACCTTGATTCTGTTGTAATGTGCTATATATTTCTTCTTTTTCCCCAGGTAAAACCTAAATTCTGCTATCACCATTTCAATTCAAAAGTTGGTATGCTAAACCTTTTTATCAAGCGAATGTCGGATGAGCATTATAACTCACTGAGGATTTGTCCACTCCGATTTCCTTTGCTTCTCACCAGTGCAACACGAGTGTATACCTCAAGCTATCTTAGGAATGGATGTTATTTGTCAAGCAAAATCTGGGATGGGGAAGACTGCTGTTTTTGTTTTGTCTACACTGCAACAGATCGAGCCTGTTCCTGGCCAAGTTGCTGCTCTTGTCCTCTGCCATACAAGAGAATTAGCATACCAGGTTTGCCTTCAGATTATGTGAATACATTAGTACTAGTTCTTCTATTGATGGAATTTACTCTGTTGCCTGTGCCACAACATCTATACACCTTTCTCTATTGTATGGTTTGAACTTAGATATTGTGTCATTTCATATAACAGATCTGTAATGAGTTCGAGCGTTTTACCACCTACTTGCCTGATCTTAAAGTCGCTGTGTTCTACGGGGGTGTAAACATTAAAATCCACAAGGACTTGTTGAAGAATGAATGCCCCCATATTGTTGTTGGAACTCCTGGAAGAATATTAGCTCTGTCTAGAGATAAGGACCTTAGCTTAAAGAATGTCAGGCACTTCATTCTTGATGAGTGTGACAAGATGCTTGAGACGCTTGGTATGTTTAGTTTTCTATTTAGTAGAAATTTTCATTTCCTTAAAGTAGCATGTGCAATGTGATACTTACTTTCTAACAATTGTTAGACATGAGGAGAGATGTCCAGGCGATTTTCAAGTTGACCCCACATGATAAGCAAGTAATGATGTTCTCAGCTACCCTCAGTAAGGAGATTCGTCCAGTTTGCAAGAAGTTCATGCAAGATGTAAGTTTCTCACACTTTAGTTTTTTTTTTTTGGTCCGTTTCTTATCTTTCGCGGCCCGGGGGGGGGGGTTGATTATATTTATGTTACCTTTGCTTTTAGCCTGGAAACATTTTTTCTTGTTCTCTAGAAATAACTAGCAGCACAATTGGATAGAGGAGATATCTTTGGTTTTGAGCAAAATACATATGGTGGAAGTATCACCTTTCAAATCCTGTAGCAAATCATTAAGATTTTTACATTGTTTCTGGATTTCCTAATGATTTTATGCGGATATAATATGACATCAAAGTGTTCGTAGTCTCAAATTTGTACATGTTATGCTAAAAATACCCAAAATGTTAAATAAGGTAGGCTATATGCTTACAAATTTTAAGGTACCTCTGCGGACTCATCGTAGGCTGCCTGTTCTGCTGTACAGTCTATGTGGTAGCTGGTCTCTATATATTTTATTAAGGATCCTACAACAGGTATTTTACCTGGGTGTGTACCAGACCACATGTGTGGAGTGTTCAAATTTTTAGTCCCTTGTCTATTATTATTTTTATTTCTTTATTATTATTTTTTCAAACGGCAAAGATACACTACTCCTATACCAACACCACTTTACCACCTCTCTTTCCCGGATCCAGCTCCATTCAACTGCGCCACCTTATAACTCCGTCCCTGGTTTATGTTTGTACTTGTCATTCTGTGCTGATGTTGTATACTAGATAGATTGGTATATCATTACAATCAACCATTGTCAATTGTTGTCTTTCATCAAGTTCTTTCAAAGATTTTGATAATTCTACTTATTGAGCCATGAACTACAAGGATATACTTCCTCAATTTTATAATATTTGAAATTTTAGGAAGCAGCACACATTTTAAGAGAGGCCAGCAGATCCATTAATGCCATTACCTTTATGATAATTAATGAGGAAAAAAATAATAAACAAATCAACATTCCCAACTTTATGTTTGTTAATGAGAAAAAAAATTAAAAATAAATGGAGAGATGCATGAATTTGAGGAGCCTCCAAAACTTCAAATATTTTGCAAATAGTATAAACCTCCAAAACATCAGTTATTATAAAATGGAGGTAGTATATTTTTTTTCATGCTTGGTAAGTTGCTCTTTCTGGGGAATGTTGAAACTCTCTTAGTCTTGATTGTAATAGATCAAACAAGTAGATTGAAACTCAGTGTAAAAATTTGTGCCTGCCATAAGTGAGCCCCTAGTTATTCCCCTTTTGTTGGATAAACACATTATTCCTTTCATCTCCCTCTTTGAGCTATTAACCTTTTAAGGCTGTTAAGGGGTGAGACGTCTCACTCTGGGAAATTCTTTCTGTCCTTGGCGAGTTCTTCTTTACTGTCCAGCCGAAGTTGATCTTTCTTGGTTTCTGTTGCTCAGCGTGGAAGTTATTCTTTCTTATCTTGTTTCTTTAGATTCTTTAGTTTCCCTGTTATGAGGTTAGGGTAACATTATGAACATGTGATGATAGCATCATATATTCATATGGCAAAGTCAGGGTTCAAAATTGTTCTCTGCTTCCATTTATTTTTATGTTCATAGTAAGTTCTAATTTTCCAAGCATTTTTTCATACTGAACTTACTAATAATCACATATAGATTTCAGTAAGTGGCTTTCCTGGTATCGATGTTTTTCTCAATTATTTTCAGGGCAATGTCTACATATTTTACCTATTAAATGCATCAAAAAATGCAATATTAAGTGGCTGCAGCCTGCAGCTATGTTTTGTAGCCACATACTGTTTAGTGTATCCACATACTGTCTCATATCTGTATAGGTGCTTCCTAGGTTGTAATACTATGTAATTGGCTGCAGCTATGTTTTGGCTTTACGGTATGATGGGAATATGCCAAGCGAATTTTCTGACTAATATGCTTCTGTTTGTAGCCAATGGAAATTTATGTTGACGATGAAGCCAAGTTGACTCTTCACGGACTTGTACAGGTATGTCTAGCACTTGCAGTTGCAAGTTGGATCTTTTTGCTGAATCTGGGTTTTGATTATACTGATGTGTTTATGTTTCCTGTCAGCATTACATCAAGCTGACGGAGCCGGAGAAGAACCGGAAGTTGAATGACCTTCTTGATGCCCTGGATTTTAACCAGGTTGTCATATTTGTCAAAAGTGTGAATAGAGCAGCTGAGCTGAACAAGTTACTTGTTGAGTGCAACTTCCCTTCCATTTGTATCCATTCTGGAATGTCTCAGGAAGAGAGGTATGGTGTTTTCTTTCAACAAAGTAGTCATGATATTGTGCATGGAAGAAAGTCAACAAACTTGCTAGGTTTATACTTGGGGAATTTTTAAAGCAAGGTCTCCGTCTCTTTCTTCAGGTTGACACGGTACAAAGGCTTCAAGGAGGGCCTCAAGAGAATTCTAGTTGCAACTGATTTAGTTGGCAGGGGAATCGACATTGAGCGCGTTAATATTGTGATCAACTATGATATGCCAGATTCTGCTGATACTTATCTTCACAGGGTATGTGCATTCCATTCATATTTATAAGTTTAATGTAATATATTGGACTTGTGTATTGAGTTGTATTGCGGATTTAGGTTGGCCGAGCAGGTCGTTTTGGAACCAAAGGACTTGCAATCACTTTTGTATCATCTGCATCAGATTCAGATGTGCTTAATCAGGTAATTTGATAATGATGTTGTTTGTTATTCATGGATTTGCATTCCTTTGGAGCTTTTAACATGCTTGTTATGTGGATCAGGTCCAAGAGAGGTTTGAAGTGGACATAAAAGAGCTCCCTGAGCAAATTGATACTGCTACATATAGTAAGTACTTGTCCTAAATCTCCTCCGTGCAATTTCAAATATGATTGATATAAGAAATAGCAGCTAGGTTTGTCCTTGGAAAGGGAAAAAAGAAAATGAAAGCACGGTTTCGAGCTTAAGGTTATTGCAACTGCTGGGCTATTCATTTTCTCTTGACCTGTTGTTAGGTGCATAGTTGGACATTGATTTTTGCTGGGGAGAGAGTTGGAATTTAGCCAATTATACATAGTTATATGGTGGGTGAGTAATGAGTTAAACATGAGATAAAGAAGAATGTTCTGTCTCGTGTCCTATTCCATCGGCTAGGTTGAAGTGATGAAGCTTCCTTTCATAATTTTAGTCTTGTCGGTCACAGTTATATCTGCTCAGGATAAGTTGACCGAGCCTGAGCAAAGGCTAATAATGTGGACAGCTGTTGGTCTCATATGAGATTAAACTTCCCGTAGCTATGATTTATTTCTGTTCATGCGATCTAATCTCAGATATTTTGTCTAGTTGCGTTCAAATTAGGAATTGGTAAATTATCTATTAGTTGATCATAAGGAAATCTCATCAATTGAGTGTAATTACTGCTGTTTCTTGTTTCTAATATATTTCCGCCATTTTTGCAGTGCCCTCTTAGTTGCACCCTTGAAAGAGCATGCCTGGAGCAAGTCTATGGAGGTTCCCAATCTCAATGTAGAATGATACACCAGCTTGGATGAGTGTAGCTGATGTCTTTTGGGCAGTATTTTGGACGAGACAAAAATGTCCCAATGTCTTTGTTCGTTAGGGTTTGTGTAAAAGTAAGGTCAAATGGTCAATTATGGATTTTGTTGTACTCTCAGCATTAGTGTCTCTGTTTTAGCAACTATGCGATCCCTAGCAGCTTGCATGCTATGCTGTCTACTTGCAACGATTTAGAATCTCCTTTTATTCAGACGTAGGCATGATTTCAGAAACCTGGCCATGGTTTTTCGGCCAAGTACTTACTCCCTTATTTCAGAAACCTGCCTTAGCAGAGTATTATTAGTTAAGGTTAATTCTTCTACTTCTACTCGTTTTTCACCAAATACTCTCTGCCCTTGACAACTTATCCGACATATGGAAGCAGGTTTTATTTACAACATTTTTATTGTCTGTGGGTTGTTTCTTAGCGAGCATGACAACTATAGTACTGCAGTACATGTGTAACATTACGAAAGGCTTCCCATTGCCTTAGATTTTTCCCTGAGGATGAATTTCTGAATCTTCCCTGTGGAAGTTTTAGGTATGTCTTCGAACACAACAGTTTTGGGTGCCATGTAATGAGGCAGATGATTTCGACAAAACTCTATCATCTCTTGAGAGCTAGTCTTAAATCCGTCCTTCAACTTAACAAACGCACAAGGTGTTTGTCCCCAGTGATTATCTGGTCTAGCTACAACTGCAGCCTCAAGAACGGCTGGATGCTTGTACAAAACCGTTTCGACTTCCACAGTGCATATATTCTCTCCTCCGGAGATTATAATGTCTTTCAACCTGTCCTTCACTTCTACATATCCATCCTCATGTTTCACTGCGAGGTCACCACTGTGAAACCACCCACCAGCAAACGCTTGTTTGGTGGCCTCTTCGTCTTTCAAGTATCCACTCATCACGGTATTCCCTCTAAACATAATTTCCCCTATTGTCTTCCCATCAGCTGGTACGCTTTCCATGGTGATCGAGTCTCTCACGTCAACTTCCTCTAGATTGTAATGCTCTACACCTTGCCTTGCTTTGAGCCTTAGTTGTTCGTCAGGAGGCAAAGAATCCCACTCAGGCTTCCAGATGCACGATGTGCCTGGGCCATATGTCTCCGTCAGTCCATACAAGTGAGACACTCTGAATCCCAGATCTTCGATATTGCGAAGGACTGGTGGGGGTGGTGGCGAACCACCAGTCATTATGTCGACTTTGTGAGGGAGTTGCCTCTTGTCCTTAGAATTTATGATCATGTTTAAGACAGTAGGTGCTCCACCCATGTGAGTGACCTTGTGAATCTCAATACTGTCAAAGATATCCTTGGGTGTGACATGCCTGAGACAAACGTTCGTTCCACCAATAGCTGCCAATCCCCAAGCAAGACACCAAGCGTTGCAGTGGAACATTGGCACTGTCCAAAGGTAAGTAGGCATCGAGACCATCCCGTGCATATTGGTGGTTGCAAGGGCATTGAGATAAGCTCCCCTGTGGTTATAAACCACTCCTTTAGGCCTCGATGTTGTGCCAGAAGTGTAATTTACGCTGATAGGATCCCATTCTGTCACAGGACGCCTTGGGATGAATTCTCTATCTCCACTAGCTACGAGAGTCTCATATTCGTGAGTATCATGATCAGAGTTAGCAGGAGATGAACTACTGTTATATTCAGGGATTAGTACGAGAAGTGGCAGTTTGGTGTTGTTCACTGAGAGAAGATCAAATGCGCCTTTTGCAATGTGAAGCAACTGGTAGTCCACGAAAATAATCTTTGCTTCTGAATGCTGGAGCAAGATGGATACCATAGCAGGATCGTGGCGTGTATTCAACGTGCAAATAATGCCTCCAGCCATGGGTACCGCAAAATGCAACTCTTGCATTGCTGGTATATTTGGAGCCAAGGTAGCAACCTGGATGAATCAAATACAGCACATCAGATATTGTCATATTGCAAATAGTACAGGTCCTACAGGATAAATAGGAAGTACTTGTTCACATGATAATTTGCATATTGTTGTTCTAAATATGGCATATCTTAGAACACTGAAGTCTGAGGTCAAATGCAACTCTATTGCAAAAACAACTGTACAGTAAAAAAACCAAGTCACTTGGACTGAAAATAATTTGTGGTTGTGGGATTATGTAAATCACTTGATCCATATCTCATACAAGAGCAAGACACTACATTACATAAGTTCATAGCCTCTCTTAACTGAAACTGAAAGAACTTGATTCAGTTAATGTGAACTGAACTTAACGGAATGAAACTGAATTGAATTATAATTGTCACTCAAGTAAATCTAAACTGAAATGATCTTGAATTTAACTGAAACTAACTTAAATGAAGTGACCGAAATGAATTCAATATGAAATTGAACTTAAGGTGAAATCAACCGAGAGCTTAAGTGAGATTTAATCATCCATCACACTCCCATCAATTCTTGACAGTGGTAAAAAAGCGAAAACAAGAATGAGGAAGTTAGTAACTTAAAATTACCACATCTCCACGAGAAATCCCCAATCGATTCAAGGCAGAAGCGAGCTGAAGGCACCTAATCCGAGTCTGCTCCCAAGTGCAGATGAAAGAGGAACCGTAGAGGAGAACAGAGGTTCGGTCCCTGTAAACCTTAGCTGCCCTGTCCAAGAAGCTTATGGGAGTCAACGGGGCGTAATTTGCAGGGGATTTGACCAGGCCCTCCAGTGTTTTCCATGAAGAAGCTTCAAGATTACTATTATCTGTGAAATAATCGCATAAGTAGCGATTGTTTTGAAAATAGTGTAGCTTATTGTTGTTGAATAGCCACCGAGCTGAACAGAGTGTGTTGCGACGCCGGAGGAAATGGATCATGCTTGCTGATTTTATTTGTGGACTAGTAAAAGATAGTTGTTGTTGTTTGCGAGTCTGTTTGGACTTTGGAGTATAGTAAGTAGTTTATGAGTTATGAGTTATGACTGTAATGTAAAATATAGAGTATCGACGCGGATGAAAACGACCAAGTGGGGTCTTATATCAATAATCAAATCAGGTTTTGATAAGGTGCCCGCCCATATCGCCAGAGAAGTTTTTCCATATTTGGTTCTTTCAAACATGCCACTCTCTCATGTAGGTTTTTTTTTAAGCAGCAAAGATAATTATGCCACTCTCTCATATAGGTGATATTGATGTTTTTACTTTTATAAACTAAATTACAAGCTAATCCATTTGGAGTTTTTTTTTCTCTTTCATACCACTTAAAACTCATTACCACTAGACCAGCTAGAGTACTTGAGGAGTCATGCATAGACTTTATGAATCTCATAGGTGATATTGATAATGTTGAATCCATGTTTGATTTGCGAAACCCAATCAGCCTAATGACTGGGTAGTTGTTTGGTTAGGTAGGAAGCATGACAATGATACGAAACAATTAGAAAAAAATGGTAATATTCAAAATCAAAATTAAATACCTTAAAAATTACACTTTTTAACATACATATTAATACTTGTTAATCGTTCTCACGTCCCAGGCGTAATTTAATGTGTGCAATTAAAGCCCAATAGTATATTACAAATACTCTCTACGTGTCTAAAGTCTAATCCGTTAAAATATCAGGTTTGTAGATACATAATAAAAGCCCAAATACACCCCACATATTCCGAATACGTTTTTTTTTCCAGAAAAACTTTAGTAGTTTGCCGTATAAATTCATGCTTCCAAGTAGAATAGAGTTGTTAACTGGGCCGGCCAGCCGGTCGCACAACAACTCGGCCGTCCCGCTTAAAAACAACACGATTTGTTTAAATATGAATCCAAACCAATCCATTTCCATATAATACATGTGGACTAGAGGGGCCATGTTTCCTGTGGCCCGACACGGAATTGGATAAGCCCGGGTGACCAGCCCAGCCCGTCTATAATAGCCTGCCAAAACGCATACATACCTAACTCATTTTATGAGAAAAATTTGCAAAAAACAAGAGTAAGATTTGGTGTAAGTATTAAAAACAGATTTAATTATGATATCCTTATAATTTAAAATGCTAAGAAAAAGGATGCTTTGAGGTGGAAAAAACATGATATATACATATAAAGTTGTTAATATTAAGTTATTTTTTGTGTGATGAAATAAATGAAACTCGGTAATGTTAGTGCAATGTTTCATAAACCCTATAATCTTTTTGCAACAAATGAAATCTTGATATTATTTTTGCAACTTATATCAAACTTAATTGGATATTGATTTTGCAATTCTCCATTTGATAATGTAGATTGAGTGGCTCAATTACACTAGACTAGACTAGAGGTGTCCAACGGGCCGGGCTGGGCTGGGTTGGACCAGCCCTTAAAAGCCCAACCCCTTAAGAGTTGGGGCTGTGTTGGGCCTCATTTTAAGGGGCCGGGCTGGGCTGGGCTTTTCTTGAGATTGGAAGGCCCAACACAGCCCCTAGCCCTATACATTACGGGCTGTGTTGGGCCGGGCTTGGGCTCATATCGGGCCGGGCCGGACTGGAAAATGTTTTTTAAAAAATGTTAAGTATAAAATTTTAAGACTAATTAGGGAAAAAGCTTGAAGATAAGCATAGTTGCTTAACTAGTATGAATAAAGATTTAAAAAAAAATCAGAGGAGAAAGGCTGCTGCGTTGTGCTTATCATGTGGAATTAGGGAAGTATGAGTTCGGTAGAAATAATGCATATTGGACTTTTGTCAATTAGAGCCAAATATTGATAAAATTAGAGTCCAAATGCTCACATCTCAATATGCTGAAATTGGAGAAAATTATTGATAAAAAATATGTATGTATAGGCTGAAATCATGTACATAAATTTACGGGCTATCCGGGCTGGGCTGTTCAGTGGGCTTATAGAGGGCCGGGCTAGGCTGGGCTGGGCCAGTATATGATGGCCTCTAAAGGCCCTTAAAAATATACGGTTTGGGTCGTGCCGGGCCAATATGTTAACGGGCCGGGCTGGGCCAGTTTTTAACGGGCTGGGCCGTGCCGGGCTGTTCTACGACTGGCCCAATAATCACCTCTAGACCAGACCATGTTAAGGCCCAGTTTGCCCGGGGACTTGGTCCCATAAGTGTTTAGGCCTAAGTGTACTAGTACCTATAAACTTGAGGATTAGAGTTGGAGGTGTTAGCGTCAAGTGTATACTTTGTGTCGTGCCACATCGATCTAGTGAACTCATGTGCTTTTAATGTATTTGATTTAATAGCTTGTTGGATGGGCCCCTAGTTAGGCTCGGTAGGCCATCCAAGAGACACATGAGCCAAGTACGAGATTTGACATGTTGATCAACTTTGATTATGTATGGACTTGGATCTGTCGGGCACGTGGTGGTGCCGAGAGACCATTTCTTCTTGCGACTTGAGGAGATTATGCTTTTGGGCTGGTGGGCAAGTTGCTTCCAAGATGCCAAATGTTAGTTGACCATAAGACGGTCCAGTAGGCCTAATGGTGTTTCCTACTGAGTTATCCTTCTCTCCTCAATGGAGGGCCTATAAAACTTTCTGATTTCCTTCTTCTCTACATGGATGATGGTGCCAACTTACAAGACAGTGCCGCCAACTAAATGCTTCTTGGACAGTTGGACTTGTAACTCGTTGATGCCAACCGACTCTTCTTAGACCATCTCCAACACATCAAACCCTCCCAAACCCTCTCTCTCCTGCCACATCAGCATTCCACTAACATTTTAATCTTTTTTATTCTCTCAAACCCACTCAAACTCTCTTCATCTCCAACAATAAAACTATCAAACCCAATAAGAAAATAAGATAAAAAAATTAAAAAAAATTAAAAAAGAAAAAGAAGAAAGGAAATAAGATAAAAAGAAGAAAGAAAAGAAAAAAAATTAAAAAAATTAAAAAAAAAAAATAAAAACACGCCCAGACCGGTCTGGGCAGCTGATGGCCAGTTTGGCCATCAGCTCGAGACCATCTCCAGCGCCCCTGCTGGAGATGGTCTTAGTTCGTGACCCTACTAGAACAACTTTAAGTTTTAAGAATATATATTAACACCATCAATTGTCATTCGAAATATAAAAATATTTATCTCAATCATTGTCGCCAACATACAACATATTTACAGTTTTACCTACTCATTCACATAATAATGTCCCACCGATCATCATTTTTTATTCATTATTTTGTTGATTTTCATTTGAGTTCAATTATCACAATTCAACCCTAAATTATAACGGAAAATTAATTTGATAAATTTTACTATATGAACTAAATAAAATAAGCGAAGAAGTATGACCAAGGCCCGAATTAAGCAGGTGCAAGTTTGTCATTTGTGGCTGAAGAAGCGCGGCACATGCAATGACGTAAAATAGTTGCGTAAAGTGTCGTTGAAGAAATTAATAGCCGTACTTTGAGATTCACATTAATAACAACGACACTAATTATTCAGCAATTTACGTTTTCGTACTCCACTAATCAATTTGCATTCACCATTTGAATATGTATTATATCATGTCTGTTGATGACCTTCCGCAAGATATGTAAAGATATGTAATGGCGCCGATCATTAGTCATCTTAATTAATCTAGATTAATACTAATCCGTACTTAATTTGTGTGAATTACACACCAAGACTATACACCAATTATTCCAACTTCACTCCTTCCAATACATAAGCCTCACGTTGAGCCTTGTTAGCTTGTGTTTTTTTTTCTTCTTCTTCATCTTCTTTAAATATAATAATACTGCAAATTAATACGTACCACATTTATCTACTTTTAGCTTGGAATATAAGTTTCTATGTGTAGGGATTACATATATTTAAATTGTTAGTCTTCGAGAGTATATTTTTGCTCAAAGGAAGCTCCATGTTGTTTGTATGATTATATCTGCCATCAGGCCATGTACAGAAGATTTTGCAATATTGATAAATGATTTAACTTCTGATTATTTCTTTCTTCTAGATAAGCGGATATATTTGCATTTTAGCTACATATATATTGTATGCATTCAAAGTAGACCCGGGCGCCAAAGGAACTGCAAACCGTCCTGTATTGATGGTTTCGGTTCATGGTTATAGACTTGTAATCATCTTAAACAGTTACGTGGTTATATATGGTACGTTCATGGTTATAGACTCGTAATCATCTTAAACAGTTACGGTATTAGAGTGTGACAATTTTACTGACAACATTTAAAAAGAAATTAATAATTTTATCTAAGAATCGTGCATAACTTGGTTCTAGAACTGTAACTGACAGTTCAGGAACCATGAACCATAATCAGAACGAAACCGCCAGTATTCGAAGGCCGAAGCTATAAAATTTCGGAATTATGATTTGCCTGTTAGAAGAAATTAACAAGTACTGACACCTTAATTACATTATCAGTAAGGGCAAAAAAGAACATGGGCACTATCTTGTATTTTATGTCAAAGCCAAAGGCACGCAGAAATTATTGGTTCACTCAGTCCTACTCTTTGAAGAAACCACAAGTCAAAAACTCCAGATTAATTACACAAGTATCCTCAGTTTATGTAAAATGGCAAAAAAGAGCGATAATAGTTTCAGCAATTACAATTAAAGCATCAAAAGTACAATGTTATTTTACTAGAATCATACAACCAGCCCAACTAATTAAGTTAAATCCCAAATGTTCGAGAGAAAACATTCAAATTTTGGGAGGGGGAGTGAACGGGACCCACCCCTATATCCAGCTTCTCTGAGAGTAGAAGAATGTGTATGCTCTTAACTTATTACTAACGTATTATAACTTTATTCCGGTCATGACCAGGTGTGGTTTTCATAATGTCCATATAAGATGATGTGTTGATGTCACAATACCCGGTACTAGTTTGGACTAGTCTATTAGGGAGATGGGTTGATTCGTAATTATAGAAAGTTAAGGACGTAGGCATAATTTCATTTGATTGAGAGGGTCATGTAAGTAATTATGCATAGGCAAATGGTGGGAAAATTAAGAAAAGGAAGATGAAGAAGTGTAAACTGAATATCCTGTGTTTATAAGTATAAATAGGCCTTTAAGAAGGCAATAATGATAACATCGATCATCATTGTACCAGCTGCGTACGGTGAAGTTTAAAGACAAATGTTTTCTTTTGCAATGGTCAGTTTTAATTCTTTCCATCTTCTCCTTTTGTTAATTGTGGAGTAATGACTTATAATTTAATTAGCTTGAGGTGTAACAATGGAAACTGGTATTTCTGCAGGAGTACTATTTAACTGTAGTATTGTTGGTGCTGTGCATGGCTACTTCTTCAATTGGAGCTACAACCATTTTCAATGTCATGAGTTACGGAGCTGTTGGAAATGGAAGAACTGATGATTCTCAAGTAACTAATTTCATTCTCTCTCACTTACTTATAAACTAGCTTCTTCAGTTTTATACAATTCGAGGTAATTTAGTTGTGAATATCAGGCGTTTCTGAGGACATGGAGGGCAGCCTGCCAGGGGCAATCCAGAGGCACCCCGGCGATTTATATACCCGCACGGAGGACCTTCTATTTGAAGCCTCTCACATTCCGCGGCCCATGCAAGTCCCGTCGTGTCTACATTCTGGTAGGTAGCGAGTCATAAGACACTTTTCACCGGAAAATAAATACTTCTGCAGACCAGTTACACTAGGTATAAGAATCTTGCCCTTTTGATATATACTAGAATGATTTTGTAGGCATCAGGAAATATGGTTGCCCCTGTAAAGGCAGCTTGGAATGGTGGTCAGGTTGAGGGTTGGATAAAGTTTTATGGGGTAAATGGGCTTGTTGTCAAGGGTAAAGGAGTATTTGATGGCCGTGGCTCCTCTTGGTGGCCCCGTTCTCCTTGCTTTAATGATCCAGCACACGTAAGTTTAATTCGAATATGAAATGATTGTAATTCTTGTTGTTGCAATTTTGGTTCAAATGATTCATAATCAGTTTCTACTCTATAGTCTCCCAACTTCTCAAGTATTTTCTGCTTTTCCATGTGCAGGGTGTACAATGCAAGGGACCAACTGTAAGTGATGTGATCAAACTGAGTCACAGAATTATAATATAATATAGTTTGAGGAATTTGAAATATGTCTTAAATTGCTTTGGTGGTGAACAGGCAATGATATTCCATAGATGTAATGGTCTCCGGCTGGATGGATTTACAAAGATCAATGGCCCTGGCAGCCACATTTTAGTACTGTCAAGTGTGGATGTTGTCCTTTCTAATCTTCGCGTGACTGCTCCTGGCAACAGCCCTAACACGGATGGAATCAACATTTCTGGCTCCAGAAATGTTCGAATTCTAAATTCATATATTGGCACAGGTGATGACTGCATTGCTATTACTGCGGGATCATCTGATATTAGAGTTAGCGGAATAACATGCGGCCCTGGTCATGGCATCAGGTTCGACTGCTTTTCACTCTTGTACTGATCCCCCGGCCGCATAGCAGAAATTAAGTTGACTAGACATACTTAAGGTTCTATTCATTTTTATTTGTTATAGCATTGGATCTTTGGGATCTGGAGGGTTTGACATTGTCGAAAACGTACGTGTCACCAACAGTACCTTGATACGAACAATGACTGGAGTAAGAATTAAGACTGCACAGGTATATCAAAAACTTCTGTATGACTTGCTTATTGTGTTTCCTCTCTAGAAATAGCAAGATCTTGACATATTTGGTTGTTGTTTCTGCAGGGAGGAGCAGGAATTGCAAGAAGAATATCATTTGAAGGGATCAGGTTTGTGGCAGTAGACAATCCAATCCAAATCGAACAGTTCTACTGCCCTCTCCGCGTAAACTGCCAAAACTACGTAAGGCAACCCCCTAGTTCCATGTTCTTCCAAGGCTCTCTTACTTGTTATCTTATCATGACTTACCTGATTCCGTCTAGCTTATCAGCTTATCGGCTAATTTTGCTAACCAATAGTAACGAATACTAACACAGTTACCTAAAAATGGGAAATTTTACTTGATGCCAGACAACAAATGTTGCGATTAGCGATGTAACATATCGAGGGATCAGTGGAACTTCAACCTCAGAGAATGTGATTAGTTTGAGATGCAGCCAGACGGGTCCTGGGTGCAGAAACATTAGAATGGATCGAGTGTATATAAGATCAGCGACTCCTGGGAAGAGAGTTAAAGCAGAGTGTTACAATGCTCATGGATCAGCCACTCGTACCAAACCTGCTGTCAGATGCCTTCAACGTTAGAACTCGATCATTATTTTTTCCAAGTCACAATATTTATCTTTATTACAATGTTGTTCTTGTTTGATTATTATTGTTGAATTGCAAAGTCAAATCTGTGAAAGCCTTCGCTTGATAGGTAATTTATTTTATTGAAGTGGTAATTATCAAGCAACTTCACATGTGAGTTCTAATGTGTACATATAGCTATTGCATATTGTAAGAGCCTCCATATTGTAATAAAGAAGTGAAAAATAAAATTTGACTTTTCACCTTTTGTTTTTTCTTGTTTGATCCCGACGTGACGACTCCGACTCTGCAAAATAATAATTTGGACTAAATAATAATTTTCTCTGGTCCCGACTTGAAACCAACTTGCTAAATAAAATATCTGGCTAATATTATAAGATAATAATTTTCTTAAAATTAAATAGGTCCCGATACATAAATTAATAATTTACCAACTTTTATTAAAAATATATATGTAACTAAATGTAACTAAATTACACAACTTTCTTGAAAAATGACTCCACAGTCGAAATTTATATCTCATTGGACATGATCTTTAAGTTTTTTAGGGTAATTAAAAGCTCGGCGTAGAATGCTCATGATGTAGTCGAAAATTATTCAATGAGTGCCGCATGCATTACTTCTTTTTCGACTAACATGCTCCAATGCAACACTATCATCTTCAAATTCATCATTTTTGTCATTTTTGTCGAAAATTATTCAATAAGTGTCGCATGTATTGTCTCAACATCCATTTTGATTTTGTTAAGATAATTAAACTCTTTATAAGACCTGAAGCTCCTTAATTACTGCGTCCATCATTCAATTGATGAGTTTATGAATTTTCAGTATCCGTGGTCCGAAACTTACAATTACAAAACAATTAGCAATTGCATTCTTTTCAAAATATCAGTTGTCCAAGATGAAATTGCAAACTTGATTGCTTTTTTTTTTCTTTTTTTTTAAATAATTTTTCTTTCTTTTTTTAAATAATTTTCTTAGTGAAGTATATGAGTAATATATGACACTGGCATATATTTGTACATCCGCATATGTAGACCCATGGAATTCGTTTATGCGTTGTTTATATACATATACATTTTTTTTATCGTTGACGTCTTTTATCGTCGTGGACGTCTTTTGATAATCAAATATTTTATTCCTCCCACACTTAACCATTAAGTCAATGTTGATTTTTATGAGGACAGTCAATACTTGCATTAATAAAAATCAAAGCCAATCATAAAAAAATTCATCGAAACGGTAAATGCTACCATCGTCATTGTCTTAGTCGGAACACAATGGTGTAGGAAAATCGATCAAGAAATGCTGCCAAGATTTCGGACTAGAGTGCCGAATGTCAATCAAAATAAATGTCAAAGAATCGAATACCCTATGCCTCTCACTATCCGCCCATGTAATAAAAGTTGTACTCATCCATAGAATAGAGAGACATACACACACACACACCAAAGTCTCCAACCTCGCATATAATAATACCAATAAGTAACGGAAAACTGCGTATGAGCAACACAAGTGCATAAGTACCACTAAGATTAACCATAAAATTAATTTAAGTATGATATCCTCTGTATGACCCCACCTCTCAGGACATATCATCATCTGGACAATAATATGATTCTCAACATTCAGTATATAATTCATGTCCAGATGCAGTAGGCGAATTATAAAAAGAAAAGAAGATATGACTGAAAAACAAATAGTCCAATACACATACTATACCAACGGGAAATAGACTGGGAGATGTCTGCCGTAAACGTAATAAATTCATGACCGCCTAGATGTGATTAAAGTATCGAAACATATAGCCATAAACCCACTAGTATATCTCTAATACACAATAATAAAAAAAATGGTACTCATTGCCAACAATTGTCAAACCCAACATGAACCTAGATCCCCCAAAGATCAGAACAAGTCTAAAACTGGACATCAAAAGAAAAATCAATTGATCAAATAAAGTTATGTGTTCCTACTTTGATTAATAAGTAATAAGAATAAGTATTATAGGAAAGTAGGAACACATATCTTTTATGAAGATACAATTGCCCTGGTACTAAGGTACTAAGGTACTAAGATTTGTGCTCTGAATATATTAATGGCCTAAACTTAGGTTTAAAAAAAATCAATACTTACCTTACATACAGAGAATACTTAGGGTGCTGGAGCCCTCCAATTCCACAACTAACAAGAATAACATCTTCATTCCGATTAGCACTACATTAAAAATTATTGTGATCGAACAATAATGTCTTGAATATGTGGTTGTAATATTCCCCACTCAATGCATTTGATGGCTTTAGTTCTCAAAACAGGGTGAATGATAAAATTCTTCAACAACAACTCAACTGGTCCTTTTTTTTTTTTTTTGTTTTTTTTTTTTTGTATTATATACTTTAAATTCATTATACTGCATTATTATATTGTATTTAGTTATATATCAAACTCTCATAATCATATAAGCATCAAAGTTCCCCCAAATTGATTGAACAACCATAAGGTTTGATTAAATCTTACTTGCTTCATTTTGCGGTATCCATGCTCTCTCTTCAATTCTAAGTCAATCACGACAATTCCTTGATTACCTTATTCAATTATATTTATGATGAGGTGTTTTCTAGATTAAGAAGGCCTAGAGAATAAGATTAAGAACTTTTCACAAGTGTTTTATGTTTATGAACTAGTATAAGGTAAATATGCAGTAATGGGTGATTTCTTAAGAACACATGTGAGTATTTGAATTTGTATATGAACAACCAATAAAGCTTCAACTATACTTGTTATTGAGAGAGAATTTATGCAGTAGAGTGATGAATATGGCTTGATGATTTACAAAGATGACAACACTATTTATAGGACTCTTAGCTCCACTATATCCAATAGTAAAATAACATGTGTCATTCTGTTACACTTTTACAACTATGTACATTGAATCTCTCTCTCTCTCTCTCTCTCTCTCTCTCTCTCTCTCTCTCTCTCTCTCCCCTGGGACTCTTTGAAGTGTGTATTGCTCACCTTCATGTTGTGTAACTTTTTTCTTACCTCGATCATAGTCCCTAATACGGATCCTTATAAGTAGGTCCGAAGATTCTATTAGAGCCTAGGTAAGATCATAGTTCTTCTGCGAATCTTCAGATAGGACGTCTTAATTCGTTGAAGACGCACTAGTATGGACTCAACATATTTTTATATCATCAATTTAGTATTCCTTTCTCGATTATTTTTATCTTTTGCAAATGCACTATGTGAAAAAAATAATGATGTCAATTCTCTCTTGAGCAACTGCTCCAACCATCTACCTATTTTGAACATTTAGAGCACAAAGGATTACCTTATTTAGTGCAGAGAACTAAATGCCCTGAAACATCCCTTGTTTCTATATGCAAACATAACTTGCAAAGGTCCTATATACTCTACGAGACAAAGTGGATAACTTTCCTCTTCATTGCAATTTAGAAATCAATAATGGCTTCCTTGACTGTACTGATTTACTAGTGTATTATTCATTATAAAATTATGAGAAATATATAATTAACGACATATATGCTTTAAATATTCAATATTTATAGTATTTAATTGAAAACAAATATATACCTTAATTAAGTACACATTATGTAACGCCCCAGAGTTTCAGAGGTTTAAAGGGTTGAGAACGCTACTCATGTCAACGAGGTGCACCTTTCTTTTCGGAAATCCACGGAAGAACTTCAGAGTTTAGAGTTAAGCGTGCTTGCTCTTGAGCAATTCTAGGATATATGGGTGACCTACTGGGAAGTTCCCGGGGCGCGCACGAGTGCGGACAAAGTGCGCGGATTAGAATACGTGTTGGTCTGTGGGGCCAGCATATTACCCTAAAAATCAGTACAGGAGTAACCGCGCCGCCCAAAGGGTTGGACCTTCAATCGATAGTGGCAGGGGCATGCATTACAAATGGTATCAGAGCCGAACCATCTCAAAACCTACAAGGGGTGGATGGTTGGTCGGGACAGGGCACAACGAGGACGTTGCGCAATTTAAGAGGGGTGAATGTAACATCCCATAGTTTCAGAAGTTTAAATGGGTTGAGAACGTTACTCATGTCAACAAGGTGCACCTTTGTTTTCGGGAATTCACCTAGAAGAACTTCAAAGTTAAGCGTGCTTGCTTTGGAGAAATTCTAAAATGAGTGACCTACTGGGAAGTTTTCGATATGCGCACGAATAAGGACAAAGTGCGCGGATTAGAACACGTGTTGGTCTGTGGGACCAATATTAGTGGCAGGGGGCGTTACACATTAAATAAATAATTTTCTTTGTTCAATATCCCGTAAGTTGTTGATATGCAACAAAAGTATAGATTTAATAACTCCATCCACTTATCGCATGAGAAGAGCCTCCAACCCCAACCCCAACAAAAGGGCGAGTTACAAGTTAATGCTTTCAGATGATAAATTTGTCCCACAAACCAACGCATAATTTTCTCAACACGCTTTGTAATCACTCATGCATACGCACACTGAAATGTTTCCCAGTGGGTCATTGTCATTGAATCACCAATTCGAAGATTTCAAAAGAGCACACCCAAAAGATGCACCTTCTTGTTACTATCAATTCTTTTAAACCTTACACTTTTAGAGATAATCATTATTCAATTCCTTAACGTCACCTTCGGGATTTTCCGATCGGATCAACTATCAACACTCCTTGTGGGCTCGAAGCTTGTTCGACTCTATTACAATTTATAATGATCTGGCCCCTTGTAGACTAACATGGCTACCAATGAATGTGATTTCCTAGGACCAATCATTTGTGAGCATGTGGACTGTGAGTGACTTTGACACTATATTTAACAAGCGTCGATCCTTAATGTTGGGTGCATTTACGAATGACTAATCCCCGGATGATATACTAGACCGACAAAGAATGTGTTTTCCCGTCATTCCTATGCACACTGAAAAATTTCCCCATAAATTATCCATCCTAAAATTTTTCGCAATCAAGCACAATTAATTATTGACATGAGTACCATTATTAATCTTTTTAAACCGTAAATTTATTTCATTAGTATTGAATTAGGTCGATCTATTAAACATACTAGAGTATGTTATATCCTCATGTATAAAGCGGCTTCCATTGTGATACTTTATGGGAGACCACCGATTATTCCAAACTCGAAAGAGGGAAGATTTCACGAGACTCCATCTGGCAAACAAGTAGATTTCACTAATAAAATTCTCTAGTTTACATGCGCGTCACATTTGCCTTTGCCTATGTGGATTTAAATATCTCCACGCAGGCATGGGACACCCTGTCATTGGCTTATGAATTGGCCAATAAGATTTGTTCATTGCCGTCATCACCGAAATTAAGGCACTTTTCCTAATTTTTACAGTTCTCGCCATCGCCATGTATATATAGACCTAGCGGCACTGTAATGCCGTTTCTCCTTTTCTTTTTCTTCTGAAATTCCACATTCGTCACTGCTAATTGAACAAGTGTTGAGAAGATGATGGGTTGGATTGACGGAACAGTGGACTCCATAAAATCAATTCAAATTCGGAAGAGCCTTCACCAGATTCTCAGCCTTGGTTCGTTTCATTTACTCTCATTCCTCTTCTTTATTGCTCGCTTTAATACACATTTTTCATCTTTTTCATGCCTATAGATTTGCAGGTTTAAGTTAAGCTATCCAATTTCGATGGTTTTGTTTTGTGCCCTAATTATTATTGTTCAGAAGTATATGTTCATTGTTTAGTTCTTTATGTGATATGAAATTGAATTCATTTCTTTATTTTATTTTTCATTGGAGCTATCTTTCTAAACCTTAGCTGAAGAGTCTTCTTATCCGATGGTATATGTCTCCTAATCTAGGGCTAATGTACATGTTACACTGGGAAATTGGGAAGTGATCAAATTAGAATTTTGTAGTTCAGGTCAGGATCACTTTCATCAGCTGGGAAGAGGTTTATCTGTAATATATAATGAATTATTTACCGATTAAGTAATAACCAGAAATGGATATAGAGAACAGCTCGTGCTAATGTGTTATCAAGTCTAAGGGTTGGATGGGCAATGCAAATTGGGGGAATGCACCTAACACTAAGTTGTTTGTGTGCTTATACTTGTTATACAGTGTAATACAAGTTTTTGTCATGAATATATAATAAGGATTTCTTTCTTTTTGGCAACAAAAAAATGTGTGTTTGTAAACCAGATCATTATGATGATGTAAAATGGGCACTCAAATAGGTTTGTGTATCTTGATGCTGTTGTTGGAAAGCTTGCTGAAGTTGTTCTTTATCACACATATTAGTTTGTCTCAAGTGTTCTCTTTGTGACTACAGGTCTTATTGTTACGTCTGCACTTGTGATATGGAAAGGACTGGTGTGTATTACTGGAAGTGAATCACCGATAGTTGTTGTTCTTTCGGGAAGCATGGAACCTGGCTTTCAAAGGGTAAGACTATTTACGTAAAATGTGTCATCCTAATGAGGACTACTGGCCTCAAATCCCAGGTCTCAGTTGAACATTTCAAGGAATCAAGTGCAAACATGATTGAGATTATTTGTTATTCTTCTACATTGCCAGAGCAGCATATTGGTTGGAGATACTACAACCACCTTTTACACTACATAGTCTATCTCTTAAATAAAACAAAATTGAAAGGGTAAAATAGGTTTCAGTGTTTCAAGCTCAAAATCTTTGTTGTGTCAAAAGACCGCAAGTAACTTGGTGTTTTGTCAGTTAGGTTCTTGTATGCTACCAATTTTGACAGGTTGTCTGTTAGAATGTTACATATCCATACTTACTGTTATATATTTCATCTCCAGGGCGACATTCTGTTCTTACATATGCCCAAGGAACCCATCCGAGCTGGTGACATTGTTGTGTATAATGTTGATGTAAGAGTTATTCTTCTTCTTATGTTATACTCTCTCAACTTTTCACATATTCATGGCAGTAGAGAATGGAAAATTATTACTCCGTATTATTATTATTATTATTATTATTATTATTATTATTATTATTATTATTATTATTATTATTATTATTATTATTATTATTATTATTATTATTATTATTATTATTATCATCATCATCATCTAAAACTGGTCTGAGGCCTTGTTCTTGAAATTTATCCAGAAAACATGCATTTGAGGTTAAATAATAAGAAATTTGTGAATTGTAGAAATGAATTAGAAGTTAGAACACGGGGTCTAGGAAATCTTGTTGAGGTAAGAATCCTCTGTCCAGCTCCTCTGGACAATGACGATCTGTATAGCTATGTTACTGTTTCTCACGATTTCTTTGTAAAAATGATCTGTATATCTGTCTTCAACTTACAAATATCCATGCAAAGCGTGCTATTGTTAAGTACAGGTAGTGTAAATGTACTTTGTTCTTTCTTCTTTTCTTCTTGTTTTTAATTCTGTTTATTCGGTTTGCTCATGTTCTGTCTTCTGATTCCAGGAACGTGATATTCCCATTGTCCATCGGGTAATTAAGGTAATAGCACTTGTTCTAAATATGAACTGTTACTAGAATACATTTAGGGACTTTATAACCATCTTCCAATCTCCTTGTTTGCAGGTCCACGAAAAGGACAGTACAGGAGAAGTCGTCGATATACTCACAAAAGGTTCCAAATCTTTTTTTATCAGTTGCTCTTATAGGCCACCTTTTAAGCACTACTAGTATATTTATCGTACCAAATTACCAATTGCTCATGATGCAATGTAACCTTCTTTTCATCTCAGGCGATAATAACCCAGACGATGACATAACATTATACGCGCCTGGTCAGATGTGGCTAAATCGGCAGCACATCATGGGGAAGGCTGTTGGGTATAATTTACTATGATCTACTACAATTCACTAACCAATCCATCTTGCTACTGTTAATTGGAACTACCGACATTGAATACTTGAAATGTTTTGTTTCACAGTTTTCTACCTTATATTGGCTGGGCTACCATCATCATGACTGAGAAACCAGTGATAAAGGTCTGAAATCTTTAGCATATACTACTACAGGATCATATTCATATGTTACAAAAGGCTTGTGTAATTCTAGTCTCATCTGTATAAATACTGACAACGTGTAATTTTGCAGTACATTCTGATTGGAGTGTTGGGTTTGCTCGTCCTTACTACAAATGACTAAAATTTGGATTGGAACAACAGCTCCGTACGTTTGGTAGATCTAATTCTGCAGTGAAATTCCTTGTACATCATTTATCTGCACAATTTGTTGTAAAACTAATTATGGAGCTGTCTTTCTATATAGTACTAGTTGCATTTTCAGATTTATTATTCTGATTCCTGAGAAATTGAGTGTCCATTGAATATTCAGTCATTCACCTTCGTTTCTAGTACATTCAGCCCCAAGAAATCCTTTCCATTACTCTCTCCGTCCCGTCTAAATTACATTACCCAAATGGTTTTGCGAAAAGTCCTACAGTACTAATGTTTGACAAATGGTCCAAATAAACAAGGTCTTATAAGAAGCCTATTCTTCTACGACAAAATCTCAACTAAGAGTCTAATCCTCCCAGGATTTAACTTTTCACATTGAAACATGAAGGATCATTAAAACGATAATCACCACTACTAGTACATTATAGGTAAATACTAAGTATCAATTTTTAAAACAAGACATTGACTTAAAAAAACGTGAATTAATCTGAATAAACATAAAGAGAAATGGAAATGATTTTTGTAAATACATATAGTATTGTAAGTCTGTAACTACTTTTTATCCGACGTATATATAATATTTTAAATGACAAGATAATGATAGTCATTGTCTCCTTGAAGTAGAAATTACGCTAGTTTAATTCAATTTAAAGAATTAATATCTCAATTATTATTGTTATTATTATTATTTATTTATTATTGTAATTATAATTATAATAATCTATGTTTGAGTATTATTTTTAATTTTCTTACCTTTTTTTTTTTTTTTTTTTTTGGCTCCATAATGATGTGAGGAACTAGAGTATGAAATAGCAGACCTTGAAAAGAAACAGCCACCCTCTCCATGACATGTCAAAAGCCCTGCTCTCTCTTATCAAACCCTTACACCCAAGAACCACAAACTCCAACAAAAACCAGTTCAATCTCCACATCACCAGATTGGCAAATGAAGTCTGTCACTTACTCAGAACCACCCTCGACCATCACTTGGATGAAACCCTCCACAACAGCTTCCTTTACGACGAAGAAACTTCTCCTTCTCAAGTTGCCCACCTAGTGTTCGACAAAATTCGCGACTGTAACTTGGGTCTCAAATTCTTTGGTTTCATTACCCGGAACGGTATTTCCCTTGATGGGTTAGCTTATTCTTCGCTCTTGAAGCTCTTAGCCCGTTCCAAATTGCTTTCAGAAACCGATACCTTGTTGTCTGAGTGTATGCAGTGTCAGTTGAAAAGGCCTACTCCTGAGGCTCTAAATGTTGTTATACGTGCATATTCAGACTCCGGGATGGTTCAGAAAGCACTTGACTTGTATTCGTTTATGTTGAAATCTTACAATGCATTGCCTCATGTTGTGGCATGTAACTCTTTGCTTAATGGGCTTGTGAAAGATGGGAATTTTGAAGCTGCTTGGGGTGTGTTTCATGAGATGGTAATTAGAGATGATGGCACTGACAATTACAGTTATTGTATAATGGTTAGAGTGTTGTGTAAGGAGGGAAAGGTTGAGAAAGGTATAAGGTTTATTGAGAAGAAATGGGGGAAAGATTGTATTCCGAATATTGTGTTTTATAATACTCTTATTGATGGATATTGTAAGAGAGGTGATGTCAAGAAAGCTTATGGCCTCTACGTGGACTTGAAAGCGAAGGGATTCTTACCTACGGTAGAGACTTATGGGGCACTCATTGATGGCTTCTGTAAAAGGGGGAAGTTTGAGAAAGTTGACAAACTTCTTGAACAAATGAAGTTGAGGGGTTTGCAAGTTAATGTTCAAGTGTATAATATGATTATTGATGCTAAGTATAAATGCGGTTTGGTTCGTGAAGCTGTGGAGACTACAAGGAAGATGACTGAGGATGGCTATGAGTTGGATATTGTGACTTACAATACTCTGATTTATAATATGTGTAGAGATGGGAAGGTGCAAGCAGCCGAGGAACTGTTAAAAGATATACGGAATAGGGGAGTCACTCCAAATGCTCGAACCTTTACTCCTGTTGTACATGCTTACTGCAGGGAGAGAAATTTTGACAGAGCCTCACGCATGATGGTTGAGATGACAGAATGTGGACATAAACCTGATTTGATAACATATGGGGGTCTTATTCATGGGTTAGTTGCGGCAGGAGAAGTTGATGCATCCTTGACAATTCGAAGCGATTTGATTGGAAGGGGAGTACATCCAGATGCTTGCATATACAATATTTTGATAAATGGACTTTGCAAACAGGGTCGGCTTTCCGATGCAAAGCAGCTCCTTGCAGAGATGCTGGACAAGAATGTAACGCCTGATGAATACGTCTATGCTACTCTGGTGGATGGATATATCAGAAGTGGCAATTTTGATGAAGCAAAGAAGCTCTTTCTTAATGTGATTGACAGTGGCATGAATCCTGGGCTTGTTGGTTATAATGCTATGGTTAAGGGATACTGTAAATTTGGGATGATGAAGGATGCAGTCTGTTGCATGAGTACAATGCGTAAGAGAAACATTTTGCCTGATGAATTTACTTATTCTACGACTATTGATGGATATATAAAGCAGCACGATTTGTGTAGTGCATTGACAATTTTAAGCCTTATGATTAAGCAGAACTACTCACCCAATGTTGTCACATATACTTCTCTCATAAGTGGATTTTGTCGCCATGGAGATTTTACTGGAGCTGAAAAGATCTTTGAGGGAATGAAAGCAGATGGAATTGTTCCTAATGTTGTGACTTATACTGTACTGATAGGTTGCTTTTGCAAAGAGGGAAAACTTGTGAAAGCAGCTTCATGTTTTGAGGAAATGCTGATGAGAAAGTGCATTCCTAATGATGTTACATTTCATTATTTGGTTAAGGGATTATCAAATAATGTACAGTGTGCCATATTCACGACAAGTGGTGAACCTGATCGAAGCAGCTCCATGCTTCTTGATGTCTATGGAAAAATCGTCTCAGATGGTTTGCATCCCATATCAGCTGCCTATATTTCAATAATTGCATGCGCCTGTTTAAACAGCATGCTGGAAACTGCATTGCAGTTAACGCATAAGGTTTTAAAACAGGGATTCTCCCATGGTTCCGTGATTTTGGCTGCACTGTTACATGGTGTTTGCTTAGTAGGGAGGTCCAAGGAATGGAGGAACATAATACCATCTGAGTTACTAGAGCCAGAGCCTGATGTTGCTTTGAAGTACTTGCCTGTACTTGGACAACACTCGTCTCATAAAGCCACTGCTGAGGCTTCACTACTTTTGCAGGCTTTGCTAAAAGAATGCGAATTTCATGAAAGGGAAACGAATGATGCAAAAGTTTATGTGGGCACTAAAAGATGAAACACTTCAAGGTCAGATAATATGTTATTTCACACATGATGGTGTATCGTGTTTGGAAGTCATGTGGTCATATGGCACCAAATGGCCAATATTTATGGGACCACTCGAAGATGAAACGCTCCAAGATTATAACATGTGGTATTTGTCATGTGATGGTGTATCGTTTTCGAAACTGATATGTCATATGGCCATCAGATTGCAAGTTCGGCCTGCATACCAAGAGGATTAATTTTGGATGGTTTTCATCCATCTTGGTGCAAAGGTAAGGACTGTCTTGGACAAACTCCCATCTTATATGCCAGTAATCAGGATATGTACTGTGAATTCTGAACTAGATACATTTACTAATTTACAGATTTTTAAGGTCGTTGAGTGTGTCACTTCCTGCTGGTAAATAGATTATCACCCAGCTAAAAATGTTAAAACAAAACAACTGTATAAGTTTCTTGCAACACATTTACTAGTATAGTTCAGCACGACTTGTTTTCAACAAGATCTATGTTCCAGGATATTTTTCTGTCCTAAAATGTGATGCATGCTATGTCCAATTGATGGTGTGTTGGTTGCTGCTGTTCCAGGATTTTTTTTTTCACAACTTGTTATCTTAATTCCAGCTTGTCTCATTGAATGTCTTGGCATGTGGCTGTAATATTATCCAGGGAAAATAAAGGCAAACGATCCCAGGCATATCATATGCAGCATTCTTGTACTTGTACAAAGGTGATGTTTCAAGGCCTGAAACCGTGACCAGGGCAGCTTACAATCGTACCAAGGCTTGCCTCTAAGGGAGAATCAAAAAAGTTGGTTGCTGGATAGGATTCATGAAATTTAAGTTGAGTGCATGCATCACCAGGATATTCATGTTCCTACGGTTTGGCTGGAATATTATTCCTGAAGCTGATACATCTGTTTTCCTAGCAAAATGACAAATATCAAAGCCGTATGGTCTGTTCATCTGTTGCGCAATAATCAGTCTTTCCCTCATACATGTATCTTTTTTTGTTCTTTTTATTTTGGTCACATTAGTGGTTCAGGTTGCGGGTACTAGTGTAATGTGCCAGATCATATTTGCAAGCATATGACCTATTTCCCCAGGCCAGGTGTGTCTGATTACCTGCCACAAGTAAATTCTTTGTTATCCAAGTACACATGTTTGTGTGTGTGATTGCGCGTGTGATGTTATTTTACTATGGCGAATTTTCAATGTACACTTGATTTATCGTGTTGTACATGCAGTAATGCTTTACATGTATATGCTGTATGCATGTTCTAATATACAAACAGTAAAGTATGAACAGATGCTAAAATTAGGAATATATGATCTCCCCTCAGTTACCATGTACACATTGGAACTGTTCGGAGGATTTGGGTAGCCAGGATGATAATGATCTAGGGATCCCAATGATCTATGTGATGAGTTCACTACTCATGGCGTGATATTTTTAATTGATTAGAAGCAACAAAATGTTGTTTTTCTGCCTCTGGAAGTTACTTGTTTTAGTGTAGTTTGGACTTTGGGGCCAATTATAAATGAAGGGCGAAAATGGGTACAGGCATGTAAGATCACCAAAAAGTGAAGCCCAAATAGCTTATCGCGAGTCGGGTTAAGCCCAAACACCACGTCCACATTCTTGAATCCCCCAAATCGGAAAATCAGAAAACCTAACAAGATTCGATTTCTAAGCTCAATCATCAATCTCAATCATCAATGGAAAGCATTCAGCGATTATTCACTCACCGCATACTCACCACAACACCAAAATGCATACCTCTCAGACCCATTTCAAGAACACCAATCCTGACCCGACCCACTTCCTTCTCTCGGATACCCACATTTATAACCCCCACACGGAACCACCGCACCATTTCAGCTGCTCGGTCGGGCTGGTTTCTTGGCATGGGTCAGAAGAAGAAGAATCCATTGCCGGAAATAGTCAAAGCTGGCGACCCGGTTCTCCATGAACCAGCCCAGGAAGTCCGACCCGATTTCATCGGGTCGGAACGTATACAGAAGATTGTGGATGACATGGTGATGGTCATGAGGGCAGCACCTGGTGTTGGCCTTGCTGCCCCTCAAATTGGCATACCATTGAGGGTTAGCATTTCAACTCAGCTCACATTTTTTCTCTTGTATTTGCTTTGAATTGCAAAATGCTTAGCTGTATTGAATGTTTATAGATAATTGTTTTGGAAGATAAGCAAGAGTATATTGATTATGCGCCCAAGGATGAGCTTAAGCTGCAAGATAGACGAGCTTTCGATCTTCTGGTATGTGAATGATTGATTCATCAGTTGAAGTATTTGATATTACTTGAGTTTTGTTTTAGTGTAAAATGTTCTGCTCCACCAGTGCAGGTTGTGATAAATCCGCGGCTCGTAAACAAGGGTAAAAAGTCTGCATTGTTTTTCGAAGGCTGTTTGAGGTAACAAAAACATACTGTTCAATCCAATTTACCCAAACATAACTGCTACGAACTGAACCTTTGGATGGATGATCAGTTGTATAAACCGTTTTAAATTACTTTATTGCGTCATAATGCTTCTTCTTCTGCATGATCTTTTTGTTGGGAATTCTTATGGTTTGCACCTGAACAATGAATGAACATCAATCATCTTTATATGGATATTTACATTGAGTTGAGGTCCTGAGTGGAAATGTGGAATATTCACTTTGTTATGGTTCTTTTAAGTAGAGTGACCTTTACGTAAGTTGAGATAGTTTGATGAACTAAACTAAGTAATAAGACGGCTAAAGAAGAAAAACAAATGAGAAAAATCTCTCAATTTTATCAGTAACACATAGCTCAACAATCAAATTAAATAATGTTCTGTAATGTTGTAAAAATAATTAAGTGAAATCCCATACTTATTAGCTAGTGTTTTAGCTAAACTAAGATATAACTGTTGACTATCCCAGTTCTATGTGGAATTTCCTGGCTAACTTCTACAAATTATGGGATACCCTCTCCCCTTACAACATGTTTTAAGCGATAGATAAGGATACGTGGGGCCTTTTCTACTAGACTACAGCAACAGTAGTTAAACACTTCTTTTTCCACAAATATAAAACTAATATAAGACGTGAAGGTAAAAAATGTAGGGATTTAAGGTACTTTTATATGCAGCGGAATTTCGAAAATTTTAGACCAACATGATAACAATTATTTAACATGCTAATACATGGTATAAGATTAGATAATCTTAGAAGTTGAGCAATTCCAAATCTCCGGTGTTTATTTCAGCAAACTCCAATTGCTGTTCCTCGGCCTGTCTTCGAGTTCTCTAGCAAATGACTTCAATTCTTCGTGATTGAGTTCCAAACCTTCAAGCTCGTCCCCAAGTAAATCCCACTGTTCCGTTGAAGAAGCTTGTATCTTTCACCTTGGTATTCGCAGAATTTCCTCTACCAAAAGAGTGTTTAGATACTCTTAAAGAAATGGAGTATATGTGAACGTATGGAGTGTACTATTTTTCTTCTTCAAAAGAAGACAATACAGTAGTTGAATTATTTTTTTTTTCTTTTTGCTAAGTTGAAGAAAGAACGAAGAATCTCAAAGACTGTTGTCCAGTTTGTTTCAGGATGAAGCAAGACACGTTAAGTGAAGAAACTGAACAACATTCTTCTTTCTCTCTTCAACTTAGCAAAAAGACAAAGAAAATTACTTTAAACTATTTTGTCTTCTTTAAGAGTATACTAGCACTCTTATGGCAGTGGAAATTTTGTGAATACCAAGGTGAAATATACAAGCTCCTTCAACGGAAGAGTGGGATTTTCTTGGGGACGAGCTTGAAGGTTTGGAACTCGATCACCAAGAAAGGCATTTGCTAGATAGCTGGAAGAGGAGGCTGAGGAACAACTATTGGAGTTTTCTGAAATGAACACCGGAGATTTGGAATTGCTGATTCTCTAATCTTATATTAGCATGTTACATTATTGTTATCATGTTGGTCTAAAATTTTCAAAATTCTGTTGCGTTTTACTTAAAGAGTATAAATGACCTTAAATCCCTACAAAAAAAAAAACAAAAAAAACCTTGTTGCATGTACCAAATTTATAACATTAATAAAACAAAAACTCATATCTCTAGAATTTAGCAACTCCAAGAGACGTTCATCTTCCTTGCTCCTAAGACGAGCAAGATTGTTCGTGATAACAATGGCAAGCTGGTAACCCTCTCAACAATTTCATTCCTCTTCTTTGTGGAGATATTATGAGCAATCTCTCCACAGTGTGTCCTGTTGTGCATTTTGCAGGACCTTATTGAAACCATTTGGCAGATAATGGTGATTGGCAAGTCTTCTTGCTAGACTTTTGGGCATCAAGAAGGATCCCTTGAATTTAATATTGTTCTGGGATCAATTCCCTTAGGTCTGCACCAGTTTGGCTTGATGGAAGCTTTATTGGTCACTCTGTGTCATCTTGAACTTCTTCATGCGTTTCTTGTTGATCTTCTTCTGAAGCAGAGGAACTGGGATTGGTGGTACTTACTGATAGAGCAGAGAATTTAGGGATAGATAAAGAAAGGATTTTGGTGCAGCAAATAGCTACGTTTTCTGTTAATCTGTTTATTGACTAAAAATAAAGAAAAGATAAACAAAGACACCAATCTCCTCAGAGACGAACCACCCTAAGGCGAACCAGCTCCTATGAGCGAAACCTAACTTCTGTTCTGCATAATAATAAACGCTAGACTGACTCTCTTAACTTCCTAACTTGACTAGAACTCTATTAGCTAACTTACCTAACATTAATAAAACTGTTATAATAATAAATACTACTGCTAATAATAATTTAGGACTCTTAAGTCCGTAACACTTACCTTCGGAATGAATTAGGGCTAACTGTAGTTAAACACTTACAGTATATAGTAGGAACTAGGAAGCCCAGGTACAGGTGGATATGTCATAGTTAAAAAAACTGTTAAATGATAATCTGGGTATGAATTATAAAATCTAAGTGATGTTTCTAATAACCCTAGAACTCCACTAATTATAGTTCTGTTTCCTATGAATATTTCGTCAATACTCTCTGAATTCAACAAACGGCAGGACACATACTGATACATATGTTGGACACGAACATATGCTTCACAGCTTGGACATGCTAGACTAGAATCCTGATAGAATTTACTCCACCAACACCAAAATCATAAAGCGCCTTATCTAGTAAATAAACCAAAATTCCAAAACTGTCCAGTTATGTTATATCTTTTCAAGATTATCCGATAATTCTTTCGGACTTGCATCATGATCATCTCAACAGATGATTCTGTGAAATGCAGGGTTTTTTTTTTGACATATAGGGTTTTGGGATTATATATACATTATGCTTCACATTTTGAAAATAATAGTAGTTCCACAACATGTGATTATAACTTCATCTGCGCATTGTTGCTTAATTCATTAACTAGCTAGTTCCAACTTTCTGTGGCACAACAATCACAAGTTTTGCCCCTTAATACACTATCAAGATATGTAATATTGTCATGTGCCTACTTTATGGTGAAGAATTCTGTTTACTGTGTATGCAACATATATAGGTCGTCTAGTGTTTCTTTCTTTCTTTCTTTTTTTTTAACCCTTCTTTACAGCTTGACATTTATGTTAAATTTGCAGCGTCGATGGCTTCAGGGCTGTTGTGGAACGACACTTAGAAGTTGAGGTTACAGGTTTAGACCGATATGGCCAACCAATGAAAGTCAAAGCCTCCGGTTGGCAAGCCCGGATTTTTCAGCATGAATGTGATCACCTTGATGGGACACTCTACGTTGACCGTATGGTCCCAAAAACATTCAGGACCGTTGATAATTTGGATCTGCCTCTAGCAGTTGGGTGTCCTAAATTGGGTGTTAGCTAAAACTGGTTTAAAAAGAAACACGGAGATTCCTGTCACAAGCAATATTTTGTTACTCCCAAATCAATTCCTAGAGAACCAGTTAGCTAGAGGAGCACTGGAGCAGTAAAATCATGTCTTCTTACCTATAGTTATTGGCTCATCAGAGTACGGGTTTGCATCTAATGCATGATTTCTAATCACTGTTTTTTTGCAATCTGCTTAGAACATTTTGAATTTGACAATGCAAGCCGTTGATACAAGTATATAGCAGAGATGCATATTCTATCTTTCTTGTATTATATATTCCTATGTTCTTGAGACATTTTGTGGCGATGAACACAATGTTTATTGACTTTTACATGTCTTAGTTTTGTTTCTGGTTAATGGTCTTTCCTGAAGCTTCTATGCTGAAGCAACATGGCAGGCTAACCAGTTGACTGGTCATTAATTTCATTGTTTAACAATAATACAAATTGATTAGGACTTGAAAATTGCAGTAATATTCTTTTGCATAGCATACCATGACAAATGACTACTAGTATAAACTAGTATCCTTTTATCCCTGTCAGTAGTGTGTGGTGTAGTGTGTACCCATCACATGCAATTAAGATAATAGAACAAGTTGGGTTTAAGATAAGTAACAAGCTGATGCTATATTGCATTTTGCATCAGAAAAACATTAATGAAAAGAAGAAGACCGTAGAATTGTTGAAGTTTGAATGTGGAGGCCTGGAATTAATGGGGTATGTATGGTATGTAAGGAGACATGATATATGTTTTGTCAAGTCATTTTTCCATCTTAAATGACACTGTATGGGACATACATGGATGGATAAGTTTCCACTTTCTTTCTTTAATGGCTTTGTATCAAAGTGTAAAACACTACATGTGAATGGGTTCCTCTGGGAAACATACATTACTACTACGACATGCTATAGTGTCTCATAACAATTTGCTATGTTGTGCAACACAAAACGACAAAGGACATCGTTTAAACATGTTACAACAACACTATATATGCCATGATGTAGAAAAGAAAATTCTGGTTTTGTATGTACAATCTCCATCATAATTGTTGATGGCTCAGATTCTCATTTGTTCTTGGAAAAAAGAATGCCGGCCTGAAGTCAGAGTTTCTAGACTTGGCAGGGCACTGATGGATTGGAACTTCGATGCTCCCTCCTCCGAAACTTTGTGCAAAAGCATGTCAAAAATAATGGATCATACTTGAAATGAGAATGAAATGGGAAGAACAAGATAGTATAAACTTAAATAACCTCTCTATTGCTTGTGATAAATCGATCAACTATACCTATATGTACAATTACAACGAATCATCTATATATAGACAACTAAATTATACAAATAATTTTTTTAATCCTATAAATATTATTTACAACTTATACATTTTAAGTAAATAATATTGTGTGACATGGTCTACGTGTTTCCTACCAAGGCATTCAAGTAAATCTTCTTATCCAATTTTACACTATATAAAAGTAAATAATCTAGTTCACTTTCATCGTTTAATAAAATAATCTTCCTGTTTGATTTACACCATTTTAATGCATTATCAGGTATTCATTATAATAAACTTGAAAATATTGTATTCCGCCATAACCAATGCTACGACACTATTTGTTGCAACATGCTGGAGTTGACCTTCCCTTCAAGCTCCCATTAAGAAATAATCAACGAAAAGTTGTGGTGTCGGATGAAAAAAAAAAACGATGTATTTTCAAAACATGCTTGAAGAAAAGTGGCATAATGAAATCATGATTAAAAGAAAGAGCAATAGCACCCTCTCCCCTCCTTCACATAGAAAGAGGCAAAGAGCAGTAGTCGAATAAAAAAGTCACAAAATTTACAATGTACCACCATGTCTATGAGACTATGATACTCTCATCCAGAGACGGATGACGGATCCAAAAATCGGAGCTTAGGAGAAGAAGAACGGAGTTACATTCAACCTTTTTTTCAAAAAATTACCTATAATTTGTTTTTATAACTTCTTTTAATTAGTGGACACAAACACTCCATAATAACCTTTCTGGTTATAATAATCATATATAAAAAGTTAAAATGATTGTGAGGTGTATAATATATTTATTTATATTAGTTATTCAATAATAATTATTATTAATAACTAGTAACATGTCTAATCGGTATTTCAAAATTCATATATACTCATCATATATTTGCTTAAAAAAATATTTAAGGTGGTTACATTTTGCTCGACGTGAGGTACAGCTGGCTCTAGCTCTCTCGTGACACAATTAGTGGAATATACTAATTATAATGATCTTAGGTGCTAACTTTCGAGCAGTTTATATTAGTTTATATTAGTGTTGTTACGCGAATCGAGCCTTATCGAGTACTCGGCTTGGCTCGGCTCGGCTCGATAAGGTTATCGAGCCGAGCTCGAGCCTAAACTTAGGCTCGTTCCACTAACGAGCCTCGGCTCGGCTCGCGAGTACTCGGTAAGGCTCGTTAAGACTCGATATCATGTAGATTATGAGTAATATTAATATTATAAGTTAAGTATGATTTAAGTTTCAGATTATTGGCTTGAATTGTTTATATTTGCATTTTGTTAAACTTTAATGATTTCATCATTTGAAGTTTATTGCAATGCATAATCTTGAATTTGTTTATATTTTATTTAATATTTTAACATATTTTTCAAGGTATTTTAATAAACGAACCGAGCCAAACGAGCCGAGCTCGAGCCAAATGAACCGAGTTTGAGCCTGAAATTAAGCTCGCTTCGTTAAATGAGCCGAGACTAGGCTCGGCTCGTTTGTTAATGAGCTCGAGCCTGATTTCAGGCTCGCTTCGTTAACGAGTCGAGCCGAGCCTCAGCAATACTCGGCTCGGCTCGTTAAACAGCATTAGTTTATATATAATCAGCTTTATAATCGTTATTATCGTAAGTAACGTACCTAATTTTCAAGTTTTTGTTAACTGCTCCTTAAACTAAAAAAGAGATGAACAAAGTGACGGTTGACCGATCGGGAGCACTGGCTCCTAAAGTGGGAGTAGGATTAAACCACCGTCATCCAATTTGCAGTTCATAGTTTATGGGACAAAATGGATTACTACATTAATTCTATGTGCGAATCCAGAAAATAAAAATCATTCTGATACAAACTAAATACAAACTAAATACAAATATTATTTAAAAAATAAGTATTTATAGATATAGAATCATAGAGTATTCAAAAAATAATTAAATTTTCTTTTTTTTACCACAGAGTGGTGTCTAGTGAGTGATCCATTCCCATCTCATCTCCCTATTAACTTTTACAAGTTGGAAAAATAGTTGACCCTTGAAAATTTATGTTTAAAAACATAGTTAATGACCACATTATTCCATGAATGTAACGACTTAACAATTAGAATTCAAATTGATTGTTGTAGAAAAATTTACTGTATATTTAGTGATGATAAATGTTTTTTCATATGTATTTTTTTTCACAAGCATAATTGAAGCTAGAGATGAGAAGACTATGTAAAAATACCAAGGCAGCGATAATAACGGTTATAACTATTGATCGTTGCTAACAGTAGCAAACATTGGCTTTCGAATAACACTAGAACGGAGGTAATTATCGCATTGAAGGAGAATAATCCATAAGGGAACATGCAATCTTATTATACATTATTATGTTAGTTAAAATCCTTCAAAACTAGTGTTATCAGGAACGATCAAACTTAATCTAGAATGGAGGAAGTATGATGGGATTTCATCCGGTCCAAGTCCTAGTGTAAAGTCCAATTCATTTAGTTATTCAGTTCATTTCAATAAATCCATTTGGATAAGGTTAAAGTTAGATAAGATATCTAATCTCTATCTAATTCTACCAAATCTCTTTATTCTATCTAAAAACCGACTAGTTGATGAATATATCTATGTTTTTCTATTGAATTATTTATCCCTCTTCTCGCATGACCCTTGTTTTTGCTGAATTTATTTTTTCCCTATGAATTTTTGTTACTATGCGCCAACGGCTAACCCATGTTTTTGCTGAATTTCTCATTTTCCCATGAATTTCTGTTACTATGCTCTACGTGCTAAAGACCGTTGAAGGTAATCCATCAAATATCAAATAGAATAGTCATGCCCCAGTTCACAAGAGATCCTACCAAAATAGTCTTTTATTTTGTTGATTGAATTAGGTACCACACACATAAAGGTTAGGTTATTGACTCTATTCTCTCTTTATATCTTTTATATCTTCTATGTTTTCCAAACAAAAAGACTTGTCACATTTAAACATTGAAAGATGCTTGCATATGAGAGGTCATAAAATGAAAGATATCAGCCATGAATCTTGTGATGAATAAATGTCAGCCTCGAGTGATCACACATACTAAAACCTTGTTCTACATGCATATTCTAGAGTTTTCTACTAAACAAGATTAACAATATTCTTTATCTTATGGATTGCTTTTACTAGTTAATTGGGAGAGCCACTTGATAGCACCTAGCATGCACAACACAATCCATGTCCATAATCACAAGATCGATCAATTGCCAAATATGGAGGATATCTAGAATCAAGAATCAAGATATGATATGATGATGATGATGGACCACTACGATATACTGATTCAAATCGATCAAACGATCGACATCACTTTCACTTCCACTCTCCCCCATGATTAAGTAGGTTAAGTTGAATAGTTTTACGACCATAATTCCAATTTTCTTCACAATGCCTTTTCATTATGTGTCGAACTATAGATAATATAATACTAAACCAAATAGGTGTCCCAATGATTTCATTGACAAAAAACATACTACTTACCCTTGAACATCATTCTCAATTATCACTAACAAGTCTTGTCTTTTGTGGTATTTTCCTAACCCATTAACTAGTAGTAGTTGTGATGAATAGATTGATAGGATAAGAGGAATGAGTTAATGTTAATGTAACTAGCACAGTCGTCATTGACAAAGTGTATTTTGTTATTTTAAAAACACTTTAAAATAGCTATTACTCCTATAGAACTATCTCCATCTACAGGAAGGATCCGATTTTATTTCACTGACTTTTTTAGACTCAGTATGATTTCATATTATTTTCAAATCGTACCGAAAAATAATTAACGAAGTTATATTATGGAAGTATAATGATTTAACTTTCATAAATATAATTTCGTTAATTATTTTTGCGGTATGTTTTAAATATAATATGAGGTACAACTTAACCTTAAAAAAACTCAATGAGATGAAACAAATGGTGTAATTCTCAAACAAATTGTACATCTACTCGGATGGTTAGACTTTCTTGTCAACTCAACAATAGTAATTCTGATTAACAGAAACGAAAAGTATATAGTGTAAATAATAGCTCTCTCTCTCCTAGGGGCGAAAAACACACAGTCACGGTGTAACTGTCGAAACCATGGTTAACAAACGTGGCCGACCGAGAAAAAGGACGGCGCCGGTGCTACCAGTCGACAACACAGTCAATGGGGAAGGAGTTTGTCAAACAGTGAGCGATAGGGAAGAGAATGGATCTGAGAATTGTCCGATTCCGCCAATTCCTTTGGTGAATCGAACTGTGAATGATGGATTGATGATTCAGGAATCTGAATCGGCCGGTGTTGATATGGAGGCTGCCGGGGATTTGACTGATGTCCAAAACCCACAAGTATGGGTTGACGTGGTTCGTGGAAACCGTCTCCCAACTCATGGTCTGGATATGGAGTACGCTGCCCCAAAGGTATTTGATCTGGGTATTGAAGTTACAATTGATGATGATGACGTCCAAGATGAGATCTGCTTCTGGAATGCTGCACTCATCATGTTTGTTATTGGATCAGATTTGACAATGAATGCTGTCAAGAAATTCATGATGAAGGCTTGGCCTTTTGTTGCTTTACCGGAGTTGCACTTTCACGATGACGGTTACTTCATCATCCGGTTCAAATCTGTCGAGGAACGAGAGGACGTGATGCAGAAGGGCCCTTACACGATTTTTAACATGCCGATGTTTCTGCGTCATTGGACTCCAGATTTCGACCTCAAGAATAATCTGTTGCGGGTACTGCCTATCTAGGTTATTTTTCCTAAATTGTCGTTGCATCTTTGGGGTAGGAAGAGCCTCGGAAAGATTGCGAGTGCACTTGGGAAGCCTATTGTTACGGATGAATGTACAGCGAAGAAGTTACGGGTTTCTTATGCACGGGTTCTGATAGAGATTGATGTTACAGAGGAGTTGAAGGAATCTGTAATGATTTCTGACCGTGGGGGCAGACAGTTTGTACAATCCGTTGAATATGAATGGCGTTCGTTGTATTGTCATAAATGCAAAAAGGTTGGACATTCCTGTGGGAAAAAGCCCCAACAGATTACGGGAGGGAATAAACGTGCTGGAAATCAGAATTGGCGTCCCAAATCTGTTGGAACTGGATTGAGTGGTCATGTGATTGGCGAATCATCTGGTGTGCAGAATGATGGTGTATGTGAGAATCCGAATGTGGTTGGCAATGCGGTATTGGGGACTGGGAATGGTCGTGCCAATGCCTCTTCTGGGGTAATATGATTTTATCCTGGAATGTACGGGGGTTAAATAAAGTCGCTAGGCATGTTGAAGTTAGCTCCCATCTCAGACCGTTAGATTGTGCCTGTGTCGCGTTGTTAGAAACTAAAGTCAAGCAGTGTAAAGCAAATAGGATTCGAGCCAAGTTTGGTTCACAGTGGTCTTATTTGGATAATTATAGTATGCATGACTATGGTAGAATTTGGTTTATGTGGAAATGTACTAGGTTTAATGTTTCTTTTGTGAAGTGTACTGATCAGTTTCTTCATGTAAGTGTACATGGTCTTACTGGACATTTCAAGTTGTGGCTTACAATTGTTTACGCTCAGAACACTTTAGAAAGACGAAGAATATTATGGAATGATATTATGGAACTGTCTGAGAATATTCAAGAGCCTTGGCTTGTTGTTGGTGATTTCAACAATGTTCTTACTATTGATGATCGCACAGGGGGTAACTCAGTTACGATTCATGAATACCAAGATCTTGAACAAATGATGAGTGACGTGGGTTTATTTGAGTGTTCTTCAGTTGGTGAGCATTTTACTTGGACGAATAAACAAGAAGGAAGGGTAATTTATTCACGCATTGATAGAGCAATTGGTAATATTGCATGGTTTACGCATTATGTTCAACATTGAGTGGAGGTCTTACATCCTCATATTTCTGACCATGCACCTTTGCGAATTTTATTTGAAGCTCCTCCACCTCCTATTAAGCCGATGTTTAAGTTTATGAACTGTTGTACAAAGTCCGTCGACTTTCTGGCAGTAGTTGCAAGGGGATGGAATCGGTCGGTTCATGGCTATCCCATGTACGTTGTATGGGAGAAACTAAAGGGGTTACAGGGGGCTATGCGTAGTTTGCAGAATCGATACAATGGGGTGCAAAGAAAGGTGATGCAAGCCAGGGAAATGTTGGGACATGCGCAAGATAGCCTACTGGCCGAAAAGTTCAATACAGGCTGTATTGAACGGGTTAAGGAATGTACGGAAAACTTGATGAAATCGGTTGCGCTGGATGAGAACATTGGTCGACAGAAATCAAAAGTGGATTGGTTGCGGCTTGGGGACCAGAATAATGCTTATTTTCATGCAATTGTGAAGGAAAATAACAGAAATTCAGGCCTTCGAAAGCTAGTTACTGAGTCTGGTGTTATTCTGACTACAATAAGTGAACTGGAGGAGGAAGTGCTTCGGTTCTATAGCAACCTGGTGGGGACAAGGGCGTCTCACATCCGGGCGGTGGATATAAATGCTCTGCGGAATGGGAAGCAATTAAATCGTGAGCATTCTATCAGTTTGTGTAAGGAGGTGACGGAAGAAGAGATTTGGCAAACTGTTGAGTCTATAGGCAATAATAAGGCTCCTGGGGTTGATGGATTCAATGCACAATTTTTCAAGGCATCCTGGCAGATTGTTAAACATGATATCATCAGAGCTATAAAGAGTTTCTTTCATACGGGACGTTTGTATAAGGCGGTGAATTGTACTTTGGTTACTCTAATACCAAAGTCAAGTGATGCACAAACCATGAAAGAAATGAGGCCTATTTCCTGTTGTACTACGCTTTATAAGATCATATCTAAAATCCTTACAAGCAGGTTGGGGAAGGTTATCAATCATGTCGTGGATGAAAGTCAATCGGCATTCATGCCAGGAAAGGTAATCCATGATAATATTTTCATTGCACAAGAGCTTGTTAAAGGGTATGGAAGGAAGGGTATTTTTCTCCCAGATGTTTGATACAGATGGATATACAGAAAGCTTATGATAGTGTTGAGTGGTGTGCTTTGGAACAGATTCTAAAGGAGATGAGCTTTCCACGACAGTTTATTGATTGGATCATGGAGTGTGTGAATTTTGTGTCTTATCGATATAATATTCAAGGGAATCCATCCAAAGTCCTACCAGCAAAGCGAGGGTTGCGTCAAGGTGACCCAATTTCACCCCTCTTATTTGTTATTATTATGGAGTATTTGCATCGTGTGCTACTTACTGTAAAAGAGAACCCTGATTTCAATTGGCACCCGAAGTGTGAACTCCTTAATATTACAAATATTTGTTTTGCTGATGACCTCTTACTCTTTGCACGGAGAGATGTTACTTCGATTCAGTTGTTGCTAGATAAGTTTAATGTCTTTTCTGACTCGACTGGACTAGTGGCGAATCAAAGTAAGAGTAAGATTTATTGCGGGGGTTTGACGCCAACTGAGGAAGAGGATTTGGTGGCTGTTACCGGATTTACTAAAGGGAAGATGCCTTTTAAATATCTTGGCATACCATTGGATACAAAGAAGTTGTCTATAAATCAGTATCAACCTTTGATGGATAAGGTATTGTCTCGAATAAGACACTGGACTTCCCGACTTCTCAGTTATGCTGGCCGTGTTCAGTTGATAAAAGTGTAATTTTTTCCACGGCAAATTATTGGATGCAAATTTTTCCCATTCCCAAGGCGGTACTATTGAAGATTGAGGCACATTGTCGATCTTTTCTTTGGAGTGGGACTGATGAAGTAACTCGTAAAGCTCCTATAGCATGGTCCAAAGTATGTGATGCAAAAAATCAAGGAGGTATGAACGTTATTTCTCTAGTGGATTGGAATGTAGCATCTGTGGCTAAACTCCTTTGGCATTTGAGTGAAAAAAATGATCGGCTTTGGGTTCGATGGTTACATGGTTATTATATGAAAGGAGTTGCGATTGAGGATTATGTACCTGTTTCGACTTGCTCATGGATTCTGCGTCGAATTCTGAACATGCGTGACCAGGTACTAAACTTAGATGCGTGGGCCGCTGCAAAACAGAATGGGATGTTCTGCACAAATGTGTTTTACAGAGAGATCAGAGGTGTGCAACCTGCAGTAGCATGGAGGAAAGTCTTCTTTGGTAATAAAGCAAGACCGAGGGCACAATTTACTCTCTGGCAGTGTTGTTTAGACCGATTATATACTAAAGATCGGCTACTGCGGATGGGAATCAGTGGTGATGATATGTGTGTCTTCTGTGGTAACCAAGAAAGTGTAAATCATCTCTTTTTTGGCTGTGGAGTCACACGCCTAGTATGGAAGAAAATTATGGATTGGCTTAAAATCGCTCACAATCCCCAGAAATTTGAGGATGAATTAGGATGGATTAGGAGAGCGACGCAAGGGAAATCTGTTAAGGCAACGTTGCTGCAAATGGCTTTTACGGAAACTGTATATTCAATATGGAGAAGCCGAAATGAGAAAGTGTTTCTACAGAAGCCGTTCAATATGCAGCAAGTCGAAGAAATAAAAGCAACAATCCGCATTAGGAGTTTGGCGGATGAGAAGATAGCGGTTTACTGTTATGCCTTGTAATTATTTGTAGGCTGCTATGCTTGATTGATTGTGTCTATTTGTGTTACTTATGCGTTACATTGAGAAAACTTGGCTGGGTTGTGGCTATGTCTGGATCTTTGGATCGGCGTCATGGATTTGAAAAGCTTGGAAATAAAAATTTTGCGGAGTTTTATTCCAAAAAAATTCTGGTTAACAGATGAGTAATACTATCATTGAAC
Source organism: Plantago ovata (assembly GCA_028274465.1). NCBI lineage: Eukaryota > Viridiplantae > Streptophyta > Magnoliopsida > Lamiales > Plantaginaceae > Plantago > Plantago ovata. The sequence goes on along the minus strand of CM051456.1, from coordinate 14,040,164 downwards.
ATTGAAGTATTAATTAATGTATTTCACGATTCAATCTTAGTCTTATCGTAACGCCTTAAAATTTCAAAAAAAATTCAAAAAGTTTAAAAGTATTGAGAATGGTATTCATATTAGCAGGGTGCATATTTCTTTTCGGGAGTTCAACCATAGAAACTCCAAAGGTAAACGAGTTTGGCTCTGGAGCAATCATCTGGTGCACGCACGAATAAAGACGAAGCATGCAGAAAAGAATGTTTAATAATTTGTGAAGCCAGCATACCATCCCGAGACGGGTGTGTTAGTGGCCCAGATAGGAGACGGGTGTGTTATGGTCAAATTTGCTAACCTAAACACCTCCATAATAAGAAGTATAATATGTAGTAATTAATGTAACAAAAATGTTCGGTTTTGAATTTTAAAATATATAAAGTCACTGTCTGACTACGCTAAGGACGGTCATATTTTTGTAATTATCGCTCCATTATTCTAATGTTAATTATTTATATCTAATGTCAAATAATTCTTGTATTGAAGGTGATGTGTGATCCATCCACGAACTAGTTAGCAATTAGAATCTCCAATTCCGTGAACAACCAAAAGATTAGAATTTAGAATCCTAAGCTAACTGAACATAATAAATACATCCCCTATAAATTGTAGCACTACTATACCGCAAGATAAGATAGATAGATACTACACGTAGACAAATGTAATGCAGACACATATTAACAAGATCAGAAAGAAGCAAAGATTACCGACCAACAAAGTTTCTTAGCTGGGTAAGGAATTTGTGTAATTTAAAAGTTACTACAGTAAAAATCTTGTTTATCAAAAACATAGGGAAAAAAAAAAGATTCGTACTTCTATATAATTTGTTTACGGATTGCATCAAACACTTCTCTCACTCTCAACCAACACAAAATCTATGAGACGAACATTAAATCAACACTCATTTTACTTTTCATTAAACATTCGGTACTAAGACCGATAATATTGGTCCATGTTGGGTCACAAGTGGTGGCCACTGTGCAGTGGGCCCCACAGTGGCCCAACATGTTAAAAAAAAAAAATGCATGGGCGCATGTTTACGTGCGCCCATGATGCCACCAGCCGGTGGCTGGTGGCATATATGGAGGGGGACACTTGTCCACCTCCTATTTATCCATTTTTTTTATTTTCTATTTATCTTTTTAATTATATTTTTAGATTTTATAATTATCTTTTTAGATTTTATTATTATCTTTTATATTATCTGATATTTTTATTATTTAAAATATATATATATGGGGTGGGTGATATTTATGGTCTAAGACCTCCAATATCAATGGGGTGGGTTACTGTGTGGTGGCTCACTATTCAGTGGGCCCCACCACCACCCCAAAAAAAAATAAAAAATAAAACACATATGGGCGCACATTGTGGACCCCCTCCTATTTGCTACTCTTCTTTTTTTATTTTTTATTTTATTTTATGTTTCTTTTTTTTTATATTATCTTTTATAATATATGATATTTTTATAATTTACAAAAATATATATATTAAAATTTATAATTTTTTCCCTCTATAAATATAACATAATTTCATGACATTTTACACACTTCTAAATTCCCCTCTATAAATATAACATATGTATTTTTATTTCGTTTTTTCATAATTCTAAATTTCATGTTTTTCGTTGTAATAAATTTATAAAAATATTGTAATATTAATTTGATTTCCTTTAGTAGTGGGTGTACTTTATTAATATAATAATATTTAATTTGTGATTTCGGAATATTAGAGAAATTTTCTAGATTAATATAGTAATTTTATAATAATATACAATTATTATATTATAATTATTAAATGATAATAAGAAAATGAAAAAGAAATAAATTGAATTGGTTAGATAGTGGGTGGTCATGGATAAATGTGGTTTTTGGTGTTGTGGTGGGTTGGTTGAAGGATGGGGTATGTGGACGAAAGAGAAATTAATTTTTTATTTGAAATTGGATAGTGGGGTGGGTGGTGGGTGGTGATGGATATTTATGGTCTAAGAGACGAACACTAATCAATTGCGAATGATTATACATTAATTGATTTGTCCACATTAAGCTAGGTGCGTGGGTTGGACCGGTTGGTTTAAAATTTAAAATTAAAAACCTCCGTAGTACCTTAACGTACTAGTATTTCATACTAGTGTTTGATTAATCCACTTTGTTTAATATTTTTCTCATCTCTCCCAAAAAAATTTACACTACTTTCATCTCTATATTAAATTCTTTGATAATTTCTTGAATTTTGACGTTGCGTTTATCTCCAATCATATTTTATTTTTGTTCCCTTGTTGAAATATTCTCTACTCTGGCATCCATTTGCTAGTAAGTCATCATGACACTTCGCGCACTTTTTAAAGTATGAATCAAACCTAAGCCAAAATATGATTCTCACAATTTTGCAGAACTGGAAAACAAGTTCTGAAACTTGAATATTCCAACTTTTAAATCTCAACAAAATATAGAAAATACCATAACGCATTTCAACTTTTGAACGTAGAAATGAGGAGGATTCAAGAGATTGATCTCAATTCTCAAACTGTGTGATCGAAAGATTTTGGATCCTTCTCGAATCCTGTAAACAGCTCAACATAGATCCCAGAAACTAAACATGTAGTACTTGTATTTCATAGCTCTACATTTTCCAACATAGTACTCTCCATCATTCCAATGAACAATAATAATACTATGAAACCTTCTGAGTTGGATTATATGCAGCACAGAAACAAGAGACTAAACAGTTTTTATGCACAAATATTCATCATTCTGCTTCTTATGGTATATTACATTACATCCAACTCAAGATAAACAAAAACACTAATCAAATTTTAAAAAATAACAAAGACTATCAAAACCAAAAGTCAAACAGAGAAAAACCACGATAACAATAAATTAAAAAGAAAGGAGTGTGAAAAACAGAAAGGAAGACCGTTTTGATCTTTTCACAAATCTCAACTGATTCTCCAATCCAATCCAATCACATCACGCGCTTCGCTGCCTTTGGCGGACGGCGGCGCGTCTTGTTACTCGTCTTCGCAAACACATTACAGCAAGCGCAGGCAGAGAGTTTCGGCGACGGCGGCTCGATCGACGGCGATACTTTTCCGGTACGAAAGCCTCTGCCGCCGTTAGATCGGCTCCTATCGATCTTCAACGGTGCAGGTCTCGACGATGACGTGGTGGCGTCGGTAGCGGTTACTCCGTCGGATGATTTGGCATCAGATTCGAGCTTGTTTAATTCTCCGGAAACTAACTTGTCGTCCCAAACCAATCCGGAGGAGCCTGATCTTCGGAAGGATACAGCAGATCTCTGTAAACCTGCCATCGAGAAATCGAATCTCGAATTGTGTTGTTGCTCTGTGATTTGAAGGTGTAATCAATCAATCAATCAATCAGCAACTGTGATGTGGCTGTTGTTTTTGGATTTGGGGCTAGGTGTGAAATGGGAATTTGGGGATGCTCTTCCAATGGGGAGGAAAGTGAAATGAAATGAAAACGAAGTAAAATAATTGTGGGGGACAACAGAGACTTTAGGACTTTTCGTTAGCGGACGGGTCTTTGCGATTTTTATTTATAACGGTACGCTAAGGCCTCGTTTGGATCTTCGAAATTTTAAGTTATGCCAAATATATTGATGTCGACTTGGATTATTAATTGAAATTTTCAAATTTTAAAAAATTAATGTATATCAAAATACTGCCTAAAAAATATGCTCCCGTTTATACACATAGTTATTGCACAATTTTCATTTTGGGAAGTTAAAATTAGAGCATTTGGTGCAGTTTCACTAAAATGTTCATGACTCAAGATGCAATAATTAGATTTTCTAAAATCACTATGACCGTATGACCATGTACAGATTAGCAATTTTCATTTATATGCCGAAGAAAATGTTAATGCATGATTTGTTGACTAAATCTAAGATGTCATATTTAGTAATATCGAAATAATTGTTGCACAATTTTCATTTTGGGAAGTTAAATTCAGAACATTTGTTGTAGTCTCACTGAAAAGTTCATAAATCATCAAAATACAACAATTAGATTTCCTAAAATCACTATGACCCGCGTAAAAGATTAGGAATTTTCAACCATATGCCTAGGAAAATTTTAATGCATAATTTATTGACTAAGAATCTAAGGTGTCATATTTAGAAATTATAGATTCTGAAAATATAAAGTTAATTATGAAATATGGAAATTGATATAGTTAAAAATTGGTTAAAATATCCAAAATATTATAGGAAATAAGTTAAAAAGTGTTTATTAACTTTATTATGATACTTTTATAGGGAAAAAGGATGGTGACACAAATGAATTGAAATGACAAATATTATAAATACTCTTACACGATTATATAAACATTATATACCAACTTATACCTCCACACTAAACCACCTTATGTCTCCGTCTCCGTAAAAATTGAACCCTGCACTTTTTCTTCATCATTTCAATTTTCTCTTTCACTCCACAACCTTATAGTAACTTCTTAAATGTTCCAATGGACCAATAATGTAAAATGTTTTACGGTCTTACACTTTATTTCCGTAATTCCATCTCACTTCTTTCAATAGGTAAACAAATACTACTCATCACAAAATTCCATTCCCCATCACTCTTATTATATTATTATATGTAAATGCAAGCATACAAATAAATGGAGTATATTTTGAAAAGAGGAGTACTAGTATTAGATATGGTTCTTATTATTTTCATTTGTCCCTGAGATAGAATAGTAAATGAGATGCCGACATTTGCAATACCATTGCAAATTAATGTTATCCTTACGAATGGATTCTGGTCATTTTATCTTGTGAATTAACACATCGAAATTTCGAGACAAATGAAAGTAATAATTTCCATTTTCCACAACCACATGTTTTCACTTACACAAAAAAAAACAAAAAAAAACAAAAAAAACAACAACATGTTTTTCACTTTGTTTAGTTCTTGCGTAATTTGCAAAACTTTGCGGAAGATAGATGATCTTAGCGACATCTGGAAGAAACTGTAATCGAGAAAACGCATGCGATAGAGTGAGAGTACTTGTGTTGGAATTATTTTACATGTTGCTAAATTAGGCGTTGTTAAGTACATAATATATTGGATCTTTATATCCATCATTTTAAAGCCTTGAAGGTGTACATACTAGACGGGGAGGTGGGAATCAAGTAGAAATACGGTCATAATAGTTTTGGGGATTTATTCTTGAATTTTACTCTAGTTCGCTATATGGTTTTGCCTTTTGAGGTTTTGTATGGTTGTGCATCCCTTGCGCACCTCGTTATAATTTTTGTGACAATTAATAAAATTTTAGTCGTTTAAAAAAAAAACCCCTTAAGGTGTTAGTAATGAATAACGAGATATGCATGTGAATAAGAGCTTACGGTCATACTTGTACTGTTTCATCTAGAATTTAATTTCATAGTCCGAATTCATCCCCCAAAGATTACTACGTACGTTTAATGATTTTCAATTTGCATGGAGTAGTTTCTTTGTATGTTCGAATTCTCGGTGAATATAAGATGTGGTACAAGTTTAGAAAGGTGAACTAGTTGTATATTGTTTTCGAGCTATTATCGGGCTTTGTACTTGGTCTATTAGATAATTGGACTTTTAGACCTATTAGGATTTCCTCTAAACTCTAAAGTATTGCTTTAGTTACTGTACTTAGAACTTTGGTGAATACATATCAATGTTGACAATTTGACATTACGTGTTACACTTATTGAGAGTTCATGTTTGTTTATCCTTGATTAATTGATCGAACTCACGTGTTACATTCGGTACTTTTATGTTATTAATTCAGCTATCTGAGAGACTGATTTTATCCTTAATTGTTCATTCTATCATTCGACATTTTTATCTTATTAATTCCGCTCTGTATTCAATCGCAACCGCTCCAACATGAATAAAATTTATGGAAAAGCTGTACTCGGGTTTACTCCAGTAGCATCATTGCTTCATTGGAGACTGGAGATCATTATGAGAAAAATTACGGGCAGCCGGCAGGTACCTTATCCCACAAGCTTCATTCAACTAGAGGCCATGAACTTTCAATGACCCAAAGAAGGTGAGGTGATTATGCACCAAGCTCACCAAGGCTCGCTTATTGTCATTTGTATGTTCTCTCTTTCAAGTTTTTAGATGGGCCTGATTGCACAAATTGTTTCACGGCCCACGTACTAATTTGAGAAAATTGGTAAGTCTTCAATAGGTCTGTTTTCTTAACGAGCCAGAGAGTACTAACCAAAACTCTTTCAATTCTTTTTTTTGCTGATTCAAAACTCTTTCAATTCCCTTCTTATACTTTTTTTTTTTTTAAACATAAAAATATTACACTGCTCCTATATAAATCACATGTATGAAAATACCATTTGTAAACCTAAACCACATTTTGACTCCGTCAAGGATCGAATCCTACACATCTACTTCACCAAGCTCCATTTCATTTCACCACCTTATAATCGTACATTTTTTTTTCAACGGCTAAAAATATTATTAATAACCACCAAAAGTTTATCCCTTAAGCAATTCCTTCGTACTAATGTTGATAAAAAGTGGTCCGAGCAAATTGACACACAGAGATTAAGAAGCCAATTCAGGAAGATAAGGAAAAGAGTAGGATTTGTTTACAGAGAGAGCAAAATCAGAAAATGATATCGGACTATGTTGAACACTTCAACTATTCGTCATATACTTGGTGACTTGGTGTAGTTCCAACATAAACTGGAATACGACTTAATATCGTAATATAAACGATGATTCAATTGACAACAAAGCGCATCTGGTGTAGTGGTATCATAGTACCCTCCCACGGTACTGACCAGGGTTCGATTCCCTGGATGCGCATTTTTTTTTACTGAGTTTCGCATACAAACCAATTAGCCCACAATTTTCCTTTTTGCTGCTGGCTGGATCTTGTGGGTTGGTACTTCATTACCTGAAAATGAACGGAAAGGGTTAGTCATTCTCACCTCACCCCAGCTAGCTCCTGTCTATGTTTTGTTGAAATGCAAGTTTTGTAGTCGACCAATTTGGTTTGATTTTGATAGAATTACAACTATACCAATACCAAGTGATTAAATTTGGTGAGAAATCTAATCATTAATTTATATTAAGTTTTCAATAGATTTAACTATCGCAGCTATCTAAGTTGCATATCTTTTATGTTTTGTACTCTGTATTATGCAGAGAGAATATAAGAAATGGATAATCAGGGAGGATAATTCAGTCTGTGGCTATCTCATTATTTTCCAGATTAATCATATCTTATCAACTTGAATATCACATGATAACTAGTAGTACTACTATACAGTGTGAATGTCCAATCACGTTTTATTCTTTTAGCTCAGTATGTAAATCATTGTGTTAATCAGACCTATTACTAAAAACAGGACAATGATATGGTGTACCGCAGACACCAAGAACTAACTTCATTTTTACAAAAGTCCAAAGCTAGCTTCAGACAATTCAACCTAATTATTGAGATGATAACACACCCTATAATTACTTACTAGTACTAGTAAAATTTATGGGACGGACATATTGTCAAGTACTCAAGTATACTATATGTCGAGATTAACGTACACACCCAAAAGAACGTAACATAAAAAATATTCTCGAGATATAATGTCTCATTTACTTGAAAAACCTCATCCCTAAACAAGTCATCATCTAATGGAGAACGTGACATCAAGGTCCAAAAATGTTAGTCCTCTCATGTGGCACACACACTAAATCTGTCTGTTCTGACTCTGTGTAGCAAAACTAGTTGATACATATATAGTTGCATCTTTAATTAAAACCGTGTTAAAAGCAGATAGGAACAAGCTATATGGTAAACAGTAGGCCACTTTGTCCATATTGAATGATTACCCTTTCCAAGCATTTTACCATTGCAAGGTCATGCACCATGTTGGCTCATTACCACAATCTTGAATCTCCTCCCTTTCTACAATTATTTTTTCCATTCTTTCTTTGACAAGTGGGATATAATGTGATTGAAGAAGACACTCACGGTCCTGAAGATTCTTTCCTCACTGTCATTCCTGATTTTTTGTTTTGTTTGCTTATGTTGATAGATGCTCCATACCTGCCTGTAGCTTATAGGTCCTTTCTTCTCTCTATTCCTTTTCTTCAACCCCACTCCAAAAAGAGCCCTTTCTTGGTTTTTCTAACTTGATTACCAGAAATATTTATGGGTTTTACAGTACTTGGGAGGTTTTTGGTTCTACAAACAAAGATTTTCTTACATTCTTGATTTTTTTTTCTTTCTTTGTTTGCACATAGATTCTGTTGATTCTTGATATTTCTTGGGAATTGCTTGTAATGTGTTAATAGTACACAGTAAGTATATCTATTTATTTTCTGTTGCAAAAATGTCACTGTGTTTCCCATCATTCAATATAAACTGTTGTATGAGCAAACATATAAATCATACCTCAGGAAAGAGCAATCCATCTCTAGCAAGCCTCCCATTGTCGGTGGATGAAACCGCCTTTTCAAGCACATTTTTGCCCGGGAAATACGTTACCAGGCCAGTAAACAGTCCTATCGGTATAATCGGAGGTGTTTCTGCTAATTCCACTTCAAGTTTTGCTAAAACATTGGTGAACTTGAATTTGGAAGGTGAGGTAAATGAACAACCCTTCATCCTCTGTTCGGATCCGGCACTTAGCGATGAGCTTCTGTCACTTGGACGAAGTTCATTGTCCGGTAAGGCCGAACAAGCAGACATTGATCATGGTTCGCTAGTGGAGAATTTGAGGCTTAGGAGAATGTATCTTGAGAAATCTGGAGTTTGTTGCATTGTGATGCCTTGCCATTTATCACATGCTTGGTATGATGAGATTAGAGAAGGGTGTTCTGTTCCGTTCCTTCATATGGGTGAATGTGTGGCCAAGGAACTCAAGGAAGCTAACCTGAGGCCACTCGAAGCTGGAAGCCCTCTTCGTATCGGTATCCTTTCGACCAATGAAGCTCTCGTTGCCCGATTTTATCAGGAGAAACTTCGAAATGAGGTCTATATATCTCTTCTTTTCGCCTAGAAATCAATCCTCAATTCTGTTCTATGTTTGCGCTTTTTAAGAGACTCAAAAACAGCATTTTTCAACTTCTTTTAGGCCAGTTTAAAGAATTCAGTTTCAAAGAAACAAAATATTTGAGTGTGTCTATTGGTTCTTGTCTGAAACATCTTATGTAAATGCAGGGTTTTGAGGTTATACTACCGGATAAGGCTACGGTAGAACATATCGTGATCCCTGCAGTGGAGGCATTAGGCCGAAAAGACTATGAAGGGGCAAAGAATTTGTGCAGGATTGGTCTACAAGTTCTGCTGGTTAGAGCTGTGAACCGAATAGTTCTTGCTTGTGATGATCTACAAGGAGTTTTGCCACTGGATGATCCTCTGCTGGGTAAATGCATTGATCCAATGGATGCTTTAGCCAGATCTGCTGTCAAGTATGCTCAATCAACAAGGATATAGAAGTATATAAAATTAGCTATACATAGATTTGCCTATACAAAATACACCAATTCTGTAAAAATTTGCCTCAGTGATGTGTAGAACCAATCAGGCTATGTGTTCAACTGCAATGCACTTCCATTTGAACAAGTAATCAAGATTCAAGAACATTTAAGTTAACTATTAGACTATATTCTATGGCGAACTATTGTAATTTGTAAAGAGAGAATTTATATATATCACTTCGGGCTCATAGTGCGCAAAAGGATGTGGTCACTCAAGCAGTCAAGCCTATCAAGGCTCAAGCAACTCAACAATTGCGTTTGCGAATTGGTGAAGAACTGAACTGACAATTGCGTTTGCGAATTGATGATGTTGTCGTTGGTGTCTAGCTAGCAATCGGAGGGCACCGGTTCACTTGAGAAGGAGAGACGAGAATGGTGAGCAATATCGAATTAGGAACATGGGTGGTTTAAAGGAGAAAGGGCGAATTTGTAATCGGAGGATTCACATATGTGGTTAGTTTGGAGAGAAACGTATAGCAGAGTCTGATTTGGGTTGGGGAGTTGAACACATAAACCTTAAAAACCATGAAAAGGAAAAGGAATTGATATTGCAAGGAACAAAATTTCTATTTTTTTTTTTTTTTTGTGAAATCAAATAGATGCATTAAGAACAAACAAACAAAATTTCTATTAGTGCAAAACTTTGCTATTTTCAAAAAATGAAGGACGAGTGTACAATTACTTATTCTACTTGTTAAAATAGGAATATAACAAACTTCATAGGATATAGAACTATATATATTCCTATTTTAACAAGTAGAATAAGTATTTGTGTTTCGTTTCATAATGGTTTAACTTTTAATTAACTTGTTTTAAGGTGAAATTAGTAAAGTTAGATTATTAGAAACTTAGATGGGTTTTTGTAAAAACTATTATTATAAGTTAAAAATAAATTGTAAAAATTGTATTACATACTCAACTTACTGGACAAAACAATTAAAATTTAGATTAATTTAATTTAATAGAAGTTTCTCAAGTACCTCCAATTCAAAATTCTCTATATCTACCAGCTTATACGCCGTTGTAAGATAATTATTTGCAGGAGTTCTAAAATCTCACTAATTATATATTTAGGTTTAAGGTGCACGGGGTCTTACCGTCTAGCCGTTGGTACTCCGCATCTTTACGGAGAATTCAATTTCACCAAGTCCATGTCGGAGACAGCGGTGCAGTCGTTACACCATTCGTGCAGGTCGGACGCCTGGTATCTCATATTCTATTAGTATTAATGAGTCGAGGTAATATGAGAGGTATAAGTCAGAGCGGAAATTGTGTTAAAAACCAAGAAACTCAGAAAACCTAAATTTCATTAGGACCCGCAAAATGGAATTCTAAACATGAGACTTCCCAAAACTCTTCCCATTCAAGTTTCAACCTTTACTATCTCTTCACTATCTATGTGACACCATAAATATCCTCCATATGTCATTTTCTATTACTAATCTATTAAAATTAGTAAACATTTAATTATCAAGTGTAGAGTTAATATCCTAAATAATTATAAGAGCTAGTTGACGAACTTGCGCACAGAGCAAGCCGGATAATGAATATGGTGTCTGACAGTTTTGGGAAGAAGAAAGTGAAGCAGAGTCCGAGTTTCTCTCTGGGCCACCGCTTTGGGGTCTATTCCCTTAGGCATAGTTTTTTCTTTTTGTAATTTTCTTTTAAATTAAGTTCGTTATAAAAAAAAAAATTATAAGAGACTAGTTCAAAATTCATATTTAGAAAAATACTTTAAGATTCATGTAAAAATTGTTCTAAACACTCGAAAAGATTAATTTATACTTACATTACATTAATTGATCATTTCAATAATTTATACTATTGCAAACCCACTTAAAGTTTGCCCCTCAAATTTATAATGTTGTACAAACGGCCCATAACATATGTGGCGTTATGATTGATCCTCTAAAATTTCAAATATTGTGCAATCTACCCATCTAATTTATGATTTAATTTTAGTACTCCCTCCGTCCGGTCAAATGTTTCTCATTTCATTTTGTTGACCGTTTTTTGGTTGCAAATTACTCCTAAATCACATCGAAGAAAAAATTTGAAAAAATTATTATAAAATAGTTCAACATTTATACTATTTTAATATATTTTTTCTGATTTATTTCTGCTATATGATCTACGAGTAATTTGTGACCGAAAAAAAGTCAACAAAACGATATGGGAAACTTTAACCTGGACGGAGGTAGTACTATTTAACGGAGTAAATCACATAGCATTAGTGGAATGGAACTGAAGTAATGAACGGGAGGTGCCAGATATACAAGTAGTATTGTTGTAATCTTTGACGTTTAAAAAATAATAATAAAAAAAAAAAATCACACATAATTTGGCTTCAGGGAGAATTTGCAAACCGTGTAAAAGTTAAAGCCACTTCAGAGAAAGTATTATAAGTTGAGGACGAAAACGTGTATTTTCCAAAAATATAATTCTCCAAGGTTTTCCTAATCCTGCCTGCCTATAATATAACAAGGTGTATTGAGAGAGTATTTACCATTTTCCATTGTTCTTCTCAGCAGCCAGGTCGCTCCTCCGGTCTTGAATTGTTCTAAGGTAAATTGTCTGTCGTTACCAATTCTCACGCAATTGTGTTTATTTTACTGATCTTAATCCCCTTTCTGTAATTTTCTTTCGTATCATGTCTGTTGAACCTCGATCACCCACCTACTGCTTAGGGGTTAGGGCTTGACGTATGTACACTAATCAATTTTGGGGTTATTCAATTTAACTCATCGTTCATTCATAATTGCTTGATTTTTTCTTCTTATTTCCGATTATTTACTCTTTTCTGGCTTTCGATTAGTACTCCATTGTTATAATGTGGCGATTATTTTTAGGGAATTGGGGTTCTGAAACCCCTCTACTTAATCCGATTCCTTTTTATTTTTTCCAATTGAAATTAAATATTATATCTATACATGCGTATGTCTTGGAGAATCCCTGTATATCTGTAGATTGAGTGAAATTTTGATCAGGTCTCTCATTCGCAGACTGGATTTTGCTGTGTAGTTTAGTTTTCTGTATCCTTCGATTGATGTTAATATTTTATGTCTATATCTTTAATCAAGTCTGTAGGAGTTTTTGTTTTCTTTTCTCAACATGTTCGATAAATATTTAAGCTTTTAACACATGGTTATATGAAAATTTGAGATACAGAGTTACTAATCGAACCTATCTACGTTGCTGTGTAGGAGCACATCCAGGTTTTGACAGTAGCAACGCTATTTTGACGCATATTGGCTTCTCAGAATGCCGAAAGAGAGACAGTCCAAGCCTTCATCTTTTGACCGCGCGACGGTGTCTCCTTATGGCCGTGGTGTAAACGTGTCGGATTCAAAAAGCTCTTTGACTGCAGCTGTGCAGGAAAAAGAATGGGAAGAAGCACGGTGTCCTATTTGTATGGAGATACCGCACAATGCTGTGCTGTTAATCTGTTCTTCACAGAATTGTCGTCCTTTTATTTGTGATACAAGCCCTCGTCACTCGAATTGCCTTGATCAGTTTAGGAAGTCACCGGGAGGACAACAAGATGGCAAGCTTGTTTGTCCCATGTGCCGTGGAGCGATCTCCACGTGGACTGTTGTGCAGGAGGCACGCAAGTTGATGGACGCGAAAACAAGAAGCTGTACTCTAGAAACTTGTGATTTTAGTGGGAATTACATAGAGCTCAGGAAGCATGCTAGGCGTGAGCACCCCTCTGTTCATCCATCAGAGGTCAGTCCAACCCGACTAGCGAATTGGGCAGAGCTGCAACGACAAAGGGATTTGGAAGATGTGTTTGCACACCAGTATATTGACTCTGAATGGATGGATGGCATTCCATCCACACCCACACCTTTGTTGTGGGGTGAGGAGGGCTCTTTCGACTTCATTACCGATGATGAACTTATTCAAAGGTTGGATAGCATTCCACCCACCACACCTACGTCTTTTTGGTCGGTTGAGGATGAGAGCTCTCTCGACTTCAGTCCCGAAGATGAGTCATATGACTCATATCGCATATTTGCTGAGTTTTCTTTCGTTTCATCTGGGATTTCGAGGCTTACTTCTAACACAAGAAGATTAATTTCAAACCCAAGGATAAATAGCACAGTAGTTGCTTCTCCGAGTTTGAGTTTTCTTTGGCAAATTAGTCCGTCCACTTCGAGATCACAATCACCCAGTCAGACGAGTAGAGATGAATCAAGGTCTAGGAGGAGCAATAACCTGAACAGTGCTAGCCCATATTCAAGGGGAAGACCAGGATATCTCTCAGAGAGAAGAAATAGATCTTCAAGTAATCAGAGAAGTAGGGATGAGTCAAGTCACTGGAGCAGCTATGACCTTAACAATGCTGGGCCAAGTTCAAACTCAAGGAATAGATCACCAATTAATCAAACAAGTAGAGATAGATCAAGTCACAGGAGCTTTTCAAGGTCTACAAGGAACTATGACCTGAGCAATGCCAACCAAAGTTCAAACTCCAGAAGTAGATCATCAATTAATCAGACAAGTAGAGATGGATCTAGGCACAGGAACTATCCAAGGTCGACAAGCTCAAGATATCACAACTTCGACACAAGTTCAAACTCAAGAAATAGATCATCCAGGAATCCTACGGACCGGAACCCAACTTACTGGCGAGATTAAGGTCTGATGTTTTGGGAATTGTTGCATCTGCTGCTATTGATGGTTATATTTATATGTAGTTTAGGTTTCTCTACTCCATCTGATCTTCAGTTAAAAACTTGCCATTTGTTGATGTAGTACTGTTATTTGTGGAATTTGTTTTCTTGCTTCATACTTACTACTATAGTAAGTACTATTTATTTGTCTTTAAAAATCTGTGATATATTAAACTCTTTTGCAGAACAATAAACTGAGTCTATATTTGATTTTGGAATTTGAAATTCTAAGAATGCATATGAATTAGATTCTCGAAATTGTAGTCCATGAACTGGAGGGAATATCAATCAAATAGATTTATTGCATCTTGTAATCAACATCATCATTTCTAAGGAATCATGTCAATTTCAGTTGATGTTGTGTCATGCCAATTCATTCATCTTTGTCCTGTACTATTTGTTCATAATGTGATGATTGAAAACAGAGAAAGAAACAAGTTTCCAAATACTGAAACAAAATCTTTCACAATCTTTTCCGAAGATCCAAAGCAAGATAAGTATCTAATTCCATATCTACAACACTGGAATGCTTTCATGAAAAATATTGATCACTTGTGTCAAATGTGTAGTATCTGATATTGTTCTTCCAATGAATGATTGCCACTCAATACTGCTTAAAATCCTGTATCCTCACTGTGCTTTCTCAGCTTACTGAGATGAAACCACATATAATCAAAACTCTTTATAACTATTTCAGCTTCACAGATTTTGCATGTTTGTTTGTCTGTTGAGAATCTGAAACATCATGCCAATATCTGTATCAAAATGGAGTTGGTAATATTCAAATTACTACTATATTAAACAAAGAAAGAATACATATAGTATATATTAATAATATGCTTATAATGATAAATATAAATAAGAGGCCATAGCCATACATATTGATTTATAATATACTACTACCATGATCAACAAAATACTCACTGCTGGAATCCAGCAGAAGGAATTCCATAACTTATTTTTAACTCTATCTATAGATATAATATATAGGAACCAAAACTGAAATTTCTATATAACTCCGAATCCACCACCAATAAGCGTATGCTCTCTCCCTTGTTATTGACCTCTTGTTGCCAGTGAAACGCGTTCACCTAAAACCCTTGGCTTTTTAACCAGTTGCAGATGTCGTTCATCACACCAGAATCGCTGTGGTGACCAACCCTAAAGAACGAAAACACAACCCATTTTAGTAAGAGCCGGTGAAAGAAGTGGATGTGCACCAAGGAGAGATGTTTACCCTTCATAAGTTCTGAATGATAGATTAAGAAAACCAGCTTGGTTAAAAGTACGGTAGGCCTGTTCACTATGTGTTGGAGGGACCGCTTCATCACCTGATAAATGTAATACCAAATAGGTCACTACAATGGTCTATACAAATGAAATTGATGGACCAATCTCTATGTGTATTAAACAATATAGACCTATAGATGCTGCTTAATTAGCATCTTATCACTGGTTTTTAGTTAACACAGAAAAGAAAAGTTTTGAAAACAAGTGCACCAAAAGAACACACTAAAAGCTTTGACATTCAACAAAAAACTGTGACACATACCTAGTCCATGACAGAGCAAAATCGGCAGAGATGCAGCCCGTCTTGCAGCCTCATATGATGCTTCTATCTTGTTCCTCAAGTTTCTGAAAATAAGATTCTATGGTTAGTTAACTGACTTTGTTATAGTGAACTGTAAGAGGAGCAAGAAACACATTAGCATGATAAATATTAAAAGCAAGAAACTGAAATCACACCTAGAACAGGGAAGCCAACTGCTGATGCCAACTATGGCTCTGAGGCAGACAGGGTAGGGGTACCCATTGCCATATTTGCCCTGTGCGAAGCAAGTTGCAGAATACATGGCAGTTGCAGCTCCCATGCCGAAACCACCAATAGCAAGTTTAACTGCAAGTGATTCGGGGGAAGAAAAAGTCAGTACATTTATTAATAATGAAAATTCATGATTTTGTAGCACTGCAAGTTGGTTCATAACATGTTGACAAAAGCGGATGATAACATGACAAGTGTAAGTGTAAGTGACATTAAACACTGAGAAAAGTTGATGAAACTAACCACCAGCTGGCTCTGTGGATAATAAATTAGCAATATGTGCTGCTGAGGCATCTAAACCTTCAACATCATCAGGACGCTCATCGTCAAGCTCACCCATATTAAACCCTGCGAAATGAGTGTAAGTTAACACCCGTTGATCCTTATGACTAACATGTAAAATAATAATTATATTTTTAGTTTAAACTCACATGCAGTGCATGCATATCCACCAACTATATCCACGGGCCGAGTAGGAGCTGTAGGACATATCCATTTTATCTGCATAATAAGAGAAAGTAATATGAGTTTTATAAAATAAACTACAGAAAAAAAGTATGTCATGTAGATTTAGAATACACAATTTAGGAGAATAATGCTCACATTTGGAAGGTTTAGCCTTTGAAGTTGCGACCAACTGCAAAAACAAGTAAGAAGATAATGAGTGGATGATTTTAAGTTAAAAGAATACGTTATCTTCTATACCAGCCACAACTTGCTAAAAGAAAGATTAGTAAAGAGGTTCAGGAAAATGAAATCAAATTCTTGCTAAAGAGAATATACTGTACTTAAATACAAAAGGCTCTTTTTGTTTGTAGGGTGCACCAGGAATTAACACTGAAATTAGTGGTCCCTTAGAAACACAGAGAAAATGAAAGCATATAGTATACACCTTTTGACTCAAGATTGCATACTAAACTAAGAATCAGATAAGACAAAGAGAAGAGAGGAAAAGAAACAAAAGAAAAGAAGATAAAAGTCTGTATAATATGTTATCCAAAGAACCTTATTTACACCAAACTAATCTAACTAGAAAAAAGAAGTTTAAATCAGGATTTTTGCAGTGCCAATCCATAAACTCCCAAGTGCTCCTTTGCTGAGTTTGGACATATGATCATCTTCTATTAAGGCATTGACATTACGTTCAGATGATAGAAACTCCACTCAGATACAGTCACTTTTACAAAAAGTTCATATAAAAATCAGCAAAAGCAAGGAACATTATCAACAGGTTTGTTGGTGTTAATTAGTCAAGCCACCAAAACCGGCCTAAATTGATTTGCCTTTTACTAATTTAAGGTTGCATGATCCTTATCATCTACAAATGATGGTAGTGCACTGCACACACCATACCTACACACGTAATCCCCTCTGATTCTTTGGTTCTACATAATACTCAGTTTCCTTTCATCAAAACTTGTACAGTTGTACTACTGCTTATTTCAACTCAATTAATGTAAATTTTGCACTCTTCAAAACTAGCCCTGCTTCAAATAGATGGGAAAAAAAAGAGCTTCCCTTATCATAAATTGTGCAATTAACAAAACCACATGTAACAAGAACTGATATCAAGATTTAAAAAAAGTTGGTGGTCCTCAGGAAATTCAACTTGATTAAAAAACAAAAACGAGGCTAGTATGTATATATATACCTGGAGCCATTGTCACCAAGACCATGCAGCCAAACTATAGTAGCCAGATGTCTACCTTGAGGCCTAACAACATAGGTCCTTCCAAACTCCAATGTCCCCCTATTTGCTCTACTCCCTGCATTAATTTGCACACCAACAAGAGTTAAGTTAACTGAAGTAATAAGCAGAAACAGAAATGCACTACATTCATCAACTATGAACAAAAGACAATAGTCCAAGAAAAAAACATTTTTACTAATACTACTACTCATTCATATGTGAACACTAACCAGAACCCACAGAAGAATTGGAATAGCTCATATTTTTTTTGCCCTTTGAAATCAGCAAAAGAGTGAAGTCCAAATAGTTGGGTATTTCAAGAAAGGCCTAAAGCTTGCTTGAAATGAATGAATGAACACAAACTGGGTACTTGGAGCGGTATTTATAATTTTGATAAAGATGAAAAGGGTAGGTGAAAAAGGAATAATATTACACCGTGTAGTATGTGTGAACCAGCTGCAAAAGAATGCCTAGAAACACAAAAAGAACGAAAGAGAAAGAAGAGCATCCTTTCTCCATGAAAAGGAAGTGCAAAAAGCACGAATTCTTTTCAGGAGAGAAGAAACAAAGAAAGGCTTACAGAATCAAAACAAAAAAAAACAAAAAAAAAAAAAAAAAAAACAAGGAAGAAAGTAGAAAAACACGCGGCAATATATTATACTACTAGTATAAATTAGTTTTAGTTTTTTTCTAGGGTTGGAGATTTTTACAGAGTGAGTTTGTGATGGAGTAATGGAGAGGAGAATATGTTCTTGTAGGGGGGTGTCTGTGTGTCTGTACTGGCTGGGTATTATAATAAAATAAATAAATAAAAAGATTAGCGCCTTCCCAAGTACGAGAATATTTGCTGAAAACAACCTCAAGAATATTTCATTTTCGGAAATTAAAGAAACTCAATCATTTGTTTATGTCATATTGAAATGGACGGATGGAACACGATCTTCGATCTACGAGTATATTTTTTGAAGATCATCACTCACTCACTCACACACACTCTGTATTTTTTGATGAATAATATATCACTTGCTTTTTAATAGTGGTGTGTTGTGTTGCACTTAAATTTCAATGTGTCCAAATTCTAAATGTCTACTATGTCATCATTGCGTCTCTTACTCTGCTGGCTGCATAATATCTTTACCGATTCAATGGGAACTTTGGTTCATGTCCCTTCATGTTTTAATTCTAGTTAATTGGATAACGATCACTAGTTAGAGCCGTTATTTGGAAGTTATTAATATCATGGCCCCCCTATTGAGTATATTTTATTGTAGTTGTCGAAATTGAATTAATAACGTAGTTTGGAGCTAATTTTGAGATGGTTGATTTAGGGAGATGAGGGGGACACTTCTCGCGAAATTGAATTACTAACGTAGTTTGGAACTAATTTTAAGATGGTTGATTTAGGGAGAGAAGGGGAAACACTTCTCATATGTTCATCATGCTAACTGTTACACCACAAAGTAAATTATCATATGCATGGATCTTGAAATTAACTTAAAATTGTTTATTAATAGTTCGTCATGGTACACATGAACTGAGCGTCCCCTAGGCATTGCCGGTTCAAAAGAAATGATTGGTTGTATTTGACAACAAAATAAATTGACATTAGCAAGAAAATTAACAAATTCAAAGTTTTCAGAATATATCTTTATTCATTAGAAAAAACTTGACTAATTGACATCGCATTGTTGTGCACATATACCTTTTTTTTAAACGGCAAATTTAATTAACTACCATACTCGTACACCTACACTACTACTTTATCAACTTATAACTCCAAATATACATATACCAACCTTATGACCTTATGACTTCGTTGGGGTTCAAACCTCCGACCTCTCATGTGTTACTCCAGCACCTTTACCACTAAACCACCTTATGACTTCCGTCGTGATTATATAGTAGTAATGAACTAGACACATTCATGGGGCATTAGAGTTCGAAGAAAAATAGAAGTTAAAAAGTAAATTGTAAATCTAGATGCCTTTAAAAAGTAAATTCTAAATGTAAATACTTTATGTCTGCTGGCAAGAGTCTGACTTAACTCATGAGTCATGACGGTGCTTGGAAGATGTGGTAAATCACATAATTAAATTTTATCTTTTCCTTTCTACTATTTCTATGTATTGTTGCTACGGTTCCATCACAACAGTCTGGAACGTAAGTACAAAGTTAAGTTACGGTTGATAATCAATCTTAATTGTAAGGTCCAAAGCTACACATCTAGCAATAAATGTAATCAAATTATCTGAAAAATAGAAAATAAAATTGCGTACGGGTGAGTTCATTGGATTGGATTATTGGTAAAAACAATAGATGCATGTAGACATATGATGAATATGTAGGGGAATCTGGATTACTGAATTCAAGCAAGAAATCAAGACTAGTACTAGTGTTGCGCATGTGGGTTGTTTCAGAAGATTATTAGGCTAAAGACCAACAGAATTCCCCATATATGTGCTACACATTTCATATACTTTCAACGTGTGACTTCATTTAGATAACCATTAATGGCCAAAATGATACTACTCATTACCCACCCATCATACAAGCAACCCGACAATTTCTGAAGCTTCGCATGCAAGAGGATAGGAGGGTCCAGTCCGTCTCCGATCCACCTTCTAAACAAACGAGATTCGCTAGCTTGGATTAATTACAGATCGACTCATAGTTATGTCATGTGAACAACTGAACAAGCTACGAAATTTTAAAGTCTAATTTACTGGTGCAGACATTTTGATAGATGGTGTTGCAAATCAGCTTAGCTTATTTTTTCATTAAAGTTAACATAATTTTTTTTTTTTTTACAGCGGTGATTTAGATAGTTGTCTGAGTTCAAGCGGAAAAAAGAAGGTTTGATCCCTATCAGAGTCATAAATTGGTTTAGATGCAAAATGAAGTTAGTATATGCCTATATAGTTAATATAAGAGTAGTGTAATTTTTTTCTTGCTGTTTAAAAAAAATAGTTGCAAATCAACTAGTTTTTTCTTCTTTTCATTAAGTTGTCACATGTTAAGATAATATTTTGATCAAATTGTTAGATTAGTTAACTTAATTAATTTGGTTAAACGGTAAAGTAAACGCATCCTAACGTTATATGGATTTCATTTCATTGTATAGGTATGTTTTCTTGACTTCAGTTCAATTTATAATAGTTAAATTTAGTTGAAATTTATTTAGTTATTTTTTATATAACAAATAAATTTAGTTTTTTTTTTTAACTTGTTCTCTATAATAGAAATAAATTTAATTCAGATAAGATCAATACAGTTTAGGTTTGTGTAGTTTTTTTATGCTACAAATAAATTTGGTTCAAATTAAATTAACGTTGCTCTATTCAGTTCTATTTAGACCAAGAAAACAAATCCTTAGTTTAAAAAGAATATTTTAAAAATAATTATAAACATTTTAGGAAAGAATAAAAGCAAACTGTAATTTGTAATCCTTTAAAAAGAAAAAAAAAGAAAAAAGAAAAAAAGAAACTGTAAGTGGGCCGTTCAGTTTGGATAATAATGGGCCAGATTTGTGACATCAGTAGAACTATGGGCTCATATTCCTTTAAGACGGCATAATAACGACATCATGGAGTATGCGCGCAGCTTCGATTTACTTTTAAATGATTCTTTGTATCATCATTTTACTTTTAAATGTTTTGATAAATATAGTTATATATTAGTAAGTGTTACAGGAGCAGGACAAGTTAAGAAAATGAAGTAGTAATATTTTAACGTACAAGTTATGATGATTATTATCTGAAACAGATTCTGTGGGATAATTACATTTGGAAGATAGTGCTATACTTTTCTTATTATACAAATTAACTTTGCCAATTTCTTCAAACAAAAAATGATGCACATCAGTGACAATGTTTTAAAGCTAAACGTCATGAACCATTTAGTTGATCCTCAATAATAATTACCCTGTTTGTATATGTTGTAATCCTCTTAGATATATCAAGCGTATTAATCAGACCATGTAGACTCACGGTGTCTAAGTTCGTAGAACGTGATCCATCAGTTATCAGTATAATACTTTGTTCGACATTATGAGAGAATTTGTGGTAAATTCTCCAAGAAATCATGTCTATCATATAAGCGGAACATTAATATTGGTGATTAATTCGGAAGGGTTACTTGCAACTTGCAGGGGTTATCATATACATATTTATCTTAAGCTACGTGAACCGGACAATCATTTGGGTGGGTTAAATCCGGATTAATTCGAGTAAAATCAAAAGGTTGACCCAGGGTTAAAATATAATTATTTTTAAATTAAAAATAAATAAGATATATTTTTGATAAAAAAATTATCACATACATTTACCAAATAAACTATACGTCGTCACCTATATGAAAAAATAAGTGTAACAACTAACAAAAGTAAAAATCCAAAGAACCGAACTTTTTTCTCTTTCCTTTTCTTTTCTTGTTCTTTTTCATAAAATCCGGGTTGATTCGGTTAAACTAGTGAGAAACTGAAAAAAATCACGAGTTCCGGGGGTTTTTCAAAATTTTAGTATCTTGGCCCACTAAAGTACAGGGGGCCATGATAACATATCAACCGGCGTGGTTTATGTAAATTTCAATCACATAATCGGTATACAAACTAGTAGTACTACATAACAGCATCTTAACTTTTGTGTAATTAAGAAAACTTGTCAAACTCTCACATCTTGCCTCCTTTAAACCGAGAGTAGTTTAGGCTTTAAACTTTTATAGGTCAACTCCACTATTACCGAAAGAATCTACATAATTGGGAAAAATCTTCAACCCTTAAAATTGTGGGGGTATTTTTAATCTAAAGATAACAGCATAATATGCTTATGCCACTAGTTAACATTAAAATGTTATGTAATGCTCTTGTTAGTATTATTTAAGTGTCTAGTTGTCGCTGAATCAAATTCGTAGCAATAGTTTCCACCTACAAACATGAGTGTTGGCCTAATCAGGTACTATACCAGTATACCTTGTATAGCTTTTGCACATAAGTGATCACATTACTTTAGCCTTTAAATTAGCCTCATTCTTGGATTTTTTGTTGTTTTGTATTTTAGTGAACATTACGTGGTGAGTTTTATGGAGTCATTAAATCAAATTGTAAAATGGTTTGTTGAGGCGAAGTAGTAAAAGAACCAAGTGATTTTTTAATTGGATTTACAAGGGAATATTTGCATGGTGCATTTGGTGCGTTTAATTGTCCACTTATTCATTCTGTTCAAAAGTGTGAAAGCACGGAATGATGTCTTATTTTTATCTCATGATTAAGCTAATAGTTACCTAGTGCACTCGTTGGCGTCAATGTTATCACAACAAAATGTCCACCCATATGTCTACTTAAAGTACTTTCATGTTAACGAATCAACTACTATCATAAATTGAAACACGGAATAAGTTCTATGAGCTAGTATTATACCAAAATTTGCAACCATTTCCCGATTAAAGTAGTGATATTTTTCTTTTTAAGTTCATTTCACACCAGTATTCACTGCATGCGATCAATTCGCCCAAGCAATGTGGACCATTTTTGTAGGATCGTCTCTCCGAATGACGTTTTCCACATTTACAAGATATTAAGTAAGCAAACTCAAGTGTTTTGTCACTCGGAGTTAAAAGTGATTTAATGTTGTCAAAAAAAATCAACTACTTACTAAATACACAAAATAAGTTGTAAATTTTAATATCACATTGTAATAACACTCGAGAAGTTCACTTCCATGCATATATTTGTTGAGAAAGATGGCCATTTAAATGACAACTGTATTTGTTGACAAGTATATAACATAGAAAAGTCAAGCAATAAAGCTGATGCAACATTTGATTTGAGCCAATAAGAATAATATAGCACAATGCATGCATGAGATCACCCTAAGAATTGCATGCAAGTCAACCCCATTAAGAATTGATTAAGAATTGAAGTTGGTTTATGAATCATGATCATGCATGAACCAGATCCAGATATTATCAACAAGTCTTAAAAGTTATTCTCCTGGAACAGACATTCTTCAATTCAAGACTGACATTTTCTTGGATAAAATTCTATAGTAATTACATATGGAAATAAATAACTCGTTGGATTGGATATATCACCTCCAATATCATTTTACTGTTGGGTAATTTCACATTTTAAACGCCATTTCAACACTTGTCATCTTAGTATAATAGTAATAATACTCTGCACTTTTGACTTTAATATAAATGTTAATGTTCTTCACGGTAACCCCTCAAACCAAGTCTTGTTTGTGGAATCAAAAAGATTTATATTATAGTAGTACTAGTACTTATATTATAATTGTATCATTAAAGAAAAAAAAAAGAAAACACGGAAACCTTAATTGATCATGTTAAATCACGACCTAATTTCCGACCAGAAAGTTCTGCTAGTATAAAGCCATTTTTAATTTAGTTTTGAAAAGTAACGGGAGAGCTTTAAGCTCCACATACGTACGTAATACTATATAAGTAGTAATATTTGATTGTAGTAAATGTTGTTTGGATACAGTTAGCAACTACTACTACTACTAGAATATGCAGCAAAAAGATTGATTCTACTTCACAAATTATTATGCAAATATACTCGTACCTTGCCCCCACTCATCAATCAATAGTTCGGTGAGTGTTTTTTTTCCCCTAGTTTTGTACTAATATATAGTTGTAAATTAGTATGATCTGCAATTTAATTGTTGCGTTAACGAAATTGTTACTGGTGAGTAGCGTTGGTTGACGGCGGGGAGATGATATTCTCAATACAATATTCATATTCGCCTAGACTAGAGTAGAGTGTCTAAATAAAGGCACGTTTGTTCTTGTACCTATTTATTGGTATGAATGAGACGACGTAAAGGTTGTTAATTAAAAGTTGGGCTTTATATATTTGGATTATTCCATCTTCTTGTTAATTTTTTTTTAACGGGAGAACAATTGTCTGTTCTTTAAGTGCTCAACTAAAATGGAAAGGAAATATATGCTCCTAAAAGATATTCTTCGTTCTGTCTTACTCGTTTTGCGGTTTCTATTTACTCTTTTTCCTTTCGTTTTTCCCCCTTAATGGACATGGTGTAGTGATTATACATTTCAAATCCATTCAATGGAAAGGACTTTATAATCCCACATTATCGCACTTCAAATCCAAGCTGGGATATTGTTGGGGGTGCTCTAACTACATAACACTTCCCACAATTCATAACAATTTGCAAAACTAAATTTCAATTAGTATGACAACATTGACAAGGCCAAACTCAATTTCACAAACTTTTTTCGAATTTCTTTTATTTTTAATTATATTTTAAAAATTATTGTAGGAAGAGCAAACAGAAAGTTTTAAAAGGAAGCAATTAACACATCAGATCTTTAAACATGAAATTCAAGTGAATTATAAATTTAAATAAAGTTGGCTCCGAAGTTTTGTCCCGTTCTATGTCATATAAATCTACCTCGAACAATCTGAAAACTTTACGAATCTAGAACAAGTGAAAACTTAACATATTTTCATGTTTGAAATTGCAAAAGAACCAAGATGGCTACAGGAGAAGTGAAAGTTGCCATCTATTATTATATAGCGTGACAAATGAGTCCACGTTTCAATGGGTGATTTGCCAATTTTGCAGATGTTTGAAATTCCAACAAACTATCAAGAAAGAAAGAAAGAAACCGGTGAATTTGTTGTGCCAAATTAAGAACACATCCACCACAAGCACCCAAAACATTATAAGCTTTTGCTTCCTGAAGAATATTACACAATCTCATTCTGTCACCATATTTCCTTCTCCAAGCAACATTAAGATTAGTAGTGGTGGTGATCATGGTGATCGTCCTCATCCCCATGTCCATCAGGAGGTCCGCCTGGGCCAACCACTTCCAGCTGCAAACCAAGAAGAAAAAATGAACATCTTCACACCACACAGCCAAGGCGGAAATA
Organism: Plantago ovata; assembly: GCA_028274465.1. Classification (NCBI taxonomy): domain Eukaryota; kingdom Viridiplantae; phylum Streptophyta; class Magnoliopsida; order Lamiales; family Plantaginaceae; genus Plantago; species Plantago ovata. Next base: position 14,014,517 of record CM051456.1, on the reverse strand, counting down.
CAGAAAGCACAGACTTGATGGAAGCAGTCATGCAAATCTATCCAAACAAGTACAGTAAAGGAAAGCTATGGGCACTACACTTTGTCACTCTCTGATAAACTCTACTACGACAACTACTACTACTACCAAGGACACTACACTTTGCCAAACTCTTCCACCAAGATGCAATTTGAGCAGGGCAGGGAGCTTCACGATGTATATTAGAATTTAGAAACAATAACAGTAAAACTAGAAGTACATGTTACTAAAGCTTTTGGAAAATACATAAACAAGAGCCTACAGTGTAAGAAGCCTGACGGGCAAAAGAAAATTTTCAAAAGAAAGAAACCATATAAACCCCAAGTGTTTCAGCTAAAAACAACACAAGTTTAGGAGCTATTACATTCATCATGTAGATGGTACAATTGAAGGAAACAATAATTTAAGCTTCAAGTACCAATGCAGAGAAAATAAATAGTAGCAAGTAGCAATGAGATGAAAAGATTAATTACGTAAATTAACAAAGAAACATGAGAAAAATATGAAGGGGGTTGGAATATGGAAAGCATCATAAATTCGTGAGGAAGAACAAAAAACACATTAGACTAGGAGTAGGAAAAAGACACGTCTAATGTAAGACTTACATAAATATAGGACATCAATCAATAATCATGCAAATAATTTGTGGATGTGGACCTTTCATGAATCATTGATGTATCCAAACATGAGCTAGTTATACTAACGAAGATAACTTTACAACAACATTGATGACATAAAAATGTTCAACAGCAAATTAGATAACACAAAAAAAAAAAACTATTCTCAATAAATAAGTATTTAAAAAAAAAACAGATAATACTGTGTGAAATAATTTTGTTGAACTCAAAAGTAGCTACATTCCCCTGAAAGGAAATAGATAGTAAAGTATATCTCACATGCTTTATTATTACTTCAGCTAAACTTTCACTACCAAAGTTGGTTAACATAGAAAATAGTAACAAAAAGATTGATTACTTTTTCTTTTTGGATTATGTGGGAGCCTGCCTCCACTACCTTAGTGTGCAGTACAAACTGCTTATACAACAGCCTGCAAACTACAGTAAAGATTAACAGCTTAATGTTCTAACATACTTCTATTATCATTTCAATGCAGATAATACTGTGTGAAATAATTTTGTTGAACTCAAAAGTAGCTACATTCCCCTGAAAGGAAATAGATAGTAAAGTATATCTAACATGCTTTATTATTACTTCAGCTAAACTTTCACTACCAAAGTTGGTTAACATAGAAAATAGTAACAAAAAGATTGATTACTTTTTCTTTTTGGATTATGTGGGAGCCTGCCTCCACTACCTTAGTGTGCAGTACAAATTGCTTATACAACAGCCTGCAAACTACAGTAAAGATTAACAGCTTAATGTTCTAACATACTTCTATTATCATTTCAATGCAGATAATACTGTGTGAAATAATTTTGTTGAACTCAAAAGTAGCTACATTCCCCTGAAAGGAAATAGATAGTAAAGTATATCTAACATGCTTTATTATTACTTCAGCTAAACTTTCACTACCAAAGTTGGTTAACATAGAAAATAGTAACAAAAAGATTGATTACTTTTTCTTTTTGGATTATGTGGGAGCCTGCCTCCACTACCTTAGTGTGCAGTACAAATTGCTTATACAACAGCCTGCAAACTACAGTAAAGATTAACAGCTTAATGTTCTAACATACTTCTATTATCATTTCAATGCAGATAATTAAGCGACGTGGTACAAAGAAATACATCGCTCTAACAAACTTTGTTATCACTCCTCAAAACTTGGTTTAAAGGAGATAGATTGTTCTTAACTTGCTCCACCATAACCATAGTGCATTAGCTACGAGTTAATGCAAAACTTTGCTAGAAAGAATATACTCCCTCTGTTCCCTCTAAAGCTTCCTGTTTATTCCCGGAACAATTTTTAAAAAATAATTAAAAATAGAATAAAGTTCAAAAAAAGTTTGTGAGGGTCATTAACTTGAACTTAGTCATTATGCACATACAATCACCATTCATAAAAAATTTCTTAACCTTTTTCTATTTTTATTTATTTTTTAAAATTATTCTGACAAAAGGAAACATGAAGCTTTAGAGGGAACGAAGGGAGTATTTGCCACTACTCATGGAGTTCATTATTGCATCTACTTCGCATGAAAGTACATAATTCCAATGATTTTATATCACTAGAAGCAGTTCACATATCATAGAAGAGAAAATCTCAGTAATTTCCAATCCAGTCCAAATACCTATGTCCAACTTCCAGCTTAAAGGAACCTCAAGCTTCTAGATACTGCAGATTCAGATCCATTCTGCATTTCTGTTGTCCTAAAATATAGCACTCGCTATAATTTTTAAACTTAATTATCACTCTAATCCACTAATGTATTCACTCTGAGAAGTACAATTCTTGTACATGTGGTTAAATTATACATAATATACTATATAGGAGTTTCGACATGATTGATAGGAGTATGACAGAGTAGTGAACAATGACCTAATGTGCCATGAGGATGAAACCAAAGAAGAGTAGACGTGTCTAACACAACCATGACTATGCTTATTAAATTCATCATATTGCAGAAGTTCATTGCATTTGCATTGCAATCAGTATAAATAAATTAAGGATTTCCTGTGCTCACCGTGAAGTACTGTGTGCATACTGGACATTCGTGGGGCTTGCCCTTCTCTAGCCAGAACCAAACCACATCATGCTCATCCTCTGTTGAAATTTGACAATGGAGATCAACCAGAGTAATATTAATTAAAAAATAAAAATTCAAAATAAAGTAAAGAACCAAATAAAAGACTTTACCGCCTTCACCACCAGGGCATCCAACAATTCTTTTGTCATAATAAGACTTGATAACAGCAGGTTGTTCCTGATGAACAATGAATGAGGCAGTAAGTTTTGAAAGATCAAATGATAAATCTGTCTGAATCAGAAACAGTTTGCTTGCATTCCTTTCACTAGTCATTCAAAGGTGGAACCTCAAATTCGGCCACTACAAAAGTAATAGTATCTAATTTCATATGCTTCGAGAAGTACTGAATTTATATATACAAGGCTAAAGCTGAGTCTTGAATATAATCAAACACAACATACAGTGGAAAAGTTTTTCCACTTTAGACACAAACAAATCTGAGTTTATCTTTGAGTTGAACTTCAAGGAAGGCAGTAAATTCTAGCAGTAGATAATATCATTCACAGTATTAGCATTCTACCAGCCAAATGCAACAGACAGGGCTACATATTCTCCATCCAGAGTAGAAGCAGTAAGATGATACACAAAGTATCTCCAATTATCTTTTCATTGCAAAACTTCAGGAAACGCGACAAACTGGTTTGCATTCAGAAGAGAAACCACAAATTTTGCTAGCATAAGGCCCCATTAGAGGTCTCTACTACAGAAGTTAAACCTAGATACCACCAAAACTGTCACGGATACAAGCTCAAGGCAGAGTGCAGGGCTTTAAGAAGAGAACACACACAAAACAAGGGATAACTGTAATTGAAGAACAAGTCATGCATGCATAGTCATTAGAATAAACGGCTAATAAGATTCACCATCCTCAATCAACTGAAATTAAATAAGTAGGTTACTACATTAAAATAACTATTTGACATTTAGGTGGCACAGAGAAGGATATAGGAACAGCGATGAGGCAAACCCTGGAAAATTAGAGACAGTACATAAGCGATGAGCTTTATAAGATGCAAAGTTTTAAAATATTTGCATACAGAAAACCAAGAATTCCTACTTAATATATTAGTTACATTTTAAACCAGCAGCTATCCTGACTGAACCATCACATGCTGGTCACAAACTCACAATACAAGGCTACTCGTAACTTTGTATGACGTTGTACAATTCGTATTGGGCTATATACACATGTAAATGTTGGAATGGAATGACACACTGAATTGCTATTACATAGCCCAATAAAATTTTTACAAAATCATACGATGTTTTCATTGGACTAGAATGGCACTAATGGGACAGAGGAAATTGATACAGAGAAAGATGGTATCTTTTGTGTAGCAATAGTTACATTTTCTGGAGTTTTATTGAAACGGTAAATAAAATAAAAACACCACCTCTTACGATCTTTATTTACTGCTGAATAACAAATCCTGCACAGCTCTTATATATCTAGCTGTCTCGTCTATTTGTTTCTCTTGCATCCTTTCAGTTTATAGCTTATAGGCTAGTTTCATAACACGTTATCAGCACGATTTGTTCCAAGTTCCAGCTGGAGTTAGATGGGAGCAAATCATGTTGATAATGTCTTATGAAACTAACCCATAAACTATAAACAGAAAGAGTGCAAGAGAAACAACTAGAGAAGGGGGAGAGAGAGAGAGAGAGAGAGAGAGAGAGAGAGAGAGAGAGCAATATATCATAGAGTAGGGGAAAAAAAGGCTTCACATGTGTCTGTTACGGACCTAGAGTCATAAATCATTATTATGATTAAAACTAATTATTTTTATAGGCTTCAAGTATGATAGGCCAACAGGAGATTGAAGATAATGAAGATGTTGTGATGTGGAATGAAAAGGGGATGGCTGCTACAACAATAAATGAAAAGATTTAGTGACAGAGTTGGATAACCAATGGTTTATGGCCTAGGGTTTTCTAAATGGGTTCTGGACTAATGGACTGGACATGATATTAACAAGCCATGTGAACATCAAATTGAAGGATTCTTATACAGAATACATTATGAACTCCACATATATATAATTAATTTTGTCTGATTAACACTCTAAGGTGCTTTCACTCTCTAGTTTTTATTCTAAAGTCAGAATTAGAAATTTATTCTATTTCTAATGGGAACCACAAAATGGCAAAATTACACAAATATTACTGGGACAGATAAGGGAGCATTCACTTGCTTAAAATAAACACATTTTATGTCTGTTTTGTAGCTCGGGTGTTGGCATACTATATGGTAGGTAAGGCTGACTGTTTACCTTTTACGTATATATTAATGAGGCACAAATCATCTCCTTAATTTTTTAAAAATATACTAGGATTTGATTAAATATGAATAGGTGGGAGTAAAATTAATCAGTATTTTAGAAGTATTAAATATCATATATCTTACTAGATCTTGGCTTCAGTTACCTCATGAGGCACCCAAACAGGCTGCAAGCCCCAAATCAGGCCGTTTTGTGAAATAGCCTTAGAAGCCAAAAAATTCATTTCCCAATTCCCTTCATATCAATACCACATTACCAAGAGTAAAAGACCAACCACTATAATAGAAACCGAGAAGCGGCAAAAAAACAAGAAAGCTGCTGTTATTGTAGGCAGAGTAGGACCAGCCACTATAGTAGAAACCAAGAAGTGGCAGACAAAGAGAGACCTAAAATTATTTTAGGTGGAGCATGACCTACATCACATAGTTTGAGAACGCAAGCGACAAAGCGTGAGCGAAAGCGTTAAAATGAAATAAAAACTAAATAGCGAAAGAACCTTAGAGTGTTAATCAGACAAATAATTAATTTATATATATACGGATTTTATAATGTATTTTTGTATAAGAATCCTTCAATTTGATGTTCACATGGCTTTTTAATAGCATATCCAGTCCAGTTCATTAGTCAGTTCATTAGTCTAGAACCCATTTAGAAAACCCTAGGCCCTAAACCATTGGTTATCCAACTCTGTCACTAAATCTGTTCATTTCTTGTTGTAGCAGCCATCCCCTTTTCATTCCACATCACAAAATCTTCATCATCTTCAATCTTCCTTCTCCTGTCTCTCTCATCTTAGACTTGCTTCTGCCTCTCAGTTGCAGCTCCAATTTGGTCCATCCTCTCTACTTCATCGTCTTTCTACCATCGGTGACTATTATATAATATCTTCAACGTTTCTACCTCTAATCTCTCATCACCCAGTAGCCATACAAAAGTGCTTAAAATCTAAATATCATCACCCATAGCCATGGCAAGAGAAGCAGATTTTTCAATGTTTTTGTTGGTTTTCTAATGGACAAATTAGTGGGTCTTTGATGCGCGCTTTATGGTTTCTTAGAGCGATCTAAAGCGTGTTTTTCGCTCTAAAAGCACTAGAGCAGGATTCGAACATAAAACAAAAAGGGGTTCGAACGTTTTATGTGATCTAGAGCAGGACCAACCACTATAGTAGAAACCAAGAAGCTGCTGAAAATGAGAACGCTGAACTTATCACCAGCAGTGCAAGCAGCATCAGTCCAGTGCTGATGGCGATGAAGAGGTGACTTACACGATGAAAGGAGTGGAGTGAAGCAAAGTTGAAGGTAGGAAACCTACCAGATCAATATCCAGGCCATTTCTGGCCTGTGCCCAAAGGTTTCAAAATATTCAAGAAATACATGTACAGTGTGTGTGTTGCCTGATGTTTAAGTGCTACCTAGGTTCATGACACCCAGAACCTATTTAGAGCACTCAGTTCTTGGCAATCACACACACACAAAAAAAAAGGTCTGTGATTTCAAGAAATTACATACTGTATTGATTTTTTGTTTGCCTAACATTACTGTTACGGACCTACGAACCTCTTCACGGTGTCAAGAATTTATTTGGTTTGATGAGTTGACCACATACCTAAGGAAGTTCAACTAGAGAGATCTAATTATTCCTTACTTTTGACAAGAGATCAAAAAAAGAGTACTTCATCTGTTTTGATGGATGGGGCAGCAATCAATGAAGTTAAGTACAGTTCCTAACTGTGGGCCAGGGCTTTGCAAGACCAAACATTTCCCCTTTAGAGAATGTGCGGGTGCGTGCATGTGTGTGTGTGTGTGTGTGTGTGTGTGAGAGGGAGAGAGAGAGAGAGCAAAGGGTGGAAGTAGTGATGCTATGACAAATATCTATGTCCCATTTGTCCGGAAGCAGAAAAAATGTAACTATCTAAACAACACCCCAGTCAGAAATCAGTATTCACTCTTTACTCATTATTAACTGAATAACTCACTGTTCTCCACTTCCCTTAATTCCCATGCTAGGAAGAAACTTGTAATAATTTTAAGAAGTACGGATGTGAAGTATAAATTTATAAGACAGAACAAAGAGAAGAATTGGACAAGATTAAAATAAAGAATATATGTTAAAAAAATATAAAGTTATTTCAAGAGTAGCTTGGAAATCAGAAAAGATAGGAACAATAGTTGAAGTTACGAAGCTACCACTACCCAGTTAGAGGTTTATTCTTATGTCACCACACTGACCCTCAAAGATATCCACAACGAGAATTGAGATAATTCTAGATCTTTATTCTAATTCTAAGGTCTCTCTGTTTCACTTAATGGCTTGCCGTCGGATTAACCTAGAAAATCTTCAGATGTAAAATTGATGTGACGTAGTATGTCTTATTTCAGAAAGAAAGAAGATGAATGTAATAAAAGCTTTGATCCAATCTGAACCACCTCCTGAGGTGTTAAACAACACCCAATGAAAGTGATGAACACTACATACTATTTCACCAGCAGAACAATACCTTGAGAACAAAACTTCTATCCAAAATGACAGTTACAGATCTAACTCTAATACATCCTAAGAAAACTTTTCCTAGTTCTACAATGCAGGAAAGTGAAGAAGCTCCATAATTTTATTTTCTTTTGTAATAGTCACATGACTGATCAGAAACACTCCATATTTCAGTAAAAAACGAGAAAAATAAATATCTATGAAATGGGACTATCATACATCATGGAGAAACCAATAACTAGAACTCCACTAGGAAAAGGAGGATTAGGGTGCGACCTAAATGTTGCCTTCACGGGTCACTCCAACTTCCTTAACTTAATACGGGCTCTAAAAGAAAATGTATATCCGAACAATCTTCAAAGAGATTTGAATGACATATGCCAAACAAAAATAATTAAAGAATATGGATGATAGATAGCTTCAATCATTCAGAATACAAGACAAACAAAGTGCCTGCATTCGTTAAGACACATTCAGAATTATCTATAATCTACAACATCAAGCTGTTCTTCAGAACTATTAAGTTATGTTCCATAAAAATATTAGGCGGCTAGGAGTACTAAATATCTTAACAAGGTAAAGTGTGACTGAGAACACATGTCATTTGGTATTAAACACAATGTAGGGAGTAGCACCTAATCATTCACATTTGCATTTTGCACCAATGCACTACATTACATGAATCAAAATTCAAAACATGAATCAAATGGAACGGTATATAGCTGCAAACAATAAGAAACCACTAACCTTGGTTCCAAATGGACCGGCAGGGTAGTTAATTTCCAGTATATCCTTGCCCTAATCAGAAAAACAAAATATAAGAGAATAACATCATTGCAATTTCAATTTAAAAAAAAAAAATCAAAATCAAAATCTAGGAATTAAATAGTGAATAGGAATCAATTTTACTTTTAGCTCGGCCTCAAGCTCTTCCCGCTCATGACCAGTAGCAATCGGCATTACTTCCTCAACCTTTTTAGTCACACTACCTAATTCATACAAAATTCCATTCACAAATGAGATTACCAGTGCAATAAAACTATTCAAATCCAAATGAAACTTAGGGTTCAAAAAGCTGACCAGATTCGGTGCTGAAGTAGCGAGACAGAACAGGAAATGATCGTCGGAGACTCTCTGGAGAAGCGGAGGAGCCAACAGTGGATTGAATCGGCCTCGGAACGGTGGTGCGTGCCGATGTGAGGGTTCGGAGATGGAGACCGAGCCTCCGGCACATGGTACGAGCTCGATTAGGGTTCTGCATTTGTTGATCTCAGGTCGCACCCCTTTGATGCAAGAGATGATGATTGATGATCGATTTTTAGAGATGAGATTTCAGAGAAGATGACAAGAGAGTGAGGACTGAGGAGGAGGCGTCGTTTTAGAGAGGAAGAGGAATTTTACCAGTAGGGTGGCTCAAAGGTTGACTGGCACGTGTGACCGTCTCACACGTTTTAGGAAAAGTTATTTTAGGCACGTGTGAGTTAGTGTGTATCTAACGACCCGCAACGATTTAGTAAGACGTGACCCAGAGATTTAGCCCAGTGCAATTTATCGAAATCATTTTCAATTTCTATCTTTAAGACCAAGTCTTTTACGAGAGAAAAAGAAAAAACCAATGAAGCCCAACTCTTCTTCTTCACTAACCCATGACCAGCCCAACAACAATAGACACGAACCTTCGGTTGGGGTTATTAGCTTTATCTTTTCTTCTTTGTTACTAGTTCTAAATTGAGTATGATTTTCAAATGTTATTTGCTAATACTTGTTATTTGTTGTAAGTTTGATAATACTTGTTAGTTGCTGTAAGTTTAGAACATGAACATTCTAGGGGTCCTCCTAGAATAATACCTACTTATTGTACATTTAGTTTGACACTCATAGAGTTACGTTGGATGTTTAGAAGTTTTTTGAATTCAATCAAAATTATCATAACTCTAATGGATTCTTAAAGAACGGGATTGGATTCAAAACGTGTTGTGATAAATTGTGTCGCCTCGAGTAATTGGATCGATGCTTTTTAAATTAAGTTGGAAGCAGAAGAACACATAACTTCAATTATATACTATGTGAATTATGTGAATATGTTAAATAATCATTTATCAATATGGTGAGAAAAAAAAAATTCCGCCATTCTTAAAATTATTTTCTTATATAAACTAACTAACAAGTATAATTCTTAGATAGCAATCCTTGGGAACCGTGTTTGTCCTAATGGTCGGATTCCAAACCCACACGAATGACCCAGTATCATGCATGATCAGTGTTATCAAAACCGAACCAATTCCAAATTCATAAGGGGTGCGCATTAGTCCAAATAAGTACTCCAATAAGGTGCAAAGAAGACATATGTATTTTATTATTATTATTTTTTTCATGAATAACTAGAGTTGTGTGATTTCTTGTTTAAGTGGAATTGGTGTGTTGGGTGAAAAGAGTATCCTGCTCTTTGTCCAGACTCCAGAGGCTATGCCATATTGTTGTAGAGTTTTTAAAATATTTTGAGTTGCTTATTTTGTAAGCATTTCTAAACGGAATACAATCATCCGCAAAGCAAAGCAAGGGAATTTTGGGTCCATTTTCAGATGTTTTTAAAGGCACAAAAGCCTTCTTCTCTATTTTCCTGCAAAATTACATACCAAATAACTCTTGATGACGAAGGATGAATAGATAAAGGGGATATTTGTGAATATTTCTAAACTTTTAAGTGTTTAAAATTTGATACTCCCTTATAGGCACAAGTTTTAATGAAAATGAGTGTAAGTGTGATATTATTTGAGTAAAAATGGCAAAAGTATTGTGAGCGTGAGATATTGTTTAGATAATAATGTGAAAAAATATGGTGATTGGGGTATTATTATAGTGAAGAATGACTAAAGAATGGTGATTGGGGTGGTACAGCTGTAAATATATTTGTATGGTGGAAGTAATCATTATAACAAATATTTTCATTTTTTAAAGAGAAGTTTCTAATGGATGATCCAAAATGAAAATAGGAAACTTATGAGGGAACGGAGGGAGTAATGATTATTAACACCAATAAACCGTGGATGTAAACATTACAACATAAGATAGACGGCTCGTAATTCAAATTTCTTCGAAATTTTACAATCAAAAAGATAGGAGTACTTTTGTAACGCCCCGCTCCTTGTGTGACCCGACCCTTTGGGCCGGAGCAGTTACTCCTAAATTAGTCCACGCACGTCTCATCGGTATGATATTGTCCGCTTTGGGCCTAAGCTCGCACGTATTTGCTTTAGGAATAACCCAAAATGTCGCGTACCATATGAGAGTAGCGGTCTACTTAATTATATATTTTGTATCCCATCGTCTCTTAGCTGATGTAGGATGCGAGGAATTACATTCTACCCCCTTAAATTACTCGATGTCCTCGTCGCGCCTCTGTTGGGGTGGGTTGTCCCGAGACCATCATCCGCACCCTTGCGGGCTTGGGGATAGCCTCGACTCTGATAGCATTTGTAACGACCCGATACCTTGTTGGCTGAGGCCCAACCTTTTCGGCCGGCGTGGTTACTCGTGGACTGGCCACACACTGACACATCACACACGTCCCACCGGTATGATATTGTCCGCTTTGGACCTAATTCCGAACATATTTTCTTTGGAATCACCCAAAAGGCCTCGTACCTATGCGATTGATGGTCTATGTATATATCCTTTATTCCAAATTCTCTGAACTGATGTGGAATGCGGGGTATTTACAAGTTACAACTTTAATGGGTCAAACTTCAACTAACCGACATTAGATGACTTTGACAAGAGCGGGTCCGGACCCATGCCAAATGTTCCCTCCCCCCCCCCCCCCATATGTCATAGTTTAAGTAGAGTTTTATATTTAAAAGTAAATAAATTATTATTTTATCTTCATCGTAGAAACTTTAAATGTGAATTTCGCTAGCTAAAATGTGAAATTCCTCATATAAAATATCGTACTCTTTTCTTATTCGTTCAAATTAAGTCAACACGTGAAAAGGGTTAGACTAAACCTGCTAAACAAAGGTTAGGCATGAAGAAATAAGTGACCAAGCTGTGACTTCAGGGTTGTAAAAAAATTAAAAAGAACCCTAAAAAAATCTAAGAAGAAACAAGAATGGTAAGGATTTACAAGACTTGAACTCGAACCAATAAATGAACAAACTTTTATGACATAATGTAACGGACAACCACAACTTCATTCACATCCTATAATTTCCTAAACACGATAGGCGCGCCATGTTGGGGGTACAAGAGCATTAGAATCGCGGGTGAGTGTTGATAGCTTGGTGCTAGTTCCATTGAGAACCGTTGGAGAAGCATCGTGATGGCTAATTTGGCTTGAAGAATGGCAAGATTTTGGCCAATACACCTTCGAGCTCCTAGTCCAAAAGGCATGAAAGCCATTGGATGCTTTGCAGCGTGAGCCACACCTTTAGCGAACCTGGCAGGGTTAAATTCGTGAACGTCATGGTGCCATAAAGTGGGATCGTGATGGACGGCTATGATCGGAATAAGAAGTTCCGTTCCGCGCAATATTTGAACCCCTCCCAACTGCACATCCGCCTTGGCTTTCCGAATTGTTGCCACCGCGGGTGGATATAGTCTTAGTGATTCGTTGAGAATCATATTTAGCTGCAAATGAGTTGGAGACACAAGATTATTGACTGAGTTAGCAAAGCACTAAGTTGTCTATTATAACAATTTGGTATATAAGTTGACTTCAAATAATGATCACCTTCATTTGGAATCTCATGAGAATTATTTTTTAGTTTTTGTATGGAACAATAATTGCCAGAAAAAAAACATATGATTAGATGCATATCAAATTCTTGTCATGTAGTAGGGTAACATCTTGTTCATTTAAAATATCTAGAAGCATTATAGCTACATGTGTTCATGTCAAGTACTATTATTAAGCATCGTTTACTAGCTTTACATACACTAAACTAAACCACCTTGCCATTAAAAACAAAGTATAAAATAAAACAAGATGGAAAATAAATATATTAACAGTATAAAATATTTTCAAAAACCTATGTATTAACAGTATAAAAATGTTATTAATAGCATATATTAATCATTAATGAGAAATTATTCTCCAATATTATAGGCAATTAAAATGGATAAGAGACCTAAAGAAGTAAAAACTATATTATTAACATTATACAAGAGCTTTGATAATAGTGAATATTACTTGGTACTTTCTATTTTCAGGTCAAATATTTTTCATTTAGTTTCGTTGAACATTTTTTTATCGCAAATTACTCATATATCACACCGAAGAAAAAAATTAAAAAAAATTGTCCCATATTTATATTATTTTAATATAATTTTTCTATTTTTTCCTCCTATATAATTTAGAAGTAATTTGTGACCACCGGAAAAATATAACAGCACAAAATGCGAAACTTTGATAATACTACTCAAAATAATCCAAACAACATCTATTTTTAAAAGTGCAAAATTTGTAGAAAGAATGTAATAAAAACTGGAGGGTGCAGTGAACACATAGAACAAGTACACTAGCATGGTAAGTTGGTAACTCCCTTCAAGGAGATAAGACCACTTTTTGCGCATCTACCACATGCTAAAGTTTGATCTTTTCTTGTTGTTGCAATTTCAGTTCACTTTTAAAAACATAATAATAATAATAATATTACACTATAGTATAGTGTCTATAGTGAAGTAATTTGTAGTAATATTTTGATTGGTGAGAACAACTACCAATGCAAGTAGGAGGAGTATGTCTTTTTATGAAACATTTCTTTAATTTTTATTTATCTTTTAATTTAATAAATTTTGTAATTTTGTAATGGTAGTAGTACTAGTAGTAGTATACAGTAAACATACTGTTGGTGGGGGACCAGGGAATGATGAGCAAATAAAAACTAGTACTAGTACTGGTACACACCAAGACAAAAAGGTGGAAGTAATTTACCATTTTAAGCTTGGTGAGATCATCTTTAGTTGGGATGTCACGTGCCCCACACACCCTCAGGACCTCCTCACGTGCCTGATCCTGCCACTGTGGATGCATGGCTAGCAACACGGTGGTCCAAGTCAGCAAGTTGGCCGTTGTGTGCTTCCCGGCGAAGAAGATGGTCTTGCACTCCTCTACGATGTCGTTTTCGGTAATAGGATGTGACCAATCATTTGAAGAAGAAGAAGAATTAGAATTTGCTGCGGTTGATTTAATCATTAACTCCAACAAATCGTTGGGACAACATTCGTCTGACAAAGAAGAGTTGTTGTTGTTGGTGCTGCTGCTGCTGTTCCGTCTTCTTAGATCGATGAGGCGCACCAGAGATTTACGGATTTCTTTTTCCAGTTTCCACGAAATTCTATTCTTTTTAGTCGGCAAGAACCTATTTTTTTATTCATCAAACAACACCAACAATTAACAATTAATCAATCAAAGATTAATTACGAGTACAAGTAGTAATCAAATCGCTAGTGGAGGACAATCTTACAGCAACCATCATGAACTATATACTTAGTTAATTTCAAGACAAGATTCATTAACTGGACTAATACTACTATACTTTATGTTACACATTTTATTTTGTTGCGCTCGATGTACGTATGCTACCTATGATGAAGCACGTTCATAAAAAGCACCAATTTTCTAGTGAAACCCGTGCTAACTATTATATTAGTAGTACTAACAACATAACAAATTATGTTAGTACTAGCTAGTAGTAACTTCTTAACACAACTTTAACATATTATTACTACTATCACTTCTTAAATAAATAGTTCTAATTAGTAAGTTTTCCATAATTGAGGAGAAAATGGCACTATGGACTTTGAGTCTGTAACGTGTTACTATATACTAGGTCTAGGAGTACCTTATTTGTTAACCAAACAGACACACATCTCGGACTTTACAATAAGAGTGCGTTTATTAATCTTAATATACTCCCGAAATGATTATTAACGTTGTGGGATTTGGGAAATAGGAGTACAGCAGACCACAGAAATGGAAACTGGCACCGGGAATTTAGGCACAATCAAAGAAAAATTTAAAACTTTAATACTCCACAAGTCCAGTCTACAAAGCCACATAAAAAGGTAAATGTGCCCCTATGCTATCCTAAATGGTCATAATGATTGCCCCTAATCCTAATCTCTAAGAATAGTATTAGGCTAATTCATGTTAATTCCATTTATAGTTTGTGTGAAGGTAGGTACCACCACATTTTACCATATTCTACAACACAAGACAAATTAGAAGAGTGGTGGCAAAAAACGTCAATCAATTTGTAGGTAAAATGGACAGTCATGAAAGTAATGTGTAGTGGTAGATAGGATTAAGTAAGTACCTGTAACCAGGTATGAAAATTTTCTGATAAGCTTCGGTGGAATGGGCAATCTGTTGTGACTGTAACTCAAAAATAGCCTTGCCATCTTCATAGCTGCAGCTTCCAAAAGTAGTCCTTGTAATTGCATCTTCAACCAATTTCTGAAACCACTCGAATACTTCCACTTCAACTTTCCCATCATTTGACATTTCTTCTGACCATTTTGCCACTGCTGCCTCCATTGTTTTCCCCATCATGGGTATCATCAACTGTACAATACATGAAAAATACAAATTTATTAGTTGACCCCAAAATTAATTTACTTACACATCACGAAATTAATTCATTCCACATGATGTTTGTTTCCAGTAATGATTTGCTGTACTTAGCTGGTTCTTTCTAGTATATATTTCATTCATTTAATTTCATTACATTAATTAGAACAAAAAAAACATTGCTGAAATTCAACTCTTTGTATAGTACTAGTACTGTAGTAATTAAAACAGAGCATAATAATAAAAACGCTCCTTCTGAAGCAACTTCGGATAAAATTAGATAATTCAACAGTTGTATATACTTGTATATTGTATAGTGTGTGCTAGTTGTACGTACGACGTGTGAAAATTGAATGCGCCATACCATACGTTACATTACACAAAAGTGGTTACAAGGCAGGATCCAAAACGTGGCTTTTTACCCAGGCAAGTCACATCATTCACCACTAAACTAAACTAAACACAACAACGCCATCTCAATTCTCAATTCAATTATAACAACGACTCGACCACTAATCGATCGATTGAGACCCACCCGGCTAGGCCTCCCAGGGGTGCATTTAATCACTCGATTAGCGGTCATAATAGTTGCAATTTTGAAATAGAGTAAGAAACATAATGATGGATTATAGATAGAAAGAAAGGAACCTTGAGATTTTCGGTGTGGAAAGTAGGTTGGATGATTTTACGGTGGTGAGCCCATTTCTGGCCCTTAAGGCTCAACAAACCATCGCCTTCAATTTTTCTGACTAGTGGGGGCGGTTCATTTTTCTCAAATAACTCCGATTTTAATACGAATATCTCCCTGATTAGAGCTGGATCAGATATTGTCAGCCTTGCTGTTGAACCAAACCATACAACAAACATTGAACCTGCAATTTCCAATATTAACAACATTACATCATTCCTTTTATTTTTTTAATAAATAAAACAAGAAAGAAAAACAGAGGATATGTACAAGTAAGAGGAGGAGAATTGCATGTGGAAATAATAGAATGATTAGCTTGAATGTTTAACCAAAAACAGGGGAGAAAATTAAAAAGGGTTTATCATATTATTCCAAAACAATGGATATTGTAGACCCTACAAATAAACCACAAAGATGGAAGAGTACAAACTGATAGCTTTGTAATCTAAAATGAGGACAAACTTGAGAAATCTAATCAACATACAATACATGACTTTTTTTTTTTCTTTCTTTCTTGCTTGCTTGCTTGATGATGATCAATTAATTAGCAGCTCCAGATACTGAAATTCAAAACATTAATTAATTAATTAATTAATTAATTAGTTGAGAGTGCAAACATACCATAGATTTTCTTCCAATGATGATAGAAAGAAAGCACTCTAGGGAGAATGTTGTGAGAGAAAGTCATGGGCTGAGCAGAAGCAATCAAATTTAGGCTGGCAAGCTCCTTTAAGTTGCCCAACACAAGCTGATACTTAGGCCCTTTAATCCCCTGCTTCAAGAAGTGATTCTGGATTCTCCTTGGTGTCCACCAAAGGTGAAACACTAGCTTTACAACAAATAAAATACCAACATATGAGATCAACAGGATCCACAACATGTGGAACAATGAATTCTCCTCCATACTTGCTTACTTAACTTTCTTGATTTTTATGGATGGGTGTATGTGTGTGTGGGTATAGATATAGATATAGAGAGAGGTGGAGCTGCTACTGCTGTGGAATTAGAGAATATTGTTGGGATTGTGTTTGTTTTTATACACAGAGGAGCAAAAGAGGGAAAAAAAAGAGAAAAAAAGTAAGAGAGTTCTTGTCTGTTGTGTAGTGTTTGTAGGGAAGAAAGGAAAAAAGGGAAAAAAAATAAAAAATAAAAAATAAATTGTAGAATAGAGAAGATGGGCTTAAAAGGCAGGCAGAGGGAAGGGAGAAGGCAACAAACTGGGATTATATGATGAAGTTTTTAAGGTCAACTAGGGGAGCTATGAGTTGCACAGATGAGATGACAAGATTGCCCCTTGTTTAATGTTTTTCAGTTTCTTTTAATTTTAACAATCATTTTATTTCTTAAAATAGATAGATGGGAAAAAAGAAAAATGAACACTAGTCATAAAATGAGAATTTTGTTCATTAATGAGGGACACATTAATTTAGGTTGTCTCCATTGGTTTGATCATGTCATGTGTCTACAAACAAAAATTTGACAGCCCATTTAATTCCTACCAAATAGCATACCCTGGATCACTCTCTATATAAATTCTGAGATGGAATTCTGTATCAACTGTAAGATAGAATGAAAATCACATTTATGTTGTACTTCAATTCTTAGTTTTATTCATCCAGGGGATGGGGAATAGAAAATTGAACCTTCATTAGTAGGTAAAAGAATATATGGTGATTACATGGATACAACTAGTCTTATGTTTAATCACGGGCAGGGGCAAACCAGGGAAATTTGGTTAATGGGGGCAAATTTTTCAAGTCAATTTTTCAAATATTCACAAACTCACAAAGTGTTTGTCATGTAAGTTTACAGGTCAAAGTTCTCTTTTTTATGTCAATTATATGACATTTGCATTTAATTTATACTCCTTCCTTTTTTTTCTTTTTTTTAAACATCAAAAAATTCATTAAAACCAAAACGTTGTTCATGAGTAAGAGGGGCATGCCCCAATCATGACACAAGATGTATCACTAATTCTCAAGTACACGGGTGAGATCGAATAGCCAGAGAAGCTAACGGAGAAGTCAAGACAACACGAAACCCACAGACTCTAGCTATTCTATGATCCATGGAAATTCTTAAACTAAAGCCCCAACTCTAACCAATGGCTCTTCGAACTCCAGAGCAACGTCTGTGATCCGAAACCAGTCATGAGCCCACGTTCCCATAGCTCCCAGGGCGATGATGCATCACCACAACCCCACTTCCAGCTCATAGATATGAAAGTTGAGAACACCACAGTCCCATTGACTTCACCCTCAGTTTTAATGAAATCGAAAACACGAAAAAACCAAAGAGCCACGATCAGAATGAAATTCCCAAGTGTCGTAACCTGTTCATCCCTGCACAACAGAAAACACCCCGGTGATACCGCACATGAACAAAAGCGTAAGTAATAGCGATATAGTTGGACCATCTATTTTTTATACAAATATATATTTGTCACAATCTTGGTGTTTAAAGGTTAATTAAAAATTATCTTCGAAGATAAACAACTCTAAGACGAGTAAGTAGCACTCAACTAGTCAAATTTGGTGATCTTAGTTGAGAATGATTTAGTTCAAAGAGTGCAAAGAGGGAGAAAGAGTTATATTTAAAAGTGCCACTGAAGAAGTGAGTTCGTCGCTTATTTTGTACTTCAAATGCATCCTTCCCCAAGTGCTACAACCTTGTGTTCAAACTTCCATCTAACTGTTACAAGTCGAATGGATAACATCCACACACTTAAACAGAAGTGTCCATTCGGAAAAATTATAAGAAACCCACAAAAAGAATGTAGGGGTGCATCCCTCCGCTATGTACGCCACCACTCTTTATCCTGCGACCAAAACATGTGTATTGTCCGGTTATGATAAGCGGCCTCATTTTTCTCATAATTTGCTATTTAACACGAATTTTAGTATAATGGAGCACTCATCCATGTGTTTTTAAATGAAGTAATTCATTCATGTATTGATGGAAACACTACGTGCATTAATCACCCTCTCACTAGGTGGAATTTTGACTTAACGCGGTTAGTGACATCGATTTTGAACGAACATAGATACACGATCATGAAAAGTTTGTTTTTGACTTGTTGGACCGAATTGACTAATAATACAACAGAGAATTGGAAGTTTATTCGTTTCACTAAAATTCTCAACATAAATAATATATTTGTGAGTAACATTCCTAAATATAGTATTTAAATTAATTATGAATACACTAAAATACTCCCTTTTTTTTTTTTATGGGCAATGAAAATTTAGGGAATTTGATCTTGAATAGTTTGACGCATAATTTGATATTTTCAATAGTTAAGCAAATACTCTTCTCAAAGACTCCTTCTCAAATGCTTCCATAGTTCTAAAATGCAAAATTGCAACTATGTATGCTTACTTGCTTAGATATTTACTATATTCTATTAGTCTATAGAAATGGTAAATACATCATATACTCTTGCATGGCTAATGATTGAAAAATGGTAGTATTATTCTACTC
This sequence comes from Plantago ovata, assembly GCA_028274465.1. Classification (NCBI taxonomy): domain Eukaryota; kingdom Viridiplantae; phylum Streptophyta; class Magnoliopsida; order Lamiales; family Plantaginaceae; genus Plantago; species Plantago ovata. The sequence continues at coordinate 13,995,287 of CM051456.1, read as the reverse complement.
TTTTTTTTTTTTTAATAAAAGAAAAATTCTACCACTAAATCAAAAATCAAAAGGGTTTCAGGACTCATTCTGAATTTTCACAATTGAGGAGGGGCAATAATAATTTTGAGGTGGGTCAAATTATAAATATATATGCTGAATCATTTATTTTGCAATATGCATCCACACTATTTTATCTGGTATTAGTGATTTTGTTCTTGCCTCTTGGTTATCTTCCATAGGTTTTTTCCATCGTCATTCTCCTCACTAAATCCATGAGCATCTAACATGTGGCGTCAATTGTTGTGCGCCATGCGTCAACACTTTGGGCCGATGTCAATCTAAATCTAAGTGGTTTTGTTCTCTTATTATTCCCTTAATGACTAATAATAATTAAGATAATGTAAGTACATATAAATTCATACTTCGTATTTATTTTCAAATTTTAACGGTGCGGTACTTTATTTGCACTCCTCATAACCTTTTTTTTTTTTTTAATTATAATCCACCACTCACTATATAAATCTTTTTCTATTTAATTGACAAATGTTTGGAGTTTAACGAGTTTGACAGGTAAATACTGTGTTAAGATGTTAATGTACACCTGTTAAACATACACCTGTTAAACATAATAGTGCCAAAGAAGCGAAGTGTTATTATCTATCAATTTCAGTTAGGGGTTGGAGTGAGCTTGTTATGCATAGTGTGGGACTCATTACCGATAAACATGCTAGATTGTGAACCTAAGAATCGTTTTTGAGTGAGGCAGCGCCACATTTCATACCTAATAGTATGTACTTTCGGTCGCTTCTTAACTGCATTGCCGATGAAAATGTCAATTCTGTGTTTCCTAAGGTGTCACTGTGTTATTTACTTAGTTTGCCACCTCTATTTTAGGAAACGCATAGTCCCATACCATACATTGGAACCAAGATGGAGGCAGCAAAATCGTATATACTCTTTCCGTCCCAATGAATTTTTACGTTTGTTTTATTGACTTTTTCATTGTTTCGTTTGATTTTGTGGTAGATATTGTATTCGCGTGTTATACGTGTACTATTACTAAATATCACCATACATTTAAAAACCTCTCATGTGTTAAAGCAGTAACTTTTCACTGGTACTAAATTTGAACCCAAATGAAGAAGATATCCTAGCTCCCACTAACAATTCCAAAAGTTTAACAATTTCACCCAAAAGGCCAAACGAAAGTGATTCAAATAAGTTGTTATTTCCATATACATTGGCACATATTGCATAGTGGATTATGAGCTATACATGTATACCATTTATATTGGGTTAAATTTAATATGGTTCAACCGTTAAATGCCGTCATAGTCATCCGGTCAAATTCATCATTGATAATAAGACAATGTTCTTTTTGAATATAGTTTTGATATTACATTAAAATTGGTAATCATTCCCTAAAAGATACTTATAAAGGAATTAAGACATTGATCAAATATGTATATTGAGTTCAATAATTTGCATTTTAATATATACGGAACATGGGGGTGTCATCATACAAAGTATAGATCATATGATATAATCTTTTTTTTAAACGGTAAAAGATGATTTATTCCACCAAAGACGAGCATAAGTGGTGTTCAATATAAGGAAGGAACAAACTACTTGAGCTTAGACTCAAGAAGCCCAAACCGGCTACAACCTTAGCCTACAAACCGGGATAACTACTCAACCAAACCCTCAAGTTTCTAGGCATAAAATAGAATCAATCTTCCATACGCGTATAAGCTTTGAGCTTCCCTTTCCCTTTCAACCAAAACCAACACCAAACTTTCACCCTTTCAAGAGCTTGCCAATGAGTCCAAGCCCCTTCATTGAAAATGAGATCATTCCTTACTTTCCAAATTAACCAAATCGTAGCAAACCACAAGACTCGCTAACATTTCTTTTCAATCGAACCATGGAGACGATCATATGATATAATCTTAATGTACAATGTTGTACTACTATATCATGCGGTAGCATAAAAGAAACCGAAATGCAGTATGAGTTTTTTTCTTTTCGAAATAGCAGTATGAGTTGAGACAACACAATATTATCACCCAAAAATTCCAAAAAGTATTCATTTAGTATTAAAAAAATATATACGAAAACTTTTGAAGAATCGAAACGTCGTTATATAATTTTAGTACTATATGCTTGGTTGTTACAAAATCCCCGAATTTCCTAATGCTAACGTGTGATCCAGCAAAAGGAGCTTGAGAAAAGTAAAGACAAAATTGGAATTGAGTAGGTAGTTTTCAACTTGATGCGTTTTCAAAGGGAGAAACAGGCAGATAAGCTATTTACGTCATGACAATTAGGTTTCATTAGTTTAATTAGCGCAACAATTATATGGCTTAATTAAAACATAGTCACGCGAATAATTTTCAAGCGCCTGCTCTGTTATTTTCACACGTCATTTAATCAACTATTTCTATTTTTCTCTTTTTTTAATAAGCGATAATAATAATCGATAAGTAATTTACTCTTAGTTACATACTCGAATCCCATAAATTTATATTTATGTTCTATGTCTTAATTTCGAGTATGAGGATTTCACAAACGGTGTGGTTTAACTTCATTTTCATGGTTACCACTATCTCACGAACCCATATGATTTACCCAGTTGTGCACTAGAAAGGTACATGCTACAAGAATCCAACATTATTAAGGTGGTGGGGAAAGGAGAGGGGGGAGAGGAAATTTGAGGCATATATATGAACCCCTAAGTACGTGAAAGTTACTGACTGTGCATCCCCAACGTGATTAAAAAGAAATAAAAAGGTACATGCATATGAATACTATCATAGTTTTCTATTTTATTTCTTTGTACGCTCTCTAGGCAGGGGCGAAACCATTTCCCCAACAAATTTCAACATTCAAATTCTTGGCCGTCCATAACAGTAGGTGAATGTTTTGATTTTCTATTTAGAAACTCAAACATAATATATAAATTGTATTTATGTTTTATATGGTGTATTATTTATAATCTAATGACAGTTTGCGTCACTTGTGAGTAGATTTCAACTTATGAATGAAATAATTTATTGCGCATGGAGTTTTGAATTGTGGGATATGACGCCAGAACCTTCCCGCAAGACAAATGTTCTTAATCACTATAAAATTCCATTAAATATAAAAGTATGAGCATTTAGAGGAAATATAAAATTAACTCATATGGAGTATATTAGTTTAGTAGATTTTAATATATAGTTTTTTACATATAAATAATTTAATAGAACAAATTTGCATTCTAAACATTGCGATTATATTTTTTGGACATATATGATTGTGTAAATAATAATTAGTGAGCACATGGATAATTGACCCTAATTGTTTATAATTAGGGACCTCCCGACGTTTAAGGGGGAGGCAAAAAAAATAGAGGATAGCTCCATTATCGACCTAAAATAACGGAAAAGGCTTCCATTTAATTGGATTGATACTTCCCGTCGTTTTCATCATTGTCACAACACAAATAGTAGTATAGTTTCTCTAGTTGATCACAATTAAATAGCACTTGATTATATTATTATGAGACCTATTTGCCCCCACAAGTTACCTATAAGGCTATAATGGTCTTATTGTGCTACAAATTTAACTTCAGTTGTAACCTTCGAGCAGCATTTGCCATAACATTTTTAACCTAGGAGCTATGTTTTGAAAGCCAAAATCGGAAGTCAAATCAGACACCCCCAAAAAAGGTTGAATCGGGATCGGATCGGTTTAGCCGTTTTGAGCCGGGTTGAGCCGGTATAGCATATGAAAAATATTTATGTGTACCGTGTACATATAATATTCTATTTTTCATAATAAAAATAAAAGTAAGTGTTACTAAAATAGTAAAATTTTATATTTTGATATATAATGGCTATTAAAACTTAGAATATAACTCAACAACTCAATTGTATTATTATCAAGAAATCAAAGAATTTTAATGAATGAGTAACTACAAAATATCAAAATCAAGAAAGCAAAGAACTTTAAGTATTTAATAGCTAAGTTTTGTGTGTTTTGTCAATTATGTCCTTGGTATTTTGCAAAAAAATGGCTAAAATTTCAATTTATTGAAAAAAAATTGGCCAAAAGTTTGATTTTTTGAAAAAAAGGACCAAAAACCGGAAACGCCGCCGGTTCTTGGTTCACTGGCTTTGACCGGTTCTTGCCCGGTTCCAGCGGTTTTATGGGGTACCGACTTGATAGCGTTTTTTTGGGTACTTTTGAGCCGGCCATGCACCGGTTGATGGCTGAACCGGTCGGACCCGTTTTAAAAAACATAGCCTAAGAGTAGCATTGCAATAACGTATATCCATATCGAAATCAATATCACACTTTTTTTTAAACGTAAAATATTACAATTACTCTAATACTATGTATATATAAATATGAAATATCATACGCCACCTTATGTGTTCGCCAAGGGTCTGTAGCTCCCCATCACCACTCCAACTCACTTCCACTACATTGCACAATCACACGTTTAATTAGTATATTATTGGTGTCCCTAATAACATTATAATTAACTTTATTAGTTGAACAATTGCATTTTTGTCCACGAATATAATCAAATGGTGAATTAAGCACTATTTCATTTTTACAATATTCCATAACCAAACACGTCTTAGAGAATTATTTAAACAATTAAAAGGTGGAGCTTTGCTCAGCCATATCTTGCCCACCAAACGGCGGAGCTAGCTCCGCCATTAATGGTGAATCTCTGTTCCACCATTTCTGGTGGAGCTTAGCTCCGCCATTAACGGCGGAGCTCCGTTCCGAAGCTACGATTTTTTTTCTTTTCATTATACATATTTTTAACTTATTTAAATAAATTTTATTTTTTTCCTTAAGGGCCTGTTTGTTTGGGAGTTTATTAACCAATGACAAAGTTATAAATAAGTGCAAATCAACGCTAAAAGTTATAATTTTGGATTAAAACGTAATGGTTGAACGAATAAGGTTAAAAAAGGAGAAACACCCTCGTAGTAGGGTCTAAAATCAATTATCTCAAATGTTAACTTTAAAAATTATATGTCCAGTGTTGGATTTAGCTTGAATTGATAGGGTCATTTTAGTCTTTTTGTTTATGGTCAGCTCGAAATAGTGTTCATCCGACGAATGTGGACTCTTTTGATGATCCTATGGTGAAGATTGAAGTTCTTTATGACTGTTCAAACAAAAATAAGGAGGGAAAAGCTTATTGTGATCGTCGATCTGAGCTAATTAGCATCCACGATGTTCAATTATTGTTATATTTAGCTAGTTTTCAATTGTAATCAGATTATCATCATTCGGTTTACATTCTCCATCGCAGTTTTGTGAGGAAAAGAAAGAAAGAGAAAGTTCTATAAAGATTGAAAATTGAGCTCATTCAGTTATTCGTGTAATTAATCTGTTTTGATTTTTCTCTATAGTGGAACAAATCCCTTCTTCCCGCCTTGCACGAGGTTGACTGTCCATCCAAATCACGTTATACCTTGTGCAATTTTGTTTCACTTCATGTTTGCCCATTGTCCGATTGATTAGTTGGGGTTCTTGTTGATGTGAATTAGGGTTTTCGATCTGACAAAAAAAAGATCTTCGATTAATTGTTTTAACATTTAGTAATACACTGAACACATGTTATTTTGGTAAATAAACATGTGATGTTGATCCCAACAGACAAGGCACTATCACAACATAGTGTACTTTCTATAATATTATTTAAAGTTTCTAAGGTAATCTCACTTATACACTATGTTCACAAGACCTGGGTTGACTTGGAAAACCATCTCGGTTGGCTCGACTCTGCAAGTTGACCCATATGACGTAAGAAATATATAAAATTATATATAATTATTTTTAATTAAAAATAAATAAAATATATTTTCAATAAAAATTTATCACACACAATTACCAAATAATGTAAGGCTAGTGATATAGCCAGAGCTAAAATTACTAATGTCAGAGCAATTTGTGCACTTTTAGGAATGATTAGTGTTTATAAAAGGTAAATTGCTCTGGCATTAGTAATTTTAGCTCTGGCTATATCACTGGCCATAATGTAAATGTCCATTACTTATGTGAAAGAATAAGTGTAGTCAGAGTTAAAATCCAAATAACCAAAGTTTTTCCTTTTTTTTCTTTTGCCTACAACCCGGGTTAAATCAGTGCAAAACCCGGAAAAACAAAATCCTAAAATCTGGAATTTTTGTGTCTTGGATCGCCACGGCCTCCGGGTACCAGTTTAACAGGGTCAGTCCGGTTTGATCAGACACGTTTGAAAATATAGCTTGTTAGTGTCAATATGGTGCTATGGTTTGTGTTATCATTACACAGTCTTAACACAGTGAGGTGTTGATAATAATGTGTGTTTTGATAACACAACATATAACACATGTTCACAATTCTTATAATATTATTTCTTTTATATTTTAGTTTTGCTTTTTCTTATTTGCCATAATTGGTTCCACGATTGTGTTTCTCTTAGGTTGTGCAGATTCACCATTTGATGAGAATATTTTATTGACATAGAATATTCGAGGAAGAAGTGTTAGTTCATTACAAGGAAAGTGTTAAAGTTGAGATACGAATATATTGGAGATCTTGTGGACATAACAAACGATAAGGAAAGATCTCTGCAAATATACTGGCGTGGTGGTAACGTTTCAAACTCTATGAAGATCTTTGAAGACGCGTTTACCAAAGTGGAGTAGATCTTGAGGACTCTCCCCAATACTATATATATGAGAGAGAAGTCGACTTCATAACTACGGAAGAATTACAAGTTTTAGCAGATTGCTTCTTAGGATTTTTCTGTAATATTTCACAAGTTTTATAGTTTAGCGTTTAATGTATTTCATATCAGTTTGTTAGGTTTAGACTTGTCTAAGGTGATTGTACCTTACTTGTGTTTAAGCTAGTTTGTTCTTGTTTCAAAGTTTTCTATACATTGTAACCTTTTATCATTCTAGTGATTTAGCCTCCGGGCTACGGGCAATAGAAATATTGCATGAGAAAAGAAATCTTTGTGTTCTTTCAAGTTCCGTTGTGTTATCTGTTTTATTGTTTTAAAGTGTTGTGAACTGTGTTATCACAACACTGATCATAACACAACTGATTATGTTTATTATAAAGTTCAGGTTATATCCGATTTACACTTTCATAGCTTACACATGAAGTTAATATCAAACTTGGCAGTTCATTTTATGAAATACTTAAGTTAAAATGCATATACAAACCGTTACTCTTTTACGGTAAGCCGGAGACCCAGGGCCATCGTCCCATGGTGTACTAGTGTGGATGTAGCTTGATGTTGATAGGATCGATTTAGTCTTTTTGTCAATGGCCAGCTCGAAACAGAGTTTATCCGACAGTTGTAGATTGTTCAGATGATTTTCAACGGTGAAGACTGAAATTCTTTATAATTGTTCAAATAGAATTACGGAGGAAAAAGTTTGTGATCGTAGATTTGAGCTCATTAGTATCTATAAGATGTTAAATTGTTGTTATATTTAGCTAGTTTCAGTTGTTATCCGATTATCATCATTCAATTCACATTCTCCATTACAGTGTTGTGAGGGAAAGAAAGAGGGAGCTCCATCGGTTATTCTTGTATTCTGCTTTGATTTTTCGTTGTAGTGAAATACTGTAAATCATTTCTCCCCGCCTTGCACTAGGTTGACTCTCGAGCCAAATCACGTTATACCTTGTGCAATTTTGTTTCCATTTGTATTTGCCTGTTGTTTGATTGCTTAATTGAGGTTCTTATTTATTTGAATTGGGATTTTCGATTTGGCATCAAAATTCTTTGATTGCGAAAATTAAAATGGAATAAAGAAGTTATTTTTTTTTGTTTATTGAAAATCAAAGTCAACCAAATTAAATTATTATTTCATTCTCATAATTTACATCCATATTACTAGTACAACAGAAGTGTTTCTATTAGAAAATAAAAATGCCTAGTCACCTTTTGGATTCTCTAATAATGAAAAATTGGAAGGACATTACTATCAAATTGTAGTAGTTTTTAGGTTATTTCTCCGGCCATTTGCTTAATTATTGAGTGTGACTACCGTAACTGTATTATAAATGGACCATATATGGTTCCACATCTAATTAAATAATAATGTCAGCAGCATTGCCACATCAACAACAAATAATATCTTATTTCGAAAAGAAAAAAAAACAAATAATGTCGGCCAAGTCGGCTCGCAAATTCGCCAATGACGCACCAAAATGCCTCTTCACTTCGTATTGACAGGTGTACCTAATACTTTTCATTCATTTCATTAATAACTTCCTAAGAGAACTATTCATCGTCACCTTTGACCACGTATAACTTTTAAATTGAATTATATCAATATAAATTAAAAGTTGATTATGAAAATATACTCCGTTTAATTTCATAATATAATTTTACTATATTTTTCTCTAATGTAATTTAAGAGTTATACGTGGTCAAACATCGAGATGAATAATACTCTTAGGAAGTTATTAATGAAATGGAGGTAATATATGTTTACAATAGATTAACGGATGGTTATGGTAGTTCCGTATTAGACGAAAAATACTTACATAGTCCACGCCTACCTCCTATAATCTTGTAGAGTATGTGGTTAGAAATGATCCACAACAATTATTATGGGTCACACTTAATTAATGTGTGTTGTGGATCAATCCTAGGCACAAGGTCTATGGATGAGCCCTAGACCTGGTTTAGATAATAATTATTCGTATTAGACCATCTCGAACTCTAACGAGGGTCCAAAGAGGGTTTGATCTGAAAGAGGATTTGGAATTTTCATACCCTCTTAAAGATACCTGTTGAAGTCTTGGAGATGGTTATGAAAAAGGTTTAATTTCTTCTTGTTTTTCTAATTTCTTTTGAAAAAGATAAATTCATTGTCATAGTTTTTCAATATTTCTAACACTATACTGTTAGTCCATAAAATAGGTTGAAATATATATGAGTCATGAAGTACACAACTTATTTATGTAGTGATCATACATTCACAGTGACTCAATTTTCAAAGAATGTCATTTATGTTGTCTGGTATGTAGCAAGACAGGAGAGTACCGAACAAGTAAATTGGAAAAAGAAAGTCTCCAGAGTTCAGTGATTGCACTCTTTCCTTCAGAATTTATTCATCTTGCGTTGATGCTCACATCTTCTAACGAACGGTCTCTCAAAATAAAACTGCAGGTAGAGAACGTATACAAGCACTTAAAATATGAACTCTATTATTAGGGACTCCTGCAACTGCAATATGAGAAGAGAAGCTTATATGGAGATAGAGAGAAGAAGGAGAGATTGGAATTGTTGTGAGATTCTGCAATCCAGGAAGGGGCTATAAATAGTGGCGAACCGGTCGAACAAGCACGAACAGAATGGACGCGATTTTCAGAACGAAAAGACAATTTTTCGTTTGAACTCGCATATTTTCGCTATTCGCTTTGGAGAAACTTTTTCGAGCAATGAGAAATTATCCACTCACCTAGCCGGACCGACTTTTCTAATTGGACCCAGAACCAAAGTTAAGTTAGTGTTTGGTCCAAAAAGAAAATATCCACCACTAGCTAGTTTTAGCTCAAGCCCACGACTCCCGAACCCGGCTCCTAGCAGAGCCAGGCGGGTGCGCTTGGACGAACTCCTCCCCCCTTCCAAAAGGATGGGAACCCCGAAGGGGTCCAACCCTAAGCCAAACCATGCTATTTTATTTAGAATTCTCCTTTTTAATTTTAGCCATATGCGAAGTCTCATATTTTCAACTTTTGGTATTCCATACAATGTATCAACCAACACACTTTGAGTCTCAATTATTCTCTTTCAGCACAAAATGAATGTTAGTAATTCTTTCTCAACTTCAAGTGTCTTCTACTTCTATAATAGATTCATACATGTTCGAAAAATCCGTTTTCGACTTGTGGACCTGTTTGATTGAGGTACAAAGTCATGGAAAAACCAATATTGGTTTAAATAAAATTCCAACAATTTACAGTTAGGGCCTAGGGGAAAAGTCAGAAAATTTATTCAACTCATGTTACTCGATACGGTTAGATAACTTTCTTGAAAATAATATATATTTGAAGTGTAAGCTTTTTTTTACTTTTTTATTTTTTTGAATCAAGTAAATTTTATTTGTTGTGTTCATATTATTAGTTCATTATAGGTAAAGGAGAAGATTTAATACAAAATGACATGTGCTAAATTAAAATGTCATTTTTATTACATATAAAAAGTTAGTTTTCTGGATTTCAACTTATGTTGTAGCATAGCCTAGAAACACTCTTCCTTCGCCCCTATCACAATTACAATGACTTAATTTTTTTAGTATAAGTTTTTTTCCAGAAAATATATCCTTATTTAATTATTATTATTATTGCTAAATTAAACTTAAATTTGTTGATTTCATAAAATAAGGAAGTGGGTGTGGGACAAATGGGTACTTGATATAATATTGTCCACTTCTGGCCCAAACATCAAAAGTTAAGTGCTTGTTTTCTAAAAAAAAGTTTATTAATTATAATGGAAGAATGAGCTACAAAAGATAACAACGAGTGCATAAGCGGTGTGCACTCTTCTTCTCTAAAGCATTCACAACACTTTCCCTAAAATATAATTTTTGCTTAAATATTGGCAAAAAATTAAAATATATGTGTTAAAAGATTATCAAATCAAATTCCCTAAAACTTGTATAGACCACCTAAAAAAATAGGGAACAGTCTTCACATGCCTAAACTTGTGCATGCCTAAAATGTTTTTAGTGCATTAATAATTAATTTATATACTATATTTAGGCTATGTGGTTATTATAATTATTATTTATATTTATATTAAATCATTAAAAGAGAATCTGATTTTAATGAAAAATTATTATAGGGAACAAGTTTAAAACGATTTTAGAATTTTTTTTATAGGGAATCTGTTGTGAATGCTCTAACTCCTCCACCTATGCAACTCAAACCACGCAATACTTGTTCTTGATTGCTCTTAAAAGGACTCATACCATTGAAACAACATATCTTTGTATAAACTTCATCAAACTCTTTTATATTTGTAAGTATGTAAGACTTTTTGGTTGCAATCATAACAAATTACACACAGGGCATAGTACCTGATAAGTGATAATCTATCCCAATTACATGATTATTACGATCTATCAAGTATAAGTATCAATCTTGCGCGTTAGTTCACACATTCAAAGCACCGTATCTACGCAAGAAATCAGATCTTGAGTTCGTGCTGCAATGTAGTGAAGTATAAAGAAGAAAAAGATTGATGAAAAGATTTCAGTGAGATTAACTCAATCCTTCCAAATCAAGGAATGCCAAGTAGTAGCAGAGTTGAGGAGGGAATAAGCTTGGCTTTGGAAGATAGCGCTTAAATTCATGCACATGGGAACAAAGAGTGTGTCTAATGTCTATTCTATTCGATCTTTTCAAATTAATTACTTACTACTATTAACTTTTTATTTTTAAATTTTTGATGTATTATTAATTAAATCCAGTATATGTTCCGGTGTGTGTAATGAATAGCTAAGGATTTAAGATAAAAATAAAATAAAATGGATGGATGGATGGTGTGTTAGCGGGGGGATGTGCCTTGGTTGTCCCAAACCACGGGTACCCCATGCTAGGGCACTTACCTTAATCTTGTCTTAATACTCCAAAACACATTGGGACCATTTGTTTCTTCCAACCTAGCTATCTATACAACAATTCAATCAATCAGTTCCTTTTCATTTTCTACCACCAGTATTTAATACACCTACTAGTCACTATACTATCTATCTCTAATTGTGGTAAGGGTGATGGAGTATTTTGTTTTTTAAACAACTAAAAATAATATATTAATCACCAATAAATTAAGAGTTAATATGTTAAGGTGCATAAGGGATGCACACCGTTAAAAACCTCAAAGGCCACCACAACCTAGCATGTAAGGAATTTTAAACGGGGCAGATACTATGAGGTTCTAAAAAGGGAGAAATATTTGCATGGGGTCATGATATTTAAAAACATTGCATTTAGGTATGGAGACTATATTTTTGTAGGTTGGCCCCTATGATTTTTGTCTCATAAAGTGCAGACAGAAGTCACTATCAGCCTTATTCTCTAATAAAATAATCCCAATTGGTGGATGCTGACGCCCGTATTACGTCAATTTTATAGGATGGGCCCAGGCTGGTATGCCCATTTCAGGGGCATTTATGGGCTATGAGAAAACTGGGCGTCACTGGAATTGGGCCTAACTAAACCAATTAATGTCGGAATTTCTTACAAGGCCCAATATAAATTATTGACCCAGTCCAATACACAAATATGTAGTCTCTAACCAGACATATGTAGTCAAAAGGAACAAATATAGTCCAACAAAAACACAAGTGTTTACTAACAAAGTTATATTAGTTTTTTAACCATGCCCCAGAAAATTATTGGCCCAGTATACAAAAAAGGGGCACAAAAACGGAGCTATTTAACCTTTTATTTTTGTTATTTTGGGTCAACTACAAGATAGTTTATTACATAAATTGGCTCGTTTTTAATGGGCCTATATTTTCAATTCAATTTGTCCACAAGCCCAAGACAACCGTTTATTTTTCGTATGTTGTGACACGTTTTGTGACTTCATACAATCGCGCGTATTGTATGACCCGTTTATTTTTCGTACAACATCTCATCTATATTTTTAGATCCATTTATTTATGAGTTTGTTTACGATGTACCCGTATTTGGGTTGTATACAACCGCCCATATTTTATGACCCGTTTATTATTCGTACATTGGGTCGTACATAACAAATTGTAGTCCGTAATTTACACTAAGTGTATGAATCGCTTATATAACGTTTATAAGTAAGATGTCTTGTTTAATTTCTAGAGTCGTATTTTGTATTGCCCGTAGTCATGTGACCAATACAACCCTTAGTTTGTGACCCGATTCAAGAAGCCCATTTATTTTTCTACTTTGGGTCGTATACAAGAAGCCCGTTTAAATAAATAAACCCAACGACAAGCGTAAGCCCAATGTACAAAAACACAATGTACTTTTGGTTTCAACCATTAAGTGTATGCCCAAGTCATTAGATGAACAAAATGTAAGCCCAATAACATGTAAATAAAGGAAAAAAATGGGTAAATTATATACCGGAAAGCAAAAAAATTCACTAAAATTGTAAGCCCAATTTCTTTCAAATACGAGCAATTTAAAACACAATTTCATGAACCCGAAAAATTATAACCCCGTAATAAACTGATTAAACCGCTTAAATCGGGCATGTTTTTATAATAAAAGCCCAATTTAGAGCCATGAGATCGACACAAAACCGAGATCGAACTTGCGTTAGATGAGATCGCTGCAAAAGAAAATTTGATTATCTACTGTTATTTTTGGGCTTGACTTTAATGAACAAGAAACAAAACAAAGGAAAGGAAAGAAAAAGAAAACCTCAGCAAGATTATTAACCTGCTCAACAAAGTACATTTGGTAAGGTCATTAGTAACCTGCTCAACAAAAAACCTGCTCAACATTAATTTGGTCACATTAGTAACACTACATTTTTTCCCGTAATTAACCCATAGTCCAACATCATAAAAGGCAAGGAGATTTAAGCCAAAAAAAAAAAAAAAAAAAGTAAACAGATTTGCACGACAGACTCTCATCAGAATCAACAACAACCTAGCCAAAAAAAATAGAAGATCAAGATCTAGAGCTGCAAATAAAAAACAATATGAAAAGGCCAAATATTAGGTTACACACCTGACACCTACGAAAGAAGTTCGCGTTGCACCGGTTTTGAGAGAGACTAGGAGGATCTTGTCTTAATGAATTTTATTTGAAGCCCAACGCACCACCGAGAACCGCCGCGCACCACCGCACCCCATCAGACCACACCACCACGATTAAAAAAAAAAATAGATCTGAAGCATCGTGCTCCAACGGTGACAACCACTCACCGGTAACCTCCACCCACCACTGGTAACCGCCACGCACCACCACAACTCCCAGATCTGAAGCATCGCGGTTAGACACAACACGATCGAAAGCTATTATCTCGGAGCTTGGCCTTTATTAAGAGCTCCAGTATCTCTGATTTGAAGACGATTGAGATTTAGATGAAACATAGAGGGATTTGAAATTTGACAAGAAATTGGGAATTTGGATGAAATTTAGGTTTACGAATGGAAGAACTGCAAGGTATGTGGTGGACTTGCTGGCTGAACAATTCAACTGCAAGGTTTCTGACCCAGGTATGTGTTCTCCATCGGTACCGGAATCGCACCCGTCATTGTTTGCAGGTGGTTGTTGGTAAGGTAGATTCAAACTGAGATGAAACATGGTGAAATTTGAAATTAGGGATTTGAAATTTAATTTGAATTGGGGATGTAAGAAGGAGAAGTTGATTTAACATTTAATAACACGATTCGTATGAGCGCGAACTACATGTCATCACAATCCGGACGAATTAGCTTGTCTACTATCTGGTCGACATGTACAGACTAGCTGGCTTGTAGCTGTTGGGGCTATACACAAGAAATTTTGATATTGTGGACTGCACACCAAAGTTTGGGATCTAATTACAACAATTTTAAAACCTGGACTTCTTGCAAACTTTTCTCCCTTTTGTGGACTTAATACCAATTATTTCGATTTCAGTTTTAAACAAGAGCAAACTCCAACTCCGTTATGATCGTAGCTCTACATGTTAGTGGTGTGATTCTCGTCAAGGGTGCTGGAGTAGTACGGAGAATTCGGGGGTTTGAACTCCAACGGAGGCACTGTATTGGTTTAGGATATTTGGTGTTATAAGGTGGTGAAGAATTAGTGTAGGAGGAGAACATTATGTGTTTGTATGATTTATTTTGAAAAGACTTTCCATGAGACAACAGTTTGCATATCTTGACATGATTAAGCTTGTTCTTGACAACAAGTACATTTATTTGCGAACGAGTGACACATTTTATAACTTATCGTAGTTGTATCTTTTATCTCCAAAAAACATGCTAAAACACGCTTGTGACATGTTAGTGGACACATATTTGTCATGTGTATCAATTGTCATGTGTATCAACATGCCGGTTCAATACTTTTAATTCTTGACTAACTCCGTTGAATTAGGTACTAGAAGATGGGAGTGACCAAAATTTAACTCCTACCATAACACCTTTACACTTGTGCACATAAATGGTCTCTTATATCATTATGCTTCGGTGTGAGTAATAAGTTTTATTTTTTTTTGCCATTTGAAAAAAAAAAAAAAAACAAAAAGTTGAGACTAATTATGAATTTGTATAAACTTTATCTTATTCATATGAAAATACATAACACCGCTAACTTTGGTCAACATTGTACATCTTTGATTTGTACATTGCACCTTAATTATATTTATATTCTTTTAAAAAATATTGAAAATACTACTAACTTATAACTTTAATTATACATTTAAAAATGAAATTGCATCCGTGTAATTTTGGAGTAATGTGTAGTCAAATATGAACATAGTTGACTGAAAAGGAAGATTGTAAAAAAAAAGGGGAAGGCGCATATAATAGAAAAATACTATGTATATAAAGGTGCATATATATTCCCACGGTTAGTTATAAAGTTATCAATTTATTTTCTATTATTATATAATGATTAATGAATATTAGAATATGCACATATATGTTTTTTTAACGACAAATATTCCTCCCGTTCACCATTCCAACTCCCTTTTACTGGACCACCTTATAACTCATGCACATATACTTCATCATACGTTACCAATTCTTTATATATACGATACTTAAACTTATATCCTACTATAAATTAACTAAAATTCAAGTAGAAGTTACTAGAATTTGTCATTCACCAACCTGGAATTGGAATAAACTTTGGAAAATTAAGTTTTATCTCGTATAAGAATGTTTTGGTGGCTTGCCCTACATGATGCATTACCTACAACTGTTAATTTATCTCAGAAGCATGTACCTATATCACCTGTTTGCCAGTTGTGTAATGAAGGCCAAGAATATTTTTTTTTGCATTTGTTTGCATATTGTCCGTGTTTTTCTAGACTCAGGATGGTGTTTACACCTCATAACTGGGACTGGCAGGACTGCTCCTTATGTGATGTATTTACACAGTTTGCGTCTAATTCATCATCTCAAATCTCTTTGATCATCCTGGCCTATACAATATGTTTTTTTTCGAAATGTTGTGCTGTTTCGACAACAATCTCTAGATTTTCAGGTAATGTATCAAATAGCTTTAAATTTCCAAAGACAATCTCAGGTTTGTTGTCCACCTTCAGTTACTAAACGCACCATCACTTTGCTTTGTAAGTGAAAACCATTGTCTGATAGACAGTTTGTACTTAATTTTGATGGTTCATGTATCCAAGAAACAGGTAAGGCAGGTTGTGGAGGTTTAAATAGAACTAGGGCTGGTCAGTTTTTTTCGTGCTTTTTCTTGTTTTCTTGGTACGACTGATAATCATATGGCTGAGTTTTATGGTTTGTATCATGGCTTAAATGTGTTGCTGCAATTACAGGTTCGAAAATGTTGAGATTCAGAGTGATTCTAAGTATGTGGTTTCTTGTATTAACAGGGAGATGCGTCTGGCATGGATTCATCAACCCTTGGTGGATCGCATTAGACAACAGTTGACGGAACTAGAGGATTGACAAATTTCCTTTGTGTACAAAAATTTGGCGAAATTAGGCAGCGGGCTTGTTCGCATCTTCAACTCCAGGCTTCAAGATTCCCAAGTCATTAACTGTCCCTCTAGACTTAGCACTAAAATTTGGGACTTGTGTCCTGTTTGGTTAGAAGATTTTCTGCAAAAAGATATATGTAATAAATATACTCGAACACTAAAATGCCGGGACTTCCAGAAAGCTGTAATTCATTTTAGTAATATATATTTTGGTTGTTAAAAAAATAATTCAAGTAGAAGTACAATGAGAGAGAGACCACAACGAATGCTCAATGATTTCTTCCCTACAAGAGTATATAAGACATACCAAGAAACTCCATATATAAATCTAAACTCTCACTCAAAACTACATCCAAAATCCAAATACATAATTCAAAACCCCATACGTAACACTCATAATTAAATCCCGCCTAGGCTCCCACAAATGAACAGCAACGTAACAGTTCCTTAACCAATCATTGTTGCTTATCCCTTGCTAAAACTAGTGAAAAATTTCATTCAATTCAACTCCAAATCAAGAGTTACAATCATGAAGATATTTGAGAATAGTACAGTATTAATAAACTTTACTAGACTACTGTAGTATTATAATATTGTTGAGGTGCTGGCGGCAATGGCATAACTTTAGGGATTTTGTACATTGTTCAAGTTGACCTTAATTTACAAATACTATTATGGGATATTCGTACCCAAAAATCTTGAAAATAACTTTTATTATAGTTAATATTTTTTTTTTTTTAGAATTTAGCCTCCTAAACTTTCATAATAAACCTATATATGTAATTTTACCCTCTCGTTTCAAACTTTAAATTCTGAGTCGTGAGTGTATGCAGGGGCGGAGCCAGGGAGTGCCGGTTGAAGCGTCTGCCCTCCCCCCCCCCCAAAAAAAAATATAAATAAATAAAAACTCTTAGCTAACATTTACGAATTTTCTATTTTTTAATAGGTAAATTTTATGATTTTTCAAATTTTAACCTCCCAAACTTAAAAAAAATCATATATATTGAATTTCGGCTCCTCTTAATATCAATTCCTGGATCGCCATGTTTGAAGATAAATATGCACCAGGGAACATCCAATGAAAGGAGGGCACTGGGCAGGTGTAGAAGAGGCCTAAATTGGATGTTCTGAATTGGATCTATTGAAGTGGAATCCTACAGGTGGGGGTTGGATTCAGAGAATCAGGCAGTAAAGTAGCATCATGAAAATTAAAATTAAAGAGGGAAAGCCAGAACCAAACACAGTGACTAGTCTCTCGATCGTCAGTGATTTTTACAATTCACAGATTGTAATGATATGTAATAATATAATGTAACTCATTCAATCATCTCCAGTCCAGTCCATACGATATATCATTATATATGCGTGGTTAAACATGTGCCTTTTCTTTTCAATTGTTTGCTTAAAATGAAAAAGAAAAAAGTGGATCGGTCGATAAGAAGCAAAAGCAACAACAGAATGCTTCATTTCATTGTCCTCTTGTATTTGTATAAATCCAAGTCACCCAAAGAATGACGTTGCTTCTGCAGTGGCTCTGACCATTTCTGTTACATTTGTCCTCAAAAACAAAACAGGATTCCTTTTTCATTTTATTTTATCTAAATTCTAACACCCTGCTTGCACTTGAAGGATCCAACTCGCCTAGTCCAGCCCGGGCTAACTCATGTTTGAGATTACCCCAAAATTTTGGCTTGTGGGACCACCGACCCTAATTTTTTTTTCAACGAAATTAAAGAAAAATAGAGGACACAACGGCACTGTGTGAAGTGTTTTTCTAAAATAAAAATATATATAAAGAGTAAAAAATTGTGACAGTGTTAAATATGTTTAATGAATAATGAATAAAATACTAAAAAAGTGTAATCGTAAAGTAAAAGTAATTTGATGAAGTAATGCTAAAAGCAAGCACCGTCATAGCTAAGTCGTAAATCGTTATTTAAATAGCACGGTTAGGGTGGGAGAACTTACATATACATTCGGGGGGGGGGGGGGGGGGGCAAAAGTTAATAAATCGTAGAAATTACCTTTACATTTTTTAAAAATCCGTCCCCTGGTTTAGGATTACTATTTATTTATGAATAAGCCAGTATTTAATTAGGATATTATGGAAGATGAATTGGAAATTTTCTTAAATAAGATGAGTATAATTTGTTTTGTCTCAAGAGTTCGAGTTACCATTAGACATTTGCTAGCTACTTGTTAGGTAAGCTACCACCGTACTTATTTGTTGCAGGCTAGCCCATTAAGATCATCTTCAGCAGTAATACATTCTAAATTATTCATACCTGTCATATCAATATCAAACCCACTTGATATAAGAGATGCTAGCGTCTCATGTGTTGGATTTCAAACCCACTAATCCAACATCTCTTTTTTTTTTATCTGAAATTTTCAAATCCAAATTTGAGATTTAGACATGGTTTAATAACAATGTAGTTTGACCTTGATGAATGATGACACTTTTAATTTTTGTAATCTTAGTTTTGATTTTGTTCTTTAAAATTTAAAGTTTGACGATGAGAATATTCTGAATTCTAAAATATATTGTTGTGGATTATGACCAATCCCTAAGATATATTTGGAGAATGTTAGTTTATGCGATTGATAACGACCCATCTCTAAATTCTATTTGGAGAATGTTACTTCGTGTAATTTATAACGAACTAACATGGAAAAAATTGGTAAAAATGCTCTGAGTCCTGATCCAAGATATCTCCAATAATTATAATTATACTAGTATAATTGTACATCTGTACTACCATGTCTATCTAAAAATAATAATTTAGCACCAGTAGATGTTTTGGAAGTTACTGGATTCCCACTATGCGGGCAAGGCAACAGAGATATCTCAAGAATTCCACCACACCAGTGTTTAAAACTGAGAAGAGCAGAGGTGAGTTTGTTTGTTTATAGGTGTCAATTTTTGATTACCTGACATTTCAATATTTACACCTGCTTTAACTTGCTGCTGCCTCTATATATAGGGAGTTGAGCTTAATTTCTGGTGATGACAGGTTTGCTAACTTAACTTGTTATGACAGAAGCTTCAACTTGGGATCAAGACAAGATGCTTGTCGGCCTCTTTTCATCTAAGAACACTCACTATCCGTCACTCAATGTACCCCCCAACTGTCTTCTATTCTCAAAAACTCATGTTCGTTGGAAATAGATTTTAAATTTTAATTAATAATATAATGGCTAAAATTTGTAATCATATAAGTTATTATCTTAGTTATAAATAAAATAAAGAATGATTATAAAGAATTACTTCGACAACTAATGACTAAAATTGAATGGAGCAATAATATGTAATGACTTCACGGTTTAAAATCAATCAAAATGTTTCATTCCATTTGAGAATGTGATTCTATATATATATATATATATATATATATATATAGATATATATATATATATATATATATAGATATATATAGATATATATATATATATATATATATATATATATATATATATATATATATATATATATATATATATATATATATATATATATATATATTTTATTATTTTTTTATTTTTTATTTTTTTTATTTTTCGAAACGGACTCTACATATATACATGATATCATTCACGTGCTCGATCAATGTCGGATGTGGTACCACAAACTCAATGTCACCATATTTATTATATGATGGATATTTATTTAGGCACGTGAAATATTCTATTTTCATTTTGAAAATGACTCACCTTTAAGGACCGCAAATAACAAATAGAGTTTAGAGAAATTGAACGAGACAATAATGAGTGAAGGTAAAAACATCCATTTCATTATTTGTAAAGTTATATGGACCAGTCCAGTTATGGATACTCCGGTTTGTGGGCCAAATGTCGCCGTGAAGGAGGCTCGTAGGAACGGGCCAGCCCATGAGAGGGACGCCTAGGCCGAGTGTCGTACAACTAGCTAGGGATCTGTCGGCCTCTCGTAGTTTAGGTCTTTTGATTTAATTGATTTCCTTAGTTATTTTGATTTCATAAGACTCTCTTTTGATTTGTTTCTATCTCTAAACTTTGTTGGTTCACTAAGTTAGGGTTGTAAGGTTTTGGAATTTCATCTCTTGGGATTCGAAGAAAATCCAATGTTGTACGCTCTCTTGACCCATTCCAATTCAAGACAGAGGATAAGAGGACCTAAACTCTATATCTCCTCTCTATGCCTGCAGCTTTCATATCATGTGTTGGTTGAGAGGCCGAGGAGGATTGAACCGAGCTACGATGCTTTTAAATTCTCGACTCGATTGGACTCCTAGCTTTCCCCGGAGAAGCAGACAAGAGTGGTCGTCTATCCCAGATAAACAACAAACTATACCATATATATTAATTTCTTACATTGAATATTCCCATATATATTAATTTCTTACAATGAATATTGATTTGTTTGTTCATCACTGGAATTAAAGTCGATGTATCTTTTATTATACCTTACGGCGAAGGATATTGTTTGATTATACCGTGTTACGGGAAGATAACAACGAGCAAGTAGGTGAATTACTCTTCTTTGCTTGGCCTCACTCTGACCATGTTAGGATTTCATCAAATTCGAGCAATTCTTCTATTTCTTTCAATTCTCGATTTTGTCTCACAAATGATCCATCATCCAACTCTTTAAAATCAACTTTTACAAACATTTGCTTTTCAATTTATTCTATGTTTAATCACATTTTGCAAAACACTCATTATATTCTCTACATATTCAATTTTTAGATTTTGCTTATTTTGTAGTGATTCTCAATAATCATAATGAGTTGAATATTATTACAAAAGTTATCACAGCATTCGATGTACAGTCTAACTCAATTATGTGTTCATTGAACACAAAGTAAGATGTTTTATCTCAATTCTCCCATACTCTCATCAGTACACCAAACTCGGAAAAACCAAAGGAACAAACAAGCCCAGGCCCAAGACGGCTGAAAGCCCACCTCTCATATATTTGTCGGATCAACTCTTGAGGTTGGTGCTAAATAAATATTACCTGGTTTGATGAATCAAAACGAAATCAACGTTGAGGTTAGTGCTAAATAAATACACACGTCCGTCCACACTTTACTCTTGTTTAGTCCTTCACTCGCTCAATCAAATCCTTCTTCTGCAACACCAATCATTCTCTTATCTTCTGGGCAATTCTCCTGAATATGAGTAATCTATTCCCCTTTTTACCTTTTTATATTAGCTATTGTTTAAACTTTCAGCATCTCTTTTAAGTATTCTGAGTTTGTCTGTGATTCTTTTGTTGTTTTGCTGCTTATGCTGATCGATCATTGCTCGGTGTGCTATTTACTTTCCGTGTAATCATCAGGAATCGGAAAATTTCGCCGATTAATTGCTCACTTTACTTTTGCATCCGATTCTACGGTACTGTAGTGTTATCTACCTTTTCGTCCTGTTTATTCGTATTGTATTGCTTAATTTCTACCCTAAGTTAAACCAAAATTGTCTAAGCCAGTTTGAATGTGTTATTGTATGCTCGGTTTTCGATTTTTCTGATCTGTGCTTGTGACTTGTGAATTGTGAGAAATGAGTTAATTGATAACAGTATTAGTATTGGTAGAACTTGTTGAAGTCAGCATGATGATTGATGTGTCAAATAATATAATACTAGTATGGTCGGTGCCTAAATTGGAATTGGTAAATGGTTTTTGGTCAGTTTGGTTTGTGCTGAGCTCTCTATTGTTTAGTATATTTAGTACAATCAGATTAAAACAGCAGAGAGGTTTATAGAAATTACGTATTCCGAAGGAAAACCATCTAGTAACTAATCACTTTGATGTATAGAACATTGAGTGTGTTGGATATATCACGATTTGATGTTTATGTTTGGTCTTCGTTCTTCAATTGCTCCTATTCTTATGTTTAAACTTCTGCATGTTTTGATCATAAAGTTGAAGATATGAAGGTAAGTTAGTAGATGGTCTGCTTGATCTTTGGAGGTTAGTGCGATCAGGCTGGAGAGCGAATTTGTGAAGTGTTTCGAGGGGTATTGTATACCATATCAAAGGAGATTTATTATTAATTACAGTGTGTGAAGTAAATTAATGATTATAAACTGCAGCAACTAGTGCAAATCCGCAAAATTTAGCTAGTAACAATATGCATAAATGTTACAAAATCATATTGAAATATATGTGTATTGAATCAAAACTGTGCAAATGAATTACATAAATCGTGCTATCCTACTGCTGCTATATATACTACTAAAACGACACCAGGTATCGACATCCTCTAATGGAATCAAGCCAGAAATGGAGTATTCATGTGTATAAAATGGCTGAATCTGTTACAAGTAGAATCAATCAGCTGTCTTGTATTTATCCTGATTCACTTTCCCAGCATTTCTTGGTTTGTATTTTCACAGTCTTTGTACTAAGATATCGTGTCAAAATACAAGCCAAGAAATGCCTGGAGAAGTGAGACAGAAGAGGAGAACAGCTGTACAAGTAGAAGAAATGGAGCATGAAGACCAACACAACTGATAAAATATCTCAACAACAGAATTAGGTATTTGTATATATAAGAATATTCATCTTTTTGCTAGATTATGTAGTAGGATATCCATATCATGTTGTCATTATACTTGTTATAAATAGGAGCAGTAGCAACATTGCTCGAAACATGTTTCACTCATTCTTGCTTTATATATTGGCATCCAATTTGTTTTCTGCATGATTTGGCATGGTATCAGAGCCAAGTTTGTTCTGAGCTATGGTAACTAATCTAGCAGATACATTTTCGATTCTGCAAGCTTTACTTTCTGTGATTTCTGTATCTCAAGCAACAATAACCTCACCTGCTATTGGTGGCTGTTATTGGAGAGGCTGGAGGAAGCTGAGAGAGAGAGATGAGATGTCTACTTATGAAAATCCATATGGACACTTTGTATCGTCAGCACACTGATAATATCGCCATTGGCGACTTGGAGTTATCACTTCATCAAATAGAATCTGAAATAAGATGGTTTTTTGGATCCCTCACTTAGTACCACCACCGGCTAATGATAATACTTATGTCATGTGATTCGGTTCAGTTGGGATCAACTAGTTCTAGGACCTAGGTTGGCTCTTGCACTATCTGAGGGTTGATATTGCTTACTACTATAATCTGCAACAGAACTGCGGATGAAGCATGGGAGAAACTGAGAATTAGATGATCACAACCAGATAATATAAGGATCTTTTAACTGCAACAAAAAATTAACTTGTCGGCACAAGAAATCCACTTCAATATGAGAGAACCATATTGTAGTGGACTGCTACTTTGTAAGAGGTGGAGTCTTGGCAGCAGAGATTGAAGTGCTTGATGGACCAAATGATGAGGGTGAGATGTTTACTCGCCCAGGCAAACTGAGTGATCACTTTCCGGAGCCTTACAGTAATGAACTAGCTGCAAGGTTCGCAAATGGAGGATCCTATCCATCTGATCTTAGTCTTATTACCAAGGTACTCTAATTGTTCAGAAATTTCAGAAGTAGTTATGGTGATAGTATACCTTTTTATGTGTTTGCTAATTTGCATTTCTCTCAGGCCCGTCACAATGGTCAAAACTATGTTTTGCTCTTCTCAGGTTACCTCCTGCTGGTGTCTCGGTAATCTTCCTTACCACATTTCTTTGTGTTTTGCAGCAGTCAGAACTATGATATACTGTTAGCGTTGTTTATTTTAGATAAAATATAGCCAGATGAGAACTGCTATGGTTTGCCATCTCTTTCGTCCTTTAAGGCCTTATAAATTCGTTCTTAAGTGCTCCTTCGTTCTATGTTATCCAGACCATGCCATCAATACTTATTTTTTATGCGCATGATTTGTATGCATAGTCACAATTGAGAATATAAAGTGCTCACATGATGTGCAAAAATCTTAATTTGTTCTCACTTTCATCTGTTTGTGCCTGTGGCTCATTTATTTTCTGAGCTAAATCCATCATCAATCAGTTCATTGTGTAATGGATTCAAAGCTAACCTAGACTCCTTTAATAACTGATAGATCCGAGAAGGGCTTCATTATAACCCTTACTCTCCTGGTGGAGCTATTGCCATGCCTAAAATGCTTAATGACGGTGCTGTCAGGTACAAAGATGGTACTCCTGCAACTGAAGCACAGGTGAATCAGCCAATGTGGTATGCTTGTACACTTATCCCATGATGACAACATTACATGATATTTTGTTGATGTGACAGATGGGTAAGGATGTACGTGGGCTGATGAACCTGAAATGGAAGAATGGAAGCTGGTATACTGTCCTGTCTCACACTCTGCATTTGTATGCTTCTTCCGTTCCGTGTTGTATTTTTCCTATAGGAAATCAGGTTATCTATCAAAACCGTACTTGTACCAGAAAAGGTCATAGATGGTTTTTTTCTGCATTAATTTGTGCTTCAAGAAAAATGTCTTGCATCTAAATCCGCATTAATTGGTTTTCATTGCATGTTCATCTAACTTCTTCTTTGCCAATGACTGCAGATGGGTTTCAAATGGATATTTGTCATGTCGCTTGCACGTCTCCAAGCTGGGTACTATAGACGCTTAAGATGGTCTGTTCTCAAGTCCAGGAAGTTAGTCCTTGATGTCGTCAACTAAAACCTCTGAAGTTCTTGAACTGTGGGTTTTGCATAAGAGAGTACATATAAAACATTGCAGCACTACTGCTATGTATGAGGTAACCAGCTTGTACTCAACACACAGCCACACACATTGATAATGCTAGATTGTGTGCTCACTGCTCAGAGTGAAATTAACATTTATATCATCTTTATAGATTTGTTGATGTGTTCAAAGGTACAAATTAGATGTGATCAAACATCACTAGTACTGTATATGTTTATATCAGATTCACTAGTGTATGTTTCTGTGTGAATCCAATATATTCTTTGGTGAGGCATTATAGTTATTTCTGTATAATCTACACCATGAATTTGTTGTCCATTTTTCTATTCTGTTAAAAGATCAACTTCAAATATTTATAAAACTAAATTCCATTCAAAAACATCAAGAATATGTAGTTACACATATAAAGAACATTGTAATTTGTAAGCAACGGTAAAACCTCTTCTTTGTGGAAGGGAAAAAGGTACAGAAAAAGAGGAGACAACTCCATTTAGGTTTGCTGCTAACCACAGAGACAACTCCATTTAGGTTTGCTGCTAACCACATAAGCCATGTGAGTTATGAACTAAGTTTGCTCATGCACGTCCTGGGTTGCGAACACTGACCAACCTAATGTCATCGATTACAGGACCACATAAGGATCCTGAGTTGTCATTCTTCATGTGATAAAATGTGCTTGAGAACCTGATCATGGTACGAATTGACTGTGCCTTGAATGTAAGCTTAGCCCGCTTGAAACCCCCAGTGCCCTTTGATACATAGGGGATCTGAGTTGTCACCATCCCAGCACATGCCTCAACCATCATTGATCCTTCACAAGCATTCTTGGCATCGCCAACTGCGAACGTGAGGACATAGATCCTCCCAGGAATAGTCTTAACAGTTTGTCCAAGTGAACTCTCCCTTCCTGCCACTAGCTCAACTGCCCTTTTCCCTTCAGGTACCCCAAAGTGATCAGAATCCACATATTTTACGGCTTTGAGGGATTGGATCATCCATCCGGGTAATGGGGAGTGATCATCTTCAATGTTGGGTGGAATTAGGACACCCCAGTTTGTCTTAGGGAAGATGTATGGACCCTCTTCAAAGTTTCCATTTTTCATCAAGTTACCTGCAACCATTTTGAAACCATTAGTACATATCTTCAGTAATTTGTTCAAATAGATAAAGGAGAGTTAACTGCTCTATTCAGAGAAAATTGAATATAACCCCATTCGAGGAACTGAACCCAGAACCTTTATTCCTTAGTGTAACAGCTTTACCAAATCGAATAGAGAATTCACCTCTTTGCCTGGTGGGCTTACGCAAAGCCTTGAGTGCGACAGAGTCGATTAGTGGGCCACAAGCACGGTCCTTCTCCACTCCGGGGTTATGGAACATGATCTCTATCTCATTGGACTCTGCCAAGAAACCCCATGAATAAGTGTCCCAACCATTACAACTGTAGACAGTTTGGATGGGCAGAATGCCCCAGTCTTGGGGGTCTGAATTTGGCGTAATGGACACATTCAATTTCTCTTCCTGTGCACAAGTCCTGGCAGCACTGAAGGAAAGGGAGTAAAACATCCCCTTCTGGACATTTTTAACCTTGGTCTTGACGGATGCCTCGTCCCCAAGACGCACTGCAGAGCTTCCCTCGGGCACAACAAGCAGCATGTCACCTTGTTTGTGGCCCGATTTGATGTACTCTACGAATCCGGAAGTCTCCCAGGAGGGTATGGCATGGGAACCTATCACTTTGGTGCCCTTCATTTGTGATAACTTAGGCCCATACTCAAAGTTGCCATTGGGCAGAGGTCCTGAATAATATTTAAAATTTAGTTTGAATATTCAACATGAGAACAAAATATTAATAATAATACTAGAGTTGTAAAATATGTTAGAATTGAAAGGTATCAGATTAGCCAACTGTATCTGCTAGATCAAAGGTACCTAAATCTATACTATAGTATGTAATGAAATAAAGCATGGATTTTTGTGACACCAAGCTGGTCCAAGTGAACATGGCAATGTGACAATGCCTCTTTCCTTTATCCTTTCTTATCTGTAAACACCATGCTGTGCATCACATGCTATGTGAATATTTGATCTATAATGTTACTTAATTAACATGGTTTCCTTTTCTTTTCTTTTTTTATTTTTTCTCCATGAGGAATTTATTGCATGTGCTAAGTACTAACATTCCTTCCTTTCTCTTTTTGTTGGATTTTGTGTTCTCTTCATTATGGTAGATTAAGCAATAAGCACTTACAATATCCCTTTATTTCATAAAAATACCAAATATGCTAATCCATCTCACCTATGCTAGACTCAACACTAAGCACCCGAATCAGGTGCGTGTATGTGTGAGTGCCTGGTTTGGCTATTTTGTGAAATGGGAAAAAGTGAAAATTAGCCTAAGTTAAGTTTTCAAGTGTCATACTCATATTCATGTTCAGATAGCATATGTGCTATAGTGAAAGAAGTAGCAGAAACATTGCTGCTTTTTTTCACCTGATATACTGTGCATGCACCACTATTAAGTATATCGTTAGAAAGCCTTGTCTGAGAGATGAAACCTTGACATTTTAGAAAGTTCAATAATATAGGTAGGCCTAAGGGTTCTAACTTTAAGTTCGAAATGATTAACTTTTTTTTTTAAACGGATGATAAACATATTAATGAGGATAGAACTCTTGGAATGTAAATAAATTGCGCAATTTAGAAAATATAACAAGAATCACCCGAACACGATGATGATCTTACATAAGAAGTACTGAAGTACTAACATTTACTGACAAATGACAATTAGTGTTACTCGAAAGAAGATTTCAACGGATTAACTATAAGTATATAACTCTAATTTTTTACTGATAGCTATTATGAATAAAGATTAATGAAGTACTCAGGGAAAGTAAATGTTTAACTTGTCTAGGATATGGAATACAAAGATACAGGCAATGTAAGTAACTTTAAAATTGCATGAGCAGCAGTGATGCGATCCTATGTAGTATAAAAAGCTGCAGTATAAAACATAATTTAAGGTTACTCACCATCAGATAAAGAGAATGCAGAATGCAAGCTGGCACAGAGAACTAGCAATACTAGTGCGTTTGCTGATGCTCTCTTCATTTCTGTGATACTTTTTTTGTTCTTTCTCTACACTTATCAGTAAGAGAGTGTAGAGGAAAGATCGGTGTAAGATGTTGGATCAAAGTTGAGGAAGGGAACAAGGCTTATATACTTTTTTATCAACTAGAATAACCCCCAATATTCAGGATATTACAACCTTTGCCACTCCCCATCTGCCACTTTTATTTAGCTTATTATTTCCCTTGTTACACTAATAGCCATCAATCTATTCTGGAAGTTTTCGTTTGGACACTGTCTTTTTGGAGTGACTTTATCACTCGGTTTATTACGTGATTTTACTTCATTGACCAAAATAAGTCATATTGCAAATGTAGATAAAATGACTGATACACTATAGTATATCTTTAAAAAAAAAAAAGTGATTGGTCAGCAGCGGTTGTTTCTATGCTACGGCGTGCGGCAGTACCTTACGATGTTTTAGGAGTTGTACCACAATTGTACTTTGTAATTTATGTTTAATTTGCGTTGTACAACAAAGTAATGCACTCTGAGGCACATGTTGTAGCAAAGAATAGACCTCGGTAAGCTACTAATCACCTTTTATTATTCGTTTTGTCAAATATATACTATATACTGTTATATATGGGCATTGATACAACGTTACGTATCCGATAGATACGGGACAATAATTAAAAAATAAGAAGAAAAAAAAAGGTACAATAAGGCTTGATACGATTATTACTTTTAATTTTTTAAATTTTATTTTACTATTTCTTGTGTATCCCTAGCAATCTAGCGACTAGCAATCTAAGGGTGGATATAATCTTATACTGTATTTTCCAATGTTAGAGAACTTCAAAGCAGATTTATCAGAAGTTCACAATCGGTATTACACACTTAGGACTACGGACTTACTAGCTACGTAAATTCTGAATAATTACATGCGTTAACGAATTTAGGCATTCATCCCAAAAATAAAATAAAAATAAATAAATAATCAAGGTGGTACATGCATTGAGGGGACGTGGCAGACATAAGTTTGGAACAGTACTAGCGGTGACAAATGTTTTTTGGACAGAAGTTACTGCTGACAATGTGATTAATTGACGCTCCCATAATCCATGCACATGCTACCAATAATATACTACTACTAATAATGTTCGATTTAGTTTCAGGAAGTTCATATATGGATGATCAACATTCATAGCACATTGGACCTCCAAGAGGCCAAGAATGTAATTTTTACAATGGAGGGAATTGGAGATCTAGCTAGTAAAATCAATGATCCAAAATCACCTTACCGATTGATTTTATTTTTAACATGAGTTATAGTAACAATTTATTTACTCTATTTCCTACTTTATTCGTTTTATGTAATTATTGTAATTTTATGTAGTACTATTTCTTACTTAATGTTTTTGTCTATCCTTAATAATAATTTGAGATCGAGACGGATGAGGGTGAGAGAGTAATTGTTATTAAATTGATAAAACTTGGAAATTGAGGATCTGATAGTTTGAAGTGTGCATGTGCAGAGCTGATTATATCGAGTGGCAGTATGTTGTGTAGCTCTACTATATACTTATTAGTTTTGGCCTTTTGGGTATAATATACAAGCAGACTAGCTTGATTAGTCAGTGGTTTTCTGAGTATAAGGCAAGTGCGTTTGTTCCAGTGTGGTCGGCAATAATTAGGTATAGATTTGATCCAATAGCATGTGCAATCAGTCGATCACAAATGCGGTGAGGTGTCCGGTGGTGAAACCGGGTTTTGTGTGCACGGTTATCTTATTAATTATCCTCGCAAATTAAAAATTTTAGTCTGCCAAGTGGGATAGTCAATATATTCTCTCCCCTCACAAATTTTACCAACTTTTTAGGTGTCACACATATTACATAGTGTGACCCAGAAAATCAAAACTCATATCCTACAATCGAGCATGCTTCTACACCATATGCCCGTAGAAAAACATGTGACAAACAACTTAAGATCGTTTCATAAATAGCTCCATCAAACAGCATGTTCAACGCTCCTGCACCCTATGTCGAAGAAACAAGTGGCTGAAATTTAAAGCGTTATCATAACGGAATGCACTATCTATTCTTATACTACCCCTCCACCCAATGCTATGCCAAATGGTAAGAAATTTAAAGCATTAACAAAGTAAAGAAACTGATACACCCCGTCACCAGAAAAACCAAAGAAAAAATAAAAGAGCTATTTAAGACCAAAGCCTTTGGTTATGCCCCTCAAGTACCCCAAGCTATGTGAAGTCACGTCACCATGATATATGAATCATCCTTGGGTTAGTCTTAGAACTAGAGAAGGAACTTTAAGAACTGGGTATAACCGGATCCCTAATCAAATCAAGTCTCACTTATTCCCTCCCTAATACCTAGACAAGGGGGTAGTACGCTTCGTCTTTCTTGGCGTTTACGTTTTACCACAAACTTTATTTCCCTCGGTTTGTTTAAATAAAATTAAGGCACCAACGTTCAAACTCTTTCCGGTTGAAAATGACTTTCGGTTCATAAATAGTGTTTACTTCATTTAGTTACTTCATTGAAAAGGTACAGACTACAGACTAGAGTGTTTGGTGTCTAAGATACTGCAATTCTAGTCGTTCACTGGAAATAACTGTAGGTGGAGTACCAACACAAAAGAGTTGCATAAAGTAAAATGCTGTCTTAACAGTGTCTAGAGAACAACAAAAAGCAGTATTCTCAACAACATTGTTATAGCCTCGATGCATCATCCATAGCCTCAGCGTGAAGGATACAAGAGTAAACACACAATTTACTTCCAAAGCTTTCTCAAAGACATGTTTTTCTCGCTTTCCTTCTTCATGACCTTGGCGACAGCCATCTCAAAGTCCTCCTGGGTAACATGGACCCTCCTCTCTCTTAGAGCAAACATACCCGCTTCAGTACAAACAGCCTGCATGGAAACATAGATACCATTAGATTTACTAAGCACGTGTGGTTTAATTTCAAAACATGCAGTATATGGATAACAGATAAGTAGGACCCTACCAACCTAAACCGGCCAATTGTCAGTTTGTTCGACATTGATAGTGTCATGGTACCACATCGGAAAATGTTAGAAATGATCCAATCCTATACTTTGTGTTTTACACTAACAGTCTAATACTTATCTAAGTGATTTATTCCTAGGACTCATGTTACAAATTAGAATTTCAGCCGGTGGTGCTCTTTTGCAGACACAGACAGTGTTGGCGTCTTTGGCAGAACTAACAACATATCAGGAGGTAAGAGGTGAAATTTACATAATGTTAGGAGGTGAGGACCTATACCTACTGACATGTTGCAAGTTATGCCAAGTACCTAGTATGTAGGACATCAACACCAAAATAGCCTATTCCTCTGTAATCATTACTAGTATAGAAAGCAAACGAGGTTCCATAAATATACGCTTCAAGATAGATAAAGGTAAATAGGTAAATAGCTGGGGCCAAGACCACGATCCACGAAATTATTTTATAGGGTAGAGTATGGATAAGTAAATAGGTAAACGGTATGCATAAGTACATAGGTAGGGTATGGCCAATGGATCAAGATAGACTTAAAGTGGCTAGGGTAAGCTCCCAGATTATCGAGACCCTAGAATATAGTTGTAGGGTACATAATATAATTATGTAACTGAAAATGATGAATGCAGAATGACTATCCTCCAAATAAGCAACTTAATCCATCGGTACATTAGTGACTATATTCTACAAGATCTAACAAACAGGCTGAGATGAATAAGTTTGACATACCTTAAGTTCTGCACCAGATGCCCCGTTCATTTTCTCAGCAATCTTCTTCAGATCAATGCCTCGCATCAAATTCATTCTTCTCGAGTGAATCTTCAAGATGTCGCATCGGGACTGAAATTTTTTAGCAACATTAGTTTTGCAGAGAAATAGAAATATGGAATGCCTTATATTATTCACACAATTTGCAATAAAAATGAGCATGGCTCGAGAAGCAGCTTACATCTTCATTAGGATTTGGGAACTCAATTTTCCGGTCAATTCTTCCAGGCCTGAGAAGAGCTTGGTCCAGAATATCAATTCTGTTGGTAGCCATCAAGACCTGCATAGAACAAACATAGATGACACCTTGAGCTGTTTCTTTTTTTGGGAAGGCTACAAAATTCATAGCAAAATAAAATAACAGGGCAAGCAACATACTTTTATCTTATTAGATGCTTCAAAACCATCAAGCTGGTTGAGAAGCTCCAACATAGTTCGTTGAACCTCACTATCTCCATTGCCGCTTCCAGATTCCATACGAGCAGATCCGATGCTATCAATCTCATCCATGAAGATGATAGACGGAGCATGTTCTCTGTCAAAATAACATCAAATTAACATCAGTGATATCACTCCCCAACCAAAGAAAATTACTAATGCATTTCCATCTGAGTCACAACTCAACTTGGAAACATTCACGCATGAACAGTGATAAGTGATAACTGATATTTGCATAAAGCACTAACCTGGCCATCACAAAAAGCTCTCTCACCATCCTAGAGCCTTCTCCAATGTACTTTTGTACTAATTCAGAGCCCGAAACTCGGATAAAAGTACAGTCAGTATGATGGGCCACTGCCCTAGCAAGCAGAGTTTTCCCAGTACCAGGAGGTCCATATAGTAAGACTCCCTTCAAACATCAAAGATAGAAAATGGTTGGACATGCTTGCAATATAAAGTAATGAATAACTGCAATCAATTTGCTGGCATTACCTTAGGTTGAGCTATTCCCAGACTCTCGAATAATTCAGGATGTTTAATTGGTAGTTCAATCACCTAGCAGAAGAAAGATCAGAGTCAGATGAAGATGTTGAACAATTTCATGATCATCAAAGTACTAATGTCCAGCAATGTGTAATTGGTAGTTCAGTGATCTAAAATAACAGGTGGGACTTGGGAGTGAGATGAAGATATAAAGATTTGTGAAAAAAAAAAAAAAAACAGATTGCAATGAAGTTTTAGATTTTTCACACATATTAAAGTAAGGGGATAAATAGGTATAAAGACAAACACAGAAAAACATGGCTAAATCCTTGTAAAGAATCTAAAAAGTGAAATAATTTGTAAGGAAAGGAGACAAATAGGGATAAATACGAAAAACATGGCTAGAATACTTCAATTATTTGTGAAAGAGTTAAATGCTTAAACTTCATGGATTACAAAACAGAGGGAGTAGGAAATCACGGCAGAGGAAACTCAAATACGCTAGTTTCTACTTTCCAGTATGAAAATCACAAACATAGATGGGTCTTAGTTTGCACAGGCATGACCAGTATAGAAAATGATAATTTCTTCATTAACAAACTATCATCCTGTTTACACTGACAAAAATAATGTGATCTAAAAGTGTAGTTGATTCTATACCCTTCTTTTCGGATCATATGTATGCAAGCTATTATTACAATCATGCATGCTCAAAATTCAAGCATATGAGGGAAGAAATAGAGTGAAAGATAGACAGAGTGAGGATAAAATAAGTAAAAAAGAATTTAGTACTGGAAGTTAAAATTAAGGACTTCAGAAAAATCAGGTGGAAGAAACAACTCCAACATACGTACCTCTTTTATTTCTTTTATTTGCTGATCAAGGCCACCAATCATATCATAGGTAGAGTCTGGAACTTTCTCAACTTTCATCAGGTTCACCAAAGGATCAACTTTACTGGGCAGGATCAAGTGGAGCACATAACTATCATTACGTAATGCAACTCTCATTGAAGGTGTAATCTTGGTTATGTCAATGCTCTTGTCAATATCAACAACATATTTGCCTTCAGGGTGCACCTGTGCAAAAGAGAAATTTAAAATATCAATGATCAATACGTAATAAATGAGGAGAAATAGTAATTCTAGCGTGGTAATGATAATATTACATGATGCAACTAATGAACCGAGGAACAAACACAAATCCTCTTCACCTCAGGTGTAGACATTAAAAAGTATCAACATCCTTCAAAATTTATTACTTATATTCTTTTAATATGTACAATTCCATTCCGCCAATTTTCAATCTATTCGTGTAAATCAAGTGACACTAGTACATGTATGAGTAAACAATACACAGCCAGTGGTGATAACAAGACACGGGGAGGTTAAATTACTGGTCAAAACAAAATGCTGCAGAAATACCAAAAAAACTATAGTGCCAAACTGGCATTATGAACCAGTTCCGTGATTCAGAGTAAAGTAATGTGTTGAAATCACAACTACCACTAACCTTAACAAGAACTTTTGACTTTCCCATTACTTTGACAACTTCACCAACATAGGATCCTGGTTCCTGAAGGAGCTGCAGCTCTTCCTTTAATGATCTCACTGAAAATCAAATTAACCAAATAGTTGAGAAACAGTTGACAGAACAAGTTCATCAGAAATCCATGCTTCAACTATCAATGAGACATAAAAGATACAAATATAGTGCCTGGATAAGCATTACCATACAAGAGAAGATAACTTATGTGCATCAAATTAAGTACCTGGATGAACAAGTTACACACTTACTACACTAGTAAACCCTAAAAGACTAAAACCCAAATACTGAAATAAAGATTGCCTGAGAATTACGAATCTTTAATTAATAAAATCTGTCCTTCACACCCAGTTGTATCTGAATCGCTGCTAGTCTTTCAAACTAAGTTAAAGGCGCTTAAACATTGCACAATCCCTAAATTCAACTACTTAACAAGCACCTAAAGCACATGAAGTCCCACAGAACACGAAAACCCTAAAGCTCGTAGCCTCACAATTCGACCACAAGATAAACGTGATTCACAGCACTAGCTAGGGTTTAGCAATACAAATTTCTCGAATTGGATTAAAAAAATAAATAAATAAACTGACCTCGGCCGTTGAGGTCATTACGCTGAGCCTCGAGTCTCTGAAGGTCGTAGACCCTCTGACGGAGAAGCAGCTGCTGATCTTGAATACGCTGCTGGTAGTATTGACGGAGACCTTCACCGTCTCCAGCTCCGCCTAGCTGGTGGAGCTGCTGCTGCTTGGAATCATCCGACTGCCGATTATCAATCGCTGCTGTGGCCATTCTATATTCGAGGATCGATTTGATTTGTGTATAGATCGGAGAATATTATATTGTCTGTGGTTTGGTTTCCTCTCCTCCAAGTTACTCTTCTTTCTTTCTTTACAACAACAGAAATAAATAAAAGGAGAACAGTAATGGGGTATTTTAGTATTTAAACTTTATATAGAAATTAGAAAGTACCCCTAATTAAACACCGTCTCCTACGTGGTTTTTGCAATTATACTTTAACTCCTAACTTTGTGGAATATACATTCTAATTCTAATTAAATTAAAGTAATATAATAAGCCTGTTGATTCAATCGATTGATTGACCTACCAATCAATTTTAAACCGTTGATCTTACTTATTCAATTTCAATCTGGTGCGTACATGTGTCATTTAAATTTTATTTTATATTTTAATTTATTTATTTTCATTCATCTTCTTTGTCCTTTGTTTCACAGCGACACAAACCTACTTCCTCTCGTTTCAGACTTCTACCCATCTCTTTCTCTATTCCCCAATGGTCTCTACATCTCTCGGCTCTCCCGATCCAATTCGTAATCTTGGTTTCAATGTTCTTTCATCAACGTTAAAGGTTGTTGTTTTGTTCTTCTATATGTTATTGTTGAATCGTATGTGTGCCTCTATACATTCATCATTTAAGCTGATGTATTTGTTGATAAGCTACCTATTATATTAAACTTTGTTATTGTTATTGCCTCTATATGTATTGTTTTCAAGATCAACTTATCTTTGGTCATGCTATCGTTTTTTAGATTTATGTACTATCAGGTTGTAAAAGGAGAGTGTTTCTCTGCAGTTGGACTGCTACCACGTTACTGATCATTTGTGTCCTTTACTTCGTGGGGAGTGTATCTTTATGGAATAACAATGTCGTGGTATGCGCTTTATTTATGTTCTTGTACAACGTTGCAAGCATCCAATATAAGTCACTTTCGTATGTGCTTAGGCTAAGTTAACATCAACCTGAGCTGTTAAACAACTATGAATTTAATGTGATACTCTTCATTTAAGTTTGAGACATCAGAATGTCTACTGAAGTTTCAAATCATCATTAATGGCACCTTTCTACGCATATAAAGATTTCAATTGTACTTGATCAATATATATGATTCTGAGGTACCTTATAATAATGCTTGATGTTTAATCTACATTTACAGGTATTATCAACAATTGGCACAGAAAATTGCATTCCTAATGGTAGTCATGTTTTGCCTCGAGGCATTATTGCCAAAACATCAAACTTGGATATGCAACCTTTGTGGGGGGCCATCTCAAATAACGATGTATGTACCTCTGCAATTATCGATTGATAGGAAATCCATGCTACGTAACATTTCCCTATATGATTATAAACTTTCCTGACAAATGATGTTGGACATCCTATATGTTGTATTATCCTCTTTGTAATGATGTGCTACTTTTATATTTCAAGCATGAAGTTTTTGAACCAGGTTAAGTCGAATAATACGAGAGTTCTGCTGGCAATGGCAGTTGGAATAAAGCAAAAAAACTTGGTATATCCAGCAGTTGAGAAGGTCTTGGCACCAGGAGAGAAAGACCGATGGAAGCTTGGTGTATCAAGCAAGAGCTGCTAGATTTGGTTTCAACTGAAAATTCTTCTGAACCTAAGTAGGTCCTGCAGCTCTTGTTTGAGATGGATGACCTGCACCAGGAGAGAAAGACCGATGGAAGCTAACTGAAATCTAAACCTCAAGGTGTATCCATTTGAATTCAGGTAAAATATGCAGGAGTGAATTTCTTAGTTGTGAATCTTGTGATCTACTTTATTATATATGGATGAGGTATTTTGGGTTAGCAACTCTTGCCTATTGATATAGTTACATGTCTTGTTTTCCCGTTTGCATTTCATGATTTATTTTATTCAGATAATCATGCACTCATATACTGTACGACGTAAATGTATGTTCTGTTCATATGAAGTAAGTTGTAAACTAGCTAAGGTCATTTTATAACGCCAAAGGTGTGTGCTTTTATGTGGAAATTGATATGGAATCGGTTACCTACTGCTTATAATCAAGAGAAGGGAGGTAATTCATGAAAATATTATAACCAAGTGTCAGGCTCCTTTGAGCAAGAAGTTTGTAAGCAAATTGCTGATTGGATCGGGCTAAAAATCACTCATACGGGATCGGTATGGGAGATGCTCAGTAATGTTGTGATGGTTTCCTGTCCTACACTGAAAGAGGTTGCTGTAGCAATTTGTCAGATAAATCCTATAAACTAGCAGCTTAGTTTAAGTTCCCAGATAAATATATGACCAAGTTAAAATAAGAGATTGAATCAGTGTGTTGTTTCGATGAAGTGTGGTTTGGAGTGTATTTTGGAGCATCTTTCTGGTGGCAACAACGGTTTTGGAAATATTCTTTCATGTAGAAGTGTTTTCAAGGATGAACTATATTCATGTATTTCAGGTTTCAAGTGGTTGCGGCAAGATGATGGGCTGAATCTTATGAGAGTCGTGCTGCTTACGTTGTGTTAGAAGTTGGGTTATGAACTTATGATGCTTACAACTAGTTAAAGAATTTACACTACTAAAAAAAAACCCTAATTAGACACTTTTTTTAGTGACACAATATAACAAGTGTGACTATAGCATAGCTAATAAAACAGATTAGTACAAACCATATCTAATTAGACGGTAAAATAATCATGCCTGCCCAAACATCATTTTATCGACCTATAGTGACGCTTTAAAATAACCGGACTCTTTCTTAACTCGGTGGTATAATTGTAATTACGGCTAAATTGAAGGATAGTAATAAAATAAAGGGTAGTATATATAATATTTCACACATTCTCACGCAATCAATTTAGGCAATGACGCATAGTCATAGACCTAGGGAGAGAGTTGTTTCGTTTCTGAAAAACTAAACTTATGTACGATTTGTAGTTGTTAAATTGTTTTGGCCGAGAATCGTCCTCATGGAATGTGATATCTCAGGTTAGAATCATTTTGTACATGTTGCATTTAACTATGATACTTTTTGTTCCTCCCTCGAACAATTTTGAATTTTCCCCTCATCTGAGGCCATAGGGTTTGGTTTATATTGCAGAACCTGTCAAATGTTGTTAATTGCTTGAATTGCCGATATTTTACAGCTGAATTTGTATGTTTGTTTGATTATTTTGAATATACATGTGTTGCTTAATATCTTCGAAGTTTTTCTCCGCAGAGTGTTTCAACACCTCAAAGCATTTGATCCGCATATATGATGTCAGACTGATGATTTTCGTATCGGAATTGTTGGCTCAAACCTCAAAATTGGGGAGTTTCAGTCCCAGATTAGAGAATTGGGGATGATAATGTGAATTGGGGATGTGCATTATCGGATTTGGAGAATCAAATCAATAGAAACAAGGATACATAGGTACAAATAATTGCATCTCTCCTCCTTTCAAACTCATCTAAACTGTTAATTTTTGTTTGAGTTGCTTCAGTATATGAATTTGTTTATTGTTCATTTTTGGGGAAAAAATAATAAAGAATTATGGTCATGTCAGCTAAGTATAAGAGTCTACTGACTCTACTGTAAATTATGTATTCTTTGAAAATTTAAAGATACGTGGTAATAGATTTAACAAGAGTCTACACTTGGTCTGTTCATTTCCTTGGTATTTCCAAATGTTTGTTGAGAGGAAGAGCGTAAATGTGTTAAGGTTTCTTTAAGCAATTTGAAAATAAGGATTGATGTCATATATATATTTGCACTAATCTTTCCAAGTATTTTGGAATTTACTTTAGCATGGTGATATTTGAGATCATTTGCCTTTACGTGGCCTTGCTATTTGAATAGGTAACCTCATATTAGTGAAGAGTTAAAGAAGCTGCAATTTCACACTCTAATATAGGATGTAGATAGTAGTACCTTCCACTTCAAAGCTATTGACATGATTGCTAAACTGGATATATGATACAGTTTGCTGGTCCAGGTATGAAAGTAGCACATACAAATACTATGGCTCTAGAGAATAGAGATTACCATTCAAGCCGGAACACTTAAACGTTTTGATTGATCGAAAAATGATGTTTTTTTTATTACTGCAGAGAACTTGTTTCGGTATGGAATGCTTTCATTTCAGTCCTTTTACTTGTATTGATGTCGAAGTCCTATACTGGATATGTTTGGCGAATGAAATTTATTGGACTCTCAGTTTTGTGTTTTTACCTACGAGTCATGTTTTATTTGTCCTCAGTTTTTCAGTTAAATATTCTTTTTATTGTATCATATACTCTCTTCTTGGGATCTGCATTGAACAATGTTGTTGACTTTGTACCTTGATTGCAGTTTCTGGGAATATCCGATGTTTCTTGTTACTAACCAAACTAAGGCTACATTGTTGATAATATTACTAATCTATAGGTTGAGGATGCCCATTACTACACGAGGAAAAGGACAATGTTTAGATTAATTTGCCTTTTCAACTGGTGATGCAATATAGCATACTCGCGAAGATCCTGACATAAGATAAATAAGGTGCATATTCGTTCTCCCTGAACTTCAATTTTAGGTCGTGAGAAACTTATTACCATGTACTGATCACTAACTGCGTTCTGATTTCGCATATATGTCTTGGCTTTTGATTTATGAGTGATATGTTATTGTGGATTTGGTGTGCAACTAGTTGATATAGTACACCCATAGAGACTAATACCGTGATAAATACATATTATGCTTAGAAAGATAGTTTCTGCTTTCTAGTCATTTAGATATGTGGTAGAGTTGGCTGGACTGATTTTCTGTTTTCTAACCATGTTATTCATGTTGTTCCGACATAGATGGAGTCTGTTCATGAATTCAATGTGAATATGGATGTTTTCCAGAAGATTGAGTGTGACTTGCTCAACCGGAATTTCAGAAAAATCATGACATGTGGATTCTGTTCCGCCGAAAGCAGCAGCATTTCTGTACTTCGTTTATATGTCTCCTTGTATGTTCATCAACTTTGCAGAATCAAATGCAGAGTGTATTTTGAAGACTCAGGATCGTAACTTTCAGGTTGAGAAGAGGTAGTCTTCTCTCGTGTTTTGCTGGCGAAGTAACTCTGTACATTCTTCGGCTTTTTTTTCTTTTTTTTTGTACTAGGATAATTGGAGTCAAACTTTGATAGTTGTTGGAAATGTTAGCATCAAAAGTTAGATGTTAGGCGTACTCCAGAGAAACTTGAAATTGTACTGATATTTGAGATTCGATTAATATATACAGATTTTGTTTTTGATCTGTATTTGTTTTCTCGTTAATAAGACCAAATCATAGTGTCACTATAAAAACTTGTAATCACCCAACTTGATGTCACTGCATTCACCTATAGTGACCCTTCTCAAGGTAATTAATCCAGTTTCTGGTTCCCACCAAACTTGAAAAGTGTCACCAAAGATAGTTGTCATGACATATACAGTGTTGCAACGTGTCTTTATGTGCACGCATTGTGGTGTCACCATAGAAACCTATAATGACGCCTAAGCTATTGAAACCCCTTTACACGTGACACTTTCAAAAAGTGTCACAATAGAAAAAAGTGTCACCATAGGCCTTTTTAGTGACTTTTCTAGGATGTCACCAAATCCATTTTTTCTAGTAGTGTTAATTAGTGCCACAGAGGTTGTGTGTTTTGATTTGCTTTATATATATTGGAAACTAAAGTTATTTTATATACGCGGTACAAAGGTTGTCTTTCAAGTATTTGATGAATTGTCTGATTGAGTATTTGTTCTTTGAAATTTCCAAGGAAGGGAACAATGGTTGCCTCTGCTGTTCCTGTAGCTACCAAGGCCTTACAGGTTCTTCCTTGGCTTCTTTTCTGGTTTTATGGTCTGTGTTATATCATCGACTTCTTGATTTATAGTGTTCTGAAGTACTTGATCTTGAATGTATTAATGTAAAATTCTTTTAGCAGTAGTATAGCTGATTAATTTTGGATAAGTGAGCTCTGTAAACATGGTTACTAAGGTCTTAATTTTGTAACTTTGTAAAATTAAAGCACTGTCACACGGTTGTTATGCAGAGACGAGTCTTGTTGGCATTGCATATTGATGTATTCTGATCGTTTTATTTTGCCGAGATTCTAAAAAACATATAGTGTTGTACATGAATTCTATTGACGGGGAACATGCATAATATTTCTTGATGATTGGGTTATAATTTAGGCAAAATGTGTACTCCAGTACAATGAGATCATAGTCATAGACAATGTAATTGGCAAAAGTGAGGTGCAATGGAAGTAGAAATATTTCTATTACCAATAAGTTTGAGTCTATGCCATCAAGTAACATTTTTGGAAAATATAGAATTACTATAAATTGAAAACGAGATTAAAAAACAAATTGTAGACGATATGAAATATCGCTCATCACACGTAGCGTCACTCGTACGTCTAATATCGTTCAATTCAAAAGTATTCATTGCATGGCTACAAAAATTGTAACTTTTATAAGACACAGTTTCTGTTGAGTT
The DNA here is from genome assembly GCA_028274465.1 of Plantago ovata. Taxonomy (NCBI): domain Eukaryota; kingdom Viridiplantae; phylum Streptophyta; class Magnoliopsida; order Lamiales; family Plantaginaceae; genus Plantago; species Plantago ovata. The sequence continues at coordinate 13,953,377 of CM051456.1, read as the reverse complement.
ATATTACTCAATTTGTTATTTTTCTTTTAAGTTCAGTTACTTAATTAATTATTTTTTGATTAACTTTAAAGTCATATTTTATGACAATTAAATATTTAATCCAATTATTTCAATACATTATTTAATAAACTAATAATGTTTTACTAGATTACGCTTCACCCGCGTAGCGGGTGACGCGGTTTCTAGTAATCCATATAGACATTGGACATTAGGGCTAGACCACGGGTCGATATTCGGGTACCCGAGTTTGGGTATATTGGGTATGATCTTTTTGCGGGATTTTGGGTTTCAGACTTTCAGGACCCTTTCAAATATAATATAGTACTGTAGGGTGTAATCGAGCCGAGCTGAGCCGAGCCGAGCCGAGCCGAGTCGAACTTTGGCAAGGCTCGGCTCGAACTTGAATCATAATACTCGAGCTTCGGCTCTTAGATTCGAGTTCGAGCTCAACACATATTTTTTTTATTCGACTCGAGTAAGAAAAATAAATAAATAATTAATATATATTTTATATATAATTAAATATATATAAATGATATGTAAAATAAATATATATTTATATAAAATAAATAATATATGTATATGATAATATTTTTTTTTTCCGAGCAGCTCGTCGTTGAGCTTTCTAGCCAAACTTTTCAATATTCGAACTCGACTCGATAAATTAAACGAGCTAGAATTTTTACTTGAACTCGAGCTCAAATAATCGAGTTCCGAGCCGAGCTTTTTTCGAGCCGAACTCAAGCAGCTAAAAAAGAAAAAAGATCGGCTTGACCCTAATTAGCAGGAAGAGAGAATTGATTACATAAATAAATAATTTCTTTTTCCAATGGATCTCCTTGGATTTCAAAAATATATACTTCTCTGCTCCCTCCTATTTAGTATAACTGTAGTTTTACAAAATTGAACATGAGTTTTAATTGTCGTTTTGGATGGAAAATCAGTAATCATTACTCTTCTTTGTTATTTTATTCATGGGGAATGTATATGTTCTTTATTTACTTCTCTTCCATTGGACACCTACAATTACTTTTCATGCATGAACATTACTATTTAATTTTATATGACATCAATGACACTACTTTAATGACAATTATGAGTCAACAAAATTTCCTTAAAATATGTGAAATTTCCAGAACGTCAATTATTTCTGATGGGAGGGAGTATATTACTCATGCTTTCTCCCCATGAAGCAGCAATCATGAAAACCTCAGTCAGATCCATCTTTGAATTCCAATGGATCCCTCGGCCAAGAGTCGCACGCCATTTATTTATTGATGGATGGGTTTGAATTGGATCTATTATTATTGTGTTTCTGTATCATATATAAATACTATCTCCGTTTCATTAATAAGTTTCTAAGGTGACTATTCATCGTGACCTTTGACCACGTATAACTTTTAAATAATTAAACTGTATCAATATAAATTAAAAGTTGATTATGAAAATATACTCCATTTAGTTTCATAATATAATTTTATTATATTTTTCTCTAATGTAATTTAGGAGTAATACGTGGTCAAAGGTCGCGATGAATAGTCCCCTTAAAAACTTATTATTAAACGGAGAAAGTATTTCACAAAGTACATGTGGATTAGAAAGTAGAGAACCATACCTATTTAATATTGAATCAAACTCTCATTGGATTATGAAGGTAGCTCATATTCATATATGTCCTACGAACTGGATCTTCTAGCTTCTGAATTGCTTCCACTAGGAATAACATCAGAACTACAATATTGGTAGTAAAAAACTTCATGAAATACACTTAGGTGGGGGAGTGCGTGGGTGTTAGTGCAATATATTCGATTTTGTCGTGTGATCAAATTGGAGTTGAGAGACTTTACTCGAGGGTGATTGTTTATCCGACCATGTACAATAAACGAGACGCACAGTGAGAAAGATAGTAGATGGCACATGGGTACGTTATTGTGTCGGTATAGTGGAATGTTTGTTGAATATTCGTAAAAAAATTCCATTTTTTTCCTTTGTTGGTGGATGTATTATTTATAGAGAACCCTTAGCTCTCGAGTCGGTCCAATCTAATGATAACAAGTGTCATCCATTGAGTTAGGTAGGTAGCATGATACAATTAACTCGACGTTGACGTTAGTGGGTTTGGCCCAAGCCCAACTATTTGTAGCTTCTTGTACGTAAAGATAACATTCTATGAGTGCATCTTTCGTACTTTTGCGGTATAGATTTCGCGACAAGTCTTGATCCTTCATATCATTATATCATTTACTATTTACTGTCGGACACTTTGCAGGTGTAGCCTATATCACATACTAGCTTTTTAAGGTCCAGATGTGTGGCTTTATCAAACTCCTTATTGACATACTCCCCCCGTCTCACTATAGTTACCCAGTTTGATTTTTTCGGTCAATATGGTTTGAATTTGATTACGAATTACTTTTAAATTATAATAATAAAATATGCAATAAAATCATATTATGAAAACCTAAGGTCTATATTTTCATGATATCATTTTGTTAAATATTTTGTCATTTTAATTTAAGAGTATCTTGTGATAAAGTCGAAAGTTATAGTAAAAAAAAAAAAGTCAAAATTTGGATAAATTGTAGTGGTACATAGGAGTATCATCGTCTCCTATATATACCGTTCTGCGCAAATGACAATTCCTTGCGCCTAGCCTAATAATGGAGTTTTTGTACCTATCTTAGATTTTTCTTTCTTTTTTTTCTTCTTCAATTTTACTGAAAGGAAGAATAACTACTTTGATCTATCCTGTCTAGGGTTAGGAGGTGAGGATCAGCTCAGAAATTCGTCTTATCACCCCAGGATTAGGGTTTCATTGCCGCCGAATCGATACATATACACATACATACAGTCTCATACCTACCTATAGGCTACCTGTTCTTTTCATTTGTTTTAGTTTCTTTGATCAATTGATCTACAAAAATAGGCAATTAGGCGTAATTTCTCTGTCAGTTGGTTCGAATTTGTGGTTTTGATCATTTTGGATTTTCTTAATCTGGATTGATTTAATTTTGCTTTCATTGTCTAGCCTTTAGAAATTGGGGAAACGAACTTTTCTGGGTTGCAATTTTGGATATCTTGAGAAATGGATAAGAAGAAGGTTGTTGCTCCGTTGGTTTGCCATGGGCATTCTCGTCCAGTTGTTGATTTGTTCTACAGTCCGATTACGCCTGATGGTTACTTCCTTGTTAGTGCTAGCAAGGGTAAAACATTTTCCCCAATTGGAACTCATGATTGATGAATTATTTTTACTTTCTATGATCTCTGTGGAGTACTATTTATTTGTGGTGATTTCTTATTAAATGCAAATTTGTGTAAGTATGGATTGGCATGTACTGTTGTGCTTCGTGTAGTCATTTGTGGTAATTTATGATCAAATGAAAATTATTTAGTTATCGATTGTAGGAACGTACAGTTTGTCTCGTTGTGCTTCATATAGTTATCTTATCAAGGCTGATCGAACAGAACTTGTTTCCTTTGTCTTTTTTTAATCATGTTTAGAGGGTGCCAACTAATGTGGAAAATCAGAACAATTATTTGGTTCTAGTTAATGCGCCGAGCTTAAATTTGTTACTCTCGATCTAGTTTTTGAAAGTATTGTCTTGGGAAGTTTAGATAATAAGTTTATTAGTAACGTTGAGACAATGTAAAACATTTTGGAGGAATCAAAAAGGAAATCCAAAAGGAACGCGAATTTTCATATACATGCTTTGTGAGGATTTATTTGTGCTAATTCTTTCTGGACTTCTTTGTCCACATTTATTGCTAGGGAAATGAACCAAGATAATAATCTTCGTTTTTGCAAAAGCCGTAGCGTATAACTTTTGGTATTTTAGAATAATCTAAAGGATGTGGTCTTCATGTTATGGCGGTGTTAGATCAGTTCATAATCTGAGATTGGATTATTAAGTACTTATTGGCATTGCCTCTTCTTTTCCAGACTCCACACCAATGCTAAGAAATGGAGAGACCGGTGATTGGATTGGAACCTTTCAAGGGCATAAGGGTGCAGTCTGGAGTTGTTGCCTGGATAAACATGCTCTGCGTGCTGCATCTGCATCAGCTGATTTTTCTGCGTATGTGCTCAAGAATCTGTCTTGTGTACTGTTATATATATTTTTATAACGAATGAGTTCTGGATGAATATAAACCGTTTATGCTAGTCACGATCTCTTATATAACATGTGGTATTCTTTTGCATCGTGCTTAGTAGTTGTTCATCAGTATGCTGAACTTTATTGATCATGTTAGTTGCCACAGCTATCTAATATATGGGATTTTTGCAGGAAGTTATGGGATGCATTAACTGGAGATGTATTGCATTCTTTTGAGCACAAGCACATAGTTCGTACCTGTGCTTTCTCTGAGGTACTAATTTATCAATAATAGAATACTTGTAACAAATAATGGTGGAACATGACTTTTCCTTCTTATTTTCTATTCTTTGTTTAAGCTATTAAAAGCTTTTGGTTTGAGATTTTCAGATTTCTGTCATATTGAGTATTGGCAGATTGTGATACTATACAGTACATAATAGGAGTATACCTTTTATATATTTGCAGGACACCAACCTTCTGCTAACTGGAGGGATGGAAAAAACTGTTAGGATATTTGATCTAAATCGACCTGATGCGCCACCCAGAGAAATTGAGAAGTCCCCTGGTTCGGTCAGGACTATTGCTTGGCTCCACAGCGATCAGACGATCTTAGGCTCCTGCAGCGATATGGGCGGGGTGAGGTATGTGGATAGAGAGGAAACCTTGATTCTGATCATTAATTTTGGACTCAACATACTGTTAATACTTAACTCGCTTCATAATACCCCATCTGCTCCATTAATTGCTTTCTGTTTGCTATTTCTAGACACTTAAAAAGATATGGTTAACAATAGATAAAATCTTGGAAAGAAACTGTGTGTATCGTTTAACTTACAACATTTTTTTTTTCAATGGTAAATGTATATCATTTAATGGGGCGGAAGGACTATAAAATGCTATTGTTGATTGCCTACATTACTAGTTGAATGAGTACTAACTAATGGTATGTGGATTATTCTCCACTATATAATATTGTCTTTCCATGTTGTCAGAGTTGTGCTTTTTTTAGGCCTTGCACATTGATAGCATGGTACATCGTATTTAGTGCTCAAACACTATACAGTAGAAAGGTAGATAGTTAGCACAGTAAACAAGCAGCAGAACAAAGAACACCTTAAGGCTTGTTGTTCACACTAGAATGCAACTTCTTGCCACTTCGTATGAATTTGTTTACACAGAAAACATATATTTATTTATTGTTTACACAAAACAAATATTTATTTGAAATAAATATAACCTGGGTTGCTAAGTTCATAACGAAATTGTGAGATTGGGCAATCATAGGTCTTTCTTAGTTTTGATGTTTGTCGTAGGGGATATGTTCCTTTAACAGTAGGTCAATGTTTGATGCCTTTACACCTCTGTTGTTCGGATTTATATGAATGCAACTGCTGTCTTTCAATAGAACCATGGAAGGGGGAAAAATGATAACTTCCCGTCAAGTTGTGGGGACAAAACTTCGAACGTAGTACAAAAATTTAATAACCTTTTGTCAATATTCTGAAGTAAATAGCACCAATCTTGAAAGAGGAAAAAAAAATCAAGTTTTGATTTTTGAAGATAAGCTAAAGACAATGAATGAGCAAGTAAAAGCTAGAATTATGCAATGGCGAAAGTTTGAAGAATGATGTTGCAAACATTTTTATTTATTTCCTTTTTTGCCAGTAATTGAAATTAAATAGTTGCAATCTCGAAAGAGTTCAAATTAGGATAGTTTAAGATGAGCTACAGACAATAGAAGTAACAGCCATATCCCTAATTAAATAAGCAGTAAAACCGTCCTATATTGGAATGCAATCGTGCAATTTAAGGTATTCATCTTCTTGAGATTGTCTTTGTGATTAATTAGAAAAGAAAAAAAAAACTGCGAAATTAAATGATTCCAGTGCTGAAATATAACAAGTACCTGCTGCATTCCTTCCATAAACTCTTAAAAGGGGAACAAACTATCCTGATTTTTCATGCCCTTTCCAAGAGCTAAAAATCCTGACCCTGATTATCATCTCACCCATTTTTGCTGACAACTCGTTCCTATGTACTTAGTTGTCTAAACCTAAGAAGCACCCGCTCGTTTCTGAGCGAGAGTATGCGAGTAAAATACGTATGGCATACGCATACGGTGAAATACGGCCGAAAAACGTATGTTCTTTATTATCTTTTAGTGTGTTTTTTTTTTTACCTTGGTCCGTGAAAGTATGGGTAATTGGGTGAACAAATAAAAACAGAAATAAGAAAAAAGCAGCCTACCTTAATACGTTTTCAGTTCCCAGATCTCTGCAACTTCTGTCTACGCCGCCGCGTCGGAATTTACCTTTGTTGTAGTGCAAGAGAAGGCAAGTAGATAGAGGAAAAATGGTGCAGAGACATCGCAAGAGACGCTATGTGTGGTGCAGAAAATTTGATGCGTTAAATACTTCAATTGATGGATGAAATTTGAGCTTCTTGTTGTTTGCTGATATGAAAACGTATCTTTGCTGCTTGCTGATTTGTGTGGGCTTTAATTTTATTGGGCTCTTATGTGCAATGGGTTAGGTTATCAAATTGTTGTTTATTATGGTATATATATTGTTGGGCTTTGGTTTGGTATGTTGTGTTGGATTATTAAGTTTTTGTGGGCTATTTCAAAGTATTTTATTAGATAATATACAAAATATATACAAGTATGTATAAAAAAAACGTATTTTTTACGTATTCGTATTTTGATATTTTGAATTTTGTCGTTTTTCGTATTCGTATTGAATTCGTATTTGAATGCGTATTCGTATGGGTGCTTCTTAGGTCTAAACATCATGCGTTCATATGTTTGGTTGTTGATTTGATTCTTTATCTAGTTAGCAATGTCAAAGGGCCTAGACACAGTATCTGAATCTTGATACCTTGGTTTGTTTTTGATAATTTGCATATTCGTACGCATTGTGTTTCTTATGAAAAATCTGACATATGTTATATTTCCCAACTTCAAATTTTGTACATACAGAGCTCTCATATATGACTCTTCAGAATTTCTTTTAGATGTATGTCTTCAGAAAAATATCCAGTTGATCTGATTCCATGTGTTTCTGTTACATCAACTTCTGAGAATTCCAGGTTCCTTCCAATTTCCAAGTGAATTTTTATGTATGATTCATAAGTTATCAACTGGTGAACCTAGGTTGTGGGATGTGAGAACGGGGACAATTGTTCGGACACTTGAGACCAAGTCTTCTGTAACCAGTGCTGAAGTGAGTCAAGATGGTCGATACATAACAACTGCAGATGGGTCAACCGTGAAGTTCTGGGATGCAAACCAGTAAGTATATTTCTAGTTTTATGTTTCATTATTACTTTGGTGATGAGATCCACAAGCACACTTGCTTCATTGTGAAAATGTATATTTACACGTAAAGTCTTGTTCAACAGCTTTGGGTTGGTGAAAAGTTATGACATGCCTTGCATTGTGGAGTCGGCTTCTTTGGAGCCGAAGTATGGTAACAAATTTGTTGCTGGTGGAGAAGACATGTGGATTCGTGTATTTGATTTTCACACAGGAGCTGAAGTTGGTAAGTTCATTCGTATTTCTGTTGTTAGCATAAGAGACAATTTTCCACCAAATTAGTCTTCATTCTTTCAGTTTTATACTATATTCCAATAATCCTGGTTTTGTTTACGCCTTTCTGTTCATACTCCGTATATCTTAACATAGGACACTAATATAGAGCACATGGTGACAAAATAAATCTAAAACAAGAACTCAACAGAAAATATGTGGTTAGGCAATAGGAGTCATAAATGTTGAAATATCATTTTTTGTATGCATTTATAGAAAAAGTGTAAATATGAAATTTGAGGAACCAGTTCTGCAGTACTTTTGGCAGACACTGGGTGTGCTACAAATTGTACTATGCAAGTAAACTCTTTCCACTCTTGACACGAATAAACTGTATGTGCTGTTGCATCAGAATTGAGACACCTTGTTCTGGTCTCGTTGTCAAGTGTTGCCAAGATGTGTCAGAGTCGTTGGTTTTAGGTTTTAGTCCATTTTACTTTTATCATGTAATGGGCTTTCAGGCTTTCACATCACAACACCTGTTCCCTCCTGTTTGCTGTTGCATTTGTTGTATTTTTAGTTTGTCTCTCTAGCCACTGTGTATCCACCAAAAACTCATGGTCAGTTCATAAATGAATTATGCACCTGTGTTTCATTGTTACTGTGTTGATTTGGCCCTGACGTCTCTTTGGTTTAATTCAGGCTGCAATAAGGGGCACCATGGTCCAGTTCATTGTGTGCGTTTCTCACCGGGAGGTGAATCTTATGCATCTGGGTCCGAGGATGGAACTATCAGAATATGGCAAACTGGTCCGCTGAACAATGCAGAGCAGGAGGCTCCAATGAACAATGGATCTGTTCAAAATGCAAATGATGCAGCCGATGAGGTCACTAACCAGCTTGAAAATGTTCAAATTTCTGAAGATGACAAGAGTAAAACTAGTGAAAGGCAGATTGATGGAAAGGCAACATGAGATAATTACTAGATTGTATTTTGTGTTATAGTTTTTGTCTGTACTGGCAGGTTGCAATCGTGTCTGTATTTTCAGGGTTTAATGCCTTGGCACTCTTTTTCCTGATCTCAAAGCGTAGAATGTGATTAGATAGAACTGCATTTCCTTCTCTCAACATGACTTGTTGGATACATGGTTTTGTCAGTTCGAGGAAGAATGTGCTATTTCCAGTCTCATCTGATCTGTTTTGTTTTAACCTTTCTCTTTTTTTCATTGGAATGCCGACCTTCTTAGCAATGGGTTGCCTGCCCCCGCAGGTGATGGTTTAAAGTAGGGTGACCTCTGTAGAAATGCAAGGTTAAGGTCGAGACTGCTGAGTAGAGAGGTTGCCTTTCGGCATGTCAATTTACTGAGCCTGCAGGTCCCCATTTACCAGGCTTGGCTAGGATGGCCTGCGCATGGGCTACATGATGTACCCATTGATGAGAGCCTGTAAAGTTAGGCCCATGTCTTTTGTTGCCTTGTTATGCTAGTCGAGATTTATAGAGGGCTAGAGCTCGCTAGTTTAATAAGGTGTTCGAATCGAATTTGAGGTGTTTTTCAAGCTCACTTTAGTGCTTCACTTTATGATAACCAGTAAGCTCATGACACATGATACATCCATATTCGATAAACTACGTTAGTTACTTTTATTCATTTTTCATTACGAGCTCACTTAGAGCTTGTTTCCGGCTGAAGTGTACGGCTTGAGTTCATACTTGAAATTGTATTCGTTTTCTAAACGAGTCACATAGTGTTATTATTATCTTTCAACACTTTAAATCGTTACATTTGTAATATCACCTAACTAAATACATTAGTACATATTTGGCAAATTTTGCTAGGATTTACCATCCACATTAAGTGTGGGTCGGCATTTTGGCAGTGACAAACATATGAAATATCAATTATGTCACATAAAGGCAAAGTGCAATATTGTGTCCTTTTATTTATGTCAATTTATATATATATATATATATATATATATATATATATATATATATATATATTTTTATGTTGATGATTGTTACGTGGAAATGTCATATGTGTAAATATAAATAACCCATTACACAAAATTAAAATGGAACAAATGAAATCTTCGCTAGGCTTATAATGAAAATTCATCACGGGTTTTAAATAGGTAAAAAGTTTAAGAAAATGTTCTTTTGCGTATTCGATCAACCTTTTAATGATAGTTAAATGGATACTGTGTTTACTCCATTTGTAAACGTCGGTCATCAATTTAAATCGGATGTTAGACATTGGTTCTGTTCTCTTCATATGAAATCTTATTATTTTCAGTTCAGTTCTGTTCATACTTGCTTAGTTATATTTTATACTACAAATTAATTATGTTCAGTTCTATTCACGTTCTGTTCAATTCAGTTCAGTTATATTCAACGAAATAAATAAGAGTTTCATACTCATCATTCTTAATGCAAATAAAATATATAAAGATTAAAGAATCGATCATAGATGGTATTAAGGAGCCAGCTCGAACCAGACTGAAGTTAGTCTGAGCGGCTAAATTGGCTAACTACTACTAGCACAGGTGTAAGAGGACTTGACCGTAAGTAGGAAATGTAGCTCCGTCCGAGTCCAGCCAGTCCTATATAAAGCCATGCTCGTCCAATTACATTCCTTGCGCCTAGCCCTAACAATGGAGTTTCTCCTTGCTTAGATTTTTTCTTCTTCATTTTTATTTTTACTGAAAGAAAGGAAGAATAACTTTGATTATCCAGCTTAGGGGTTAGGAGGTGTGGATCAGCTCCGAAATTCGTCGAGGATTAGGGTTTCCCACCTGTTTACATTGCCGCCAATACATATAGATAAATACATACTTGTTCTTCCCGTTCGTTGGTTTTGATCTCATAAAATCAGTCAATTAGGTGTAATTTCGGTGTCAATTGTGTGAATTTGAGGTTTTTACAAATTGGCCTTGGTCAGATTAGATTTGATTTGGCTTCCGTTGTATAGGGCAATCAGTGAAGGGAACATTTTGTGTTGCACTCAGACTCAGGAGGAGAAATGGATAAGAAGAAGGTTGTTGCTCCGTTGGTTTGCCATGGGCATTCTCGTCCAGTTGTTGATTTGTTCTACAGTCCGATTACGCCTGATGGTTACTTCCTTGTTAGTGCTAGCAAGGGTAAAACATTTTCCCCAATTGGAACTCATGATTGATTTACTTTCTATGATCTATGTTATTGAGATTCATTATATGCAAATTTATGTAGTTGTCAAATGGCGTGCCGTGCTTGTCGTGTTGTGCTTCATACAGTCATTTTTTTGGTGATCACTGTTTAGATGCAAACTATTTAGTTGTTGATTGAAGCGGTTTGTCGTGTTGTGCTTCACGTAGCTATATAATCGAGGCTGATCGAACAAACTTTGTTTTATTCTAGTTTCCTTTGTCTTCAATTGTCCTACGTTGGTGCCGATGAATGTGGAGTATAGGCATGATTATTCGGTTCTAGTTATAGCGCTGAGCGTACATTTGTTATTTTTAATCTAGTTTTTGGAAGTATTGTCTTGGGATGTTTAGATACTAAGTTTATTAGTTCTGTGGAGAAGATTTAAACATTTTGGATGAATCATTTATATAAATGCTTTGTCACGGTTTGCTCGTTCTTATCCTTTCTGGACTTTTGTACCACATTTGTTGCTTGGGAAACGAAGCAGTACCCTACTCTTTTTGTTGCAAAAGCTTTAGCACATGAGTTTTGTTACTCAATATGTAATTCATGTGTCCTAGAATAATCTGTAGGATGTGATATTCATGTTAAAACAGTTTTTTAATCGATCATTGAACTATATAAAGTACATATGGTAACTAGCTCTTCTTTTCCAGATTCCACACCAATGCTAAGAAATGGAGAGACTGGAGACTGGATTGGAACTTTTCAAGGGCATAAAGGTGCAGTGTGGAGTTGTTGCCTGGATAAACATGCTCTGCGTGCTGCATCCGCATCAGCTGATTTTTCTGCGTATGAGCTCAAATATGTCTTTTGTATTGTTATATACTACTGTATATCTTTTTGTAAGGAGCTGAGTTCTGGATGAATATAACATGCAGATGTCTTTTGCATTCTAATATATGGTATTTTCAGGAAGTTATGGGATGCATTAACTGGAGATGTATTGCATTCGTTCGAGCACAAGCACATAGTTAGGACGTGTGCCTTCTCAGAGGTACTATTTTCTCAATAATAGAACGCTTGCCTCAAATGTTGGTTGAACTTTCACTTTTTTTTTTCTTTCTTTCTTTCTTTCTTTCTTTTAGATACTTAAAGCTTTTGGTTTAGAGATTTTCATATTGATTTTTGGCAGATTGTGATAATATACATAATATACTGTTTTATCTGTTTGCAGGATACCAACTTTCTGCTAACCGGTGGGGTGGAAAAAACTCTTCGGATATTTGATCTAAATCGTCCTGATGCACCACCCAGAGAAATTGAGAAGTCTCCTGGTTCAGTGAGGACTCTGGCTTGGCTCCACAGTGATCAGACAATCTTAGGCTCCTGTAGCGATATGGGCGGGGTGAGGTATGTTGATAGAATTGAAAACCTTAATGCTGATCATTCAATTGGGACTCGACATACTTTGAATACTTACTCACTTCATAAGATAATATATTGACAGTTGCCTACAGTGCTGTTTGAATTAGTAATAACTTATGTTAAGTTGATTTTTCTCTGGTATCTAATTTGTCTTTTCCATGTTGCTGAATTATGTGATTTTTAGGATTAACACGTCGATAGTCTAGTCAATGGTAACAGAGTGTACAAGCAGCAGAACAAAGAACATGTTTATGCTTCTTGTCCACACTAGATTAGAATCCATTCTCTTACCACTCCATTTGATTTTTTTTATTACAAATATTGGTTTGAAATGAATAAATTTTGTGCTGGCTTAGTTCATAACAGAGTTGTGATATAGGGCAATGCTAGGTCTTTTTAAGTTCAATGTGTGTCGCTTGGTATGTTACTTGAACAGTTGATTCTTATCTAATGCATTTACACCCTCTGTATTTGGATTTATGTGAATGCAACTGGTATCCTTCATTGGAACCCTGAGAGAAGATAAATAAAAAGAAATTTTACCTTCCTATATGCCTGGGAGGACAACTTTGAAGTAGGGTGCTACTAAATTTTTTTTTTTCAATAATTGGAAGCAAATCGTACCAATCTTGTATAGAATGAATCAGGCTTTATATTTTCGAGATAAGCTAAAGACAATCAACGAGAAGTAAACACATTATTCTGCGATGAAAAAAGTTTGCAAAATGATGCTACATACATACATTGACATTTTTTTTTTTGCTGATAATTGAAATTCAATAGTAGCAATCTCGAAAAATTATTAGATAATTGGAAGCAAATCGCTTCAATCTTGTAGAGAATGAATCAAGTTTTGATATTTGAAGATAAGCTAAAGACAATCAATGAGAAGTAAACGCATTATTTTGCGACGAACAAAGTTTGAAGAATGGTGCTACAAACATTGAATGGTGCTAAAGACAATCTACGAGAAGTAACTGCCATATCCCTAAATCTTAATTGAAATGAGTAGCAAAACCTGTCCTACTCTATAATGCTACAATACAATTCAGGTATTCATCTTTTCATGTGATTCACCAAGTGCCAAATTAAATGTTTCCCGTGTTGACATATGCTACTCTTCTTTTTTATGCAAATATGCCCTTTCCTTGCCAGAAATCTTGCCCCCAATCTTCTTTCCACCCATTTTTTGCTGACAACTCATGCTTATGTAATTTCTTGTCTAAACATTATGTATTCAGATGTTATGGAAGTGGATTTAATTGTTTATCTAGTATTAGCAGATACAGGTATCTTAGATCTTGAATTTGTTTGTTGTACTTGACAACTTGCGTAGGTTCATCTTCTTACAACTGTTACACATTGTGTTTCTTAGTATTTTTCCAATTGCAATTGATATACCCACAGAGTATTTATATGACTGTTCAGAATTTTTTCTATAAGTAATGATGTCGTCAAATGAATATGTCGTTGGTCCGGTACTCCAATTCCTTGTGTTTCGCTTGCAACTTCTGAGATTTCCAGTTCCCCTTCCACTTCAATATGATTTTTGAGTTAGTATGAGTATTTAATGAGGTATCCACTGCTGAAATTAGGTTGTGGGATGTGAGGACGGGGAATATTGTTCGGATACTTGAGACCAAGTCCTCTGTAACCAGCGCTGAAGTGAGTCAAGATGGCCGTTACATAACAACTGCAGATGGGTCAACTGTAAAGTTCTGGGATGCAAACCAGTTAAGTCTATTTCTAGTTTTATGTTTCCTGATTACTTTTGTGATGAGATCCTCGAGCACACTTGTTTGATTGTGATAATGTGTATTTACAAGTAAATTCTTGTTCAACAGCTTTGGGTTGGTCAAAAGTTATGACATGCCTTGTGTTGTGGAGTCAGCTTCATTGGAGCCGAAGTATGGTAACAAATTTGTTGCTGGTGGAGAAGACATGTGGATTCATGTATTCGATTTTCACACTGGAGCTGAAGTTGGTAAGTTCATTAGTATTTCAGTTGTTAAAATAATTTTCCACAAGTAATCTTTTATCTTCATTCCTTTTGTTTTCTGCCATTTTCCAGTAATCCTGGTATTGTTTCCTCCTTGTTGTTCATATGTGTTGAACAAGGTCACTGAAAATATTGAGCACATAGACAGAAGTAGAACAAATTTAAAACACAATCCAATGAAAATATGTGGTTATGCAGCATCAGTACTTATGTTTGAATTTGCAAAAATTATGTTCATGAAATCAGGTTAATATCATTGTCTGTGTTTGTTTATAGAAAAGTATAAATTTTCATGAAATTTGAGGTTCCTGATGTGCTACAAATTGTACTCTGAAAGTAAATTTATTCCATTTGTCAAGAGATGAATGAGCTGCATGTGTGTTGTTGCATCAGAATTGAGACACTTTGTACTCGTTTCATTGTCATGTGTTGCCAAGAGGCGTTGGAGTAGTTGATTGTGTCTTTCTGGCTTCAAATAGAAGAAAGGAACACAGTCTAGACCTCAATGTGTATATAATTCTTTTCGAAGTCATCATACATGCACAGTACAGCATGACCTGTTCCCTCCCCGTTTGCTGTTGCCTTTTGTTGTCTTTTTAGTTTCAGTCTCTTTAGTCACTGTCACACTTAACACCATAGTTTATTCCCCTCATAAATGAAGTATTCACCTGTGTCTTTCATTATTGATTTTGCCTTGACATCTCTGTGGTTTAATTCAGGCTGCAATAAGGGGCACCATGGCCCAGTTCACTGTGTGCGTTTCTCACCTGGAGGTGAATCTTATGCGTCTGGGTCCGAGGATGGGACTATCAGAATATGGCAAACTGGTCCGCTGAACAATGCAGAGCCGGAGGCTCCAATGAACAACGGATCTGTACAGAACGCAAATGATGCAGCAGACGAGGTCACTAACCAGCTAGAAAATGTTCAAATTTCTGAAGACGACAAGAGTAAAAACTAGTATGAAGGTTGAGGAAAAGGCAACATGAGATAATTACTAGATTGTATTTTGTTTGTCTGGACTGGCAGGTTGCAAGTGTCTGTCTGTATTTCAAGGGTTTAGCCTTGGTCACTATTTTCCTTATCCGAAAAAGTAAAATGTGATGAGATCGAAGTACATTTCGTTATCTCAACTCAACATGACTTGTGTGGACATGGTTTTTCAGTTTGAGGAAGAATGTGCTACATTCCAGTCTCATATTATCTGTTTAGTTTTTATCTTCTCTTTTCAGTATTTCAGTATTGCATGATATCCGTTATGAATATGCTTGCTTGAGGATTTGATATGCTATGTTTGGAAATGAATGGATTAGATCTGGAATATCAACTAGGAAGTACTTCATCCGTTTCATTACAAAGTTCCTAAGTGGACTATTCATCGCGACCTTTGACCACGTATAACTCCTAAATTACATTAGAGAAAAATATAATAAAATTATATTATGAAATTAAATGGAGTATATTTTCATACTCAACTTTTAATTTATATTAATACGGTTTAATTTAAAAGTTATATGTGGCCAAAGGTCGCGATAAATAGTCCCCCTTAGGAACTTTGTAATGAAACGGAGGAAGTATTTCCTATCACTCATTTTCGAAAGGCAAAGAACCGTGATAATCTTGGTTGTTCATAGAAAACGCTCCATGGATCCATGACATTTGATAGAATCATTTCGTGATATATGTCCTGAACTTGTCTATGTGAGGTGTTTTAAACTAATCTCATTGAAATACTTTACACATTGAAATTGCAACTATAAACAATTAAACATAACCCATTACATGATTCCGCAAAGCCATCAACACTTGTCTTCTATTGTTTACATCTCTTTACTCTGATCATCTTTGAACGTTACATTACATCAACACTTGTCTTCTATTGTTTACATCTCTTTACTCTGATTATCTTTGCACGTTACATTATTACATCTGACCACATTCATCTTAGCCACGTTAAGTCCCAAGGGAACGACCTCAGGGTCATCTTACACTAAAACTTTTCATATGGTGATAGTTGATTCTTGGCTACAAATAAATTTAGTTTTGATTCTAACGGCATCATCTGCATAGGAGGATACTGTTGCGCCGGTTGCATCAGGGTGTTTTCCAGAAAATACTGTTGGTTCTGAACATACTGTTGGTTCGAAGCTTGATACCGGCTATTCACACACTGGTACTGTTGCATAGGGGGTCGGGGATTTGTCTACCTCTCGGATGAACGGTTGTGGTTATCGTAATCTCTTCCATCATTTGAGGATCTTCCTCGATCCGTTGTATCTCTATTGTATCTTCGACCTGACTTGGGTTTCGGGCAAGATTAATCCTTTCGATTCTAAGAGATCAATTTCTTTCTTCATGTTAGGACATTCGCCTGTGTGTCCGTAGGCCTTGTGAAATTTACAAAATGAGTTTGTATCCCTCCTCTTGTTCACTGTAGTACCCTGCCTTGGCCACCTCATGTCCAATCTTTTCTCAATTATCGTTGCAGTATGTCGGATCTGGTATGATTTGAGCCATCTTGAGAGCGACAAGGCAGTGTACGCTCTCTTTCCCGTTTATCATTTGTACGGATATCGTCATAGAACTTTCCTGCATCATGATATCCATTGTTCTTTGGCTTCGAAGTTTCAGTCGGCTTCGTGGCTTTTGATTGTGTGTTCTTATCTATCACACCAGCCCTAATCTCGGCGTTGTTCACAAACTCTTCGACCTTTAGAAACTTATCACAAAGTTGGCTTAGTGCCATCTCTGAAGTGATCTTCAAGTTATCTGCGACACGCATTTCTCGTAGCTTTGGGCTAGTTGTATTCTCATATAAGTACCTTGCCCTGTGCCGGATGTTATGTGTTTCAAGCCAAGCTGCAATTTCCTGAAACCTCGTAGTGGAATTTGGGAACTTTTCCTGTTTGTGTTGAGCTGTTTAATAGCTCCTATCGGAACCGTGAGGAAGTAGATTAAAAAAAATTACAAAATAAAAAGAGTAAAAGAAATAGAGGAAAAGAAAAATGACAATCTTGTTTTCCCTTTTCTTTATTTTTTTTAAATAATTTTTTGGAGTTGTTTTGAAATATAAACTTGTTTGGGGCTTCTTTTACAATATTTTTTAGTTCATTTTGAAATATAAATAAATTATATGGGTTAATTCTAAATAATTTATAGTTAATTTTGAAAAAAAAAAAAAAGAAGAAGAAAAGTTTAGAGGCAAGTGTATAATAAACAAAAACTTAAGGTGTTTAGTTCTATACAAAATCAAATATTTGAGTTGGGGCAAATTTGTCATTTCCTGCTTTAAATTCGCCGAACGTCGAATTCGGGGGTTGGATGTAAATTATGTAATTACATATATCTAACGGGGAGCTAAATGAAAATTGAAATCTATGATGGATAAAAACGTAACTAAAAAGATCTATGAAAGAGTCCTTATGTAATTTTTCATAATTACAAAGGTAATTTAAAAACACTATCTCCGCTTCTCTTTTTTTTTTTTCAAAATTGTATGATCTCTAAATTTTAATAATATAATAGTAACTATTATTTTTGGTATAATGGAGTATTATTTTTGGAAGTTTCTGAAAGTTAGTTGTCTTTTTACTGCATATATTCAATTTTTACATATATTTTCATAATAAAATAATAGCAACGATGATAAATTTTCCTAAGAAGTTAACTCAATTTTAAATGTAAATTTCGTGCGGTAAATAATGTAGTTAAAGTCACACATCACCAAAATATATGACAATATATGATTTTATATATATGATTTGTATATAGGGCCCATAACTTTATAAGGGCCCCTTAGATGCTCTAATATTAGAAAAGGGCCCCTTAGATAAACAATTACAGATTAGGCCCCGACTTTGACCAAAACTCTGAAAACAAAAGCCCAAATTCTGAAAACAAACAGGCCTTATCTTTAAAAATAAAAAAAAGTAAAAAAACATTAAAAAAAAGCAAAAAAATAAAAAGATTTTTTTTTACAGCAAATCGGAGCTGCACATCAGCTCCGATTTGCTGAGCTGCTCCGATCAGATCGGAGCTCAACAGCTCCGAACAGATCGGAGCTGTAGAGCTCCGATTTGATCGGAGCTGTTGAGTTCCGATCAGATCGGAGCTCAACAGCTCCGAACAAATCGGAGCTGTTCAACAACTCCGATCTGTTCGGAGCTGTAGAGCTCCGATTATCAAATCGGAGCTCTACAGCTCCGAACAGATCGGAGTTGTTGAACAGCTCCGATATGATCGGAGCTGTAGAGCTCCGATCTGATCGGAGCTGTTGAGCTCCGATCTGTTCGGAGCTGTAGAGCTCCGATTATCAAATCGGAGCTCTACAGCTCCGATCTGTTCGGAGCTGTTGAGCTCCGATCTGATCGGACCTCAACAGCTCCGATCAAATCGGAGCTCTACAGCTCCGATCTGTTCGGAGCTGTTGAGCTCCGATCTGATCGGAACTCAACAGCTCCGATCAAATCGGAGCTCTCAAATCGGAGCTCTACAGCTCCGATCAAATCGGAGCTCTACAGCTCCGATCATATCGGAGCTGTTGAGCTCCGACCGACTTACAGCTCCGGTGCCGGAGCTGTACCGGAGCTGTTTTGAAGAAGAAACAAAAAAAAAAAAAAAAAAGGAAAAATAATTTAAAAAAAGAAAAAGGAAAACAAATATAGCTAAGGCCATGTTTGGAATCATGTTTTAAGGCTGAGGGCAATTCCGTAAATAACATGTAGTCAACCCAAAAAAACCCCAAATTGGCCTAATCTGTAATTGTTAATCTAAAGGGCCCTTTTCTAATATTAGGTGCTCTAAGGAGCCCCTATCGTGATATTTTCTCTTTGTATATATATATCAATGTATATTGTATATGTGATATACATTGAGGTCTTTTCCTCTATTCTATTCTATTTAGAGAGGAAGTTTGACTTGTTCTCGTTTGACTTGTATATTACTTTATATAGAGTCTGCCTTGTTTGCGTTGCATTCTCTTTCATAAAAAGAAAAGTTTTCTCTCTCTTTTTCTTCGAAATAATATGCTTTTTTTAAATTTTTTTTTAATAATCTAGAAAATATAAAATTTGCAAGTTTTTTGAAAATTAAATTGTTATTTTAACTATCTGTATTGTGTTTTTTTTTTTCATATTTTTATTGTAAAACAGAACAACGACGAAAAATTTACATATGAATTTGAAGTGGACATATCATATCTTCATTCTTGTACATATGTATTACTGATAAATGACAATAAAGAGCTACTTAACTAGAACCTTTGTAATTAGTTGACTTATTTATATTGACTTTATATATGTAATTATGAAAAGTACTTAAGGTGTCTCATTGTAATACACACTTAAGAGAGATTTAACATGATTTAGTGGACCTACTTAGAGCGTATTTTCCTAAGTAAGTATCCGATCAATAAGATAAATGGATGAAATTTAAATATAAAATTTAATTATGCACATATTGCTAGCTTATATACTATTTATAATTAAACAAAAAAAAGTAAGTGGGAAGAACAAAACTTCAATGACCAAAGTAATGGAGAAAATTAAGGTAGCAAGGTTCAACAACAAGATTCAAACCTGCGCAAAGCCCACCAGATTTCGGGTCTGTCTCCTTGGGACCTTAACCACTTGGACATATTGACCTACCTTTGTCACATTCAATCCAAACATTTGATACTCCAAATATTTATCATATCCCATATTGGTTTAAAGAGTATCCTTAGCACTCATTAAAGAGGATTACAAAGCGTACGCTAGAGATTTGAAGAGGAGACCGAGAAAGAACAATTGGAGTTTGTTGTATTAAACATCGGAAAATTGGAATTGCTCAACTCGTAAGACTCTTTGATCTTACTTTTAACATGCCAATACATATGTAATAAAAGTAAGATTAGAGAATCTTAATTGCAACCGAAGCGATTTCAATTCTCCGGTGTTTAATTCTGCAAACGCCAATTGTTATTAATCGATCTCCTCGTCGAACTCTCTAGCATACGCTTCGTAAAGCCTCTTCAGTGAGTTCCAATCCTTCAAACTCTTCAAGGATTGGAACTCATTAAATAGGAATACAAAGCGTATGCTAGAGATTTGAAGAGGAGACCGAGGAAGAACAATTGGAGTTTACTGAATTAAATATCGAAAAATTGGAATTGCTCAACTTGTAAGACTCTTTGATCTTACTTTTAGCATGCCAATACATATGTAATAAAAGTAAGATCAGAGAATCTTAATTGCAACTTAAGCGATTTCAATTCTCCGGTGTTTAATTCTGCAAACGCCAATTGTTATTAATCGATCTCCCAGTCAAACTCTCTAGCATACGCTTAGTAAAGCCTCTTTAGTGAGTTCCAATCTTTCAAACTCTTCACCAAGCAAATTCCACTCTTCCATTGAATCCAATTTGAATCTTTCACCTTGGTTTTCACGAAATTTCCTCTACTAAAAGAGTGTTAGCATACTTTTTAAATTAACAAATATGGAATATGATAAACAATTGGAGTGTTAAGTATATTGTATTTGTTGATATTAAAATATGTCTGGTTCGTATGTTATGCTCCATAACGAACTAAGAAGTATTATTACGCTTAAGTATCTCAAATCATCTCTACCTCAGCATCCGCACCTTGATGATCTTTACCTTCAAGGTAGATTTATAAGGGTCTCAGAATCATGTACCAAGATCATTAGAAGGTCCGTAGAAATGGAGCCACAGATGGATTTACATTTCCTACATGATGATCAGGTTAGATGTTTCGTATCTTAATTTATCATTACCTTGATGACTTGATCTATCCGTTTAAAGTTGTACCAGGAAGCGACTTACAAAGAGTCTACTTGCTTATCATAGTCGAAATCCAATTCGGTTCAATTTTAACACTTTGTTTTAATATTTCAAATTTAATTTGATCCAATTAAAATAATTCGCATATTATATTTATAATAAATAATATTAATCTAATTAATATTCATTTATTAATAATTCAATTAGGTTCACGGTGAAACTTCTAAACAATTTACCGGACAACATTAATATATAAGGACCTTTGTAAAAATATACAAATCACCTTTTTAGTGTAAGGTTGATATTGTCCTTTCACTCCCGAATACTCGAATAAGGCTCTGTTCTCTTCGTCTGAAACTCATTATTTTAGTTTAATTATGTTCAGATTCATTCAGTCCAGTTTGTTCAAATTTGCTTAGTTGTATTTTATACTACGAATCAGTTCAATTTCATTCAATATTGTTCAATTCAGTTCATGTCTATTCAAACGAAAGAACAGTTTCTAAATCTAGAACTTGATCTCGGTCTGTTGTGTTCAAGTGTTGGCCATAATCTACTAATTTATACTAATATGAAACTGCATCAATTACTGCCATTCAACGTGCAAATTGTTGAGGAAATTAAAAGTGCGGTAAAACTTCGATGTATAGGTGATGAGAAGATTCTAACATATTGCTATGCTTTGTAACGTAGAATAGAAGCTAGTGGTCAAGTTGTGTAAGTTTGTCAATTTGATGTAATAGGCTTTGTATGAGCCCGTCTGGATCTCATGATCGACGTTTGTATTGAACGATTTTGGAATAAAAGTAAACAATTTTGGTTCCAAAAATCATGATTTTTATAAAAAAGAAAAAAAAAACATTTATAGTGAAAAATATTGAGCTTATATCTTTATTGAAGTTTTGAAATACCTTACGATATTATTGCGAATAAAAGTTGATATTGGACTTTCGACCTTGACGTGTCAAAAATATATTGTAACTTTAATTTGTTTTGATCCGTCTATAAATGATGACCTTGAAATTAAGTGATTTGTGTTTTATTGCTTTTTATAAATTTAGAGGGGGGCGAAATTAATTATTTGGAAAGAAAGATAGCTTTTTCATTCCATAGTGATAACACGGCTTTCGATCACAATTCACAATAAAAAACGGATCATCAAAGGACCACAGACAACAAAACTGGAACCTATACAGAGAACTAATCAACCCATATCTATTTGTATCTTTCCTATACACATGAGCAAACGAGTATGATATAAATCAACACTCACAAATTATGTAGGGGTGCGAAACTCTTTTTTTTAAGTGACTTTAATGTATTGGCCTCGCTCACACATTGTGTGCAAATAGTGCAAGATATTACTAACCAAAAATAAAAAAATAAAAAGAAATATTTGCAGATGATAGAAATAGAGAATATATTATTTTTCTTTTAATAAATAAAAATGAAAAAATAAGAGAAATTTTGGCAGAGACAAAACACTAGGAGCAGCGACTATAACTCACGGCCCTAATTAATTACCACCCCCTAATCACAGTTGCAGACTAGACATGAATTCTTCCGACGAACAAACAAGAAAGGTGAAGAAGGATCAAGAACAAGAACAAAATCTTGGACGACTCATCTTAAAGACTTGCCAAGCTCTTCAAAACAACAAGCCCTTATCTCAATCCGACACCACTACCGTTCTTGATGGCATTAACAAGTTTTTCTCCCACTACACACCTCCAGATCACCCTCCTTATCACCTGGTACCCAACTGCTTCTCTTCTTCTCTGTATCTTGTTCGCTTCTGTTCTGTTGTTATGCTGGTACTTTTCTTCATGTTTATTGTATATAGCCAGTCCAATTTGTTTTGCTCTTATGTTGATAGTTTCCTTCAATTTCAGAATAGTCCCATTTTTGTGATATGTGATTTTTAAGGCCAGTTGGTTATGTTTTGGTTTTCAGATGATAGAAAGGGCAATCAGGGAATTGAATGAGAAAGGAGGTTCAAGCATGGGATCCATATCAGACTTCTTGGAGAAAGAATATGCTAACTTACCACTGCCACATTTAACACTATTGAAACATCATCTTGTAAAGCTCTGTCAGTCTGGTTCTATTGTTTTGAAATGGGGGACTAAGTATATCCTTAGCGGAACGAATAACAATCCCAATGGCATGAAGAGGAAGAAGATCACTAACATGCCAATGGTCCCGTGTAAAAAGCAAGTTCTTGAAGTTGATGGATTTCAGCAACACGGACAGGTTGGAATCTTGCAGAAACCTGTGGTGTCCGGTTTCCAGAATAGAGTATATGGTCAAGAGGACATGATGGTGAACATGCCAATGGGCGAAAACAGCAGCCCGTGTAGAAAGCAAGTCATGGGAGTTAATGGATTTCAGCAACACGGGCAGATTGGAATTGCGCAGAAAAATGTGGTGTCTGGTTTCCAGAATAGAGTGCATGGTCAAGAGGACATGGTGAACATGCCAATGGTAAAAAACACCCGGTTTAAAAAGCAAGTCATTGAGAAAGGATTTCAGCAGCACAGACAGATTGGATTTGTGCAGAAACATATGTTGCCCGGTTTACAGAATACAGTATCTGGTCAAGAGAACACGGGGAAGAGATTGATGCCACGGCGACTGGACTTCAATTCGAACTTTCAGCATCAATGGGTTAGACCTAAGGCTCTAGCTATGTTGGTAGAGGAAGAGAAGTATGAAGAGAAACAGGATTTGGTGAGGTTGTCTCAGCAAGAAAATGCTGCAGGTATGTGGTTGGTGAACAAAGAGAAAGGTCAAGAGGAACAGGTGAAAGAAAAAGCCAACGTTTGGGCTCCTCGTAGATGAGAACAGAAGCAGACCGAAGAAGTTCATATTTGATCATGTGTATTTGAGACTTTTAAAGGACTGGAACTGGATGATGGTCTAATGCAGTACATTATGCCGTGGTGAGTGGTGATGTGAGCTATGTGAAAATGGAAAACATGCATAAAGAGGATCTAGACATAGATGATCTGATGATCTTGGACAGTTAGGTAGGAAAATCAGTGAGCATCTGTTACTTGTTAGGTCTGGATCATACATTATAAGCTCTTTTATGTTTAGGGAAATTCAATTTTTCATGATCTTGTGATTTCGTTTCCAATTTTTGCAGATTCATGTTTTTATCTTGTCTAAATGTATCAGACATTTATACTTTGGACATTTGTTATTCATACCATCATGTTTACCGTCTTGATACATTACTACATGTTGCTATATATTGAGGAGGCCTTTTACTTCCCCTGTAAAAGGGTGGGGGTGGAGATTGACTCAAAAGGTGAGGAGTTTTCTTTGTTTACAGAGTTGCTGGTGCATCGGGGTAAGAGATCTTGTCTCTTGAGTTGAAGACTCTGGATGTTGTTTGTAGATGGCTTTTATTTTCTGAACTGTAGATCTGTAGTAGCAATGGTAATTAATCTTCTTCTGGTTAGTTTGTAGGAAGGTCGCTATGGCAACTGATAGAAGCAGAATTATCCATGAATCTATTTCTGTGTAATTGGCAGGAATTCATGTGTTCCTATAGTATCTCAAATGTGCGTGTTATGAACTGGACGACGAAGCTGAAGCTTAATTGGTAAGACATATTCCCTCGAACTAATAATTCGGGGGTGGGGTTGCATCAGCATGTGAGTAAATGATCATTCAGCTGCATTTGCATTAAAAAATAAAATGTGTTATGAAAGAGCCTACTGAAAACATGCTTAAGCTGGAAACTAGATATCCTTTGGCCAATCAGTTCTGTAACTCCACAAATGCATTGCCATGACCATGCCAATTAGCATCTCTAATGGCATTGAACCTTCTGATGTTCACTCCAAGCCATCGTGTGATTGTGTGGAAATTTCTATGTTTGTTTCATTCATTTCGTTAATACTTAATTTTACTCGATCATGGTGTCGGTTTCACCAACTAAATCACCACATCCGATTGTTTCACCCGATTATCGTAGGGTGCTTTCACCAAACTTCACCTTTAGTGTCCAGTTAACAAGCATAAGCATTGTTAATTTGATGAAATACTTATAATTTTAGTTTCACGGCACATATTATCAACCACTGTACAAGAGCACATATTATCAACCTCTGTACAGGAGAATACTGATCCCAGTGATCAAAATTTTTATTTCTTGGAAGCATTACATACACAACCAAAATGTCACATGGACACATGGTTAAGTTCCTCTTGTTCTCTACCAGGTTCTCATCTATAGGAGAAACACAAAAAAATCGATAAATAGATATTGAAAACACAAAAAAGTGGCGATAAATCATTACATATACTGAAGATCAATGATTCAAGGAAAAGTTGACGTAGTTAAGCCCTAGTTGGCCATGTTGCTTGAGCGGACATGATAATGCCCACAATCACACCAAATAGTCCAAGTGCACTGCCAAATATCTCAATCACGAGGATCTTAACAAAAAGCGTTGAGTTTTGTGCATCAGATAACGCACAGCTGCTTCCAATGATCCCGACACACACCCTTTGCAAAAGTAAACAGAAAACAGAGATCAAAGAGTGCTCAAGTGGTAGCTATAAAGTTCAAACATCAAGTACATTGTGTTAGATTAGACTAAAGAAAGCAGATACTGATATTAAAACTTACCCACACACAAGATTAGCAAAACCCACAATGATTCCGGATGCAAAAATAGCATAGCCTGCTCTTAGGGATTCTGGATCATACATCTTTGATGAAGGAACACTCTCCAACTTGGTCTGAAGAATGATAGCCACAATAACTCCATATATAGCAACAGCCTCACAGAAAATAACACTGAAAGAACAATGGGGTTCAGATGAGCTCACAGTTATATGATAAGCCATGAATAATATAGACACTATGCTAATTAATGACAATGAATAACATAAGTACAAGACATATGCAAGATTGTGCCCCAGTTATCACATTAGGAGGTAAGTAATAGTGGAATGGAGCGTCACGTTCTGCGGAGTAACCTAGGCAAACTAAGCAGGAAGATCACTCTATTCACAGTTCCAATTTCAATGAGTCGTGAAGTAACACAAAAATGTTAAACAGTCGGGGCAGAGGAGTAACAGATAGAAACTTGACAGAGATATCCCTACCCAAACTTCTTTTCTACAAGAAAACACTGATCAATTTTGATCAAATGTGATATTTGAAGGGTCTCAAGAATTAAATAGCTATTGCTCCAGAATTAAAGGGGTAATATTAGTCTTCCATATTAATCTTCAGTTGGCCCTTATTCTTCTATCCTATATCCAAATAGAGTATAAAGATCCAGAAAATGATACGTAAAGGGATATTTTATGCAATAACAAAGCCATGCAGGTAATGAACCGAATGAAACATCTACTCCCCTCCGTCCCATTTGAAATGCGCTATATACTTAATTTGGGTGTCTCAATGGAAATGGAAATAAAATACCCCATTTGGGTATGTCAACCTAACATTCACTTGTCATTATGTCAATGTAACTGGGTATGGGTACGAGACCACAATGAAGGCAGACGAAAAACACAATTTACTAAGTAGTCTGAAACACAGCAACCACAATTGTGTGACGAGCCATGGATTGGAATTTGGTTGTACAATGCAGGCTGACCAAGAAGAGGTGATGCAGGTGGTAACAGGTTAATGAGGAAAAAAGGGCCACGGAATCACAAAAGCCCAGCTAATGCAAGAACCAACACAGCCAACCAGGACATGACATATGTAGAGTGCATGCCAAATTTGTAAAGCAGCAGGAGAGCGGAATGCTACTTGATACTTTTAATGATAAAAACACAGACATTAAGCCAACTCAAATGCAATTGCTTGATACTTCTAAGGTCAAAAGAATGTTGATGATCCACCAACGAACGTAGACATTTAAGCTGAATAAAATGCTATTGTTATCAAAATCGGAAAAGTAAATTATACTAGAGTTCAAGCTCAGTTTCGTACTCTCTTATACTGTACTACTGCCTACTGGTACATGTTTCAGCTCTACTTCTAAGTCCTAACACCAGCATTCTAATCTAAACTTGTAAGTTCTATCTGCCAACCCACACCATGGAAAAACCATCATAGATATCATATCATCACACACGCCGTTTTCTCGATGAGCATGAAATAGCCAAATTGTTACAAAACCAAAACCTAATCAGCTGAATCAACCTAGATTAACAGTTGAATTATTGCAGACAAGGAATATAAAGGTTTACAGCATTGGCATGGAATCTAAATCAAGTAAAAACTGATGGCGAGAAGAAGCAGCAGGAACCAACCTGATTAGGTTCTTAGAAGTAATGCGAGGGGCTTTGATTGCAGCACCAATCAAGCTACTCCCAGTAATATAGATCCCCCTGCACACATACTACACACATTCAATCACTGATTCACAGAGCTAAACAAATTCAACAAAATCAACAAAATATGTACCAGGCAGCGCCAAGGACAGAAACGCCAATAGAGAGGGCGATGCCAACGGAAGCAAAAGTATAAGGGGAGATCCGAACCAGAGCTTGCAACCATGAACCCGATGACGTCACCATCCTGCTTGCTACACTTGACAAAATTGTGATTTTATCTTTTACTTCCTTTGTTCCTTATCGCGCTACTGTAATTTTTCTTCTTCTTCTTCTTCTTCACCACGACCAGGAAGAAGTGAATTGAATTGCCTGCGTTGATTGATATTTGGTTGGATTGGATTACCAGAACTGATGAGTACAAGAGATCTGGTATTTCAGTCCAGTGAGTGATTTTGGGCCTTCTATTTTGGTCTGGTTAATTTCCACCAAGCCCATGGATCTAGTTTTGGGTTAGACATCCCATTAGTAAGCCCAGTTATCGTCTTTTTTTTTCTTTTTTTTTTTTTTTTTCAGAGGAACAAATGAAGTTTATGGAATTTAATTGTGTCATTTAATATCCAAAATCACTATAAAGACCATCCTCTTTTAAAAAAAAGAAGCAGTCTAGGGGACTAAAGTGCAGATGGTAGTAGCTTCTTATCCTCCACCTTGCCTACAACGTAGCAGCCTAGTAGGTTTCTGTAGGGGGTCATGACATTAGCGTTGGTGCATTTTTCGTCAGATTGTCGTGATCTCCACGGATTGTGCGTCCTCATGTATGGATCGATTAGAAAGGGAGAATTGGCCGCTTCACGCAGATTCAGAACAACGACAGAAAAAGAACCGTGATGGCTCACCAACAAAAGTAAAACACAGAGATACATAAAGTCATCTTCTTATTTCATCTAAGCGTAAATAATGAGTCGTATTGTGACATATAAATATACACCCTAATCCATTTTATTAAAGGAGTATTGTATTATTTTATTAGAAAGGCAACCCAAGCAAGTGAATAACTATGACTTATGAGTAGTACTCATTGAGTACCATTGGAAATTGGAAGCACCACAAAAAATTCGAGGATGGGACAAGTCAAGAGATATGCTGCAGCGCGCTGATATTATTTTGGATACCTTTTGTATATAAAGATCGAACAGTGTGGTTGTTTTGTCATACTCCATGGAAATGGATTAGGGTGCATGTTGAAACATAATGATCATCTCGACACTTGATTGATTGTGTTTGTGTGATATATAACATACATATCTGATATCCATAGTTGACTTAGCTTCAACAACAGATAGGGTACTATACACTATACAGAACTATTGAAGGAAAATGATGAAATGGAACTTTTAATTATTGCAGTCTTCTTCTTCTGATATATATTCTAAAGCTAAAATGCATCATCTGTAGCAATAGTTTAATTAGTTAGTGTGCAACTTAATTAATTTTGTTGTTTCCTTTAGTGGGAGCACTGATTGGTTACTGTACTATTTGGAACCATACCATACCACTAATAATTAAGATTATGACAAAACAAATTAATTACCCCTAACTTACTGTAATTCACTATTTTCGCACATTCTCTCATTATTACATTGAAATGCAAATGGTGGTGGTCTCGTTTGATACCATAGAAAATATGTTGGCCCAAATCGAATGGTATATGTCTATATGATATGACATCCGTTTATGTTGAGTTTCAACCCGTGATTGATGATTGATTAATGATCAAATTCACATTTCAAATTTCAAATGAATTTAGCAGACATTTGGCCCCCTCGATCTCAATGACAATCACAAATAAATTCCAATATTTTGATATACGCCATGACAAAGAGAAGACTGGATGAGGCCAGAGTTTCTGAGACGATGTTATTTTTTCAGACAAAATGTACGATATAAAATTCATTT
Source organism: Plantago ovata (assembly GCA_028274465.1). Lineage (NCBI taxonomy): Eukaryota > Viridiplantae > Streptophyta > Magnoliopsida > Lamiales > Plantaginaceae > Plantago > Plantago ovata. The sequence continues at coordinate 13,924,155 of CM051456.1, read as the reverse complement.
TTGGTACTCCAAAATGATACATATTCAATTTATATATTTCAAATTGGTTATGTCAAATTTAGATATTCTATTGTAACACCTTATCCAATTTAGAAAATGACATTTTTAGAAACTAAACACACATGTATTACACACACCATATTAAGATTCAAAGAATAAAATCATTAATAACCTGAGTCAACTAGAAAACGCCAGTCAACTAAAATTTCAAAACCATTTCTTCTTCCTTCTCCAATCGATCCACTCGTTTCTTACCTTCTCCCATGTCAATTCAGCTCTAAAAACCATAACCCAATATTCAATCCCGACTACTCAAGCCGGCTGCAATGAAGAAGAAGTCGGAGAAGCCTACTAGGCGCTACGAAGAAGAAGAACCCCATGGAGAAGAAGATTCCGACGAAGTTGAAGGCAACGAACCAAAATTATAAAACCATTTCGACTAAGTATTTCTCAACTATGATGAGTGAAGTAATGTACAAAGCTCACCTATTTTGGTAATAAATTGTGGTACAATGAATTTGAAAAAAGAAGATTTATTGTATTGGTGTTATTTTTTCTTTTTCCAAAGTGGCATAAAAGTGATGCTAAATAATACGAACATTTTAACGACATTGTATAAAAGTTCTTCTGATTCAATTTAAAAAAAAAATAAAAATTAATTGGACATGTAAAAATTCAGTTCTTCTGGTTGGCGAGTGTTCTTCACGCGAGCGTGTATTGCACTATTTCCTGTAAAAATTGAAAAAATATATAAATTGGACATGGTGTTACATTAGAGTATTTAATTTGGACACAACCAATTTGGAGTATACAAATTGGACATGTCTTACTTTGAAGTACTAAAAATGGATTTTACCCAGGTATGTTTGGATCTGATTTAGAAATGGATTTCTCTATCTTGAAATTAGCCTAGTATCAACTTTATTGTTAATTTGGAGATGGATTAGACAATAAAAATACACAAAAAGTACACTACAAAGCCAAACATACTGGTCGTACTTGGATACTACTTACTCGATCCATCCATCCCGTAAAATATTACCGACTAAAACTAATGTGGAGTTTTAAAAATTAGTGGGGTAGGTTAATGTAGTGGTTAAAGTGAACTTTGATGGTAAAGCTGTAATATTGCTGTAAACAAATAATATTTGTAATGTGTGGGTATATTTCTTTTTTTTTTAAATGAAAAAGATAACTTTACAGAAATCAAACACGTACAAATCTTACAAAATTCAAAACTGTTCACCACCCAAGCCAAATCCACCACTCCATTAATATATACGTAACTAAAAAAAAAGTAAAAGAAAAATAACAATGACTCTTTTTTTAGGCGATTCTTGAATATTCAACATTGTACACTACAAAGTATGCCGAAGTCCACAACATTGTCAATTTCCATAAGAAAAAAAAATATTGAAACTAGATCACGCTGGTCTTGTTCCTCCTCCGGTACGTTGCAACTTGGTAAGATCAGATGACCACTACGTACCACGACCACCCCTACACCAAGTGAAAAGATCGACTTCAAGATACTTAAAAAAACTAGATCGTACTCGTTTTGTTGAGTTACGACTAAACAAGTTTTTTAAGAACCAGTGACGATGAAACTGTACATTAAATGAGAAAACTTTAGGAATCAGGATATTCAAAACTAGCCTGAAACTTAAAATGGCCGGTGTGGAATGAATCTCGGAGTACCGTCCAATGCATTTTGGTTTTACTCTCGCCGTCTTTCCTCGTGAAAATTAACTCTTGTATCGATCAGTGAAGGGTCAGGTCAGGTATGAACTTAAAGACAAGAAACAAAGAATGATGGGGTTAATTAATTGATTAATTAAATATATATGAGCCAAAGTTCGATGAGTATAGATATAATACTGTTGCATGTAATTGGATGGATGATCGAAATCGAATGGACTTATTAACTTGTAGATAAGAACATACCATAGGGTGGTCGGAAAGGTCAATCTGCATGCCCTCACATAATAATCAATTTAAGTTCCACTTTCGACAATAATAATAATAGTATATCAACTTTAATTATATCTCTAACATTCTATGTACCGTGAATTCTATCTTTTTTTCGGTTTGGATTTTAGGGTAAAGTTGGACATTACAAAAAACAAATGCGTGGTCAATTTTGTAAGCTGAGGGAGAGGGCTTGGATGAGTCCATCCCTTCCAATCGCAGACGACTATCTTTATTTGTATTTGATTCTTGTCCATCCATTACTCTTCTTAATGCATGTACAGAATGATTGGCAACTGATTGATTGCCCAGAATTCATGATATTTATATTATTTCAACTTTCCTATAAAATCTACCAATCAACCATTTGAAATATCTCAACTTCAATCGCCGGCGGTTCTGATCACAGTAGCACACATTCATGTAAGAAGCATTAAAAGTCGAGTAAGAATTAAGTTAAAACATCACCTCAAGTATGGCGACAAGTTTGGGTTTCTAGTGCACGTGTTTAAAGAGGTTTAAAGATTAAAAGAGATTACCATGACTACCATGACGGAGATATAAGATTTTGTGACCTCCACTTCTATTCAATTAAAGTAATTTTCAAGTTTCAAGAGTTAAAAGAGAACAGAGAAACGAGAGTGGTCACCATGGATGTGACTAAAAATGTATGACAAAGTTAAAGAATTTCAGGATAAGTTAAAAATATATGATACTCGTATGACTTTAAATAAGATCTTTACAAGAAGAGTGAGATAGTTTAGGTCAAGTGCTGGACTACTAAGAGTAATTTGTTTTGAAGATGATACTGGGTGTGTGGTGTAATTTTCCCTAAATTATTGACGTACAAGTTTCAAGAAGATGAAATAGGTCTACAAACTAAATCTTTAATTCTTCAGTACCATACTTGAATACTTTGAGACTTGATCTTCCATGTTAAACTGGAACTACGTGAAATCACGCTAATATTGGAGGGAGAGGGTGGAGGACTACTGCAATATGATCGATTTTGCCGTACGATCAAATCAGGATATAGAGACTTTACCTGAGGGCGGTTGATAATCCAACCCAATATATGATTGGAAGTGAAGTGTGTGTAAAGAGAGTAATTATTAGAGGAACACATGAGAATAGTAGTTGGAGAGTTGTTGGTTGAAGGAATTGTGTTGTTGGTGACTTTTTGGGATCTGTGCTATTTATATAGAACCGTTAAGTCATAAGTCGGTCCAATTGAGTGATGCTTGATAGAATGTGATTTTCCCTTGAGAGAAAGCGTGAAACGTGAGCCCTAAATCGCCTAGATGGGCATCCGGAACTGATATCTGAGAGCCTATCGGAATTCGACTGAGGTTGGGCAGAGGGCTGGACTACGGTTGGACGTTTGGTTGACTGGCTGCTGACTGAACTGTATTTTCCCATTGAGCTGGTTCGCCAGACTTCTTGATCAAGCTGCTTCCATATCTACCTGTAGGTGTGTGTGGGTGGCCGGGGGGGGGGGGGGGGTGTACAGTGAATTTTCGATATGTCGTATTGTCAAACCGGTGATATGAGGCTTTACTCTAATGTGGATGAGAGCCTACCTTGCTCACGTAGTGAAGGTGTGTGAAGCAATATCATAATCAACAAAAGGTTATGTTCCAAGAGTATTTCTTGTTGTTGCTCAAGAGTTCTTCCTACCAAGAAGACTCAAGATTGTACATGTAGAGTGATTTTTTTTTAGAGTGTTGCCCTAATGTGTTTTTCACCTTATTTTTCTCTTTTGAACCACTCCTTTTATAGATGTTGGAGAAGCACATATCGTTGCCACCACAACTGTTTGCCAAGTGTCCACACATGTATGTGGTTGGTAGGCTTAACCTTGGCAGATATGAGCTTGGCCCATATTAATGTAAGATAAATATATGTCTTTGTTCTTATCCACTTTTTTTTGTGCTTTTAGTTGTAGTCGGCACATCCGGGTACATATGTTGTGGCCCTTTATAGAGGTTAGATGTTGAACCTCGGATATCAAGCCTCGAAAGCATGCAAATCCGCAGTCTCCGGTGTGTACCGTTGAGGCCCTGGCTCGTAAAGCTTTTGCAGGCGATTTCCCTTACACCCTTCATTCCTGAGCCTAGGAACCCGTAGGTGCATATATGTGTCCGGATGTACCAATATATTCGAGGGATCGACCTACTCGGTATATTGTTACTCACGCCGATGGCACTCACACAGATACTAAGCTTCGGATAGTCTGGGTCGCCCTAATTCGCATGTTGACGAACTAGGACGAGAATGTACATATTTTAGTAACATCAATGCCAATTGTACCTCTTTGAGCTGAACAACTGGATCTGATGTTGACTTTAGAGGGCTTGGTCCAAATCCAATCTTCTTAATTGTACGTGTTACACAATACGTCAGAGTGTACGTTTCGTACCTTCATGGTGACACTATCGGGGTGTACCTTTAATATCTTTGTGGTGTATCTTCTATGTTGAGCTTTGTTCCTTCATAATATTCGAAGGTTCTGAGATGTGACCCATAACAAAGTCTTTTGTAGGTTCGGAAACTATTCAAACTTCATAATGATATGTCCAAGATCATCATAGTTCGTACTAGAGCGTAGTAAGGCGGACTGAATATATTTTGACATAATCATGGGATACAAAATAAAAGTGACAAGTACTTTTCTACTCCATGGATCTACATCTACTAACTCTTATAATTAAGAATGTGATATGACTTGAACTATTTATTTGGGAATAATGCGGTTCATTTTGCCAAGAAAAGTTTCTCTACCATTCATTTGAAAGTTAAGGCGATATATGACTTGAACTAAGGTTGGATTGTTTAGGGTGGTATTCTTTTTTAATCCTTATTTCATTATGATTATCGAGGTAGTGTTGTTGTGTGACAGGGACGGACAGGTACATACTTATTGGGTTTGGCTTGGATTTGGTATTTTGTTTGGAGGATATTTTTCACTTTCCGTTTCACTAAGCGAGAGGGTTGATATCAAACGGAAACTGTTCGGTGCCGACTGTTACTCATATGAGTTGGAAGTGGGGTTGCGATGCTGCATCATCGCCATGGGACCTATGGGAGTATTGGCGCGTATCATTGGTTTCGGATCACAATCTTGGTACTGGAGTTCGAAAGGCCATTTTGTACGGTTCGGTGTTCAGTTTTAGATTTTCCAGGGATCATAGCGTAGCTAGAGTCCTTGGGGTTTCGTACGGTTTGATATTTCCAATAGTCTCATTGACTATGTGAACTCTCTCTTGTATTCGGTTTTCTGTGATACGCCTTGTATCCCCATTGGGGTATACCCCTCTTATACTGTGTGCTAAATAAAATTTTTGTTTGATTTAAAAAAAAAAATTGGTTCATTTTGACTTTCAACTGGATGAAAATCTTGGAAGATTTCTTCTATACGTATACCACCACTATAGTCATTTCCTTCTTGACAGGAGGGAAAATGCTCGGTCTAAACACTAAACATCTCTCTCTATTAGTACGGGTCTTTTTCTCTTTTAATTAAGGTCATAAAGCTTATTATACCTTTGACTGGATCAATTTTTTTAATGTAAAGTAATGGTGTTGCAAAGAATCTGAATTACTTCCTCCGTTTTCATTAAAAATTTCCTAATTAGACTATTCATTGGGACCTTTGACAACGTATAACTTTTAAATTAAACTGTATCAATATAAACTAAAGTTGATTATGAAAATATACTCCATTTAATTTCATAATATAATTTTATTATATTTTTCTCTAATGTAATTTAGGAGTTATGCGTGGTCAAAGGTCGGAAATGAATAGTTCCCTTAGGAACTTCTTAATGAAACGGCAAGGGGGTGTGAATCAGTCTATAAAACAAAAATAAAATTCACGGATCCAGTTAGACCATCTCCAACCCTCATACACTATCTAACGCCACGCCAGCATTCCACCCACATTTAACTCTATCTTACTCTTCATCTCCAACCCTCAAACTCTATCTTACCCAAATTCTAATTTTATTTTTTCATTTCTTTTTAAACTACTTCATTCTTTTTACTATTATTTCAAACCTTTACGTTTTATATTGTTTAAATGTCATTAATTAATTAAAATATCATGAAATTAAAAATAATAATACTATACTCAGTTTAAATGTTTAAATGTAAATTTCATTACTTCATAAAAAATTACAAGTACAATACTTAAATACTATACTACTATTTATTTTTTTTTCATTTTTTTAACGGCAAATATTACTACTACTTAAATTATAATACTTAAACATTAATTGGTATTTTAATATAATTTAATAGTGAATATATATAAAAGATAAATAATGACAAATTAAAGGTTAAATAGTAAACAATGCAAAACCTGGATGGAGGATAAAGGAAACATAGAAAGAAAAAAAATCAAAGGTTAGATAGATAATAAAGAAAACATAAAAAGAAAAAAATAAATAATAAACAATGCTGTCTAACCCGTTTGCTAGGAGCAAGAGCAAACGGGTTAGATAGAAAACTTAAAAAGACCTGGATGGAGGACAAAGGGTCTTACAATTTGCAACCCAACTTAGGGGGTGGGCATTGGGTGTGATCTACTCGACAAACCTGACACTGACCCGATTAAAAATTGTCCATGGGGGTGGGTAAATTTTAGTGAGTTTTATAGTAGTTTCTTGTAAACAAGAAACATTATATAGCTAATATACTATATTTTTATTTTTATGTATATGAAGTGTATGTTTGTTGAAATAATATAATATCAATATAATTTGTTTTAGATACAAATTACCAGTCGGACGGTCAAAAATTGACTACGGTGTTTAGTGAACACCTAGGTCAACCTCTACAGATATTTGTAAGAAACCTGTAGAACTAGCACAGATAATATATAGAAGTTAAAGCACAGCGGAATATAAATAAGAACTTGTATTTGAAACTTTTCAAGCAGCTTTGTAGGTTTGATTGATGCCCAGTCAAGGCAGAAAATCAACTAAGAAAGAACTTGTTCGTACAACGCTGTATGCTCCCAATCTCTATCTTAGTAAAACAACACTAGTCACCTATAAGATGATATAGAATACCCTTCTATCTATTCTACCTTCAATACACAGTTAGAGAAGTCTAGAATATAAACTTGTGTAAAAGACACAAAAACTAAACAATAAAAGAACCTAACTCTCAAACTCGAATACTCTCATTGTTCGTGTTGTGATCTCTCTATGGTCGATGTCCTCTTTATATAGCAGTGAATGTCTTGTTCGAATGCCATCAGGAAACACGCTTGAATGAATCTGGACGTGTAATCTTCAGTCTTCAATTAGGAATAAACTTCTTCTTCAAGAACTCCTTTTACTATCAAGACTTGATTTGCTTTTTGAGTTCTACTTTGAATAAGTCTCTTCCTTCTTGTAATCTGATAATTTCCACGTTCTAATAAACTTCCTGCACAAGTAAACAACTACAGTTGTGGAACAATTAGTGTTAGAATAGGTAAAACTAAAATAGATAGTTAAGTGCTCTGTTTACAGAATCTAGGGGTTGAGTAAACCAATAGGTGAATCCCTATGTCAATACCCTTGAAACAATGACAATTACATTTGTCAAAACAAATTGATAAGGTGAATCAAAACTGATAAGGTGATTGGTATCTAATCAATTACCTTATTTTTTAATAGAGTAGTTTTTCAATAAGTCACCTTATTAATATTAATATTGATCAAACTGACTTGTATAGGAAAAAGAAAACGGTCATGTGTGTGAGGGAAGCACATGTGTCCAGGGATAAATGAACATTCTGTAACTGAGAGTCCTCTACTCTAGTGAGCCGGCCACTCCAAAAAATAAATAACTGTCACAGCCATGTCGTTTAGACGTTTACAATAAGGATAACTCATCACTAGGCACTACAAACAAAGTCATGCAGTGAGTGATGGACTAATCACTGACCGACCGTAGCGATGGACTGGTTTCAAAGAAACGATAGGGCGGTTCAAGTTTGAGGTTCGGTGAGAAATCTCATAATTCTAAAATTAATATTCATTTTTTTTAAAGTATATATCTAAGTAACTATAACTTCAAAATTAATTAAACTTGATAAACATGTAACAAAGAGCCTACCTGCATGGCAGAACATCTGCATCCCTACATAATGATCCTACAATTAATTAATTTATGGTAATCGATTAAGATTTCAGGCTGAGCTCGAGCCACTTTTTAAACTTGATTTATTACTAAAGAGTTGAGCATAGCTATAGCTAAGCTTGGTGATAACCGATAGCCTCAATAAGACTCGTGATATAACAAGGAGAGGTTGGGGTTCGAACTCCGATAGAGACATAAAGTTGATATAGGTGTATTTGGAGTTATATTGGTATGGTATAGTTGTGTTTGGAGAGTTATTATAAGGTGATAAATGTATAGTGTAGGAGTAAGAGTAGGGAAGTTAGATTTGCCGTTTCGAAAAACAAATTCTAAAGTCGATAAGGCTTTTGATTCTAGATTATTTATTTGTTTTTCCATTTTCGTTACGAGTTAGACTCGAATTCTAGTATAGAAAATATGGCTTGAACTTGAGTTTTTACTCGTTTTCAAAATGGGCCGAGCCTAGAGGGTCATTCGAGCTCCATGATATTCATGTCGGATGAATAACAACATTACGAACATAAAAGTTCTTTGGCCACTTAGGCATCATCCTTTCACGAAATTTAAATCAACTAGCTACAATGCCGAACCCCAGCCTTTGGCAAGGTTGGACTCCAACCCTGGGTTGAACAAAAAGTTAAAACTTTTATAATGTAAAAATTCTTAATTATTTTTTCGTTAAAGGCATACTTATAAATGAATATGTGTGTGTGTTACAATATTTTCTTCATAGCCCGAGTGAAATAATAAATAATTTTCTCTATCTATCATACCCTAATTACTATTGTAATCTAAGTAGTACCCGCTCGTTTATGTTGCCTTGTATTTTTGAAAAATACGTATGCCGCTCACCGCTCACATACGCACACTTAAATACGTATTTTTCATCAATTTGTTTCTTGGTTAATGTAAGTGGATTATAATAAAAATTTGGCATTGAATAGAGACAAAATGCACCGCTAGTTAAATGGTCTAATTGCTAATCCTCTCTACCGGGCAATTGTTGTATATATTGTGTTGGTTTACTAAATTAATACTAATAAATAATATAGATTGACTATTAAATTATTTAATTAAACATTAGATATGCACACGTAGGTGTGTTCAATACTTTTAATAATGTAAATATATAAAATTATAATAAAATAAAAACGTATTTTTTAACGTATTCGTATTTTAATATTTTAATATTTTTTGTTTTTCGTATATTCGTATTCGCTTTCGTATTCGTATTCGTGGTTATTAGACCGTAATGAGCTTCAAAGTGGGTTGTATTGGATACCCATGTTGCATAAGACCTTACTTATGTTAGATAATATAATTAGCTTTTCATAACTTTTATTCTTTAATTATTTATTTGAAAAAAAAGAGAAGAAAAACAAGTTACCTGCCGACCAAAATGGGGGCAACCCATGCTGCTTACAATTACAAGAAGTTAAAATACGTGGGGTTGGTGTCAATAAAAACATAAACAACAGTACAAAAATGATTATATATATAATTAGTGACCAAAATAAATGAGAAAATGTTACATCGTAATAATAATAACAATTCTTATTATAATTATATCATTTTTTTCTATCCAACTTGGACACTGTTATGATCGTTGGAATCGACAAATCCACTTCCTCGAGGAGCACATAACCGTACAGATGTGAGTGCCTTGTTGAAATGTTTGGCCTTAGTGCCCAGATACTCGCTCCAAGTGATGGGCCTATACAGCGCTGGATGGTATTTGTCGACCAGTTTCGACAGTGGGCTGATTTTGACACTTGATGGTGGCCCATACAGGTACGCTATCGACAACCGGTGTCTGTTCCGGTTCACAACCGCCCGGTGTAGCACGCTTGGGTACAACCCGTTTGATAATATGTGCAACAGGTCTCCTACGTGCACCACCAGGGCTCCCGGGTGGGGTGGAACCGTGATCCATCCGCTGCTTCCTTCACGGTGCACTTGTAACCCGCTCGTGTTACTTTGGTGGAGAATTGTGAGAATTGTGGAATCGGTGTGTGCTGCTAGACCCATTGCGCGGTCCGGGTCGGGGCATGCCGGGTATGAGTTCAGTTGTAGGGCCGCACACCCACCCTCTCCTTGTGGGCCAACCCATTTGACATCATCTTGGTTTATGCCCAAAGACCCAAGCATGAGCAACATCAATTCGTCGGCAAGCTTTCTCATAGCCTTTTGGTAGTCTTCTATTACATCACTGAAAAGCATAAATTGTACTCTGAGTCTTAGATTATTTTTGAAATAGAATTTCTTTATTAGATCATTCAAAATGAGCATAGGTAATGACTCTAATAGAAGTTTAGGAAACTTCTCTCAAAGTGATTTTAAATGGTTACGTATCTACATATCAGTTTACTTCATCCTATCCTAATAGAAGTTTAGGAAACTTCTCTCAAAGTGATTGTAAATGGTTACGTATCTACATATCAGTTTACTTCACCCTGATCGTCTGGACTCTCCCCTGATAATAAAGGTGGGTCCTGTCCGTCTTATGATTGGAGGGTCTAAGATAACTCCCCAAAATTTAATAAATGCTACAAGTATTTTTTTAGGAAGGTTAAAGGAAAAATTCTTTCATTGACCTATCCACTAATAAGAAATGGAAAAACACAAATAAGGGACGACAAAGTTTAAGGCCCCTATGACATTGTAAACGTACCAAAAGTGCTTGTAGTCATGAGGCCAAAGTTGGATAGCATGTTCTAGGGGCGAGCCCATGATTGTGAACCCCTCGGACCACATGAGTTTGGGGAAGAAGGAGGATATACGCGCGACGCCGTAGCCTGTAAGACCATCGGGTGGACGCGCAACTTGGAGTTTTTGGTGCATGGGAAGTGAGAAGAGAGCCTTACCGGCCAACTCAACTTCATCAAGCAACTTGTTGGAGATTTCATGATTTATTACTTGGAATACACCCCATGTCTTGCATGCATGGCCAATGAGTTCGGTTGCGTTTTTATCATTTAGATCGATTATCGGGACAGATTCCAGATTACTGCCACCGGAGGATGGAGGATCATCGCTACCCCAAGCGTGGGTGTCCGGCAGTTCCTTCACGGCGGTTAGGTCCAAGTATTTTTGGTGAAAATTGAAAGGGTGGGAGAGTGTTCTTGCAGGCATCGTGGATAGAAAGAAATATGAGATAGTACTAATTAAAGGTTTTTTTAGTACTGAAATGATGAGTCTCTGGAAAAAGAGTGGAAGTTTAAATAGAAGGTTTGTACTTAATCAAACTCCTTGTATGGAGGAGGATTATAGGGGAAATAAACTTGAATGGAATTGTTGTGTGGAAATTTGGTTGTGCCTATAAAGTGCTTATATAGAAGATGGAAGGGAAAGTGACCACTCAATGAGTAAGGATCTTGAATATATTTTATCTTTTAGTACTGTTTTGTGTGTCAGTATTTGTACGTGTGCATGTGGTAGAGCGGTAAATTTTATTTTGAATAACTTTTATTGCAAGACAAAACAACTTTGTCGTTCATGCTCAGAGAAGAACAATCAAATTTTACATACACATTGGAAGTTTTTCTAGATGATTAAACAATTGAAAGTTGAAACCTCATTCCAATTACTCTGATTTTTTTTATTTTTTTTACATTTTTTCTTTTTCGTCAATCTTATTCAGTTATATGTTTCTTTTTATGTTTTTAATTTTTAATACTTTATCCTGTAACGCCCTGCCAGGAAGCATCCTGCTCTCTAGCACGACGCCACCCACCTACAACCTTCCATCCAGAGCCATTTCAGCTCTGTCAGTCAATTACAAATTATGGGTTTTTATTTTAGCCCATTCCTGTAATATAATTGACCGACATACTTGAGATGTCTTTGGATGAAAAGTTGCAGGCGGGTGGCGTCGATCAAATTTGAGAAAAGACGAACGAAGGCTTCCCTTCGGCCATCTTAGTCATTCATAACGCCTGAATGTAGAATCTCTTTCGATGCCCGAAGGTCAGGGCCGATGGATCAAGATCTCATAACTGTTTAGTCCTAGGAGGCACGAGATGGCGACACATGTAACGATCGTACGAAGGAGACAAACTTTCAGGTTTTAAGGGATCAGGTCCTCATGCATTTCCTATAACTAAGTTCAACCACCGCATTTATGAGTTAACCTTCATTCTCCCCTACTATAATTCGAAAGAGCGGAAGAGATTTATTCTTCAAACCATCAGTCTCGATTAAGACACTATCCATCTCTCTAAGGCAGGTTGGCCCTTACTACTTATATCTCAATGAACCTATATAGAGCTGAAACTCAAGTGTGTTGGGGAACATAATTAAGTATTGACCTTCGATTTCTTTATAGGCATCATCATATTTCATATCTTATGATCGATAAGTTACAAGACGTTTAATGTTGAGAAAGTTGGCTTTTCACCGAAATAATTGTCTCAAATTGAAGGAAAATATCTCAAGATAGAGTTACGCCTTAAATCCTAATCGAGAGTTGAATCTTTATATGGTTGCAAAACAATAGTGCATTAATAGCAAGGGACGAGGGGAACTAGACAAAACAAGTTACATAATTGGAAAAATGATTGACTACATTGTGTATATGCATCATCTTATTCATATTTCATGATCGATAAGTTATAAGACGTTTTAGGGGTGAGAAAGTTGGTTTCTCACCGAAATAATTTTCTCAAAATGGAGGAAAATATCTCAAAATAGAGGTATGACTTAAATTTTAATCCAGAGTTGAATCTTTGTTCGTATGGTTGCAAAACAATAATACATTAATAACAAGGCAACGAGGGGAAGTAGACAAAATAAGATACATAATTGGAAAAATAATTGACCACATTGTATATATGATGGTGCTTTTTTAGACAAAGGAGAAAATGCAATAGAAAAAGTTTGAGATGGATTAGAAGCCACACAACTCTTAAATACCAATCAAAGTTGAGAGAAGAATGGAGGGATTCCATTCCATTCCATTACTAATTTACTACCATTACATGTTAGGGGCCCCTATACCTTTCCATGTGCCATTGTCTTAATTTTGTCCTCAACTTGAACAAACATCTTCATGATATCTTCCTCACTACTTTGCCTCGGTCCTAATCTCACAATCACTAACAGACAAAATTAACCTAGTTTTTCTTTATGAAATGACACACTTGTCCTTGCCCTTTGGGACTACTTGATCAAAATTCTCAAGAACCTAGGACGCGCGAGCTTTAGCAAACTCAAATACTTGGTCACACTTGCAGCCTTCGACAACGAATCTTATGAGATGACCTTAAAAGAAAATGATCAATTCAAGTAATTGTTCATTTCTTCATGCCATATTCTCTTCGTACCGCTAGCTTTAACTTATCGTACTTTAAATAAGAACTTTTATCATGCTTTATTTATAATTAGTGGATAGACTCAAGACTACTTTTATTGTAACAACAAACCCGTTGTTTGCATAAAAATTATTGGACGTGATTTTTGAAGCTCTCAAATAATTATTGTACCAATTTTTTCTTATTTTATCTATTCATTTATTTATTTTAACTCAATCCAAAATTTCAATAAAATAAAAATTCAAATCTCAAAATCCACTCTTAATTTAAACAGATTTATCGAGGATTATATCACACTCTCACTTGGGGATAGTTTCATTATAAAGGCGATGGGGATATATTATCTTCACTGGCGAACTATTAGTATGGTGACACACATATATACATACACAATATAAGAATATATGAGGATACATAAGAAAATATTCAGATAATATTCGGAAGGGCATTATTGTCTAGAATATTCAAAATATGGACCATATGTTCGGGCCTTGTTCTGCCAGAGATATATATTTCATATTTGTACAATATCTTTTGTCAATAAGGACAAACGGCATATATCCTGTGATCATATGTGTCCTACCATTAACGTATTACGAGTATTAGTCAATTAAAAGATTATTAATTGATTCTCAATTACAATCTCTAAGTGGACAGCCATGTTATGTTGTTGTTGATCATTATAAATATGATGGTGAGAGACATGAAATCAAAGGAATAAACTACAGTAACTAATTAAACTCAAATGAACAAAACTTTTATGATAAATAAATAGTAGTATTTGATTCTGAGAGGTGAGAATATAAGTGTTAAGTATATGCTAATTGTTTAGCACTATCCTTTGCCGCTTCTCGTCGCCACCACAAGCCAAAAGCTTTGAGCATTTTGGATTTGGTTCGTGGTAATCATATATCATCATCATCATCAACTCAAACTCAGTTTTTGTGGTCCAAATTGTGACCAAAATATAATGCGAACAAAGGTAACGGTGGCACATTTGGCAAACCCTAAGACATGCCAAACATGGGACATGCGACATGTACGTAATTATCAATGTGTGTGCATATGTTATTCACGTGACCCGGACACACATTTTTGGAAAAGGTAAAATTTGTTCGTCACTAGATTAATCAAGTACTATCTAGAAGTATAGTTTATTCATGAATAAATCAGTTTTTTAGATATTATTGCAATTAATGTTGTAGAAACATCTTAGAAATAGAGGCAATTAGTATAGTCAGAAGGCTTATCAGTATCATTGATCTTTTGAGGCTTTGTAAATTGGTTTGTAATCTGTTCGGATGATGTTACAATTTTTAAGTCGGAGGAATGTTATGTGTATGTCAGTTGTATCATGTTCGGTGCATTACTTGTGTTCATTAAGTAATAAAAGTTTTTTTACCGCTTAAAAAAAAATTAAAAAAGTAGAGGCAATTAAATTATGTATTGAATATATCTTAACAGTTCGTTTACATTTAGAGTTTTAAACGTTTAGTCACGATTAGACGATTGTCAACTAAACTGTAAACTAGCTACTATATTAGTGCTAGAGGGCTTTGCCCGCAAGTATAATTTACTTTTATGTTGATAATCATGATGCTTTCCTGAAAACCTACGTCTGATTTTGTTCTCCACGAATCGATGATGACTTCTATGGTAGATCACAACCGATCTAACATTTTTATGCAATATATAGTTGGAGGACGCTGAATTTGTGCGTATGATGACGAATTACCGAATGACAACCTCAAACCTAAACCGAAATCTCAACAGAGTAGTACATACACATGCGGATCAACAAGTCAATATATGTATAATGGCATTCGTATAGTAGAGTTCATATAACGTAAAAACAAACATAAATATAAAAAATAACAGTATCCACAAAAAGTTGCAAAATGATCGGTAAATTTAAAGCAGCCGATACATATCGAGTTAATGATGCATCAATTTTAAATATAAACAACATACAAGTAATTAATCTTAATGCGGTAAACTTTGGGACATAGTTATGTTTGACAAAACGAGTTAATAAGGTGACTGACAGACGATAAGTGACTGAACACTGATAAGGTCAAATGTTTACATATATTGTGAACATTTAATCATTATATTTTCAAAATATAACTTTTTCGTAAACTACGTTTTTGGTATGATTTAGGATCAATATGAGGCCAAACGGAATAAAAACATCAACGGGAAATGAAATGGAAAGCTTAATGAGAAATGGAGTAAGTATTATATTTTATTTTTTTTGAAATAACAAAAAAGTTCATTAAGCCCAAAAGTAGTGTACAAGAGTAAGTATTATATTAATATAAACATCGATCTTACCCTTTTTAAAATGATTTCGGTGTAAAAGGATATATAATAGCATTGACAAATATTTACGACGACTAAGACTTTGTTATCTTCCTCTGAAACTCATTAATTTACGTTCTGTTCAGTTTTGTCCAGCTTCATTCATTTCTGTTCATATTTGTTTGATATAGTTTATACTACAATTAAATTTAGTTCAACTTCATTAAATCATATTTGTTCAATACTGTTTAGACGAAAAGAATTATTTCTAACTCAGTAGAAACGTTTTACTCCGATAAATATGTATAGTAGCGAGCCGGGCTTGAACTGGCCTGGGCCCTGTAAAATGGGGGTAGAACACAGATTGGCCTCCTTGAGTGGATGAGCCGAATAACCATCCCAAGGCTCGAGCCGCCACTGGATCCAATATTATCTCTAGCTCGCAACTTTTTTTTTAAATGATCAATTTATCCTACTCTACTCCTATTCCTATTCTTACCCCTACACTACTCTTTAACCCTCTTATAACTCCAAAATATCATAAATCACCTTTATACCTCAGTCGAGATTTACACCCCGACCTCTCATTACAACTTCAATACTTTTACCATTCGTCCACACCTATATAAACTCCATCCCTTGCTGGCTTGCAACTAGTAGCTAGCTAGCTACATGAGTATATAATTAGAAAAACAAAGAGATCAAATTAGGAAAGAGCTACATGAGTATATAATTAGGAAAACAAAGAGATCAAATTAGGAAAGAGCTACATGAGTATATAATTAGGAAAACAAAGAAATCAAATTAGGAAAGAGCTAGGCATACTGACCACAGGAGACGCATGTGGTTTATGTGGTTATGATTATAGAGATCGATCAGGGCTGACAAAACCACCAGCCAGCTAGCCAGCCCAGCATATATATAATATATGCAACAGTCAACACAGTGTACGTAAGTTAACTTTGTAGATGCTGCCCAATAAACTGCTCACCTTCTCCTCGAAGTCACGATCTGTTATTAATCCAAGTCATATTTTCCTTACTTCATTTCTCTGATAAATTTAAACTACATATATATTTTAAGTTTATTTATCCAAGATCGATCATCCATGTTGGATTTATATATATATACAGTAGTAGCCAGCCTATCACGAACAAAATATTTTGGAATTGAGAAGTCACTGAATGCTGCATATTGGATTTAATATATATTAATAATAATGTAGCATGGAATGATTGGTCCATCTCCAGGACGGTGGAGGCCATGGTGATCCAACCATATCCACATAGATATATATATGTGCCTTTCGATTTCCGGATGTTATCCGATCGATCGTGTGTTTTTCAGAAATGGTAGCAGAGTGGATCGACGAGATTGGAACGAAAGCATATTTGCAAGAGAGAGTAAATAATGTGCTAGTTGTATTGATTTACCAACAAGTTTTCTGTACAGAGAGGTTTCAAGTGCTAGCTAGATATTTATACAAAAAGGGAAGAACAATAATTAAACTGAAGAAGTAAAAAAAACTATATACAAAAGTCGTGCAATATGGAAAGCACGCTTTCTACATAATACTGCCTATTTACTAAAGCTCTGTTGATAACTCGCGAACTAGAGACAGATAACGCAGCGGATTTGGACGAACTGGGTTCACCATCATCAAATCTGTCTTGTTCCCTTATTATCTCCAGATAAGCTGTGATGTTCTTCTGCTTCTCTTTCTGATACTCCCCCTCAAGAGGTGCATATATGTCAATTATGCACATCTTGGAGAGAAGATAATGCATTTGATCACTTGGAAGCGCTTTTGTAAACAAATCTGCAAGCTGCTGCTGCCTGGTATATATACAACATTTACAACTTTAGCTAGCACCTTTTCCCTTACATAATGACAATCAATTTCCAAATGCTTTGTCCTCTCATGGAAAACTGGATTTTTCGTGAGGTATATAGCAGACTGGTTGTCACAATGTAAGGTAACCGGATGCTTTTGAACAATATTCAAATCCTTCAACAAAGATATAAGCCAAACTATCTCACTAGTTGTGTAAGAAAGCGCTCTATATTCAGCTTCAGAAGAAGACTTGCTAACAGTAGCTTGCTTCTTACTTTTCCAACTAATGAGAGAATTTCCTAAGAAGATACAGTAACCTGTAGTTGATCTCCTAGTAAATGGACAAGAAGCCCAATCAGAGTCACAAAAGGCCACAAGATTCAGAACACTACCTGAAGAGAACAGTAACCTTGACCAGGTGAATTCTTCAGGTACTTAACAACTCTTAAGGCTGCAGTCATGTGTGTTCTAGTGGGTTTATCCATAAACTGGCTTAAAACTCCAACTGTAAAAGATATGTCTGGCCTTGTAATGTTTAAATATATCAACTTGCCCACAAGCTTTCTATAGGTTGTAGAGTCAAGAAGTAACTCCCCAGTTGATTCTTCTTCAAGCCATAGCTTGAGATTCAACTCCATAGGGGTAACCACAGGCTTACAATCTGTAAGACCTGTTTCACTTAAGATCTCTAAGGTATACTTTCTTTGACAGAGATGAAGACCTTTAGAAGTTCTTGAAATCTCTAAACCAAGAAAGTATTTAACCTCTCCAAGATCTCTAATCTTAAACTGTGAATGTAAAGATGATTTGACAGCAGAAATTTCATCCATAGAAGTACCAGTCAAAATTATGTCATCTACATACACAAGTAATGCAACAAAATGATTTCCATGATGCTTTGTGAACATAGAGTAATCTGCAATAGACTGCACAAAACCTAAAGAAACCAAAATCTCAGTAAATTTCAAATTCCATTGCCTGGATGCTTGTTTCAACCCATAAAGAGACTTCTGTAACTTAAGTACAGGCTTAGAAGAAGCTTTACTGGCTAACTCCCCCTGAAACAAGTAGCCAGGTGGAGCTTCCATGTAAATTTCTTCATCCAAGTCACCATTAAGGAATGCATTAGCAACATCCATCTGCTCACAAGGCCAATTGTAAGAAGCAACTAAAGCTAGAAAAGTTCTCACAGTAGTCAATTTAGCCACAGGACTAAATGTTTCATTATAATCATGACCAAACTGTTGAGAATAACCTTTAGCAACCAAACGGACTTTATATTTATCTAAAGACCCATCTGATTTAAGCTTGGTCTTATAGACATATTTACAACCTATAGGAGTGTGACCAGAAGGAAGTAAAACTTCAGTCCAAGTATGATTGTTCTGAAGAGCTGACAATTCAGCATTCATAGCTTCCTGCCAATGAGGTGAAAGAACAGCCTCTTTATAAGACTTAGGCTCTGAGTGAATCATGAGATTCAGAGCATAAGACTTCTGAGCAAGAGGAACATGAGAATAAGCAATGAAATTACAAAGAGGATACCTACTATGAGGAGTAGATATAACCTGATTATGATAAAGTTTACAATAATAGTCCTTCATCCTAACATTAGGCTGTCTCTCTCTAACAGACTTCCTCAGAGGAGGAGGAGAAGAAATAGAGACAGGTGAAGGTGACAAAGAACCCATAGGAATGGGAATAAGAGGAGAAGAAGATAAGGAAGAAGATGAAGAATGAGAAGATAGAGGAGTAGAAGATGAAGACTGCAAAGGCATAGATAAAGAAGAGTCAGGAGAAGGAGTGAAAGTAATATCCTGTGTACTAGCATCAGGTAAAGAAGAAGAAACTTCAGGTGATGATGCTTTAGCAGTCATATCATCTGTAACAGGAGGAAAAAGAAAATCCATATCCTGAGTACTGAGATGAAATCTCCAGAACCAGGTAACACATGAGTGTCTTTGTAAGGAAAATGAAACTCCAAAAATTTTACATCTCTAGAAATAGAAACTTTGTGTGTTTTAAGATTATAGACCTTATATCCTTTGATATGAGGTGGATAACCAATAAACACACAAGGTTCACTTCTAGGAGAAAACTTGTTCCTATGAACTGCAGGAGTAAGAACATAACATAAACATCCAAAAGTGCGCAAATGTGCATAATCAGGTTCTTCTCCATATAAGAGCAAATAAGGAGATTTCTTATCAAGAATTAGAGCAGGCATTCTATTGATAAGATGAGCTGCAGTAAGAACTGCATCACCCCAAAATTTCAAATCTAAAGAAGATTGAAACAATAAGGCTCTAGCTACATTCAGCAGATGTTGATGCTTTCTTTCCACAACACTATTTTGTTGTGGAGTGTAAGCACAACTGCGTTGATGAATAATGCCCAAGGGAGACAGAATATTGCACATTGAATTCTGTACCATTATCAGTTCTGATCATCTTAACTTGCCTACCATGCACAGTAAGAACCATAGCAAGAAAATGCTTGATAATATGTTTAACTTCATGCTTTTGTTTGAACAAATGAATCCAAGTGAATCTACTGTGATCATCCACAATAGTGAGAAAGTAATGATGCCCATTCAAACTAGGTTTAGCATATGGTCCCCAAACATCAAAGTGAACCAAGTCAAAAACATTTTCAGATATATGAGTTCCAATAGGAAAAACAAGTTTTCTCATCTTAGCTTCCAAACAAACAGTACAATCTTTGTGTTCTGAACACTTAACTACAGAAGAATCTATGAGCTTTATTCTATCAAAGAAGGGTGACCCAACCTATTGTGCCAAAGTAAACTGTCATCATGCTCGAGTTACATGTAAAATAGCACTATGTGCAGAAGTATAAGTAGACACAGTAGCAGGAACTCTATCTGGAACTTTCATGACAAATAAAGACTTGTATCTTCTACCTAGCCCAGTCATTGTCCCTGAAGAAATGTCCTGGAGATAGCAATGCTCATGAGTAAATAAAACATGAAAAACACCAGCATCTGTGATCTTACTGACAGACATGAGATTAACTTGAAATTCAGGCACAAACATAACATTTTCCAAAGTAAAATGATCACTTATTTTCACATGACCTACTTTAGTAACAGGTATAACAGTTCTATCAGGCAGTTGCACACAAGCATCAGTTTCAGTAGTAACATGTGAAGTAAACAATCTTTCATCATATATGACATGGTCTGTGGCTCCTGTATCTATAACAAAATGATTCCTAAGACCAGAAATGATATTATGAGCATGTATGACAGTAGAGTAAATGTATTTCATACCTGCAAACTTCTCCTGAGAAGGGTTATCAAGAACCATAAGAGAATTCTCCCCTGCATCTCTGGAGCCACTGGAACCAGGAGAGCTATTGCCATTGTTAAGAGCTGGAACCATAGACTTGTCAACCATGTTCATAAACTGCTGCATCTGAGCCATGTGTGCCTTCATCTGGTTGTACTGACCAGGAAAATCCATCATAACCTGATTGTTGAAAACCCTTGGAATTAGGAAACTGAGACTGGTCCACCATAACCTGGTTAGCAAATCCCTTTGAGTTGGGAAACCTTTGTTGCTGAGATGGTTGCTTATATTGCGAGCCATTCTGATACTGGTTAGACTTGAACTGAGTGAACTGATTCTGAGAATAATTGTTCTGTGCATTCTTAGACTGATTGGACTTCTTCTCACTATTGTTGTGAAACTTGAAGCCTGGTGGATATCCTATCAACCTGTAGCAAGACTCCTCAGTATGTCCACTAGTCTTACAGTGATCACAGAAGAGATTAGCTCTGTTCTTCCTTTTCATCACACTAGAATTGAAAGTAGCAGCCACCTCTGGTTGATGCAAAGAACCAGCTGAAATAGCCCTTTGACTTTCTTCAGTACTCACAATGTTAAAAGCCTCTTCCAGATTAGGTTGTGGAACCCTTGACACAATCTGACTCCTCAACTGATGATATTCAGGATTCAATCCCATGAGGAGAGAAACATCCTATCAACCTCCATATTACAAGCCACACATTCCCCAACATTAGGAACACCTTTTGCACAAGTACAAGGAGGCATGGGCCTATACATTCTCAGCTCTTCCCACTGACCTTGCAATTGAGAATAGTACTGTTCAACAGTTAACTCTCCTTGTTGCTTAGAGTAAATCTCAAACTGCATCCTATAAATTCTGGTTTGATCTGGCCTAGAGTATCTCTGACAAATCTTATTCCATAGCTCATTAGCCTTATCAACAAAAACAACCGTAGACTTGATTTCATCCGTCACAGAACTCAAGAGCCATGAGAGAACTATGTTGTTACACCTAGTCCAGTGCCTATAGAGAGGACTATCTAACTTTGGCATCACAGTAGTACCATCAACAAAGCTAGTTTTATTCTTAATGGACAGTGAACGCAACATCTCCCTCTTCCAGATCAGAAAATTACCACCATTCAACAAACTTTAGATGCACCAGAGATAAGAGTCTCATTAGGACTGAGAAAGTAAATGCTATTTGGATCTGTAGGATCCTCCTCCTTAACACGAGTATCCTTACCACTTTCATCAACCTTCCCATCCTTACTAACCTTAGATCCACCAGAACTATCATCCTCAATGTTCACCATGATGGAATCAATCAACAAATTACCAACCAAATCTCAAAATAAGCAACAACACACAAAATCAACAAGCACCAAACAATCCTCAAAAGCAAAGTACTCTTCGAGGTAACCAAACACAATCAACAGATAACAGGTACGTGACTATAATCGATATAAAACCTGCAAATCTGAGCTAAAATCGAAAAAACCAGTGGTAAATTGATGAGCTGAGCTTGCAACACAACCGGAAAAAACTCGAACAAATCGAACAAAACTACCGATCTACTCACTCCTTAGTATGCTACCAGAAGCTCAGGTCTTAGCAACTCGCTCTGATACCATTTCAGAAATGGTAGCAGGAGTGGATCGACGAGATTGGAACGAAAGCATATTTGCAAGAGAGAGTAAATAATGTGCTAGTTGTATTGATTTACCAACAAGTTTCTGTACAGAGAGGTTTCAAGTGCTAGCTAGAT